>OX336397.1:179888358-182288358 GCA_946902985.2 Meconema thalassinum
CCGATGCCCTAATCGTGAGATAAGATGCTCAATATTAAAATACAATGAATCATTATTGATTTGAAAATACTAGTCGTGTGTGGTCAATGGATTTTTTAACATTCCATTTACAAGAGATCTGTTCACCTGTGCCTTGTTGCTTTTTTTCATTCGCAAGACTATATAGCCTGGACGGAAGGAACAATTGGTTTATCCTGGAAATAAAGACAATACCCAAATGACAATTCCATTCTTAGCAGTTCTGTTATGTTGTAAAAACTGTACATACCTTTTTTCTACCTCAGTCTACAGCGATGTCCTAATTACCATTTTGTGTGGTGACGGCTCTTTCTAATTTAGTGTAGCCTACCGAACACGTTTGTGGTTAGATTTGGAATATATTCGGGACAGTATTGCCCTCTAAGGACGTTAGAAGGTGGATCAGATTATTATGCCATCCCGACTTGTGGTCAAGGGCATTAATTGTATTTTAGGTGTCCAGGATTTTGCCACTGTGTGTAGGCTAGGTAGCCTACCCTACTGTCACCCTGAAGTTCGACTGTTTAGTCAAGGTTTTAGTGGTGTAGTTTGTCATTTGAATATATTATCATGTGGTGAAATGCGTTTTTTATTTTCTTTTTTTGCGTCGCGATCGGTGTGGTCAGTAGCATGCCACGAGACTTTCCATCAATAGTATTCAACAGCATCATAGGCCTAGGTCTATTATTTGGAATATTGTGATGTTGCTGTTGACAGGTTATTAAGACATCTTCCTATTTCCGTATGGGCATCTACCACTTTTTATGGTAATAATTACAGTAGAAGTAACCCTAGATAGCCTGTATTAATGCAAGATATAATTCAACCAGGTGAACTAGAGATTGTTACTGGCTAAATATCCCTGTCATATGTTCAGAAAAGGAATACCAGTTCTCAAGATGTGCAGCATTTATGAATTGAGTGTTTTCCTGCAAACTAAAGGCCCCTAATATCTATAACCTAAGTCAGTGTCATGAACTCTTTGAGACCTGTCAGAATATGCCCTCACTTGCTGAGCTCGTCACTTGACAATGACTGTAAAGAGAGAAAATTACTGTCAGTTACTTGGTGAAGTGTCAAATAGGTATTCTACCAATGTGATTATAAATTATTTAAAATTCATTTCCCAAGTGTAGAGAGAATCATAGCCTACCACAGTTTGGATCCTCATAGGCCAATTATTCCAGATTCTAGATAGTTTGTCAATCCTTTCCCCACACTTCAGTAACTTTCTGATAAGAGACTGAGCTTAAATAGCTTGGTAGAATACAATACCACTGTTGCACACTAATGGGAAATAGGGGTTTCAAGTGGGGACACACTTCTAACCACCTTTACATTAAATCTAATTTGTCACACAAAGTTGCAGAATACTTGCTGACAGGATCATATAATATTCCATTAAACCACCACAGTTGTTTATGATTTCAAGACTCTTGCTGTCGGACTGATTGGCACAATAAAAAGGGTTCATTCCTATGTTGACTACCTCTTAATGCCACGTTAAGGATCCTTTTACAGGACAAAATCAGCTTATGATCCATGCAGGGTTTTAGTGTCTCCTGTAAGCTGAGACGTCTGTACTTCTCTTCTTGACCTCTAGTATGGGTTACGTGACAAAGTGTTAGCTCCCAGCATGTCGAGCCAACATTTGGCTATAAGCATTGCCAGAGTTCAGTAATGCTTTTGGCAATAGTAATTAAGACTGTTCACATGTTTCTTGGAAATGTAGTTACAACTTGCAAATATAGCTGAAGAAGTTTACATTTCTCGTTACAGAAACACAATAATTTTTCAATAGAAGTTGTGTCAAGGAGCAACTTGTGGGGGTGATTGTTCTCTAATAATGGGACTGTCTAATGTCTGTATACTGCAAATATCTTTTAGCATTGTAAGATACTGTGTCGGTCTACCAACCCCAAGATTGCAGGTTCGCTCCTGGCAGTGGTAAGTGATTTTTGAAAGGCGGCAAATATACGACCCGCATGTCATATGATGTTGGCATGTGAAAGAACCCATTTGAATTCAGTAGGCAGTGTTCATTGTGGTGTTTGAAGCCATATTTTCAGTGTTGCCTTAGTAAACAAGTGTTTAGTGCTTTTCAGTCGGTCAACACGAATGTACCCAAAAGAGATGGGTTATGCCCTAATCCTGAAATAAATTACATGAGATTAATAAAACACTAGGATGACCAGTTTCGATCGTCAAGCGATCATCATCAGATCCATTACACTTAGGCTATAAAATCTATGTTTGAAATACAGGTGAAAATATTTACAATATGTACAATTATTTAGTTGCAGTATTGGTACTGCAACTGTCAGTGTATGCTAAATGCAGTATATATGTTAGGTGAAATGCTAAATGGTGATAGCTATCCGGAGATTGTACTTTAGAGAGATTATATGGTTGTAAACTATGGTTAAACTATAAAATTTTAGGCTAACTACTTATCTGATTGTCTTCCGTACTACAGCTACTCGTAGTTGAACCATAGTTTACAACCATATAATCTCTCTAAAGTACAATCTCCGGATAGCTATCACCATTTAGCATTTCACCTAACATATATACTGCATTTAGCATACACTGACAGTTGCAGTACCAATACTGCAACTAAATAATTGTACATATTGTAAATATTTTCACCTGTATTTCAAACATAGATTTTATAGCCTAAGTGTAATGGATCTGATGATGATCGCTTGACGATCGAAACTGGTCATCCTAGTGTTTTATTAATCTCATGTAATTTATTTCAGGATTAGGGCATAACCCATCTCTTTTGGGTACATTCGTGTTGACCGACTGAAAAGCACTAAACACTTGTAGGCAGTGTTCATAATGGCAAAATTAATCTCGGGAGTTTCCGCCAACACAAAGTTCATTTCTCTACTAGAAAGCGCTATAGTGTTCAAGGAGCTTAGATATCTAACCTCCTTGACTTTCATAGTGATTCAAAGAACAAGGAAATTCGACATGCAGACTACCTTCTGGGTGTCAAATTACAAAGCTTGCACCCGGGACCCGAGGCCATACGATATTATTATTATTATTATTATTATTGTAAGATACTGTCCTCGTGTACAGTGAGGTGTTGGGAGGTAAAGGCAACGGAGCAGTGTGTTCTCGTTGAAGTTTCACAGGATAGAATATCCTATTAGTAACATTGAAAGCTGTACAGATCTCCTTGTGTTTACGGCAACACACATTCAGATAACTTGTCAGAGTGGCAACGAAGCATTTAACTTACCCAAGTGTTGACTTTGACAGTTGTCAGCGTTATTCTTTCATAATACAGTAAATCCTGCCTTCAACAGACCCTTTATTAAACGGAAACTGTTACGCGGACACGGAAATCGAAATACGTATTTTAACGGAAAATTTCCAAGTTAAGCAAAATCACTAAGTAATGATAGACTTGTTAACTTGAAGTTATATAAATTTTATTGCAGCTGAAAAGCCATTAGTTACAAAATTGTATAATTAACATAATGCTGTAGCCTATACCATAACATGACATGATTATTCTCTACTGAAAAATGAAAATCCACAGCCTGCTTCCAGTCGACCGACCGGGTCAGGAATGGAATTAATGAAGTCCCCATCTAGCGGCGAGGATATGAACTGGGCCGGCTGCCGAAGCCTGTTGCACTCCTCTGGGGCAATGACTAAATGAAATGATAGTGGAGAGGATTGCTGGAATGAAATGTTGACAGGGAAAACCGGAGTACCCGGAGAAAACCCTGTCTGCCTCCGTTTTGTCCAGCACAGATCTCACATGAAGTGACCGGGATTTGAACCGCGGACCCAGCGGTGAGAGGCCGGCGTGCTGCCGCCTAAGCCACGGAAGCTTGATTATTCTCTACTATTGTCTGCAATTAATGACATGCAGCAGAAACTTGGGCAATGACTAAGAGGGATGAGAGTAGAGTACAAGCGGCTGAGATGAGATTCCTGAGAAGTATGGTCCAGAAAACGAGGAGGGACAGAGTGAGAAATGAAGATATACGGAAAGAACTGGGAGTACAGAAATTAAATGACAAACTGGAGCAAAACAGATTGAGGTGGTTTGGACATATCAACAGATGAATGAAGTAAGGCTACCAAGACGAGCACTGGAACGAAGGATGACAGGGAAGAGAGGACGAGGAAGAAAGAATGCGTTGGATGGACTCGGTGGAGAATTGTATTAGAAAACGGAACCTGGATTGGAACACTGTGTCGGAAAAGGAATGGTGGAACGACGGAACAAGTGGAGAGGAACCATATTTGCCCCCACCCAGTGTCAACTGGAAAAGGAGAAATGAAGATGATGATGTCTGCAATATAGTCACAGAGTGTTTTTGTTTTTTTGCACCGTATAAAGTGATAATATTCACATTTTTGGTCACACAATACACACATAGTTACATTGATCATTTGCGTGGTAGAATTTGTTGGTTGTGCATAACTTACGGTGAAAACCATGCATGGCAAGCAAAATAGTGGCATGCCTCGACGTTTGGTTTGTTTTTGTCCAATTTCTGTTTATCATAGCATCAGTTCCAAACAATTCTTGAATGATTTCTTTTTGCTTTCTTTTTCGTCTGGCTATCACTGTATTGTATGCGTGTGTAGCTGAATCCTTAAGTCCTCCGGGAAGAAACATTCTCTGGAGATGGCATATATCATCCTATTTGTTGTATATTTGCCTGCTCCTAGAGCTCTTTTCAAAGTTAGTTATTGAGGTTTTAAGGGGCATAACTACGAGGTCATCTGTCCCTATCTCTTTTCAAAAATCTAGTTTTGACATTGTCGATTCTCTCCATATTCCTGATGGTTAATTTGTCCCATATGTAGCAATGGGATTTACAGTGGTGTTGAAGAGCTTTGTTGCTGTCGCCAGGTCAAGGGATGTTAAATTTGTGATGCTATAAGTAGCATGCGTGGCTGCAGTTGTTCTTTCTTCAATATGACTACTGAAAGATGTAAGTTGTAGTTTGTAGTGTTATTCGTAAATATTTGAATTTGTGCTTGTCACGGTGGGTGAGTGGTTAACATGCAGGCGCGGATCTAGATTTTGGCTGGGGGGGTCAGAGAATCGAAATTGTTAAGAAAAATTGTATCACTAAAAACACAATCACAAAATAACCAAACGTACAAAACCAGACAGATTTTTTGCAAGCTACATGGATAGAAATTTGATGCGTTTAGCGCACCAAAAATATTCGTACAAATTGCAACGGCGTGATTTGCGACTTTTACATGGAGCTTCGAGAAATGTATCAAGGTACGTTACAGATTCAGCAAGTCGAATTGGTACCGACAACTTATATTGCCAACCAAGTTCGGACGTTGTCAAAATTTTTTGGTGCGAAAAAAGCCCCAGGTTTTACTGTTATCAACTATTGAGCTGCATTTCGCCAAAACTGTGTGATGCACTGTGAATACCACCTCCGCTGCTGTGTTACCTCTGTTACTCACAGTTATTAAGCTCACTCACACCTTGCTTTCTTTTTATTTCACCACTTTGAAACCTTTAATTTTAGTAGGCTATTTAAGTTTGCTCGCCTTAGTCAATAACTTAGTAATTTGCAAACTGTTCCGTCTTTTCAATACTAGTTGTATTCTAGAAGTTAACAACAGTACATGTTTTGGACACGTGTGTCCCCTCCTTCAGCCAGAGATACATATTAAAGCACTTGTAAGTAACAAAACACACATTTAAATACATTATAATACACTGAGTAGTCATGAGATTTAAAATCAAGGTGTCCCATTTAGTTCATGCATCTGGAGGAAGTTGTCCCATATTGACATGCATAATTATAATATGGGACAACTTCCTCCAGATGCATGAACTATGGGACACCTTGATTTTAAATCTCATGACTACTCAGTGTTTTATAATGTATTTAAATGTGCGTTTTGTTACTTACAAGTGCTTTAATATGTATCTCTGGCTGAAGGAGGACACATACATGTCCGAAACATGTACCGTTGTTAACTTCTAGAATGCAACTAGTATTGAAAAGACGGAACAGTTTGCAAATTATTAAGTGGATTCAATTCAATACGGACCAATATGGATAATAACAATTAGTCAATAATGTTGAAATGGTAATATGTTATACAAGTTTCAGCCACATTGTGGTTCTCTTCACTAACTGAAAAAATGGAAAATCCACAGCCTGCTTCCAATCTCCGACCGGGTCAGGAATGGAATGAATGAAGCCCCCATCTAGCGGCGAGGATATGAACTGTGCCGGCTGCCGAGGCCTGACGCACTCCTCTGGGGCAATGATTAAATGAATGACAAATGAAATGATAGTGGAGAGTGTTGCTGGAATGAAATGTTGACAGGGAAAACCGGAGTACCCGGAGAAAAACCTGTCTGCCTCCGTTTTTGTCAAGCACAGATCTCACATGGAGTGACCGGGATTTGAACCACGGACCCAGCGGTGAGAGGCCGGTGTGCTGCCGCCTAAGCCACGGAGGGTTCTCTTCACTAACTATTCTCTAAAAATAACATTAAAACTTAATTATGAGCAAAGTTGATTTGATATTCATTTTCATTAAAAATGTGTTCAAAAAACAAAAGTGTGTTATAATAACTTTCTGATGATGATACATACTCATAAAATAATTCTTTTGAAAAATAAGTTTGATAAATTGAAGAAGGACCATCCATGCCCCATACAAAATTCTTAATAGACTGGGCATTAATAGCCTAACCCATAATAAACTCCCGATTTTTCGTCATCACGAATGCTCTCCTCAGCAAGGAACCCAATTTTAGGGATCATAGGATATTTTTTTAAATTTATTTTTTCTATTTATAAAAATTAAGACTATTTTTCAAAAGAATTATTTTATGAGAATGTATAATCATCGAAAAAAGAAATAAAGCACACTTTTGTTAACAAATCTGTTTTACTGTATACGTTTTTTAATACAAATGAATATGAAATCAACTTTGCTCATAATTGTGTTTTTATGTTATTTTTAGAGAATAGTTACTGAAGAAGACTTGTTTAACTTATTACCATTTACATTATTGACTAAGGCGTGCAAACTTAATACATACGAATACTATTTCAATTATATTATAACGTTAATAAGGAAACCCTCAAACATCCTATCCTTTAATGTTTCCATAAACCAGGTTGCAACAATTTCAACGAACAGGCAAATGGAGCCGTCTGCCACATCTCCGCTGAAATTTAAGAAGATTCATTTTGGAAAGCATAACCTAGAATTAAGAAAGAAGACAAAACCATGAAGTTATTTCACATGGTCCATAATGGCCAAAATTGAACGAAGAAGATTGCTTTCCTACATTTCTAATCTGAAATCAACTAAAATGGCATTTTTATAAGAATGTTGAAATAGGCGAGTTACATTTGCATGTGAAGGAAAGTTTTGGAGCGCGTGAAAAGTTTGCTGTTTTCTAATGTTGAGAGTAGTAAGGCTCGACTAGCGGAAGGAAGCACGGTAAAGTGTTCCGCAGTGGCTAGGTCGGTGTGAGCACGCCCTCACAACAAAACAAGTAAACGGCCAGGAATACAATGGGGCGGGGAGTGGAGTTGTCATGGCGCGTGTCGTGTCGCTCTGCTCACCTCCGCCTTGGAATTTACCGTCTCACACTCCTGGCTGTACGCCAGCCATTCCTGATGGTTCCTAACTTCACCCTCTCCGTCCACTGATCTTCAGTTAGTCACTCGGTATCGCGGAATAACCTCAGTTATTCTAGGCAGATTCCCGGGATAGTACATACAGGCGCGGATTCAGGGGGGGGCAAACGGAGACCAATTTGTTTTTTGCAAACTCAAAAAACGAAAACACAATAACCAGACAAATAAAACTTAACGAATTTTAACTGAAAAACAGGTGATTTTATTTTATTCGTTACTGAAAATATCTTTATTCAATTATTATTTCTATTAAAACTATACATATTTACAACTTCATACCTGTTATATAAAAACTATTATTTATATAACAAAAAAAACTCGTCTATTTTGTTTAGCAAACCTTGTGATTACCGAATCGATGTTTATAGTGATGTCACGATGAATGTGCAGCAATGCACGGATAGGAATTTGGGGCTTTTTTCGCACCAAAATATTTTGCCGACGTCCAAGCTGCAAGCTTGGTTGGCAATTTAAGCTGTGACTTTCCCCCTTTGTCGGTATCTTCTCGACTTGCCGAAACTGTAACGTACCTTGATACTTTTCTCGAAGCTCGATGTAAAAGTCGCGCAAAACACGCCTTTCAATGTGAACGAATATTTTTGGTGCGCTAAACGCATCAAATTTCTATCCATGTAGCTTGAAAAAAAATTGGTCTGGTTTTGTACGTTTGGTTATTTTGTAATTGCGTTTTTAGTGATACCATTTTCTTAACAATTTCGATTCTCTGACACCCCAAGCCAAACTCTAGATCCGCGCCTGAGTACATAGCGCCACACAGGGTGAAGTCGTGGCTCTTTCACCACCAAATTAGTTTTCAACAGCCTCTCAGTCATATCTCGCGTAAGTGCACTCCTAATGGAGACCTTACTCACTTCCTTTTGATAGGCTGACTGTCGAGCCATGTCCGCAGGTAGGTTCAAGTGTTAGAAATCGTGTAAAGAATAAACATGCGTTGCAATGCCGATCAAAGGCAGATTGAAAGAAAGGAGAATCATAATAATGTCATTTGTCGTGTGGTCTCCTGAGAGGTCGAGTGCAGGTCTTCCTAGTCTACGCCCTTGGGTGACCTCCGCGCCAGGATGAGAGATGGAATGGATGAAGATGAATGAAACTGGGCAAGGATGTGCAAGGAAACGGCCGTGGCCTGTCAGAAGGTACCGTCCCAGCATTTGCCTGGTGTTGAAAATGGGAAACCACGGAAAACCATTTCAAGGACGGCCGACGGTGGGGCTCGAACCCATGCGTCTACCGAGTCAGCAGAGAGCTAGACCCCATGACCTAATGCAGCGTTGTAGCGAATGTAGACACTGCTGTCGATGTATAATGTTAATTGGTTTTCCAAGCTTGAGTTCAGTTTTAAGACCCGCGGCCAAAAACCGAGGCGCGAACTGTATTGAAATACCAGATAACACGGCGGGCTGCTGACAGTCTCCTCATGTCACTTCTTTCTTTCTTGGGCTGGCTGCGTGGCTCAGCGGTAACGTTCTCGCCTGCTGAGACCAAGGTTACCAGTTGGCATTTGAGGGTGCGCAAATGCGAGGGGGCCGTGTCAGTAGATTTACTGGCACGTTCAAGATCCTCTTCGGGCGGAATTTTCCGTCACCCTGGCGTCTCTAAAAGCCGCAGTTGTTAGAAAGGAGGTGAAACCAATAACATTATTATTTTCCTTTCTTTCTCTATCTGTCTTTGATTGGTATTGCAACGCATGCCGGGTATAGCTAGTTGTACAGGGTCTTTCATATAAAATAAGAACGGCGAGCAGCGGATTTGCTATTCACCGCTGCAGTGGCCTTGGCCGAGCTTGTGGCGCGCCACGGCCCCCTGATGTAGTATTGAAAGCGGGCGCATAGTATATACCTGACATTGCAATAAGCGTGCAGGTGTTTTCAGTCACCAGTCTGAACCTCAGCTGCTAACATGGTGAGACAGTTATCATTACAACGTTGTATTTTTGTATGTAAAGCTTATTTTAAATACGAGTCGGCTCGGCGGGTACTTGATGCATTTGTTCAGCAATTTCCTGATGAAGTGCCACCTACTCTAGCACAGATTCACGTAATTGAAAATAAGTTTGACACTACTGGCTCAGTGCTCAATGAAAGACATAAAATAAAAGATCCGAAACATTACAGTGGCAGAAATCACTCGCGTCAGCCGGAATGTGGTTACCAGATGCAATGCATGTATCACCCAGGAAGGACGACACTTCCGTCATCTTTTATAACGTAATATTTCATATTGGATTGTACACACGCTTAAAGCAGGGGACCGCGGCACGCCACAAGCTCGGTCAAGGCCACCGTAGCAGCGGATACCAAAACCGCCGCTTGGCGTTCTTACTTTATATGAAAGACCCTGTATATAGAGAGAGATTAATAAGCACCGTACGTTGCGAAGTGCATGTCCGGTACATGTTCCGAATCACCCAACCTGTTGGCACTGTAGCAGAGTATATTGCTATGCGGACTCGACGAGACACCGTGTTTATCTTCTAGACTTTTTAAACAAATTATCGATATTTATGAAATCAGAGTGCAATTTGTCACGGTTGTTGAGTCTTTTGACTGGTTTGATGCAGCGCTCCATGCCTCCCTGTCCTGAGCTAATCGTTTCGTCTCTACATAGCTACCACACCCTACATCTGAGGCAATCTGTTTAACATAATCTAACCTTGGTCTACCCCTACAGTTCCTGTCCTCGACCCTTCCTTCCATAACTAAGCTTGCTATTCCTGGGTGTCTTAGTATGTGTCCTACCAACCTATCCCTTCTCTTCATTAGCAGTCGCCAGAAACATCTCTCCTCTCCCACTCGTCTTAATACCTCTTCGTTTGTAACCCTATCTACCCATCTGACCTTCATCATTCTCCTGTAACACCACATTTCAAACGCTTCAATTATCCTCTTTTCTGCTGCACCAATAGTCCAAGTTTCACTTCCATATCCATAGAGTGCCACGCTCCAGGAAAAGGCTTTCGAAAATGACTTCATAATACCTACATCTATAGGCCTATTCAATGTCAACAGATACCTTTTTTTCTCGTGAAATGCTTTCCTTGCCTGAACCAACCTACTTTTTATATCCTTTTTGCTTCGTCCATCACTGGTTATTTTGCTTCCTATGTAACAGAAGTCTCCTATTTCCTTTAGTTTTTCACCTGCCAAATTGATGTCCATAGAGGTTTCTGATTTATTTCGGCTGCATTCCAATATTTTTGTTTTACATTTATTAATTTTCAATTTCCTCAAGATGGAGTCCATACCATTCAAAAACTCATTCAAATCCTCAGGCGTGTCGGCCAAGATGACTATGTCATCAGCAAATCTTCGAGTTGAAATTATTTCTCCTTGAATCTTCACTCCCACTTTAAATTCCTCTCTAATTTCCTTCATTGCTTGTTCAGTGTAAGTACTACTGGAGGTTTTTTTTTGAATGCTCATTTGTTACCATGGGTTACTCGTGAGACTGGCTGGGTGGCTCAGCGGTAACGTTCTTGCCTGCTGTTCCCAAGGTTGCAGGATGGAATCTTGGCTCAGTCAGTTGGCAAGCGAGCCTTGTCAGTAGATTTACTGGCACGTTAAAGATCCCATTCGGGGCACACTGGCGTCTCTAAAAGCCTCAATACTGTAGTTAAAAGGAACGCAAAACCAATAACATTATTATTGTGAGCGCCCCATGTGTATAGACTACTCGCCTGGCTTTACTGTTTTGCGGGCTGGACGCCATAGGGGCTTGTTTATAAACAAATAAATATATTTTCGTTGACTTTTCTTAAGAAATGCATGCTTTTTCCTGTACTATTCAGACGATTTGGAAGATTTCAGTGTGGTTGTATCTCCTGAACGGAACAGCCCTACACCGTGGCTCTTGGGTTAGAATGGCTCCACGGGGCTGATGACCAAGGATTTTCAAAGCTCCCTAACCAAACTTTGTTTCTCAATAGAGTTGTTTCTGCTAATTCACCGTGTACTTCTCTGATAGCTTGTGGTATCTGTAGCAGTGGAATTTGGGCTAGGATTGCGATGGCCTTGTGGTAGTAACCACATTTAGGATGGCCGACGTGGGAATCGAATCACGAGGTGGTGGTTTCTCTAAGGATCGAAGCCACTGCGCAATCGGCTAATACGAGGAATCAGGGGTTCCGTGACCCCAGTAGCCTCATTACTCGCTTGTTCGTGTCGGCCAAATAATTGGATTCATAATGTTTCATTGCCATGCAAGTTGTCCTCTGGAACCCACATACCCTCGCTGTTCCGCCCTTTAAAACTCCAACAACTAACTGACATATCTAATGAGTCTGGTTGATCGTATTACGATTCGCAGTTTGAATTTCGTTCTAGAAGGTTAGTTTGTTTAAAACAATCCCCCTGGCACTACAGCCCATGAAGGGCCTAAACCTACCAAGCGACCGCTGCCCAGCCAATTGGCCTGCAGATATTGGGGTGACGCGTGACATGGTCAGCGCGTTGGGACCCCTCGGCCGTTAATCTTGGGTTTTGTGACCGGGGTGCTCTCTCACTTTCAGGCAGTTACTCAATTGTCCTCACGAGGCTGAGTACACCCCGTTCCAGCGCTCACGTCAGTTTCTAAAATCCCTGACAGCCGGGAATCGAACCCGGGGACTCCGGGAGAGAGGCAGGCGCGCTACCCCCAACACCACGGGGTAGCAGCTAGTCTAGTTGCCTGGTTAAAAAAAACTATTTTGTTTAATTCAAAATATTCTACATGCTTCACATTTTGTCTGAATTGAATGTAATTTTCCATTTTTGTTCAGAAATAAGATGAGAATTTTTTGGAGGAAAAAGCTATAAAATTCAAGAAATAGTGTTATTTCTGAACTTAATTGAAATAAAGTTCTTCAATGTTTTAGCATATACAATGCGTGTGGAGGATTTTGATAAGTAGACTTATATCTTAAAATTAATTGATGAAAATAATAGATTTGACTGTCATAATTTCAGAAAATACTGTTCCCAAATGTGGAAGTTAGAAAACCCAGTGCCTATTTCCATTGGGGCCGCTATATAGAAACACACAAGCAAGAAATCTTGGTCAATCCCAGGGGAAGATGACTGCGTGTGCCCATAATCCTTGTTAGGGCGTCATGTCTTGTTTTAACGCGTTCAAACTATTTATAACAGACCTCACACAGTCCCAAGTTAGGGGAAGGGTTTAAAACAGTCTGCACACATGGCTCCCAGCCAACAGTTCCTCTCAAATATGAAATTGCAAAGTGCAGTTGAAACATGCTACGTGATGTGAGGTTGGAATCGCGCATGGCTGGTGAGATACGGAACCCGTCCGTTTCAGTCTCATTCATGTGGGTGGCACAGCTAGTGTCTGTGGATGCTGTTGAACTCACTGATGAAAGCCATGGCAAACAAACTACTGCTCGAGTCTAAGCTGCGTGGACCTGAGAGGAATGTGCATCGCAGCCTATTAGTAGTGGTGGTGACGAGTGATGCGGTTTCTCGGTCCTTGCGTAGTAACAGAAGCAAATACATTAGTCGGTGACTCACCCACTCATTCGCAACGCCACACTGGTTTCAGAAAAGGCCCATGTTAGCAGTATTTGAATAGACGAGAATGTCAGGTAACACGGCGGGCTGTCGACAGGCTTCTCAATTCTCGCCTGCTCCTACCCTGCCTCTGCTCTTCATCCCGCAAGTTCACAGAGCTTGGAACCGAGCAGTATAGTAGCCTCACTTTCATCGTTAACGACCGGCTGGTCTTTGAAATCTAGCTGGATGAATGTTTACATTCCATAGCTGCGGGGTGCCGAGGCATTCACGGCTAAGGCCGGTGAGCAGGTACGGACAGGCCTGGCGGCAACATATTGTCTGCACCCTCGTGGACAGATGGAGGAAGCAGCTTATTGGTCAAGAACTATCATGTACTTATCAGCCATAAATAATGGCTATTGTCGGCTCGTGCTAATGCTTAACGTTTGAGTCGCCGGTCGTTAACCAATACCTCACTCCTCATCTTGCCTAGTACCGTACGGCTCAATATAGCGCTGCGTTGTGTTTTTGTGGTTTCCACCCACATATCGCGGGGCTTATGGGGGATTCGGGCTGACTATCTAACAGTGGGGGAATTATTGTTGTATATAGCGAAACATGCTCGACAAAGACAATTCGGCTGGCGGTCACACCGAGACATTTATGGTGGTTGTTAAGATGGACTGTCGACGATCATTCGGCCCTTGGCAAGTTCTGTCTGTAGTCGACTGTGCAGGGATCCTTTTCACATATGTTTTAGAACTCCGGAGTCACAAGGACACAAAAGATGACGACCCGCTCATGATTCTTGGATAATGCACGCCCGGGGTCCTCGGTACTTTGTCTCCTTGCTGTTGAATACATTTCGAAAGAAGAACATGATTGTAGTTCCAGCAGTAATGTGCTCAGGAACCCCATCTCGGTTTGCTTAACATTTCGGATGTTTGACACAGAATAGCATAGAACAAAATCACATTTTCTTTCTGCATGGCTCAGCGGTAACGTTATCGCCTGCTGTGCCCAACGTTGCAGAATCGAATCCTGGCGCAGTCAGTTGGCATTTGAGTGAGCCGTGTCAGTAGATTTACTGGCACGTTAAACACCCCTTTCGGGGCAAAATTCCGGCGCGGCGTCTCTAAAAGCCGCAGTAGTTAAAATACACATAAAGCCAATAACATTACCCCCCAGGGGCTCACATCTAGTGGGACGTGGGTTGGCGACCACGGGACCCCACCTGAGTCCGGCATTGCTTCCACTTACTTGTGCCGGCTCCTCTCCGTCTTCTTTTCTGTCGACCTCCCTTGGTCAACTCTTGTTCTTTTCCGACCCCGACGGTATTAGGGTATCCGAGGCCTAGGGAGTCTTTCACTTGTCTCATCTTTCCTGATCCCCCCTCCTTCGAGGGGTCAGACCTCTTTGTTTTCTTTTAATTATACAGGGTCTTTATATTTGCTTGGCAAGGAATTCTCGCTCACGCGCTCCGCCAGTGACGGCTCAGTTGTCAGCTGCCGCGCGCGCATACAGTATGTACGCCAGAATACGGTGCTTAAAATCAGTATCATGCATTTTTACTCACCATATTTACAGTAGATGCTGAAAATGTTGCCCATCCGCTGCCAAACATAATCGGCATCTGCTTATGAAGTTTACGGTTACTCCGGTTAATTTAGCTTTAGTAAGGGAATAGTACGTCTATGTTTTATTATTTACTGAACCTGTAGGTTTTATTGTCCGATTTATAGGAATGGGTCTCCCTGGAAATTTCACTCGAAACTTTTGTCTTGTTCTAGCGCAAGATTTCCTGCACTTTATGTACGTTTTGTGCAGATATACACGTTCACGTAACGAATATTTCACTTAAGGTATTACAGCACTATACACAATCACAATAAACCAACTGGCTAAGGGATTTAAACGTAGACCCTACATGTTCAGTAAACGATAAAAATAGACGTTAAGGTACCCAGCGGATAGGGAACATTTTTAGCATCTAATGTACGGTAATCATAGTGAGTAACAATGCATGCTACTGATTTTAAGCACCGTATTCCGCCGGACAACTGCACACGCGGCAGCCGGCCACTGAGGTGTCACTGGCGGAGCGAGTGAGCGAGAATGTCCATGACAAGCAAATATAAAGACCCTGTATATCCTTTTCTCTTTAAGATTCCCGCACTGTTTTTGTTAATTGGCTCTCCGTAATCTAAATTCCCTTTAGCGAGTTTTTTTTTTCATCTACACTCCATTTTGTAGGTATTTTCAATCTAAGTTACATTTTGTAAGTCTTTTCGATCTAAATTGCATTTTGCGAGTGTTTTCAACCTCAATTGCATTTTGTGAGGATTGACAATCTAAATTGCTTTTTAGTAAGTCTTTCAATATAGGGGATGGAACTTTTGTGAGTATTTTGAATTTCAATTGCATTTTGTAAGCATTTTCAACCTAAACCGCTTTTTGCAAGTATTTTCAATCTAAATTGCATTTTGTATGGTGCGCATTTTGCAAGTACTGTATTTTGATTCTCAATTGCATTTTGTGGGTATTAGGAATCTAAATTACATTTTGTATGTTTTTTCAATCTAAATTGCATTTTGTAAGTATTGTCCATCCAAATGTGTAGTTTGAATCTACCGTGCATTTTGTAAGCATTTTCAATTTCAGTTGCATTTTGGTTGGTTGGTTGGTTGGTTCCTTAGTTTAGGGGCTGCGACAACGCGGTCATGTAGCCCCGTGTACTTTGGGTGTGTGTAGAATCTGTCTGATAACCGGTGTTAATTGTGATGACTGTATTAGTGTGTGTATCTGTTTTTTTAATTCAAGTAGAGACTGCAACTTTGAATTTTCAAATAGTTCCTACTTTTGCCGCCAAACGCCACCGTCAACGACTACTAGGCCTAGTTCAGAACTAGCTACTAGACGCCACCGCAGTCGGCTCTTGGCAACGAACGTAGCAACCTAAGAGCGTTGTTTACATTCTTAACCTATCCAATTTAGTTTCACACAGGTGTAATTAGTGGAAAGATCTTTAACATGCCATAAATCTATGACATGGGACCGCCGGCTTTACTTCCCCTCCGAAGGAAGGCATACTGAGGGATTTTTAACGCTCTTAAAAAATCCGACGGCTTCGGCCGGGTTTGAACCCGCTATCTTGGGCATAGAAGCTCAGCATGCTACCAACTACGCCACCGAAGCCGCCCCAGTTGCATTTTGTAAGCATTTTGAATATCAATTGCACTTTGTGAGTATTTTGGATCTGAAATGGGAGTTTTTCAATCTGAATGCATTGTGTATTTTCAATTTCAATTGCATTTTGTAAGTATTTTGAACCTTAATTGCATTTTGTACGTATTTTCAATCTCATTTGTATTTTGTAAGTATTTTGAATATCAGTTGCATTTTGTAAGTATTTCGACTCTACATTGCATTTTGTACATATTTTGAACCTAACCTACATTTTGTGCGTATTTTTTAAATCTATTCCTTTTGTGAATATTTTCGTTCTAAATTCCCTTTTGTAAGTATTACCGCTCTCCATTTTGTGAGTAGTTTCAATCTGAGTTCTTTTTTTTTGTAAGTATTTTCCGTCTCACTTAATTTTCGTTCTGGTTTTCATTTCATTGCCATTTTCGCTATCATCCAGACCATTAGGGGCCGATAACCTAGATGTTAGGCCCCTTAAAACAACAATCGTCATCATCAATAACATTAATTAATTAATAATTACATTGTTTACTATATGTAGAGATATGAAGTGTTGCTCTTCAGTCGGTCAACACGATTACTATAATCCTTGCACCGGATCAATTTACAAACCCGTGCAGGATGTACTGTACATACCGAATATTTGTCACAAATTTCGCCATGGACATTTGTTTGTCCAATCCATACTACAGTATATACCAGCAAATTGCTGGTGGTCAGTTTCCAAACGGCCTATGTCCACCTTCCTAAATTTGTGGCGAAAAACGTTGTCATACCTAAAATCTCTACCAAACCCATTTGGAAATACTTTCTTGATATGCTTTGTATCATCAGTAATATTTTATCTCAATATTCGAATATTGTCTGTACAGACTCATCAGTGTTGCTATAATGTGAGAAATTAATTTGGACAAAGGTAATTTTGAAACTCACGGATGGACAAGAGACAATTTGAAAACAACTACATTGGGCAAGAGACTTTGATTCTAAAATGAAGATACAAATGTAATTGCACTTAACTATTCGGCATGGTTAGTAAGAATTGCAATAAAAGTAAAAATTGAGTTGAACATTAAATCGAACGATATAGTACTGAAAATAGCTTTTATTAATGAATAAGCCTAAGTCAGATATTTCTGTTTGTATGGTACTCTTCAGAATAGAGTTCAGGCAAAATTTAATAATACTTGTTCAACACTTAGAAGTGAGTTTCCAATCCTTACAACTCATCCTCTAACACTTCATCATTTGTATCTCGATTAATTACAGCACTGAAGGACTGCAAATCAGGATTTACCTCCCATCGATCACCAAAATGAAGTTCCAACAGCCATTTTACATCAGCAATTTTTGAACCCGCTATTGCAGAGGTTCCAAACCTGGGGGGCGTGGGGCTTTATCAATGGGGGCCTGAAGTGATTTCCGAATTAAGTTTTTTTAACTCAAATATTACAATTTTGTAAAATAAACATTTTTCGAATCTCTCCAAGTGATTGTCGCACCAAGACAATCGTTCAAAAGCACTGGTAATTGCCAACTGTCGGCACAAACCTCTGCGGAGCCGCGAGGTTGGAGTTGAAATAAGGAATTTGCTGTGTTGTAAGGAGCAAAATCATGCCAATTGTATCGTCTCGCTGGCATATCTTTGTGGTTTCTTTGAAGCTTTGAACAGTTTGAACTTAAAGCTCCAAGGCATTAACTCCAATATTATGCATTCCTGGAAAAAATACGGTTATGGAAACGCCGGCTTCAGTTGAACAACTTCTCATCCTTTCGCCGCCTTAATGAAATTTTGCCGGAAAATGAACATGATCCTAATAAGCTTAGGTGCAAATTCAGTCACATTTGGATTCCCTGGCACAATCATTCAACTTCTACTTTCCTGATATCTCGTCGGAAGAATGGTCCTGGATGTTAACAAGAAATTCGTTTGCCATTGACATTGAAGCACTGCCAGCACAGCTTCAAGAAGAAGCCATAGATTTGAAGTGTGACTCAAAGCTAAAAGATGATTCTGAAATATTAGGACTGGGAGACCTTTGGGTAGACTGTCTTGCAGTGTATCCTGTAATAGCCAAATTTGCATTGCGTGTCATTGTCCCATTTTCAAAGACATATTTATGCGAGTCAGGATTTTCAACGCTGAGTGTCATAGAAACAAAGCAGCGCTGTCGGCTTGATGTTGCAAGTGATCTCCGCTGTGCTCTGTCAAATATCAAACCAAACATACCGAATCTTACCAAGAGAAAACAGTGTCAACCCCCTCACTGACATTTGTTGACTAATTTACGGTTTTGTTGTAAAATTGTATTCTTTGTGTTGTGCTAAAATGAAGTTGGTATGTAATAGATAGGCCTATTCCATTATGTAGTGTTATTAGGTTAGGTCTATATCCTCCGCGTCAATCGAAGTGGTTATAGAAACAATGTGTGATGGGTAGGGGGGTGGAGGGGGGCACGTTGAACTCCCGTATCTGAGAGGGGGGCGTCAGCTGACAAAGGTTGGGAACCACTGCCCTATTGGGACACAACTGGGATCGATGGTAAAGCTAAACATGAAACGTCCAGACTTGAAACCTTCTTTGACATTCCTATTTCAGTTTGATACCAAGGCTCACCACGAACTAGAATAGGAGCAGATGGAGTCACCCCTCGAGTAATGACAAATCTCTTCGTTTTGCATATTTCAAATGCCATTGCCCAGATTTCTTCATGCTTCGTTGTGACACAAGCTTCCAGTCGTATACAGGCCAATCATTTCCCATTCCGAAAACTGTTCCGTCAAACCTCCCAATATCTTTCAAGCGTGATAATTGTGTCAATATCACGGAGTTCAAGAATGTCAACTGTATTGCCTTATACGTACCTTCTACGCACTATCATTCAAAGATTCCAACAGTTATTGGATTCAAATGGTTTCTATTTGAAGATCTTAATCGCATGAAAAGTGCTGTACTCTGAACGGTGAAGGCTGTCATCCGCTTGCAGGGTGAGGTGAGGAGTGGAGACGAGAGGGATAACGGTATTCATGGCAGCAGCGAGCAGTGTTGCAATGTATGCAGACACAGCAGTGAGCACATGGTTTGACAGTGTTCTCACTGTGCCTTGACTCGTCACTGTCATTAAGGGGGGCTAACTTCCCCGGTATTTGTGTCTTCCTCCAAGTCTCTTGGAATATTATGAGTCAAGACCTGTCAGTGGCAACGCAGCATTTCTCCACTTGCTAGCTTTGACATACATCAGCGTCAATTATTGATAATACAGGGTATGCTGCTGATCAACTTTCAGACATGCGTACAAACATAACATATCGTTAGAAAGTAAGATATTGCCGTTCCGGATGATCGTCAGGCCTGCCGCCCTGATACTTTTCTATTATACAAGGAGAAGTCAATGAAATTTATATCAAAATGTGCTCTTTCTCCTTGGTGTCTAGGCAACTTACCAGACGGACAAGAGACATTTTGCAACCTAAGAGGCTAGACCCTTTTAATGCCATATGGGAAGATGAGCCATTTTGATCTCAAAATGGATATATTGTAAGGCAGCCATTTTGCTATGGACAGGAGCCGTTTTGATTCCAATAGCTGTATTTAAACCGTTTTTTATGTGGTTTCTAGGACGTTTAGATGCAAAGTGATGGTAGTATTATATATAGGGAAGCTTAAGGAATGCACTGAAACAAAAAACTAAATTTCCCCCCAGGGGCTTACATCTAGCGGGACGTGGGTTGACGACCACGGTACTCCAGCTGAGTCCGGCATTGCTTCCACTTACTTGTGCCGAGCTCCTCTCCGTCTTCTTTCCTACTGATCCCTCCCTCCTCGAGAGGTCAGACCTCTTGTTTTCTTTTCATTATATTTTCTTTAAGATTCCCGCACTGTTTTTGTTAATTGGTCCCCCGTGTATTAACATTTTCTGTGAATTTTTTGAATCTGCACTACATTCTGTGGGTATTTTCAATCTAAGTTGCATTTTGTGATTCTTTTCTATCTAAATTGCATTTTGCGAGTATTTTCAGCCCCAATTACATTTTGTAGGTATTGACAATCTTATTTGCTTTTTAGTAAGTCTTTCAATGTAGGATCGGGACATTTTAGTGAGTACTTTGAATTTCAATTGCGTTTTGTATTTTCAACCTAAACCGCATTTTGCAAGCATTTTCAATCAAAATTTCATTTTGTATGTTGGGCAATTAGCAAGTATTTTGATTGTCTTTTATTTTGTGAGTATTTTGAATCTAAATTACATTTTGTACGTATTTTCAATCTAAATTGCATTTTGTAAGTATTGTCAATCCAAATGAGTATTTTGAATCTACCATACATTTTGTAAGCAGATTCAATTTCAATTGCATTTTGTAAGTATTTTGAATTTCAATTGCACTTTGTGAGTATTTTGAATCTGAACCGGCCTTTTTCAATCTAAATTGCATTGTGTATTTTCAATTTCAATTGCATTTTGTAAGTATTTTCGATCTCATTTGCATTTTGTACGTATTTTGAACCTAACCTACATTTTGTGTGTGTTTTTTCAATCAATTCCTTTTTTGAGTATTTTCTTCTAAACTCCCTTTTGTAAGTATTACCGCTCTCCATTTTGTGAGTCGTTTCAATCTGAGTTCAATTTTGTAAGTATTTTCAGTCTTAATTTTCGTTATGATTTCCATTTCATTGTCTCTTTCGCTATACGTAGACCATTAGGGGCCGATAACCTAGATGTTAGGCACCTTAAAACAACAGTTATCATCATCATCAAAAAACTAAATTTCTACCAAAGGTGGACATAGCCCCTTTTGAAACTGACCAATAATATTATTATTGAGCCCGAGCACTCGGGAACAACCCACGGAGCCAGCAATGATATGTTATTTCTTCATTTACACGCACTTTGAAGAAGAATATTACTCATGCAGTTACGTTCTGTGATTTAATTTTTATTTGAACACAAATTTATGGGGTTAGCAAATCTTTCGTTGCATATTTTCAAAGCTGAGTAATGGTAACGGAAACGATTCAGCGACATCAGTAGTGGAGTAGTGGCGCTTCTAACGCACTCCAAAACCCTCCTTGCCCCACTACTAAGCCTTAGTCATGTTAAATATTTCTCGAACGCGTAGTCCGATTTTGACAAATGAGGTATTGTTGGACTCGGGCTGACGTCCTCTTTGCTATGGACCACTCGTTATATTTTTCAATTTTTTTTTGAAAATTTTTGTTTTCGAAACTAGGTGATAGTTTGAAAACCAAAGATGATAGAACGTTATGCCATGGCCCAAACGAATGGTCTTTATGACCTTTATTTTCTATAATAAAACTTTTTTACTTTTTATGTTTTTTTGAAAACACTCGAATTTTGAAAATCCTATATTTTGGAAACTAGGAACTCTACAAAAAAAATTGTTTGACATAAATGAAAGGTCCCTATGCCCTCTACCCCCAAAATAAATTTCAAGTCTCTAGAGAAAAAAATTGTGTGTAGTAGTGGGATGGTGGGGGAGCTGCTTCCAAAAGCAAGTGGTGAGCCCCTGCGACCTTGGAATGGAACGAGCCATGCTAGGAGGGCGTGCTTGGATTCGTTTTTTCGTCTCGTCGTGCTCTTTACGGGAGTGTCGGTGTCGAAAATGTGAAAATCTGGAAACACAGTCTTTTTGGGGTAAGATGTTAGGCCCCTTAAAACAACAATTATCATCATCATCTTTTTGGGGTAAAAACGTGATTTTAGACTTTTTGCTATATCTCACGAACCAATAACGCTAGAGGCGTGTTCGACAGGTCCAAGGACTCGGGGTAACGTCCTCTCTCTTATGGACCACTCGTTATAATTTTTAATAAAATTGGAAACTCGATTTTGGGGTAAACACGTGTTTTTGTGATTTTGTTGATATCTCACGAAGCAATAACGCTAGAGGCATGTACGATGGGTCCAAGGACTCGGACAGACGTTCTCTTTGCTATGAACTACTCGTTGTAATTTTTAAAAATTTTGGAAACGCGATTTTGGGGTAAACACGTGTTTTTTGTGATTTTTGCCGATATCTCACGAACCAATAACGCTAGAGACGTGTACGAGGTGTCCTAGGACTCGGGCTAACGCCCCCTTTCAAATGTGGTAGATTTTTTTTTTTTTTCAAAAAAGATAATTCACAAAGGGCCTAACGCCATACATGTTGAAAAAACGTTTTCTTTTTCTTTACCTGTTTATAATGTTTATAAAGCGTGGTGGTTGAGAGAGAGAGACCATACGGCTGGGTGTGTGTGTTTCAACGAACCTGTCGCTAACCACAAGGACCATGCTTAATAGAACAATCGCTATTTCGACGGGTCGGTGTATGACAGAGCGAGCGTGCGTTTTTCTGATATTTTACCTTTAACGTGTAAACGGTAATGAGAGCTAGGTTCTATGTTGGTCGAAGCGAGTAGAGAAAACAAACTTGCCGAGGAGGTGAAGGTCATTTGAGCTTATTGGAAGGCATTGATCTGACTTGACAACAAGTGCAATGGAAAAAATGACCAAGACGCTTGAAGGTGAAATAATCTGACCATCGTGGTGGCAGGGGAGTGCGAAAGGCGTGCACACATGTGTGAAACCACAGGCACGCTAAACCAGTGACATCCTGTCTTGCTTCGTACGTGACAAAATGCAAGTCCATGTGAAATTTGATCTACCGCAGGTGTTCACCTTGGACGTTATCTGTCCACGTGCATGATAACTGTTAACAAGTCACATCCTGTTTTGCTTCGTACGTGACAAAATGCAAGTTCATGTGAAATTTTATCCGGCACAGGTGTTCGCCTGGGACGTTAGCTGCCCACGTGCACGATAAGAGAATGTTCAAAGCGTGGGAAAAAAAAAAGATTATACATGCAATGTGATATATAAAGACACGTCGCTGACATTTCCACTCGCACTTATGTGACTACCTTTGAACACGCTACAGCGTTGTGTGAAACACTTGGCCTTGTTTAACAGTTTTGGTGTTGGTGGAAAATACTTATTCTTGTTGTGAGGTAGGTATATATTTATTCATTTATACATTTATTGATTTATATATAAATACATGCAATTATTTATTGATTAGGTAATTAATGATTTTATTTATTTATTTGTTTGCAGATAACCGGCATACCTTACATGTCAGAGGGAGAAGAAACTATTGCACTTTTGAGCCCACTAGAAGGGAAGAGTAACAAGTCACTGCAAGTAAAGGTGAGATGATTTTTTTTAAACTAACTTGTTTCATTTTTTTTGTTTTATGTTTTATTTTATGAAATGTATGTATTAACCTGAATTTAGGTATTTATAGCGGTTTATTTTATTTATTTTTAGAAACTTGGAAAGAATAGCCTTACCGCCGTAGCAGTCGCTGAAAAAAACCAGAAACGCACTAAAGCGAAACCACTGCCAAAGAGTGAACTGTTTAAAACTCAGGTAAGTTCAACTTAAAAATGCTATTCCATTTTACCACTACTGAAAACTCGTAGACAAAAAAAAAAATCATTACCTGTACATGACTGGGACAATGATTGCTTTCTTGATTAATGGCTATGTTGTTGTTGTTGACTGGGAAAAGTACAAGGCCATGTTGGATTTTCTAAAAATAAAATAATAAATTTAATTTATGGGTGGTTCCCTATGGACTCAACGAATATCCACAGGTTTGAACATGATAATGTGAACAAAATGACATGACATTCATTTTTGTTTATATATTGGTTAAAGGGAGGGTGGGGGAATGTAAATGACTGTAGCTTTATAAAAAAGAAAATAAGTACATGGGTTACTGTTTGTGCCAACATACAGTTTATTTTTAATGGTGTTTTGATATATTAATGCCAATTAACGTTAACGTTTTATTTACAAGTATTGATTGATTGATTGATTGATTGATTGAGTGATGGGTTATTTTGTTTGCTTTTAGGTGTCGTCATGTGCCATTAACGTAATGAACAGACAGTGAACAAGCATGCATTATGCTTTAAAGTACTCTGTGCAATGTTAATAACTTACAATAAGAAAACGTTTTATTATAACACATGGCGTTAGTACCAAATACAACAAGTGAGCAAGTTGGTTTACCACGTGGGTTAAATTTAAAATCAGAACATGATCGATGGTTAACATTTGAATCCTGGCCTGTAGGCTTTTTGTCGACGCATGAACTTGCAAAAGCCGTTTTTTTTTACTTGAACCGAGGAGATGTGGTGCGCTGTGTGTTTTGTCGTATTGAACTTTCACACTGGGAAGAAGGGGATGATCCCTTTAGAGACCATTTGCGATGGTCTCCTCACTGTCCTTACATGCTTGGAAAGCAAGTGGGTAACCTACCCGTGCATTCATTTTACCGAACCACAAGGCCTATGGCCGCTACTTACGTTGCTGAATCACAAATAAATAATAATAATGATGTATTACCAGCCAACGGTAGTGTCGATATATGTGGTCCATATGCCATAGACAGTGTTGAATTGGCGTGTGCTTTTGAAAAATTGGGAGTTTGCAAGACTAAAGCACTAGCACACCCAGAGTACAGCTCTGTTGAAAAACGTTTCGAATCTTATAAAAATGTTTGGCCATTAATATTAAAACACCTTACCAAACAGCTAAGTGAAGCTGGATTTTTTTATACTGGTGAAGGGGATAAAACAATATGTTTTTATTGTGGATTTGCTTTAAAGGATTGGCAAATGACTGATGACCCTTTTGTGCAACACGCTCGTTGGTTACCAAACTGTAAATACATGGTGTTGCTTAAAGGTCAGGAATTTGTGAACACTATTCGTAAAGAAAAAGTGATTGCAGCACAAGACATAAAAGTGCCTTTAGAGTTAGAGCACGCGGAGCAAATACATAAGGCTGAAAGAAAAGACTTGTCTCACGAACAGATACAAAAGTGTGACCAACAATTATGTAAAATTTGTTATCAAGATGAACTAGGTGTTGTATTTTTACCCTGTGGACACATGATAGCCTGTGTCAAGTGTGCATTAGAACTTAACACTTGTGCTATATGCAGAAAAGTAGTATCTGCAACAGTTAGGGCATTTCTTGCATAACTAGTATAATTTATTCGCCATGGATAGTGCAAAATCCCTAATTGCACAATATTATTAAAGCTGTTTTAGAGTGTAATAGATATGCTTTTGTTTTGTTTATAGACTACTACAATGAATGTTTTGAATGCTGTGGGACAATCATGTGGCTTAGAGACAAAGAAGCTCAGCGAATTGCCAATGCATATTCCATTCCGCATTATCAAGATTCGGAAATTGAAAACAGCATATGGTGATCGTGTACTTTGTGTATGTGAAAACTTTGAGACATTTCTGCCTATACGGTTTAATGATATGTCGGAGAGTGTTTTTGATGAAGTCAATAATGCTGTGCAACCTGTACACTTAATTTATGAAGGTTTTAAAAACAATAGGTGCATGGTTCGTTTTAATTAAATAAATAAATAATGTGAAATAATAATGGAAATTATAAGTAATGACAATATACTGAAAAAGAAAGAAAATATGTGCATAGAATAGTAATGTTTTAGTGTTTAGTGTTGTCTTTAAAAATATTATGATGAAACCAAAAAAAATGTATATAAAGTTTGTAAATAAATGCAAAATGATGTTACAATGCTGTTTTATTTTATACAAAGTTAGTATATTTAACATTGCAGAGTATACATGATTATGACAATAAATGCATACTGAATACAAGCCTTTCTCACATTACAATAGTCTGTTATAGTTTTAAACACAAGGCTTGTTGTAGATCATTTTATAGCAATGTCCCTTTAATGTTGTTTTCGAAAAGTGGGGAAGCCACAATGGTTGTATTGACATAAAAACCTTATGGTTATTACTATTTAGTCACTTTGATCCCCTTGCAGATCAACAGTAGATGACCTAGTTGTTCCACTCTTTAAAACGACAACAACAACACTACCTCTTGCATAGTTTGTGATGTTGATGGCTCTTGCGACGTGGAAGATGGATTAAAAATAACTTTGAGAACAGGGGTTAAACGTTGATCATTAAACAATGCACTATTTTGAGTAGCAATATGGTTTTCTTGATTTTTTGTCGACGGCAACTGTGTTTCATGCGGTACACTACATTGATGATCACTGACACTTAAAACCTCACTATTTTTACTTTTTAGGTCACCACGACAATGTTTGGAACGTTGCTTTGAACAACGCCAAATAACAGTTCCATTTTTATTGGTTCGTTTCACAATATATGAATATCCTTTATAGTATGCGTAAGGCTTACCATACCTAGTCACTGATACTTCCATATCAACTGTCGAGCATAGACTAAGCTCTAGTAAAGTCAACTTGGTAATAAGAATACTAGTTTAATGTGAGAGCAAATATGGATCCAAAGAGTTCAGGTAAAAGTGAAAGCAAATAAGCAAATATTAGAAACAAGAGTTGGGGTGAAAGTGGTCGCAAAGTGGTAGACCCATTACACAATAATTTCAGCACGACGAAGCTCTTGTTCAATTTCTTTGATTTCCCAATCGTGACCAGTATGGCCAGATTGACGTGAGGCATGCAACAACTGTAGCCGCTGGACGAGCTTATTGGGATTGTGCCAGTATACAAATTTAACAAATGGATTTTTAGGTGTAAACAAAGCATTACCATTATCATGATCATTATCATCATCGTCATTATCATCATCATGATCACCATTATCATCATGACCATCATCACTGTTACTATATAGTCCTTTTTGATCCTCTTGCAATACCACTTTATTTATAGTCTGAGTTGATTTTGACAGTGTTGAAGGTTTCTTGGACGTTGACAACTGTCCTAACATGACGTTTTGAGGACATGATAAGTCCTTTTGAACAAACACTGTACTATCTTTAGCCGCAATATCGTTTTCTTGAACTTGCTTTTTAGCATTTTGATAATTGTTTGTAAACAGTAAGCGTGGTTCGTTTCGAGCACTACATTGATGAACACTCACACTTAAAACCTTTCCATTTTTACTTTTCAGATTGCCTCGACATTTTGTTGACCTCTCTTTTGAGCATCGCCAGAATATTATTCCATTCACATTCTGGCGATTATAGTTATAGGAGTAGCCTTGATAGAGTGCACGTAGCCTACCTTTGTTGGTTGTAATAAGTTCCATAGTAGTAACTGACCTGTCAGTACGATGTTCACACTACAAAGGTTACAACTGTTTTGCTGATGGAGTGACCTACTATAAGCTTATATATTGGCTTATGTGTTGGCTTTTTGTGTTGGCTTTTGTGTTGGCTTTTTGTGTTGGCTTTTCATGTTGGCTTTTCGTGTTGGCTTATGTGTTGGCTTTTCGTGTTGGCTTTTCGTGTTGGCTTTTCGTGTTGGCTTTTTGTGTTGGCTTTTTGTGTTGGCTTTTCATGTTGGCTTTTCGTGTTGGCTTTTCGTGTTGGCTTTTCGTGTTGGCTTTTGTGTTGGCTTTTGTGTTGGCTTTTCGTGTTGGCTTTTCGTGTTGGCATTTCGTGTTGGCTTTTCGTGTTGGCTTTTTTTGTATTGGCCTTTCGTGTTGGCTTTTTGTATTGGCTTTTTGTGTTGGCTTTAGTATTGGCCTTTTTTGTATTGGCCTTTTTTGTATTGGCCTTTCGTGTTGGCTTTTTGTATTGGCTTTTTGTGTTGGCTTTAGTATTGGCTTTTGTATTGGCTTATTTGACAAGTTATTTGTGTCAATGTATTTAGTGGATTTTTTCTTGGTGTTGGAAAGTAGTTGAAAGAGAGGGAATATTTAAAGACTTAACCTCAGCTCACTAACCTAACCTAACCTTTCAACTCTCAGATGTTAATTAAATTCTGTGCATTGTCGAGTTGGAGCCCAAGACCTCAGGGGTTAAAAAAACAATTATTTTTGACGACTTATTTTGGTAACTTATTTTAATGGCTAACCTAACTTTACCTAACCTAACCTAACCTCAGCTCACTTTGGATATTACTAGTAAGTGTTCATATCCTCTGCTAGGTAGCATGCTAGTAGTACAGGTAGTGCTCATATTTACCGCTAGATAGCGGAAACATACTTTGCATGTTGCATGTGACACTTGTGAAGTTTAACCACATGCAAGACGTGCTTGTATAAGTTCTCTATTTAAACTCAATATACAATTAACCACTAAATGTTCAGAACTAACATGTATAGCCATGTTTAGGGTATATAGGAGACCCTTAGCAAGAAAGGCTGTCTAACCCACGAGTGTACAGCCTTGTCATACGCAGTAAGCCCCTGTTGGCAGAAAACAACAACAACAACAATTTGAGAAAGCCAACAGGGGCTTACTGCGTATGACAAGGCTGTACACTCGTGGGTTAGACAGCCTTTCTTGCTAAGGGTCTCCTATATACCCTAAACATGGCTATACATGTTAGTTCTGAACATTTAGTGGTTAATTGTATATTGAGTTTAAATAGAGAACTTATACAAGCACGTCTTGCATGTGGTTAAACTTCACAAGTGTCACATGCAACATGCAAAGTATGTTTCCGCTATCTAGCGGTAAATATGAGCACTACCTGTACTACTAGCATGCTACCTAGCAGAGGATATGAACACTTACTAGTAATATCCAAAGTGAGCTGAGGTTAGGTTAGGTTAGGTAAAGTTAGGTTAGCCATTAAAATAAGTTACCAAAATAAGTCGTCAAAAATAATTGTTTTTTTAACCCCTGAGGTCTTGGGCTCCAACTCGACAATGCACAGAATTTAATTAACATCTGAGAGTTGAAAGGTTAGGTTAGGTTAGTGAGCTGAGGTTAAGTCTTTAAATATTCCCTCTCTTTCAACTACTTTCCAACACCAAGAAAAAATCCACTAAATACATTGACACAAATAACTTGTCAAATAAGCCAATACAAAAGCCAATACTAAAGCCAACACAAAAAGCCAACACGAAAAGCCAATACAAAAAGCCAACACGAAAGGCCAATACAAAAAAAGCCAACACGAAAAGCCAACACGAAATGCCAACACGAAAAGCCAACACAAAAAGCCAACACGAAAAGCCAACACAAAAGCCAACACGAAAAGCCAACACGAAAAGCCAACACGAAAAGCCAACATGAAAAGCCAACACAAAAAGCCAACACAAAAAGCCAACACGAAAAGCCAACACGAAAAGCCAACACATAAGCCAACACGAAAAGCCAACATGAAAAGCCAACACAAAAAGCCAACACAAAAGCCAACACAAAAAGCCAACACATAAGCCAATATATAAGCTTATAGTAGGTCACTCCATCAGCAAAACAGTTGTAACCTTTGTAGTGTGAACATCGTACTGACAGGTCAGTTACTACTATGGAACTTATTACAACCAACAAAGGTAGGCTACGTGCACTCTATCAAGGCTACTCCTATAACTATAATCGCCAGAATGTGAATGGAATAATATTCTGGCGATGCTCAAAAGAGAGGTCAACAAAATGTCGAGGCAATCTGAAAAGTAAAAATGGAAAGGTTTTAAGTGTGAGTGTTCATCAATGTAGTGCTCGAAACGAACCACGCTTACTGTTTACAAACAATTATCAAAATGCTAAAAAGCAAGTTCAAGAAAACGATATTGCGGCTAAAGATAGTACAGTGTTTGTTCAAAAGGACTTATCATGTCCTCAAAACGTCATGTTAGGACAGTTGTCAACGTCCAAGAAACCTTCAACACTGTCAAAATCAACTCAGACTATAAATAAAGTGGTATTGCAAGAGGATCAAAAAGGACTATATAGTAACAGTGATGATGGTCATGATGATAATGGTGATCATGATGATGATAATGACGATGATGATAATGATCATGATAATGGTAATGCTTTGTTTACACCTAAAAATCCATTTGTTAAATTTGTATACTGGCACAATCCCAATAAGCTCGTCCAGCGGCTACAGTTGTTGCATGCCTCACGTCAATCTGGCCATACTGGTCACGATTGGGAAATCAAAGAAATTGAACAAGAGCTTCGTCGTGCTGAAATTATTGTGTAATGGGTCTACCACTTTGCGACCACTTTCACCCCAACTCTTGTTTCTAATATTTGCTTATTTGCTTTCACTTTTACCTGAACTCTTTGGATCCATATTTGCTCTCACATTAAACTAGTATTCTTATTACCAAGTTGACTTTACTAGAGCTTAGTCTATGCTCGACAGTTGATATGGAAGTATCAGTGACTAGGTATGGTAAGCCTTACGCATACTATAAAGGATATTCATATATTGTGAAACGAACCAATAAAAATGGAACTGTTATTTGGCGTTGTTCAAAGCAACGTTCCAAACATTGTCGTGGTGACCTAAAAAGTAAAAATAGTGAGGTTTTAAGTGTCAGTGATCATCAATGTAGTGTACCGCATGAAACACAGTTGCCGTCGACAAAAAATCAAGAAAACCATATTGCTACTCAAAATAGTGCATTGTTTAATGATCAACGTTTAACCCCTGTTCTCAAAGTTATTTTTAATCCATCTTCCACGTCGCAAGAGCCATCAACATCACAAACTATGCAAGAGGTAGTGTTGTTGTTGTCGTTTTAAAGAGTGGAACAACTAGGTCATCTACTGTTGATCTGCAAGGGGATCAAAGTGACTAAATAGTAATAACCATAAGGTTTTTATGTCAATACAACCATTGTGGCTTCCCCACTTTTCGAAAACAACATTAAAGGGACATTGCTATAAAATGATCTACAACAAGCCTTGTGTTTAAAACTATAACAGACTATTGTAATGTGAGAAAGGCTTGTATTCAGTATGCATTTATTGTCATAATCATGTATACTCTGCAATGTTAAATATACTAACTTTGTATAAAATAAAACAGCATTGTAACATCATTTTGCATTTATTTACAAACTTTATATACATTTTTTTTGGTTTCATCATAATATTTTTAAAGACAACACTAAACACTAAAACATTACTATTCTATGCACATATTTTCTTTCTTTTTCAGTATATTGTCATTACTTATAATTTCCATTATTATTTCACATTATTTATTTATTTAATTAAAACGAACCATGCGCCTATTGTTTTTAAAACCTTCATAAATTAAGTGTACAGGTTGCACAGCATTATTGACTTCATCAAAAACACACTCCGACATATCATTAAACCGTATAGGCAGAAATGTCTCAAAGTTTTCACATACACAAAGTACACGATCACCATATGCTGTTTTCAATTTCCGAATCTTGATAATGCGGAATGGAATATGCATTGGCAATTCGCTGAGCTTCTTTGTCTCTAAGCCACATGATTGTCCCACAGCATTCAAAACATTCATTGTAGTAGTCTATAAACAAAACAAAAGCATATCTATTACACTCTAAAACAGCTTTAATAATATTGTGCAATTAGGGATTTTGCACTATCCATGGCGAATAAATTATACTAGTTATGCAAGAAATGCCCTAACTGTTGCAGATACTACTTTTCTGCATATAGCACAAGTGTTAAGTTCTAATGCACACTTGACACAGGCTATCATGTGTCCACAGGGTAAAAATACAACACCTAGTTCATCTTGATAACAAATTTTACATAATTGTTGGTCACACTTTTGTATCTGTTCGTGAGACAAGTCTTTTCTTTCAGCCTTATGTATTTGCTCCGCGTGCTCTAACTCTAAAGGCACTTTTATGTCTTGTGCTGCAATCACTTTTTCTTTACGAATAGTGTTCACAAATTCCTGACCTTTAAGCAACACCATGTATTTACAGTTTGGTAACCAACGAGCGTGTTGCACAAAAGGGTCATCAGTCATTTGCCAATCCTTTAAAGCAAATCCACAATAAAAACATATTGTTTTATCCCCTTCACCAGTATAAAAAAATCCAGCTTCACTTAGCTGTTTGGTAAGGTGTTTTAATATTAATGGCCAAACATTTTTATAAGATTCGAAACGTTTTTCAACAGAGCTGTACTCTGGGTGTGCTAGTGCTTTAGTCTTGCAAACTCCCAATTTTTCAAAAGCACACGCCAATTCAACACTGTCTATGGCATATGGACCACATATATCGGCACTACCGTTGGCTGGTAATACATCATTATTATTATTTATTTGTGATTCAGCAACGTAAGTAGCGGCCATAGGCCTTGTGGTTCGGTAAAATGAATGCACGGGTAGGTTACCCACTTGCTTTCCAAGCATGTAAGGACAGTGAGGAGACCATCGCAAATGGTCTCTAAAGGGATCATCCCCTTCTTCCCAGTGTGAAAGTTCAATACGACAAAACACACAGCGCACCACATCTCCTCGGTTCAAGTAAAAAAAACGGCTTTTGCAAGTTCATGCGTCGACAAAAAGCCTACAGGCCAGGATTCAAATGTTAACCATCGATCATGTTCTGATTTTAAATTTAACCCACGTGGTAAACCAACTTGCTCACTTGTTGTATTTGGTACTAACGCCATGTGTTATAATAAAACGTTTTCTTATTGTAAGTTATTAACATTGCACAGAGTACTTTAAAGCATAATGCATGCTTGTTCACTGTCTGTTCATTACGTTAATGGCACATGACGACACCTAAAAGCAAACAAAATAACCCATCACTCAATCAATCAATCAATCAATCAATACTTGTAAATAAAACGTTAACGTTAATTGGCATTAATATATCAAAACACCATTAAAAATAAACTGTATGTTGGCACAAACAGTAACCCATGTACTTATTTTCTTTTTTATAAAGCTACAGTCATTTACATTCCCCCACCCTCCCTTTAACCAATATATAAACAAAAATGAATGTCATGTCATTTTGTTCACATTATCATGTTCAAACCTGTGGATATTCGTTGAGTCCATAGGGAACCACCCATAAATTAAATTTATTATTTTATTTTTAGAAAATCCAACATGGCCTTGTACTTTTCCCAGTCAACAACAACAACATAGCCATTAATCAAGAAAGCAATCATTGTCCCAGTCATGTACAGGTAATGAATTTTTTTTTTGTCTACGAGTTTTCAGTAGTGGTAAAATGGAATAGCATTTTTAAGTTGGACTTACCTGAGTTTTAAACAGTTCACTCTTTGGCAGTGGTTTCGCTTTAGTGCGTTTCTGGTTTTTTTCAGCGACTGCTACGGCGGTAAGGCTATTCTTTCCAAGTTTCTAAAAATAAATAAAATAAACCGCTATAAATACCTAAATTCAGGTTAATACATACATTTCATAAAATAAAACATAAAACAAAAAAAATGAAACAAGTTAGTTTAAAAAAAATCATCTCACCTTTACTTGCAGTGACTTGTTACTCTTCCCTTCTAGTGGGCTCAAAAGTGCAATAGTTTCTTCTCCCTCTGACATGTAAGGTATGCCGGTTATCTGCAAACAAATAAATAAATAAAATCATTAATTACCTAATCAATAAATAATTGCATGTATTTATATATAAATCAATAAATGTATAAATGAATAAATATATACCTACCTCACAACAAGAATAAGTATTTTCCACCAACACCAAAACTGTTAAACAAGGCCAAGTGTTTCACACAACGCTGTAGCGTGTTCAAAGGTAGTCACATAAGTGCGAGTGGAAATGTCAGCGACGTGTCTTTATATATCACATTGCATGTATAATCTTTTTTTTTCCCACGCTTTGAACATTCTCTTATCGTGCACGTGGGCAGCTAACGTCCCAGGCGAACACCTGTGCCGGATAAAATTTCACATGAACTTGCATTTTGTCACGTACGAAGCAAAACAGGATGTGACTTGTTAACAGTTATCATGCACGTGGACAGATAACGTCCAAGGTGAACACCTGCGGTAGATCAAATTTCACATGGACTTGCATTTTGTCACGTACGAAGCAAGACAGGATGTCACTGGTTTAGCGTGCCTGTGGTTTCACACATGTGTGCACGCCTTTCGCACTCCCCTGCCACCACGATGGTCAGATTATTTCACCTTCAAGCGTCTTGGTCATTCTTTCCATTGCACTTGTTGTCAAGTCAGATCAATGCCTTCCAATAAGCTCAAATGACCTTCACCTCCTCGGCAAGTTTGTTTTCTCTACTCGCTTCGACCAACATAGAACCTAGCTCTCATTACCGTTTACACGTTAAAGGTAAAATATCAGAAAAACGCACGCTCGCTCTGTCATACACCGACCCGTCGAAATAGCGATTGTTCTATTAAGCATGGTCCTTGTGGTTAGCGACAGGTTCGTTGAAACACACACACCCAGCCGTATGGTCTCTCTCTCTCAACCACCACGCTTTATAAACATTATAAACAGGTAAAGAAAAAGAAAACGTTTTTTCAACATGTATGGCGTTAGGCCCTTTGTGAATTATCTTTTTTGAAAAAAAATATCTACCACATTTGAAAGGGGGCGTTAGCCCGAGTCCTAGGACACCTCGTACACGTCTCTAGCGTTATTGGTTCGTGAGATATCGGCAAAAATCACAAAAAACACGTGTTTACCCCAAAATCGCGTTTCCAAAATTTTTAAAAATTACAACGAGTAGTTCATAGCAAAGAGAACGTCTGTCCGAGTCCTTGGACCCATCGTACATGCCTCTAGCGTTATTGCTTCGTGAGATATCAACAAAATCACAAAAACACGTGTTTACCCCAAAATCGAGTTTCCAATTTTATTAAAAATTATAACGAGTGGTCCATAAGAGAGAGGACGTTACCCCGAGTCCTTGGACCTGTCGAACACGCCTCTAGCGTTATTGGTTCGTGAGATATAGCAAAAAGTCTAAAATCACGTTTTTACCCCAAAAAGATGATGATGATAATTGTTGTTTTAAGGGGCCTAACATCTTACCCCAAAAAGACTGTGTTTCCAGATTTTCACATTTTCGACACCGACACTCCCGTAAAGAGCACGACGAGACGAAAAAAACGAATCCAAGCACGCCCTCCTAGCATGGCTCGTTCCATTCCAAGGTCGCAGGGGCTCACCACTTGCTTTTGGAAGCAGCTCCCCCACCATCCCACTACTACACACAATTTTTTTCTCTAGAGACTTGAAATTTATTTTGGGGGTAGAGGGCATAGGGACCTTTCATTTATGTCAAACAATTTTTTTTGTAGAGTTCCTAGTTTCCAAAATATAGGATTTTCAAAATTCGAGTGTTTTCAAAAAAACATAAAAAGTAAAAAAGTTTTATTATAGAAAATAAAGGTCATAAAGACCATTCGTTTGGGCCATGGCATAACGTTCTATCATCTTTGGTTTTCAAACTATCACCTAGTTTCGAAAACAAAAATTTTCAAAAAAAAATTGAAAAATATAACGAGTGGTCCATAGCAAAGAGGACGTCAGCCCGAGTCCAACAATACCTCATTTGTCAAAATCGGACTACGCGTTCGAGAAATATTTAACATGACTAAGGCTTAGTAGTGGGGCAAGGAGGGTTTTGGAGTGCGTTAGAAGCGCCACTACTCCACTACTGACATCACATCATTGTGACAGCTGATGAGCACTGCGCTCTTCTCAAATCCCCTTTGAAATATCGTCAAACTATATTGCCTACTTTTACAATCGCTTTTTATATCAATGTGAAAATTGGCACGACCTTATAAACTACGTCATTGCCGCTGAGAAGAAGGAAATTAAAATTTGAAGTTGTTCCTGACCGAACGCCCGAGCTGGGCATGTCAGAGAAAACGCCGTCAGGCTTTAAGTATTCTATTGCTGAATACCACAGAAATGTAACTCACGCAGAAGATTAATCAAGGATGAGTTCCCTTGCTAGGTGTCTAACGATGTTCAGCCCGGAGGATGTAATGAAGCATTCTGGGAAAGATGAAAATAAAGTCGTGAGGACAGCTGCAGCAAGTCTGGAGATCGTAGCGGCTACCCTGAGTAGCCAGGATTTTTCCTCACTCCCTTCAAGTGATGCTGGTATAGTACCGGGGCAGGCCTGCAGGTTCAGCATACGTCCAACTCCACGGGACTGATGTCCCAAGCCCCCATAATGAATTTGCTGGGTCCCGAATGCCTCCTTACAGAAGGGTCTGAGGCAAGGCAATCTGTACATTGTGCAAGACTGAAATCTCAAGTACGAGTAGAGGCTCAACTCCGGGCGGCTTCGGTGGCGTAGTCGGTAGCATGCTGAGCTTCTATGCCCAAGATAGCGGGTTCAAACCCGGCCGAACCCGTCGGATTTTTAAGAGCGTTAAAAATCCCTCAGTATGCCTTCCTTCGGAGGGGAAGTAAAGCCGGCGGTCCCATGTCATAGATTTATGGCATGTTAAAGAACCTTCCACTAATTGCACCTGTGTGAAGCTAAATTGGATAGGTTAAGAATGTAAACAACGCTCTTAGGTTTCTACGTTCGCTGCCAAGAGCCGACTGCGGTGGCGTCTAGTAGCTAAGTTATGAACTTGGCCTAGTAGTCGTTGACGGTGGCGCTTGGCGGCAAAAGCAGGAACTATTTGAAGAATTGTAAGTTGCAGTACTTAAATTAAAAAGCCGATAACACACACTAATACAGTCATCACAATTAACACCGGTTATCAGACAGATTCTACACACACCCAAAGTACACGGGGCTACATGACCGCGTTGTCGCAGCCCCTAAACTGAGGAACCAACCAACCAGGCTCAACTCCGAGAGCTGGTGGCCTTGTCAATTTAGACAATTCACCAGAGAGTTTAAATGAGTTTTTAAACGGTATGGACTCAGCCTCATGAGGACCTCAACCATAGAGAGATCACGGCCGCCTCACAATCAGGCAAGTAGACGATGTCGCAAAGCCCATCAATGAATAATCAACAAACAAGATTGGATAGAATATCTACTGGCAGGGGTAGTTATGGAAGGCCAAGGTTAGAATATGATGACACGATCTGCTCATGGACACCCATCAAGAGATGGTGACAATCCCAATCGTTCACCTAACAGTACCAAAATATTGTGAAACAAAAGCAACGGTTCTACAGGAACACATTAAGTTTACACAAGTCCAAATAGAATGTGCGAAACTCCCGAAGGGACGAGGGAAGAGTTAGTGTCTAACATTATCGTGGAACTTATCATTTTAGGATGTACAACAATTGTAAGATTAAATAATCGCCTGGGTCTAGTTGTAATAACGAAAGTATACTTTGGATACTAAACCACGTAGTGTAGCAGAGTTGTTTGTCGGGCGTGTCTTATTAGTAGCTCGCGAAGAGGGAAGCTATCACATTACTAGCACACTGAACAAATAGTTATTAACTAGAAATGAACATCTGCCTGAATCAATACTATACAGATAAAATTAATTATTGAACTTGTTTACAGTACATGTTTCGGGGATTAAAAAAACTAAGCGTAGCACAGTAATAATACAAGTGTTTAAAACCTAATATGGTGCACCATAAAATTTAGGGTGTAAGAATAGAATAAAATGAAGAGAAACAGATGGTGACGGTGACTTTTAAATAATCTTGAGTGAAGTTACCAGCAGATACTCTTTCGGGCGGCTTAGGTGGCGTAGTTGGTAGCTTGCTGGGCTTCTATCCCCAAGATCGCGGGTTCAAACCCAGGTGAAGTCGTCGTGAGGGGAAGTAAACTGCTTAAAGCCGGCGGGTCGATCTCATAGATTTATGGCATTGAAAAGAACCTTCCACTAACTACAATTGTGGAAGCTAAAACTTGTAGCTTAGTTTGGTTTGATAACGCTATATTCGTTCCAACGTTCACCGCCAGGCGCTGGCTGCGATGGAATCTAGTAGCCAAGTCCGCAGCTAGGTGTCGTGAACGGTAGCATTTGGTAGTAAAAGTAGCAACTACTTGAAAAATTGACCGCCTGCAGTCCGTACCTGAATAGGTAACACACACCGGAAGTACACGGGGCCCCTAAACTGAGGAACCAACCAAAGATACTCTTTCCCCCGCTATAACGCTTGGTTTTCTGAAGGAATTGCATGAGACATGAACTACGGACGTGCTGTCGCCATGGATACATGTGGGTATCTAGCGAACACAGCCTAGCTGGTCGTTAGTTATGCTACGAGTAAGTTCTGGAAGGCTGCCTGCCTGGCTTGCTTGTGAGTTCGATAACATCACCACCAGATGAATATAAATGTTACCAGCTTTGTCAGAAAAAATTATATTCTAGACCGTAACGTATAACCTCTATAATACACCGGCCTTCATTTTGGTTGGTGTAGTAATGTTCTCAGTTGCGATCTACAGTAAACTCTCCCTACATCGCTCAGTATTTAGACCGACCTTGCTGTATGGAAGTGAGAGTTAGAGGTAGCTGGGAGCAATGACACTCGTGTTGTTGTATGAGTTTTCAGTCTTTTGACCGGTTTGATGCAGCCTTCCACGGCTCCCTGTCCTGAGCTAATTGTTTCATCTCTACATAGCTACCACACCCTATCCGAGGCAATCTGTTTAACATATTCTGACCTTGGTCTACCCCTACAATTCTTGTCCTCGACCCTTCCTTCCATAACTAAGCTTGCTATTGCTGGGTGTATTGGTATGTGTCCTACCAACCTACCTCATCTCTTCATTAGCAGTCGCCAGAAACATCTCTCATCTCGTGATGAAGAGAGAAAGTCTAACGCGCTAGATGAGGCTGTTCGTATGAGCCGACTCAGAAGCAGAGGTAGACCTAGCACGCGATGGTTATAGAGTCGGTATTTAATACTGTAATTTCAAGCTGAGATATGTACAAGCTATTAATTAATAAATATATTGCAGCCAGTGACCAGGAAAGGTTTTGCAATATTAGGTTACATATTTACATTAGATCACCATAAAATTGTACTGTTCATTTGCTTGCATTTATGAGGTCATTAAGATTTCTTTAAGTGATAACGTTCACACCTCTCGTCACATATTTTACACACGCATTGGTCATCTGCTTGGTGATATTTAGTATTTACACACATTTTATGGTGGAAACCATGAATCGCGGGCCTTACGATTGAGTACCTTTGCGTTTGATTGGTGTTGGTCCATTGTCTATTTAACCAGGCATCTGTTCCAAAAATCCATTATCTATCTCTTTCTCCTTCTGTTTCCTTCTTTATGTTACTTCCGTATAAGCGCGTGTACTTGGTAGGAAAAACGTTTCTTTTGCTAGAATGTATGCCATTCTATTTGGCGCATATTTGCTTGCTCCTATGGCCCGTTTGATGAAGCGTGCTTTCATGTTTTCTAGCTTTTCTACATCACTGGTTTTCAATGTATCCCATATGAGTTCAATCCCATATATAGCGATGGGAGCGATTGTTGTTTCGAAGAGTCTCATCGACGTTGCTAGGGATTTGATGTTTTCGATGCTGCACATTGCTGCTGCTGATCTCTCTTGTATGTGAATGCTGAATGTTGAAGCTATGCTAAATGGAGACCGTGGAGGCTAAGACTTAACGCTGAAAAACAAAAATCTGGACTGCATTTTGTATTAGTGAGTTACGACTGGAACTGAGGATAATTTATGCTAATGTTGGCGATAAGATATTGTTTGTTCAGTGACTTCCGAAAGTCAATTTGCCGCTTATTAAAGCGAAATATTTGTTTACTTCGAGTATTGCTGTGATACTCGCCCAAGCCCGAATCTGAGCGACCCTCATTTGCCAATTTTATAATTTCAAATTAACCAATTTCAATCGTTCATAGATTATCGTTAATTCTGTAACCTCCAATGACCGTCATTAAAAAATATTTTTAAAAAATCCCGGGGCAATACTGCCCATGAAGGGCTACCAAGCGAGCGCTGCCCAACATGGGGTGACGCGTCCCCTCGATCTCTGTCAAGACAGCTGAGTGCACCCCGTTCCAGCGCTCGTGTCAGTTTCTAAAACCCCAACACCACGGGGCGTATAAATATACCCTATAATACACCGTGTGTCCCCTAGCAAAGGCACCACTTGCTGGCTCTAGTTGTGTACCCGCACCTCGCCCGCGAGGGCAGCTGCAGCAAATCCCGGCTCTCCACTTCCTCCAGGAAAACGCCTGGATAGTACCGTGCCACACACCCAGCTACACGGGCTGGTGACGAAGCCTAGTAGTGTTGGTTGGACGTGACCAGCCTTCGCATAACTTCCCAAATAATAGCATGACTGTTCCATCATGTGAGTAGGCGCTGTTGACACGAGAGAGAGATTGGTGGTCGTCAAGCGTTCCCGCTAGGTTCAGTGGATAACACCACAGTTATTAAGTTGTTGCTTACAGTAAAAAATCGATTAACCGTCATCGTTGGGACCGTGGTCGTGACGGTTGAGCGGATAGACGTATAACAGAAACACTGTATTATTCCTCCAAAACATGACCTCAATCAAATATATTCTAGACAGATATCACTCTCACAGTAATGTAATATTTTTCGGAGCGAAAAGAAATTAAACACGATTGTAATAGCAAATAAAACTATTTATTACATGATAAAAATATCCGTACAGTAGCTACAAATGTGGCCAAATAATGTACAGTAGGCCTACAGGAATATAAACTTACAGGTGAAATAGATCATGTAGCTTGAGAATAGTCAAGTCATTTTCTTCTGCCTCTTTGATGCTCGAGCTTTCACCGCGGCAATATTTCGTATTTTTCGGAGCAGTAGTGTCTGCGTTGCATTGGCCTCTTGACTTTCAAACTATTCTATACACTTGGGCAGCATTGTTTCAGCTTCTTAGTGGCTAATAGTTTGTTTTTTCGTCATAGTTCGAACACTGGTCTTCATCAGGTACACTCACTTCCCATTAAAATAAAGTAAGCAAAGCGAACGCGTCACTGCACCTTAAAGCACTTTGTTATTACAGTATTATTATGCTATTACAGCAATGACGGTTAACAGATACTGACGGTTTAAAGGGTGACGGTTAAACGAAGTTTTACTGTATTTTAGGGGCTGTGACATTGTGTCATAACCGGTGTTATTGTACTAGTGTGTATCTGTAAATTGAGAAGGAGGCGGCCGTGACATCCAGCATTTGCCTGGAGTAGAAGTGGGGAACCTTAGGATGGCAGATTGTACCGCGTTCCAGGCCACAATGGCAATGGAATCGGAACGCGGACCTCCAGGGTGACACGAGGTTATCTGCAATTAAGCTACAGCAGTTTTTAATTAAACTTTGTAACGAGTCTGATTTTTAACCAATTATACTTGATTCCGTTAAGCCTCGTCCACACCGGCAGATTTGTTTCCAGAAACATTGTATGCAGACTGTTTCCCAAATGTTTCTCATTTGTATGCGGAATGTTTGCATACTTTTTGAAAACATTCTACATACAATCGGGAGACTCGAGTGATGTTTGGAAACAGTCTGCATACAGTTTGCATACAATTGACATACAAATGACAAACAAATCTCGTGTTTCAAGATACAATGTTTTCTGTTTTCCAACGAAATGGAAAACACGCATACAAGAAACAAGTATTTTGTCTCAAGTCTTCCTGTGTGGACGTGTTTTGAAACTGTAGACCGGATACAAACCACAGACGCATCCAGCTAGCCACGTTTTTCCACATCATGTTGTGTTGATTTAGTTTCAATTTCCCATCCTTTATGGTGCACCATATAAGGTTTAATAACAAGGGACTTTTTGTTGTTACGCTATACATTTCGTGTGTCTTTGACATTTATTAATTCATATCGGCTGATGAAGGGACCAAAACTAATTAGGCCTTGAAACATGTCCCACCAATGACCACACAGTGATATTATATTGCCACAAAATGTAGTTTAGTGGGGCTACCGGCGGGGTGTCAAATTTCACCCCCTCCCCACGAAAAGAAAATAGCGGTTAGTATATGAAATATTAGTAGAATGAGTATTTTGGTTAATTATTCGACTAATACAAGAGGTACATTTAAACACAATCCCCCTCCCACCATGATCGTTTCACTTTGATCTCCCAATTTACACATTCGCAGACTTTATAAGAAATCACCCTGTGGTAAAGGCATGAATGTGGACTAGAAGTCTAATTCTGGTGTGGACGCAAAACAAGTAACATACTTGTATTGGATACAGTGTTTCAATACAGTCTGCAGACGTATGGAGACTGTTTCCAGACTCCAAAGTAGTATACATAGAGTCTTCATACAGTTTGCATACAGTATGCAAACTATCTACATACAGTCTGCAAACAAATCTGCCGGTGTGGGCTAGGTTTTAGTCTGAGAGTGTTGTGTGTGGTGTGTGTGTGTGTGTGTGTAGTCGTGACGGTCAGCGGATACCCAGTCGCAAGTTCCGCCCGTGGTTTAAAGGGAGAATAGTGCCTGTTACAGCTGGGTGATAAACGCTTGTGACTAAGGTTCAATCGCAAGCCTTGTATCGTATCGAACGTGTACTTAATGGACTTGGTTAGAATTTTAAGTTCTTCTCAGCTTCATTTTCCTCTCCTACCTTCTCAAGTGTAGCACGTCAAAAGTAAAATGAAAAATAACGAAGTATTGTGTATGCCATTTTATGCAGAATAGTTCCTAGTGAGTCATATTTTTGACATGTTGCGTGGAAGTAAGATGGCGTTTTGCCTATCGCACCTGCACCCTGAGATGTCGTTTCCTGTGCGCGGCGGAAATGGGCGCAGTTTATTCCGGGACCAGCAAATATAGCGTTCGGAACTTGAGTAAAAGGAATATTCTCTTGTTTCAAGGCACATTGTGTACTTTTTAGGTCCTAAACAGGCTCAGACTGTTTACATGTTCACTACATTTTATTTCATATTAAACTGGCGTGCGGAACTGATTCCTATCTATGTATTCGAAAAACAATTTGGAGAATCAGATAGACATATGAGTACCATTAGTTGAGACGAGACAATAACTTACTCATTTTCCTGGTCATTAGGGCAATCCTCCATTATTCAGTAACATTACCGAATGAACAGTCTTGTTTTGTAACCTGTGTACTCTGTTCAATTAGTATTTCAACTACCACTTTTAGCTATGAAACATACTGGATACCCCAGGTTCATTTGTTGTATTCATTTTAGTGATTAGCAGTGGTTGCCTCTCACCAAGGGGACAGGGCTAACTCCACGTTGTTGTCTCAAGAAACAATACCCGATAAATGATCTACAACCACGCCCGGTAGTTGGGATTCCACGTGATACATGATCGCGGGTTTTCATATCCTTTATTATCTCACCTGTATTGCATCTGTTTGCCTAATTGTCACGTGGACCTTCAGAACTTCCCCTAGAGGCGGATGACCTCGTAGTTTCGCCCCTTAAAACAGCAATAACTAACAAACTACCGGATGGGTTAGCCGTGGTCGTTACGGCATGAGTGCTGGCAGTCGCTCACATCCGGGAGGCGAGAAGGTTCGAATCCCCCCGCCGGCAACCTTGAAGATGGTCTTCTGTGGTTTCCCATCTTCCTTCCAGGCAAATGCCGGGGTTGGTCCCTAACTATAGGCCACAGCCGCTACCTTCCACCTCCTCGTCCTTACATTCCCACTTCCCTCCCTAACGGTACATGTAGCTCACCCATTGGGTGTCCGTCTCGAAGCAGCTACAAAACTGGTGAGCCGAACATGTCCTCGGACACTCCCGGCACTAAAAGTCATACGCTAAAAAAAACTAACTAACTAGAACTTCCCCAAATTGCATTATGAATGGAATGGAAATACTCCACAATCGATTCATAAAACTGTTATTCTTTGTTATTTCTGGCTAAGACTGATATTGCAGCTTATCAGATATAACTTATTTTTATTTGAGAATGTTGGCCCTTTCTGCGTCCAGTACTGCTACATTTGTCACATTGAATTCGTTAAAACACCAAATGTCACAATCGCCTGCTAGCCGAGTTTATTAACTTCTTAGGTAATCTCACCATCTGAGTCGACTTGCACGAACAGCCTCATCTAACGCGTTCATTCTAACTTAGCCTTTATCTCTTCCTGTCATTCGTGCTACCCTCACATCAGCTTAGTTGAATCCACCCAACTCTTATTCCCTACGTGGAGAGAGTTTCGTAGATCCCAACTGCATTGGCTTTTTTGCAAAATATACTACCACTGGATCCACCTCCCCTTACCTGGCATCCAATTTACTTGTGTCTTTTCCCTACCGACATCACCTACGTATTTTAATGCCGATTTTCATGCCATACCGGAAATAACTTTTTGACTTGGAAATTGAAGGTAGTCTTGCTGTAAATTACACGGTCCGTTGAATCCAAAGTGAAGTGCTGTATTGACTGTGAGCTGGAGCGTGTTGCGTTCCGGCGTATTTATAATATGGAATTCCAAAGTCCGCGGGCTATAAATGTTGGTCCACATCGTACGCATCGTACCCGGCCACTGAGGTCACAATTTATCATGGCGACTTGGGTCTAAACAAATTAGCTAATTCACAGACTAAAAAGGAATCGTGTGGCCTTCAGAGAGGCCTGGTGAGGTCACGAATCGATCTCTCGCGATGAAGTCGTCGATCCATGGGAATAGTGGTGTAGTGGATGTCATCCGTGAGCTTTATTCCCTAAACATCGATATAAGGACAGCACGAATCTTAACGGGTGGCACAGAATGTAGAACAGAGATTCTTGACTGGCTGCGTGGCCCAGCGGTAACGTTCTCGCTTGCTGTGTCCAAGGTTGCAGGATTTGAGAGTGTGTACATTCGCGGGAGACATGTCAGTAGATTTTCTGGCACGTTAAAGATCCCCTTCAGGGCAAAATTCCGGCACCCCGGCGGCTGTAACAGCCACAGTAGTTAAAAGGGACATGCTAACAAACAACAGACAGAGATTCTACAGCTGTCATTGGACACAGTTAGGTCTGACAAACCCCAATATTTTACTGAGTTCTATGTGAAGTAACACATTTACAACATATAACATGCAGGAATGTTTTAAGAAATTCATTGAGAATCTTCTTAGTGGTAACCTTTGCTTTTGTATTCTCATAGCCACATCACGATAAAAACATTGTATAAGTTTTAAAAAATCTTATATCTAATGAAGAACAGTGAAAATATTCTCCTTCCAGGAAACCACTGGTGAAGTAAAGGCAGCAATCAAACTTAACTTAATTGTTTATTGACTGCAATGTATGCATAACATTATCGGAGGTTGACGAACATATGAGTTTTGTGAGCTAGCGACTCATTTGGTGACCAACCTTCAAAATGTCATCGAGAAGAGTCCCTATGGGGTCTGACCAACCCCTCATTCGATTCTACTTCCTACTGACTGTAACGCAATGAAACAATGGAGCTGCCGGTTAGACCTTGGCTCCACAGCGCTGCCAACTTAATTTACATGTATTCCCGCGCTATCCAATTTGTTATGAAAACATTCGCCGTGGTCCGAGGGACCCCAGTGTGATCGTCGAGAGTTATTTATGCTTGTCACGGTGGGTGAGTGGTTAACGTGTCGTATTACCAACCCCAAGCTTGCAGGTTCGCCCCTGGCCGTGGTAATTGATTTTTGAAAGGCGACAAAAATCACGACATGGATGTCATACGTTGTTGGCATGTTAAAGAACCCATTTGAATTCAGTAGGCCGTGTTCAATGGCAAAATTAATCTCGGGATTTTCCGCCAACACTAAGTTCCTCCATTCTCTACTAGAAAGCGCTGTAGTGTCAAGGAGCTTGGATATCTAACCTCCTCGACTTTCATAGCGTTCAAAGGAACGACGAAATTCGACATGCAAGCTGCCCTCTGGGTGTCAATTAACAAAGCTTGCACCCGAGGCCATACGATTATTATTATTATTATTATTATTTATACATGGTGGCCATTACTCCTGGAAATCCTGGAAAACTCCTGGAAAATAGCCACTGTTAATTAATAATAAAAATCTTTCCATCTTAAATCATACTCCCGCTGCGGTTTTGGGTGAGCACTCTATCGTTAATAACAAAGGAAATTTCCTCAGGCTACCTGTTTCTGTGTGGGAGAACACGCGATAGTATTTTTGTAAAACATATTGAGTATAGACAACTTCACCGCAATAAAATTGCAGGCGGCATTCTTTTCTCTTCTTTGTTAAGCGGATATTTCAGCCACAAAGGCTTTTTTAAAACAACAATTAAATCATTTGTGTGTAGGCTTGCGTATCAATAACGCAATCACCACTAATTTTTGTCAACATCTGTATAAGTAAACCAAACACAACTGCTTTATTTTGGTCTTGAAGTAGGCGCAACCGATAAAACTAGGGTTGAAAAACAATTAGCGTGAAAAAAAAACACTGATTTTCCTTAGGTTGAAAAATAATTAGCGTAAAAAACACACCTGCCTTGGGGAAGGGACAAAGGAGAGAAAATATTACAAAACTCACCCTCCCCGGGACTCGCGCTTATTTTTAAGTCTGGAAAAATGAGAATTACTCCTGGAAAATTCCTGGAAAATCGTTGACCGATTTAAGTGGCCACCATAGGATGCCACCAGATGGCAACAATAACGCTCCTCAAGTTATTATCATGTAGAGGCTCAGCTCGATGTACAGTCCATATTCAAAATCAATAATGTAATTCTATCAAGATCATTTATTAGTACAGTATATGCATACAGAATGTTGGTATCGTCAGCGCTAGGGTAATAAACCTTCAATACAAAATGTATCAACACACACAACTTGCAGGCAGTCTTGTATCCTCAGCTACGGACACACGGCGTGTAGCGGCCCTATCCTCACGTGAATTACACACCTAAGTGCACGGGGCTAAACCAGTCGCACTCGCCTTGTCCTGTTCTACTCCCGCTATTTTGTCCATTTCGCAGTAATGGAAAGTAATAAATCTTAGGAAAAGTATTCCATGAATTTTCGCTCCTTTAAACGGTGTAATATGACCTGATTTTCCCAATGGCCTTATTCTGGCTCCAATCTATCAGGTGATAAATTAAGAATTTATTCTTGGATTGATACAAGAAATTATCTATTTCACATGAATGAAAGCTATATTAAAAAAATAAGATGTACTTGAAAATATCGGATGGTAACACACTAAAGTCTGTATACTGTGTTAAGAGGGGCAGATGACCTCGCTGTTCCGCCCCTTAATACTCCAATAAATAACTAACACAGACAAGGTTGTTATCTATTGTACGTTAATCGAGCAGTTTCCGCCTAAATGTGTGGTACTCCTGAAGGGCGACAGATACATCTGACATTTGGAGTGTTTACACTGAAACATGTCATAATTATGTGTGTCTGATAACCTGTGTTTCTGTTGTGACTTGTGCCATCGCTGCTGGTTGCGATGCAATGGTAATATAGTACTAGTACTGTAATAGAAGTGGTCAAGGTTTGCACCTGCCACGTAACTCTATACTGTAACAGATACAGCTCAGCTCTAAGTCTTCCTCAGTGCTGCCAACACTGCTCAGGGGTGATAATTTGTACAGATTCACGAGGTCCAGAGGTCGGAATACAGGGGCACGCGGGGCTGATGACCAACATGTGACTAATGATAACTAGAGAGCGGGGGTTGTTGTGATGCCTGTATTTGGCAGTAGGCGGCCGTGGCCTACCACCTCTTGTCACCACGAGCTGGTTGCTTGACCTAAAGAATGATGGAGACGAACGTAGTCTGGAAGGGAGGGGCCGTGTGTTCATTAAAGTTAATTATAATTAGCCGTCATGTGTGAACATCAGTATCACTCGAGTGAGCGGACAGGTGTGGTGTGCTGTGCTGTGCTCTTGTAAGTTTGTCTCTTTATTATGGTCGGTGTCATTTTTAACCACTAAAAGCAATGCTGCCAACATTGATATTATTCGTGTGCACCTCGAGTTCCACTCCCGGCTTTCTGGAACGGGCTACACTTAGCCTCGTGGGGCCTTGCCTCAGTCATCCATGGTTTCCCACTTGTACTCCAGGCGAATGTCGGGACGGTTCCTCACTCTCCTCGCCTGAATTATAAGCACACAGGGTTGAATGACCACGCGCTGTGATGAGGTCAATGATAGATGTGCCGATCGTTAGAAATGTGACCCTGTCTTCTTCACAGCTCGGGTTATTATGCTGTATCAAGGAGAAATGCTCAACGTTTTGCCGAACTGACAAGGATTGGTTTAGTCAAATACTGAGTGTTTCTTTTCAAACTTACTATCGGTCTCACCTGAACACGCAGAATGGCGCTTTGCTCAATCAGGAGCGTATATAAAATTTCTTTCGGGGGCCAGGGCTGAATATCGTTGGAAATTGTGAGTCTTCTCAGGGGATTGTCACCGCAAAATACCTAGAAATATCAACCAATACCTTAGAGCAGTGTTTCCCAAACTTTTTTTGTGTGTGTACCACTTTAAGGGATGAGAATCTCGCGCGTACCACCTATTGTTTTGCAGATTTAGTAACTATAACCCCCACCACCACTACGTAACAGATCAAAGGATGGATTGTAAATTGGGTTTGCTAGAGTTAGACTGTTGGAGTTAAAGTTCAAATACAGTGGAACGTGGCTAATTCGAATTTTTCTCTTGGTCCCTAGCATTTTATATACGATCAATGCTAAAATATCGTGGTTAATTCGAATTATACTTTGGATAATTCGAAGTTTTTAGAGTAAAAAGCCGATCGGAAGCCAAACAGTTGGGTTAGTTCCCGAAAAAACTGTTCCGAGTGCAGCTCAAGCAACAAACTTAGGCGTTTTATTTTTTTGAGAATAGAAATGACGTAAGTGGTTCTGTTTACCGTTCCTTAAATTTGTTAGATTCTTTTGTGATGGCTGAGAGACTTAATTGTAAGAAACAGGTAAAGATCTCAAACTATTTTGAAAAACAGTAGATTTCTCTATGACTTAACTAGATTGCTGGATTACTACTGTCGTTAAATAGGTGAATAGTACATTTTGGCTTTATTTACCGTTTGAAACTTGTCTGTTAATATGCTTTGATGAACGTAAATAATTATGTAAACGTAATACAATATATTCTCTCTACCGTTTCAAAGAACTTTCTTAATTCGAATGTTTGGATAATTCGAATTTTTTTTTACCGGTCCCTTGAGGTTCGAATTATCCAAGTTCCACTGTAATAAAAAGTGTGTCCAGTTGTTTGTTTATTTATTACAATAAGTATTCAATCCAAACATTCAGATATGACATTGTACAAATAATATTAATAAAATAACTCTTAATAATTAAACATAAAAACCAAAGTTCAACTAACTACTTCAATGTGAAGGGTGAGCTTGAAGATTAGAAGCCAACTTAGAAATGTCTGGTTTAAGATTGTTGACTCTCAAACGAAGATCGTTTTCCACTGTAAGGAGCCTATTCCGGTATTTATTCTTGAGAAAAAGAAGTGAAGAAAATGCAGTTTCACACAAGTACGAAGTAGTGGAAGGCAGTAAAAATCTAACTGCTTTGTCAGCTATGTGTGCATAGTCTGCACGCCTCTCAACCCAAAAGTTCACAAGAGCCATTTTTGAAAAAGTTTGGCTTAGTTCTGAATCATAATTCAATTCATAAAACTGTTCCTTATCTTTGGCCTTAAAGTCCTATGGCAACATATCAATGTTTTTATATTTTTAAATTTTATATTTTTCGTAACGTATCTAATATTTTTTTATGTTTTTCGTAATATCACCGCGTACCACTGCAACAATACGAGCGTACCACAGTTTGGGAAACGCTGCCTTAGAGCATATAACTTTGTATAATTATATTAGATAAGAGTTATTGTATATTTCTAACTTTATACAGCCTAAATTAGTGGCAATACAAACAAGTTGTAAAATACAATGCAAAATATAATTTTGTACCTAATGAATTTTCTATTATGGTCTATGGACTATGAATGGTAAATATCGAAATATTTGTCAATTTATTAAGCAGAAACGTAAACTTTTTTTTTTTACTAATTTATAATTTATTTCTCAAAAGTACCTTTCTGTGGAATTCTCAGTTTTGCCTCACAAGGCTGAGTGTACCCCGTTCCAGCCCTCATACCAGAATTAAAATTTCCTGGCAGAGCCGGGAATCGAATTCAGTTCTCCGGGGCGATAGCCAAGAATGCTAGCCACTATACCACGAGGTAGTCTAATTTCAATCTTAATATTGTTTATAACTTTGCCAATAGGTTAAGATATGTTACAACCAAATTTACAATTATTTTATGATTTTACCAAAACAACACTTTCTTAATTTTTGTTTTCTTTTCGGGGGGGGGGGGGGCTGGAGCCCCCACACCTCCCCCCTTATATACGCCCCTTAGCTCAATTCCAGTTGAGAAGTGCTAGTGCTTGCTGGTGATCGTACAGTGGTCCCCCCGAAATCTCCCGATGATTGAGGCAGTTGAGCTCAGCTGGTGTGTCGCTGCGTGCCAGCCTCGTCTGCTTGCTTGGCTTCCCCGGGCACGGCCTTCTCTATTAGATTGATGATATCAGGAACTCGACGTATCCCAAGTTTCGATCACTCGTCTTTATGTGTCAAGCCTTGTGTGAGCCCATTTTTATTTTCATCAGAAACACTCAAAAAAAAAGCAAATCTGATTATTGGAATGTGGAACATGGTGGCCACTACTCCTGGAAAACCTGGAAAACTCCTGGATTTTTATTAGGTCTGGGAAACTCCTGGAAAATGACGAAACATTTGAAAACTCCTGGAAAATAGCCACTGTTAATCAATTATAAAAATCTTTCCATCTTTAAATCATACTCCCGCTGCGGTTTTGGGTGAGCACTCCAACGTTAAAGAAAGAAATTTCCTAGGCTACCTGTTTCTGTGTGTGAGAACACGCGATAGTATTTTTGTAAAACATGTTGAGTATAGACAACTTCACCGGAATAAATTTGCAGGCGGCATTCTTTTCTCTTTTTTAAGCGGATATTTGAGTCACAAAGGCTTTTTTAAAACAACAATTAAATCATTTGTGTGTAGGCTTGCGTATCAATAACGCAATCACCACTAATTTTTGTCAACATCTGTATAAGTAAACCAAACACAACTGCTTTATTTTGGACTTGAAGAAGGCAACCGATAAAGCCCCCCTCCCGCACGTGCTTTTTTTTTATCTGGAAAAATGAGAATTACTCCTAGAAAATTCCTGGAAAACTCCTGGATAATCGTTGACCGATTTGAGTGGCCACCATGTGGAAGCAATTTTTTGAAATGGTGTCTTTGTGTGTATTTGAGTAGAGGCAGTCAAGTACTATTCTTATGGGCAGAAGACAGAAAAATCTTGACTAAACGTTGAAATAATATGCAATACCCCACACTACTACGGGCACACCAAGATCAACCTGACAGGTTAATCGATAAAGTGCGATTTTACGAAGTTGGTGTGAATTCGCGTGTTAAAGTAAGACGGGAAGTAGACTTGGTTCCGTTTACCTTCTCGTATCCGGTGTAAATAAGCCTCCCCTTGTCCTCCGCCTCGGGGAGATACAGTATTTACACTTCACGTGGGTGTCTTTGATCCTTCCTGTATACAATATTCCTTCATCATTTCTAGGTTCTTCCCCTTGGAATTCTTCTATATTTAATATCTTCTTTCCTTGTGAGGTTTGAAGCCATTTTTCAGTGTTGCCTAAGTAAACAAAAGTTTGGTGCTTTTCAGTCGGTCAACACGAATGTACCCAATGCCCTAATCCTGAAATAAATTACATGAGATTAATAAATAATAATAAATAATTTATTAATCTCATGTAATTGATTTCAGGATTAGGGCATAACCCAGTTCTATCTGGGTACATTCGTGTTGACCGACTGAAAAGCACCAAACTTTTATCTTCTTTCCATAGTTCCTACGCTTAAATCTCTTTTTTCCCTTTAATTTCTCGTACCTGTGTGGTCTTGTGGTACGTACAGCATAGAGACTCAACCCTGTGAGGCAAAACTGGGTTCGATGGTCACGTCAGTCGTGGTTTCCCCACGGCCGCCTCCACCCCCCGCACGACCAAGATGTATCAAAGACCTTCAATAAATCAACAACAATTTTCTTCTGTGCAGTACTTATTCTTCATTCTTATTCTGCGGCTTCGGTGGCGTAGTTGGTAGCATGCTGAACTGCTGTGCCCAAGATAACGGGTTCAAACCCGGCCGACGTCGTCGGATTTTTTAACAGCGTTAAAATCCTTCAGTATGCCTTCCCTCGGAGGGGAAGTAAAGCCGGCGGTCCCATGTCATAGATTTGTGGCATGTAAAAGATCCTTCCACAGACTAAACTTGCGTGAAGCTAAATTTCTAGGTTAGATTTCGTTGTAACGCTCTATCCAAGTTCCAACGTTCACCACTAGGTATCATTGACATCTGGTAGTGAAGTTGAAACTACTTGAAATTGAACGGAACTTGTAGCTCACCCTAGGGGTGTCCGCTTGAAGCAGCTACAGCCTCTGGCGAACCGAACTGTCCTCTGACACTCCCGGCCTTAAAAGCCATACGATAAATAAATAATTCTTATTCTAAAATCCAATACTAGATATTCCCTTATGTATTACCATACATCCACAGCGGACTTTTTTTAACCATCTCCTTCACTTTCCACCAATATCTGTCGTTATAATGTTCGTAATAAATTTTGTGCATTTTTTCCTCCAACAGATATTAGCCTACCTGTTTTGTTGGCTGTTTCTTCCGAAGAGAATGATGTGCGTTGTTGCACTTCTTTGGTTTTCGTAAAGTATAGCAATATCGTCTGCAATTGCCAGGCAGTTTATCTGCGAAATGTTATATCCCATATTGTTACAATTTTCTTCAGGATAGAGTTGGAATTAAACCTGTATTTATCTTAGAAGGTGGTGTCGTTTCACCCATGAATTTTACTTTGTAACGGTTTCTTGTACTAGTTTTATGAGCTCCTAATTCTGGATTGTTTCCCTATCTACAGTGTCAGATTCTCTCTTCAGCAGGCACAGTTTCATTTGAGCGACTTGAACATCGTGGTCTGATAACATGTGTTATTGTGGTGTCTGTGTATTTGTAATTCAGGTGAGGAAGCCTTCGTAGCCTAAGTTAGGAATCATCCTGGCGTTTGCGTGGAGTAGAAGTGGCGAAACGACGGAAAACCACTTCCAGGATGATTGGGACTTCTTGGTTCAGTCAGCATCACGAGGCTAAGTATGCCCCATTCCTGCCCTCGGACTAGAATTAAATTTGACAGAGTCGGGAATCGAAACCGCACGTCCGGGGCGACAGCCAAGAATGCTAGCTGCTACACCACGAGGTGGCCTTCATCTTTCTGTGCATCTACATCTTCTAGATTTTCAATTTATGACGTGGTGGCTGCTGGTCTCTTCAACCGCTTTATAACTGACACAATCAAAACTTTCCAGTGTACATTTACTCAAAGACTTGTTCTTTTGAAATCTGAATTTTTGATTATTATTATTTATTTATTTATTTATTTATTTTACATTTTACACGTTACAGGCCTATTAGACCACGCGAAGCAATCATGACTTTTTGTTCTTCCTGTCTTTCCAGTACTCTTTCATTCGTGTACTAAAGGCCCTCTTCCTTTCTTCGGTCCACTTTGGTCTTTGGGCTGTAGGTGCAGCTCTCTCTGACAACACTTCCCACTTGTATACTTTGTGTCTAAATACACTTTTGTCTATGACGTCTTCTGGGTCGACCTGGGCTTTTACTAGATCAATTTTGACTTGCATCATCCAGGGCGTAGTAATCTTGAGCCGCTGTATGTATCTAAGAATTTTGTTGGTGAGTCTGGTTTGTGGGAGTCTGCTGATGTGGCCGTAAAATTGTAGTCGCCTCTTTCTGATGTCTGCTGCGAGGTTGGACAATTTCTCTGTGGTGTCTCTGGAGTGAAGCCTGTATCCTTCATCTGTGTGCTTTGGTCCAATTGTTTTCCTTATTATTTTTCTTTCCTCTGTGAGGATTTTTTCCAAATCGCCCTTAGTGTGTAACGTCAACGTCTCACTAGCATAAAGCACCTCAGGTTTAATAACCGTGTTGTAATGACGAAGTTTAGTGAATGTGGACAGACATTTTTTGTTGTAGACACCCTGTGTCTTGTATAAGGCTCTCTTCATTTTCATTAACCTAGTGTTCTGCGCGATTTTCTCTTTTCCCGTCGGTTCAAGCACTTCACCTAGGTATTTAAAGTGGGCGACTCTATTGATCTTGCCATATTTCGTGTTTAAATTCTGTATGTCGAATTTCGTACAGAAAAACTCTGTCTTTTGGAACGAGATCTGTAGTCCTACTTTTTCGGCGCACTCTTGGAGTACTTCTATCTGTCTGATTGATGTGGTTTCGTTATCTGAGAGTAGTGCCAGATCATCCGCGAAGGCTAGACATCCAACCTCCAGTTCGTCCTTTGGTCGTCCTAGTCGCACTGGCCTCCAGTAACCTTGAAGTCTCAGCTCTTTCTCCCATTCCTTGATAACTTTGTTCAGCACTAGGTTGAAGAGGAGCGGAGAGAGCCCGTCACCTTGGCGAACACCTGTATTGATCTGAAATGGTTCTGAGATTTCCCCCATGAATTTCACTTTTGATGTCGTGTCTGTCAGTGTCTGTTTGATCAATCGTAAGGTCTTGCTATCCAAACCTTGCTCGTGTAAGATGTTGAACAATGACTGACGGTCAATGGAGTCATATGCCTTCTTGAAGTCAACGAAGGTACATATAACTGGAGTATTCCTGAGGGCTTTGATTTTCAATATACTTTTTAGGTTGAAGATTTGTTCCGCGCAGGAGCGACCAGGACGAAAACCCGCCTGGTACTCGCCAATCTTGTGTTCCAGCTGGTCCCGAGTCCTTTGGAGTAGGCACGCTGAGAGGATCTTGTACGTAACTTGTAATTGTGAAATGCCCCTGTAATTGTTTACGTCAAAGCGGTCGCCTTTTTTGTGTAATGGGTGGATCAATGCACATTTCCACTCTTCTGGTAGCTTTTCTGATGTCCAGATGTCAGTGATAATCTGTGTGAGTTCCCTAAGTGAGTGTGGCCCTAGGTTTTTCAGTAGTTCGGCCACTATGCCGTCTTCACCAGATGTCCTGTTGTTCTTGAGTTTGAGGATGTGCCTGTGAACTTCCTCTTGTGTCGGTGTTAATGAGACCGCGTTCTTGATTGTAGGTTCTTCCTCTGAGAATCTCTCTATTGGTTCTGGACAGTTGAGAAGTTCAGAGAAGTATTGTGCCATCACCTTGCAATTCTCCTTATTCGTTAGTGCTAATTTTCCATCACATTTTCTGAAGCAAAGGTTTGGTGGTGTGTACCATCTGATGTGTCCTGCAAACGTTCTGTAGAAGTCCCTTACGTTGTAGTTACGGAAATTGTCCTCTATGGAGTCCAACTGTTCCTTCAGGTACCGTATCTCCTCTTGGATTGTCTGATAATTTTTGCAGTTTTTCGTGTTTCATGGAAAGTCTGTAAATTTTCTGGGGATTTTTTACTGTTATATTTCTGATATGCCAATTTCCTGGTAATGAGTGCATTCTCACAATCAACATCCCACCAAGGATGTTTGGAATTCTTCTTCAAAGGAATGAGAGCTTGTGCTGTTTCTATGATTTTTCGGTGGACATTTTGCCAGTCATTGGTATGTTCTTTTTCCCAGGCTTCCTTCACTCCAGAGTCTGCGATCTTTTTTGTGTCAAATTTTGGTAGGGGGGTTTTCTTACAGAAAGTTCTCTTTGGGGTGAACTTGACCTTGACGCGTGTTAGGTAATGGTCAGAGTCAATGTTGGCTCCTCTACGCACCTGTACATCATGAATGTCCTTCTGTACTGGATATGAGATTGCCACATGGTCGATTTGGAACTCACCTAACTGCTGGACTGGAGAACGCCAGGTTTTCTGTTTTCTAGGGTGTTTGCTAAGAGATGTTGACATGAGCTTGAGGTTATTCTGCTGGCAGAGTTCTATGAGTCGTGTGCCATTTTTATTTGTGAATTTATGTGCAGGATAGTTTCCGACTGTTTTCCTGTACACCTTTTCTCTACCGATCTGTGCATTGAAGTCGCCCATGAGGAGTTTGACGTCATCCCTGGGGACTTTGGACATCACTGTGTCAAGGGTCGACCAGAATTTGTCTGCGGACTGTGGATCGCTCTTGTTACTTTGGTTAGTAGGGGCGTGGGCGTTGATCAGTGTGTATTTTTTGTTGGCGCACCGGAAGTGCATGCTCATCACTCTGTTGTTTACTGGAGTAACTTCTTCTAAGGATTCTACTATGGTCTTGTGGACCATGAAGGCCATCCCCAGAAGTGGAGCGCCTTTGGCAACGCGCCTGTCAGTCTTGCTCTTGAACAAGCGGTAATTGCCGTAGTCCATGGTGTCTTCATCTGTGATACGTGTCTCCTGCAGCGCGAGGATTAGAAGCTTCTGTCTATCGAGTTCTGTCACTAGATTGTGCAACTTTCCAGGCTGTATGAGAGTGTTGATGTTTAGAGTGCCTGCGTATGTTGGTGTCTTATGTGGAAGTTTGCCAGAGAACTCCGATTTTCTCTGTGGCCGTGGTTGCCCGGGTCCCCCAGAGTCCGAACGCCCGGGTGCTGTCAGTTGACGGGTGGATTGGTTACCACCTGGGGTAATACTGTTATTATTTGCACGCGCCATGGTTACTTGTAAGAAATGGGGTCTAGTGGTTATCCACTAGGTTTCTTAGAACCAGGGATTGTTAGTTCCTGGAGCATGTTTACAGCCGCACCACTTGGTGAACAGACGCTGACCATAAGCCGCCCAATCTGGGAACAAACGCTTTTGGATTTAGAGTTCTTTATTGGTGGGGAAACCACCTGGCTCTTCCGCTCCATCCATCGTTGGGAATCTTAGATTCCTCTTCCGCCATCAGGACCGTTGACCAATTTTCACCTAGTAACCCTAGGCAGGGGCCCTTACAGGGTGCTACCATCCGGAGCCAGATGGACCCAGGTTTTTTAACGAGGTGTTACTCCTCCCCCTCCTCCTTCCTCATCACTTACGAGATGAGGCCCCGGGCTTGGGACCGGCAGTTATTGTTTTGTTTTATTAATTTTCGATCTTTTCATATTTAAGTGTCCACCTCTAAATTCATAATTTTATTCTAAATTTGTATACTTTTAATCTGTGTCAGGAGAGGCAGATGGCCTCGTAGTTCCGCCCCTTAAAACATTACTAACTGAAATTCTAATTTATCGTTTGGTTCTGGGCAGTTTAAAAGTTGATAGAGTATTTCACAGTTTTCAGCATTGTTTAAGCCAATTCTAGCACTCGGATCCTTAAAGCAGATTTAGTTATTGTTCTTTTAAGGGGAGGAACAGCGAGGTCATCTGCCCTTAAAAAGCAGATACACATTTCGGGAATTACTTCTTACGAAACAGTTGCGACTTTTCGAAAGATTTTTTAATCCCCCGTGCGGTATTATTCTTGTGCTGTCTTTTCCCAATTGTTGCTTCTTTCAGAGCATTTTTACTGTTTCGTTCTGCACATTCCATTCCACCTAGTTTAATTAATTTGACTGCATTATTGACTTGTTAGGATGAGTAGCCTATTACCTTGATTGAGTTATGTTGATTATTTGTGTGAATTTTTAGATTGTTTCTTGCATAATGTTCAATCTGTCCATTATTATTATGTATTCTCATTTCTATGTGGTCGTTGTGAGATGTGTAGTTAACGTTGTGGGTGATGTCCTTCATAAGAGGACAAGGACGTAGAAGGAAGCGGCTGTGGCCTATTTAAAGGCTCCGATCCTGTAAAATGTGCCTAATGCATATATTTTAATTTCTTTGAATCAAGCAGAAAATAGCAGCGGTAGTGATATGGTGATTTCCAAAGTGAGTGTACAGTATGTGTGCGAGTCTAGACGATACAAGTGGAACGGTTACTGTTTTAACGGGCATGGGCAGAGCCACACGACACTCGCTGTTGTATCATTCTATTGATCCTCGCCAGTCTTAAATTTTCCTTAAATCTACCCAAATCCGACTTTAAAAAAAACTATCATTATTTTCCGGTAGGGAAACTTAAGGAACTAAATCCCTGAAATGAATAGTCAGCAGAGCTAATCCCTGATGTGGATCAATCATTAGCCCTGTATTAGAGATATTTTGTAATGTTGGCAGCTGTGTAGCTGTATTTTGATAATCGTATTACTGTTCCTTTTGTATTGGCGTTTGTTCATCAAATAATACAAGTTAAAAATCTATTATCTAATACGTTACATGATAGAAAACCAAATATCGAGTAAGGTTTGCAGAGAGGCATAACGTCCCAATTCCAGTGCCCCCCTTTTTGTCCTATCCTACATAACCTCCAAATCTGTCCACTGATCACTTAGGTGTGACTGTGATAGCTTCACGTTACTGTGTGTGCTGTGGTTGCATGAATTGCTTTGTTTCTTATGGTCATTATCTCCCCCCTATCCTACACAAGTTCCAAATTCTGACCCTCTCGCAAATATTTTATGAGAAGGAAGGAGACGCATATAAATTAATACCACAGGAGGTTCTTAATTGAGAAAGTAATTTTTATTTTGCATTACACAATGTAGTACAAGAAGTACAATTATTGTACGTTATAAAAAGAATCACGGCACTGAAAATGCATTCTCGTCCAGGTCTGTTCCATGCAACTTGCTGTTCAACTGGATCTAGGGGACAGATCTGTACGGATACAAACATCAGGCTATTAATGTGATGTAACTTATAAGACACTGTAAGAATGGAGGCTAAGCTTCTTCACAAAATATCCTGTAATACCCATAGAAGGTTAGGTCGTGGATTTTACAAAGTGTACAAACCATATAGGTTGGTTGGTTCTTAAGTTTAGGGGCTGCGACAACGCGGCCATGTAGCCCCGTGTACTTTTGTGTGTGTGTGTAGAATATGTCTGATAACCGGAGTTAATTGTGATGACTGTATTAGAGTGTGTTATCTGTTTTTTTTTAAATTCAAGTAAGGACTACAGACTTTTGAATTTTTCAAATAGTTCCTACTTTTGCTGCCAAACGCCACCGTCAACGACTACTAGTTCAGAACTTAGCTACCAGACGCCACCGCAGTCGGCTCTTGGCAACGAACGTAGGAACCTAAGAGCGTTGTTTACATTCTTAACCTATACAATTTAGCTTCACACAGGTGTAATTAGTGGAAGGTTCTTCAACACGCCATACATCTTATGACATGGGACCGCCGGCTTTACTTCCCCTGCGAAGGAAGGCATACTGAGGGATTTTTAACGCTCTTAAAAAACCCGACGACTTTGGCCGGATTTGAACTCGCGATCTACAAACCATGATGGAGGGTAGACGTATGCACGACACGAACTTGCAACCTCGGAGCTTATGTAGGGAATGTCCAACTCAGGATTGCTTCTTGTGGGGGGCGGTGTGTTGCCAAACCACACTTCAGTGGCGCTGGTTTAGAGACTAGACGTCAGATCAGCCTGTCAGCGGCTATATGGACAACTAATCAACAGTTTTGCCCTATCTGGTAGCCTATCTGATTTTGTAGTCCTTGTTTTTTTTTTCTTTGTTGATGTATGTATATTATTCTGAGTGCTATGTTGTCGTCGTGCTGGCGTTTGGTGTAATTAAATAATTAATACAACTCTGCGCGTGATATGATCCAATCCTAATATGGTTTACAGTCCATTTGCTTTTTCATCCAACATTTTATGGCCCGCTCTTGCCCTAAACTAAGGATATGGACAAAGCCCACTCTTGCCCTAAACTAAGGTTATGGACTATGGCTCGGACTGTGATTCGAATTATTTGGCACTATTCGAATATTTAAAAATTCGGATATTCGAGAGACACGAATAATTCGCGAATATGCGAATAATGTTCGAATACCATTGTTATTCTGGTATTCGAATCGCTGTATTCCAATAATAACGTATTCGTGCACATTCGAATATATTGTAAATCGAATATATTGTATTCGAATAATTTGAAACGTATGCTCATCGTTGTTAGCCTAATTTTCACATTTTGCAAAAATGAGGAAAAAGTAGACTTACGAGATCGATCTGTCTTGCCCCCCCCCCCCCCCCCCCCCCCCCCATCAACTCCTAAACGACTGCAACAATCGAAACCAAAATTTGGTGTGAGTCAAGATCTATACCTGAATATCTCAAGGCCATATTTGAAAATGATGTCAGTGCTACCAACTGCTAAAAACCGAAATTGAAATTTGAGCTCCATGTTGGATATCTTGGAAGGTAAGCATGGGAGCTATTCCAAAATTGGCACACATATAGATAGCCTAATAATATTTCAGTTTAATTTCCAGGAGGCCATACATGGCAGTGTTGCCAAAATGATTCTAAGCCTGCTGATACATGCAGGAAAGAATAAGAGGAGATGCCCTGAGCTCGTTTGAGTGAAGCAAAGCGCTGCGTCCAAAGTGGGCGTAACCTTAACTTGTATTCCGTGTTCCGTGACTTGCATATGGTTGTACGAATCGAATAAGTGTTCTGTTTATTATTTTTAAGGTTCGTATTCTTGAATATCAAAATGGGTACGAACAATGAGTGAAAGTGGCTGTGCTCGAAATTAGGCCTAAAAACTGACGAATGCCTGAACACCAATAAGAACTTAAAAATCAATTTGGTGTAGGCCTAAACACCGTGAGTAGTTCGGCATCAATATGATAGTTCTCAAGATGTTCCTTCTTTGGTAAAACTCGCACCTTCAGACACCTCTAGCACTGCCATCGTAATGTACAGGCCATCATGCAGCGACTCTAAACGATTGATCTGCTGATCGGTAGGGAGGTAGAGATGGCGACCATTTTGCTTAGTGCTGTGTTGTTTATATCTTTTATGAATGAGTATCTGCGAGAAAAGTGATACATGAGAACGCTTTTATTTACGTCATCTAGAATGAGGATTATTTATTTTCTGGAACATATGTTCATTTTGTAGGTAGGTTATTGTATCTACGCTAATTTTGCGTTGCATGTTTGTCATCACACAGAAGGTTATGTTTTAGTTAGGACCTCTATATCACTTATTATTTCTACTCATACAAGATTTTTTGGATGGTAATAAAATGTTGTTAGTTCAGGAAACCTCCTTCCCAGGTCACAGGTGTGTCAAAAGTTTGTTTATAGCAACTACCGGTATTATTAAAGAAATGATAATGTGGCTTGCTTCTCCTTCCCCACCACGGCAATTTAAGAAAGCAATGCATACACAACATTCTTAGAAATTATTTGTACACTACGGGTAATACAAGAGTGTGTGTTAACATTTCCCTGAAAGTAAGATACCATTCTTCGGGAGAGAAGAGCTAATCGCCTTGTTGGTACTGTACCCGTTCGTCCTGGGGATGCGATGACCCATCTGCTATTACATCGCATTCCTGGATTTCCAGGACAGAGCGGAGTTAAATGAACATGACGTCAAATAAGGAATGTGTCGGAAATTCAGTTGAAATATCGCAAAAGCAGAGGATAACACGAGATAAAGTATCTCCAGGGTCGTTACGGGCTTAAATTTAATTTTAAAAAATACAAATAGAAATGGGCGCCACCAACTGAATCCCTAGCAAACCACATCCGTCCTGGTTAAGCCTTAATTAAGACAAGGAAAGAAAAAGGAAAATCACATCATCATCAGATCACAGCTAAGATAAAAAAAACAAATTTATTCAACTTTGATAGTCAGACAGAATTACTAAACAAACATCCTGCCTAAGAGTATGGTCGAATGCCAACGTTAAATTGTCATTGTCCAGAAAATCGAACCATCTCTATTCTATTTAAAGTGTACTTCATCCACATAAAATATGAAAAATTTTTAAAGTTCACTTGGGTTCTCAGGTTCACCGTAGCACTATGTCTATGCGTCACTGACATTCGTGATACCTGAGACCTAACTTCTCTTTAAGTTAACATCATGAATGTGGACGTAAAAAATTAATGAATCTGACTAAACACATATATTCTAATCACATATTTAAATATCACCTAATATTATGGCTTGAATGGCATTATTCAAATGCTGAAAAATCTTAGTAAATGCTCCTATAAATCGAATAATTAATTTACAGTATATTTACACTGTCATTAATAATTCTTGCTTGTGAATCACAGAAAATCCACTACTCATTGGTTATAATCATCATCATCATCATCATCAAAATTAAATATCTCTCACATTAGTTCTCATCTCAAAATTCATTATATTCACGTCAGAATAATTAATTCATTATCATCAAATCATTTAAATGAATATTATAATCATCAATTCTTTATACTCGCTAATTATTCACACACTCTCCTTTCATCATCTCATTCAGATTAAATCATCTTAAATCATCCATATAAATTGTTTAATTCATTAATTCAAGTTGCAATTCTTCAAATCATTCAAATCATATCTCTCAATTAACTTTATTTAAATCCATTTAAATGTATTAGTCATCAGCTTCTTTAATTAATTATCACCTTCTAATTCAGTTATTCATCATCTATTTAATCATCTATTAATTTATTTAAATCAGCTTATTTATTCAATCTTTAATTCATCCATTTATTTAATTCATTGATTTATTCCAAAATTTAATTTATCAATTTATTTAAATTTTATTCATCTGGTTATTTAGATTTTTATTATATCGAGTCATTCAGATTTTTATTTCATTAGGTCAGATCATTAATATGCTTAAACTTCAGATTATTATTTCATTAATTATTATTATCAGAAAATCTTGTATTATCAACATTATTTATTTGTTTAATTTCCTAACAAATTGTTTAATATGGGTTATAGAACGTTGTCTTACAGTTTTATCACTTCCAAGTTATATCTCGTATTTAATTATCGTGCCAAAAAATATTATTGCCTTCACAAAATCACGTTGGATCTCACTATCCAAAACTTCATCATATACTTTCACTTTATCAAATACCATATTTGAATATCATAATTATTCCACGTAACACCATAAATATTCAGCGCACTGCATGAATCTCAAAAATTATGCTAGACTGGGTTCGACAACCTCATGTCTGCCTCAAAATACATTAGCAATATTGCAACTTCCACTTGGCAACTTCCATAAAATTCATATCACAAACTTCGCTTAATCACGTTGCATGATCTACAAAAATATATAACTGGCTTCAAATTATCAACGCACACAATCTCCAATAACTGTAATTAATCTGATCACATCTAGACAACTTCTTAAACAATTAGGAAAAATATTACCTTAGTAATCGAAATCCAATTCAAGATCTGCTTTCAAATAGAGCATAAATTCTCTTAAAATTCTCAAAATTCACTTCACAGAAAAACACCAATGTGTTATAATCTCTCACATCAAAATATGTAATACTGATCTGCCTTAAAATAAATCTGACCATAAATGATTCATCTTACAAGATTCAATTACTTGAAATCCTTCTCAAAGGTATCAAACTCAATCACAAAAGAGTATCAAAAGTATCAACTGTATCAGCTGTTACAAGAATGTACTCTCAAAAGAGTTATAGCAACAAAATATTGGATTGGCAAACAAGAATTACAAAATGTAACCCTGCTGACATTTATTTTTAATTTATTTAACAAAATTCGACTGATATGTGGCTAGTAGTTTCTTGTTTGATCCTCTTACAATCTCAAGTACACTCGGATGATAAAAATGAGTTCCTCAATGGCAAGTCAGGTGTGTACCACCACGCAATCGCCTAAAGCGAAAGGCCTTGCCCCGTAGACTATCATGATAATGCCCTAGACCAGGGGTCTCCAAACTTTCCAGCCTTAGGGCCATACTGATTACTCCAGTAAGTTCCGAGGGCCAAAACCATATTATCATTGTTGCCGGTGGTAAAAAGTGAAATAGTCCACTGATGAAAAAAAAGTCCGAAAAAGTACGCAACGTTGAAAAAAGGCTGCAAATCGGACTAAAGTCCGCAAAACGGCAACACTGCATATTATTAATTTTCCTGTCATTATCTGTAATTTCTAGATTAGTCGTAGAGTACGAGCCATGAGGAGTAACGTGACACGACATCTGGTGGACACAAGCGGAAATAGGTAGTACCTTCTATCGCTAACAGATGGCGCTAATAGCACGTACAGAGTAATCTCGTTGGTTCGAGAGAGTTCTGGTGTCTTCCACTCACTTCTAGATGGCAGTAATTGGAATAAGTTATATAAGAAGGCTAGTTGCGCAACCACAAGTCAGTTCCTATGACACTGTTGTGAAATAAAATAGTGCGTACCTCCTTAAAACGTGTTTGTGCGTGTTCAAGTTTAAGACATCTTTGTAACAGTATTTTGATTTGAATTGTTGCTTTTGTGTGTGATTTAGTAGTATGGAAAAGAAGCGAAAAATTGTTAGTGAATGCAGAAAATTCAAAGATGAGTGGAACATTCAGTATTTCGTAATTGAGTCCAGTAACAAGGCGCTATGTTTGATTTGCAATGAAAGCATATCCGTTCTCAAGGAATATAACATTAAACGTCAATATGAAACAAAACATTTTCAAAATTACTCAAAATATACAGGAAGTTTGCGGACAGAAAAATTCGAAGCTATGAAGCGCGGATTGAAATCGCAGCAATCTTCATTTACAAAACTCAAAACCGAACAAGAGGCTGCAACTCGTGCCAGCTTTCGTGTGGCTCTTGAAATTGCAAAACGTGGAAAACCATTCACCGATGGAGAAATGATCAAAGAATGCATAATTGCAGCAGCCGAAGAAATGTGCCCTGAAAAGGTAAATTTATTAAAAACTGTCAGTATGTCAGCAAACACTGTGGCTCGAAGGGTAGAAAATATCGCTGAAAATATATCCTCTCAACTGTTCGACAAAAATGGAGATGTTGAGTGGGTTTCTTTGGCCTTGGATGAGTCAACGGATGTGTCAGATACTGCTCAGGTGTTGATTTATAATCGAGGAGTAGATAAAAGCTATGAAGTGCATGAAGAACTTCTTGATGTGTATAGTATTCATGGCACAACTACTGGTACAGATATTTTTAAAGGAGTTGAAATGGCCATTAATCAAAAGAACCTTCGATGAAAAAACTTGAAATGTATTACAACTGATGGAGGCAAAAACATGAGTGGGAAAGATAAAGGAGTGGTCGCTCTTGTGTCAAAGGCTGTAGAAAATGACGGTGGTTCAAAACCATTAGTCTTACATTGTATCATTCATCAACAGTCTTTGTGCGGAAAATGTTTGGATATGTCTGAAGTTCTGAAACCAGTCATATCAACTGTTAATTTTATGAGATCTTTTGGGCTGAATCACCGACAATTCCGACAATTTATTGAAGAGATTGGAGAAAATGACTTACCTTATCATACTGCCGTACGTTGGCTTAGTTGTGGGAAAGTCCTTCAGCGCTTTTTTGAACTTCGAGGAGTGATCAAAATTTTTTTGAATGAAAAGCATCGCCCTCTTACTGAATTACAAAACAACGCATGGCTGTGGAAGTTAGCATTCTATGTTGATTTGACAAAACATGTGAACGAACTGAATTTGAGATTTGCAAGGAGAAAACCAGCATCTTCCTGATTTATACACTAATATCAAATCATTCCGGAAGAAATTGATACTGTTTCAATCACAACTACGAAGTAAATGTTTTTCACATTTTAAAACATGTGAAATATTCAGCCACACCACTGAGACTGAGTTTCCTATCGATTTTGCAATCGAAACTTTGAGTGCTTTGAAAATAAATTTTGATACTCGTTTCTCGGACTTCGATGCCTTTGTGAATCAAATTAAGATTTTTCAGGATCCATTTGATACTGACATTGAAACCCTAGCCCCGGAACTTCAAATGGAAATGATTGAACTACAGTGCAGTGATATAATTAAGAACAAATATCAAAACTCATCTTTGTGGAATTTTATAAGAGTCTTCCACTGACACAATTTGATAATTTGCATAAATTTGCTCGTGGGCTGTTTTCTGTTTTTGGTACTACTTATTTGTGTGAGAAGACCTTCTCCAAAATGAAGTACACAAAAAATGTTTACAGATCTAAATTAACTGATGAGCATCTTAAATCTCTTTTAATAATTGGTACAAGTAAAATTAGTCCACAACTACAAACTATTGTCAGTGGAAAATCTCAATTACATAAATCTCATTAGTATTTCATATGTCTGCATGTTATACATGTCTTTACTCATTACAATTCTGTGTTTCTTTATCCAACTTATCACAAAAACAATAACAATAAGCCTACAACAATGTTATGAGTAGTTAGCCCATGACCATATCAATGTAGATGTCATATTAATAATTATTCAACATAAAACTAGAATACTTCAGTAAACTAAATTTAATTTGCTATAAAAAAGTTCTCTAAAAGGAGTTTTCAAGTATGCTAGCTCTCCGCGGGCCGGACAAAATCTGTCCGCGGGCCGGATGTGGCCCTCGGGCCGTAGTTTGGAGACCCCTGCCCTAGACGATGGGTCAGGTGTGTACCACCACGCAATCGTATAAAACGAAAGGCCCCATCTCGTAGACTGATGAGTGAATGTACCAGATTGGAATCAACAAGTCTCTAGTTGTCACATAAAAGCGATATTCATTCACTTGAGTGAATAAAATCTTAATATCTCCAAACAATCCAATAGAAAAAAATCCCTACTGATGAATAATACACACTCGCTAGTATGCAATGAACTGACGAAGTAATTTAAATAATCCAATTGCAGATCACGAGTTCGAAATACTCGCCACACAAAAAATAACTATCCAAGAAAAACTATCCTTACTGAAAAATGTCAAAAAGACCAAACATCTGCTTAATAAAGTCAACCAATGGTGAGAACGTCGTATAATGGTGCCTGCCATGTCATATGGTAACGCCATATTCTAGCAAAATGGAGCAAATAATGTCTAAGCCATGTCAAAATAATCGTAGAACTCCTACTAGAAATATATACAAGTATGCCCAGTGTTCATGAAAAAATCATATCAGGAAAGTCATAACTCTTACGATACCTTCTCATATCAGCTGTTAATATATTTCCAAGATCGTCGATTATCCTCGTGTGTGCAACAAATTTCTCGAAAGATCGACGGAAACATCGTATCACCCACTAGAATAACGATCGCCTTCATATCCCAAGTGAATCTGCGGTTGGACATCCTCTTCTTCAGGAACCGAATCCATCGCTCTGTGGTGCCATCACGTCTCCGTATTCGCCTACTCCGACATGATGAACTGCATATTACCCATCACGGATACTGTCCAAATTCTTCCGTAAAAGTTCATAAACGTAGAGTACCCCATACTCTTCGACTATGTTACGCCACTGTCCCATACAATGTTCGGTTTACATATGATAAAAGTTAATCTCCACAGCGGCTGAATTTCACTTGCAGAAAATAAATATATTTATAAAAGTGTATAAATTTCTGAAACATCCTGTAGCTGTGTTCGTAACTGATATTTCAGAATAGTTCATGAAAAAACACTATATTGCTGCACGTGCCAATGTTCCTTAAGTGCATATACTCGTAATAGTTCATTTGCCTATAAGCGTTAATGTTGGCTTGACCCCATGGTCGCTTTAAATATTCCGGTATGAAAATCCACAGCCTGCTTCCAGTCTCCGACCGGGTCAGGAATGGAATGAATGAAGCCCCCATCTAGCGGCGAGGATACGAACTGTGCCGGCTGCCGAGGCCTGACGCACTCCTCTGGGGCAATGATTAAATGAATGACAGATGAAATGAAATGATAGTGGAGAGTGTTGCTGGAATGAAATTTTTGACAGGGAAAACCGGAGTACCCGGAGAAAAACCTGTCTGCCTCCGTTTTGTCCAGCACAGATCTCACATGGAGTGACCGGGATTTGAACCACGGATCCAGCGGTGAGAGGCCAGCGTGCTGCCGCTTGAGCCACGGAGGCTTCCGCTTTAAATATTCCGGTATGAAATGCATAATTTAATAAGCCGTAATATCATTGGAATATATTTAAGTCCATTTGAAAGTTCACAATAGCAGTATATAATTACTATCTGCCTGCACAATTCGACTGTTGAATACAAGTCCAAACTTATAAAGTTGTAACAAAATGTCGAAATAAAGTTCAGCTTCCTGCATGTCGCCTGCTTATAAAAATGTCGGAACCAGCACGCCCTGCTCTATCTCACTGTTCTAGAATGATCGACGCGTAAAACTTGCCTCGTCATATCTCTTCGCTGTGCTGTCTTGTGTTACGAATGCGGCTTGAAATAAAGTTCTCAATCTTGTTACAATGCTGCTTATTATTTTAACATACTGTAACATTTGAAAAGCATTGCTGTTCGCATAACTGTAACTACGATGTTGGAAACACTCCTGTCCAAACACCGGCTCTCCATTCGCTTTCACGGCCTGTATAGCTTGCCTCGCTAGCCACTCCTCTCGCACTGCCCACCGTGCTTCTCTTGTCTTGACTGACTGACTGACCTACTTTCGCTCTCCCAGCGTATGCTGCTATCAGCCCCGCTTGCTGAACTAATACTGTCGTTTTCACCGTGCAACAAGTGCTGTACACAACTCTGCTTGCCGGAATACTACTGCTGTTTTCTCTCGCGCACCAAGTGCTGTACTCGGCTCTGCGGGCTGAACTAATACTGCTGTCCTCAGACTGCGTGATTATGAGCTCCTACTCGGCGCTGTCACGTGACGTTCCCCTACCTTCTGCGGTCATACGTCACAAGTATAATCTCGACCACCATCATCTCGGCTATTAAGTTATACGATAACTTAAGGAATTATCTGCCTTTCTTCAAGTTATCACCATAAAGATTGCTTGACATTTCTTCTCTTCTGAGATGATATAATATTATGTTCCACATAGATCTTGATAATACTTCAATATTCCTCCCATAATTCCATCTGCTTGACTGGTAGTGCCACCTTCATCCTTGGCCTCCTACGTCATTTCCTAACATTCTTCTCGACTCGATCTGAGCGCTATCTCTTCTACTTTTCCCATAAATTTCAACTACGGCTCGATGTCAACTGGCGTAGCCGATAGCCTCAACTAGGTATCGGGTACAGTACGTTGTTAGTTAATATGGTTTCAATTATTGTATGAAGTTCCCGAACTTCAGCCTATGCTAGGACCGGAAACATTTCTAATATGATAATACTGAGGTTAAGTTACTTACCGTATGTAAATCACAGAAGCGATATCCAGTATTTAGTATCTACTGAAGCCAGTCCAATTTACATTATTTGTGAGAATGGTCTCTCGATCAAGCTCAAGTGAATATGGTAATGTTTTCGTGGCAGCATTTGTATAGGCTACTGTATTTACATTAATGGGATTGTTAGCACCTGGTGTATGTACTGTAGGTTCTTGATACCTGATTTCAAGATTACAACCCATTGTAAATTCCTGATGCAAGAAACAAGTTAGATTGAGTCATAGATAATAAGTGCTGTTAGGATGGGCCCTGTTTAAGTCAACGTGAGGGTGGCCTGTGCATTGATTACAATTAGAGATAGGTTACATTGTGCTTTGTCATCCACGAGCAGTTTAGGACGTGATCTGTTGAATAGCCAAGAGTAATGTGGGGTTTTCTCAGGCATCTACCATAAACCTTTTCAAAGCAGTGAACAACGAGAAAATGGCCAAGTAGATCTTATTCTCGACGTCAAAATACTGCAATTTGGCCCTGTTTGTGTGTTTCAACGTCCTAGTAAATGTACCGGCAAAGTGCCATTTTGTTCACTCTCAAAATCTACCATTTCTACATCGGCCGGATTCGAACAAGCGGAGCGATAATTAGGCGTATGTAGGGGTAACGGATGGAAGTGCCAATCAGGCCTAAATAGCATTGCTATTTTTCTACGTGTTGAAGCGGGAGGATAATTTATATTAGTGTTACCGCTGTGAGTTTGTTTTGTCGCCTCGCCGCGTTGAGTCATAGCTGCCCCCAGGCTGTGTGTGCTCTGCCTCAGTATATTACGTGCGCGTTACGCAACGGGCTGCGAAGTGAAAGGGATGGTCCAGAATATTCGTGACCCAGCCAGTGAAGGAAATCTCTAGAAGCCGTGTGTCCTGGACGATTCTAGAATTCATTGAGTCACCAGCCTGCTATATAAGCGGCCTCAAAGTGAGGGGACTGAGTTCTCTGTGGGTGTGTGTTTCTGAGCTAGTGCGTGTTTTCCTGAGCGACAGAAGTGTAGTGCCGTGCGAGTTACGAAACCCAGTGACATTGTTTCCTAGCTTGTGAACAGCGTGCAGCAAGCTATCGTAAGTAACTGGAGTTGGTGTACATAAGGGAGAGGAGCCGGTAGTTTCTGTCAAGGCCACCGTACTCATTAAGACGGTTTAACTTATGTGGTTTGTTGACAAGTGAAAGGGCCAAGAGCGCTCAAGGAAGAGACTTGAGGAAACTGGAGTAAGGTTCCAATTGCTTGTATTTGCTGATGAGTAGTGTACCTCTTCCTGCAAGCAATAAAGCTAACTTCTCTTTAAAGCGGTAATTGGTGTTGTGTTTTCTACCCTCCGTAATCCAGTTAACAAAAGTGCCACTAGGGGGTGGCACGTAACAACTGGTGTCAGAAGCCGGATTACGAACTCAAGCACAACACCTGACGGTCCTGGTTTCAAAACCCGAGCAGGTCATTTTTTTAAATTTTCCTGTGAGCGCATGCCCCTTACAAGACAAACATCTAAAATGGAAGAGCAATTCGCAGCATTGCTAGAAAAGTTAAGTGGCATGGAAACCAAGATAGAAGACGGCCAGAAGAAGATGGAAGACGGTCAAAATAAGTTAGCGGAGGACCTGAAGAAGATGGAGGACGGCCAGAAGAAGATGGCCAAGGACCTAACTGCCAAATAAGAAGACGGCCAGAAGAAGATGGAAGACGGACAAAATAAGTTAGCGGAGGACCTGAAGAAGATGGAGGACGGCCAGAAGAAGTTGGCCGAGGACCTAACTGCTAAATTAGTAGATGGCCAGAAGAATTTAACCAAGAAGATAGAGGACGGCCAGAAGATGATGGAAGACGGGCAGAATAAGTTAACACAGGACCTGAAGAAATTAGAACTGGGTCTGCGTGAGGAAGTCACGGCAGTGGAAAAGAAATTCGACGCCTTAAAAGAAGAAGTTGCCGAGTTACGCCGACGCCCGCTGACGGGGGTGGAAGAGAGATTCAACGCTCTACAAAAGGAATTTGCTGAACTGCGCCGACACCCGCCGACAGGGATGGAAGATAGATTCAAAGCCCTACAAGAGGAAGTCGCCGAGCTGCGCCGACGCCCGCCGACCGGGGTGGATGAGAGAGTCAAAGCCCTGCAAGAGGAAGTTGCCGAACTGCGCCAACGCCCAATCACGGGGGTGGAAGAGAAATTCAACGCTCTTCAAGAGGAAGTTGCCGAGCTGTGCCGACGCCCGCCCACAGGTACACCGGGGACATCAGGAACGGGACAGAGCAGAGTGACGCCCCCCAACCTTCGACGGAAAGGTCCCGTGGAGCACCTACTTACGTCAGTTCGAGGCGGCCTGTACCATAAATAACTGGAACAACACAGAAAAGGCTACAGCTCTCATTGTAGCGCTGAGAGGTGACGCCCTTAACGTCCTTCAGGCCATCCCGACTGGATCCCAGGACTACGCTTCACTGATCGCCCATATGGAGTCCCGATATGGAGATAGCCATCTTCAGCAGGCCTACCAGATGCAGCTCCGGACCCGGGTGCAAAAGAACGCGGAAACCCTGCAGGAGTTCGAGATGGACATCGCACGTCTCGTAAGGCTCGCCTACCCAACAGCGCCGGCCGACTTTCTGGAGCAGATAGCGACGCAGACTTTCACCGACGGGCTACGGGACTCGGACACTCAACAGGCGCTGCGACTCGCGCGCAATAAGACCCTGGCAGATGCGCTGAGCCACGCACTTGAGTTCGAGACGGCAAAGCAGGTATCTAGAATGCGCGCGCGGGTGCGTCCGGTGGACGTCGACGAACCAGCCAAAGCCGACAAGACCAAGCCGATGAACTCATGGAGGCGCTAGGCCGGTTCTTCAAGAGTCGCAGTACCACCAACAAAAACGTAGCCGAAGGACATCCGGAGAGGCGGCCCGGAAGAGGACTACCGACCTGCTGGACCTGCCGTAAGAGAGGCCACCTGAGCAAGGACTGCGGTGATCGCCGCCGCCAAGGATTTCCGTCGGGACAGTCAGTCGTAGGGAAACCGCGCGGCCCAGGAAAGCAAGTATCAGTCAGCCTTGCGGGGCAAAGGTTGGCTTGTGACAGTCGTCAAGCCCCGGCAGTCCAAGTTCGTGTGACGAAGTTACGGAGGGACAATAGCAGTCTGATGGTCGACGGAGTCGTCAACGGAGAGAGCTGGCCCATGCTAATCGACACGGGAGCATCGAGGACCATCGCCAGTCCCACCGTGGAGAGCGCGACCCACACAAAGGAACCTCCAGCTAATAACCGCGACCGGAGAGACCGCACCGGTACATGGCGAAGCATCACTGGAGTTCGTCATTGGTCGACGGGCGATAAAGCATCCAGTGCTTGTGGCTGACGTATCAAATGAAGTGATCATCGGACTGGACTTCCTGGACCAGAACATCATCATCTTGGATCTGAGTACCAACACTCTGCACTTCGGAGGTGAGGAACTTGCTTTGCAACCTGCGCACGAGTCCATCACCGCACGACGAGTAAGGCTGAGAGAAGACGTCATCGTTCCCGCCAGGACAGAGGTCAGCGCTGCCGTAATTGTCGACGGAACTGCTGAGGGAGTGGCGGCTGTCATCGAGCCAAAATATGAGGACATCCAGACAAAAGGATTGCTAATTGCCAAGACCCTCATCAACACGACGTCTGGGCCGTACGTCCGCCTGTCCAACCTGAACGACTACAACATTACGGTTCACGGGGACACCAACCTAGTTTGGCTTGTGACAGTCGTCAAGCCCCGGCAGTCCAAGTTCGTGTGACGAAGTTACGGAGGGACAATAGCAGCCTGATGGTCGACGGAGTCGTCAACGGAGAGAGCTGGTCCATGCTAATCGACACGGGAGCATCGAGGACCATCGTCAGTCCCACCGTGATCCCGAAGTGGAGAGCGCGACCCACACAAAGGAACCTCCAGCTAATAACCGCGACCGGAGAGACTGCACCGGTACATGGCGAAGCATCACTGGAGTTCGTCATTGGTCGACGGGCGATAAAGCATCCAGTGCTTGTGGCTGACGTATCAAATGAAGTGATCATCGGACTGGACTTCCTGGACCAGAACATCATCATCTTGGATCTGAGTACCAACACTCTGCACTTCGGACGTGAGGAACTTGCTTTGCAACCTGCGCACGAGTCCATCACCGCACGACGAATAAGGCTGAGAGAAGACGTCATCGTTCCCGCCAGGACAGAGGTCAGCGCTGCCGTAATTGTCGACGGAACTGCTGAGGGAGTGGCGGCTGTCATCGAGCCAAAATATGAGGACACCCAGACAAAAGGATTGCTAATTGCCAAGACCCTCATTAACACGACGTCTCGGCCGTACGTCCGCCTGTCCAACCTGAACGACTACAACATTACGGTTCACGGGGACACCAACCTAGGAGTCTGCGAGCCCGTTACCTGGATTGCCCGCATCAAAGATACGACGGACGGACAACCGAAGAAGACGCACACTGCCAGAAGAACTACAGAAGCTGTACCAAGGATCCCAGGACCATTTAGACGAGGTACAATCACGCCAACTTCAGGACCTGCTACGCGAATTCATGGACGTCTTCTCCGTGGGGAGCAAAGACTTCGGCAGGACAAGCTTGGTCCAGCACAGAATCGATGTTGGGGACAGCGCACCGATTAGGGCCCCATTCCGACGTGTCCCGCTCGCCAAGCAAGCCGAAGTCGACCGGATGGTAGAAGAGATGAAGGAGCAAGGGGTGATCGAGCCATCACATAGTCCTTGGAGTTCTCCGGTCGTGCTAGTGAAGAAGAAGGACGGTTCCAACAGGTTCTGCGTGGATTACAGGCGGGTGAATGACGTCACGAAGAAGGACAGCTACCCTCTACCCCGGATCGACGACACCCTGGACACCATATCAGGGTCGAGATGGTTCTCCACCTTGGATTTGAAGAGTGGCTACTGGCAGGTGGAGGTCCACCCTAAGGACCGCGAGAAAACTGCGTTCTCTGTGGGCAGCGGGCTCTGGCATTTCACCGTCATGCCATTCAGTCTGTGCAACGCCCCTGCGACCTTCGAAAGGCTAATGGAGTCCATTCTGAGGGGACTACACTGGAAGACCTGCCTGGTCTACCTAGACGACGTCATCGTTCTGGGGAGAAGCTTCGAGGAGCACTACAGCAACCTGAAGGAGATCTTGATGAAGCTACGGGCTGCCCAGCTGAAGTTGAGCCCCAAGAAGTGTCAGCTCTTCCAGAAGCAGGTCCAGTACCTTGGGCATATCGTCTCCGAGGAGGGGGTGCGCACCGACCCAGAGAAGACCGCAGCTGTGAGGGAGTGGCCAGTTCCGAAGGACAAGTCCCAACTACGAAGCTTCCTGGGACTCTGCACTTATTACCGTCGCTTCGTGAAAGGATTCGCCGACATCGCCAAACCTTTACATCGACTGACTGAGAAGGACCAACTCTTCACGTGGACAGCAGAATGCCACAGTGCCTTCGAACAACTCAAGCAGGCTCTGTGCACCGCGCCTATTCTGGCCTACCCCAGACCTGGTACAAGGTTCAGCGTCGATACCGATGCCAGCGACTTTGGCATAGGGGGAATCCTGTCGCAAGTAGTGGACGGCGAGGAGAGAGTAGTGGCCTACTTCAGCAAGGCCTTGTCAAAGCCAGAAAGGAACTACTGGGTCACCAGGAAGGAGCTGCTCGCCATCGTGAAGACCATTGAATACTTCCACAAGTACCTGTACGGGCAAGAATTTCTCATCAGGACCGACCATGCATCCCTGCGGTGGCTCCTGAACTTCAAGCAGCCCGAGGGTCAACTCGCGCGGTGGTTAGAGAGGCTTCAACAGTACAACTTTGAGATTCAGCGCAGGAAAGGCCAACTGCATTCTAACGCCGACGCCCTGTCACGAACACCGTGCCCCGAAGACTGCACCTTCTGTGCCCGAAGGGAGGAGAACACCGGGATACAGTGCCGAAGGACTACCGTGGAACTTCAAGGGAGCTTGAGCCGCGAATCTTTTATGCGGGCACAAGCAGAAGATAATGACCTGGGACTGATAGCCGAATGGAAGAGGGCCTGTGTCCCCAGACCCGGGTGGAACATTATGAGTGACTGCAGCCCCAAGTTTAAGTCCTACTGGGCGCAGTGGGACTCGCTGGTTGTGAGGGATGGCCTCATATGCCGTACCTGGGAGAGCACCGACGGGAAGACATCTCGGGAACAAGTCATCGTTCCAAAGGCTATGACGGAGGAAGTCCTGAAGGAAGTCCATGGAGGATCATCTGGTGGACACCTAGGGATAAAGAAGACCCTGGATTTGCTGAGAGAGCGGTTCTACTGGATCGGATGCCGAACTGACGTAGAGAACCACTGCGCGAGGTGCCACGATTGCGCAGCCAGCAAGGGCCCAGGACGAAGACGACGGGGTCCACTGAAGACCTACAACGTGGGCGGCCCCATGGAGAGAGTGGCCATCGATGTTGCTGGGCCATTCCCGTTAAGCGAGGCGGGGAACCGCTACATATTGGTCGTCAGCGACTACTTTACCAAATGGCCGGATGCGTATGCGCTCCCTAACCAAGAAGCCGCGACGATTGCAGAGACCCTGGTGAAGGAATTCGTCAGCCGGTACGGAGTACCCTGGAGCTGCACTCCGACCAAGGGAGGAACTTCGAGTCGCAGGTGTTCCAGAACCTATGCCAGCTGCTGGGAATCCAGAAGACAAGGACAACGCCGCTACACCCTCAGTCCGACGGGATGGTAGAGCGATTCAATCGCACCATCGAGACCCATCTCCGAATAGTCGTCAGCGAGCACCAGAGGGATTGGGACAAACATCTTCCACTTTCTCCTGGCCTACCGCGCCGCCGTGCATGAAGACACCGGGTTCACACCAGCCCGGGCCATGTTTGGGAGGGAGCTCTGTCTACCTGTCGATCTTGCCTTCGGCCGAGCTGGGAATGATCCGGTCCCGTTAAGCCAGTTTTGTCAAGAACTGGTCGACCAACTGGAGGACGTACAGTGAGGGGACTGAGTTCTCTGTGGGTGTGTGTTTCTGAGCTAGTGCGTGTTTTCCTGAGCGACAGAAGTGTAGTGCCGTGTGAGTTACGAAACCCAGTGACATTGTTTCCCAGCTTGTGAACAGCGTGCAGCAAGCTATCGTAAGTAACTGGAGTTGGTGTACATAAGGGAGAGGAGCCGGTAGTTTCTGTCAAGTCCACCGTACTCATTAAGACGGTTTAACTTCTGTGGTTTGTTGACAAGTGAAAGGGCCAAGAGCGCTCAAGGAAGAGACTTGAGGAAACTGGAGTAAGGTTCCAATTGCTTGTATTTGCTGATGAGTAGTGTACCTCTTCCTGCAAGCAATAAAGCTAACTTCTCTTTAAAGCAGTAATTGGTGTTGTGTTTTCTACCCTCCGTAATCCAGTTAACAAAAGTGCCACTAGGGTGTGGCACGTAACATTAGGTTTGAAGAGACTGCGTGTGAAGCGAGCTATCTGACTTGCTGCTGCGACTATAACGACCCTAGGTGTGACGTCACAGTAGGATCCTTACGGCCTGTACATTACGATGGCAGTGCCTCTAGGCTATTCAATTTAATCAGTGTTTTAGCGTATTATTACGTTTTGCTGTGTCTTTCTTACAAAACTAGCCTTGCAAAGGTGCTCTCATATTTTTATTTAAATTGGCTTTTAATACAATTACGCAGCTTATTTGTGCCAATTATCGTGATGTACAGAGTGTATTCTGCTTATCAAAAAAAACTTGAGTTGTCATTGCAGTTTTATGTCACTAAATTCCAAGACTAGTTGAAGTGGTTTACGGCTCTAAGCATAGGAACAGCCATTTTCTTGATACCCAAAGTGGGCGTGCCGTTTGGATTCAGCAGCTTGCACCAGGCAGTGCAGCGAAGGCATCTCCTTCAGTTCTTTCCTCCATGTGCTGATAGGTCCAATTTTTAAATGCATACACCTTCTACACTATCAATTGGATTTCAACCAAATTTCGTATGTACTATGTGTACTTAACCAGATATGAGTGAGCGTATTCTTAAGAGCTGCCAGGGCTGCCAGCTGTTAATAAATGCTCTCTCTATTTTTTTTAAATCCAAATACCGTACCAATATATCTGAAAGTATGCAAGCCAACAGCTTTAAACTATGCACACGTACAGTACCTGACATTGTAGATTAATTTGGAGTAACTAATATACGCCAGTGCTACCAACATGATTCTAAGCCTGCTGATAGGACCAATTTTTAAATACATGTAACTTCTATACTAACAAATGGATTTAATCCAAAATTGGCCCAACAAGAGATATAATGTGTCAGATTATTTCTGACCAACACACCCATGACATTGTTGCCAACATGATTTTACGCGCGCCGATAGATCCAATGTCTAACTGCATGTAACGTCCATCCTATCCATTGGACTTCAACCAAATTTTGTATTCTGTACCGGTACCTTAAGAGATGAACTAAGAAAATATTCAGTCACCAGGGCTGCCAACTGTAGTGCTCTATTAGGCTACATTATACCAGGTATATTTCGAACTAATTAGAAATGTCGATATTACCAACTTAATTTCGTCATTATTCTAGATAGGTCCATATAGATTAATCATTGGCATGAATCTCACATTTTAAGAAAAGACTGCTCTTTAGTTCGTCACGGAACTTCTTGTTCATTATTTGGATTGACTGTTTGGTACGAATATTCTATTCGTATCATTCGAATTATGGTATTTGTCTCATTCCTCTATCTATGAATTCAACCTTCACGCGTGCGTTTCAGCCGCGTCCGGTTAATACGCTATTCCGGTTATTATGCGACTTTTTCTCGTCTTAAATGGGTTTTTGCTGTAAGTTATTGCGGAACAGGTTATGCATTTGCAAATTATTTAGTATGTCAGTGCTTTTATATGAGTGAATTTTCTAATTAAAAGTTTTGTTCAACAATGATAAGAAATTAAATTCAGGCTTGAAAAGCAGTACTGTTACCGTTTAGAGGAAACGCGCACTATGATGTGGAAATATGTAGACAAGTACAACTTTTGTACTCAGCAAATAAACTTACTTCGGCCAAATAAGACAAAAGTAGCATGTAAGGAATTCTTTGACCCATGGTATTTATTAAACGAAAAACCACGGAACCTTCAATGACATGTCAATTCTTTAATTCAGGGAAGAAAATAGAATACAAGCCAACCCGTGTTTGGGTAAACGACGATATATTGCCTAACTTTTTTACAAAACCAAATTAAAAATAAGTAACTCTTCGTGTCTTCTCTTAGCGCCGTGCAAATGCACATTTCCATCAACATAAGCACAACATTATCGACACGAGTACTTGAAAGAAAAACAAAAATAAGAAAAGATTGCCGAAATTTCAGTGGCCACAGGCTTTTAATTCAAAGATTATTTCGCGCGAAAAATTTCTTATTTTGGACAAAAATGATCAATTTGTCAACATTGTCATGATCAAGGCATGTTCTTTTGGCATTAACAATATTGCCGCCCGAGGAAAAATTTATTTCTGATTGAACGGAGGTGCCGGGAATGCATAAGTACTTTCTCGCCAACTGACTTATTCTGGGGTATACCTTTTCATTAGCCTTCTACCATTTCAGGGGGCACCTACAGTTTCGCGGGCGTTCCTAAAGTTTTCCGGCTCTTCGGCCACAGTTTTCCTGCGCGGGGACGTATATGGACGCTTGAAAATGAAGTCGAGGTCCATTTCAAAGCTGGACGAGAGTGAGTGAGGTTGTGAAGCATCCGAATCTTCTCCGGTATCACAAGAAAGCATCTGCACTTGTAGTTCCACCCAAATCTTTTCCGTGTCTTGTGCATTTTCGTGTAAATGATTTTTGTAACGTGAATCCACAGCAGACGCTAATTGGGTTAAACTTACACCTGTGGTCGGTTCTTCATCACTATTGTGAACTCGTCTTTTAAGAGCCCCAGAAATGATCAATTTTAGAGTTTTTGATGTCTTGCTCTGGGAGTCATCTTCCTCATTTTTCATTTTTTAATATTCGTGAGGTTGCGAATATTCGAATAATATTCGCTGTATTCGCACTATTCGGTATTCGAATATTCGAATTGCGTATTCGGTATTCGAATAATTCGAATACTATTCGAATACGCGAATATTCCGAGCCCTATTATGGACATAGCCCACTCTTGCCCGAAACTAAGGTTATGGACATAGCCCACTCTTGCCCGAAACTAAGGTTGTGGACATAGCCCACCCTTGCCCGAAACTAAGGATATCGCCATAGTCCACTCTTGCCCTAAACTAAGGATATGGACCTAGCCCGCTCTTGCACTAAACTCAGAATATGGACAGCCCACTCTTGCACTAAAACTATGATTGTGAACATAACCCACATCCATAATTTAGTGCAAGAGTGGACTATGCCCACATCCATAATTTAGTGCAAGAGTGGACTATGTCCGTATCCATAGTTTTGTGCTGGAGTGGACTATGTCCATATCCATAGTTTAGTGCAAGAGTGGACTATGTCCGTATCCATAGTTTTGTGCAGGAGTGGACTATGTCCATATCCATAGTTTAGTGCAAACGTGGGCTAGGTCCATCTGCAAGGGTGTGTTGTGTCCATCTAAGATTGACCTAGCCCACTCGTACACTAAACCATTCAGATAGGCTTAGCCCATTCTTGCTCTAAACTATGGTCGTGGACGCAAGCCACTCTTGCACTAAACTAGCGAAATGACATAGCCCACTCTTTAACTAAAGTATTCAGGTGGACATAGCTCAATCTTGACCTAAACCTGCGAAGTTGACAGGTCAATGTGGACCTAAACGCTAAACCTGCGAGATCAATGTTGACCTAAACCAGCTTGCACTAAACTATGGATGTGGACATAGCCCACTTTTGCACTAAACTATTGATGTGGACTACAAACTACAATTGAAGAGCTCGTTTCCAAAACTCACTAAGTCAGTTTTGGACGAAATTGAGAAATCCGTTGGATTTTATTCGTAATGTGTAAACCTATGTATGTTACTAATATTTTATTCCAGAACTCACTATGTAATCGTAAATTGTAACGTAGGATATTGTATTTTCTTCCAAAACTGTACTAAGTCAGGCCGTGATGTCTTCCAAACTCTGCTAAGTCTAAGTGGCTTAGTTTACTTTTGGAAAATTTCCATTTTCAAAATAGGGTTTTGGTTCGTTATCTTTGTTCTTGATATTAATTTGAAAACCGTCTCTTTATTTCATAATGAAGTAATATTGCCAAAGTAGGCCGGTTCACAAAATGTCTGTCCTGAAAAATCGTCATTTTTGACTAAGTGAGTTTTGGAAACGAGGTCTTCGATTGTGTGAAGCTAAATTTGTGGGTTAGATTTGATTAATGGTCAATTAAGTTCCAATGTTCGTCGCCAGGTGCCGGTTGCGGTGTCATTTAGTAGCCAGGTTCTCTGCTAGGTGTCGTGGATGGTAGCATTTGGTAGCAAAAGTAGGAACTCCTTGAAATTGATCGTCTGTAGTCCTTACCTGAATCACAGATGACATAACACACAATTAATACAGGTTATCAGACACACCGCGTTGTCGTAGCCCATAAACTGAGGAACCAGCCAGGTTGGTGCGATACAACACCACTCATGTAATTGTCCACTGTGATTAATAATAATAATTGAGCCGGTACAATTTTAAGATCTGTTCGACGTTGTTTCCATCTAGCGGTCTCTAGTAATACATCTAAGAGATCGTAATTTCCGCACGTCTGAAAAAGGAATGCGCCCGCGTTGGAGAACTAATCCTTGTCTAAGAAACACGCCTTCGGCGATTGTTATCGCGACGAGATTGTTATGACAAGGAGACGGATAAGATGTCGAGCCGACATAATGCCTACTACTGCCGACTATTCTATTGAAAATGTTACGTGTTAATTAATTCCTATTGATCTTCGAGCTTATAAACGCTGAGGAAACATGGCGGGATTCAGGCCTCTGCCTAGCAGTGGAGACTTCTTGTCATATGAGATAATTATTAAATGAAATATCATCAGAGATCTTCCAGAACGTCTCGGAGTCTCAGCTAAGTGAAATGTTGCCTTTGTAGCTCTGTATAATCGTGTTTTGAAGAAGATCATTATTCAATGCATTTTCCCCAAGTTTCAGTGTTAAAAGTTCCTTAATTCAACCTGCTAATGTAGGGTTAAACTGGAGACCGTTCGTGTTTTTCTATGAAGTCATTTGGTGTTTATTTTGTCGCCAGTTTTTTTTTATATATGCACGTAGTGGAGAATCAAATTGCTTGTTTTGGGGTTTATTAATTTAAATGGGTGCTTGTTGTTGTTGTTTCTTTTCCGTATCTAGTCGAGTTTTATTTTAGTGCGTGTTACTTGCGTTTGTTTTATGTTGTGAAAGGCGATTGTATTTATGAGAGATGTTTCTTACCAGTTCCTAACCCCTTGCAAGAGTATGGGATCTTTCAGGGACCTTTAGGGACTGGTATTCTTGAGGTTAGTTCGCGATTTTAATTATGGGTTTTTTTTATGCTTGTCATTCGTGCACTCCAAGGATGGCCGATTAGGTTTTATTTTTATCCTTGGAGACTGGGCAAGCATTATCTTTGTATGTTTCAGAAATATGTTTCATTTACAATCACGGTTCTAGTCTTGATATTAAGGGTTGGGTTTATGTCGTTTGTTTAAGTGGGAATTTGACTGAAGGTCGAGGGTCATGTTTAGTGTTGTTCTGTTTTGTTGTGACCTTCAGTCAGCAAGCAATGCGTGATCCCATTACGTTATTAAATCAGGTGTATTGGTTACTCTTCCGAGATGATGGAATGTGTGTTCGTTGTACGTGCCCGGGACTGCAATTGACGCTTATTTGGCATCCCGCAAGGTAACTGAACCTTGTGCTTTCGTTCGAAAGAAGTTTTATTCTACCAGTTCATGAAATCGTTTGGTTTTATCTTCATTTGGGATTTGCTTGTTTTAATTTTAACTGAACTGATCTATGTTTATTTGTTGAGTTTGTATGTCACGGCATGTCATGTGAAGTGTAGCGCCTTGTGAAGTTGTGTAATTATTCTGTATTTATTGACGGGTCATTTAAGGGTCGTTGCTGTTGTTGGTTGTTTCTTTGGGTTGCTTGGCGTGACATACAGTTTAATGTAAGGGTGGTCGGATAGACAGTTCGTGGGAGACACGATTTCATGTGCTTCTAAGAATGATGCTTCTGACTACCTTCTAGTAGTCAGCCTGTGGTGGAACGAAACGCACTATTAACACTATCGTTAATTTCTTCCCCTCTACTGAACGATCTCCAGCGACTTAGGCATTCTCCTCGTCGTCGACATTCTCCTTTTATAGATCTTTATTGTGTGTTTTACGTTTTATTGTTTTACTGTTTTATAATACCATGTACATATTTTATTACTGGCCCATCATCCCTCATCTTACCCTTTCATGCACTCCTCACGTCCCCTTTTGCAATGTCTTGTTTTTGATATTAAATTTTATTTTATTTTACAACCTCTACTCGAAAAGTGTAGTCATTGGATGGTCGGTGCTCCATCTAGTTCACCATGTGTTAAAGGTCTCGACTTAGGTCTCAGGTCCGCGTCCTCAAATCTTGCACGCCTCCTCAATAATAATAATTATAATGTAGACTACAGTCCCGATTATCCGAAATTCGATTAACTGATCGTCCTGATTAACCGAATATATAATCGAAATACACTGAAGAAAATGGAAATTGCAACACCCAGAAGGAGTGGTGCTACATTGCTGCAATTGAAAATGCAGGACTAGTGTTCGGTTGTGATTCGATGATTACACTTTCAGGTCCCTCTGACCGTAAGTTTGGACAACAATCAATACAGAATGTGCCCACCACGAGCTGCAATACATTGATGAATTCGGCGAGGCATGGAGTCAATAAGGCCCTGGATTGCTTCCTGAGAAATTGTGGCCCATGCTTTCTGCACTGCACGGCTCAGTTGTTCCAGAGTTTTGGGTGGCTGAGGACGGTTGGCCAGTTGTCGACCGATCATGTCCCACACATGCTCAATAGGACTGAGGTCCGGGGATCTGGCGGGCCATTCTAAGGTTGTGTTGCCGTGGAGAGCTTCTCTGGAGATGCGTGCAGTGTGAACCCGGGCATTGTCCTGCTGAAACATCCCATTAGCAATGTTCGCCATCATAGGGACAACCATCATAGGGACAACCACTGGATTGAGTACCCTATCAACGTACTGTCGAGCAGTCATAGTTCCCTCAACAAGCACTAATTGTGATTTCACATTAAAGCCAATAGCTCCCCAGACCATAATGCTTGGTGTTGGTCCTGTGTGCCTCTCGACAATAAGGTCTGGGGGGGGGCTCTCCCCGGTACGTCGGCGCACACGATTCCGGCGATCACTGCGGGCAAGACAGAAGCGCGATTCATCACTAAAGACGACCCTATGCCATTCGTCGACCCACGGCGATCGTTCTCGACACCAGGCCAGCCTTACACCTCGCTGTTGTGGGGTCAATGGAACACCTTCTGCGGGGACACGGGATCGTAAGCCAGCTGCACGCAACTGTTTGTTGTGTAACGTAGGGTGCCACAGCTGCTCGAATTTGCGCTGCTGTTGCATGGGGTTCCATCTGGGCCATCTGAATGATGCGGCAATCCTCTCTCACAGTTGTCAGTCGCGCTGGGCCTGTGCCAGGTCTGCGAGTGTGGGTACCTTCATTTGACCACTGCTGCCATACACGTTGTACCGTAGATGCCTGTCGGCCAACACATGCAGCGACAATCCTTAGCGATAATCCAGCCTCACACAGCCCAATTATCGGAGCCCTCTCAAACGGCGACAGTTGTTGATAGCGTGCTCTTCTCTGTCGTCGAGCGATGTTTGACGAGGAACACTTCACTGCACAGACTGCAAGTCAACTACGCTACACCAGAGTCCGTATACTGGGGTTGCTGCCTCCGCGATCAATCACGTGGGGAGACCTGTAGCAACAATCCAATGGGTCTGAAACTTTGATCGTTTACATACCTACATGGCATCGTTCCATATCTTGAAAATCAACACAAATGACCAATGCCTTCATGGTTTTGCAATTTCCATTTTCTTCAGTGTATAAAAATGGTTGTTTCATTTGATGGTCTGTACATAATGAACACAAAACCTTCATTTTAAGATTGATTTAAAGACGGTAAATGCTCGCTATATCGCGGTCCCATCTCAGGACTTTAGTTTACCTTTTATTGTTCACGTTTCAACGAGGTCGGGGATGAGGTCAGACGATTTATTGGATTTTACGGTTGTGATGCCAATCTCATCGGAGAAGATCAAGATGGATGAAATTGGGCGGGATTTGCTAGGAAGCGGCCGTCCCGACGTCGGTCAGGAATCCTCGATGAACCATTTGATGGCAGGGTTGGCAATGACAATCAGTTCTCAAAATAAATTGAATTGCCGGTGATGGTACACTGGCGGCCATTTTGATGATATTACTTAATTCCTGCCGCTCCTTCCGGAGCATAGGGCCTTGGCGAAATTTCTCCACGCAGTACGGTTCCTGGCTATTCTCTTCACTTGACTCCAGTTCTTGTCCTCTGCAATTTCATTTTCGATCGTCCTCTTCCAGGTCTTCTTAGGTCGACCTCGCTTCCTGGCACCTTGAGGATTCCAGTCTAGCGCCGCCCTCTCAACAGCTCCGTCCGGCTTCCTTAGTGTGTGACCGATCCAGCGCCATTTCCTCTCCTTGATCTGGATGCTAATCGGTTGTTGATTGGTGATGGTCCAAAGATCTTCGTTTGAGATTATGTCCGGCCACCTCACATTCATGATGCGACGCAGACATCTGTTAATGAACACCTGTAGCTGGTTGTTGATCGGTTTTGTGACTTTCCATGTTTCACAGCCATAGAGAAGAATCGACTTTACGTTGCTATTGAAAAGGCGGAGCTTGGTCTTCCTGGAAATGTTTCTATTTCTCCAGATGGGGTAGAGCTGGACAAAGGCACCATTTGCCTTCCTGATACGGCTTCGAACATCTTCCTCTGCTCCCCCATCATTTGTGACTATACTCCCAAGGTAGAGGAAGGACTCAACTCGCTCAATTTCCTTTCCGTTGACTGTCAAGCTAGTCGTGACGTCAGAATTTATCCTCATCTCTTTGGTCTTGTTGGTGTTAATCATCAGTCCTGCACGTTCTGCTTCTCTCTGCAACCTCCCCAGCTTATCTTCTATGTCTCGGTACCGTTGTGCCATAATACAAATGTCGTCCGCGAAATCCAGATCTTCAAGCCTGTCATTTATACCCCATTGAATACCCCTCTTCCGTCCTCCCATTACCTTCTTCATCACACTATCCAGGACCAACAGGAACAAAGTGGGGGAAAGGACACACCCCTGTCTCACTCCGGAACTGACCTTTATCTTTTCTGTTAATTTGCTTTCGTGTAGAACCTGGCACTCATACCCTTCGTACATCTCTTCCATGATTCTGATGATCTTTGTTGGAATTTTATATTCCTCGAGGGTCTTCCACATGATTCTTTGATTTACGGAGTCGAAAGCTTTCTCGAAGTCAACAAATGTGAGGTAAAGGGTATTCCGCCACTCCACACTCTGCTCCAGGATGATTCGGAGGGTGTTGATGAGATCCACACAGCTGCGATGTTGTCGAAATCCAGCCTGTTCCTTCCGAAGCCTTTTTTCTACGCAGTCTTTTATACGATTCAGGATGACTCTCGCCAGTACTTTGCTTGGAATGGACAGCAAGGTGATTCCCCTCCAGTTATTACAGTTTGTGGTGTCCCCTTTCTTCGGTAACTTGACGATCAACCCCTTCTTCCAGTCGGTTGGTATTTTCTCCTCCTTCCAAATCTTCTCCAACAGCGGGAGCAGCAGATTGATCGTGATATCCAGGTCTGCTTTCAATACTTCTGCTGGGATATTATCCAGACCTGGTGCCTTCCCGCACTTTATCTGCTTCAACGCTGTCCGTATTTCGCCCCGAGTTGGGGAGTCGAGGCTGATGTCCGGGTCACTTTCTGCTTCCTCTTCATCTCCTCCTCGCTGCTTACTTTCTGGTCCTCTATCTCTATTAAGAACCTCCGCAAAGTGTTCTCTCCATCTAGTCAGCTGCTGTTCACACGTCGTGAGGATCTCGCCCGTCTTGCTCTTCACAGGCCTAGTTTTATTAAAACCTTTCTTCGAAAGCATCTTTGTGATGCCATAGAGCTCCTTAACGTCCCCCCTTCTTGCCGCTTCTTCTGCTTTCACCGCGTGTTCATCAATCCACCTCCTATGATCCTTCCGCACACTCCCCTTTACCTCCCTGTTTGCTGTTGAATACTCTGCCTGTGTGAGAGCCTTCTGCTGCCTAGTCTTGCAGGTGTTGAGCTTAGCCTTAATCTCCTTTCTATAATTTATCTTGTCCCAGGTCTGATCGGATATCCATTCTTTCCGCAGGTAGTTCTTGTACCCGAGCTGCATCTCACTGGTCTCCACAAAGATATTCTTTACCTCGCTCCACACAGTCTCTACATCCTTCTCTGTCTCGGAGTCCAACACCTGGAATTTATTTCTGAGCTCCAGTTTAAATTGGTCCAATCTCTGCTGGTTCTTAAGCTTGCCCACATCAAACTTGTTGTGCCGAGTGATAAACTTTCGGCGGACTGCCACGATCTTCATGCGGAAGTTGGCAACCATAAGATGATGGTCACTACCGACATCCGCTCCTCTCTTGTTCCTAACATCTTCCAAGCTTCTTCTGAACCTCCTGCTCACCGCGATGTGATCAATTTGATTTTCTGTGACTTGATCAGGAGACACCCAGGTGACCTTGTGGCACCGCCTATGAGGAAACACCGTGCCACCCATCACCAAATCCTGACTGGCGCAATATTCCGTAAATTTCTCCCCATTGTTATTCATCTCACCAAGGCCATGTTTACCCATGATCTGCTCCAACCCCTCATTGTTTGATCCCACCTTCGCGTTGAAGTCTCCCATAACAATGAGAATGTCCTTCTTACTTGTTTGTCTTGTGGCATCTCGCAGCATTTGGTAGAATTCTTCCTTCTTCTCTGGCTCCGATTGTTCTGTTGGCACATAGCATTGGATGATGATCACATTCCTGATCTTTGTCTTGAACCTAGCAAACATGAGCCTGCTAGAAATTGGCTTCCACTCCATAAGGCTCCTCTTTGCATTTCTGTTGAGCAGCAACCCCACTCCATCCCTGTGTTCTTCCTCATCGCCCCCAGAATAGAGAAATGTAATTCCATCTGTTGTCTGTATTTCACCAAATCCTGGCCACCTCACCTCACTCAATCCTAGGATATCCAGCGCATAGTTCTTAATCTCCCGTGTCACTTGTTTCAGTCTGGTTTTCTCCATCAAGGTCCTCACATTCCAGAAACCGATTTTCGTAATCCTTTTCATGCCAAAAGTCGTCATCAGGTTATCCGTCCGGTTTTGTAATTTCGCTTCAGTTTCCGTAATCAGTTTATTTAAGAGGAGCGAGTGATTAACCCACTGCCTCCGAGTGCCTTGGAGGGACTGCCACCTTAGGCCTGAGGCACCAGGCTGATTTTCTGTCAGGGTTTCTTCCCTTAGCCTTTGAAGAACCAACTCCAAACTACAAGGCAGCAGTTGTTTCACCAGAGCCCCGTTAGCCGTAATTTCTTCAGGGTTCCTGTAGGGCCTTCACAGCTACCATAGCGGTCTTGAGGCTCACAAAGTCCCCAATGTACTTCACCCCTACAGGCAATCCCCTACTTCATTACGTTGCCCATCTCCCACGACGAGGACGAGGGGTTGGATTTGTGGGAGACATTTTGATGATATAAAAATGTTTTAAAAATGACCCGAAGACTTTAAAAAGTGACCCATAAATTTGAAGAAAATTTTACAATCAAGTTATTCATCGAGTTAATACAGGTGTATTTATGTTCCTGACAATACACAAAGAAATCCAAACACAAACTTTCACCATTGGGAAAAAGAAATCCTCGCAGCATGCCGAAATTATTTGTTTAAAATGAGAAGCCCAACTTTGGTAGTTTAAATACACTCAAAATACATTGTATATATAAAAAAAGACGCGCCAGGAAGGAATTGTCCGATGGCGATAAAAATCGGTGCATGTGGGGAACAGACAAAGAAAAACAAATTAAGTGCAGAACAAAATCGAATGATATATTGCACAGAGTTAGAGCGTTACAAAGTGAGGATGTCAATAAGGTGTTGGTCCACCCCTGGCATGGATGCAAGCTGTCACTCGACGTGGCATGGGCTGATAAAGTTCCCGGATGATGTCCTGCGGAATTTCGTGCCAAATGGTCGCCAACTGTTGGGCTAAATCGGCGACATTCCGGGATGTTCGCAATCGCCTTCCCATGACGTCCCAAATGTGCTCTATGGGAGAGATATCAGGCGACCGAGGTGGCCAAGGACGGATAGGACAAGCTTGAAGACAGTCCTTAGCAACACGTGCCGTGTGCGGCTGGGCATTATCCTGTTGGAAAGTAAGGCCTGGATGTCTCTGAAGGAACGGTAACACAACCGGCCGTAGAATGTCATCAACATACCACTGTACTGTCAGTGTGCCAGGATTGACTACCAGAGGAGTCCGGCTATCAAAGGAGATGGCAACCCAGAACTGTCACCCCCCGTTGTGGGGCTATGTGGCGTGCGATAGTCAAGGCAGGATCCCCACGCCGGCCTGGACGTCTCCAAATACGTCTGCAGTTGTCGTCAGGGCACCGTTGGAAACGGGACTCGTCACTAAAGACTATGCGTCCCCAGCCAGCGCAGTTCCACGTTGCTCGAGCGCGGCACCACTGTAATCTGACTTGACGGTGAACAGGCGTCAGTGGTAAGCGGTGTAACGGGCGGCGCGAGCGCAAATTCCTGTCGCTCAGGCATCTGTTGGTGGTCATGATGGACACATGTGTGCAGGTCACACGCTGGATCGTTGATAACGACGACTCCGGTGCGGTGACAGCTGTTCTGACAATCGCTCTGTCTTCCCGTGCTGTTGTGGCCCTCGGTCGACCACTGCCGTCCTAACGCTGATGCCTGCCGTTACTGACCCACGCTTGTCAGCATCGTCTGATCGCCGCATCACTTCGACCCAAATGTCCAGCGACAGCTCGATTCGACCAACTATCTTCTTTCAATCCGATCGCACGACCCCTTTCAAACTCAGACATCTACTCGTAATAATAATAATAATAAATACTTTATTGCGCACAATGTGCATGAACGTGGCTCTTACGTTCCATCATTAGTACAAAATTTTGTGAGGGATTCTACCCTCAGTTTACATGATAAATGCCTCTTCCGAGGGGTGTCCATATATTTTCTAATTTTCACAAAATTTCGTCAGAGACACCTCTCTGCTCCTGCACGTCCTCACGTGGTATCGGTCGCAAGGACCCTTACAAAGCTTGCACACGCATGGATCGTCTGGTTGGTGATAGACGTCTCTCATGCAGATCCGGTGGTGGGAACCATGGACCGCAAAGCGCGTCAAGATATGTCTCAGCTCTTAGGATCCTTGCATCCAGTCATGTGTAGTCATAGCGTCCGTCGTATAAAATTCATGCCAAATGTCATTACTCTTTGCTGTCATGAGACGTAAGTACTCCCCATATCCCGGTGTGTGCGGCAGGACGATCTGTAATCTGACTTCTTCCAGAAAGGGTAGTTCCCCTGTCATGACATAAACAAGCCGCAGGGCGTGAACTTGGATAGGCATAAGGCTCTTTTTAGGTACATTGTCTTGATCCTTTCCAGCGTTGCCAGATGTCTGTGCCTAAGATGTTTCCAAATAATTTCCAGGCCATACATCGCGACTGGTGCTATTTTTAACCAAAAAGTCTTATTGCCGTCTTCAGGGATAGGCTGCGTAGATGCTCGATGTCGCTCATAGCCGTCAGTGCAGCGTCCAGCCCCTCTCTCACGTGCATCGTAAAGACGTTCCCAGATGTCTGCATAGTCACCCCCAGGTACCGGAAATGGGAGACTGTAGTCAGGGTGGGTGCCTTTGTAATGAGACGTCGCGGGCTTTCCTCCCCTTCTGAAGGGCATAGTGACCGTCTTCGTCTCGTTCAAATTCATTTCGTTATCTTCGGCCCATACTGCTACATTGTTCACGGTGATTTGTAGGTCTTCTGCACTTGTACAGGTCATTACCATATCGTCTGCGTACATATAAATTTTGACATTGGGTAGTGTTGTAGCAATCGGTGCTACATTGCATTGTATTACCTCTGGTAATTGTAGGGACTATTGAAAGAACACAACGAGACACACTCTTCACACCGCCGATATATTGAACGCCATGACAGGCACATACTCTCCACAGGTTGGCCAACGTAAGAGCAACATTGCCAACTTAAATGAATATGCTGAAATTAAATAACTAACATTCCGCCTACCTTGACAGACCTTGAACGTCTGTCAACAACAAGACAAATGTCAACCAGACGCATGATAAAAGACGATATGCATTGCAACTTAGACAATATCAAATTTAAAAAAAAAGCAATTGATGTATACAAACACACGAAGTGAAAATCGCAGCAAATGTCAATGAAAGTTCCCTGAAAATGGCACAATTAATCATTTTAAATAGCACAATAGATTACACTGGAAGAGCACAGAGTCTATTTACATGTCTCTTAATGGTCCCATTAGCGACCTTCACGGTCACAACTCGAACAACACCATCTGAGCCTGGATGTAATGCAACGATTTTTCCCATTCGCCATGTCAATGGAGGAGGGTTGTCCTCCTTGATGAGAACCACTGCACCTTCCCTGAAGTTTGCAGCTCGCTGCCTCCATTTGGATCGCTGCTGCAGACCGTTGAGATACTCCATTGACCACCTCTGCCAGAAGTGCTGCAACATTTGCTGTATATGCTGCCATCTACTCAGTCTATTCTCAGGCACAAGCTTTAAATTAGGCTCTGGAATAGCAGTGAGTGAGCTTCCTATTAGGAAATGTGCAGGTGTAAGAGGAGATGAATCGTTAGTGTCAACTCGGAAGTAGGGTCAAGGGTCGGGAATTCATACAGGCTTCAATCTGAGCTGTTAGGGTAGTCAACTCCTCAAGAGTTAAACTGCTGCTGCCAACTACTCGACGAACATGGTATTTGAAAGCCCTTATCCCGGCTTCCCAAAGTCCTCCCATGTGTGGAGCACGAGGTAGTACGAAGTGCCACTGGATTCCTTCGGTCGCCAAAGTTGCCATAAGATGATCTCTTTGTTCTTCTGATTGAAAGGGATTGGTTGATGCATCTAATTCTCTTCGAGCACCTACGAAGTTCCTAGCATTGTCAGAATACAGGTGGGCACATTTTCCGCGTCGGGATACAAATCGATGTAATGCTCCAAGAAATGCTGCTGTAGTAAGGTCACTTACTACTTCTAAATGCACAGCCTTGTTCGAGAAGCAAATAAAGAGCGCAATATATGTCTTTATGGGGGCACGTGTTTGACGTCCTCCATGACGTATGAGAACTGGTCCACAGTAATCCACTCCTGTGTGGAGAAAGGGTCTTGAATGCGTAACTCGGCTTGAAGGGAGATTTCCCATCAATTGATTTGCTGGTGTTGACTTCAGACGTGACCATCTGACACAGCCATGCACGATAGTTCGCACCAGTTGTCTTCCTCTTATTGGCCAATATTCTTCACGAATAGCATTTAATAAAGCAGATGGGCCTGCATGCAGGTTTCCTATATGCATATCTTGGGCGATGAGGTTGGTCAGGTGTCCGCTTGCAGGAATGATGATGGGATGCTTCTGCCCGACTGGAATGTTGGCATGCTGAAGACGTCCGCCTACCATGAGAAGTCCATCTGGAGCTAGGAATGGATTCAATGACTTCAGCTGACTGCTTTCTGCAACTTGATTTCCACTGCGTAGCCTTCGAAGTTCTTCTGAAAACCTGTTGTCTTGCTCCATTCTCAGAATCATCTTCATCGTGGTGTCTAGTTCTTCCGTGCTGAGAGGTCCTGTTTTACGCTTCTTCGGAGCCTTTCTTAAGTTCATTCCAAACCTACAGCAGTACGCTAGTACTCGTCTGAGCCTTGTCAGCGTAGAAAAACCGAGTAATCAGCGATGTGTCCCTATCTTGAGTAACAAGAGTTATGAACTTGCTGTTGCTTCCTCTTGCCTCTTCGCGCGTTCCTACTTGAATGCGTTGTGGCCACGACTCCTCTTCCTTACTCAGCCATGGTGCACCTTCCCACCAGAGTGGAGCATTAACTGTGATGCTGACGCTCCTCTACTGTAGATACCAGATCTGCTGGATTGTTTGCAGTCGATACATGCCTCCAGTTGTCGACAGTAGTACTGGTTTGTATCTTCGACACTCGGTTGGCAACAAACATGCTCCAGATTGTTGACGGTGCTGCTAACCAAGCGAGAACAATCCTTGAGTCAGACCAGTAGACTCTTTGGTCAATTCTCAATGTGAGGGATGAACTGACCTTAGACATCAGTTATGCTAACAAAACAGCCCCACGCAACTCCAATCTCGGAATGGATTGTGTTTTTATTGAAGCTACTCTCGACTTTGAGCAGATGAGGTGTACTGATATGGTATTTCTATCATCAGCGCATCTGAGGTAAACACATGCACCATAGGCATTGACTGATGCGTCGCAGAATCCATGAAGTTGGATGGAGCAATGACGTCCTCCTGAAACAACCATTCTAGGAACACATACATCCTTGATTTGCATGAGGGACTGTTTACATGACATCCACCTCTCCTGAGTGTCAAGAGGCAATGGATCATCCCAATCAATTTTCTGGAGCCAGAGCTCCTGCAAGAAGATTTTGCATGTTAAAATGACTGGACCTATTAATCCCAAAGGGTCGAATATCCTTGATATTTTGGCTTACACTGAGCGTTTAGTGCATGGGATTGTCCTTCCTTTCTGTTCTGCAGCTTGTACGTCGTACTTGAACTGATCTGATTTCGGATCCCATAATAGGCCTAATGTCTTGACTGCTTCTCCATCGAAATTCAACGCTGCCTGCTGGGTCTTCATATTTTCCGGGATGTCTGAAAGAATTGAACCGTTGTTTGAATTCCATTTTCGAAGGATGAAACCTCCCTTTTCGAGTAATGCTACCAACTGAGAGTGTAGCTTCCTAGCTTCTTCGATGGTATCCGCTCCTGTAAGTAAGTCATCTACGTAGAAATCACGTTTCAGAACGGTAGCAGCTGAAGGAAACTCACTGAATTCGTCGGCAGCCAATTGGTGCAGAGTCCTTGTGGCTAAGTATGGTGCACAAGCAGTGCCATACGTGACTGTCGTTAACCTGTACGTTTTAACAGGTTCATCGGTAGATTCTCTCCATAGAATCATTTGAAGTTGCGTGTCGAACGGGTTCATTTTAATCGAACGGGTTCATTTTAATCTGACGGTACATTTTCTCAATGTCTGCCGTGAATGCATATCGATGCGTTCTGAAGCGAATAATGATCGAAAGGAGGTCATCTTGCACTGTGGGACTTGCACTGTGGGACCCACCATCAGTAGATCGTTCAGACACACCCCAGAGTCCGTCTTCGCTGAGGCATCGAATACCACTCTCAGCTTCGTGGTTGTGCTGGAATCCCACTGGATGATGTGGGAGATAATATCTTGGTGAGACATGCGATTCTTCTTCTCCTCCTGGTACAGGTTCCATATGTCCGAGATCAGCATACTCCTTCATGAACGCTGAATACTGGGCGTGGATCTTGGGGTCTCGGGCAAATCGTCGTTCCAGCCGGAAGAGGCGTTCCTCGGCACATTTCCTTGAGTCTCCCAACAACTGAGAGTCACCCTTTAACGGCAATCTTACTGTGTACTCCCCGGTGGGCTGCCTTGTGACATTTTCCTTGAAATGATCTTCACATGATCTATCTTCCCCCGTGAAGACCTTCTCATTTCCATATTCCTCCAGATGCCAGAAACGTTGCAGTTGTACACTGAGGTCACTGTTGACGCACAGATAACAGGATGTGTTTCTAGTCGGTTGATGATTTTCAACTCTTCCCGTGATAATCCATCCCAATTTCGTTTCTTGTAGCAATATCCGTTCTGTACCTGGTCTCAGCTGTCTTCGACCAAGTAAATCCCAAAATACATCTGTTCCAAGGAGAATGTCAATGTTACTAGGATCATAAAAGAAGGGATCAGCCAGGCTGATATTGCTGGGTATCGATAGTTTAGATGGGTCAACAGGACTTGAAGGCATGCGATCTGTGATCTTGGGAACCAGTAGAAAGTCTGCTGAATTCTTGTACTCAGTGTGACGCGAGTTGAATGTGGCACGAATGCTGTGCTTAACGATGTTGCGGCACCGTTGATTCCTATGACGGGAACTGAAACACGATCCTTCCGAAGGCCAAGTTTGGAGCACAAAGTTTCTGTCATGTAATGGCTTTGTGACCCAGAATCCAACATAGCTCGGCATGTGACAAATACCCCTTTGTTATTAATGACGTCGATCAATGCTGTAGCCAGTAGCACTTGAGATTCACGTCTGTTTATGGCATGACCCGTGAAACTACTTCCCTGTTGCGGTTGTTGTATTGTCGGCTGCTTATCAGTAATGTCTCCTTCATGAGTGACGTTTGTGAGATGAAGAAGAGTGTTGTGTTTACTCCAGCATCGTTTACAGTGAACAGATTTACATTCTTTAGAAACATGGCCTCGTCCTAAACAATTGAAGCACAATTGCCACTTCTTGACATTGTTGCGCCGTTCTTCAACGCCTAACTGCAGGAACCGGGCACATTGGTACAACCTGTGACTGTTGCCACACATGTTGCATTTTCCCAGTTGATTTGTGAAGCAAGCGTTCGAGTTTGATCGCGGTGTAGTCTTATTGAAGGGGTTCTTCATTTGTTCCTTAGATGTGGCCTTACGATTCACCTCAACAGCTTCTAATACTTGACATCGCTGTTGAAGGAATGTTGTGATGTCTGTGATTGTTGGCAAGTGGTCTGATTGTTTGCTATTTTCCCACTGCCGTTGAGTAGCTGGATCTACACTGACCGACAAAAAAAAGTGGAACACTTTAATTTTTATGTAATTTCTTAGTTTATCCCACTGAAATGTATCGGTTTTCCAATATTTGCATTATTCATGTAAATTTTAGATGGTTGGCAACAGAAAATACCGAAACATGTTTTACAACACGCTTTAACTCACAAATTTCGTTACATTTTGCAAATCTTACAATTTTCTATTTTTTAGTAATGCTCTTTTGGTCTGCTGTTTATCAAACGTATTGCCAAACAAAACAGTATTAATGTTTGCACTGCACTGCACTGCACGAGAACACTGGTCACTAAAAACGAGTGTTTCCACCTTTAGCGTCTATGACAGCTTGTAAACGCTCAGGCATACCGTTCACAACTCGTCGAATGGCATCTGCCGGGATGCGATCCCATTCCTCCAGCAGCGATGTTCTCAGTTGTGCCAAGGTGGTGTGGTCACGCTGTCTGACGTTCCGTCCAAGCATATCCCATACATGTTCGATGGGGTTCAAGTCAGGACTACGAGCTGGCCAGTCCAGGGTTTGAATCTCCACTTCCTACAGATATTGTACAAAACAGCGAGCAGTATGAGGGCGGGCATTATCCTGCATCAGCGTGAAATTCTGAACCAATGAAAGGCGCAAAGGGCGTCACATGGTTCATCACGATCTCTTCGATGTACCTTTGGGAATTGAGCGTCCCGTGATCGATGCACACCAACTCAGTGCGGGCCATAACGTTGATGCCACCCCACACCATAACCGAGTCACCTCCAAATGGAGTCCTGGAGGAGAAAGCAACCGGGCTGTACTTCTCCCTGCGCCTTCTCCACACTCTTTCTCTTCCATCAGGAGATCTAAGGTTAAAGCGACTCTCGTCAGTGAAGAGAACAGAGGCCCACTGCTCATGAGTCCATCGCAGATGCTGCCTTGCGAAGCGAAGACGCGCCTCTCTGTGATGTCGTTCGAGTGCGGGTCCACGTGCAGGTCTCCTGGACGAAAGATGAGCTTCTTCAAACCTTCTTCTTACTGTTCGCTCACTCACTCTCGCATTTCTGACATTTTCCAGTTGATTTCGAGCCTGAACTGCTGTGGTATGCCGATCACGCAGAACTTGGAGGGTGAGAAATCTGTCATCCCTGGCACTTGTGCTTCTTCTACGGCCTGACCCTCGTCTCCTGTGGTATGTTTGGAGCTCTCTGTAACGTTGCACTGCACGATGTATGCTACCGAGTGATGATCCAATGACCTCAGCAACATAACGGAAGCTGCGGCCATCCTCCACCAATGCAACTGCCTGTGTAGCTTCTTCACGGCTAAGAGGCATGTTTTAGTGTGAACTGCAAATGGATAACTTGCTAAAATGTGTGACAATGGTTCACACGTGTTCAACAAATGCCAGTTGTTATCCCTAGAACAACAATAAGCGAGCGGCAACACTCATAAAACCTTAAACGCTTACAGTTCGCTTCCCGCCATAAAACCATTAAGATAGGCTCATCGAAGATTGGGGGTAATTGGTGGTAATAAACCACCCTAAGAAATGCCATATTATCAATTTCTATTCACGGATGTTTCAAATGTTCTAATGCATGAAAGGCTTTTAAAATGTGATTAAATCTTTTTCAAGGTTAGTTTTATACTATTTATATTACTTTTTTTTTAACTGTTCCACTTTTTTTTTGCCAGTCAGTGTAATTTAGTGTACACTTAATGTACAAGAAGTGCGTCCCAATGTTCTGTCGGTAAACCCAGTGCCTTGAGTGACCGAAGATGTTTTATTGTCATATCAAGAAGCCGTCGTAGAGAGCTGGCAGATTGATTCCCTTTCTACCGTGGGTAGGCCAAAGAGAGACCTCACATGAGATTGAACAATAATTCTTTTGTTTTCAAACCTCTCATGTAACAGTTGCCATGCAATAGAATAATTTGCAGCAGTTAACTGAAGAGAATGAATTAATTCTGAAGCGGAACCCTTGAGTGACGACTTGAGGTAATGGTACCTTTGAATGTCAGTTAACGCTTCATTGTTGTGTATTGAGGCTAGATATGTGTCCTTAAATGGCAACCATTCCTCATAATTACCATAAAAACTTGGTAGTTCAATTGCGGGTAATTTAACTTCTGTGACATGTGACGTACTAGACTGATTTGAAAAGGTAGTTGATTGTGAGCATTGTTGAATTAATTGTTGTGCTCTTGAAACGGTGCTGAAATATGTATCCTCAAAATCTACTCGTTCCTGTTCTTGAACATCTTGCTTCATTACAATTTCAATATCTGATTGAACGGTTTCAAATTCAGCATAACATTCCTCAGCTTTCGAAAGCCTCATTTGAATTTGCAACATTCCTCAGCTTTCGAAAGCCTCATTTGAATTTGCAGTAGGCCTTGTTCTATACTGTACGAGTCTAAAAATGTTCTAAATCGCGTTAATTTGGCCTTAATCTGCGCACGCTTGCCTTTCAACACGGCTAGTTGTTCAGTCATGGTTGAAATGTAAATAGCAAGTTGTAGAGAAGGTAACTGAAGGACAATAGTGAAGGTAATAAAGGAATTATAAGGATATGAATAGGTCGCTCACTCACCGATTTGTTGGGCTGCAGAGTGCGGTGCCCTGCTGGTTACGGCCTGGGCGATTGGGTCTCACCCTTCCTGGAAGTCAGCTGTCACTTTCACTTTCGCCTACTCCCTAACGGCTGTAGTTCCTTGAAGGCGCGACGATGGTCAGTTGAGGGTTGACGTTGATTTATGACACTTGCACATTGAGCTGGACGAGTGACTGTAAGTGGTTGAATGTCTTTCTACCAGAGTGCGTTTGCTTGCCTATTGCGTTCTTCAACAGATTCACAGTCTCGGAATATGAAGATGACGCAAACGAGGTTTCGAATATTGGGTGATCTGCTCGGATCTGATATTGCTATGTATACTCGTTGCACTTTTACTTACTAGGTCGACATGTCTTGTCGGTGTTAGACTGATGCACGAAAGCAAGATGCTGTACTGAACTAATTCGTTTAGCACTCACGCGCTTCACTAAGACGCCATTACGCCAAGCGCTTATTTTATCACACGAAATCATGAATATGACTCACTTCACTGTCAATCGGTGTCGGAGGACCAAAATTATGTTGTAGCAATCGGTGCTACATTGCATTGTATTACCTCTGGTAATTGTAGGGACTATTGAAAGAACACAACGAGACACACTCTTCACACCACCGATATATTGAACGCCATGACAGGCACATACTGTCCACAGGTTGGCCAACGTAAGAGCAACATTGCCAACTTAAATGAATATGCTGAAATTAAATAACTAACAGGTAGAACTATTGTAGTGACGTCAGCTGTTGCTATTGTAAACAATATCGGACTGAGAGGATCGCCTTGAAGGACCCCGTTCGTTTGCTCGATTGGTTCAGAAGTGATGAAGCCGTCAGTGATTTCTATTAGGTTACTACTCAGCAGATTCCTAATGTAGCTAAACTCGCCTACCAATTTCTCAAGTTTGTCGATGATAATTTGTCTGTTAAGGGTGTCAAAAGCTTTTTTGTAGTCAAAGAATTCAGCATGCAGTTTCCTTCGTGGTAGTGTTAAAACTTCCTCAATATCTAACTCTAAACATTGGATGGCTTGTGTGGCAGATCGACCCTTTCGAAACCCGAATTGTTCGTCAGGTATCCACTCTTTAATTGTGGACGTGAGGCGCTCGCAAATTAATTTTGTGAGGATTTTTAATAACGAGCACTCAAGGGCAATCCCTCTGTACGAGTTCGTGTCCCCGCTGTCCCCGTACCCTCTGTACAGCATTTTAACTGTCGATTTCCTCCAGTTCGCGGGAATTGTACCTTTACGTAGGCATCCGTTGAATAGAGAGGTTACACATCTTTTCAATTGTAATGAGCACGAATCCTTCGCTTCAGAATCGCGCATTATATACACCTGATGGATGTGCAGTTCGGATGCGCGGGAGCTCCCGCTATTCGTTCATTGGACACGAAGCTTTAATCAGTTGCATGTTCGGTTCGAATGTCTTTGCATACATGATTTCCTTACAATCGGCAACGCCTTCCCGGTGGGTCGTTTTTGTTGTTGTTGTTATACAGTGTAGCAATCGTAGCCGATAACACACCCTCGCTCCTGTCTCCTGGAAGGTGGATATTTCCAAGATTAGGGGGTGGTGTTTGCCTCTCACCACGGCGGACTGGGTTTGATTCCCGGCCAATGCATGTTAGATTTTCGAAGTGGAATACCATGTCCTGTCGTTCCGATTCTACGTTAAAAAACGTACCGTTGCTCATTATCGCGAGGTTAATGGTCATGTAAAACTACAAGCTTCCTTTCATTTTACTATCGGGATCCAAATACTGCTCCTTATTCATGGGCCATATTGCTCAACACTTACTGCGAGCAAACACAAGTACACGGGGCTGATGACCAAGATGTTGATAATGTGCAGAAATTATAAAATATGATCGTTGACAAACGTGTATCTCTCTATTTGCAGGTATGTACCATGGAGTGGACAGACAATCTCTGGTTTACTGTTGTTACCAAGGGCTGTGGTGAGTATCTGGCTTTCTCTTGGATCGTTGTTTGATAGCCTGTGTCATTGCGATGCCCCCGGTCTCTCATCTCCTCCACGTTGCGGGACCGATTATGAGAACATGGTGTGAAGTCGACAATCCAGTGGCCTACTGGCAGCTTGACATAACAGAACCTGCCTTGTGAGTTACCGGAACGCTTGACTTAGGAGTTGTGAGCATAACGGTACCAGCTTCTGTTCGTACACATGAACTGAAGGCGTTATAGCACCAATCGCAACTTTCTTGCTACAGAAAACGTCAATATGGCCCCTCAGATAATAAGTGTTAACATTGCCTTCGACATTTGGTGCCTTCAATATCCAGGTCGCTCAACGGAAATATACGCCACGATTATTATTCCCGTACTACCACAAATGTTATTTTTAGAAAATCCAGGACAATTTAACTTGGAACGTAGGCCTATCTTGTTTTTACGAAAAATAATTGCTTGTTTTAATGGCAAAACAGAAATCCGAAGCATCGCCATAAGGTTGGTTCCTTAGTTCAAGTAGAAGGACTGCAGACGATTAATTTTGTTCAAGTAGTTCCTACGTTTGCTACCAAATTCTACTGTCTACGACACCTCCCCCTGCGGACGTGGCTACTAAATGCAATGACAGTCAGCACCTGGCGGCGAACGTTGGAACTAATCGAGCGTTATCAAACTAACCTACAAATTTTAGCTTCCACAAGTGTACTGTAGTTAGTGGAAGGTTCTTTTTCATGCCATGAATCTTATGACATGGTCCCACTGGCTTTACTTCCCCTCCGAAGGAAGGCATACTGAGGTGTTTTTAACGCTCTTAAAAATCCGTCGACTTCGGCCGGGTTTGAACCCACGATCTTGGGCATAGAAGCTCAGCATGCTACCAACTACGCCACCGAGGCCGCTCATCGCTGTAAGCATTGCTGCTGTGATGTGCGTCAAATGAACGTCGCTATTCATTGAGAGTTAGATTGATATCCATGACGTGTGTAAGCTTCCGGGCTGAGACGGTAGTGCAGGCGGAACGTCGAATTAGAAGAGTATATGGCTGCCCTAGGCTGCGTACCGCTCAGTCCCGCCCATGTTTTAAAGGTCTTAAAGCGTGCTGTGGTAGTGTCTCGGAGAGAGAAACTTGTATGGCGACCGTTGTGACTATTCCATTGACTTAAGAGGATTTAATGCCTGCCCGCCTCGTTGCGTAGTGGCCGTCACCGCGTAGGGCTGAGCTTCGTGAGATTCCCACTTGTACTCCAGGCAAATGTCGGGATGGTTCCTAACTGAAAGCCACGGCCGCTTCCTTCCCAGTCCCTCGTCTGAATTACAAATTACAAATACACACGCTCACAATAACATAGGTCATCAGTAGGGCCCGGATGTTGATGACATGTCATCTTTTTACTGAGCTGTCTAAAACAATGCTGAATTACATAAAACTCTGGACGGACCACCCCGTCTTCAAATATGTCATTTTTATTTTGCATCTTTTTTGCATGTTTTGCTATTTTTCCGTTTTAAGAGCATATTTTTAAGTTTGGCGATTTTTTGGGTCATATTTTAGAGAAATTGGCCTTTTAAGGTCATTTTTGTTTTCTATTTAGTCATGTCACAGCTTTATATGAGGAAGTTGCGTCTCTCAGAATTAGCAGTAAACGACCTTCCTCACTTCACGTACGCTCCGATCACATCAGCTGATGTTGAACGCAGCTTTTCGAGATATAAAAACTTGTTGGCTGAAACCGCAAATCATTTACATTTGACAACATCAGAATGACATACGTAATGCAGTGCAACTCTGACTAAAGTGAACATAAACCTTTTGTTCAGTGCTAAAAATCTATTTTGATTGACTTTCCAGTTTGAACTTAAGATGCCATTTTTGAATTATTGGTGAGTTTATTATTATAAATAATTTTCTCCATTTTATAGTGCATTTTTAGAATTTTTGAAATATTGGTGAGTTTATTATTATAAAATCATTTTCTCTATTTTATAGTGCATTTTTCGAATTTTTAGGTCATTTATTAGTCATGTTTGAAAATTTTAAGAGCATTTTTTAAACTTTTTACGGCATCAACATCCGGACCCTAGTCATCAGACAAATTCCACACACACCCAAGTACACGGGGCTGCATGTCGCAAAGCCCCTCAGTCAAACAACAAGGACTTAATGCCGACATTCCCGGTGCGGATGGTGGCTGACAGCCTGAGTTTATGCCGTATACACATCCTCTCTTGTTTTAATTGTCAATTTCATTTTTTCATTATTATCAATAATAGAGCCATTGCTGACATTTACAATACACCTCGGCAAGGAAATGTCTATCTAAACGTTGTGGTGGAACAACTAATAACATGATAGGATACCGGAATTTAAAACATGACTTAAAAATATACAAAATACTTGGTTCCAAAGTTCCCGTGATTGAACGTGTTTCCTTGTATATTCCTGTGATACTGTTTCCCAGAATATTGCTTAGAGTGGGAGGTTTAAGGTGCTCCTTCATAAAAATAACATATCTGACACGAATTTGTAAGTGTGTTATAGATAAAGAAGATGTTAGTTTACTGATTATTATAATTCGGTAACCACACTCGCATACAATTTCACATGCTCGCATACAATTTCACATTCATCGATTTATTGCAAAAATAGACGAATATAATATAATAAATATCAACACGTAATGTAACATTCAGAGGAGCAAAATACTGCATTTTATTTGCAGTTATGTCAGAACCTTTTCTGCCTGTGGTGCTTCCTTCTGTATAAGAGTTTTGAAATTATTATTTTCGAAGTGAAATGCCATGTCCTGTGGTTCGGATTCCACGTTAATAGGAGGTCCCGCGGCTCATAATCACAAGATTCACGGTCACGCAAAACTACAATCTTCCTTTTGAAACTATTTATGAACATAATTCATGAACTAAACAATTGTACTTCACGCCTCGGTATTACAATTTCGTGGAATGATTCAGTTTGTGGTTAGGTTTTCTGATGAAGCATCAGGCTCGCAGGCGCCTTGACGCGCCGCGCCTAGAGTAAAGGGGGTGGGGTATGTCGGAAGGACGCAGGCGTCGCGTCGCGTCCAGGACCGGGCCGGCCCGCTATTGACTTATTCTGCCATACACGATGTGGTGCTGTAGGCGACTTGTGGACCCACAGCCTATCACTACAATACTCAAAGGTAGACCAACCAATGAATCCCAACAAGTGAACGTTTTCTCTCGCTTCTTTCTTGCACCGCTCGCTCGCTCGGCTTTTGCTTCTCGGCATGTCTTTTGTTTCTATTGCTGTGGCTTTGTGTGTTGTGTGTTGTAACGTAGCTTCACGTGTCAGAATATACCGTGTGTTAAGAGTTGACATGGGTGAAACATGTGACAAGTGATATACTGTATGTGATTATATAGGGTAAACTTGCCTAATTTCGCAGTAAACTACAAGCAAAGACAAAAGTTCTAGGTACTGAAATTCCTCGTCAGGTAGCAACATCGAACAGCAGAGGTACTAGGGATTGTGCGAAATAAGGAAAGTTTCCCTTGCTCCAGTAACATTGGGATTATATTGTGTTTACCGACTGAAGAATTGCATTGTCAATAAGGCAACACTGAGCATGGCTTCAGATCACCTCGTAGTTCCGCCCCTAACTAACTATTCCCTATTATGTTTTTAAGTCATCAAGTGATCTGATCGTTTCTTGTATTGTGTTGGTCTCGGTCCAAGTGTATCGAGCTGTAAATTGATTTCCTGAATTTCTGCGGGGATTGAGATTTGCAGTCCGTGATGTAAGAAAATGCTTATTTTAGGAACTAAATTGTATCAAACAATTGGTCAAGGTAGTATCTCATTACCGCTCCTGCCAGATACAAGGTTTGATATGACCTACAAAATTATTTTTTAACCGTGAAAATCAATTGGCAGTGAATTAAAAATCAAAATAAGATGGGCATTGTATCAATGCACGATGCAAATATAAACATGTGATTGTTTTAAGAGAAGCGGAACATCAAGGTCACCTGCTAAACGTATTATAATATTTACAACTAGATAAACGTATCGACTTATTGGGTTATCTGGTAATTGGCTACATCTTAACCGCCCACCGTTTTAGGCACATATTCTCCTAGGTGAAGACTTTCATAATTAATTATATTGTTATGTGTAGATTACCATCAATATTATTACCCATATTTTTGGGACTATGCCGTGTGAGATAGTAAATAATTGAAATGCCTAAACGTTTCGTGAGGGCCCTTGCCTCCTTTTTTAATAGATCCAAAGAAATTGTTTAGGCATTACAATTATTTATTATTTCTCACGACATAATCCCAAAAGTATAGACAATATTAATAATGATATTCTTCGTTGAATTTCTGCCCTTTATTGTAAACACGTACTGTGACCTTGTCGACCGACTGTACTTGATTCATTCATGGCATTGAAGTTACTCAAGCTACTAATTAAAAAAAAACAGATAACTAATAGAAAAAAGGAAGAGAACGATTTCATTAACATTCAACATGACAAAAGTTATTGAGAGAATGAATTTAATCGTTGACAGTACATTGTTCCGTCGATAAAAGCTGGTACGATTCGTCGTTGCTGTCTTGTCAGGTGACAGATTACATCAAACTCATCATTATATGTCCCCCAAACATACCAAAATAATTAAGACCTGGAGACCGGGGAGGCCACTAATGTTCGTTTATAGCGTCTAAACGATCTCTCTCTCTCTCGTTCTCCTCAACCTGATGGTTGGTGGGTAGCATGACTGTCTTCATCCAACGAGCCAACTGCTTGACTAGTTGATATGGACGTCGCCCTTTAATGCCATCGAGGAACCCTGCCCTTGGTCGTCCTCTCCTAGTCTTCCCTTCCAGTTTACCTTCAAACAGTGTGGTGCACCATGATGATGTCGAAGTAAGTGACCGATCCAACTATATCTTTTCGTGATCATTTTCCTTAGACTGATTGTTTCATCAGCTCTCTTGAGGACTTCTTCATTTGTTAGCCTGTCAGCAGCATTGCAATAAGTGATTCTTTGTCATGGTCAACACTTTTACGCGATTGTTTAAAAATCTGTAATTAATAGTCGCCGATTTTCGGCTACTTGATCTCACACCGATTGCACTGCCACTGTATAGGACGACCTATGGCTAAAATTTTAGTTTTCTCTAGTGGTCACCAAATATGGACATGTCGCATACGCTGTAAGATCAGAAGTATCCGGACACCACAGTACCGCGGGAGGTTTCCACTGTGCTAAACATGTGACAAGCATCAATCGCCACCGCTCGTTGTGTTGACTGATCTTTTAGATGAGCCTGACCATCACACAGTGGGAAATACTGACATGGTTTGTGTCTTCGGGGCAGATGGCCTAGCTGTTCCGCCCCTTAAAGCAATAATAACTAACAACCCCTGTTTGTTCATCTCATTACCCTTAATTTGTGGTACTCTTTATATCAATAACCACTCGGTGGACAGGATGATTGGTTTCGAACCCAACCGTCGATTGGCCTTGAAATGGTTTTCCCTTATTTACTATTGTCAGCTCATTGAAAATCCCAGTACGGTATCTTCATAGTAAGCCACAACCGCTTCCTTCCCACTTCATTTCATCTCTGGTTAACTCCGAGCTTTTTCCGGAGTTTGTGTAGGCTCGTACCTAATGAGAAGGGAAGACCCCCCCCCCACTTTGTACCTGTGGAGCCGTTATCACCGAGTGTGTTGATCTTGCTGAAACCTTGGTTTGCCGATGACAAATTATATTAGCCGATGACGTGATGGCTCCTGATTTCGCCATCCGCTTTATAAGTGAGAGTGATCATTGACTTCGTTAGTTTTTGAATTCTGTTTTTTTTTCGTATATTTTTTGTTATTCATCTCCTTTCTTCGATTCGGCCAACTAGGGACCACGTCAGTTCAACTGTCTCTTCTTCTGAGCTCTAACTACCGCCCAGTGTTCCCGCATTCGTCTCCGGTGTTGTTATTTTCTCTCTTGGGACCACGCCTTCCCCGTCTTCAGCTTTGGCTTTTCCTGGAAACCTTTGTGCGTACTTAGTTTTTCCTGAAGTGGAATACGCTCCTGGACATCTTTAGGGGAAATTTCCATTTCACGTAGATCTTTCTCAACTTCCGTGAACCATGCCCCTTTGGTTTTCTTATCTTGAAAGTACGTCAATATCCGTTGTGATATCCTGCCCGAGATCATTCGTGTCACGTGGCTATAAAAGGCAATCCTTCCTTTTCGAATCGTGTCACTGATCTTTTCCAAGTCCTTGTATAATTCGTGGTTGTGACGCCTTCTGTACTCGCTGTTTTCTTTGATGGGATCCAGAATTTTCTTCAAAATCTTTGTTTCTTTAGCCTCTAGTTTTTCCATTAGACCTTTCTTGTTCATTATTAGAGTCTCTGCCGCATACAGAGCCTCTGGTCGAATAACAGTGCAGTAATGTCTAATTCTGGCGTTTGAGGATATCGATCTCTTATTGTAGATGTCTTTAGTCAGGTTGTATGCCATTTCTATTTTATTATTATAATTATTAGTTTTATTTAATTTTTTGTTTATTATTTTTAGGTTTTTTCCCCCAATATTTTGGCTTCCACCTTATAATTTAAATATATTTTCAGTGTTAATAGGGGCAGACGACCTCGTAGTTCCGCTTCTTAAAACAACAATAACTAATTGGTTAACTCTGACCGGAGAAACCACCCGCCACATCTCCGACCCTGTGGAATCGGGAATAATAAGGGGTGGAAATCATTACTAGTCTATTATAACTTGGGTTTTGTTCACACTTCCCTCTTCGTAGAGGGTGCCTGAAGTAAAACAAAATACATACACAATTCAATGGAGAAAAAAAAAACGACAGTTCGAATACAGCTCAGACTTGAAGAGAAATCAGTTAGTGAAATGAAATCTTCGATATTTGCAAAGTTGTTCTGTGGTTCTGATTCCACGTGGCGAGATTTAACGGTCGCGTAGATGAGCGCTCACAGTTCAGACGGAAATGAAGGGAAGCGTGCCGGTGCGGTGTAGTTAATTATTGTTTCACACGTCCTCTTGACTCGTGTTGACTTCACGAATTCTGGAGACGCAGACGGACGCGATCGATTGAGCTTAACTTCCCTTTCTCAAGTCTGGGACTTCGTTTCTCGATGACGCCCTTCCTGCGTTTGTCTTATTTTTCTGGCATACGGCGTGTATACACCCTAACGAAGAGCAGAAAATAAAACCGATCTACCAAATTGTGCCTCGTACCAAGTACGCGCTGTGTAACACTTGAAGCTGGATTAAGCAGTTCAGTTTATTACAAAAGGTTGCCATTGTCTCCAAAACAGATCAAGCGGAAGTTCCGCTTCTATTCAGCCCCACGGATTTTCAACTCCAATCGGAAAATTAAAATAAAAAAAGACAGAAGCTACTGAGTGGATAGGCATTGGGAACGTTCTATCCGAGCTAACTTAACAGCCCATTGATGAGGAATAAAAGTGCATTTACAAATATTGTTACGGCAGAATTGTAGATGAGGATGTGAAAGAGCCGACTCACTTCCTGGACCCGCGGACATACCTGATGAGCTTAGAGGGGAAGGTTGGTTGGTACCTCAGTTTAGGGGTTGCGACAACGTGGTCATGTAGCCCCGTGTACTTTGGGTGTGTGTGTGTCTAATAACCGGTGTTAATTGTGATGGCTGAATTAGTGTGTGATATCTGTAATTCAGGTAAGGACTACAGACGATCAATTTGAAGTACTTCCTACTTTGGATACCAAATGCTACCGTCAACGACACCTACCTGCGAACTTGGACACTAGATGTCTTAGCAGCCGGCACCTGGTGGCGAACGTTGGAACTAATAAAGCGATAATCAAATCCAACTTACAAATTTAGCTTCACAGAAGTGTAGTTAGTGGAAGGTTCTTTTACATGCCAAAAATCTGTGACATGGGCCCGCCGGCTTTACTTCACTTCACTTCACTTAGAGCGGTAGGTAGTGGAGGGGGTCACTGCTGCTGTGTTCCTGGGTGCTTTATGATACGAGTGCTGCAGGACGAGGTGAGGGACACAGTCACCACATAAGTCAAGCTGCATTGTGAACGGAATCATTAATACAAATGGGGGAACTAAGCGTACTGTGGCTACTGTACAAGCAAGCTGACAGCGTGACACAAGTAAGGCTGATGTTACGTTCCTCCAGTCTGAATCACGCTGCAGCACATGCTGCAGATGAGATAAAATTCCCCTTGACACAGAATGGCGGCATCCATGACGTCACTAAAGGTTTAGTACAAGCAGTAATTTTCGCCCAGACCGTCTTCTAACCGATGGCTTTAGAAGAGTACAGTGCAACTCTTGAATTATATTGAACTAAAGGTAATCTATAAACATTCGCAACTCTTACGTGAACACATGTGACTACATCCCCAGTATGTGAAACCTCGTACAGTTGAGCTATTCAAGCCACAACATCAAACGTCTGTGACACCATCGACTACACTAAAAATTCCCCTAGACACGTAGTCTACGTATCTTGATGTGGCATATTGAAGAGTATCATATTATTATGCCAATAACTGTTGTTGTTTGAGTCTTCAGTCTTTTGACTGGTTTGATGCAGCTCTGCACGCCTCCCTGTCCTGAGCTTATCGTTTCATCTCTACATAGCTACCACACCCTACATCCGAGGCAATCTGTTTAACATATTCTAACCTTGGTAAACCCCTACAGTTCTTGTCCTCGACCCTTCCTTCCATAACTAAGCTTGCTATTCCTGGGTGTCTTAGTATATTTCCTACCAACCTATCTCTTCTCTTCATTAGCATTCGCCAGAAACATCTCTCCTCTCCCACTCGTCTTAATACCTCTCGTTTGTAACCCTATCTACCCATCTGATCTTCATCATTCTCCTGTAACACCACATTTCAAATACTTCAATTCTCATCTTTTCTGCTGCACCAATAGTCCAAGTTTCACTTCCATAAAGTGCGACGATCCAGACAAAGGTTTTCAAAACTGTCTTCCTAATACCTAACTCTATATTCGATGTCAACAGATTCCTATTCTGTAGAAATGCTTTCCTTGCCAGAGCCAACCTACTTTTTATATCCTCTTTGCTTCGTCCATCACTGGTTATTTTGCTTCCTAAGTAACTGAAGTCTCCTACTTCCTTTAGTTTCTCCCCTACCAATTTGATGTCCATAAGGGTTAATGATTTATTGCGACTGCATTCCAATAGTTTTGTTTTACATTTATTAATTTTCATCATGAATTCTTTCCTCAAGACGGAGTCCATACCATTCAAAAACTCATTCAAATCCTGAGGTGTGTCGGCCAAGATGACGATGTCATCAGCAAATCTCAGAGTTGAAATTATTTCTCCTTGAATCTTCACTCCAATTTCCTTCATTGCTTGTTCAATGTAAAGATTGAAAAGTATGGGCGATAAGTTGCAGCCTAGCCTCGCACCTTTCTGAATATCAGCTTCTCTCTCATGCCCATCAGCTCGAATGACTGCTGTCTGGTTTCTGTACAGATTGTAAATAACCCTCCTATCCCTGTACTTTATACCTTACCGAGAAAGGTAATAATAATAATAATGATAATAATAATAATAATAATAATAATAATAATAATATCGTATGGCCTCGGGTGGCGGGTGCAAGCTTTGTTAATTGACACCCAGAGGGCAGCTTGCATGTCGAATTTCGTCGTTCCTTTGAACGCTATGAAAGTCAAGGAAGTTAGATATCTAAGCTCCTTGACACTACAGCGCCTTCTAGTAGAGAATGGAGGAACTTTGTGTTGGCGGAAACTCCCGAGATTAATTTTGCCATTGCACGGCCTACTGAATTCAAATGGGTTCTTTAACATGCCAACAACGTATGACATCCATGTCGTGATTTTTGTCGCCTTTCAAAAATCACTTAACCACGGCCAAGGGCGAACCTGCAAGCTTGGGGTTGAATCAGTAAAGAGTCCGCACAAATCACGGACGATGCAATTTGTGGTTGCACAAGTGCGACTGTGCCAATGTACCTCGAGTGCTGTCAACTGGCTGAATACACTGTGGACATGTGTTACAATCTACTCTGTAAATATTGTATTTATTTTATCTAATTTTTTTTGTTTATCGTTTTTAATTCATTGCCGCAATGTATCCTCATTTCGCCATACTGATAGCAACAAGAACGTTAAAGTTCGACTGGCCCATTTTAGCAAGGGGGTCATGTGGTGCACCAGCGCCAAACAAGGATCGATACCGGCAGACACCATTCCACAGTACAGTACTTCTTACCGCCGCGTGTTGGACAACATCTGTCATTGCGAGGGGGGGGGGGGGGGGGGGGGGGGGTGGACATCACAAGCCATTACGATTATGTCTGCGTAACGAGATCTATTCAGTATTCCTTTTCAGTTTTCGACACCCCTTTTATGAACCCTAGAATTCAGCATAAATTACGTTAATTGTATTTTTCAAGGCGGAAAAAGAAAACCACACGTTTTGGACGTACAGTCTTCCTCTCTTGTTTAGTTCTCGGGTCCAGAGCCAAAAATTCCAATTAGTTTATACGCGTAAACTCACCGTGGAGTAAGTATCCTTTCTTTGAGCGAGTTATGTGAAATGAAATTATTTAATTGTATAAGGTGCGTTCAAAACGTAACGAGCAGGAGGCTGGAATGCGCGAACCGGTGACGACATCGGCTAATCGTGGCGAGTGTAACGAGGTGTGGTTCCGACCAGAGCGTGGAAGGTCACAGCCCGTCGCTAGAGGTTACGCGTGCACGTCACGTGACGATACAAAGCGAGCAGCCGCATGAATCAATCGTCCAACGCTGCCAGTCGTATTGCAGACAGTGACATGGAGGCGTAAAGGAAGAGCAAAGTGGTGTTGTTCGGTTTCTGACAGCGGAAGGAGTAGGGGGAACGGACATTCATCGCCGAATGTCACAAGTGTACGGCGAACACTGCATGTCCCTTGCAAGGGTCAAGGCATGGCACAAGCGCTTCAGGGAAGGAAGGGTGTCGTTAGCCGATGATGCCCGGTCTGGGGCACCCCCCCCCTGCATTACCGATGACAACATCCAGCTGGGTGATGCACTCATTACCCACGACCGCCGAGTGACAGTGAACGCCATAGCCGCCGTGGTCGGATTGAGCGTCGGAAGTGTGCACACCATCGTGAAGGAACGACTGCACTTGCGCAAAGTGTGTGCCCAATGGGTGCCCCACAGTCTCCAACCACACCACGAAGCATGTCGAATGGCCCACTGTCTTGGTCAACTGCAGCGCTATGCGAGGGAAGGGAATGGGTTCCTGGCATGAGTGGTGGCAGGAGATGAGTCATAGTGTCATCACTTCGAACCAGTATTCAATCGACAAAGCCTCCAGTGGAAACATCCAGGGTCACCACCACCCAAAAAAGGGCAAGGCCATCCACACGAGTGCAGGAAAGGTATCCTCCGGCTCATTACTTTTTGAACAGCTTGCCACGGTGGGTGAGTGGTTATAGTGTCGGACTACCAACCCCAAGATTGCAGGTTCGCTCCTGGCCATGGTAAGTGATTTTTGAAAGGCGACAAAAATCACGACACTCATGTCATACGTTGTTGGCATGTTAAAGAACCCATTTGAATTCAGTAGGCCGTATTCAATGGCAAAATTAATCTCGGGATTTTCCGCCAACACAAAGTTCCTCCATTCTCTACTTGAAAGCGCTGTAGTGTCAAGGAGTTTAGATATCTAACCTCCTTGACTTTCACAGCGTTCAAAGGAACGACGAAATTCGACATGCAAGCTACCCTCTGGGTGTCAATTAACAAAGCTTGCACCAGGCAACCGAGGCCATACGATATTATTATTATTATTATTATTACTTTTTGAACGCACCTTATATGTTTGAAAGAATGCAATAAGGTGGTATTATCTTCCTCCTAGTGATACAAAACTCATGTACGTCGAAGTCACAGAATTGCTTTGCACTCTGCCTTTTTAGTCGGTGAACACGCTTTTGTCCAGGTGAATGAGCTGCCCCTAATAACTAGGAAGATCTGCTACAGTGATGTGACAGATACGGGGGAAACGGTGTCCGGACAAAACGTACCACTTGATTTTCGAGGACATTACGTACCACCTAGGTCGTTATCTACCTAAGAACGGGTTTCCCGTAATCCCCAAATATTTACGCTAGGACATAACGTACCACTTGATGTCAGACGGGCATTGCAGTTACAGGTTCATTGCCACATAAACATCAGTGGCGATTATATTGTGCGGCTTTAAATATTTTGGTATTGTAACATGGAGTTGTGTACAACGAATACGGGCGGTTTATGTGCGCACTTCGACGGATGAAGTACGAAATGTACATTGAAAGTTCAAAGAGAAAGAAGAAATATGATGAACGGCTTGACAGAATAATGAAGCGGTATGATGAGAATGGAAACTTGAAATCTTGCTTGAGAGCTCTCTCATATTAGCAGAACTTGGAATGAAACTTCACATGGCGAACTTGCTATTCGCTAGGATATAAAACCCACAAAAAAACAATTTTAAAACAAAAAAAAAGTAAAGAAAACGAAAAATGACCAGAGCTTAACCACAGCTGATTTTAAACACGCGAAATTGTTTATAAACATTTTGCCAGTCCAAAGCCTGGATAACGTGTGATGGGAATCCAAAAACTTATCATATTTTATATTAGTTTATGTTATGTTATTGCCCACGTATTTATTACCAGGATTAATTGAGCAATGCCGAGCAAATGGCCGTGCGGTTAGGGTTTCATGCACCTTAAATACAGGGTGTCTATAAAAGAACTCCGGGGTTTTGAGGCAAAATATTGTAATGAAGTAAGAAAGTTATATTAATGTTTAATACATGATCGGAAAGGTTGCATTTTCAAGTTTTTTTTAACAATTTAATAAAGTTCAATATGAGCCCCGTTAGTGGCACGGCACACATCGTAACGGTATTCCACCTCTTCCCATGTCCTGGCCAGCATGTCTGGGGGAAAGGATGCCACACAATTGATTATTCGTTCCCGGAGATGGCCAACATCATGAATTTTCTCCACATACACAATATTCTAGATATGCCCCCAGAAGAAAAAGTCCAACAGAGTCGTATCAGGGCTCCTTGGAGGCCATAGCATAGGTTCTTCCCCTCCAATCCATCTGTTGCAGAGTCGAGCGTCAAGTGCCTCACGCACCCAACTCCAGACTGCGTCTTGTTAATGATTTCTTAGGGCTTCGAAGGCAGGAAGCTCGGATTCTGTCCACATTCTCTTGTGACACACGCGGCCTACCCGGCGACTTTTGTTTTAAAACACTTTCTGTTTGTTTGAAAGCACTTAACCATTGGCGAATGGTTTTATCCGTAGGCGGGTAAACACCATAATTACGTCGAAAATGTCTTTGTACCGTAACAACAGAATTCGTTTCTATTAGCCAAATAACGCATTGATCCTTTTGTTGCAGCGTCGCCATTGCGCGGCAATACAGACAGCACTGACTGCGGCTACGTTGTTTCAAGGTCAACGCTCCGCAGCGCTGCCATCTGTTGATGAAAACATTCCCAATTCGTATGAGTAAAACTTGAAGAGCTACTCGTTTCAGAGAAATTAACTACATTTTGCTATCTTCTACAGTTGTTAAGATATGAATTTTTAAAACCCCGGAGTTCTTTTATAGAAACCCTGTACTTCCCACTTTTTCAAGTGGTACGGTATTTCCTCGCCTAAATATTTTAAGGTCATTGGCTGAATCTTTGCAGGTAATCAGCCGGCCAAGTGGTACGTTATGTCCTATAACCGGGGGAAACGTATAAGAGTGTTCAGTATCGTGGGGCTGCATAAAACAATATTATTAGGGGTATAGAACCTTTTCATTGCGAATCATAACATTAATAAGACGAGGTATAGTAAAACATTTTCTAAACATTTGTATAAATTAAAACTTTAATCCCACCGGTAGTGACGGCGTAGTTGGTAGCAAGCATGCTGAGCTTCTATACCCAAGACTGCGGGTTCAAACTCGGCTGAAATCGTCGGATTTTTTAGGAGCATTAAAAATCCCTCAGTATGCCTTCCTTCGGAGGGAAGTAAAGCCGGCGGGCCCATGTCATAGATTTATGGCATGTAAAAAACCTTCCACTAACTACTATTGTGTGAAGCTAAATTTGTAGGTTAGATTTGATTAACACACTAATAAGTTCCTACGTTCGCCGCCAGGTGCCGGATGTGGTGGCATCTAGTAGCCAAGTTCGCGTCCATGTGTCGTTGGCGGTAGCATTTGGTAGCAAACCTAGGAACTGCTTGAAATTGATCGTCTGCAGTCCTTACCTGAATTACAGGTGACACAATTAACACCGGTTATCAGACTTAAGTACACAGGGCTACATGACCACGTTGTCGCAGCCTTTAAATTCAGGAACCAACCAACCCACCCTAGTGCCCTGGATCTGATGATAGCGTGACGATCGAAACGCGTAATCCTAAAATTCCCCCGGTATCAGTGTATAATATTAACACATGTACCCATGTTTTCAGGAAAGTGTGTTCTACCTAATCTAATTGGGCAAAAGTATGTTGACCGACCGAAAATTATAAATTGATAGTTTGTACAGGCAACACTTGAGATATCACTGCAGGCACCGCTGGTCCCGTGACCCTCGGTAACACAGACGAGGTCAGGCGGGGATCGATACCAGCTAATTTGTAATCACTCCCTGCAGGTGCAGGACAGATCCATAGAAATATTATGGTACATCAATTGAAGATGTCAAAAGTTTGGTGCTTTTCAGTCGGTCAACACGAATGTACCCAAATAGAGTTGGGTTATGCCCTAATCTTGAAATAAATTACGTGAGATTAATAAATACACTAGGATGACCAGTTTCGATCGTCAAGCGATCATCATCAGATCCATTACACTTATGCTATAACATCTATGTTTGAGTATACAGGTGAAAAATATATACAATATGTACAATTATTTAGTTGCAGTGTGTGCAACGTCTCAAGGCATTTCTCAAATTGGTCGTTATTAATATTATTTCGTGTTCAAACATTTACCTTACCTAATTTTGTAATTTCACTGGTGTGATCCTGTCTTTATCTCTCGCTAGAGAACCCCAAATATTCCAAAGGAGCAGCGTAATATTGCTATGAACTTGGGATTTGCCGTAAAAGAAGCTTCAAAAGTTCCCACTAATGTTTCTGTTTTATAGCATGCTGAAGTGTCGGTTGGTTGGTTGGTTGGTTCCTCTGTTTAGGGGCTGTGGCAACGCGGTCATGTAGCCCCGTGTACTTCGGTGTGTATAGAATATTTTTGTTAAATTGTGATGACTGAATTAGTGTGTGTTATCTGTAATTCAGGTAAGGACTGCAGACGATCAATTTCAAGTAGTTCCTACTTTTGCTACCAAATGCTACCGTCAACGACACCTAGCCACGAACTTGGCGACTACATGCCACCGCAACTGGCAACTGGTGGCGAACGTTCGATGAGCTTAGAGGGGAAGGTTGGTTGGCAGCTCTATAGCTGCAATAGCTTCCAACTTAATAGTGTGTTAATCAAATGTAACCTACAAATTTAGCAATTGTAGTTAGTGGAAGGTTTCTTACATGCCATAAATCTGTGACATGGGCCCGCCGGCTTTACTTTCCCTTGAAGGAAGGTATACTGAGGGATTTCAACGCTCTTAAAAAAATGTATGACTTTGGCCGGGTTTGAACCCGCGATCTTGGGAATAGCAGATCAGCATGCTTCCAACTACTTCTGTTTGAGGTGGCAGGTTAAGATTCGACGATACATAATATTGTTGTTCAATTCACTTTAGGGGCGTTGGACATCAGCCACGTGTAGTTGGGTGTGTGTTGAAGTTGTCTGATAACCTGTATCTATGTGATGACTGTAGTAGTGCCAGAGATGAGGTAGGTGCTCCGGGATTTGAAGCACGGTACTATCCCGCCATTTGCCTGGAGAGAGTGTGGAAAAACCACACTCGGCGCCATGATTCGAACCTGCGATTTTCGGACGTGCTGCAATTGCCCTTACGGCCGTGGTGCATGGTTTAACGAGCACGACTACGTGTAGCCAGCCAGCTTCGCTAAAATAGCAAATCTGCTTTCTCATAGAGATAATGTAGTTGTATTCAGTTCTGTTAATAGCAGCGTACGGTGTATGTTGCTACGGGTTAATACGGTGGGCGGGCATCAATTCCGCTCGGGAATTCCAGTCAGGTAGCCAGGGTTACCTCAATTCCACTCGGTCCTCCAAGGGACCCAAAAATAAGTTCCTCAACTCCGCTCAGGCTTTGACAAGGGGTCGGCAAAGGGGTTATCCCCAATGACGTAAACAAATGGTCATAACCCTCCTGCTCGCATACCAAGGGCCGGGTCAAACACCTTATGCAGGGCATGAGTGAATTCTTGAATGCAGCTGATTTTTCCGTTCTAGGCTGGAAAACAGTATTTTCAGCATCCGCAGCTGATATCGAAAGTATTATTTTAGGTACAAATTATACACCTATTATTATCTAAATTCAATTTAATAATGTCTGACTAGGTTAAAAAAACATAGCCTACAAACATTTATTTATGCACATGTTAAAAAACAATGTAAAAATTTGTAGAAAAAAATAGAAAACTTGGCAGACTTATTTAAAAGAATATTATGATAATGTTAAATCACTTGTACACACATCAAAAAAAGTTTTGCATCACCACGGTTCCAAGAGTTCCGGAACCGTTAAATACAAAGGGAATAGAGATCAACACAAACAACATTTCAGCTCGTTTTATTGCTCATGAGACCCACACATTGCATGTTGTACCATCATACAGCTAGACTTTCAGCATTTGTGGTCCAGATTGCAGTACACACCACTACCTCTAATACCCAGTAGCACGTCCTCTTGCATTGATGCATGCCTGTATTCGCCGTGGTATACTATCCACAAGTTCATCAAGACACTGTTGGTCCAAATTGTCCCACTCCTCAACGACAATTCGGCGTAAATCTCTCAGAGTGGTTGGTGGGTCAAGACGTCCATAAACAGCCCTTTTCAACATATCCCAGGCATGTTCGATAGGGTTCATGTCTGGCGAACATGCTGGCCACTGTAGTCGAGCGATGTCGTTATCTTGAAGGAACGCATTCACAAGATGTGCACGATGAGGTCGAGAATTGTCGTCCATGAAGACAAATGCCTCTCCAATATTCTGCCGATATGGTTGCACTATGGGTCGGAGGATGTCATTCAGGTATCGTAAAGCCGTTTCGGAGCCTTCCATGACCACCAGTGGCGTACGTCGGCCCCACATAATGCCACCCCAAAACATCAGGGAACCACCACCTTGCTGCACTCGCTGGACAGTGTGTCTAAGACGTTCAGCCTGACCAGGGTGCCTCCAAACACGTCTCCGACGATTGTCTGGTTGAAGGCATATGCGACACTCATCGGTGAAGAGAACGTGATGCCAATTCCGTGGGGTCCATTCAGCATGTTGTTGGGCCCATCTGTACCGCGCTGCATGGTGTCGGGGTTGCAAAGCTGGACCTCGCCATGGACGTCGGGAGTGAAGTTGCGCATCATGCAGCCTATTGCGCACAGTTTGAGTTGAAACACGACGTCCTGTGGCTGAACGAAACGCATTATTCAACATGGTGGCATTGCTGTCAGGGTTCCTCCGAGCGGCAATCCGTAAGTAGCGGTCATCCACTACAGTAGTAGCCCTTGGCGGCCTGAGCGAGGCCTGTCATCGACAGTTCCTGTATCTCTGTACCTCCTCCATGTCCGAACAACATCGCTTTGGTTCACTCTGAGACGCCTGGAAACTTCCCTTGTTGAGAGCCCTTCTTGACACAAAGTAACAATGCGGACGCGATCGAACTGCGGTATTGACCTTCTAGGCATGGTAGAACTACAGACAACATGAGCAGCGTACCTTCGTCCTGGTGGAATGACTGGAACAGATCGGCTGTCGTACCCCCTCCGTCTAATAGGCCCTGCTCATGCATGGTTGTTTACATCTTTGAGCAGTTTTAGTGACATCTATGAACAGTCAAAGGGACTGTATCTTGGATACAATATACACAGTCAACGTCTATATGCCGGAGATCTGGGAACCGAGGTGATGCAAAACTTTTTTTGATGTGTGTATTTTCTGCCATATAAGTTATAATGTGCCAAACACGTTATACCTGATTTAACGAATGAGCGGACTTGACATCAGAGCGGTTGACCAATGGTACAACAATGTCTTGCGAACACCACCACGCCATCGGTCAAACGCTCTGAGGTTTTCTATTTTTTTTCTACAAATTTTATACATTGTTTTTAACATGTGCATAATTAAATGTTTGTATGTTTTTTTAACCTAGTCAGACATTATTAAATTAAATTTAGATAATAGGTGTATAATTTGCACCTAAAAAAATACTTTCGATATCAGCTGCGGATGATGAAAATACTGTTTTCCAGCCTAGAACGGAAAAATCAGCTGCATAAGAATTCACTCATGCCCTGCATAAGATGTTTGACCCGGCCCTTGGTATGCGAGCAGGATGGTTATGACATTTGTTTACGTCCTTGGGGATAACCCCTTTGCCGACCCCTTGTCAAAGCCTGAGCGGAATTGAGGAACATATTTTTGGGTCCCTTGGAGGACCGAGTGGAATTAAGGAAAATCGAGCGGAATTGATGTTCGACCAATACGGTATACTGTACACCTGGGGTGACTCGACGCTTGGCTAGCAAGTGGGGTGGTCCTGGAATCCAAGATGGAATACCAATGGAAAGCAAACTGCTGCAGACTACTCGAAACTTGGACTATGTCTATATATCCACGAATGAAGTATGTAGTTTCACCTTCAGAACTTGATGCAACACCACTGTACAATGTACAGCATTGCGCACCTGTTATTACAGTCCACGCCACGGTGAGCCCCGATTGCGCAGTCATGCTGAGGACGTGGTACACGAGTTGCTTTCCGCGCAACTGACAACTCACGCTACCTGTCATCTGTACGACTGCGCAATCGGAGTTGGGTACACCATTCAGATTCTTATTGTTGTTGTTGAAAATAGTATTCATTTGAAGACTCCACAGGAAAAACGGGGTAAGTCACATTCTATAAATATTTCAGGAGAGCGAATTTTAACTTTCAATACTAAAAAGAAATACTTAAAACACCCCGATTGAGGGTAAGCAATATGGTTAAGTTATGTTTTGCCAAATTCATTTCTTATAAAGGAAGTACATGAACAAATGACAACTAAAAGTTAAATTATGGAAAGGTGAGAGGATATTGGACGTTCTTTCCGTTTCCACTAAAAATAAAAACCTCTGCATCTCTGTATTTGAAATCAATTTCAACTGACGATGGCTGGCCACCAGAATGCGCCATAAAACTCATTTTCGGAAGAGAGTCACGTGGGGTCTTCGTTTTCTTACGCCATTTTTCCCTGATTGAAGGATACCACATTGCTTGCTTACGTGATGTATGCAGGGCCGTATTTCTTAATAGGCTAAGTAGGCTGCAGCCTAGAGCGGCATATTTTCTGGGACGGCAGTTTGGCAATTTATTGAAAAGTTAACATGAAGTATTTCAGACGTTAATAATATTAATTTAAGAATACACATGTTACTTAAAAATATGTTTTAGTCCTACATTTTTTCCCTGCCTTAGAAGAGTTAAGAACTATCTGCGAACTAGTATTTCTAAAATAAGGTTGAACTCACTTTCATTACTTTTTATTGAGGCTAATACAACAAAAAAAAACTTTCATATTAGGACATTATTAACGAGTTTGCCATTAAGAAATCTCGTAAGAAAGCTATGTAAATTTGAACATCAAAATTACGTGGGGTTAGTTGTTTTAGAGAAGTTTGTCTATTTATCGACAAATAAACCAGTAATTAACTACATTTTGTGTAATTTAATTTCACCGTGTAGGATAACTTAATTCAAATTGAACACAGTTCTTCAATTACGCAAAAGATAGTCATTAGCATTCTTCTTCTTCTTCTCCTTCGTCGTCTTTTCCCGTTCATGCGGGGTCGACGTTCCTGACAAGTCGTTTCCATTTTCCTCGGTCCCAAATAGTGTTTTCTGTTAACTGCTTCTCCCGGAGATCATCATGCACGCAGTCCATCCATCTTCTTCTAGGCCTGCCTCTTTCCCTCTAGCCTTCCACCTCCAGACCAAGCACTCGCCTTCCTACATAACTCTCATCCCTGCGCTTAATGTGGCCATACCAGAGCAAGCGTCTTTCTTGCACCTTTTTTGATATTTCAGTCACTTTTACGCTGCCTCGTATGAAGGTGTTTTTGATGTGATCGTTCCTTGTAACACCACACATCCATCTTAGCATCTTCATTTCAGCTACTTCCAGTCGCTTGCACTGTGACTGCACTGTTGGCCAAGTGTAAAATAGTGATCACTGATCTCCAAGAACAAATTAATGAATTAAGTTCTAAACTCATTTATTTTTAACGAATCTTAAATTATTAAGTAAAAAAAAAACCAAGTAGATAACTAATTTCATTATATAATTTATTATGTAAACCATTAAAATTGTAGTTTTATCTAAACTAAATGAACTTTATGTTTAAAAAAGATGAAAACGCCAATGAAATCTAACCTTTGGTTGTATAAAACAAATGTATTAAGTAAATATGAACTATAGAGGAGATAACACACACTAATACAGTCATCACAATTACACCGGTTATCAGACAGATTCTACACTCACCCAAAGTACACGGGGCTACATGACCGCGTTGTCGCAGCCCCTACCGACTTACGAACCAACCAACCAACCGAACTATAGAGGGGGCGGCAAATGGACTTTAGCCTATAGGCGGCATACTCTTAAATTCGGCCATGGATGTAAGACGATCCCATGAAATCACGTGACGTAACCACTGTACCGATCTGACTGATAACGGAACAGGAAGCGAACACCTAAACAAAATATTTGAGCGATTCAAGTATCAACAGTCCACGAGCGAGCGGTGACCTTGCGTCCAAAGGACATTCAGGCGTCCCGCTAGACTCGTGGAAGACTCAAAGGAGGACGTCTGCTCGCCATTCAGGGGCAGCCCTAGGGTGGTGCGGCGCGGTCTATATATCAGACTATCGGTGATCTCGGGTGTGCGCATTTAAAAGGCTAGACATGCGCGATGATTTACGACACGTGTCTAGTCAGGCACCAAGTGTTGTGTCGTACACTATAGGGGTCCCATATTTCCTAATATATAACCCCTGGCACTACAGCCCATTGAGGGCCTAGGCCTACCAAGCGACCGCTGCCCAGCCAATTGACCTGCAGATATTGGGGTGACACGTTATCAGCGCATCGGGTCCCCTCGGCCGTTAATCTTGGTTTTCGTGATCGGGGCGCTGCCTGACTGTCAGACAGCTACTCAATTGTCCTCACGAGGCTGAGTGCACCCCGTTCCAGCCCTCGCGTCAGTTTCTAAAATCCCTGTCGGAGCCGGGAATCGAACCCGGGGCCTCCGGGTGAGAGGCAGGCGCGCTACCCCAACACCAAGGGGCCGGCAATTTTAAATTAATTTACTATAATAGGCCTACTGTAAAGTAGACGTAAGTTGTCTGCGAGATAGCAATGGAAATAAACCTTCAAAGAAATATTGTTTCTCTTTACTGTTATTGTTTTTCTTCCTCACTACTGTTGTTTGAGTCTTCAGTCTGGTTTGATGCAGCTTCCATGCCTCCCTGTCCTGAGCTAATCGTTTCATCTCCACATAGCTACCACACCCTACATCCGAGGCAATCTGTTTAACATATTCTAACCTTGGTCTACCCCTACAGGTCTTGTCCTCGACCCTTCCTTCCATAACTAAGCTTGCTATTCCTGGGTGTCTTAGTATGTGTCCTACCAACCTATCTCTTCTCTTCATTAGCAGTCGCCAGAAACATCTCTCCTCTCCCACTCGTCTTAATACCTCTTCGTTTGTAACCCTATCTACCCATCTGATCTTCATCATTCTCCTGTAACACCACATTTCAAATGCTTCAATTCTCCTCTTTTCTGCTGCAACAATAGTCCAAGTTTCACTTCCATAGAGCGCCACGCTCCAGACAAAGGCTTTCTAAAATGACTTCCTAATACCTAAATCTATATTCGATGTCAACAGATTCCTTTTTTGTATAAATGCTTTCCTTGCCTGAGCCAACCTACTTGTTATATCCTCTTTGCTTCGTCCATCACTGGTTATTTTGCTTCCTAAGTAACAGAAGTCTCCTACTTCCTTCAGCTTTTCACCTGCCAATTTGATGTCCATAGAGGTTTCTGATTTATTTCGGCTGCATTCTAGTATTTTTGTTTTACAATTATTAATTTTCATCATGTATTCTTTCCGTAAGACGAAGTCCATACCATTCAAAATCTCATTCAAATCCTCAGGCTTGTCGGCCAAGATGACGATGTCATCAGCAAATCTCAGAGTTGAAATTATTTCTCCTTGAATCTTCACTCCCACTTTAAATTTTTCTCTAATTTCCTTCATTGCTTGTTCAATGTAAAGATTGAAAAGTATGGGTGATAAGTTGCAGCCTTGCCTAACACCTTTCTGAATGTCAGCTTCTCTCTCATGTCCTTCAGCTCGAATGACTGCTGTCTGGTTTCTGTATAGATTGTAGATCACCCTCCTATCCCTGTACTTTATTCCAATGGATTTCAAAATGTCAAACAATTTAGTCCAATCAACGTTATCAAAAGCCTTTTCTAAGTCTACAAATGCCATGAACGTTCTCTTATCTTTCCGTATTCTACCTTCCAAAATCAGCCTAAGACTTAGTACAGCTTCCCTTGTTCCTACATTTCTCCTGAAACCAAACTGGTCTTCACCCAACTCCGATTCTATCTGGCTTTCAATCCTCTTGTAAATTATTCTAGACAGGATCTTTGAAGCATGAGTAACCAAGCTGATTGTACGGTAATCTTCACATCTGTCAACTCCCACTTTCTTTGGTATAGGGATGATAACATTCTTTTTGAAATCAGGGGGTACCTCACCTGTCTCATAAATCCTACACACCAAGTGAAATAACCTGATCTGACCTTCATCTCCTATGCAGCGTAGCAACTCAATCGGTATATCAACTATGCCTGGTGCTTTGTTCCTGCCTATGTCTTCCAATGCTCGGTCAAATTCTGATCTCAATATTAAATCTCCTTTTGCATCCTCATCAATTTCCTCCTCCCTTTCCATTACATGATTCTCAATCTCCTTTCCCTTATACAAACTCTCTATGTAAGACTCAGCAATTCTTCTAGGTTTGTGCCGTGTCTTGTGTGGGGTTTCGCCTAGGACACCAAGCTAGGCTCATCGGCGGGCTCTTGGTGTCCCCGCCCGGACCCCCACAGGAGTGACGAACTGCGCGCCACCTCCCTTTATATAAGGTGCAACTGCACCACTTGACTACGAGAACTAAAAGCTCAAGCAGCCTTAACCTCCCTATGAAGGCTTCCAAAAAGATGGCATATTGGCTTTCACGGCCGGTGAATTAAAACTCAGCAATTCTTCTAGGTTTGTGCCGTGTCTTGTGTGGGGTTTCGCCTACGACACCAAGCTAGGCTCATCGGCGGGCTCTTGGTGTCCCCGCCCGGACCCCCACAGGAGTGACGAACTGCGCGCCACCTCCCTTTTTAGGGAGGTTAAGGCTGCTTGAGCTTTTAGTTCTCGTAGTCAAGTGGTGCAGTTGCACCTTATGTAAAGGGAGGTGGCGCGCAGTTCGTCACTCCTGTGGGGGTCCGGGCGGGGACACCAAGAGCCCGCCGATGAGCCTAGCTTGGTGTCCTAGGCGAAACCCCACACAAGACACGGCACAAACCTAGAAGAATTGCTGAGTTTTAATTCACCGGCCGTGAAAGCCAATATGCCATCTCTATGTAAGCTTTCCATCTCTCAACCTTTTCTTCCCTATCTGTTAGAGGCTTTCCATTTGTGTCCTTAATATTACAGCACTTAGTCTTCTTTTCCCCCAAAGTATTCTTAATCCTTCGATAAGCTGTGTCTACTTTACCTAATTTCAGACAATTTTCTATACCTGCACATTTCTCTTTCAACCATTCTTCTTTCGCTTCCTTGCACTTCTTATTAACCTCATTTCTCAGACGTCTGTATTCTGCTTTCCCCTTCTCATCTCTTACATTCTTGTGTTTCCGCCTTTCATCCATCAATTCTAGTATATCCTGAGTGATCCACGGTTTTCTACCTATTCTTTCTTTCCTACCAATGTTTTCTTCTGCGGATTTTGTTATTTCATTCTTCAAAAGTGCCCATTCGTCTGCAATTGAAGTTTGTTTAGGGTTTTTCATTAGTTCTTCCTTTATAGTCTTCTTGAATCTTTCGTTTACATCCTTCTCTTTCAGTCTGTCTATTGCCCACCTTTTTGGCTTTTGACTTTTCTTCAGTTTCTTCAACTTTAATCTGCATTTCATTACGACCAGATTGTGGTCAGAGTTTATGTCAGCACCAGGATATGCTTTACAATCCAAAATCTGGTTTCGAAACCTCTGCTTGACCATAATGAAGTCGATTTGGTAACGCCCTGTATCTCCTGGTCTCATCCATGTGTATATTCTTCTATTGTGGTTATTGAATAAGGTGTTAGCTATGACCAACTCATGCTCGGTGCAGAATTCTACCAGCCTGCTTCCTCGATCATTCCTTTCACCTAATCCGAAATCTCCTACTATTTTCCCTTCTCTCCCTTTTCCTACCACAGCATTCCAATCTCCCATTACTATAACATTTTCATCACCCTTGATATACCTCAGAATTTCGTCTATTTCTTCGTAGACCTTTTCAACATCCTCATTATCAGCTTGACTGGTAGGCATATAGACTTGTACCACTGTGGTGCAGGTAGGTTTAGTATTGATTTTTGCTACAAATATCCGTTCACTATATTGTTCATAATATTCCACCCGCTGTCCAAGTTTCCTACTCAATATGAGGCCAACCCCTGCTTGGCCATTGTTTGATTTAGTGCTAATGACCCTATAGTCTCCTGACCAAAAGTCCTGTTCTTCCTGCCAGCGCATTTCACTAATCCCAACCAAATCCAACCTCAACCTATCCATTTCCCTTTCTAAGTTTTCTAACCTTCCACTTCCTAGCAGACTTCTAACATTCCACGCTCCGATCCGTAGAATGTCAGATTTCCTCTTTGTCACTTCTGTGATGTTAACCCCCTCTCGAGTAGTCCCCACCCGGAGATCCGAACGGGGGACTAGTTTACCTCCGGATTGAAATTTTACAAGGGAGGAGGCCATCATCACATGTAATTATGCATAGAGAAGTGCATATCCTCGGGAATAGCATTACGGCTGTAGTTTCCCGTTGCTTTCAGCTCACTACTATAACCCATTTAAGATTTGATTGCCGCTGAGCATGGCTGCGCCACCATTTGTTTATTGTAGCAGAAGCCCCGCGGGGTAAAGAGGAGGATACAGTGATGACACAGTGCAGTCTGCACATAAGTCAAGCAGCATTGCGCGCACTACCTGCCTTAGAAGCGCAGATAAGCGTCACAGGAGCTTATGTCACCATGGATAGCTACGGGAGCTGAGTCATATCCTACTCGCGCTACTGTACCTGTCAACGAAGCAGAGTGACGTGTGACACAAGTAAACATATCGACCGCCGGCAATCAATTCATGAAAGGGTAATACTATACTAATCTTCCGGAGGTCTGATTTATTAATAATGTAAACATGTAGCCTATGTACAGTTTATATAGTCTCTACAGCGGAGGGGATCTCGCACCGCCTGGAAATCATGTCAGGGCCGCCTCTGCGGGGGAGGGATATTGTGCCAACAAGGACCGGAGTTGTACGAATTGGCTTTTTTTTTATCTTTTATGCTGCGAGAATTGTACAGCCCCCTATAGCAGCCGCCACAGTGCTGTGTGTAGCGGTATTTTCCTCTGTGTTGGCACGCGTCACTCTGGAATCTGATCTTTGACACTCCTTATCTCCTTGCGATATGTAATTGCCCGTAATAGACATGGGCTTCGTCAACACACACATTCATGTCTGTGCTTCGTATCACCGACGTGACAGCATCTTAGTCATAAACATACAGCGAGGTATTAGCGATTTAAAATCTGCTTTTTTCTCCTGGTGTGTGTTGAGCTTGCAAGTGGATTATTTATGAAGGCTGTAGTGTACAGAATATCTCCAATTACCCACTTGTTTGTCGTCTTGGCTGTTCTGTATCCTATCTGGGATTTTTTATGGTCTGTACATTAGTAAGGTCCTTGTGCCCGTGGAAACATGTCTTACTAGATCTCTGAACGCTGATCGGATGAATTTCAGGAATGCTTGCCAATATTACGGATAATTGAGCCCAGTACACTTGTTTAAACCTGAAAGATTTGGCGCTGTTCAAAGCGACGATCGAAACAGTGTCGAGGAATGCTGAAGACAAAAAACTCCAACATACTTTCTTCAAACAATCATCATTGTAAACTTCATGATGATGCTAGCCTAAAAGTAATGAAACCCCAAACCAAACCAAAGCAAGAAAGCAAGCTCGAGTTTAATGCACGTGCTGATAGCGTGACCAACTGGAGAGTTCCGTTACCAAGTTTTGCGGCTTGCAGCTGAAAGTAGCAGTGTTTGATAGAATGGTACTGGTGTGATGAATGGGCCAAGTATTTGGAGAATGTCCGGCCTTCCCCAACGCTGATCATTGTCGAGCGTGATCTCACGCGCTGTGCTGACTGCACTAAATATAAACTCAATCTCACGAGCCTAAAAATACAGCTCCCCTCCAGCGTGTTGCACGGGGGCGAAGCTTCACTCAATATTTACATCGCCACGCCACTGGTAAGTTGACTTCACGCTTGTCTGGCTCGTGAGCAGACGAAAGTATTTTAATGTGAATTGCCAATTTCTGCGGAGCAGTATATTGTGAGTACAATTTTACTTTATTTTAAAAAACTAAAATTTAGTGGAGGAAGTTTAGCGCCTGATATTTTTTTAAAAGTTAGAGGTAGGGCCACATTATAACCCAGGGTAATGGATGCTGACAAAGTATGAAACAAACAAAGAAATTGCTTCGCAAAACACTTTTTCCTTATTGAGCTAGCTACAGCAGTGTGTGTCAATCATGTTGAGCTCGGTGTTTTTTCTGCTGGTTGCAAATCCTTTTAGGGAAGTATGATACCGGGCCTCGCGTTCTGCTGGCGCCTTGTCTACTTTGCTGTAATGGATGGAAGGAATAGGGACAAGAGGGCAGTGCTTCATAACTCGATATTTTCCTTGCCTTAAAAGATACTTCAATGAAATGTTGATTGATTTTTAGTATTATCGCGCCCTTCAGGGCATGTTTAAAGAATTTGAAACTCTCTTTCGAAAATGTGAATCATCAGCATTCAGAATTAGTGAACTAAAGACTACACAGATGTGTTGAGAATTGGCAGTAATTTGTTCAATGCACTGTCGGTATCTCACCGTAAAGGGACCGGGTGAGTTAGCCGTGGTCGTTACGGCATGACTGCCGGCAACCTTGAAGATGGTCTTATGTGGTTTCCCATCTTCCTTCCAGGCAAATGCTGGGGTTGGTCCCTAACTATAGGCCACAGCCGCTACCTTCCAACTCCTCGCCCTTACATTCCTCCCCAACGGTACTTGTAGCTCACCCATTGGGTGTCCGCCTCGAAGCAGCTACACCAAAAAAAAACTGGCGAGCCGAACATGTCCTCGGACAGTTCCGGCACAAAAAGCCATACGCTAAAAAAAAAAAAAAAAAAAAAAAAACCGTAAAGAGACCACCATTGTGTCTCGCGATCTTGGGCCATCTCCTTTTTACATGGAATCCGAACCACCAGGCGTTAAATTTGACTTCGATAATCTCACATGCATTAACCAGGGGCAAGCAGCAATTGATGTCAAGTTTGATGATGCGAGAAGTTTAGACACAATGGTGCAAGGAGATATAAATGAATTACAGTGCGCTTACAAGTTGTACTTTGATTCGTTAAATGTTATTCTGTTTTTCTTGTTGAGACATGCACAGCTGGTTTGTCCAGTAGCTAGTCGATACACTTATATAACGTCATAGACCCTGTCTGTGGAGAGATCAATACGCCGCCAAGAGGCCGGCCACTCGGCTCTACTGGCTTGCACACAACCTAGCTTACTGTGTAACAAGCTGTATTAGTATTGCTCATCGCCAATCTTCACGTCGTTTGTCAAATTACAACCCCTATTGAAGAACATTATCACTTTACGATGGTTGGCAGCTCAAAAACAGTCGACACATTTTTTCCAAGCAATAAATAACTTGCTATTAAATGCTTTTGAGTAAGACCCATCTTGCTCCAAACTGTGCCGTAGCCGGGGCAAACTGAATTGACAATAAGATTAGAGCAGATGAAGAGTCATTCTTGAACAGTGACACATCTGCAATGCGGTGTTGGAATCTTGTCAAGATGTTGAAATAAGAAAGTGATTTCATTCCCGACCTAGCCAAGCTGCAACACTCATTGATCCGTGTGTTAGCGGACGGATTTGTTATGGACAGAACTAAGTGTTATTCTATTGTACTTTGTTTTATGTACGATCTGCTTCCAATATGAATGTTCCTTGCAATGCCGTAGCCCGATATAGCGAATTGAGCTGTAGGACTTCCTTCAACAACTGAATACAAGTAGGGTCCCTGGTTTCATTAATGGAGAATCTTGTGCGACCAAACTGATTTCAATATTTTTGCTGTCATGTGTTTGGCCACCCGTTGTTTAAAATTCATTTATATTGTTGAAGACAATCGGAGAAGGAGGCGAACAACAGACATACTTCCGGAATCGCAAATATGTTAAGGGGAAGAAAACATATGATTCCAAAACGTTTTGGACAACTTCATCTGAATTTCATTTCCATTTTCCCGAACATTCCAATTTTACGTATTGAATCCCATCTTTCTCTTATATTGTGCCAAAGGTATTTGTATCTCAGTTATATTAGGAAACATGTGAATGGAGTTTTTGAATGCCGGATTTTTCAGGCAGTGGAAATTTTTATATTGCAAATTAAATTACGTCAAATTAAATGTAATCTATGAAGATAAATTATGTACAGAGAAATTGATAGGGTTTTGTTTGCAATATCATCTGCAGAGTTCTGCTCCTTATTTTAGAGGCTGCGACATCGCGGTCATATAGCCCCGTGTATTTGGTGTGACAATCTGTTTTTATAATGACTGTACTAGTGTGTGTTTGTAAATTGGGAAGGAGGCGGTCGTGGCCTTGTTATGTAACATCCCAGCATTTTCCTGGAGTAGAAATGGGGAAACCATGGAAAACCACTTCTAAGATGGCTGAGGTGGGAATCGACCCCTCCTCTTCTCAGTTTTGCCTCACGAGGCTGAGTGTTCCCCGTTCCAGCCCTCAGACCTCAATTGAATTTCATAATAAATAAATAGGAATTTGAATTTTGTTTTCATTTCCAAAACGTCAAATCTAGTTTGAATATGCCTTTACTTTTAGTAAGGTGACATTTCCACAATATGGTAAAACGATCTCCAGACTGTTCCCATTCATGGCTGGGATTAGATTCCGTGTTGCTATACTGAGTCAGTGAGAAATCGATGGCAAACGAGCCGCATAGCATTGCTTTGCGTTTTCCTGCCTTCACGACACTGTTTGGCGCAATCCGTTGTCATTAAAGGCACTGGGGCATCTTTGACACACGTAACATTGTTATTGACCACTTAGGATTTCTTTTTCCTCGTTTTCTCTGTGCCCAGTATTCCTTTGTTCTTGTGTCCAGCTTACTGCGGCTGTATCCCTTCCAAATGTTTCACTATGTTCTGTTATTATTATTATTATTATTATTATTATTATTCCTGGTTTCCATTCTTATTAGTTTCAAATCCTGACAATGCTAAAAATGAAGTAGCAATGGAGACATGAGAGTTCTAATGCTCTCCTCACCTTCCTTCAAGGATTCTCCCCTAGCAAAATGTTGGGCGTCCCAACCGCTTCGTGCTGCTATTCCTAGGCTCGTTTCCCGTCTCTGCAAAGTCTGGTCCGAGAGCCTCGCCGTCTCGATTCCCACTTGGAGACTTCCTATAGATTGTCTAGGTAAATGTCGTTCGCATCATAGGCTCATTGACAATAGTAATGTCGTCACGCTGTGTGTCGTGTTGTAACCCTTCCATTGGACCTTGACGGTGTCGAAGAGCAAAACTCAAGAGATATTGAACTGCTCTGACCCACTGACCTGACAGCCCAACACAAATGTTGGGAAAGCAATATACTGTACTGCCCATTCTATAGTGATATCGCTCATTCATTACATAGGAAATGTCAAACATTTAAAAAGAACATATTAAAAATCGAAAAATAATTTGTTCTTCCCTGCCCCCCTCCTCTCACCTCTCCCCATAAAACATGATTCGGATTGTTATTTTTATTGATTTTCCCCCAAGGATCCCGTGATATTTATCTATACCAAATTTTAATTTTGAAGCTTTTGTCAAGTGGGATGTTTGTTGAGGATTGAGCGCTTTTGCTCTCTTACTGTAAATGTCGTGCCCCTTCTATAATGGGAATTAGTCTCTTTTCGTTAAAAATCAGGGGCAACACGTGTCCAGCGAGCCACGGGTCATCTCCCCCAACTTTAAACACATCGGTCTATTAGAAAAGCGAATAAAACATAAAGTGCTTTAAATGTTATTTCCTACAATTTCTGTCCTATGCGATTTCTTCACAAAACGAATCCTTTGGAAAATAAAGTCGAAAAGCCAAAATGAATGTCACCCTCTCAAACATCTCTTCGCGTTTGTAGCCCCAACGCAAATACAAATCTCCCTGAAATGGTACGCAAGTACAGAATCTGCATGATACTCATAGAAACCAATTGACTGACGAAGTTTTTATTGATATGATTTCTTTCTACATGCATCTCAAGTTTCCATAGCATGGATACCTCTGCTTATATTCGTAATTTTAACAGGACGTTTTGGCCATCAGCCGCGTGTAGTTGGAGGTGTGTCTGTTAAACTGTATTTCTGTGGTGACTGTAGCAGGGACAGGTACTTGAAGTAAGGTACTGTCTCGGGGGAAAGCTGCGGGACGGACACCACAACAACACACGAGGATAGTGGGAAGTGGTTTTTAGGCCCACGCGAGCGTGACTCATTGTGGGGCGTAGTCAGCGCCTGCACAATCCAATCACTCTACATCTCAGACCCCAGTCTTTATTAAACCTGGAGGAATTTGGGAATGACCCGCCACAGCTCACCGTTAGCCAGTCGAATAGACTATACAACTATTTCTTGTCTCTTTTACTGACGAACAATTCTTCGATTTTGATGATTACTAGCCTTTTTTTTTTAATTGTAAATTGGGGAATGCCTGCGAATTGCGAGAATTGCAGGACAAGATGCCATTTTCCCCCATCGCGTTACTGATGTCTCACATTATTCGTTGATTGTGCTATTAAGAGAAACAGTGCAAATCTGATCGATCTGGAACGTTTTCGTTGAATGTCTGCAAAAACTCGCTCAACATGAAAGGAACGTCTTATCTTGTTGGTGCAGTCGGTGATGAGATGAGCTGCTTGGTTCCGCATCATCTCTAAAGTGTGAGGTGAGCGCCCCGACCTTGTTTTGCCGCTCGGCTGAGGGCCTTAACGAGTTGCATGTGTCTAATCTGAACACTGCCCGTCGTGTGGAACACTTCCGCCATGCACATCCACGGGGTAGTGCACCAATAGTTTAGTGGGAGCCTGCAAGTAACTTAACATTTTCCTTAAATTTGTCCTTTGCTGCAACATCTGACCTTGCTGTTTCTCCCCTTAAAACAAAAGTAATTAAGAGTACATTCCCCTTCTTAGTCCTGCGCACCCTGCCGAACGTAAACTCTGGCTTGGGATGCTTACATTCCCTCTTGGATAATCACTACTAATCTAGCGGCAGCCTTTGAAATGCGATAGAGCGAGATTGACCGCAGAGATGATCGCTGAGTCACAGCGCGTACGTAACCTTGGGGCTATTGTATGGAATCTGCGGTAAACGTGTGCTTGTGTGGAATCTGCTACGCGGTCAAGGTTTGTGCACACTGTTTGCAGCCCACAAGTACCCGGGGCTGATAACCAAGAATAATTAAATGAAACATAAAATGAGAGTTCATTGAAGATCAATTATTGTGTACTTATAATGTCCTTGTCGATACAGAACTGTAAGCAATAGCATTATACGGGTCTAGATTGATATTGTGATTTGCGCAAGGTAAACAAGTATTTCTATAAAAAACTAAATACAGTAGGTTATTGCTCTGGTCTCATATTCCATAATGATGGACATGGTACATGACCTACGTTAAGAAGAGAGCAAGCATTTCAAACTCAAATCTCAATGATCGAACGTTCAGGCAAGAAACATAACAATATCTTATGATAATGTAATGGTATTTCTGTGGTACCAGTGCTTGCCCAGTTTGTCATGAAAGCTTTCATCTTTACACAAGATAACTCGCACCAACACACATTCATCACACACGATGAGGTTTATCCACAATACTAAGGAATTGTGTATTGGGTTATCAACTTACCGAAAGATAGAACATAGTAAAATGTGTACCTTTTCAGAAATGAACCTGCGTATAAACTTGAATTTATGATACCTACATTGGAAAATTGTGGCTGATGATAATTACAAGTACCACCGCTACAATGAATGCTAGAACATACAACTTGCGCGATGGCGTGTTTCTATAATAACCAAGGGCAATGGTTTTAATGGTTCTCTTCGATCACTTGAATAAGATTCGACAAAGGAAAAGAATGTCATTCATTAGCATTTCGAAATGACGCCAACTTCAATTTGAGCAGCGGTATACTAAGACTCGCTGTGCCCTTGGATGATTAGTTCGCCAGAAAAGTAATTTTAAATAACTTACATGAATAACGCATGGCCGCCATTTTGTTCCTGTCGTTATCAGATTTTTGAAAGTTACATTATATAGTCCTCCCTGTTTTAGCGCTTTTTGGGAAATATTTCTCATGACAGGCATGTTGTGAGGGGACAAACGGTGATCTCATAAGCGTATGCGGGGTACAATGTATACATTCGTTACAAATGACAGCTTTGCAATAAATAATATTTTTATTTAGACAAGTTGCGCTCAAGGTTGCGGGATCGAATGCCTGCGCAATGCGTGAGACCCGCGACAATATTCATATTCAGCTTCGGCTTTAAAAGAGTCGCGGCAGTTGAAAAGGACGTTAAATCCCACAATATTAATATGAAACCATTAAAGCGACGGCGGTAACTACGCTATGGAACCAAGCTGTGGATCAGATCATCGAAATGTATTTCCGGAGTTTCCTCGTGTTTTAACTGCAGGGAAATGCTGGGATGGTAGGCTCTCGGCCGTAAAATCCACCCGTCACTCGGTTGAATCCGAAACGTTCCCTACTGGAGTCGTGGCACTGAGCGTGGAGGAGAAGGATGGTCGTTATTATCTCGTAGGTGTCAATTTGCGAGCAGCGAGTTGAACTGCATACCAGGCACAGACTAAAAAGTTGACCCATAAAACAACTCGCTAGTTCCAGCGCTCGCTCGCCAGGTGGCAGCGCCATGTCTGGCGCGTGCTCGCTCTGGCGGTAGAGCGGGTCAACTACTTGAAACTATCGTTTTGATTATGACCAACGAGCTAGAGAAAGGTGACAAGGTCGCCCGGCGAGGCGATTCCTCTCGGGTTGGTTGAGGCATCGCCGTCTACAATTCTCAAGCCTTGTCATAAGATTTGGCAACGCCGCTCATCTGTCATCTGGGAGGCCTATTGCAAGCACGTGGTAATTGCTAACACTGCGTAAACACATAGATTTTGACGCCAAATGTTACTGCAAATACAACAGAGCATAACGTCCGCTAAATCTGCACACAAATATCACAAATAAAGGATTGAGGGCCGGTTCTACCACATCCGGGCAAAGGGGCCGATAACTTGCCCGTCGGAATAAGTGAGAATTTCCGTTCGACCATCAACGGGTAGCTCTATCGGCGGTATAAACTTCGTCTACCCGGAGTGTAAATTTTCGGGAGCTTCGAGAGGCCGATAAAGCATTACCAGCCAGATTTGAGCCGTGCGTAAGTGTTTCATTGCATCATCTACGCCGTACCATACGTAACTTCTTCATAAATCACTAATAATAAAATTAGAATCATTTGGTAATTTTGTTGTCACATAATGATATAATTCAACCCCCCGGGGATCGAACCAGGGGCCTCCGGGTGAGAGGCAGGCGCGCTACCCCAACACCACGGGGCCGGCCCATAATGATATAATTACAATTATTAATTAATTATAATGGATGAAACAGTTACTGAGCATATTTTGTTTTAAGGTTATGGAAGAGCTAATTGACGTCCTGGAAATGTATAACTTTTTTTGTTGACGAAGAAGAAGAAGAAGACGCACTCACACGTCCAAGGCGGAACAGAGATCGGCTGGAGCATAATTAAATTTGGTCGAAAAGGAGTTCTTCGTCCGGTTCAGGCTGCAAAAGCCAACAGTTTTATATTTGCTGCGGTTGATTGGACATGAAATACGACCGCCTAGTGATTACCGTACGGAACCATCATAGATTTCAAGATATCTCAATTACATGTTTAGGAATACTGTATGAAGCGCTCATATAATTTAATAAATTCGCACAAGTGTGCATGAGAAATACAGAGTGTACAGGACATTATTCAGGTTCTGTACCGTACTATACATTGTCCCTGACTTGGTGTTTTGCTTATACAGCATAAGACCTGATATTTGGGGCATTGCATTTTACAGTTTTCTACATCACTAAAGCCTTGACAAACAGAACTACGATCTCAGGCTTGTGGTGACGCGTTATACGGTCAATGACTTTCATCATAAAACATGTGTGACAAAATCATTCCATCCGCCAAACGAAAAGTGTAAATGTGAACTTTGCAACATGACCTATCCAAGATACCTTCTATAGCTTTGCAAAAAGAGTGAAATCTCTCGTAGAATACAGCAAAGAGAACTATCTAATTATGCACAAATGTGCGCATTCCGTTTCATTCATTTTACAGAGTTTACAAAACATTGTCGCCTGGATTGTGATGATTTGATTTGACATACATTTTATGATTGAACCTATGCACTGCAAGCCTTGTCACAACATGTCTGTAGCTCATATAGGCCTAAGCCTGTATTCAGATTGCAAAGTAGCCTATTGCTAGAAACATATTTCACAGGCTATTCCTCCTTGAAAAGCACTGCATGCTTGTCTAGTTTTCGATTATTGAGGTTAGGTATGGTTATTCAGTTGCATTCTTCCGAGAACTGAATGACATGCTAGGTTTATACTGCCCAGAAGTGTCGCGAGAGGTTTTGGTACTGGGCTTATATCTTGTTGAAACCAAAGAACGCGTGCTATCAACAAACAACGGACAAAAGCGAAACGAAAAGAAACTTAATGCATCTAACGATAGGTGGCTCACTCATCGATTACTCAAATTTAACAAAAACAGGCTAGCCACCATCTGTCTTTTGCTATAAGGTTCCGAGCAGCTGCCCGGAACTTGCACGGAAGTGGTAGAACGCTGCCCAAGATGCACAGAGGTTTACACCGGCAGATAGTTTATCACCCGGGTTGCTGCCCGCAACTTTTACCCGAATGTGGTAGAACCGGCCCACAATCATGCAAAGTACTGTCAATTCCCGATAAGGTAATAATAAAAGTCTGTACTGTACCTCAATGTTCCCATGTCTGTAGTTTTTCTTTTCTTGCTGCTATGCTTACTGCCGTCATTGACGCCCTCAGAAAATATATTTAAGACGTTCTTACGAACTTGGACTGTCTTTGATAATAAATTCTTCACTTTTTGCCCACAGATGCATTCAACATAGTCACAATAGGCCTCCAAGCTTAATGTTGACAGTCGAACAATAATGCTCCACTGGTCACTTAATTTAAAAATAGGTAGCTTTCTAATGAAATGTACCTAAAGGCACTTGCCAACTGAGTTCAGTCCATAATTCACTGGAATATAGAGCCACATGAAGATATATACACTGACCGGCACGAAAAACGCAACACTTCAATTTCTTACAAAAACCTAAATTAATTTTTAATTTACGACACTTTTATGACACTAATCTACTATAAAATGATGAAATATTGTAGTACTGTCCCATGTAGGTGTCTAACAATGAAAAAAAAAGACGATTATAAACAAATTTAACAAATTAAGCCAGAAATGCACAGTTCAAGGAAAGAACGCTATAAGAGCGGGAAATTTTGAGTAAGCTCATAAAGGTAATGAATGCACTTCTGTTTTGATTTTATACACTTCACCCTTTACTTCACAGACCTCTGATATGGTCTCTGAGACCTCTGTTCGCATCTTCAAAAGCGTGTATTGCCACCTCTTGCACCACTGACGGCATTCAACCTCTCAGGGATGCTCCTGATTAATGCTGTAATATCCTGTTGAGAAATCATCTCCCAATATTCCAGGAGGGCATTCCGTAGGTCCTCTAGGGTCTCTGGATAGCGCTGACGGGCTCCTCTCCCCAGCCGGTCCCAAACGTGCTCAATAGGATTCATATCAGGGCTTCGAGCAGGCCAAGCCATAGCATGAATCCGTGCTTTATCCAAGAACTCGCGCAACGTGTGGGCGTGCATTGTCTTGCATTAGTGTGAAATCATCACCAATAAATGGAGTGAAAGGCACAACATGCTCCAGAAGGATTTCCTCCACATACCAATGTCCGGTAAGGCTCCCATTCTCCACGAAGACCAAATCCGTCCTTTCAGCCATACTGATTCCTGCCCACACCATCACAGAATCACTCTGAAAATGCGTCCTGGGTGAGAATGTGCAAGGGGAATACCTTTCCCCTGGCCTTCTCCAGACCCTCTCTCTTCCGTCAGGTGATCGGAGGCCAAATCATGACTCCTCGGTGAACAACACTTGTTCCCATTGTTGTACTGTCCTGCCATGATATTCCCTTGCGAAAAGTAGTCAAGCTGTGCGATGTGCTCTGGTGCGTTCTGGGCCTGTAACTGGTCTTATGGATTGAACATTGGTTTCTTCCAATCTTCTTCGGACGGTTCTCTCACTAGCATCGATCCCTCGAACTTGGTAGAGTCGATTTCGGGTAGAGTCGATTTCGTGCTTCAATGGCGGTGGTGTGACGGTCATGGAGAACTTGAAGTTGTAAGAAGCGGTCATCTCTCTCCGATGTTGCTTTTCTCAGGCCTGTTCCAGGTCTCCTTGCAAAGCCTCCAGTTTCCCTGTACCTTCGCACGGTTCTGGAAATCGTGGAAGCTGTAGTCCTCAACACTTCTGCAACGTAATGCATACTGCGACCATCTTCCACCAAAGCATCAGCTTTTGCAGCTTGTTCGGGGCTTAAGGGCATGTTGGCTCCAGAAAGCTAATTATGACAATCACAGGAAGATCCTACGAACACATGTGATTGAAAAGGGGAATAATTTAAAGTACAACAATAAGCGCTATAAAAGCGGGAACACATTATTGGCTCACATCCAGTGATGTGATTTCCAGGTTGCGCGGGAAAAAACAATTGAGGCTAGTGCAATCAACAATCGGCACTTCATTGTTTGCTCGCAAAGCAACGCCAATAGCATACCCCGTCTAAAAAATAGGTGAAGTGCTTCACTTTGATTAAATAGATAATTACACAATAATTACACATCATTTATTGTGTGTTGCGTTTTTCGTGCCGGTCAGTGTAGCTTAACTAAATTAGGCCTACTAGGCACAGAAAGTCCACCTCGCTGTAGTGATCAAAACGTAGTGATATAACCAGTTATTTTATTAGTGCTGCCTTAATTTGACTTACAGCCTGGCACACAACACTTACTAGGCATCTGAAATAGTTTAACGAAATATTAGTGAAGAACTTGTTGGTTAAATTCATAACCAAGTATTGTATTGCTTACACATGCAACTTAATACGGGGAGGGGCAGATGACCTTGTAGTTCCTCCCCTTAAAAAAACAATAACTAACTAACTTAATACGGGAAATACTCACTTCTTCAACTTTCAGCAGGTCTGATTGACCACGAGGAATTTCACGGGTGTTGAAATAGTCAGTACGAACTGCTTGTAGATGCTGTCATATCAAAATAAACGATATTTAAGAATAAAACTTAGCAAGTGGTCTTACGTGTTTAGAATGTACGGACTCTTCTATACGTTGCCAATTCTACTAACAGCACGGCTTGAGAATTAAAGACGGCGATGGTTGAGGGCATTGAGATGGTTGTTTTTTTAAACTTGGGTATTTGCATAAACATGATTCAGAGTTGCAACACATACAGTATACTATAAATATGAGGTGAATTGAAAAACACAATATTAGAGGCAATAATTGAAAGAAAGAAAGAAAGAAAGAAAGAAAGAAAGAAAGCCACATATTTTATGAAATTGAAAAAATAAATGCTTATCCAATCACCATAGTCTACCCGCTCAAATCTATTTACTTTAAAGTTAGTGTAATTGATATAGTTCCACTATCAGCCGTTTGATGGAAAATAAATTTTAAATATAAATGTCTCGTAAGATACGGGAAAACGAAGTTTGTTCTAGTCCTGAAATGATGGCAACAATGCTCTGCTTGGACAACACAAGTTTCACGCGGTAGTGACTATGGTGGTCATGGAGAATATCTTAGTTAGTAATTTATTGAGGTTTTAAAGGGCGGAACTACGAGGTCATCTGCCCCTTATCTGAAGTAAATGTAAGGCCTTTAATTCATTTGAGTTTTAGTTCTTTCGAAAATATTAAGTAGAATACATTAAGAACAAGAGTTTAGTGCTTTTCAGTCGGTCAACACGAATGTACCCAAAAGAGATGGGTTATGCCCTAATCCTGAAATAAATTACATGAGATTAATAAATTTATTTCAGGATTAGGGCATAACCCATCTCTTTTGGGTACATTCGTGTTGACCGACTGAAAAGCACTAAACTCTTGATTACTAAGGCAACACTGAAAATATGGCTTCAAACACCACAATAGAATACATTATTTGTTATTCCTCTAACTGTTTCCATAGTGCTCTATGCACCGTACACACAGTTATTAAGCACTCGCACACCTCGCTTTTTTACTACCATAAATCAGGATCCCTAATAATAAGGGAGATATTTGGTACTTTACATTTTGTCATTATTTTCATACGAAGTGAGATAAACAACGGACGTTGTGCTTTGTCTTTGTGATAAATAGTCTTCTTTAATTTTATATTGAAGCCTCCGTGGATTAGGCGTTAGCACGCCGGCCTCGCACCGCTGGGTCCGTGGTTCAAATCCCGGTCACTCCATATGAGATCTGTGCTGGACAAAACGGAGGCAGACAGGTTTTTCTCCGGGTACTCCGGTTTTCCCTGTCAATATTTCATTCCAGCAACACTCTCCACTATCATTTCATTTCAGCTGTCATTCATTTAATCATTGCCCCAGGGGAGTGCGACAGGCTTTGGCAGCCGGCACAGTTCATATCCTCGTCGCTAGATGGGGGCTTCATTCATTCCATTCCCTGACCCGGTCGGTTGACTGGAAGCAGGCTGTGGATTTTCATTTTCTTTAATTTTATATTACCTTTTGTGGACAGAAACTGTGATGTTATTTTGAATCACATTTAATAGACATTGCAACTTTTTATTCGAGAGATTTTGATATTAATATGCCATTTTTGGCTGATTTTTTTTAATAGTTTATGTTCTTTGGTCATTGGGTTTTTAATCTTCAGCTATACAAGCGCTATTTACGTGAGTGTTAACTTTTATTGCTTTTCGTAAGATGTTATATTTGAGTGAGGAAGCTGTGCATTTTTGCCTCGGTTTTGGTCATGTTGTAATTCGTTCCCTGAATAGCTAACAAGTAAGATTCAAGTGATCCGTTGTATAATTCGAAGACAATTGGTTTTAACAAGAAGCTATCTTCACGGGGTACGGCTTTTCGAGTTTTCTTTCTCTCTTATGGCTTCTAGACATTCCTTATATGCAGTTTACGGAGAGACAGGAGCGAGAGTTACTCAGTGGTAATGGTGATAACTGATACGGAATGTATTACTTTCAGCAGAACAAAATATACATTTAAAAATATCTTTACTTTGATGAGAATGAAAGAGTACAATAATTTTCATGTTGAGAACAACACGCAATGCTCAGTAGGGAGTATAATAGTGCAATTTGAATCGTATTGTAATGTAGGCTGTTTCAAAAATAAATCGCAATAAATCATGGCATTGATGAGTTAATCGTCGCTAAATTCAAAGTGTAGTGTTTAAGCAAATTTTCGCGGGTAATGCTAGTATGATTAACAGGGTCACCGGAAGTAGAACTACCAGAATACATCTTCATGTAACCCCCTGAAGTCTGGGTTCGATTCCCGACAGTAAATGTATAGCCTATTCTGGTCTGAGGATCAGAATTGGTTACACTCAGCCTCATGAACCAGAACTGAGGAGTGGTGAGTTCCATTCCTTCCTCAGACGTCCCCGAACTAGTGTTTTGTGATTTCCAACTTCTATTCCAGACAATTACCAGCGTGGTTTTTAGCATTAGACCATCCTAATCCTAGCCGCAATTCCCAATACAGCCATCAACCGCACAGGTTACCTGACAATCTTCACACAGGGCTAAATAACCGTAATGTTGCAAGACCCTAATTGATTGATATAAGCTAAACAAGTCGATGGATCCCTGCGTTGACAGAAAGGTGCCGTGGCACCTACACACTGCCAGAAACACTTGTGATTGATGGCAATGAAGGGACATACTACGGAATGTATGTGTTTCGATATAAACCATAGTAATTCAACAGTACTTTGGACAATTGTTTTAACGCCATCTAACTGGAAATAATGAAAAAAAAATGTTTAAAAATGCCACACTTAACAAACTTCTAAACCCAGAAACTCACAATAATAAGGGGGACCCACTTGTTAGTGAAACCTCAGTAACGGGTATTGCAATCTTTAAAACTTTGATCCCACGATGAGATGTGGAACCCACATGTCCTACACATGCTCTTTTGGGGTAAGGTCTGGAGTGCATGCAGGCCACACCGACTCACACAGACCAAAGCTAAAATTTAACAGAAAATACTACTATGAGTGTTTACTGACTCCCATTTTTTCCTTAAGAGCAGAATCTACAAATAAAAAATAACAGAAGGTGGGACGTCAGATACTTGTATTCGTAGGTATTCCCAATTTCAAAATAAAATTCCTGAGTACATGAGTGGCCCAAGTCGTTATTAACGGTAAGTGTACGTGATGTTGCTGCTATACGTGACTCCACGTCTCCTGATTGGACCTATCGTCAGTGTGCTTTGTCGCATGAGTCATCCAAATAAGCACAATTTAGCAAAGGGAAAGTACATGCATTTCGTTGGAATAATCCAGTTTTTTTTACGTATGGCTTTTAGTGCCGGGAGTGTCCGAGGACATGTTCGGCTCGCCAGTTTTGTATTGTAGCTGCTTCGAGACGGACACCCAATGGGTGAGCTACAAGTACTGTTGGGGAGGAATGTTGGATGGGAAGGTCGAGGAGTCGGAAGGTAGCGGCTGTGGCCTATAGTTAGGGACCAACCCCGGCATTTGCCTGGAAGGAAGATGGGAAACCACAGAAGACCATCTTCAAGGTTGCCGGCGGGGGGATTCGAACCTCCTCGCCTCCCGGATGTGAGCGACTGCCAACAGTCATGCCGCAACGACCTCGGCTAACTCACCCGGTGGAATAATCCAGTATTTGTTTTTCACTGTGCTGTATTTTCATCGGTTCATTTTCATTTGAAACTGTTTTGCCTTTCAGCGTCCATTCTAGTCACCTCCATGATCCTCTGCTGCTAAACGTGTATTAATATTGTTTTGAGAATAATTTTTGTTTGAAATTTCGAGATCCGCCTAATCTACACATTATCACTACATCACACGATCCACACTTAGTTGGTGATATTAGATAATCTTTTCTTGCAAATATGTTTCGGGGGGAACGACCTCCCTTTGTCCGTTAGGGAATAGACCACAGCAGTGGTCAGGACGAACTTGGCGACCCGGAAGAGCGAGCAGTGTGTAGTAATGACACAGGATATGATGCACTGCATCGGTGAGCCGTGAGTCTCCTTGACTACTTTCTTGTGCCTCGGGTGGAGTAATTTAACTGATTTATAGCTATTTTCATTAACTGAAAAAGTATACAAGAAAACAATAATCGGTTATAAATAAATGAATTTACATGGATTGACAAGTCACTCACGCCGTATACAACGCCTTCCCGGAATGATTCTTTTAACAAAAGTGTCTTAATACTGGAATTGATATCAGTATCGTACAGAGAGCTTAAGAACTGTGTGTTCTTTCGCAGCCACGTACAGAAGGCGCCCGCGCCGTAGTTATCTAAATGAGGTCGTTCAATTGTCAGATGAACAGTAAATAATATTACGCTGGTCAGCTGACGCGAGACTGTCTGTCTCAGCTAGGGTTCGTTCTACCAAAAAAAAAAAAAAAAATGTCATTGCCAAAACGTTCAAAATTTGAGCTCCAAAGACATCAGTTTTTAAATTAGATCGCCCGTTTTGAAGAAATAAAATAATAATCGACTACCTTGTCCCGTTAGAGCGGTCAGATTCTTTCCAGCCCGCCTCCACGGGGTCGTACCAGATCTCAGAGATGTGTTGGTTTGAAGTGCTAACGACCTGGAGACCATTTAGACACCACGTGCTTTTTCAGGAGAAAATTCCACCCCTGTCACCGGTAGTCGAATCCTGGGCCGTCTGGTTAAAACACGAGCTAAAATAGTTAAATGTGACTTCGGTCACTGTGAAAAAGAAAGGTACAGTATGTCACCGGCATGTAAAAAAATGAATGACATACAATTGGTAAAATTATTCACCGCGCATTTCCTCATTCTTTGTAGGGATAATGGGGCCAGGCTGTTGAGTGGGTCGGTCGTCCGTCTTTCCTTTCCAATTTTTAGGCAAATGCCGAGACGAGGCCACGGTCTCTTCCTTTCCAACTTGTTGCTCAGATAAGGATCGCAGAGTACAGAAATTCGTAACCAACTGTAATTATAATAATGTCGTATGGCCTCGGGTGCCGGGTGCATGCTTCGTTATTTGACACCCAGAGGACAACTTGCATGTCAAATTTAGTCGTTCATTGGAACGCTATGAAAGTTAAGTTAGATATTTAAGCTCCTTGACACTATAGCGCTTTAGAGAAAGGAGGAATATTGTGTTGGCGGAAAATCCCGACATTAATTTTGCCATTATAAACACGGCCTACTGAATTCAAATGGGTTCTTTAACATGCCAACAACGTATGACATGCGTATGGTGATTTTTGTCGCCTTTCGAAAATCCCTCACCACGGCCAGTGGCGAACCTGCTAGCTTGGAGTTAGTAGTCTGACACGATAACCACTCACCCACCGTGACGAAGTACCAACTGTAATGAGCATGTAACATTGACAAACGGAGGTACAGATTCAGCCCTCAGACCCTCGCTGTCGGGACATTCTCTCGTGACATATAATTATGCCTACCAACGTACACGGGTTTTCCCTAAAATTTACGGAATTCCAATGTGTTTTATGGGTTTTACGTACCGTGATCTTCTTTCTCTGATTCCCGGCAGGACGAGCCTCCGAAGACCAATACTTCGCTCTGATGTGTTTTTTCGAGCAATCGCCGATCGTAGATGCGGTGCTCCCTGATAATTACTTCTCAATCTTAGTCATATTGATAACAATACATTATATTATCGTTATTGATAGATTTAAAGATTGATAGCCGTTACCGTTCGTTTGTTGCTTGGCTTCTTGTGTGGTTTGGCGCACTACTACGAAGGAGATCTGCAGCAAGAGGTTCGAATACCAGTGTTCCTAGCGGTTGTGGTTCGCCACACACTTTCCCTCCCGGGAATGCTGCGATGGTTCCTCATGTCAAGTTCTAGTGCACCTAAGCTGAACCCGGATCCTATATTCACATATGTTATCATACACCCAAGCCCACGAGGCTGATGCTCGAGTTAAGCTACGGTTTCTCGCCGAGTTGTACCGCCCCTTAAAACGTTAAACATCGACCTTCTGAGAGTAGAGAATAGGTTTCGATCTATTCTTTGTAAACATAAATCAGCTGATAACGAACTAAGCTACCAAGCGGGAGAAAAGTTTGTTATTACTGCACCGAGTAGGAATTCGAAACAAAATACATACGTTCTGTAATTCATCGGGTTCCAACACAATTTACATGAAAACCGCATAATTTAAATCGATCAATTGCAACTATGTTTTTTTTTTTTTGTTTGGTTCAGCAATCGTCGGCGCCGGGTTGAGATAACATCACCCTGGACCATGATCGCTACCGGGTTGAGATAACATCAACCTGGACCATGATCGCTGCTGGGTTGAGATAACATCAACCTGCACCATGATCGCTGCCGGGTTGAGATAACATCAACCTGCACCATGATCGCTGCTGGGTTGAGATACCATCAACCTGCACCATGATCGCTACTGGGTTGAGATAGCATCAACCTGGACCATGATCGCTGCTGGGTTGAGATAACATCACCCTGGAGCATGATCGCTACCGGGTTGAGATAACATCAACCTGGAGCATGATCGCTACCGGGTTGAGATAACATCAACCTGGAGCATGATCGCTACCGGGTTGAGATAACATCAACCTGGACCATGATCGCTGCTGGGTTGAGATAACATCAACCTGCACCATGATCGCTACTGAGTTGAGATAACATCACCCTGCACCATGATCGCTGCTGGGTTGAGATAACATCACCCTGCACCATGATCGCTGCTGGGTTGAGATAACATCAACCTGGACCATGATCGCTGCTGGGTTGAGATAACATCACCCTGCACCATGATCGCTACTGGGTTGAGATAACATCAACCTGGACCATGATCGCTGCTGGGTTGAGATAACATCACCCTGGACCATGATCCCTACCGGGTTGAGATAACATCAACCTGGACCATGATCGCTGCTGGGTTGAGATAACATCACCCTGCACCATGATCCCTACTGGGTTGAGATAACATCACCCTGCACCATGATCGCTACTGGGTTGAGATAACATCACCCTGCACCATGATCGCTACCGGGTTGAGATAACATCAACCTGCACCATGATCGCTGCTGGGTTGAGATAACATCAACCTGCACCATGATCGCTGCTGGGTTGAGATAACATCAACCTGGACCATGATCGCTACTGGGTTGAGATAATATCAACCTGGACCATGATCGCTACTGGGTTGAGATAACATCAACCTGGACCATGATCGCTGATGGGTTGAGATAACATCAACCTGGACCATGATCGCTACTTGGTTGAGATAACATCAACCTGGACCATGATCGCTACTGGGTTGAGATAACATCAACCTGGACCATGATCGCTGCTGGGTTGAGATAACATAAACCTGCACCATGATCGCTACCGGGTTGAGATAACATCAACCTGCACCATGATCACTGCTGGGTTGAGAAAACATCAACCTGGACCATAATCGCTGCTGGGTTGAGACAACATCAACCTGGACCATGATCGCTGCTGGGTTGAGATAACATCAACCTGGACCATGATCGCTGCTGGGTTGAGACAACATCAACCTGCACCATGATCGCTGCTGGGTTGAGATAACATCAACCTGGACCATGATCGCTGCTGGGTTGAGATAACATCAACCTGGACCATGATCGCTGCTGGGTTGAGACACCATCAACCTGGACCATGATCGCTGCTGGGTTGAGATAACATCAACCTGCACCATGATCTCTACCGGGTTGAGATAACATCAACCTGGACCATGATCGCTGCTGGGTTGAGATAACATCAACCTGCACCATGATCGCTGCTGGGTTGAGATAACATCACCCTGCACCATGATCGCTACTGGGTTGAGATAACATCAACCTGCACCATGATCGCTGCTGGGTTGAGATAACATCACCCTGCACCATGATCGCTACTGGGTTGAGATAACATCAACCTGGACCATGATCGCTGCTGGGTTGAGATAACATCACCCTGGACCATGATCGCTACCGGGTTGAGATAACATCAACCTGGACCATGATCGCTGCTGGGTTGAGATAACATCACCCTGCACCATGATCGCTACTGGGCTGAGATAACATCACCCTGCACCATGATCGCTGCTGGGTTGAGATAACATCAACCTGGACCATGATCGCTGCTGGGTTGAGATAACATCACCCTGCTCCATGATCGCTACTGGGTTGAGATAACATCAACCTGGACCATGATCGCTGCTGGGTTGAGATAACATCAACCTGCACCATGATCGCTACTGGGTTGAGATAACATCAACCTGGACCATGATCGATGCTGGGTTGAGATAACATCACCCTGCACCATGATCGCTACTGGGTTGAGATAACATCACCCTGCACCATGATCGCTGCTGGGTTGAGATAACATCAACCTGGACCATGATCGCTGCTGGGTTGAGATAACATCACCCTGCACCATGATCGCTACTGGGTTGAGATAACATCAACCTGGACCATGATCGCTGCTGGGTTGAGATAACATCAACCTGCACCATGATCGCTACTGGGTTGAGATAACATCAACCTGGACCATGATCGCTGCTGGGTTGAGATAACATCACCCTGCACCATGATCGCTACTGGGTTGAGATAACATCACCCTGCACCATGATCGCTGCTGGGTTGAGATAACATCAACCTGGACCATGATCGCTGCTGGGTTGAGATAACATCGCCCTGCACCATGATCGCTACTGGGTTGAGATAACATCAACCTGGACCATGATCGCTGCTGGGTTGAGATAACATCAACCTGGACCTTGATCGCTACTGGGTTGAGATAACATCAACCTGGACCATGATCGCTGCTGGGTTGAGATAACATCACCCTGGACCATGATCGCTACTGGGTTGAGATAACATCACCCTGGACCATGATCGCTGCTGGGTTGAGATAACATCACCCTGGACCATGATCGCTGCTGGGTTGAGATAACATCACCCTGGACCATGATCGCTACTGGGTTGAGATAACATCAACCTGGACCATGATCGCTGCTGGGTTGAGATAACATCAACCTGCACCATGATCGCTGCTGGGTTGAGAAAACATCAACCTGGACCATGATCGCTGCTGGGTTGAGATAACATCAACCTGGACCATGATCGCTGCTGGGTTGAGATAACATCAACATGGACCATGATCGCTGCCCGGTTGAGACAACATCAACCTGGACCATGATCGCTGCTGGGTTGAGACAACATCAACCTGCACCATGATCGCTGCTGGGTTGAGATAACATCAACCTGCACCATGATCGCTACTGGGTTGAGATAACATCAACCTGGACCATGGTCGCTGCTGGGTTGAGATAACATCAACCTGGACCATGATCGCTGCTGGGTTGAGACAACATCAACCTGGACCATGATCGCTGCTGGGTTGAGATAACATCAACCTGCACCATGATCTCTACCGGGTTGAGATAACATCAACCTGGACCATGATCGCTGCTGGGTTGAGATAACATCAACCTGGACCATGTTCGCTACTGGGTTGAGATAACATCAACCTGGACCTTGATCGCTGCCGGGTTGAGATAACATCAACCTGGACTATGATCGCTACTGGGTTGAGATAACATCAACCTGGGCCATGATCGCTGCTGGGTTGAGATAACATCAACCTGGACCATGATCGCTGCCGTGTTGAGATAACATCAACCTGGACCATGGTCGCTGCTGGGTTGAGATAACATCACCCTGCACCATGATCGCTACTGGGTTGAGATAACATCAACCTGGACCATGATCGCTGCTGGGTTGAGATAACATCACCCTGCACCATGATCGCTACTGGGTTGAGATAACATCACCCTGCACCATGATCGCTACTGGGTTGAGATAACATCAACCTGGACCATGATCGCTGCTGGGTTGAGATAACATCAACCTGGACCTTGATCGCTACTGGGTTGAGATAACATCAACCTGGACCATGATCGCTGCTGGGTTGGAATAACATCACCCTGGACCATGATCGCTACTGGGTTGAGATAACATCACCCTGGACCATGATCGCTGCTGGGTTGAGATAACATCACCCTGGACCATGATCGCTGCTGGGTTGAGATAACATCACCCTGGACCATGATCGCTACTGGGTTGAGATAACATCAACCTGGACCATGATCGCTGCTGGGTTGAGATAACATCAACCTGCACCATGATCGCTGCTGGGTTGAGACAACATCAACCTGGACCATGATCGCTGCTGGGTTGAGATAACATCAACCTGGACCATGATCGCTGCTGGGTTGAGATAACATCAACATGGACCATGATCGCTGCTGGGTTGAGACAACATCAACCTGGACCATGATCGCTGCTGGGTTGAGACAACATAAACCTGCACCATGATCGCTGCTGGGTTGAGATAACATCAACCTGCACCATGATTGCTACTGGGTTGAGATAACATCAACCTGGACCATGGTCGCTGCTGGGTTGAGATAACATCAACCTGGACCATGATCGCTGCTGGGTTGAGACAACATCAACCTGGACCATGATCGCTGCTGGGTTGAGATAACATCAACCTGCACCATGATCGCTACCGGGTTGAGATAACATCAACCTGGACCATGATCGCTGCTGGGTTGAGATAACATCAACCTGGACCATGATCGCTACTGGGTTGAGATAACATCAACCTGGACCTTGATCGCTGCCGGGTTGAGATAACATCAACCTGGACTATGATCGCTACTGGGTTGAGATAACATCAACCTGGACCATGATCGCTGCTGGGTTGAGATAACATCAACCTGGACCATGATCGCTGCCGTGTTGAGATAACATCAACCTGGACCATGGTCGCTGCTGGGTTGAGATAACATCACCCTGCACCATGATCGCTGCTGGGTTGAGATAACATCAACCTGGACCATGATCGCTGCCGTGTTGAGATAACATCAACCTGCACCATGATCGCTGCTGGGTTGAGATAACATCAACCTGGACCATGATCGCTGCCGGGTTGAGATAACATCAACCTGGACCATGATCGCTACTGTTTGAGATAACATCAACCTGGACCATGATCGTTACTGGGTTGAGATAACATCAACCTGCACCATGATCGCTACTGGGTTGAGACAACATCAACCTGGACCAAGATCGCTGCTGGGTTGAGACAACATCAACCTGGACCAAGATCGCTGCTGGGTTGAGATAACATCAACCTGGACCATGATCGCTACTGGGTTGAGATAACATCAACCTGGACCTTGATCGCTGCCGGGTTGAGATAACATCAACCTGGACTATGATCGCTACTGGGTTGAGATAACATCAACCTGGACCATGGTCGCTGCTGGGTTGAGATAACATCAACCTGGACCATGATCACTGCCGTGTTGAGATAACATCAACCTGGACCATGGTCGCTGCTGGGTTGAGATAACATCACCCTGCACCATGATCGCTGCTGGGTTGAGATAAAATCAACCTGGACCATGATCGCTGCCGTGTTGAGATAACATCAACCTGCACCATGATCGCTGCTGTGTTGAGATAACATCAACCTGGACCATGATCGCTGCCGGGTTGAGATAACATCTACCTGGACCATGATCGCTACTGGGTTGAGATAACATCAACCTGGACCATGATCGCTACTGGGTTGAGATAACATCAACCTGCACCATGATCGCTACTGGGTTGAGATAACATCAACCTGGACCTTGATCGCTTCCGGGTTGAGATAACATCAACCTGGACCATGATCGCTACTGGGTTGAGATAACATCAACCTGGACCTTGATCGCTTCCGGGTTGAGATAACATCAACCTGGACCATGATCGGTACCGGGTTGAGATAACATCAACCTGGACCATGATCGCTACTGGGTTGAGATAACATCAACCTGCACCATGATCGGTACCGGGTTGAGATAACATCAACCTGCATTTATTTATTTATTTATTTATTTATTTATTTATTTATCGTATGGCCTTTAGTGCCGGGAGTGTCCGAGGACATGTTCGGCTCGCCTGAGTCTGTAACTGCTTCCAGCGGACACCCTAAAGGGTGAGCTACAAGTTCCGTTCAATTTCAAGTAGTTCCAACTTTCGCCACCAGATATCAATTATATCTAGTGGTGAACGTTGGAACTTTGATAGAGCGTTCTGACGAAATCTAACCTAACAATTTTGCTTTACACAAGTTTAGTCTGTGAAAGGATCTTTTACATGCCATAAATCTTTGACATGGGACCGCCGGCTTTACTTCCCCTTCGAAGGAAGGCATACTGAAGGATTTTTAACGCTCTTAAAAGATCCGACGACTTCGGTCGGATTTGAACCCGCTATCTTGGGCATGGCAGTTCAGCATGCTACCGACTACGCCACCGAAGCCGCACCATGATCGCTGTCGAGTTGAGATAACATCAACCTGGACCGTGATCGCTGTCGAGTTGAGATAACATCAACCTGAACCATGATCGCTGCTGGGTTGAGATAACATCAACCTGGTCCATGATCGCTGTAATTTTTTCAGTTCCATTTATTAACATGGAGAGGTAATGCAGGAGATGTTGCGAGGAAACAACAGGTACCGCTAGTGAACACGCGAATATGTTCTGCAATGCAGTTTGAAGCAGACCTCGTGTTCACAGTTGATGTAGGTCGCTCAAGGAGAGGAAGGTGTTGGCCCTTGAGGTCTGCTGCTTCACGTCCGGCAGGATGCGCGCTCCAGTGACACGAGACTTACGTAACACACTGTCTTGCTCCCGATAGATTCCCTGAACGCGAACTGTCCACAAGTCCATGGCTGTCATGTTTCGAGACGGTCTGAAGACGAGGTTTCCGCGCCTTCAATTCGCTATGATGATTTTATTGGTTTTACGTCCCTTTTAGCTACTGCGGCTTTTAGAGACGCTGGAATGCCGAAATTTTGTCCCGAAGGGGATCTTGAACATGCCTGTAAATCTACTTGTACAGCTCCCTCACATTTGCGCACCCTCAAATGCCAGCTGACTGCGCCAGGTTTCGATCCTGCAACCTTGTTCACAGCAGGCGAGAACGTTGCCGCTGAGCCACGCATCAACCGCTATAATATTCGTTTCAGTGGTAGTTTCTTCGGCTCGACAGTTGGATGCTGCGCACGAATTATGGAGGTAAGTTTAAACTTTCATTTTTTTAATTCAAATTAGGAAACAGAAGCTTGACTATATAGGAGATAATTCTTGTGTATTACCTGGCGCGTAATTGATGGCTTAGCGTTAGTGCAACCAAGGTCTCAGATATGCAATAAATCATTCCGACACCATGACTTGTGTCGTGTGTATAGGACGCTAACTGTGAGGCTGCCATGGTAACCAAGCGGCGCCATGTTACCAACCTGTGAGAGTGAAATAATTTCCCCTCGAGTTCCCCAAAACTCTTCATATTTAAATTTTGGCGCCATGCTGTGACCAGGGTTGCTAACTTACGAGTGTGAAAATCAGGTGGATTTTGAATTTCCGCGCGAGATTTGAATTGCAGTCCAAATAATAAATTGAACGAGAAAATGTTAGCAGGGGAATCCCTGTCATCTGACCAAGTTGATGGCAAGTGTAAACCTCAAGGTCGTGTGACGTCACAAGGTGAATTTCTAGCAGGGTGGCCAAATTAGGGGTGTGAAAAATCCCTAAATCCCCTAGATTATACCCCAGATTTGAACGTTAACGCTAGAATTAAGAAGAAAAATGAGTGGTCATGGAGACTGAGGGATGTCCCGAGAGGAATTCCCATCAGGGGTGGCCATCCTAGAGGTGTGAACAAGCTCTGACGAGAAATGTAATTGTGATCTGAGGGCTGGAAAGAGGCGCACTCGGGTAAAACCACCTCACCCATCTTGGAAGTGGTTTCCCACATCCACTCAAGGAAAATGCCGGAATGGTTCCTAACTTAAAGCCACGGTCGTCTCCTTTCCATCCTCACCGGACACACTAGTACAGCCGACAGGTTGTCTAATTGCACACACGGGGCTACATGACCACATATCGTAAAGCTCGTCTAAAATAACGAATATTTTTGTAGGAGAAAGGATTGAGGAATTATTGAAGCACACAATTAAGAAATTAATACATTATTTGAGGAAAATGGGCAGAATTTCAGTCAAGCCCTTAATGTATCATTCTTTCATAATGTTTAAGTGAGAAACGCTGTATTCTGGCTATGTTAATTCATTACAGGGGTTTAGTCATGCTGGGCAGACTTGTTGTTTTCAATTAAAATGAATAGGAAGCGATGTCCCTTTCTCTCTAATAAATGAGCCACGCCGCCTCAATAATTAGAAAGTAAATATTGTGATCTACCTGCTCTCCTTTCTCTATTATTTACTTCTGCCCTGATAGGCGTGTGTCCAATCCCCTGGCCAGGAATCGAACCCGAGCAGTCATGGTGTTTCAAATTAGGGAAAATTATGCAAGTGTGTTTGTAATTGGCCCATGCCAGGTAAAACTGTAGTTCCCGGAAGACAGGCAGTCACGGCTCACAGCTACCGTTGGTTCACTTTCACTCGCGACACGCCAAGCATTCCGCTAAATTATTACTTCCTCACTGCGTCAGCCTCGATAGTTTTTAGTTCCAGTCATATACATCGCTGTTCTTATCTATACTATTGCCATGTTTGCGAGATAAGATGGGAATTATGGGGTCATATTCATCCCTTTAATGGCGTGAGTTACATACTGTTGCACGCATCTTGACTCGACGTTCAGGGAAATGAACGTTATCAACATACAATGAATATTGTTTAAATCAATTGTGTGTGAAACTACTGTATGTCGGGAAAGGTAGCCTAAATGAACTGAACCCTTAATGCACTCCCTACTACGTAATTCGTTGAGGATCCCTCCTCAATCGTTGTGTATCGTGTGGTCCCATCGCCGGGCAGAGGGTAACGGATTTGATTCTAAATTTTCGGGAGTTGAGTGGAATTAGACACTGCTGTGTTTCCGACGACGCAAATGACACAAGTCAACATCGAACAGTAACCAGAAATGCCATTCATACAGTAATTACTTTATGCAATGATAAATACATATTTGAAGTTTTGGCAGACTGTTTTGAGGGGCAACGTCAAGATTCTGAAGCTTTTCAATATTTTAAATACTTTGTTTTCCCCTAAATTGTCAGAAGCTAAAATTAAAGGTGGTATTTTCGTCGGTCCTCAAATAAGGAAACTAATGGCCAGTGAAGAATGTCCACAATTACAAACGCCCAGGAACTCAAGCCTTAAAGCAGTAATCCGTGGCTTCCTTGGAAATAAGAAAGCTGAGAATTGAATTGGTGAGTGCAAAAAGGAACATATTCCAGAAAATTTAAAATTTAACTGAGATAGCCATTTTGTTCCTGATGGCAAGCCTTTCCAATGCAGTGGACAGTGTTTTCATTGAGTGGAAGAAGGGACACATTCCTGGATTAAGTCCCCTTTTCAGCTGTCAGCTCAGGGCAGTCCTGTGGTAAAAAGCAAGAACTGGTGGCCCCAAAAGGCCTGTCATTTGCTCTGAGCAAGTATAAGTACTTATGTTGCCGAAGTGTAGTCCAACTAACCTTCAAGCTCCAAAAGACCAGCAACGTAGTGCTTCCAAGCAAGGAAAGGTAAGGATGTAGCACTTTTTTTTTATTTTTAGCTTTCTTGTATTTTCTAGTAATAAATATTATTTTTAGCCTATTTTCATTTATGAAAAAAAAATAGGCTTGGTGTCCGTGTGTATATGTGTGTGTGTGTCCCTAATAAAATCTAAACGGCTGGGGCGATTTCAGTTAAACTCGGTAAGGACATAGTACTATTTTGTCCGACACGACCGTGCCCTTGAAAATGTATTACGTCTCACCAATCCAACATGGCGGCTGTGCGAAATATTTCACCGGCATTGTACTGTATATCTCCAAAACTATTACTGATATCAACCTGACATTTTGTACGGTGATAAAGGGCACCACTTAAGGTTTATCTATGTGACTTTCAAAAACCTGTTAAGAAGAAAACTAACATGGTGGCCAAGTGAAGTTAAAATATTTAAATGTACTTTTATCGCGATTTAACCATCTCAGCGCAGTGAAACATGGTACAGCGTATGCGTGTACACATTGTAATGCACTTACATCTAATTTAGTTGAATTGTTTACATAACCTCAAGATGAGGCTGTGCGAAATTTTAAAATTAAGCTTTGATTTCTTGTGTCCTAATAATGCGTTCGAAGTGAACGTTTGAATAATGAACTTACGCAATAATCGTCATCGAATAGTGCATATCTCTATGGCGTACATATAAAAATACAACATATCGGCCATCCGAAATATTTAGACGGTTCTCAATATCTACTAATCTATGACGGCAATCGAACTGAAATTTTGTATGTTGATAAAGGCTATTAACATAAGTTCACCTATGGAACTTTCAACTTTCAATAACCTGGTGAGCACAAATCCAACATGGCGGCAACGCGAAATTTAAATATTTAAATGGACGTTTCTCGCGATTTATCAATCCAAGCGCAGTGAAACTTGGTACAGTAAACGCTTATACAAATTTAAATCCACTGACATCTAATATATTTCAATTGGTTTTATAACCTCAAGATGACGGGTGTGCGAAATTTTAAAATCTCGTTTTTATTTCTTGTGTCGTAGTCATGCGTTTCAAGTTTGAATAATACACTTACGCAATAATCTTCTTCTAATAGTATATAACTCAATGGCCTACAAAAATCCAATATGGCGATCATCCGAAATATTTAGACGGTTCTCAATATCTACGAATCTATTACAGCAATCAAACTGAAATTTTGTATGTTGATAGCGGCAATTAACATAGGAAGGATATATGAAAATAGGCTATTTAGTTCTTCACGGAACTACTTGTTATTATTTCTTTCATGTGTCTAATAAGGCCAGCAAAATAAGTGATCATTTAAAGCTTGTCAAATATATCCCAGACCAGTATATACATTTCTATGAGGAGCGCCACGGCAGGAGCTGCTGACCAGGACAATGGATATCTATAAAACAAATGATGGTGGCGTATTGTTGTGTAATACGAGTGTATTATACATTATCTGCCTCTACAAAGATCTTCTCAAATTTGAGTGTAAAACGGGGCATATTCCTTTACATAAAATGCGCTTTCGCTAGCTCATTGTAACGTCCAGACATAGTGCCGACATTAAGTGATGCAATTCGGGTTAGCTTGTTTAGCCGTCGCCGCCCGTGCGACGGTAACCCTTGCATACTTCTCGCGCCAACCGGGCCTCGGCGTCGCGCGTCGCTTCTGGGGGACGCCCTAGCCTTTAGTTCAGATCCTTGAGACAGCATGTCATGGGGATGTGACGAATTCTTTTTACAGCCGGCTTGTCACATAGCCTGTCGCCAAGCATTTTATAGCTGCCAGCACATAATGAGGCCGCCCCTAACATGGAGAACAGACGCCTTTTGCAGCCGCCCCACTGGAGTACAGACGCTGCAGCTAATGGGATTTCAACAGCATTTCCTTCTGCTGAGGGCCCATTACCCTCTTACAAGAGCTCATCCGCCCTAATCCGTTGACATAATTTAAAAAAAAACGGATATCTATTAAAAGAAACGCTTCATATACAATTTTCTACGGTATCAATACAAAAGATAATACAAAAACTAGAAATCACCAGCTACTTCAAGAAAAAAAGGTGTGTGTACATAACCTGTTTTAATTACAAATTAAAAGCAACGTTTACTCTGCATTTGGGCTGTATGTATCCATCTTATTCGTGAACGCCTATGCATCATGACAAAAATAATAACTGAATAATCAGTGCTCATTTCTAATTAGATATGGTGATTGTTGTGTTGTGGGGCGGAACACTAAGGTTATCGGCCTTTAACAGCAAGAAAACAATAATTCTTCAATCCTCGTTACAAGCCACATGACTAGTTTTTGAATGTGGTCACCATGAGCAAAATCTTTGTATTATTCGCTGCTCTTTGTAACACACTGGAATAATGGGCTCACAATTGCTGTCTTATACAGGATTACTTCCACATTTGAATAACACAAGTCAACATACTGGGTTCTGTATGTATGGGTCATGGCTAACTAATAAAAGAAAGAAAAAAAAATGTTATACCTAATAACTGTTTGCGTTTGTAGCTACCACAACCTAAGTTCAAATCTGAAGGAATTCACTATTTTTATACGTTCAAACGAAAACAAACGTTAATTTATTATATTTACATCACGTTTATTTACAAAACATAGTTAACATTAATCTAAAAAAGCAAAAACAAGACGAACAAACTTTTAAAATGAATATTTTTGGTACTTCTTCTGTGTGGGTATGAACTTTCTCGTATTAGCCCCCAAATGTAATCACAATCACCCTTCATGTTCTTGATAACGTTGCTGAAGTCCATCACGTCTTCCCCTTGGTCTTCTGAATCTTTGAATAGGTCCAAACGTGTACTTTAAGGACATTCTGCTACCCATTAATTTCAAGTTCTCAAGCATAGTGGAAATAACCTCTTTGTAATTGAATCGGTGAGTTGAAAAAAGGTACTCATTCCAAAATTCTTACTTTTCAAGAGAAAGGAAACACTATTTCGTAGCTAAACGAATGGTTTGATCGAAAAGTTACTATTAGGCATTTGTACATCATCTATCTGCATATTCAACTACAAAGTATGGAATTCATATTACATACGGTTTTCAAGATATAAGGTGCGTTCAAAAAGTAACGAGCCGGAGGCTGTAATGCGCAAACCGGTGACGACATGGGCTAATCGTGGCGTGTGTAACAAGGTGTGATTCCGACTAGAGCGTGGAAGGTCACATCCCGTCGCTAGAGGGCACGCGTGCACGTCACGTGACGATACAAAGCGAGCAGCAGCATGCATCAATCGTCCATCGCTGCCAGTCGCATTGCAAACAGTGACATGAAGGCGTCAATCGAAGAGCAAAGAGGTGGTGTTCGGTTTCTGACAGCGAAAGGAGTAAGGGGAAAGGACATTCATCGCCGAAAATCACAAGTGTACGGCGAACACTGCCTGTCCCTTGCAAGGGTCAAGGCGTGGCACAAGCGCTGCAGGGAAGGACGGGTGTCGTTAGCCGATGATGCCCGGTCTGGGGCACCCCCCTGCATTACCGAGAACAACGTCCAGCTGGTTGATGCACTCATTACCCAGGACCGCCGAGTGACAGTGAACGCCATAGCCGCCGTGGTCAGATTGAGCTTCGGAAGTGTGCACACCATCATGAAGGAACGACTGCACTTGCGCAAAGTGTGTGCCCAATGGGTGCCCCACAGTCTTCAACCACACCAGGAAGCATGTCGAATGGCCCACTGTCTTGGTCTTGGTTGGACGATTGATGCATGCTGCTGCTCGCTTTGAATTGTCACGTGACGTGCACGCGTGCCCTCTAGCGACGGGCTGTGATCTTCCACGCTCTGGTCGGAACCACACCTCGTTACACACGCCACGATTAGCCCATGTCGTCACCGGTTTGCGCATTGCAGCCTCCGGCTCGTTACTTTTTGAACGCACCTTATATCTTGAAAACCGTATGTAATATGAATTCCATACTTTGTAGTTGAATATGCAGATAGATGATGTACAAATGCCTAATAGTAACTTTTTGATCAAACCATTCGTTTAGCTACGAAATAGTGTTTCCTTTCTCATGAAAAGTAAGAATTTTGGAATGAGTACCTTTTTTCAACTCACCGATTCAATTACAAAGAGGTTATTTCCACTATGCTTGAGAACTTGAAATTAATGGGTAGCAGAATGTCCTTAAAGTACACGTTTGGACCTATTCAAAGATTCAGAACACCAAGGGGAAGACGTGATGGACTTCAGCAACGTTATCAAGAACATGAAGGGTGATTGTGATTACATTTGGGGGCTAATACGAGAAAGTTCATACCCACACAGAAGAAGTACCAAAAATATTCATTTTAAAAGTTTGTTCGTCTTGTTTTTGCTTTTTTAGATTAATGTTAACTATGTTTTGTAAATAAACGTGATGTAAATATAATAAATTAACGTTTGTTTTCGTTTGAACGTATAAAAATAGTGAATTCCTTCAGATTTGAACTTAGGTTGTGGTAGCTACAAACGCAAACTTTATTAGGTATAACATTTTTTTTTCTTTCTTTTATTAGTTAGCCATGACCCATACATACAGAACCCAGTATGTTGACTTGTGTTATTCAAATGTGGAAGTAATCCTGTATAAGACAGCAATTGTGAGCCCATTATTCCAGTGTGTTACAAAGAGCAGCGAATAATACAAAGATTTTGCTCATGGTGACCACATTCAAAAACTAGTCATGTGGCTTGTAACGAGGATTGAAGAATTATTGTTTTCTTGCTGTTAAAGGCCGATAACCTTAGTGTTCCGCCCCACAACACAACAATCACCATATCTAATTAGAAATGAGCACTGATTATTCAGTTATTATTTTTGTCATGATGCATAGGCGTTCACGAATAAGATGGATACATACAGCCCAAATGCAGAGTAAACGTTGCTTTTAATTTGTAATTAAAACAGGTTATGTACACACACCTTTTTTTCTTGAAGTAGCTGGTGATTTCTAGTTTTTGTATTATCTTTTGTATTGATACCGTAGAAAATTGTATATGAAGCGTTTCTTTTAATAGATATCCGTTTTTTTTAAATTATCACAACGGATTAGGGCGGATGAGCTCTTGTAAGAGGGTAATGGGCCCTCAGCAGAAGGAAATGCTGTTGAAATCCCATTAGCTGCAGCGTCTGTACTCCAGTGGGGCGGCTGCAAAAGGCGTCTGTTCTCCATGTTAGGGGCGGCCTCATTATGTGCTGGCAGCTATAAAATGCTTGGCGACAGGCTATGTGACAAGCCGGCTGTAAAAAGAATTCGTCACATCCCCATGACATGCTGTCTCAAGGATCTGAACTAAAGGCTAGGGCGTCCCCCAGAAGCGACGCGCGACGCCGAGGCCCGGTTGGCGCGAGAAGTATGCAAGGGTTACCGTCGCACGGGCGGCGACGGCTAAACAAGCTAGCCCGAATTGCATCACTTAATGTCGGCACTATGTCTGGACGTTACAATGAGCTAGCGAAAGCGCTAGAAATGAGGCGCATCGATGCCTGTGCTGTACAGGAAACACGGTGGAGTGGTGATAATGCGTACAACATTGGGTGTGGATACAAGTTGTATTATAACGGTACACGTGGAACTACCAGTGGTGTGGGAATTGCAGTATCAGCACAGTTTGATGGTTCTGTCTCCGAAGTCCAGCGGTATGATGATCGTCTGATGAAAATCGTCTACATCGCCGATGGAAGAAAAATCCACCTCTTCAGCGCCTATGCTCCTCAGACAGGCCTACCGGCAACGATCAAAGACGCCTTCTGGGCGTTGCTTGACGAAAAGACCGTTGACCGCTGAAGTGCCCTTAGAGGACTACCTCATAGTTGCAGGCGACCTAAATGGACATGTCGGTCGCTTGAAAGAAGACCATGCCGCCCATGGCGGATTCGGATATGGTGAGAGGAACGACGACGGACTGAGAATTCTAGATTATGCGGAAACCCATGACCTAGTCATTACGAACACATGGTTTAATAAACGTGATTCACATCTAATCACATACTAGAGCGGCACAGATACAACACAAATTGACTGCATTCTGGTAAGACGCAAAGACCTTAAAGACGTGTTGGACACTAAAGTCGTCCCTTACGAAACAGTTGCGACCCAACACCGACCAGTTATCTGCTAGCTCCGTGTAAAGCCGCCAATGGTCATACAGGCACGAACAGGACCGGCGAGAATCAGATGGTGGCAATTTAAAGAGAATGAAGAAGAAGTCATTAGACGTCTTACGCTGCCGCCGATTACTACTGTTGAAGAAAGCTGGGCAAAAATGAAGAAAGCTGTTCACGAAGCCACGCATGCCATTCTTGGACTTACGAAGCCAGGAAGACGTCGGATTGATAAGGACACATGGCTTTGGAATGACGCAGTCAAAACTGCGGTACGCAAGAAGAAGCAGCTTTACCACGAGTTTCTGGAAGACAAAACACCTTCTCGTTGGAATGCTTACAAAGTAGCACGCAGGGAAGCGAAGAAGACTTTTGCTTCGACAAAATCGGCTCGGTACGCAGACCTCTACGCGAAGCTGGACACACGCAAGGGAGAGCGGGACATCTATCGCCTCGTCAAATCCAGGCACCATAAATCTCAAGATATCCAACGCTTCTATGGCATCAATGACGATAAGGGCGTTTTGCTAGTCGACTGGAAGAAGGCGAGAGAACGTTGGCGAAATTACTTTGAGAAGGTGTCAACAGAGGAATTCCAGCACAACCAGATACCTGTCGCTACTGCTGTCGAAGGTCCTATCAAACCTATTGATGTCTTAGAGGTTGCAGGGGCCTTGAAACAAATGAAACCAAGGAAGGCAACTGGTTCAGATGACATCGCGGCGGAGCTATGGTGCTCTCAGAAGTGGGATCCAGCGGATTGGTTGGCAAGACTCTTCAACCAAATAGTCAAAGAAGGACGAACGCCACTTGATTGGCAACATAGCATCACGATACCTATCTTCAAAAAGAAGGGAAGTCCAGCCGAGTGTGCTAATTACAGACCAATTCGACTCCTCTGTCACACCATGAAAGTCTTCGAGCGCATTCTTGATAAGAGGATACGTGCAATCACCCAGCTGACCAAAAACCAAGCTGGATTTGTGAAAAATTGCAGCACAACAGATGCAATCCATGCCACACGGCTTTTAGTTGAAAAGCATCGTGAAAAGAATAAGCCGTTGCACCTTGCTTTCTTAGATCTCGAAAAGGCTTTTGATCGTGTACCGCACGACTTGATCTGGTTGACTCTCCGACAACATGGCATCCCAGAGTACGTTGTCAACTGGGTACAGTTGCTCTACGCGGAGCCAAGAAGTTACGTCCAAGCCGCCGCAGGAGCGTCGGAAAACTTCCATGTAACAGTTGGTGTTCATCAAGGTTCGGCCCTGTCACCATTGCTGTTCATTATGGTCATGGACACGGTTACTGCAGATCTACAACAACCGTTACCTTGGACCATTCTGTACGCTGATGACGTTATGTTGGCCGCTCAAAACAAGCTGGATCTCCAACATCAAGTCCAGGAATGGAGTGATCGTTTAAGTCAATATGGCCTGCGGCTTAACAAAGCTAAAACAGAATATATGACAACGGATGCTGGAGAAATCGGAACAATCCAAGTCGACGGCGATGATCTGCCTCGAACGACAAAATTTAAGTATCTTGGCTCTACGATAACTGTTGAAGGTCGTCTCACCGAGGAGGTCAACATAAGAATTAATGCTGCGTGGATGAAGTGGCGAACAACGACAGGTGTCATGTGCGATCGCCAGATGAAAGACCGTCTAAAATCGAAGATTTACCGCACTGTCATTCGTCCCGTAGCGCTTTATAGTACCGAATGTTGGCCGACCACGAAGGAAGCAGAACGTCGGCTAAGTGCCATGGAGACCAAGATGCTTAGATGGACAGCAGGCATTACTAGGTTGGATCACATCCCCAATCAAAGAATAAGGGAACGATTTGGTATCGCAGCAATCAGTAACAAAATGCGTGAGGGTCGTCTGCGATGGTTTGGGCATGTGCTACGGTCAGGAGTGGACACCATTGCAAAACAGGGCTACATACTGGAGGTCGCCGGGAAAAGACCAACGGGGGCGACCGAGACAACGTTGGGCCGATATACTGCACAGGGATTTGAAAGGCGTCAACCTTCATCCGGACATGGCCCATGACCGAGTCAAGTGGAGACAGCGGACTCAAATAGTGGACCCTGCCACGAGGTGGGACAAACGCTAAAGCAAAAGAAGAAGAAGAAAACAGGAAGTCTTCCTTTTAGTAGCGTAATAAACGGAAAGCCGTCCTCGTAATGGACTAAGGCAGGAGGTCAGAGTAGGACAACGCGCCACGAAAACTCATAAAACAAAACTCAGATGAAATTGCGCCAGAAGTGTGGCCAACTGCCACTGTAAAGAAATGCACATGACTTTTGATGATTTGATTGACCGTTTACTATTTGTAATTCTACGGGCAACCACAATTACCTGGAAATCCAATGCAATGGATTTGTTATTATAGTTACTGTAGTAGAATTTCAAGTGCATATAGATTCTGTTTTGTAAAAAGCTCCTTTGTGGAATTGTTATACTAGCGGACCCGTGCGAGAAATCTCGCCTCTTCTTAAACCACACAGCAACAATATTTGCAAATCGCACACTTCTTACAAAAATCGGTATTTATGAAATTAGAATGCAAATCGTCACTGCTAATGTCATTTGTGTGCTGAGTCCATTGATTGAGAGCGAACCTGTAGGTAAATTAACGTTTAATACCGTAGTTTTGGACATGAAACATGCGTCCCTACGGCCAAAATACGAACTGAACAGCAATGATGTCTCGTATTTCCCACAGCATCAGTATTTGCAAATCGCACACTTCTTACAAAAATTGATATTTATGAAATTAGAATGCAATTCGTCACTGCTAATGTTGTGTGCTGAGTTCATTAATTCACAGCTTAGTTGCAACACTCACCGGTTATTCGATATTTATGAAATTATGCAATTTTAGTGCTCATTGCTTTGATTTACTGTTTCCGAAATCTATGCAAAATGATAGAGGAAAGACCTCAAGATGTTAAAATTACACGAAACAGGCGTCACGGCTGCTAAAATGTGAAATGGACAGCAATTATGGAGCGTATTTTTCCTACAGCAAAAATATCTGCAAATTGCACACTTCGTACGTATTTCATTAGAGTGCAATTCGTTACTGCTAATGTCTATTCTCTTTCATTTGAATGCTCATTGTCACGATAGGGCGCTTGTGAGCGCCGCAGGAGGGATCTATACTACTGAAATATATGGCGGCTTCGGTGGCGTAGTTGGTAGCATGCTGAGCTTCTATGCCCAAGATAGCGGGTTCAAACCCGGCCGAAGCCGTCGGATTTTTTAAGAGCGTTAAAATCCCTCAGTATGCCTTCCTTCGGAGGGGAAGTAAAGCCGGCGGTCCCATGTCATAGATTTATGGCATGTTAAAGATCTTTCCACTAATTACACCTGTGTGAAACTAAATTGGATAGGTTAAGAATGTAAACAACGCTCTTAGGCTGCTACGTTCGTTGCCAAGAGCCGACTGCGGTGGCGGCAAAAGTAGGAACTATTTGAAAATTCAAAGTTGCAGTCCCTACTTGAATAAAAAAAAAACAAATACACTAATACAGTCATCACAATTAACACCGGTTATCAGACAGATTCTACACACACCCAAAGTACACGGGGCTACATGACCGCGTTGTCGCAGCCCCTAAACTAAGGAACCAACCAACCTACTGAAATATGATGATGATGATGATGATACATCAATTTTCTGGAAAAAAAATGCCAAGAATCGATCAGTAAAAAGGGCCTTTGGTGTATAAACGAGTGTTGTGGTGACAACTGTCCTTTTCACCACATATAATGTTCACGCCTGTGGAACGGGATAATATTGTATGTTTCACAAAACAGATCTCAGGCATTCGCTTGTAGGAACAGAAACCACAGGAACCTTCTCCTGTCCACTTAGAGGCAGATGCCGAAGAACATAATATTATTGACCTATATCTGAAACATTTATTATTCAGAACTTGGAATGCAATCATGAATGACAAGCTACTTATATTCATCAATCACTTCAATACCGAATCTGCAAAAAAGATATTGAAACAATTCTTTTTGGTTCAATTTAGGCCTACATTTAGAACGGTAGAAAGGGTATTTTTTTTATTACCGCATAGAGTTAATATTAAATTTCTGTTTAGTTTTTCAGTCATAATATAAGGTAAAATCTTTGAAATATAATGTTTAAAAAATTGATCTAAAAATTAATGGCCAAATATGCGTAAATGTTCATAAAGCTTTTGCAAACCTCGTCGATAATGGTGGCTGTATTAGCCGTTTACCCATTATTTTGGATTTTAGTAGAGTGGATCATACCCTACATAAATGGTTCATTGTGTCCCCACAAAAACACCCTTGCAAAACTTCAGCTCAGTTGATTAATTTCCTTTTTGGTGAAAGAAACACAGAACAACTTCAGAATTATTGAAATTTGTATTTTTCACGAGCGTTCGAATACATAATGTGGTATTGAGTGCCAAAGGGCCAAAATCACAAGAATGAAAGATGACATCCTAAAATGTATGCAATATGTGGTTTAGATTGTCGGAAAGAACACACATCTCTGCATGTTTTTGTACAGAAGCTACTGTCTCCTACAAGACAAATGCACGTTTCCTTTAAAAAGAGCACTGAATTGATATTGCGAGATGAATGTAGGTTTAGGCAACCCATAACAGCCGACGGAATACGCGCGGCCATGTGGCTGATGGCTTATTGGCTGCAATGCACGTGGCAGCGGCGGATCCATCTGTCCAGTAGGATTATTTGTTCCTGCGAGAACTGTCAAAAAAGACGTGCAAACTTAAAGTAAACGAACTCTACCTTAGGCACTGTAATAACAACACGCCAGCAACGAAACTATTTTACGTACATTTGAGTAAAATAGTGTGTTTGTGGCGCAACAGTTTGGTCTTACGGAGGTGAAACTCCCTTATGTGTTTTATAAACGAGTGACGTCCATAGCACCGTAACCATTGTGATATGGGAGTTTATTGAAAACAATTAGTCCTTTGCGCTGGAGCAAGCTTAGGATGTATTCCCACTCGTCGAAAACTGTCAACGCCGATATTCCATGCGACGGCCGCATACGCTAGGCAAGGAGTTTCAAGGCAGCGTGTAGCTTCTCTGCAGGGGCGGATATAGGGGAGGGCGAGGAGGGCGACCGCCCAGGGCCCCGCGGTCCAAGGAGCCCCGCGCCATGGATATTTTAAAATTTAATTAATTATGCTTTTCAATAGTACATTATGCAACGAGCCTATAATGGCAATAATTAAGACACGAGTATGTTTATAAAACGAGCGTATGGGAGTTTTGTAATTTCCATGCGAGTATCTTAATTACCTCTATAGGCGAGTTGCATACGACTGTTTATGTTCGACGATAATTATTATAACAATTTTATGTTCGAACATAAATATTCATAAATATCTGTCGAGATTTCGCCAGTTTTATGTACTGAATAGAGCGCATGGAACGCACAGAATACCTTCTTTTTGACCATGGCCTCCTCGATTACCCCACGATGACACTAGGCCACGCAGTGAAATTTAAATAGAAGGCCGTGGAACTCACCGCAGGTGCGATGCTATCGTTATATAATTGGTCAAACAACTGTTTCTTGAGCTGTGATTGGTGCGAGAAACTGTTTCGTAATGAAAAATAGTAGTAAAATGATCCGTCATTATGATACAGTTTTCTGACATATAATAGTCAGGGTCGAACATAAATTTAATTAATTAATCACCGGTAATTAATTAATTAATTAATTATGCTTTTCAAAGTAATTTATAATTCATTTTCCTTTTTTCAATGCAGCCATGACCTCTCGTGACCGTTTAGCAAGTTTAGATTTCAGTGAAATAATAGAAGACTTCAGCCGGGAAAAAAGTCGCAAAGGAATAAGTTATTTTAATATTTCATAGTTTAGATAATCTTCTTCAAGGGTACATAAAGGTTTCTTTCGTATTATTAAAAAATGTATGATACTTTAGTGTATTCACAATATTGTAACTATTCTTTATTTTATTATTATTATTATTATTATTATTATTACCAAACTATTTTCCATTTGATTTGATATATTTTTTATTTCCCATTGTTGTGGGCCCCACCTTATCATATCGCCCAGGGCCCCTCAAGGCCTGGATCTGCCACTGCTTCCCTGTCAATGTGTGATCTCTTGTATTCGTGGGTGGTTTGGATGTCTGATCTCCCGCCCCCTCCGTAATACAATATTCCTCGTTCGTTCGAAATGTGCCATGGTTTCAATATATAGTGGAACGTGGATAATTCGAACTTCGATAATTCGAAATCTTCTTTAATTCGAATTTTTCTCTTGGTCCGTAGCATTTTATATACAATCAATGCTAAAAATTCGTGGTTAATTCGAATTATATTTTGGATAATTCGAAGTTTTTAGTGTAAAAATCCGATCGGAAGCCAAACAGTTGGGACAATTCCCGAAAAAACTGTTCCGAGTGCAGCCCCAAGGAACAAACCACATCACAGAACTTAAGCGGGTTGTTTAAAGTAGAAATGACGTAAGTAGTTCTGTTTTCCGTCCCTTAAATTTGTTAGATTCTTTTGTGATGGCTGAGAGACTTAATTGTAGGAAACAGGTAAAAATCTCAAACTATTTTGAAAAACAGTAGATTTCTCTAAGACTAGTTTGCTGGATTACTACTGTCGTTAAATAGGAGAATAGTACATTTTGGTTTTATTTTTCATTTGAAACTTTTGAGGTTATTCACGATACAGTCTTTATAAAGTACCGTTGTCTATTAATCTGCTTTGTTGAACGTAAATAATTATGTAAACGTAATTCAATATATTTTCTCTACCCTTTTCAAAGAACTTTGTTAATTCGAATTTTTGGTTAATTCGATTTTTTTTTACTGGTCCCTGAGGTTCGAATTATCCAGGTTCCACTGTACTAATTAGAGCGTTGGGCGCCCCTGGGTGGTGTTTACATGATCGCCGCTGCGCTGACTAATTTACACAAATCAAATCAATTTACTCGTTTCGATACGGAGTAGGCACGGCACGGCACGGTTGCGGCTCGGGTCGGCACGGCGCGGCCAAGGAGCTAGCTTGCTCACTCACTCACTCGCTCGCCGCGCGCGGTGTTTGCTTCAGTCTCGCGCTCGCGTACGTGTGTGATGCCGAGTGGTGTCGTGTGCTCTTGTGCTGTGTTGTGTGCGACACTGGCTCCCTCCAGCCACTCACGAGGGATGATGGCCTTGTGTGGAATTTAACACGGTTCGAATCACGAGGGTGGTTTTTTTTGTTTGTTTTTGTGCTAATTGCTTGGTAAAAAAATAGGGTGAGTTATCGCAAGGAAAACCCCAAAGTTTTTCAATGTAATGACGTTGTAATTAAGAAAAAAAAGAAGCAATGTAGGGTATAGAGTTGGGGGGGGGGGGGGTTCGAGTCAGGAGGGCGTGTTGGTGTATAGACCGGGCATAACCAACACATTCATGGAGAAATGAGGTAAAATTTGCATAGCCTTATGAGTAGATAAACTAGACGATTATTATTGAGTAGTTTTAGGAGGAAATGATTTCCAGTCATGGGGCGTTATGGTCTAGTGGCGTGTTAATGCATGGGAGATCCAGTCCTCCTCATTGCCATCAGCTGTTCTTGTGCACTGTGCCGTTGCCATGGCAGCGTGACTGATTGGTGCGGTGCGGCGTGGCAGTGATATGGGCGGCTGCCATCTACCACTCACTACCTCTGCCGTCCTCAAAATGGTGTTCGTGCTTTCCCATTTCCACGGCGGCTTCGGTGGTGTAGTTGGTAGCATGCCGCGGGTTCAAACCCGGCCGAAGTCGTCGTATTTTTAAGGGCGTTAAAAATCCCACAGTATGCTTTCTTCTGAGGGGAAGTAGAGCCGGCGGTCCCATGTCATGATTTATGACATGAAAAAGAACCTTCCACTAATTACAATTGTGTGAAGCCAACATTTGTGGGTTAAATTGATAATGCTATATTAGATCCAACGTTCGTAGCCAGGTGCTGGTTGCGATGGCATCTAGTAGCCAAGTCCGCAACTAGGTGTCGTGGACAGTGAAAGTAGGAACTACTTGAAATTATTGTTTGCAGTCCTTACTTGAATTAAAAACAGATAACATACACTAATACAACCATCACAATTAAATTGACTCAACGACTTGTTCGTTTTTGAATGATAATTTTTTTGTTTTTCCGTAATTTTTGTTAATTTTTATAATTATCATTTTATAATTATTATTTTTATTGATTTTTTTTTGTTTTATTAAATTTAGGTATTTTCAAATTTAAGTGTCCGCCTCTAAATTTGAATTTCAATTCCAAATTTGTATTCTTTAATCTGTGTTAAGAGGGGCAGATGACCTCGTAGTTCCGCCCCTTAAAACAACAATAACTAACTAACTAGGTGTCGTGGATGGTAGCATTAGGTATCAAAAGTAGGAACTACTTGAAAATTGATCGTCTGTAGTCCTTACTTGAATCACAGATATGACACACTAATACAGTTATCATAATTAACACCGGTTATCAGACAAAGTACACGGGACTACAGTACATGACCGCGTTATCCTATCAAATTCGTACTTGGGTGTCAAACCTCAAACAATTCGTCCAATTGTTGACAACATGGGTGAGATGTGATACGAATGGACGAGGACAGATTGTTGTTTTACTTTGCATTACTTTGGCTTTGGCTGATAACCTGTGCCATTGTTTTGGTGAGTGCCATCCCACTTCTAGGATGGCTGAGATGGGAATCTGTCTCGCGAGAGCACGCGCCCTCCATATCTACTCTCGACTACACAGAAATTTACTTACGCAGTTATTACACTGCTCAGATCGTGGGCGTCTCAGGTGACAAAACCAACGATGAAGGTTCAACGTCCGTTTTAACTGCTGTGGATGAATGAATTAATTAATAAACAGACCAAATAGAGAGAGGATAAACATACCTTAATTAAATTTCTTGTCAGCCGGGAATCGAACCCGGTCCTCAGAATTGTCAGCCTGAAGTATTCAGATGTTTATTTATTTATTCATCCACAGCAGTTAACTTAAAACCTGCATCGTTTTACTACACAACGTTGAGACGTGGTGTAATAACTTGTGTAGAGACCTGTACATGTTGCCACTGGGTGTGTAATCGAGAGTCGATATGGAGGGCGCGTGGTTCTTAACTGCCCTCGGTCGATGTTTCTAGTATTTCACTTGTCGCTTGTCGCTTTCCAGTGCTTCCCGTCGTGATAGACATTTTGCAAGTGTTGCCTTCGCAATAATTGCTTTTCAGTCGGTCATCCATTATTAAATTGTGCAGGGAGTAAAGCTAACCTCGAAAAAGTATATTGATTAATTAAACACATCGTTACACAAAGCTTCATTCCCAAGAATCCAGAGTAACGGGCTAGTTGAAACTCGTCTACGTCTGATTCTTACAAAATTGTGTATTTTAAGGGGGTGAAGCACCGCGTACAGTTATCAACCCGGAGGCTGAAAGGGTTAGTGGGTAAGAGCATATGAACAAGTGCACGTAAGATTGTCGACTTTGAGGAATGTGCCCGTCTTGGCCTTGGAGTGGTCAGAGTACAGTTGAGTGGCCTTGTTCTGGTCTAACCTTCACTTTCCTCCCGCTTTCCATATTTGTTGAAATACCCGCGGCGATATAAGGCACTAGCGTGATTTTAAGAAATCGTCTCTTTGTGTTGTATTTATTGTTGATCTGCAACAGATACAGTGAATACCCCCAATCGCTCCCGCTGGAAAGCAGGTGTGACGAGCAATAGCATTCTTGATGCCAACCGCGTGGGCTTATTAGCAGGTCAGTTGCCTGGAGTCGAAATTACGGAAAACCATTTCATGAACCTGGTTTGAACCCCGGCCCCATTGGCGGAGAAGGAAATGTTATGTCTCCTTCACTGAACCTCGACACGTGTGTATAAAGTATTGACGTAATATTTGCTGAATTCGCGCTTGTATTCTGCTTGTGTCGCTTAATCGTGTGCACGCTATGCCGTTGATATGAGTTCCCAAATCCCAAAGTTGGTATGTTTCATGTCGCCCAAAAGTCAGTAACATTCTGTGCATTCAGCAGGTGGAAGTAATGGAGTTGGCAGCTCGGCAGTGAGTGGTCACACTTCCCTATTGATAAAATAACACAAAATAATGTCCTGGTTAGTTTTATAATTCATCGGGAGGGAAATACAAGCTTCATTCTTACGTCTGGTAGGATTGGAGCAGTGAGTGCCCTGTTCCGGCTGGTAGCGGCTTGTCCATTAGGGTATGTTTTTACTGTCTGGTCACGCTTTCTCAACTACGTTATTTGTGGACACCCTAACGAAGCTCTTATTGGGTCATAGAATGTCAGAACACTCACGCGGCCGTGCATTCTGAGTGCGTCGCAAGGTGGAAATTTGATTTGCTCCGTTTTTCAATTTCCAACAGACTTCTTGACACTTCGATGAAGAGGGGACGATAACCTCGATGTTAGGCCCCTTAAAACAACAATTATCATCATCAACTTCGATGAAGGAAGTGCTGCGTCACCTGACATGTGCAGTTTTTAATCTAATAGCTGTATGTGGAATCAAATCATTTCCTTTCCAAAGTTATTTATGTATCGTATGGCTTTTAGTGCCGGGGGTGTCCGAGGACATGTTCGGCTCGCCTGAGTCTGTAGCTGCTTCCAGCGGACACCCTTAGGGCGAGCTACAAGTTCCGTTCAATTTCAAGTAGTTCCAACTTTCGCCACCAGATATCAATGATACCTAGTGGTGAACGTTGGAACTTTGATAGAGCGTTCCGACGAAATCTAACCTAACAATTTGGCTTCACACGAGTTTAGTCTGTGGAAGGATCTTTTACATGCCATGAATCTATGACATGGTACCGCCGGCTTTACTTCCCCTCCGAAGGAAGGCATATTGAAGGATTTTTAACGCTCTTAAAAAAATCCGACCACTTCGGCCGGATTTGAACCCGCTATCTTGGGCACAGCAGTTCAGCATGCTACCAACTAAGCCACAGTTCTTACAGTGTAAACAGAATTACATTTTTAAAAAGCTTCGACTCACGACTTAGAATATCTATTTTGTAAGCTTTGTCACTGCGTGCAGACAAGCTAGTCACGTTATATGCGCCATTCAACAAAAATGTCTATGCAAAAATTATCGTCGGTCAATATCCCATGTTAATATAAAATTTTATGTAGGGATGCATTTTATTCCCGTGTAGCTTTCACTTAAAGATACTTGAGCTTGGGACAAGATGGCTGAAGCAACGCTTGTCAGGGAGTAAAGACAACTTCTAACTTATTAGTTCTTTAAGTACGAATTAACCCGATTTCCAAATGAAGTTGTATTTTTCAGTCGCCACACCTTACTGACCTGCTCCCTCCGAGCAGTGTTTTCAAATGGTTGAAATGTATTTTTACTTGTGGCTTAACGCCAGTACAGAATATTTGGCAATGCCTTTTATCCATCTCCCGCGAAGTACGGCTGTCTGGTCGAACTGAAGCAAGTGATCGTACGATGGCAGTGACTGAAGTTATCTCGGTGTCGTTGGTCAGCTATGATCTTTGAAGTGAAGCCAACTTGGAAGCCATGTTGTTTTGAGACGTACGCTTGTCAGGGAGTAAATAATACCGGGAGCTGCCTGAAGGACTCAAAATTGAAGCCACCTTTTCAAGTACAAAGGGGGTGTAGTGGATGATTTGAGGTTAGAGCTATTTTCTATAAAGAAGGATATTATGGTTAGGTTTTTAGTATCGGTCTAATATCTATGATTGGAAAAACGTAAGATTAGTTTACTAGTTGGAGGAGGCCATGGTGGAAACTTTCTCTATTCCTTGCTCCCTGACTCAGGCCTTCATTCCAAGAAGCCGTGTTCATAACAACATGGATTCTGATGGCTTGGCACAGCGTAAAGCAACATGAATTGTTGGAAGTCGTGCAACGGTATACAGTAAACTGAGAATTGCGGTACCACATAGTTTACTGTTTTGTTTTTAGTGGAGTTAAAACTATAGTAGCGAGCGATTCGATGAGTGGCTGCAGGGAGTGGTGTATGCGTGTGTGTGTAACATGCTGATGGAAGCCCTCGACCAGCTGTTCTTGCTGCCAGAGAGGGCGCTGGGGATGGACAGCACTCAACTCAGACAAGACCTGGCTGGACTAGACTTCAGCAACGTGAAGCTGCTTCACACGGCGCCGCAGGGCAACGTCTGGCTATGTGAGTGCTTGTTTAATGTCTAGCCTAATCCTTGTAGGTCAACAACAGCTAACTAACCTGGTCCTCTGTAGAAATGGATAATATGACGAGCTGTTTGTCGTTTGGAGGTGTTAATAATGCATTTTTTCAGCAATGCCAACCTGATGTTTGGCGTTAGATCACAGGAATTGGCGCTCAGTTTGAAACATGGAGTCGCTTATGCCATTATCAGTAAGTTTGGATCAGTGATTGGGGTGTGAATTTCTAGGCTATAACCGTTATGCTCCTCATATTGGAACCTTATTGGACACATGGTTTAGTATCCACCTACCCTAACCAATAGGGCTTCGTCTAGCTGGAAGTTTTGAGTGTGGGGAAGTGAAGTTGGCGACTAATGTTTTCGTCAATTTCCTGCTCCAAAGTTTAAAGTTGATAATTTGCTTTAAGTACGAATATAGTGTTTCCTGAATGCAATTAGCGTCTATATTTCCGTGTCATGCATTCCCCCGGTACATTTACAGCAAGAAATAAGAAAATAACTGTGGAACAGGCAGGCGACCACATGCATTGGGAAGATAACCCCCTCACCCGTTTGTGTTATACCGGTAGCTTTATTTCAGGGGAGCCTTCTACTTATAGGAATGTTGATGCCATTCGCTCCAGTAGTTTTGACATCAACCCAGGCATATTATACTGGTATCTTAAAATTGAGACAAAGTTGACCTACCCGTCCTCTCAATTAAATCTGTTGATTCACTAAGGTGTGTCATTAAGTTAGGTATCATCCCGGTATTTGCCTGGAATAGAACTGGGAAACCACGGAAAGCCATTAGGATGGCTGAGGTGGGAATAGAACTTGGACCTTCGGGGTGACAGCCACTGCTCTTCATTTACTAGGGAAATTATGGACAATGTAATGAATATGTTTAGTCCAAGCTAATGATCATATAATGAGGGCCAGTCGCGCCCCAACACTCGCAGGCACCGTTGTTGACCGCATACCGTCGTGACTGACCCCTCCAAGTGACACCATTCTACCTTCCTTGGAACTGCTGTTGAGCGCGGCATTCATAATAATTGGGTTGACGATCGTTGCTTCGTAAGAGTTAGTGCACAACCGACTGTGGATAGTTTCATTTTAAACATGCACAAAATAAATATAACTAAAGAAAATAGTTCGTAGGGCCTTTCAAAACTCCACACATGTTTGAGAACAGTGTTGCAAGTTGCTGAAAATCGCAATAGTTGAGCGGCTTCGGTGGCGTGGTTGGTAGCATGCTGAGCTTCTATGCCCAAGATCGCGGGTTCAAACCCGGCCGATGTTGTCGGATTTTTTAAGAGCGTTAAAAATCCCTCAGTATGCCTTCCTTCGGAGGGGAACTAAGGCCGGCGGTCCCATGTCATAGATTTATGGCATGTTAAAGAACCTTCCACTAATTACACCTGTGTGAAGCTAAATTAGGTTAAAATGTAAACAACGCTCAGGTTCCCACGTTCGTCGCCAGGAGCCGACTGCGGTGGCGTCTAGTAGCCAAGTTCTGAACTAGTAGTTGTTGGTGGCGTTTGGCGGCAAATGTAGGAACTACTTGAAAAATTGAAAGTATGCTGTCCTTACTTGAAATAAGATACAGAAACACGCACTAATACAGCCATCACAATTAACACCGGTTATCAGACAGATTCTACACACATCCAAAGTACACGGGGCTACATACCGGGTTGTCGCAGCCCCTAAACTGAGGGACCAACCAACCAGTCACAATAGTTTCTTCAACAGAGAAATGTCAAGCGACAAGTCGGCAACACTGTTAGATTCGTGTCCATATGGAGCAACATGTGAGTAACTCGATGGCTGTATTGGGGCAAGGAATTTATTGTATACCCGACGCGGCACAGCGACCTGACTCAAGTTTGTGACGTGAGGGTTGAACGTAGGCCATGAGACTTCTGACAGTGGAAAGAGGTAATTTGCGCTGTGCAAGTGACCTTCTGCTTACTGAGCCGCAATGGGTTTCAATGTGTTCTAATGACTGGTGACGTAATAGCATGTTTTTTGTTTGTTAACAGAACAATTGTATGTTTCTCACGACCTACAGGCTTTTAGCTTGGGATGCAAGGATAGCGAGCCTTCCCAAACTCACGTTTAACGCCAGGTCCCTTATTACTCTCAGATTTATCACTCACTATTGATATAGACTATTTGTTTTCATTGTTGTTAATCGCCACAACGACAGCGATGGGGGACTGCAGCAGTCCCTAAGTTACCACAGAAACACGGGTTATCAGACCAATTGAACATACATTGTTGGCAGCATCTTGTTCACCTTTGAACACAAGAATAAAGCTAGGGAATTTGTCTAAAATAAATTCATTCTTAACATTTGATCACTCACATTTTCTGGACTCGTATTTGAAAGAAACACGCATTCACAATCATCATTACTATTTATTATATCAGACGATGTCGTAAGTTAAATACCATATTGTTTGTGAAGAAAAATTAGTAGTAGGTTCATTTTCTCTCAGCAATGTGAAATTACTTCGCTACTACATGTGTGCTTTAGTCCGCAGTCGCGCTCGTCTGAGATAGAGTTATGTGACTTAAAAGTTAAAAATAAGTGCGTAATATCATCGAAGAAAACAACGTGGGAACACATTTCAGAGGAAAATCGACCGAAAAGAGCACAACATTATAAGATTGGGAAGGTTGTGATGAAAGTGACTACATTCGCCACCGATAAGTGCAAATAACAAGCGAAATCGACAACTCAAGAATCTACTTCAACTTTAAAAAGATTGCTGTATGAAATTAATGTTCCAAAAACTGGACAAAATCTTACCGACAAAGCTACAGATACAGTTATTGTTTTAGGGGGGGGGGGAGGGTCATCTTCCTCTCTACAGATGCGGAAGACCTACTAATGTTTTTCTTCTTGTAATTATATTTGCGTTCCTTATCTGTTGAAATAAATTATATCCTTTCCTGTTGTAAAAGATTGTGCAACTTTTAAGAATAAACTATGTTAGAGAAAAAAAACTAAGAATGAGTGTGCACTTGCCGATAACCTACTGTTCCCAGCACAACGGGCATCTACCATGTCGCGGCTGTGGTGATTTTGATTTGTTGGGTGTCTATAAGGTGCACAGCTAAATCAAACATGAACTTCTGGAGAAAGTTCAATTATACCTTTTGTTCACCTCAGGCCTGTGAAGTGCGGTCGGAAAGTCGAGAACGTCATTTAAATGTTATGCATAACTGCACAGCTTACAATGAGTTCCGGATTTGTTCACAGAGAGATTCGCGAGCGTAGTGGGTAGCATGCTGAGCTTCTATGCCCAAGATCGCGGGTTCAAACCCGGCCGAAATCGTCGGATTTTTTAAGAGCGTTGAAAATTCCTCAGTATGCCTTTCTTCGAAGGGGCAGTAAAGCCGGCGGGCACGTGTCATAGATTTATGGCATGTAAAATAATAACTACAATTGTGTGAAGCTAAATTTGTAGGTTAGATTTGATTAACGCTCTATTAAGTTCCAACGTTCGCTGCCACGTGCCGGTTGTGGTGGTATCTAGTAGCCAAGTTCACAGCTAGGTGTCGTTGACGGTAGCATTTGGTATCAATTGTAGGAACTACTTCAGTCCTTACCTGAATCACAGATAACACACACTAATACAGCCATCACAATTATCATCGGTTATCAGACAGATTTTACACACATCCAAAGTACACAGGGCTACATGACCGCGTTATCGCAGCCCCTAAACTGAGGAAACAACCAACCAGAATTTCAAGCGCAGTTACCAATTAATGGGAATCTTTTCTTAATTTAACCAAAAACTCTCTCTACAAAACAGTGTCCTGAGCATGTAACGATTCTGAGGGTGTTTTAAAGCGCAATCTATCGTTTAAACTAGTTCATCCTTTACGAGAGATCTTCATCGCGCATTGTAAAACGGGTCTGCCACACTCCATCCATTTCTCTTGGCGTCAGAGCTCCTCTGTCTCGCATCAGCAGGTTTTATTCTGATCTACACCATCCGGAGCAAGTCAGCAAATGCTACTTTTATTGAAATATGCTTGTACAGTATTTAGCTTTTAAGAAATAATACAGTAGTCTGCTAAAATTGTCCTTGGAGGACAATATTTATTCTGTGAAGCAAGTGCCATGAAAACTTTACATTAAACACCCTTCTCAGCTCCTTTTCGCCAGCAATAAAATGCTATCAATTAAGTTAAGTTTTTCGCGGCTATAGACAGGGCTTATAAAACAAATCCTTAGAATTATGAATTTTATTAATGCAGCCATGCACGGGCCAGGGTAGGGATATTGGAAGGAACCGTCCCAGCATTTGCCTGGTGGTGGAAATGGGAAACCACGAACATCATTCAGTACTTTCTATCTGTTGCGAGGTGTGGGTCAGAGGTGCTAAGACTTTCCGTTAAGCCGGGTGAACACAAACACATTGCGTGCTGATAAATGCCTTTTCGTTTTGCTAACAAGACACGGTGTTCGTTTAGAAAGCGTCTGTTGTCACAACTTTCATTAATCTCGTGTAATGCTAATTGTGCAATACCAGCATTGATAATCCCATAAACCTGTGTTTAAAGAAGGAATACTTACCGAGTGTCCGAAGATGTTCAACGTTGGCAGTTGGCGTGACACTACCATTAGTCGCTGCGTTACCGTACCCCAAGTCTGCTAGTTTCACCTACTATCGTTTTTTTTAATATACGGTATATATTATGGTTACTCGAGTTTAGGCCTTAACTTAATTACAAACAAACCAACATACATATTGTAAAATGAGTTATACCAATATTTTCCTTGTTTAATTCGAGTTAGACTACAATATATAAGCCAATTATTCTCAAGTTTATTAATTATTATTTTTTTATTTGTGGTTGTATGAAAAATTGTCCGGGTTTTTGACGTCTTTTCTAGGAACCGCTAATTTAAAACTATATATAACTTATAGAAAAATACTTAGCTGAGGGTAATTAAATATTTATATGTTCCAGGCACAAGTATTGGTAGTGCAAATCTCAAGTTATTTTTTCAACTAGGCCTACCGGTAAACTTACCCAATGAAAAGTTCTTATACTTTTTCTGAAGTAACGTTTTCTGAACCCAGGATAAACGTACAGCAGGAAACTTGGCCTCATTTTGAAGCTCTCAATCGTGATTATCAGAAATTACGACGTAGCGCAAGCACGTGGTGTAACCTTATTTTGAAGGGTACGATTATGCCACTGACGTTATGTCAAAATTTGACATTCGTTATTTATATCATGTGTTATTTCGGCAGTTAATTAGCCACAAGTTATTAAGTGTAGGTTTAGTCCATAAAATGTATTATCATGATTAGGTTTTGTTACGGTATTAAGTTGACAGAAGTCAGAGGCTGTTTTTGTAATTAGCTAGCGCTTGAGCACTAAGGGTCATTTCAAGAGCTTACGTCTTCTCCCAGAACAGCACGATGTGATGAAATAACTTACCTGTGTACTCAACAACAAAAGCCGGGTGGCGATCCTACGGTAATGAGTAAGGGTGCGGCGAATGACGAGGGAAGGGGAGTGGAAAGACGTGGCCTGAACAATGGAGACTGTCGCGGAGCGACTTGGTACGAGACTCCTTTATGTGAATTAAGGGACAACTCAACGAGACTTGCTTGAAGACAGTCGCAGGAGAACAATATTGCAGGAGTTGTATTCAGGACGTATGCCAGTCCGATACATTATGGTGTTGGCAGTGTCATGCGCTAACATCATAAGAGTGGATAAGGGACTTACAATCCACCACCATTATTCATTCTGAGTAGCCTAAATACCTCAGAATTAATAGTAGCCTGTTATTTAAGATAAATTCATCGTATGAAGATGTTCTTCTACCGCCTACAACAGCAGCTTTCTCTTGGGGAGAGACTCTTCAATAAAGCCAAATCATCGTTTGGTAAGCTCATTGACTTTATGCACAAGCTCTCTTTCTGCACTTTTGAATAAATCAACCTAAATTATTAAATTCAGACCTAAATTATTAAATTAAATTCATAACGCCTCCGTTTTCTTGCAACTTTGTGCCTGTCTTAAATTCTTTTTACTTTCTACGTTAAGTCATTAATTTATGCATTTTGCTAATTTTTTTTTTTTTGATGCCATTAAATTTTTATTTAAAGTAAATGCAGTCTGTCTCTTTTCTAGATGATACAAATAGATATAAGCCATCCTCTTTTCCCCGAAGCAAATGTTATTCAGGTTAATGACTAAGTCATACCACGACTTGAGTCGATGGAGTCTGGTGAATGTTCTACCTGAGCTAGGACGTAAAGTTATTTATGATTTATTGGGTTATCGCTCTCAGATCGAACCCTTGGCGCCCAACACTCTTACATATAACTTCAGATCCGGTGACCACTGATGGGTCATATCAAATGGTAAGTCAGGTAAAAATTGGATACAGAAATTAATAATCTGGCAGGTTTTGGTCTTATATATTGTTCCAAATTTACATACACAGCCAACAGCACCGTTACAGTGGTAATTGCTAACACTGCGTAAACACATACATTTTGACGCCAAATACAACAGAACATAATGTCCTCTAAATCTACACACAAATATCACAAATAAAGGAGACACATTATCATGCTATGTACTGTCGATTCCCGATAAGGTAATAATAAAAGTCTGTACTGTACCTCAATGTCCCAATGTCTGGAGTTTCTTTTTCTTGCTGCTATGCTCACTGCCGTCATTGACGCGCTCAGAAAAAATATTTAAGACTGTTCTTACGAACTTAGAGACTGCCTTTGATTTAAAAAAATCTTCACTTTTTGTCCACAGATGCACACCGAGCTTACCACTGACAGTGGAGCAGTAATGCTCAACTGGTCATTTAATTTAAAAATATGTAGCTTTCTAATGAAATCTACCTAAAAGTACTTGCCAACTGAGTACAGTTCATAATGTACCGGAATATAGAGGCCACATGAAGATATTTGAAATGAAAATCCACAGCCTGTTTCCAGTCGACCGACCGTGTCAGGAATGGAATGAATGAAGCCCACATCTAGCGACGAGGATATGAACTGTGCCGGCTGCCGAAGCCTGTCGCACTCCTCGGGCGCAATGATTAAATGAATGGCATATGAAATAAAATAAAGTGGTGAGTGTTGCTGGAATGAAATATTGACCGGGAAAACCGGAGTACCCGAAGAAAAACCTATCTACTTCTGCTTTGACCAGCACAAATCTCACATGGAGTGACCGGGATTTTAACCACGGACCCCAGCGGCGCGAGTCCGGCGTGCTGCCGCCTACGCCACGGAGGCTACACATGATATATAACAAAACTAAATTACTTGGCACTGAAAGTCCACCTCGCTGTAGTGATCAAAACGTAGTGATATAACCAGTTATTTTAATAGTGCTGCCATAATTTGACTTACAGCCAGGCACACAACACTTCCTAGGCATCTGAAATAGTTAAATGAAATATTAGTGAAGAATTTGTTGGTTAATTTAATTAGTAACTTAGGTGTTGGTTACACATGCAACTTAATACGGGAAATACTCCCGTCTACAACGTTCAGCAGGTCTGATTTACCACGAGGAATTTCACGGGTGTTGAAATAGTTATTACGAACTGCTTTTAGATGCTGTCATATAAAAATAAACGATATTTATGAATTAAACTTAGCATGTGGTCTTACGTGTTTATAGAACTTACGGACTCGACTAAACGTTGCCAATTCTACCAACAGCACGGCTTGAGAATTATAGATGGCGATGGTATAACTCATTTTTCAATAGGTCTGTTGGTTTCTTTGTAATTAAGGCCTAAACTCGAGTATCCATAATAACAATCCGATAGTAGTACAGTTCATTGTGTTTTGGACCGGATTTGGTGTGCATCTAATCCCACAAAAGCCTTGGATTGTGTCGCACAAGTTTTATAGAAACTGATGAGGGTTGATGGGAGCAATGGGTGGAGGCATGAATGCTACGTTAGAAATGAAGCTTTTTGCATGGGCCGACTCAGATGTGAAGAGAATGGGGGAGGGCTGTAGAGGGTAGGAGAAACAGAGGTGATGGTTGGATTCAATGTTTAACGACTTCAAGGAGAGACGTGTAGAAGCTAGGCTTGCAGACTAGACTGAACATTGAAAGGCAAAACAGTCTCGAATGGAAATGCGTGTTAAAATCATCGGCTCATTCATTTTTCTCTCAACTTAACGTCATAGTTGGGAAAAGACCGAGACGATGAGAGTATCGATTGACCCACTGAGGATACTTGACCTTGTCCTAGCATGGACCACACCCTCGGTGAATCTGCCACACCCTCTCTGAGACCTTCGAGTTGTGCTCAAGAGGCTGAGTCAATCCCGTCGAAATGACATCAAATAAAGTTTCTCCTGTCCTCGGATTCAGAGTCCAAATTCTCAGGCCTTTCCATGTTTTCAAAACGAGACATTTCCTTATTCTGTGTTTCAAAAGAGTAACTTATTTCTAACAACCACAAATTATGAAACATGATTACTAGGGTTCGGAAGTTTAAGACCTAAAGAAGTACAAAATATGCAAGCAAATATGCCCTGAAAACTAGCTAAATATGACCTAAAAACTATAAAATAATATGACCTAAAAACTATGAAATATGACATGAATTGTTGGGATATGTAGAGTATCACTATCATACAGTAAACGTCTGAAGTGCCAAAACGTGATCAGCGACAATGCACCACACAAATTTAATCATACAAACTGACAAAGAGTTACAGTACATTAAAATTTTCAACAATCATTCAGTATCATATCCTTGAGATGCAGTTCTTGCTCGGTTTTCCTAAAAGACGTAACATGGCATTTCCTTGTTTGCTAATTGCTTCTGAGCTAAATATACCTACTGGAGTGACATCCTATTGAAAGGTGGAAGCACACTATCGTCATGCGTTCAGTGTCGCAATCTTGTCCAGAAAGATGTGCTAAATGACGTCCGTAGAGGAGCGCCTTCTTGGAATCAGGTCTTCTAAACCTGCTATCTGCCTGTTCTAAACCTGCTATTTGTCTGTTCTGGGAAAAGAAAGAAAAATATACTGTATCTACTACACTATTCGGAAATCCTGTGTTTGAAACTCGACGCAGATAACACGTACCTTGTTAACGATGCCTCAATTTAAACAAAAATTATAACCAAATATGACCTTATATAACTAAAATATGACCAAATATGACCAAAACAATAAAAATGGCCGAAATATGCATTTATAGGCAAACTCAAATTGCTTTAAACGTGGTCAGGGACTCGCCATTCTTTTCAGATTTCGCGTAAAATGAGCTCAGGAAAAAAATATGACTTTTCCTTAACATCCGAACCTTAATGATTACTATGGTGAAGGAAGGAGTTGTAGTTAATCCAGCGATCATGAACCACAGGACCGGGAATGGAAACTGGTCCGCCTTTTGACCACTGTACCTCACGCCTCGTTGTGATTGCGATACAGGCTCTCAGATTGTTATGGGTTGGCGTCAAAACTACTTGAGCTAATGATATGTATGAACATTCGTATTCAAGTGGAATGTGATTAATACAGTACAAAGCTCAGACATGTCCCGCAATGTGGAGGTTTATTGCGCACAGCAAAAGTGTTGGTTGGTTGGTTCCTTAGTTTAGGGGCTGCGACAACGCGGTCATGTAGCCCCGTGTACTTTGGGTGTGTGTAGAATCTGTCTGATAACCAGTGTTAAATGTGATGGTTGTATTAGTTTGTGTATCTGTTTTTTTAAATTCAAGTAAGGAGTGCAACTTTGAATTTTTCTAACAGTTCCTACTTTTGCCGCCAAACGCCACCGTCAACGACTACTAGGCCTAGTTCAGAACTAGACTACTAGTCGCCACCGCAGTCGGCTCTTGGCAACGAACATAGAAAACTAAGAGCGTTGTTTACATTCCTAACCTATACAATTTAGCTTCTCACAGGTGTAATTAGTGGAAGGTTCTTTAACATGTCATATATCTATGACATGGGACCGATGGCTTGACTTCCCCTCCGAAGGAAGGCATACTGAGGGATTTTTAATGCTCTTAAAAAATCCGACGGCTTCGGCCGGGTTTGAACCCGCTATCTTGGGCATAGAAGCTCAGCATGCTACCGACTGCGCCACCGAAGCCGCAGAGCAAAAAGTGTCGTATGTGACAATAAATAATAAATAAGCTTTGTCTGCATTCAAAATTATGTGTTTTAAAGTTCCAGTTAGTTATTGTTGTTTTAAGGGGCGGAACTACGAGGTCATCTGCCCCTTCAAGTAAGTGTCTGTGTTCATATAAGCTATAGTAATGTTGAAATCAATTTGGTACGGTATGAATCGTCCACGCTCATCGTGATTGTGTAAAGAGATGAATGCGTTATCATATCAGTATCGTATACAGGAGGGGGTACTATTTACACAATGATGATTTAATTCTCTCAATGAAATTATGACAAATTCACGTTTTAATAAAATCAATACGGTCGTCAGTTAGACAATCTGGGTGCATGCGGAATTTGTCTGTGGGTGTACTAATATTAAAAGTATCGGAGGCGGCCGCAGCCTATCATACGTGCTCACTCTGGCCTGTATGTGTTGCTAAAGTCTGTGCTAGAAGATCAAGGGAACACTGCTTCATTGCAAAATCCAGATGTAGAACATACTAGCCCAGCAAGAAGAGAAAAGATATCTAAACAGAAACAGAATCGTCCCATGAACATGAATTGCAGAAAGAAGTAAACCAGTTAAAACAGGAAAAAGGAACGTTTAGAGAATGAATTGAATAGACCTAGAACTAAGGTCAGGTTCTTACAAACTGCCTCAATAAAGGAAACAAGTCCAGAATCTAGAAACAAAGATGCGTACCAACATAAAAGGAAACGTCGCCCGAGTTTTAGGAAGTTCTCGACGAAGCCCAAGTAAACCGACTGTTGAATGATAAGAAGGGAACTCAATGGACTTAAGCAAGGCATTGACTCTTCAATCCTCGTCGAAGAAATTGTTAGAGTTGATTTCAAATTCGTTTGAGGGTCGTAAACTCAGGCAAAGAGATTTTCTATGTTTATAAAGCTTTGATGAGACATCTGTTACAATCGGGAAGATTGACAGTAAGTGCTTTACGTTAACGTGGCATCATATACTCGTACTAATTCCATCACGTTTAAAGATTGTCTGAAAAGAGCTGCGAGAACTCTCCCATGCCCGGCTTTATTGGTATGTGGGCTCGACGCGACACATTTCTGACAGGGGATGGTGTTTTGTTTATTTGTTTAAACGCACTTTATAAACAAATTGTCGATATTTATGAAATCAGGGTGCAATTCGTCACTGCTACAGTTATCACTCTTTCTTTTGAATCCTCATTTGTTACAATCGGTTACACGTGATCGCCCCATGTTACGTGGGCTCGTCGTGACGTAACACAGTTGTGGTCTTATTTGTTTAAACGCACTTTATTAACAATAAATTATGTATTTCCGTTGACTTTCCAAGAAATGTAAGAATTAATCGTGTAATATTAATTGAGACGATTTGGAAGAGTTGGAGTTTTGTGAAACATGCACCTTGGCGTTGGATATTGCGCTTGAAGTCATAGCGCTGTGACGTCTCGCGATCTACGTTAGAAAAACCCAAACTCCTTCGGGGCAAAATTCTAGCACCTCGGCGTCTCTAAAATCCACAGTAGTTAAGCGGGACTCCACTTCTTTTTTTTTTTTTTTTTTTTTGCGAGAGCAAGGATCTATGAGACATGTGGTGATTGCAAACTCTTACCGAAGCGTGAAACTGGACAAGTCATTCGAAGAAATATTGATGCACACAAACGTGCAGAACTCAGGGGGCAGATCGAGTTGAAGGACAAGGCGATAACAGTCGTGTCAAGGTTACACATCGCCCAGTCGGTTCTTGAACAACACTTGGCTTTTAAGGAACGAACTGTTTTGTTTTTCAATTTTTAGCTTGTGACTGCATTTTTTTGTTTATTTTCCTTTTTATTATTATTATGATGATTATTATTATTTTTTCACATTTTCCTATAATGGTAAAGGTTTTTGCTTCTTCTTCTTCTTCATCATCATCTTAAAGGTGGACCGGGTTCGATTCCCGGTCAATGCATGTGAGATTTTCAAAGTGAAATGCCATGTCCTGAGGTTCGGATTCCACGTAAAATGGAAGTCACATGGCTCACGATCTCATGATTAACGGTCACGTAAAACTAAAAGCTTCCTTCTTCTTCTTATTATTATTATTGATTTAACCCACTAAGGAAGTTCTTCTCCCCCCAGGGGCTCACATCTAGTGGGACGTGGGTTGGCGACCACGGGGCCCCAGCTGAGTCCGGCATTGCTTCCACTTACTTGTGCCGGGCTCCTCTCCGTCTTCTTTCCTGTCGACCTCAATTGGTCAACTATTGTTCTCTTCCAACCCCGACGGTATTAGGGTATCCGAGGCCTAGGGAGTCTCTTCCTTTCCCGCCTTAATTGGCCTTTGTCTCATCTTTTCTGATACCCTCCTTCTGCGAGGGGTCAGCTTTCTTTTTCTTTTCATGTTCTCTTCTGCCTTCTGCTCAAGGCCCTCAAGGAGGCAGGGTGTATGTAGCCCCACCACGCCTGGTGCACCCTGGATAGTGCTACACCCTCAAGGGCTCACGGCTGGTGATTTCGGGAGTTGGTGACCCCGAGGGATTCCTGAGCTGGGTCCGATTTCCCCCTTTTGTCCATTCCCGTAGGGCGGATCCTCTCCTCTTTCACTTTCCGATCTGCCTTTCATGGCTCTCCTTCCTTCCAAGTCCCTCAATCCGCATTCTTCGAGGGTTGAGGGCATTTCTTTTCCTCCTGTCCTTTATTTGCCTTATTTTCCTTTTGTTTTCCATTTCTTCTTCTAGTATATAAGTTAGTAGTTAGTTTTAGTTATAGTTAACATTTTATTTTCATCTTCACGATCACCCCAACCATTAGGGGCCGATAACCTAGATGATAGGCCCCTAGCTTGCCACGGTGGGTGAGTGGATAGCGTGTCGGTCAACCAACCCCAAGATTGCAGGTTCGCTCCTGGCCGTGGTAAGTAATTTTTGAAAGGTGGCAAAAATACGACACGCATGTCATACGATGTTGGCATGTCAAAGAACCCATTTGAATTTAGTAGGCCAAGTTCATAATGGCAAAATTAATCTCGGGCGTTTCCGCCAACACAAAGTTCCTCCTTTCTCTACTAGAAAGCGCTATAGCGTTCAAGGAGCTTATATATCTAACCTCCTTGACTTTCATAGTGATTCAAGGAACAAAGAAATTCGACATGCAAGCTACCCTCTGGGTGTCAAATTACAAAGCTTGCACCCGGCACCCGAGGCCATACGATATTATTATTATTATTATTATTATTATTATTATTATTATTATTATTATTATTATTATTATTATAGGCCCCTTAAAACAACAATTATCATCATCATCATCGAAGTTCTTCTTCGATGCTCTCTTCCGTTTCTAATATCTCTTGAGCCCGGCTTTGGGCGGTGGGGACCAAGAGTTTACCCTATCAGAAAATTTGGAACGATCTTGGATATCAAGGTCAGGAATCCCAATCAAGTATTTTTGGACTTAATTGAACCACAGGTTTTTATTGATATAATTACAGTATTACTAACATCTAATGGCGACTTTGTTCCGCCACTGCAGTCGTGCACGCTTGGAAGGAAAGGCTCGCAGGGCCGCCACGAAAGTAGTTAACCACAATAAGAGATGATGTCACGTCACGGAAATACGGTCACCACCAACATAAAGGACTGGCTCCAGGCTCTCCAGTGAAAGAGACGACTTGAATACTATTACACTGTGTATCATTTTGCTCTCCTTCTGGATTGGCGTGGAGATATGGCAGCAGTGCTCGACGTTTTGAGCTGAGCTGTTGGCTGTCACTGGAACACACCGGTGGGCGTTCTCAGGGAGCAATCGGATGCTCAAAAAGTACCACGTACTGTAGGTACCATTGTTCCCCGGGCGAGTTCCGAACAAACTGTCACCATGAACGATTCGGTGGTTGTGTGGTAAAATAGTTGCCATTTGTCACTTTGCTAGCCTCTGTATACTATTTTTATTTTGAAAAAACGTTATCTAAATATCATACACGGTATCGCCCCGAACCAACGAACTGTTTGAGCAATAAGATGTTTTGCTTCATTCTGCGAGGTGTGTCGTATTGGTTCTTAATGCTTGCCTGTCTTTCTTTTTTTTTTATATATATAACCAGTTTTTTCTGCTGCTGTCTCATTTACTTTGTAATTTGTGTTAATTTCCATTCACCGCGAGGTGAAGCAGTGACATTTTCGCCTACCATTTGAAAGCTTCGTGTATTCAAGGTATATCACGTATTTTATTATTATTATTTGTTTGCTACAAAACGATTCATAACCTTTGTGGTTATTTTCCAAAATATGTTCGTAGCTATGAACGCCGGCCATGATTGTTCTTGCCTGCTGTGATATCAATTTCTAGCTTGAACTAGGAGTGCCTTGTCAGCTTTTGACGGACAGCGCGTACATGCACGTCTTACCAGCTTTTGGCGTAGAAAACACAAGCTTTCAGAAAGTGCAATACACGACCTAATAGATGGCTTGTGCGTCACTTCGAACACCATCCGCTTCAGAAATTAATGGCGTGTTTGAGAACGTATGAACTTCCCTATAGTTCTAATCGTCCTGAAGCATCGTTTAGCTACAGTACTTTCACACATTTTAATAATTCGATTTGTGCATTTCAGAAAAAAGAAATGTGAACAAGCTAAAAGATAAGCCAACGTTTGTCGTGTGGCATGAACGTGATGGCGTGGCTTTTATCCGTGATTCATGAGCACTGTCGAGTCAGCATATGTGTGGGAAGCTTCATCCAGCAAGCGCATACGGGCATTTACCAGTATCACTGTGCCTTGGGACTTGAGAAACACAATTTACTAATACATGAAAACAACCGAAGTGCCGGTGGAGTTGCATTCTTCGATATTCGGACGTTGTTTTTTTTAACATTGCACTTATTTTAAAACTGACGTTTTAATCAGTTAATGAACGGAAGGCTATAATTTAGCTCTTACCCCCGACGTTCCGTATTACTTCTTCCTACATGTCAAGCTCTGATTTTGACTGGGAGGATTATTTTTCCACTCCGTGTAAAAGAAGTGAGACCTGCTGACATTCTGTGTGAGAATGCATTCACGGGTCGCAGGAGCTGTCGACCTTCGCTAAAGGTTATGCTACTGCTGGATCAATCGCCTGCATTGTGTGGAACCTAACAACACACCAGGTCAAGGATTGTATTTGAATTTGTACACAAGAGAGTGTAAATTGTGTGGTTTTTAGCATTGTTTTAGCAAATTCTGGACTATGTTACTGTATATATTCATCGTAATTGTGAACTTTTGAAGCCACATTTCGTGTTGTGTGTACAAACTATCTGTTTATACTTAAACTTTTCAGTCGGTCAACACGCCTTTGCCCAATTAGATTAGAGGGGGTAACTAACACCCTTACATGTATTAGCCTAATATTAATCTCTAGGGCCCGGATGTTGATACCGTAAAAAAACACACACACTTAAAATTTTTAAAAATGACTGTAATAAATGGCCTAAAAATTGTAAAGATGTACTATAAAATGGAGAAAGTGATCTTATAGTAATAAACTCGCCAATATTTCAAACTCAAACTGAAAAGTCAATCAAAATAGATTTCTAGCACTTAACAAAAGTTCATGTTTACTTTAGTCTCAGTTGCACTGCACTACGAATGTCATTCTGATGTTGTCAAATGTAAATGATCTGCGGTTATCAGCCAACAAGTTTTCATATCTCGAAAAGCTGTGTTCAACATCAACTGATGTGATCGGTGCGTACTTGAAGTGAGGAAGTTTGTTTGCTGCTAAATCCTCCTCAATCCCATCCATGCAATAGTTTTCGCCAGACAGAATGTCGGAGATTTTGCATGATCTTTTATACCCGATGTTTTTGTCCAGCACTCTTTTAAGTTTTGATGCAATACTCGCAGCAATTTCGCCTCGATTGTTGCTAAGGCTAGCTTCCACCCGTTTGATTAAGGAAATGGAATCAATATTTTAAATTATCTTGTATCAGCTACTAGCTTCTTCTTAACTCTGAGAGACGTAAAGCTGTGACATACCTAAATTGGAAAAAAGATGACCTTAAAAGGCCGATTTCTCTAAAATAAGACCCAAAAAATCTACCAAACTTAGGAAAATGCTTTTAAAATGGAAATATAGCAAAAGAAAAAAAAAGAAAAAATATGCAATATAAAAATGACATATTGGAAGACGGAGTGGCCCGTCCGGAGTTTCTATGTACTTCAGCATTGTTTTAGACAGTTTAGTAAAAAGATGACATCTCATCAACATCCGGGCTCTATTAATCACTGGTTAAGGGGGAATTATCATCAGATCCTGGTCACTAGGATTGAAGTTAAACACTTTATCGTACCTTGTATAGCTTATGCTAGTATTTATGATTCGCAGTGTCTTATTCTTTGCAATCTACAGTACGTATGAATATGATGCAAGTGCAAATAACAAGTCAGGTGTGACTGTGCGTGAATAGGATACTCTAGTGTGCATGCACTAATTGTGTAGCTTAACTATTCACATGTGCGTAAATATTCATGCGTAGACTAACCAATTCAAATAACGAGATTAACTGTGAATCATAAACACTGACATTGTATACAAATTATAGCAAAGCGTGTTTCTAAATATTTGTATAATTTTAAACTTTAACCAGCTGATCTGATGCTGACCGCGTGACGGTCGAAATGCGTAATCCTAACTTCCCCTTTAACATTGAGTAATATCAATACATGTAACTTTCTTTTTCAGGAAAGTGTGTTATATTTTATACTAGCTGTAGTGCCCGGCTTCGCCCGGTGGATTCATTTGTTTTATGGATGATAATGAATACTACTACAGAACTGGCACATGATACTTAAACTAACAGAAAAAAATAAGCATATAACATTTTGAGGTGGTGGTGGTGGAAGTGGGTGTGATAAGTAGTACAGTGTAATGGACGTAACATTAAGGTCATTTTCCCGTATTGATAATGATAATGAATAGGGAAACGGCTATTTACTAACTACAGTACTCACACATGTAATTTACAAACGAATTGAAAAATATGATTAGAAAGAGGAGTAAGTGAAATAAAAGACACTGCCTAGCGCTTATATATCATTGGCTGTTAGAAAAGTACAGACCAATAGTGTCGTCTTTGGTCGCATGGCGCTGTAGGAAAATAATCAGAGCCCTTTGGAAAACTTCGGCTGTCCCGAACTGCTGACGTAGCATTAGTGTCATTTATCACCACACCACATACCGCTCAAGGATAAGGATCGGAGTAAATGAAAGTAAATTTGAAAGCACCAACGCTTATTGCAGCTGATAACCTCAATCTACTGCACCAACACCATTGCACTTATACAGAGGCATAATATGTTCATGATGATAACTGTTTTAAGGGGCCTAAGAAATCTTTTTGCATTATTTACTCCCCGTGACTGCAATTTATAAGCAGCGCAAAACGGAACTATTTTCGCAATTCTGCACCAGAACACTTGTAGGGGCGACGTGATGCAGCCCGCATTGCCAGCCAACAATAGACTTACTAACAAATTCTTACAGTTACACTACTTCGGGCATTAATGGTTCTAGGGCCTTGAAACGTGGTTTTCAAGGTTCTTTAGTCTGTTATTCTAAATGTAGGGAATGGAGAGGGTTGTCCAAAATATCAAGTGAACAGTGTTACCCGCAGGGTTCCAAAGGGTAAGTATACAAATTTTCGTTCAGATCGGCGAAACGGTGTAGATTTGTATACATGACAGACAGACAGACAAACATTGAGCTTTATAGATAGTTACCCCGTATAAACTAATTGTGCAAAAGCGTGTTGACCGACTGAGAAGTATAAATTGATAGTCATCGTAATTATACAAACATTGCATTTTGGCCTTTGTGAAAGACACACAGGTATAAAACAGTAAATATCCAGCAATTGGCGGGGTTTAGCCCAGGTACGCCCTAGAAGAATTGCTGGATTGTTATTGGTTGTGCAGCAGTCCAACTCTACAACGCTATTTGTATACATTCATTTCGCAGAATAGGAATACTTTCCTCAACTCACCCGTAGAGGTCATCAAACCGCAAACTCTAGTTAGTTGTGACAGTGGGCTGTGGAGAAACCGTTGTGAGCAGAACAAAGTTAATGAGGTATCATTAGGAACCATTAGCGAAATTACACTAAACTGTGTCATTAATGATCGCTTTCTGTATTGTTGGAGAGGAAAAGTACTCGATCGATGAGGTGGTGAGTTTTCTCCCAGTGAGCCACGGCTATACACCATAATCTGCAGCCTTTACGCTGTTAAATACAGTAATGGTGTAGTGCAACAAGTCACAGAATTTTTGAGTTCCACCGTTCACAAATGGGCTTCATCAACGTCATGTATGACATCACTCAAGGGACAGGATGTTGGTCGAGTCTTGTACTCCTTATTGGTGTAGGCTGTGATCTCTGGACCGCACTCAAGTCTTAGTACGCAGGCTTGAAACACGGATATCTCCTGTGCAAGAGGTGCTGGCGATGACGTTTAGCTGTCACCTATGAGGGCTGGAACAGGGTACAATGCTGGGCCTTACGAATGCTAAATTTGGGAATTGGGAAATGCCGTCCAAAGAGTTCACGGTGCTTGAGTGGTCAACGTGTCGGTCTACTAACCCCAAGCTTGCAGGTTCGCTCCTGGCCGTGGTAAGTGTTTTTTTTTAAGGCGGCAAAAATTACGACACCATGTCATACGATGTTGGCATGTCAACGAACCGTTTGAATTCAGTAGGCAGTGTTCATAATGGCAAAATTAATCTCGGAAGTTTCCGCCAACACAAAGTTCCTCATTTCTCCACTAGAAAGCGCTATATTGTTCAAGGAGCTTAGATATCTAACCTCCTTGACTTTCATAGTGCTTCAAGGAACAACAAAATTCGACATGCAAGCTACCCTTTTCGGGTGTCAAATAACAAAGCTTGCACCCGAGACCATACGATATTATTATTTTATACGATGTCTAACGACCCACAATTAGTACGGTCGTGACTTGGCATGTGAACGTCTCCTGCTTGCTCTTGGCTTTATAACCACTCAGTTTATGTTAAAGCAAAAGGTGACCAATTACAGGACTGATTGATAAACCGTACATTAATATGCTAGTTCTCGGCGTCATAATTTACAAGTTATTTCAAAACTGACATCATACTTATGCAGTGTCGCAGATTGTAAGAGACAAGCACAAACATACAGAATTCAATATAATTTTTGTGCAGATTTCTAAGATTCAAGTTGTAAGTAATTACCGAACGCAACATACACACACTAAAGGAGGCCAGACACTGTGTGCCTTACCGCTCGGGTGGAAGAGGTACCGCAATGACGTGCACAGTCGGAGCGAGTAATAGTCTGGGAACTTTTGGCCCGGATTTCGAGAAATAATGCTCAGACCATTGCTAATAACACTACTAATGTGTTGCAAACTATAAATCAGATGACCTCCATGTTCCGACCCATAAACCAGGAGCAATCCTTGAGTTGGATGACCATTTACTTAATGGAAGTTGTTCTTCCACTAAATATTTAGCGTAACAAAGGTAAATAGTGTGTAGGGTGAGAGGGTCTAATCTCTTATGATGATGTCTAAATGGAAGCACAACCCTACTTGGCGAAATGGCAAGCACACGTTAGCGCGTACTGTTGGAGAGAGCCAACACGCTGACGGGAGCCCTTACCAAAGAGTTTCAATGCCCGTACTGTAGACGGGACTGATGCCCAGGCAGCACATACAAGTTAGAAAGTTAGATTAATATAGCACTTTATGACAATGTGATCGTTAGCAAGAGAACAATGTCCTTACATCACACACTATTTGCATGTCAGCGCGTATTACAGTATTCTCAGTGGCTCAACATATGTCCATTGCTTGTATTCACTGAAACTGGCACGTAAATTATAGACGCCAGCCGCAACACCCGAGCTATCAAGCTCTCTTCAGTACCCAAAACCACCAGGGGTACGCCAACCTGCCTTGTGCCACTCAGCCAGTTGGTATTAGACTCGATAGCTCGTGTACTGAAATAGGAGTGGCTGTAGGTCCCTGTATGATCTGGACACCTAGCGGATGCACGAATCCGACTCTTTGAGTTCGTTGCAGCCAATTGCTACACGTTTACCGCAACACCCGCTAGTGCAGCGAATCCACGACCTACTAGCCGGGTTGTGCCGCGCTGACTCATGAATCGCCTTTCTGTGGCTTCCAAGCCACATGGGAATTGCTGGAAATGAATTAGCGGATCAAGCTGCGGATCACCTCGACCCGCTAGAGATATTCGCTCTCAGTTACGCCGACAAGTACGGGCATCATGGGAGAGTCAGTGGCTAGCTGACCCAATGCCCAATAAACTGAGAGCGATCAAGGGAACTACTCGCGTGTGGCGGAGCTCTTTCCGGTCACGGGGGGAGTCCGTCATTTTCTGTATGCTAAGGATAGGTGATACAAGATCCACCCTCTCGTACCTAATGAGAAGTGAAGACCCCTCACTTTGTACCTGTGGAGGAGCCGTTTTCACAGTGACCCACATTTTAACCGAGAGTGCAGATCTTGTTGACTTACGAAGAAACCTTCGTTTGCAGATGACGCGGTGGCTGCTGATCTCGCCATCCGCTTTATAAGTGAGAGTGGCTTACGGCCAGCAATCTTAATTGTCTAGTGTACATTCGTACATTGACTCAAAGACTTGTTCTTTTTTGAATTCTGATTTTTTTGTTTTTCCGTAATGTTGTTTATTACAGTATGGTATTATAATCATTATTTTTTTGTTTTATTAATTTTCGATCATTTCATATGTAGATGTCCACCTCTAAATTCATTACATTCTTAATTCCATTCTAAATTTGTATACTTTAATCTGTGTTAAGAGGGGCAGATGACCTCGTAGTTTCGCCCCTTAAAAACAACTAACACGTACGTTAGCAGCTGAGGGTGATACATGAACATGTTATGTTATTGGAAGATGATCTCGGCCGAAATATTTTCTTCAAATAAATACTCAGACTGTGTTAATGAACTTATGAACTTATGGCTGGACAATAATATCTTCATATTATGTCAAAACAAATGTTCGTCCGGTGCTGGCAGTGGCTGTAGTTTGTGTGTACCTAGCTATAGAAGCCTACCATTGGGACGGGGGCTGGAATGGGGTTTGTGAGATGTGTAGGATGAACAGCTTGAAGCGAGTAGCCGTGACCTTTGTGATGGGACAGCACAGCACACAAGAGAACGAGTTCCTCGCCGTGACTCAACAAGGAAACCGGTCCTCATTACCGGGATGTGGCAGCGTCTAGCATCCCTCGTGAGCCTGCTCAATTCAGTGTGGCGAAGAGATCAACAGTAATGTTATATTTAAACACTGGCGGAAAATAAAATCCCAGGAGTAGACTACATTAACGAAATTTGGCCCCGCTCAGAGAGTGATAAAGGGGTGCCCCGGCTCTGATTGATTGATATATTTATGTTTCATATTCTGTAACAAATATTGCTATCCTCATATACATGAACCTATTATAGCCAGGAAGCTCCCACGACCATTCAAGTCTAAAAATAACTCGTACTTTTGCTGTCTTATTTGTTATTTCACAAGAACTAACCAGTAGATTCTGCCAGGAGGAATTCTGAGAAAAGGTGTAGAGTAAAATTTCCCACACAGCACCCTTTCACCCGTCACCCACACTAATGACAATAAGCCGCTTGACAATGTGGTCGCCATTTCCTCACAAGAATAGATTCTTCTATTTCTGCCATTGTCGACTCGAATTTAGCCTGGCCTTTGCAGTCAGTTCAAAGACAGTGAGTGAACAGGTGAATTTAAGTGCGTGTTCAGTGGAAGTGGTTAGCCTGATTTACAATGGTTGGTTCCTCAGTTTAGGGGCTGCGACAACGTGTTCATGTAGCCCCGTGTACTTTGGGTGTGTGTAGAATCTGTCTGATAACAGGTGTTAATTGCGAGTGCCCATGGATAAGTGGCTTATTAGCAATGGTAAAAAGAGACCCCATAGTGCTTATCCTCCTTCGGAAATATTCAGTCCTAATATAGATGAAGAATAAGAGCGGTGACACTAGATATTTTATGTTTCAGAAGGGGGGAGCGACAGAAAGTTTGAGAACCTCTGTACTGCATGATCTTGCAAAGCAGGGGTTTGCTTGAAACTTCGTGAACGTTAGTCATCGCTCGAATCACGAGCCTTTAACAAGACGGAGTTTAAACGGGCTCCGAGAAGGTGTATTGCAGAAAGACTTGGCAAGGATATGTTGGCAACCATGGTCACACGGGCCATGACTGCGGTGGATCTGCACCAGGGTGACACAGCTAGCTGGACGTCTTGAAGCGTTCAGTGCACAGTGTGAAGCTAGAGCCGTGTGGGGAGCGACAGCAGGAACCTTGACAGCGCATTACATTCAAGGGGGGGGGGTGTCCGCAACGTGCCTTGGCCTTCGAGATCACCAGACCTTTCGCCCATTAAGCACGTATGGGGCGACCAATACCGTTGCTGATTTGATTACGGCACATGTTGTACACGCACCACCGTGTCGCGTGTATTGACCTGATGTTACCTCGAAAGAAAGCTTTCCAGTCGGTCAACACACATTGTGCCTAATTACATTAAAATGGCTTCTATCATTTCAATCTAAACTGACTTCTTGGTGGGGAACACATTTTCTGCCAGTGTATAAAGCCCGGTGCAAGTATTTCCTCAAACCAGCTTGCCACGGTAGAATTATAATTTCCAATTTATTAAATGCTATTAATTGTTATCGTGTCGGACTACCAACCCCTAGCTCCTGGCCGCGGTAAGTGATTTTTGAAAGGCGTCATACGTTGTCGGCATGTTAAAGAACCCATTTGAATTCAGTAAGTCGTGTTCATAATGCCAAAATTAACCTTGGGAAAGCGCTATAACTTAGTGCCAATGAGCTTAGATATCTAACGACTTTCATAGCGCTCCAAGGAACTAAAAAATCGACATACAATCTGACCTCTGGGCGTCCACTAACGAAGCTTGCACCCGGCATCCGAGGCCATACCTCAAACCACAATTAATTTCTTGCTATAGCCTACTACAGTAGTCACGGATATTCATGCACGAGGGCAGATCAAAAAATAAGTTGCACTTTCCAGTTATGGCCATTTATTACATCGCCTATACAACAGCAACACGCCTATAACGACATACAGTCACTTTTCCACATAGTTTCCAAGAGACATTTCTGCGAACGCAAAACCACCTTGTCGATGCCGGATGCATAGAAAGTTCCTCCAGCGTTCTGCAACCACACGAAGACAGCGGCCTTCACCTCCTCATCGGTCTGGAAACGTCGACCACCGTTCTGTCGGATGTCGAATGATCGCATTCACACTGTTGACATGTGTACGGGTCTTGGACATTGCGGGCCTGCTCTCGCGATATTCGTCCGTGATACCGTGCGTCCGGCTACGAATTTCTGACACCACTTTACGATCCATTGCCAGGAAATGGCCCGCTCCCCATACACAGCACTAATTTCACGATGAATGTCCGTGCAATACTTCCTTTTGGCCCATAGGAATCAGATTGTCGCACGCACCTCATATTTGGAGTGAACGTCCAGTCGACGTGCCATTGCTTTTGGCCGCTATTCACACCATACAAGACGAGACACCACAGCGACCTGCCTAACAGATGTTTGGGCAATGTCCCTTTCTCCGCTGTGCCCACGTTTGCGACACACAGCGCGCTGCTGCAGCGCGTTAGTGCAACTAACTTTTTGTTCCACCTTCGTACAAACTCGACAGTAACAGAGAGGACCTCAATAACATTACCTCTTGGCTGTCGCCCCGGAGGTCTGGATTCGATTCCCGGCTCAGTCAAGAAATTTAAATCTGGTCTGAGGGCTGGAATGGGGGTATATTCAGCCTCATGTGGCAAAACTGACAAGAGGTGGGTTCGATTCCCACCTCGGCCACCCTAGAAGTGATTTTCCCTGGCCTATTCGAAGCAAATGGTAGCCAACTTAAAGCCACGATCGCCTCCACCCCAATCCGTTGCCTCAATTACAAATACAGATACCACAATAACACAGGTTATCAGGGCTACATATCCACGATGTCGCAAATCCCCTAAATAAAAACATCATCTCAAGCTGGAAACCTTCATCTAATAACAAATGTGCCTCCAATGTTTGTTGTAAACTATCTTCAAATTTAAATGCTTTTCATTCGGTAAACACGATTCTCTAACAAGTTCATTTCTTTCGCGGGAAACGTAGTGTTGTTGTTTACTCTGCTGTGAAATTTGATTTCATTGTATTCATTCGATGTTTCGCTTCTACTGTGTATGTATGCGAAGCATAGCGTCTTGGGTTGTTTTGTTGAAATGATCGCTGCTTGTATTTTCGTGGTGGTTTTTATTGGTACGTATTCAGTTTTTAGACCATATTTTTGTCTAAATTCATGAGTTTTAGCGTAAGTGGCTTTAAAACCATATCGTATTATAACTTTGCGGTCTTCAGTAACGTACCTGGTCCACCTATACTCTGTGAGCTGCCAGAATGGGATTGACAGTTCTCGCCTCGCCATGTGGTCAGGGAACGAGGTTGCCAAACTGTTCGCTCCTACCGCGCACACTCACCAGGCACTGACGCACGTGGGCTGTGATACTGCAACGCAGAGTATTATGACATCAACTATGCGAACATGGATTGGCCAAGAGGCAAAGGGGTGATGACTGACGTGGAATTTCCGGCCAAATGTCAATCCCATTCTGGCAGCACACAGAGTATACTGCACAGCACGCGCCGGTGTGCCCTTCAGACAACCTTGTGAGGTCACCAGCAACCTGGACCTACAGGTTACAGGTAAAGCCCTGGGCGGATGCGGATACCCGCGGATAAACCCGCGGATATCCGCAACATTTTCCGCCACGCGGATGTAGTTTGCAAGGCTCTGCGGATAGCGGATAAGCTGCGGATAATGTTTGGATTAAATTTGCGGTTAGTTTTTAGAATACAATGTGGAACTTAAGATAATATTACCTATTTGATATGCCAATCTACAGCTTCATGTTTAAAAGAGGAATACTCCTACATTGCGTACGAAATATTCAGGCACGTTTTGCACTTATACACGAGAAGATTATTTCACCAACATGCTTTCAACTACATTTTATTAAGTACCGTATGTTTGTGGTAGATGGTCTTGACATCTCATCAATTCTCACTGCCATTATTACTACACGTACGAGATATAATGCTGTCAATGAGCTTGTTAGTTCATCGTGGTGACATTAACATTCCTCAAGTCAGCTACTTCGCCGTCTAAGCTATCCCTTAACTTTGGAGAGAGCGAATTGTTACTCAGAGCAAATTCATGTTTAAGAAAACACACACAGAGTAAACTGTCAGTTCAGAGATAAAAGAAACTTACAATTTAATGGTCAGCATGTATGACCTTCCCACTTCTATATACAGTAGATGATGTGTGTCCCACAAAGACAGATAGTCCTGGAAGACCTGGTTCCAGGTGTAGCCTATCTGTAGATTTATTTCCAACTTGGCACTAAAACACGTGGGCTGTAATATTGCAACGGAGAGAGTTATGACATCAACTATGCTAACATGGATGGGTCAAGAGGCAGAAGGATGATGACTGATTTGGGATTTCCGGCCAAATGTCAATCCTTTTCTCCAAGCGTAGAGAGAAGTTCCCTTATTAGTGAATGTTACCGCGACCGGGAGTATGAACATCATTTCACCAACATGGATTAAATATCTACTAAAATACATCAAGGTGAATATTTTATAGTGCGTGAAACAAAGCTCAAATCAACGATATGGCCGACATTTGGTTACGTTTTCAATGGAAACGAAAAGGTAAACGATGTAGTTATATGTTTTACCTGTAAAAAAGTGTATTCATACTCAGGACACAACTCTGGCCTATCAAACTCACTGCGGCACTTGTGCATTCCTGGAAAATAATAAGATGCTGAACCAAATCGTATAAAGCCTACAAAACAAAAAAGTTTTAGTTATCAATGTGCGACATGTATATTTTTTTATTATGTGTAAATAAAAAGTAGTTCTAGCATCCGAAATTGTTGAATATCATTACTAGGACCCGGATATTTATGACATTTCATATTATTTCCGTTATGTTTCTTCCATAACAAATGTAAGATGATGGTTTAATCTTATCTCATTCAAATTATGTCATCAAGCATAATTAACAGTCCGAACTGAAAAGGGTTGCAATTCTGGGTGTATAAGATTCATTTTAAACATAGCATAGGGGGACGACTTTCTCCTCAAATATTTAAATATGTTGGATTAACACTTTATGCTTTATCTAATAAATTAAAAATAATATTTAAATATCAGCGGATTTGGATAAAAGTCATGCGGATAAGAGTCACGCGGATGCGGATAACAGTTGTGCGGATGTGGGGCGGATAACAGTCGTGCGGATGCGAGGGGGATGCGGATAACACTTTGTTTATCCGCGCAGGGCTCTAGTTACAGGCACGGGCGATATCGCCTAAATTGCGCTCCGTTGCCGAATTAAACAAGAAAGGCTACATCCCACAGTAGATTTTATTTCACTATAATTCCTCCCAGGTTTGGGCGGGACCTGACCTGTGTGTTTGTTTACATCCAGGTATTTGCTAGGAGTTGAAATGGGATTGCGGGGTTCGAAGCCATCTCTCCCTCGCGATTGGGGGGAGGGAGTAGTGCTGCCATCATACACAGGAGTGCGAGTCCGTGTTAATGGGATACGAGCTGCTTGTTCAGAACAACGAGAACTCGCCCAAACAATCTGCCTCAAACTGGACAGCAGTCTTGAACATTTGCCTCTTGTTGCACCGCAGTTCTCAGTTGTTTGAGGAATAGCAGAACAATTATATGCATTTGTCTTTAACAATCCTAAATTTCTGATTTTGACGCAAAATTGCTCGCGTACGCTGCTGTGTCTGTTAATCGCGTATATTTACCACTGCATGTTCGTAATCTGAACGTACTATGTTGCAGTCACCCGCAAGACTGCAAATATGGTGATTTATACAGTAGTATAATTTCTTACTGTTGGGTTGTCACACCGATACTGTGACGTCATTCCAGATTCATCAATATAGACTAGAAAACATAAAGGACTATTGAACTGTTATGTTATTGCAGCGTGATCTCGAAGTACTTGACTTCCATTTGAAGGATCATTAAATGGCGAGCACGAAGGGAGTTTCGACAGCAGTCGGCCCAACGTCACGCGGCGAAATCCAGAATTAGTGCTCGTTTGCTGCTTTGAACCACAGTTATATTGGAGATGAACGTAAGTGTTAAAGCATTACACAATCAATTAACTAAATATCTAACGAATAACAAATGATTTAGGGTGCAATTAACACAGTGTAGAAAGCATGTGTTGACATCGTCAGTGAATTTGGCAACTTGGCCCGTGTTACCAGAGCAACAGCAACATTCGTGAGTTGTATGACAGCCGAGCTGTGCTGGCTCCAGATTATAATTGGTGCACTTGTTCGCTGATGACGTCACAGTGCACTTTGCATTTCATCGGGGCTGTCCAAAACGTGCCTGTCAGTGAACTGTAGTGTGTGCGCTTTAACGAAGCTTTTTATAGTTGGCATCTTGTATGTATCATAATATGGACAGTTCTGAGATGGTCTTATAGGCCTGAATCTAGTGAACATACTAAAATTATAAAGAATATCATAATATGAAATTTGTAAATAACCATTATGATTATATTTTCACAGCTAGAGAAATAGCAGAGTTTACGAAGTTGTCAGGTCTTTAGAAAGGGAGGGGGAAGGTCCTAGAAAAAAGCTTAGCAAAATCCAACTTCTACTTCATATGATTGTTCTTCGTTCCGCTCCTTAAAACAACAACAGAGTCAACTTTTCGGTGAGATACAAGGACGAATACATGTAAAATTCACATTGAACAGCATCAAAACGTACAAAGCAAAGTTAATTAATTTTAAACTCTATATTCCATTAATATGCTTTTTTTTTTCTCTGGTGGGGGTGGCTTTTAAAATAAAAATGAAAACTTGATATTTCCAGGATATCACGGGACAATGGATCCACGTTGCGAAGGGCGAGGGTCATGTCATCATTCTAAGTATTTCGCGTTCTACGTATCAAGTTTTCTTCCGCCGACCTTGTTGCGAATTTTAAATCGAGGTCAATTGCAAAATAATTCGTCATGATGCTTGTTGCGCCATCTGTGACTCAAACCAGGAAGTATTCCCGCCGTTGACGGATAGATGGCAGGTGTGTGCAGCGCGCAGAGTTCGTGCCATAGCCGCTAGGTGGCTCTGGCTGTGCGACACAGGGTCCATGAATGAAACGGCCACAGGACTCTTAGACAAGTCGATTGCTTTCTCACCATCGATCATCAATCCTATAGATGACGTCACATTGTTGAGAGCAACATCTCGATCAGCTGACTATCGTCAACTGCGGTAGTTTGGAACACTGAAATACTACAGGTGTATTTTCCGGAGTTGGAATCTGACAGTTCGGCGGACAACCGTTGAACTAAAGGAGCGTTGCCACATATGTTACTCGCCACCAAGGCTAGTAAACTACAGAGGTTACCTCAATATGGAGCTCCTGGGCGAGGGGATCGCGGAGGGAAGGGAAAGGACGTGACGTCACACGTTTCCTCGTAGCGCGCGAGGCGCGAGATATGCAAGGAAAGTCAACTTTCCCACACATTATATTGTATGGATTGCAGTGGTTTAAACGCGTGTTTTAAGCCCTTTTGTTTATAATCATGCCAGGCCAAAGATGTGCTGTGGCAGTTTGTCACAGTTATTATAAAGTTGGAAATGACGTGTCGTTTTTCACGATGCCTAAAGACGCATGCCTTCGCAATCAGTGGATTGTTGCATGTAAGCGAAAAGATCATTGCAACCCTCAAACAAGTAGGATATGTTCCCTCCACTTTAAGAGTGAAGACTTCGAATTAGACTTCAGGGCCGAATTGCTTAATATAAAGCCAAGATATCCAAGGAATCTAAAACCAAATGGTAAGTGAGCCTAGCTGGCCTACTCTTAAGTTTTGATGAACTGCTAGGATGATTTTAAAGCTGTTAATATTTTTGACATATTTCGTACATGGTATCAGGGGCGTATATACAATTTTTTTCGAGGGGGGGGGGTATGACTATCGTGTAAAATTGTGAGTACTTAATGAATTTTCTATTATAGCCTATGGAGTATGAATGGAAAATATCTAAATGGGCTACTTTTCAATTTATTAAGCAGAAAGGTAAACTCTCATTTTCTTTTCCAAATTGATAAGTATTTCTTAAAAGTAGACTACTGTGAAATACATTGTATGTTGTACCCAAGTTGGCTATTTTCGGGGGGATCTGGAGCCTTCTCAGCCCCCCACCCCTTATATACGCCCATGCATGGTATTTTGATTTTGGACAAGATGGAAAATTTCGTGAGTAATTCTCTTTGCATTGGTAAAAATCTTTGCAAATATTCCAGAAAGCAGTCATCATTTCAATAAAATCCCTTCGACTTCTGTACCAAGATATGGCCCGTAGGCATAATACAAAGTACATTCTCACACATAGGCTAAACCAAGAAGTACTGGAAAATCTCTTTTCACAAATTGCAAACCCGTGGTGGCTTACACGATCATCATTCTCCCCTTGACTGCATTTACAGACTGAGGATGATTATTTTAGGAAAAAAATACAGGAGTTGTTCAAAAGCAAACAAACACTGCTGATCCATATTCAGATGAATATGTAGTTGCTAAAGCACTAAACAAAACTGGCATAGTGTCGGAATCAAGTAACGTGCTTCCAGAACCAACCTTAGGGAGCAATGTGCAACCAGAGTCCTTCATTACCAATAGGCCTATCATGGAACAAAGTGAGGAAGATGGCAAGGCTTATGTTGCAGGTTATGTAGCCCACAAGTTCCAAGATAAATTTCCACAACCTGGGAACTTAACCTACGGGATGCAAACTCAACCCGATTATGCATTACCAACCTGGATTAAACACTTGTCATACGGTGGTATGACCGATCCCTCAGAAACTGGCTAAACCAGTTCCGGCACATTTCAGTAAAAATATTTGTGATCTTGAATTTCCAAGAAATTCAAGAAGATCACAACATAACTAAGTAGGCTACATTCAGTTATTTTATCACCCATTTACCAATAATTTCATGAAAATAAACTGTTCTTTGCGTACTCAACAGCTGATGTTGACAGTTTCGTTACGTTCCCCACATGGCGCGTTTGGTATCTTGTGACGTCATCCGCCTTGTGAGCGCTGATTGGTGAGTGAAAATTGAGGCAACCTCTGTAGTTTATAAGCCTTGACTCGCCACCACGTGCGTACTTTCACCCTCCCGTTCTTTTCCTCATGCTCATAATATCATTAGCACCGTTATTACATTTATTACAATTTTACTCAGATGGTTTTCAAAAATCTTAAACAAAGCAATGCTTAAAACTGTTCGGTTCACACTGTAAAATAAAATAATAGCACGTCAAATTGAGGAGAGGCCTAAAATATTGTAATGAATAGCAATAGCAATATTATGAATAGCCTACTAACAGAGAGCAAAAATGTTCCAAGCGAAACGACAACACGTGATTGTTTCCGTGTTATTTAGCAATTTATATCTCCTGTAGAATAAGTTTCAAGGCACAAGAAACACACAAATGTATTACAAAATATAGGCTTACGTTCATTGTATAGGCTATTAACTCACCCTTTGGAAGACAGAAGCTAATTACTGGGAAGAGGCTCCATCCCATCCATGTCATCATCATCATTATCATCATCCTGGTCCTCTCCGTCACTAGTCTTACTAATTCCAAGAGCAGAGGCAGTACGCTCCTGCGCGCGACTGAATGGAATTAATGGTTCGCCTGATGCTCGGATATTTTCTCCCTCCCTTTCAAAAAAAAATCCCGCGCGGCGATAATCATCTTCCTCCCATGGCTTCGAATAGGTACACCTCGACCAGTTCTTGACGATTCCTGAACTGGATGTATCCTCGATCTTCCTCTACGATAAGTCATCCTTAAAAACGTCACCACTCGCAAACAAAAACAAAGCTAACCTTAATCTAATTCACACGAACCTAAGCTTAAACTGACACTAATGAATTATAAATATAAGTATAAATGCTACACGAAAAAGTAATTAACTAATTAATTCAAAACAATTTTAACATAGCAAGGTCAATGTGTGCACTCTGGAAGCAACCAAACAAGCTACTGGTCAAACGACAAGCACGTGGCCAAAGAGCGTCATTCAAATTGGCAGCGCTGTATGGTTTCCATGGCAACAAGCCTTGCGTGCGATCTAGCCGTCAACTGTTTTTGCATAGTGGCGCCGAAATGTCAGATTCCAACTCTGGATAATACAACTGTAACGTGATGATAGAATTCGGCTTTTAAAGTGAGTTTTTCAGAACGGTGTATTACTGTGTCGCGTATGGATGTACTGCTCGGGTCCAAGCTCTATGAACTTCGGGGTGAGGGGAAAGAGCAGGGAAGGGTCGGGCGACAAGAGAAGGGTCTGTCAACAGCCCGCCGTGATATATGGTATTCCTTTCTATTCCAATACTGCTAACATTGGGCCGTTACTCAAACCACTGTGGTGTTAGGAATGAGTGAGTGAGTCACCGACCAATGTATTTGGTTCTGTACTATGCACGGACCGGAAAAAGCCTCCGTGACTTAGGCGGCAGCACGCCGGCCTCTCACCGCTGGGTCCGTGGTTCAAATCCCGGTCACTCCATGTGAGATCTGTGCTGGACAAAACGGAGGCAGACAGGTTTTTCTCCGGGTACTCCGGTTTTCCCTGTCAAAATTTCATTCCAGCAACACTCTTCACTATCATTTCATTTCATCTGTCATTCATTTAATCATTGCCCCAGAGGAGTGCGTCAGACCTCGGCAGCCGGCACAGTTCATATCCTCGCCGCTAGATAGGGGCTTCATTCATTCCATTCCTGACCCGGTCGGAGACTGGAAGCAGGCTGTGGATTTTCACTATGCACGGACCGAGTAACCTCATCACTCGTCAACACCGCCACTCATAGTCCGCGATGCACATTCCTCTCAGGTTCACGCAGCTTAGACCCGAGCAGTAACGAGACGTTTAAAAAAGGATCGGGCATTTCTTTCCATTGGTAAGTTAATTATTAGTAAAATAACCCTAACATTCTGGACTTAACTACTTGCATTTCTTTACGTTTCCTCTTAACTCTTTAACTCCGAATCATGAAAGAAAAGTACCGGTAATTAAACATTTATTATAATTCACCCTATCATGTACGTACTCCACTGAACAGGCCTGTATTTATGCTCGGAAGGTATCAAGAATTTAAATGTCCATATAATTTTTTCTTGGTGTGTTGTTGAGACTGCCAGTAAAATAGTGTGGACTACGCAATGCAGTCGTCAATCATGTTCAGTGTCAAAGTGCAGGTTATGCTACAGATGTGACGGTATAGTCTGCGATAATAAATACGCTATGCTAATATTTATCATGTTATTAAACGTATGGACAGTGCGTTTGGTTGAGGAAATGTTGAGATTCTTCTAGGATACATTGCATCCCTAAATTAGTCTATTTAATTCTTAGTAGAATTTCAAAGTTCTGGGTTATTTTTGCGAATGTTTCTATGATTCATGGAAAATGGAATTTAAAAGGGAACGGTTTATTGATTATGTTATTTTCCTTTGTAATGCATAGTTGTTAAAAAGCAACCCTTACTAAATCAAAGACTTCCTTATTTCCATTTGCCCATGTTGTGTTGTTCACTTTCATAAAATACGAAAGTGGAAAGTAACGCTGAATGAAAGCTCATCGTACGATAAAATTTTCTAAAGTACTGATATTGGCCAAAATACATTTTCTAATGATGAAAAATAAATTAGGAAATGATGTAGTAATAGATTGAACTTGTTGGGAGCCCTCGGGAACTCTATAGTGTGAGGGTACGAAGCTTCTACACAAAACCAATTCTGTTCAAAAATCAGTAGGCCTAATTCAGTGTTGCATTTGTTATTAATTATTTACAAGAGGGGTTCTGGATGTATGAGTATTACGGAACACGACAGCCACTTTTAACACCAAATATGTTACATTCTTAACCTTGGCTACCTTCTAGTACGTAAAGAAACATGCGATGCTTTTCCCAATGTCGTATAAATTACGAAAATGTGTGTTTTGTATTCATAAGCCTGCTCTACGTTCAACGACGACAGCCATGTTTGAATACGTATCGTTAGGGTGGAATCGTCATATAACGCAGTGCTTTTTTTTTCCTTTCTAATAAATTTAAGGGTCACTCTCAGTTGTAGTCGACAGAACAACATGCTCTTGCAATTTTCGGCAATTTCCAGAGTCTGGTTATTACTTTATGGGCTGACATGTTAAATGAAAGGTTGAATTGGGTTAATAAATTATTTATGAACTCATTAATGCATTGACTTTCAGCTTTTTCTATGCCTGGGTGGATGTAAAATAGTTCGTTATTTTCTTCATCCTTCAAAACTAACCACACGCACAAAGTAAGAACCTACCCCACCTCCAAACACAAGCCTGGGTGCTTATAAGAACAGCACTTCCTTTTCATGATTGTTAGACTATAAGTTATTACTTATTTTTGCCTAAACAAGTAAATTTCTTCGAACAAGGCAGCAATTACACAAAGCTTTTGTCGATCAGAAAAGAATATGGCCCATTGTTTCGATTTTGCTGCCGAGTGCCGAGTTGCCGTCCAAAACAATCTGATTCAATAGATCGATTTAAATCGAGGATTACTCGAAATCTTCCCCAGCTGTTGTGAACAGCGTGTTGGCGCCAGCTGATCGATGAACTTTCAAGTCGGAAGTTATATTTGCCGGACTAGGTACCCCGCGTTCCCACTGAAAAAATGTCCTGCATATAAGGATATCGTTCCTTTGCATTTTAACCTTGTTTCTGTAAATAAAGCCCTCGTAAAGCATTTCCCCATCTACTCCTATCACCTTCCTTTGCGAGTTCCTGCTCTCACGGCGCAGTGTGGCGATGTGCACTCTTTTGTACTGCTCGGGTCTAAGCTGAGTGAACCTGAGACGGATGTGCATCGCGGACTATGAGACGTGGTGGTGACGAGTGATGAGGTTTCTCCGTCCTTGCGTAGTAACAGAATCAAATACATTAGTCGGTGACTCGCCAACTCATTCGCAACGCCACACTGGTTTCAGAAAAGACCTTATGTTAGCAGTATTGGAATAGACGAGAATGTCAGGTAACAAGGCGGGCTGTCGACAGTCTTCTCAATTCTCGCCTGCTCCTTCCTTGCCTCTGCCCTTCATCCCGCAAGTTCACAGAGCTTAGACCCGAGCAGTACTTATGCTCGAAGTTTCTCACACACGCTTATGGTTGTTGGAACGGTTGTGTCGAATGACTATGTTTCATGGTGCAGTGGTCAAGCTGCTTGCCTCCCCACAAAGGGTTCACGGTCTAGTAAAACTACAAACTTCCTTTCAATGAAATCTGGATTAATTGGAGAGCCAATCGTGGGGACTGTCACTAAAGGGATTTAAATAGTAGCTACATCATTATCGCCAAATCATTAGCGCAGTGGTTTCTTCAACTCTTTTCAGTCTGTCAACACGATTGGGCGGGGAGTACAAATATTTAAAACTCCCTAACCTACATGACTTATCTCGTAATTAACCAGAACCTCTTGCTTGTGCATTAATCAACCACGAGTGCTCATAGGTTGGCCGCACTGTGTTGTTTACGTGTGTAGTTTGCCGTGTCCACGACAGATGGCAGAGCCATGCTGTGTGAGAGCTCACAACCGGAAGCAACTTGCCTCTCGTTTGCTATGCAGTTAATTACAGGACTGGAATTTCAAGCAAAAATGTTAATTGAATTGCGTTGCTGGCTGCAAGTGGAGTCGACATCGCTTCAGTGTTGAGAAATATAATCGCAAGATGACGGGTGTGTCCAGTTCTGCCTTACGCTCAGATCAGATGTTACTAGAGCCGGACCTCCGTGGTGACAGCTAATACAGGAACCTTGTAATGCCTTCAATAGAGCTATTGGCGAACAAGTACCGCATATCAAACCAATATTAATGCAATGCAGAAGTCCACTTTTCGGAGTTTTAGTGCCTCAAGGTAAAAGGAAAGGAGTAGGAACAAGAGAAGCAATCTTAGCATTGAGGCAAGTGATAGAGAAGCAGATGAAGAAAGGCAAACCTACCTTCTTAGCGTTCGTCGACCTTGAAGAGGCGTTTGACAATGTGAACTGGAATGTTCTATTCAGCATTCTTCATCAAACAGGTATCAACTTTTAGAGACAGAAGACTCATCTACAATATCTATAAGCAAGAAGTTGGAATAGTTTGTTGTGGTAGCAAGGAATAAACAGCACACATCAGAAAGGGTGTACGGCAGGGTTGTTCCCTTTCCCCATACCTATTCAATATATATGTACAAAAGGCGATCGACCAAGTAAGAGAAAAAATTGCCACAGGAGTGAATATTCATGGAGAAAAAGTTGACATGATAAGGTTTGCTGATGACATCGCGCTAATTGCAGAAAGTGAAGAAGACTTACAAAAGATCCTGAGCAAGATGGACAAAATAATGGAGGAAGAATTTAATATGATAATAAATACAAATAAAACAAAAATTTTGGTCTGCAGTAGACATGGCTTAAGCCAGACATCAATAGAGTTAAGAAATGAAAAGATACAAGAAGTTAATGAGTTTAATTATCTGGGAAGTAAAATAACGAATGATGGAAGAAGCAGCAGAGAGTTATTAAGTAGGATTGCCCAAGCCAAGAACGCTTTCTATAAAAAGAAGAACCTATTTACTGCAAGGAACATAAGTCTTGATGTAAGGAAACAAATGTTGAAGACCTATGTATGGAGCGTCGCGCTATATGGCAGCGAATCTTGGACAATCGGAGAGAGAGAGGAAAAGACTACTAGCATTTGAAACCTGGTGCTATAGAAGGATTATGAAAATCAGCTGGAAAGAAATGGTCACAAATTAGAAAGTCTTTAGAAGAGAGGGAGAGAGAAGATGCTTCCTTAAATATTTAAAAAGAAGAAGGAATCACCTCGTGGGCCACATACTGCGACACAATGGACTGATTAAGCTTATAATCGAGGGAACAGTAGACTGCAAGAATTGTAGAGGAAGACCCAGACTGGAGTACATGAGTCAAATACTGAAAGATATGGGTTGTGGCTCATACTGTGAACTGAAGAGGAAGACTGAGAGACGGGAAGAATGGCGAGCTGCTGCCAACCAGCCTCACGGCTGTTAACCACACACAGAGAGAGAGAGAGAGGTAAAATTGGAATATTCTGTATGAAATTATTGCGAATGTTAATATTTTATTTTCGTAAATCCCTTTCAGTCTGCGTTGTATGAGGAGAAACTTGACATGGCGTGAAGCCAACTGCAAGGTACAGGAACGTACTGCTATAGCAGACGAATCAGCTGCCCCTAATAATATTGTTTTATGCAGCCTCTGTTATCAGCACTAATGCACTGCAAGCAAACGATTCTGAACACTTAGGCCTATACTGATTGATTACAGACAAATACTCGTAGATTTATAAATGGTCACCAACTCGAGCTATTGATCTGTCACATGTGTTCTGCTGCCAGCTGTACATCGTTTCTCACTTGTAAGCATTCCTGTTGCAGGATCGACAGTGCCTATCAACGGGGCTGATGACAGAAATATCCCAAGCCCCTAAAATAAATGGCCAACGGAATGTAATCCTGAAGAGTTCCTCACGCACACAGGGTCATTAGTTGAACCAACTTTGCGGCCAGATGTCGTGGCTGTCGATTACACCATGTAATAAGGCTCTTTTCCACCTCAACAACCAGATAATGGATGTTCATTTTAATACTTTGGCCATGCCTGTGAGGAAGTTGTGACATTTGACCTTTTCCTCCTCGCCTGCCAGTGCTGCCACCTGGGGTCCGGGCTTCACGACGGTTTATTGATCGGAGAGCGCGGTACACACACCTCGTCTCGTCACAACAAATATAGCCTACTACCTACACCATTTTAATGAGCAGTACTGTACATGTCAACTCATATCAGTGATCCTTAACAATGAAGTTTCAAGGAAAATGTGCTTTACTGTGTGCAGAATGAAATCCGTGAAAAATATCAACTGCTACTAGCTCGTCTCCACACGCGACCTCCAAATGTCAAGTGAACACGTTGGCAGGCTACCATACTCGTATTAGAAATCAATCTTACACAAACTTAATAATCAAAGGGGAAACTTCTGGGGGGAAAAAAATATTGCTCAACTCCAACGAAACACAACAGGGTTTCACAAATTCCCTTTCTGATACCGCCAAAGCCTTAATAAATGCATTCTTCTCGGAAGAATTAGAAGATACACATTTACAAAGAGCAGTTAGAGCCTTCTCTGGGGATGCTCCTAACACCTCAGATGTTAGCCGTCTCACAGCTAGAAGTTGAATGTATTATCCTAGCACAAAATGACAAGAAGACCCCAGTTTGGGACGGTATTTCTACCAACATAATAAAAAACATTCACTATTGTTTCCCATCCTTGTTCACGATCCTCTTCAACAAATGCCTGTCTTTAATTTTTTCCCAATTCCTGGAAAATTGCGGTAATTAAAATAATACCTAAGGGAACTTACATCCTTCAGATCAATTTGCCTACTGCCTGTACTAGGGAAGGGTTTGGAGGAGTTACTAATTGATCGTATTATGTACCACCTACAATACATGGCTACTTATCCCAAAAGCAATACGGCTTTACGCCTCAAATCTCGACTCAAGATGCTGTCCTCGATGTAGTAGGGTAGATTGATCAATATCCCTGGATATAGCATGTGCTTTTGTTTGCCTGGTGGCCAAAAATATTATCTCAGTTAAAGGAAACACGACACCCTAAGAATTTATATAAAATAACACAATACCAACAGGTACGGGGACTAGTATGGAACAAGGATATACCAATTAAGGCTAAAGAAGTTATGTACAAAGCATATTATGTTCCTATAATGACATATGCAGCAGAAACTTGGACTATGACTAAGAGGGATGAGAGCCGAGTACAAGCGGCTGAGATGAGATTCCTGAGAAGTATGGTCCAGAAAACGAGGAGGGACGGAGTGAGAAATGATATACGGAAAGAACTGGGAGTACAGAAACTAAATGACAAACTGGAGCAAAACAGATTGAGGTGGTTTGGACATGTCAAACGGATGAATGAAGTAAGGCTACCAAGACGAGCACTGGAACGACGCATGACAGGGAAGAGAGGACGAGGAAGACCAAGAATGCGTTGGATGGACTCGGTGGATAATAGTATTAGAAAACGGAACCTGGATTGGAACACTATGTCGGAAGAGGAATGGTGTAACGACAGAACAAAGTGGAGAGAGACCATATTTTCCCCCACCCAGTGTTAACTGGAAAAGGGGAAATGAAAATGATGATGTTGAACACGATCATACTTGCAAAATCGAAAAGTTAAACATCAAATTGGAAATGCAGCCATCTGTAAGTGTGTCGAAAGGGGCTGGCCACAGGAGTTGCAGCCCCGGATTTTCGAACATTTTATTCGATAATCTCTTTCGACAGGGTGTGATGTGATTGCTTATGCTGACAACCTACAGGAAACTCAACCCTGGATATATTCTACAATTGGGGGTGTAATCCGACTAAAACTAAAGCCATGCTTGTCGAAAGTGAAAATCCAAAATTATTTATGAATAGTCATTGGAGGATAATGCTTGACAAACATTTGATTTTTAGGGCTCATTTTAACAAACTAAAATCCAAAGCAAGCAAATGTGTACTAGGTGGGGCCTGAACTCTGGGGTACTCCGAGTAGTTTATATCCCACAACCTTTCTACCATTGATTGGTTTTGTATTGTGCCTCTTTATTCCGATCCACCCTGGAAAAGAAATGGACTCGAGACAAATTCGTTGTTTGCATCTCACGTGCCTATCGCACTACGTGCACTGAGGCTGCACAATCAACAATGGAAGTTTCATATGTCACCTGAAAAGAAAGATAAGACTACATAATTCAACAGTGGAATACCATTTGGACCTCAACTTCAAAAGGATCTGTTACGAGAGAAAGCTGAAAGCTGTACTGAAAGCTGTACAGCGTTGCCAAGATGGGCTCCATCATGCGTCATGGACGCGCCTCGCTCGGAAGTGATGGGTTCCATATCAGCAACGTTGTTCAGCATTTCCCGGAGCGGCTAGCTAGTGAACCGTGTCTTAATTCCCCGTACAAATACAAACCGATATAAAATAAGTGAATTAAGTTACGTATTTCACAGTCATACAGCATAACTTTTTGATGTATAAGGATTACAACGCATCCAAGAACTATATTTTCCAACGACACCGAGCCGTGAAAAAGTTACCTTACAAAAATGATAACAACTTTCGTTCTTGAACACACAAAATTTTGAAATTAATAAACCAGTTATACAACATTCCAATGTATATTTTGTTAAAATTTGGATTCGATCTGGTGACGGGTTTGTGAGATAATAATTCTTATATGTGACGCATGGTTGAAACACGCTTAAAAACGGGCACTTTTTGTGTTTCAACTGCGATAAAAATATTAAAATATAAATTGAAATGTCCAAACCTACATGAACTAACGTAAAATAGAACGACGAAAATGATGTTATTGGATTTTATGTAGGTGTATTGGTTACTTCACAAACAACCTTCAAACTCGAATGCACATAATATTTTGGTCGACAGTAAACCTCTACATCCTATATTTAAAAGAAATCATGTTGTTATGCTCATTTTCTTACATTGATCCATCATATCTTCCTTAAGTTATTATAATTTAATATAAGTTCTGTTGTAAATATTTTGTAATTGTCGAACTATAACCCTAATATGCTAGGCAAAATAGTGTTCTTCCATGTTTTTGGAAACTCAATAAATAGTAATCAATCGTCTCGAAACATTCGGCATGTCGTTGTTAATCCATTTAGGGACATCTTGACGTCCAACTCCCATCGCCGCTCGCTTTGCAGACAATCTTCACATCATGATCCTACGGCCCGGATGTTGATAACATGTCATCTTTTTACTGAGGTGTCTAAAACAATGCTGAAGTACAAAGAAACTCCGGACGGCCCACCCCGTCTTCAAATATGTCATTTTTATTTTGCATCTTTTTGCAATTTTTTTCTCCTATTTTTCCATTTTAAAAGCATTTTTTTAAGTTTGGTAGATTTTTAGGTCTTATTTTAGAGAAATCGGCCTTTTGAGGTCATTTTTTCCCAATTTAGTCATGTCACAGCTTTATATAAGGGAGTTACGTGTCTCCGAGTGAAGAAGAACCTAGTAGCCGATACAAGATAATTTAAAATATTGAAATATTGATTCCATTTCCTTAATCAAACGGGTGGAAACTAGTCTTAGCAACAATCGTGGCGAAATTGCTGCGGGTATTGCATCAAAACTGAAAAAAGTGCTGGACAAAAATACAGGGTATAAAACATTCTGCAAAATCTCAGATATTCTTTCTGGTGAAAACTACTGCATGGATGGGATTGAGGAGGATTTAACAGCAAACGACCTTCATCACTTCAAGTACGCACCGATCACATCAGTTGATGTTGAACGCGGCTTTTCGAGATATGAAAACGTGTTGGCTGATAACCGCAGATCATTTACATTTGACAACATCAGAATGACATTCGTAGTGCACTGCAACTGAGACTAAAATAAACATAAACCTTTTGTTAAGTGCTAGAAATCTATTTTGATTGACTTTTCAGTTTTGAGCTTAACATTTCATTTTTGAAATATTGGCGAGTTTATTATTAGAAGATCTTTTTCTCCATTTTATAGTGTAATTTTCGAATTTTTTGAAATATTAGTGAGTTATAAGATCATTTTCCCCATTTTATGTGCATTTTTCGAATTTTAGGTCATTTATTACAGTCATTTTTGAAATTTTTAAGTGCATTTTTTTAACTTTTTTACGGCATCAACATCCGGACCCTAAGACTATTCTATCTGCTTCCTCTAATCTGCCTACTGTTCTGTTATTGCACTAATAATAATAATAATATCGTATGGCCTCGGGTGCCTGGTGCAAGCTTTGTTAATTGACACCCAGAGGGTAGCTTGCATGTCGAATTTTGTCGTTCCTTTGAACGCTATGAAAGTCAAGGAGGTTAGATATATAAACTCCTTGACACTACAGCGCTTTCAAGTAGAGAATGGAGGAACTTTGTGTTGGCGGAAAATCCCGAGATTAATTTTGCCATTGAACACGGCCTACTGAATTCAAATGGGTTCTTTAACATGCCAACAACGTATGACATGAGTATCGTGATTTTTGTCGCCTTCAAAAATCACTTACCATGGTCAGGGGTGAACCTGCAATCTTGGGGTTCGTAGTCCGACACTATAACCACTCACCCACCGTGGCAAGCTGTTATTGCACTGGACCGAGCTCACTGAAGTATATTGCGGTATGTGACTGGTTGCGTGTGGCGCCAGCTTGATATCACGAAGGCTGACCATAATGCGACCAGTGTTATGCTGGACTTTCGGATCCAAGCATTTCAACCGACAGTTCGTTATTGGTGACTTGGGTTTCGCAATGTAAAGTGCGGCTTCGGTGGAGTAGTCGGTAGCATGCTGAGCTTCTATGCCCAAGATAGCGGGTTCAAACCCGGCCGAAGCCGTCGGGATTTTTTAAGAGCGTTAAATTCCCTCGGTATGCCTTCCTTCGGAGGGGAAGTAAAGCCGGCGATCCCATGTCATAGATTTATGGCATGTTAAAGAACCTTCCACTAATTACACCTGTGTGAAGCTAAATTGGATAGGTTTCTACGTTCGTTGCCAAGAGCCGACTGCGGTGGCGTCTAGTAGCTAAGTTATGAACTTGAACTTGGCCTAGTAGTCGTTGACGGTGGCGCTTGGCGGCAAAAGTAGGAACTATTTGAAAAATTCTAAGTTGCAGTCTGTACTTAAATTTAAAAAAACAGATAACACACACTAATACAGTCATCACAATTAACACCGGATATCAGACAGATTCTACACACACCCAAAGTACACGGGGCTAAATGACCGCGTTGTCGCAGCCCCTAAACTTAAGAACCAACCAACACAAAACAAGCAGCCTGGGCTGTCGTGGCGAGTTGGAGCCACGCACACACTGGAACAAAATAAATCCAATAATTTCGGGGAAAAAAAAGAAAGGTCAAAGAATATATCGCTTGCGGTGGATGAGCCGTAATTTTTTGTGTGCGTTTTCACATGACGAGCACGTCCGTAAGCGCTTGCCTCGGTGGGTGAGTGGCTAACGTGTCGGACTACCAACCCCAAGCTTGCAGGTTCGCTCCTGGCCATGGTAAGTGACGGCATGCATGTCATACGTTGTTGGCATGTTAAATAACCCATTTCAATTCAATAGGCCGTGTTCATAATGGCAAAATTAGTCTCGGGATTTTCCGCCTACACAAAGTTCCTCGTTTCTCTACTAGAAAGCGCTTTAGTGTCAAGGAGCTTAAATATTATCTAACCTCCTTGACTTTCATAGCGCTCCAAGGAACGATAAAATTCGGCATGCAAGCTGCCCTCTGGGTGTCAAATAAGAAAGCTTGCACCCGGCAACCAAAGCCATACGATATTTAATTAGGTTTGTACCCGCTCTAAAAATATTATTTGGTGTTTTACTTGTGCAAGTCGTGGAGGCAGTACACGAAAGTGTGTTTACATATTTACGGCAACCTCACGAAAGGACTCCGCCCCTTAGAACAGCAATAACTAACTCATTAGAGGAATTTCCATGCGGGGTAGGAAGTTGAAGTAAACGGCCGTGGTCTTTTTCCTGGAGTTAAATTGTGCCTCAGCGCTCACAGCTTGTAAGACCGCTTCTTATTCCTGCTCCTCGTAACAAAGTTCCCTACTAACATTTTGAGGTAAGTGGCAAAATACAAACAGGCTTAATATAGATAACTACTTTCAGACTACTCAAAATATACAGATCCAAAAGTCTCTGGAGGCACAGTAAATTTAGCGGACCGAGCATTTGATATGTTGCAGGTGATATTCCACGCAGAAGGGATGTTTAACACGTCGCGTCGCCGTGCTCTTCGCCCCGAGAGCTGCACTGCAGTTCGCGTGTGCCATCGGTTACACGCCATCGCTCGGCTATTTGCCCGGCCACCTCCTTTCCAATCTCCTACACAGGTTATCAGGCAGGACGTTACTAGATGTCCAAACCTCTCAAATGAAGCTACAACAACTGGTTCTTTGTGAGGGAAAGGGTCAAGCCTGCTTTTTAGGAATTTCGTCTTCTGGAAGTACATGTAGTTTATTTCAGACTTCTAAACTCTCTCTCTCTCTCTTTTTAAGCAGCAATTCAGAACCAATTCAATCACGCTGTGGAGAAAAGTATAACATGCCCCAACATTGCATATTACAACTTGAAGGCCACTGAGAAGTCATCTAACATTATTGTAAATTTTGAGACCGTTGTTTTTGATTGATAGAATATGAGCCTTAATTTACAAATTAGGGTCGTTGAAACAATCATCTAATAAGGGAGTTAGTTTTGTTCCGTCGTGAGGAACGAAAAACATTAATCTGCAATGTTGTCGTAGACAATGCACATTTAGGTTGTGGGAGGCCAAGTTTGGATGTGGCTGGATGGTTCTCCGTAACGACACATTGTGCGGAGACATTCCCCACCCAAGGGTGCCGGAAATTGCGCCCTTAAGATGATGTCACTTGGAGTAATAACGCTGACCTAGGCGCTTATATCCAGACGACAATTTACTCTTGTACAACGATCATCTCTGCTAAACACGAGCGCTAAGTTTGCATCTGGAACGAGAGAATGCAATAATGATAGCAATTGAATCTGTTTAGGACCGAGCAAGGATGTTCAGCTGTTACGAGTCTGCTCAAATGTTGGCAACTGTGCGACAACTACGTTGTATTTCAGTACAATATTGATAGTGCATACCATTCCATACTTTGTCTAATTTTATTAAAACCATGATTATGCAATCATTATTTCTTAGAACGTATGGAATACGTTAGTGTTCTTCAACATTGAAAAAAAAAAAAAAAAAATGATGGTAGCATTTATGAAGCTTAATGTTCTGCTAGAGTAGAAATGTCAGGAAGCAACTTTAGCTACGTACGGAAATAAAAGTGCGTGTGGATGCAAAGTGGATACCAGGATTATGCAGACAACAGCAAGTAAGTACTGCGCACTGACTCTTGACTCGAAGAGCAGCCCTGCTTCCCTCGAGGGCTCCTGCTAATGTTACATTTTACTATTAATGGAACCTCGGAAGTCTTTTTTAGCTCATTGTTAGTAAGGGAACTTTTTTACTGTGTGGCTGCGTCCAGTTCGCAAACAAATCTTGTGTACAGTTTCATATTATTCGAGCAGTCCATAGAGCAACGAGGAAATCGCCAAATTGAAAATAAAGTGAAACTTTTGTTTGTACTCGCCATGCTAGAGTACACGAAATTGTAGACCAGGTGCAGAATATTCCTCGGGGAGTTATGGGAATGCATTATCCATACAAAACCTACCCATGGTAGACGTATGACGAACTAAGGTAGCACATTTTGAAGTTGTGCCTTAGGTGTCGGAAGAAATCGACCGTTTACAGGACATAATTTTCATTACGGTAACTAGACATTTGACAATTAGAGACTTTGTTTATTCAAGATTTCTAGGTATACTCAAACTCCTATATGTAATAGAAGCTGAGAAAAGTTACATTAAAAGTAAGCTTGCGGGGAAACAGTTTAGGTGTCAAAATTCTGCCCCATAACTTGGGTCATCCTCCTCCTCCTCTTCTTCAAACTGGTATCTTTCGGTCAGCATTTCGGAGTCTTAGTAGCATGGTCTCAACAGTTCGACACCCAATCCCAGGTTTTCCAAAATCTTAAGCTTCCTGTTACATTCCCTTGATTGAAAGTTGCGTCTGCATCCAATACTCAGAAGTGTAGACACCCGGATGACATTGTTTACCATCTCGTTGGGATTTTGTGTCCAGCCGTGTAGATCAGATCCCTAGATACTGGCTTTATTATTTCCATCACAGCATCACTTGCACCAGCGGACGCAATCCATGCTTGGGCTCTTCATTTGAGAACAGTGTGTGCAAATGCAGAGGCTAACCAAACTTTCTATGTTGTGCCTGATTGCTAGGCGATGGCAGTTTTGAAGGTGGTTGCCCTCATACTTGTCTTCAGTCGTGACCCCAGGGGCAGTTTTGAAGGTGGTTGCCCTCATACTTGTCTTCAGTCGTGACCCCAGGCATTCTATCTTATAGATCGAGTATGTGCATAAGGTTCGAGAGAATTAACATCATTATACGCCTTGCTATTGCCAAATATCGAACATTATGCCATTGGACAGTACATTGAGAAACGTACTTCACCCTTGCAACTCCATCGCCCCACAGTCTATCGTTTAGTCTCAATTCATCTAGTGCCACGTACCATTATTTATAGTCTTGACATTTTGCAGGCGAAGACGGTAAATTTAACGCTTAACATAGCATATATGCAGCTTATTAATGAGCTATTTTAAATATTAAAAATATACTTTCACTTGTCACACTTTTTTTTTACCCTAAATCTCCATTCCGGGTGGGCATACTGATGAATCAAATGATAAATCTCTCATCGATCAAAATAGCTTTAATCTTTTGGATAGAATTTTGCGAAGAACGGCCAACGCGAGAATCCAGCAGTTTAACATTCCGATCTGTTTGTGACCAGCATATTCACGAGCTTCCACAACTTTCTTCAGAGTGCTAGCCACACCCATCGCACTTTCACTTACTGGCTAGTAATCCCAAATGTCCGACATAGGCCACGGTTGCTTCCTTCCCAATAACAAGTACGGACAACAAAATAACAGCTGATGTCACAAATGAAACTACTTTCTTCGCGATAATCTTATTATTGTTTTTCAGAACAAGAACTGTATTCTATTCAGAGTATGCGGAAACTCTTGTTTGGGGTCGTTGACTCTTCACGTAGGCGCAATTAAAACGAGTGAAGATGAATAAGAGCGTGTTGACGCTAATTGGAGGTGCAAGGCAAGTTCCGCTCGTCCGTCTGGGAAATAGCGCTCAGCGTGTGACTAGGAACACATTCCCAATCGGACATGAAACTTGACATTCGGTATTTGCAACATTTTAAATACAACTGGACGTTCACCGTCAAGCTATCCACAACGAATTCCAATTTACGGTCATTATTTATGAACCACCCACACTGTCAAACATGATTGTTCCGTGGACAGTTTTTGGACGTGAATTAATCGATCATGAGTTGCTTAAATTGGAAATCTCAGTCAAGATAAAGTAGGATCAGTGAATGTTTTAGTAGCATGTCACTGCAATCTAAAAGAAAGTATCAACTTCAATCTTATACATACATTTTCATTTGAGACTGTTTTGACTTTCAGCGTTCAGTCTAGTCTGCAAGCCTCTGTTTGCGAACAAGTCTCCTCCACGATCCACTTCTACACCTCTCACTTTTAAATCGTTCAACACTGAATCTAACCATCGCCTCCTAGGTCTACCTCTGCTTCTCTTACCCTCTACAGCCAAACTCATTAACCTCTTATCTGTCCTCCCCATTATCTTCACATGGCCCCACCATCTCAGTCTGCTCATACGAATAGCTTCATCTAGCGTGTTCATTTCTAACTTGGCCTTTATCTCTTGCTTGCGAGTACCTTCCCAGCTACCCTCATATCAGTTACATCTAGCTCTCACTTCCATACAGCAAGGTCGGTCGCAGAATACTGTAGATCGCAACACAGAACTCGCTGCATTGGCCCTTCTACTCCTCGACTCTATTTCATCCCCCACACCCAATTCCTGAGAGAATAGGCAGCCCAAGTACTTAAAATGTCCCACCTTCTCCTTCCTGACATTGTATCTTCTTGCGGTTCTTCCCTACCAGCATAACCTTCTTCTTTGATATGCTGATCTTCATACCAAACTCCCTACATTTCTGTTCAATTCTAACATGTTGGCTTGCAAGCTGTCATCAGCATAGGCCAGACTGCTTACCTGGTTTACACCTAAATCCCATCCACCCAGTTTAGCCTATACCCTTCAGCAAATGGTCCATATATAAAATAAACAGTAGTGGTGAGAAGTTACGGCCTTTCCTAACTCCTGTAACACCCTTGAACCAAGAACTCATCCTTACTGCAGCCTGATTACCAACATAAATACTTTCGATTGCCTGTAGCAGCCTTCCCTCGATACCATAATCCCTCAGGATGCTCAGCATCTTCTCCCTGGGTACGCGTTCTCTAGATCTGAACTAGTCGTTGACGGTGGCGTTTGGAGGCAAAAGCAGGAACTACTTGGAAATGCAATGTCTACAGTCCTTACATGAATTAAAAACAGATAACACACACTAATACAGCCATCACAATTAACACCGATTATCAGACATATTCTGCACACACCCAAAGTACACGGGGGCTACATTACCGAGCTGTCGCAGCCCCTAAACTGAGGAACCAACCAATCTCTTAATCTACAAAACACACACAACAGTCTCTCGTAGCATTTCTCAATAACTTGGCGCATACTAGATCCTGACATCATCGTTGTTGTCCTTCTCTCGGCCAATGATCGAACTCTTTCTACGATCCCAGAGTTCATTTTGCCCGGGACACTTACCAAAGATATACCTCTATTGTAATCATTTTAATGTCTATTATACATAATATTTATGTCCTAAAAGCTTCATGTTTTAAATACAGCTCATTTTGTTAATATCTGCTTGTGAGACGTCCGCTTTCTGAAGGCGTATCTATGATGATCACTTATCTTATCTGCCCGTGGAGCCCAGGCATTCATTATGAGCAAGTAGGAGTTGCTAAAACTTTCGCTTCTGCTCCTGCCTCGTGAAACAACAGATAGAGCTTTCTTCCCGTTCACCTTGTTTAGGGTGTTGAATTATTTATTAGCGATATTCCTCCTTTATGTTAATGCACCGCTTGGCTGTGAAGAGCGCCCATGCTAGAGGATATTAGTAAGGCTAAGTCCTTTAATACCGTAATGGTGTAGGGAAAGTTGTCAAGTTTATTTTTCCTCAGAGGAAAAACAAGATTCATATAATGAGCATTATGCGTGGCGACTAAATATAAACAAAAGTTCATCTTTAAAACATTCCTTCCTGAACTGTCTGCGTGGCTCAGCGGTAACGTTCTCGCTTGCTGGGCCCAAGGTTGCAGATTCGTATCCTGACGCAGTCAAAAAATGGCACGTTCAAGATCCCCTTCGGGGCAAAATTCCGGCACCCCACCGTATCTAAAAGCCAGAGTAGTTAAAGGGGACGTAAAACCAATAACCTTATTATTATTTAAAACATTCCTCTGGAACCAGAGGGCGGACCATCAAACAACATGTCATTCAGTGGTGGCCAAAGCTCCGAAGGGTTCCGGGTTGGATTGACGGTCGGGCCATGAGGTTTTGGGAGATATGGAACTTCGCCCATAATCAGTGGTATTTCCAGATCCTTTTAATTAGGCCGATTGAACTGCGCCCATAGTCAAGTCGGCTGTTAGCCCAAGGTCGGTTTAAGGGGAAGTGACGGACTGTTTCCCACCACTAGCTTCTGCACTGCTGAGAATAAGAGGTAGTCCTCCGTCCCGATAAGCAGCTGTACTACACTAACCACTACACCACAGAGGCGAATAATAATAATGACAATAATAATAATAATAATGAAACTCCACAGCCTTTTTCCAGTCATTGGACCGGGTCAGGGTTGGAATGAATGAAGCCCCCATCTAGCGGCGAGGATAGGCATTGTGCCGGCTTCCGAAGCCTGTCGCACTCCTCTGGGACAATGATTAATGAATGACAGATGCAATGAAATGATAATGGAGAGTGTTGCTGGAATGAAAGATGACAGGGAAAACCGGAGTATTCGGAGAAAAACCTGTCCCGCCTCCGCTTTGTCCAGCACAAATCTCACATGGAGTGACAAGGATTTAAAGCACGGAACCCAGCGGTGAGGGGCCGGCGCGCTGCTACCTAAGCCACAAAGGCTACACTAATAATAATAATAATAATACAACTCTCTCTAATCTACCAAAAAAAACTACCCCTCTAGTTTTGTTATACAATAAAAAAATATAATAATCTTCTAAATGGTAAGATTACCTCAAACTAGATTATTAAACATTTGCAATAACAAAACTATTTTTAAAATATGGTTAGGTTGTCGAAAACATCCCAATGTACCAGTTAATGCTAATATTGCTAGAACAAAAATTAAATATTAGTGTGTTTTGAAAACTGTTCCTGTTTTATGTATCCCAGGCCAACACTAATCTCTTGTCCTCAATCTGGACAGGGTATATTTAGTTTCTCGCAATCTGGTCGGTTTTTGACTTGTTCGCAATCAAGACACAACTGATTTGAAATGAGTCACTTCAAATTCACACCTCTCGACACAACATAATTCGGTAGAGGGGTGGAGGGAGGGAAGCTACCCAACCGCTCTCAATGGGCGCAGTTCCACAGCCAATTTTTGAAGGCTGATGCTAATGACCAGGGTCATTAGTGAAGATTGGGCGCAGTTCCATACAACCCGAGGTTTTAACCCTGGCTCGGAGACTGAGTGTTCATTTATTTACTTACAAATGGGGGTAATTCCCCGGTGGCAAACTGTACACAGAAAATTACCAATAATAATATCAAGCACACAAGTCGCGATTTGTAATTACGTGGGAGTATTTACACAAAATGTCAAGTCTTCACATCAATATGTTTGAGAAAAGGCTCTAAGACTGTGATCAATACCACGATTAATGAAAGAATATTTCCCCTTGATCGCGGCCCAGGTGTTTGCTTAGTTCTCCCCGCGCATAGCGTACAGTCTGGGTTTCGTCCTTGTATCTTCTTGGTGGCGCTAGTTGCTGTAGGGACGTTAAAGAAACAAATGTCGCCAAAAGTTGGATCAAATTCTTGCGATAAGTTTAGTGTAGGAGTTGTTGTGAAGGCCGTGACGTACGCGTGACGCGGCGAGTGAGGTCAGCCTCTCTCTCTGAATAAGGAGCAGCGAAGTAGTGAGTATGCAGTCAGTAGTGCTAGTGAGTGCTTGCTTCTATGTCGTGTGCTACCCATCATGGGGACAGAGACGGACGAGGGCAGGGGGGACCGCTGCATCCCCAACAGCACCCTGGCCACCCTCAGGGGTATCCTGGTGTCCTCGCTGTCCAGGGAGAATCTGGGACCTGATGACGCCAGGAGACGGAAAGTCACCTTCAAGGATGACGGTATGTGAACACACTACTACAACTGTCACAGGTACACGGGACTGGTGAGCATGTTACTGTGTTATTGTGGTGTCTGCACGGAGGAGGTCGTGGGACCACTCCTAATATGGTTAGCAGAGCAGGGTCATCAGCTCTGTATGCTTGTGTATAGTGTGTGTGGGTCCTGTAACTGCTAGCGGGCGTTCTTTAATGAAATAGACGCCTCATGAACCAAGTGCAAATCTTGTAACGCGAGGTCCGATGAATTGTTGGGTCAAGGCTTCCCGCGAGTGTTATGTAATGTAGGAGAGGCACGGCCTGCTGGAATGTGACCTTCCATGTTCTTATCGACATTCATTTTCAGTCGATCAACATAATTAGTTAATTTTGAGAAAGTTACGCAAGTAACTTATTTGCTTCTGTGGCATTCTGGATATTACATGTGTAGATATTTCCAAAGAAAACATTGTGGTCATTTACCAGTTATTGTCCATTACAGCTTAACTGAACTAACATGGGCCGTTAATGTTCGTCAGAAAATTTTCTTATTTATCGCGAAAAAACATCAGCTTGTTTTGGTAGTGAGAAGTTACGTTGATGGCACTATGCTAGGTGGTATCAAGACGGGGGACACTGCCTCGTGGGTTTTCCTCTTCTACACCAGGCAAATGCTGGCTTACTGAGGTTAATACTGTTTTGTTTCCGTGTTCCTGAAAGACCGGTGTATTATGCTCTCCTACCCCGTACCTACCAACATTGCCAACAAATCCCTTAACGAGAATTGGCCTCGTTCATTTTATCTGTCAACAAATCTATGTCACGAAGAGCATCTTATCCCGCCCTTATATAAACGTGTCTCCGTGTAATAACTCGGTCCCTGTTTTAATGTCCCCAATGGAAACGTGACAGCAGTTGCAGTACCGTATGTGGGGACAGGGACTTGGCAACAGGTGGACGACCTTGGAGACTTCATGTTGATGGTGTTCCACTTTCCTCCGTATTTCATGAGCTCATCGCCCAAAGATGGCGCTACGCATTCCTGTCCATGTCCGCCACTGCTGCGGATAAAACTGTTACAACACCTGACAACTGGAGAAATTATGGAAAAAGAAACACTATTCGACAATGAAATCGACTGCCAATATGTATTCAAACAATCCATAATATTATACATCCTTTTTAACTACTGCGGTTTTTGCCCCGAGGGGGTTCTTCAACGTGCCGGTAAATCTCCCTTGCATTTGAATTCGATCCCAGACGAGAAGGTTATTACTGCGCCACGCAGTATATGGTGGAGTTATTCAGCCTGATGTGTCCAAGAGAGCCATGCACTGGCAAACTAGAGGATTCGATACCAACGTTTCTAAATTCGTGAACAACTCAATGCCAGTCTTACACGCTAACTTTTATATTTAATCCCGAAACCGTGTTGGGATCCTTGTTAAGTCGCCTCTTCTGCTGTATCTGCCCAACACTTGTGAATATCAGTCCGACGTGCACTGTGCACTGATATCAAATAGTTCCCGTTCGTTACCATGCCGGAGCCAAGAACGAAGTTTCGAGCAGGTTTTGGGCAGGTCCTAATCTAAGGCGACGTCACGCCGTCCATCTGATGATGGAGATAATATTATCAGGGACTGTTTTCGTCACATAGATTGTTTACTGCATTCCACAGGATAATTTAGTGTATTTATTTTCCGTTCAAGTAAGACTTGAATCCCAATTTCCTTCCTCCCTTCTCTGCTTGTCCCCTATGAATAGGGGCGTGGTGGCGCAGCGGTCAAGCTGTTGGCCTCTCACCAAGGTGACCGTGTTCGATTCCCGGTCAATGGATGTGCGATTTTCGAAGTGAAATGCCATGTCCTGTGGTTCATGATCGCATGATTAATCGTCACGTAAAAGGCTTCCATAACTTCATCATTTTGGTGTATTGCTATTAGTTTTGTAAAATCAGTTGCCAGTTGCATTCTTTTATTTGATAACAAGTATCTATGTGATCTTGAAACCAAATAACATAACAGTTGTTACAATCTGTTTGACGCGTAATTCGCATTTCTCTGAAACTTAACAGTAGTTTGATATAATCGGAGAATGCAAGGAACTGAGAGAACGTGAAGGGTGTCTGAGGAGGGAGAGATCCCATGGCCTTACGGTATACCTCGCAGTGCTCATCATATGGTATGTGAAATTTGTGATCATCCAACGAACCAATATAATAGTGCTTTGAAACATCTGCTTGAGGGAAGTGTTAGTGGCCTGCTAATATCGATGGTGAAAGCCGATATTAATGTAACGGCCGCTAGCTCTTTATTGCCACCCTCTCGAATATCGATATTATTTTTCCACCTGATGAATGAGCTCGTCTCGTGACAAAAAAATAATGTAGAACTAAATTGATTTCAGCGGCATGTGTTGCTGTAGCTTCATTTCCTTGCGGGTGGCAACAATATTATTATATTGCAGCCAATGGTCATAGCCCGTGGGCTCCCCAACAAGTTGAATTTCAAGTAGTTCCAAGTTTGGCTACCAGACGCCACTGTGAACAACCAGCAGCGAACGTTGGAACTTCATGGAGCGTTTCTATCCAAGTAACCTACAAATTTAGCTACACACTACCAATTGCAGTGATATGTTCTTTTACATGCCATAAGTCTATGACATGGGCCCGCCGGCTTTACTTCCCCTCCGAAGGAAGGCATTCTGAGGGATTTTAACGCTCTTAAGAATCCGACGATTTCGGCCGGGTTTGAACCCGCGATCTTGGGCATAGAAGCTCAGCATGCTACCGACTGGCTACTGATAAATAGTTTCCCAGTTCCTAAGTTTGGGCAACTTCCAGAACCTTTCATCCGGGTGATGATTGATAGTTTGGGGTGTTGCCAGGAAGGGCGTGCGTCCATACAGATATAAATCAATCCGGCATTAAGTTATAAAGCGTACTCTTATTAATCATATGACAAGTAGAGGTGAGGTTTTAATTTGATTCAACGCCATAGAGTTAACAGCAACGACTCGTTAGCCCAGCGACTGCAGCCCGCCCTCTGAACAAATAATTGGTGCTCATCTTCCGCGAATGTGACGTCACAGACATGACTGTTTTGTTGTGGGATAGGGCGTAGCTGCAGTAAGTGCATATTGAATCGTTCAAACTTGTTCAACTGTTGTGATATGTTGCTGGACTGGGCTCCTTGGTGTCGGTCATATGTGATGGCACCATCCCTGGAGTACATTGCGGGCACTAGCATTACAGAAACAAGATGAAGAAAACCACTCCTCGCGGGACCCTCACGCAGTGGCCTTGCCGTGTCGTGGGAAGGTGAGCCACTCAGCTGATCCTACAGTGTTGCCATCTATGTTCGTGATATAGTCAGCGCAATAACATTACGATGATGATCGGCGTGCGCTTGTAAATGAGTCGAGGCGACCGCGGCCTAGGGCAGGAATGGCAGAGGTGAGTTGCTGCGCCCCTTAAAACAACAAACAAACTTCACTCGTTACTGTTTATATAACCGCGAAGCTCTTGTTGGCTACTGCCTTATTGTTGTTGCTTATTTTGGCGACATCGCGGTGTTATTGTGATGGCTGTGCTACTGTGTGTATTTTGTAAATTGGGATGTGGGTGGTCGTGAATTTAAAGCTAGTAACCATTTGCCTGGAGTAGAAGTGGGGAAATTGGGGAAGACCATTTCCAGGAAGGCTGAGTTTTGTCTCACGAGCTTGAGTGGACCCCGTTCCAGCCTTCAGCCGGGAATTGAACTCGGACCTCCAGGGCGACAGCCGCTACATCATTGGAGACATCCATGCACCGAATTTCATTTAAGTGTTTACAGAAGTACGTTGATCTCGCTTTGAATCAACGTGGTACTACAAAGGTCTATTAATGTTATTAGTTTTACGTCCCAATTAACTACTGCGCCTTTTGCCCCGAAGGAGATCTTTAACGTGCCAGTAAATCTACAGACACGGCTCCTTCGTATTTGCGCAAATGCCAATTGATCCTGCAACCTTGGGAACAACAGGCGAGAACGTTACCGCTGCACCACGCAGCCAGTCGGCAGCCGATTCATGCTCAACTGTAAATACCACGCATGTAATTTCATCATAATTATACTTGGTGAGATGATTGTGCTCAGAATGGAGTGTGTGATGGAGACCCCGCGGAGACTAGCGCCGTGACGTACGTGGGGTAGGCCACTGTTCGTACAGGCGAGCATAGCAGCTTGCAGCACCGTTCCCCTGTTGGTCCCTCGGTGCACCACCTGACTCCATCCAAACCCAACCAAGGACTGGCATTACATGATATTTGAAGCAAATATAGTAGCAATGGCAGTGCAAAGCGGAACGTCGATTGCAAGATCTGCACCAGCCATTATTATTATTATTGTAGACTATATCAATGGATCATCCTCCAGGTCTCTAAAGCAGCCCACAAAGTTTCTCTGAGTATCTCATGTTTCAGCGAGACATGGTTACCGTCTGTTAGCCTCGGCTCGGAGCTAATCTTTGAGGTGATACACTAAAGCTATGTAGCGAGTAAATCTGTCGGGCAGGACGGACTGCAGGAATTAGCAAGTAAAGTGATTACCGCCCAACATAATTCGATTGGTTGTCCCCGCTTCACACTAATTGACTCTGCTCTTCTCTCCTATGACTAGTCACCATCCAAATTATGACCTCTTCCAATGTTGGACTTGTTGGAGATTAGCGAGCTAGCTAATGGTGCGCGCACAACGAGGCTGTGTAATGAACTTGTTCTTTTCTTATTTGAAATTCTAATTGTTGTACTCCGTATCTTTTTGTTTGATATAATTATTAATAGTTTTGTTAATGTTAGGATGATTTAGTTATCCTCCTCAAAGGCAGTTCTGATCCAAAGGAAGCCAAGACCCATGACCCTGCACTGACAATCCCATTAAGATCTGCTGGATAATTCACACTTTCTCTTCTCAGGGTGCCTGTCCGCCTCGAACGTTGGCGAGCATTCTGGCTATGGTGTCTTTATTGGTCGCTATCCGGAACAATTGGGTGGATGTTTTTCGAACCATACTTTGTGGTTGGCACACCTACAACTCTCAATAACAAACACAAGTTTTGGAATCAAGCATGTTAACTCAAGTGTAACATCTAAAAAAAAAAGTTCAAGAAAAAAGTCTCATCGTTCTGGAATAACCTCAGAATCGGATCTTCACTTGATGCTGTTCGCTCCTTTCTTGGCTCGTTTGGACGAACGCGACGCGGCTTTCGATTCGCGCTTTCCTTAGTCCCCACACTACCACAGACACTGCAATGGCACAGATTATCAGAATTTTCACCACGATGGCAAAGCGTCTAAAATGAAACAACCATAATTCTTATTTGAAAAGGGTGAATTTGCCTTTTGTTGCTGCGTGAAAATATTATATTCGCGGAATTATTTCTAATCAATTACTTTTTGATCACTCTCGGCTACCCGTGGCTGGTCTCTCCTATTTAACAAGTTCTATTCACGTACTCGGACCCACGGACTACTACTAACTGCTTCGGGAGTCAAAAGAGAACGTTTGAAGTTATACTGGAAGATAGAACCAGTCAAGGTGGATACATGATGTAGTTAGGAAATCTGCAATTTCGTGATGCGAAAGCGGAAAAAATGGGATGGTTCCCAGAGAGTGATGACGATCTTATATTCCGGACAGGAATGAATGGTGTTAGAACCCAAGAGATGCCATAATAATAATAATAATAATAATGAGAATAGAGTCCACGTGCGCGCAGCTGATCGATTGTGAGCTTGCGGAGCGGAGTGGGGATCGCGCTGCTCGGCACAGTCTGAGTAGTGAGCCCGAGCGGCCGCCATGGGGCCGACATGTTCTCAGAGTTGTGTCGACAAACTCTCCGCAGAGCCGTCGTCGTGCACACCGAAGGTAAGTCTTATTGCTTGCTGCCAACCTCGGGATGCGCACGACGTTTAGTACATGGGGCTGATAACCACGATATCACCCGTGCCAAGAACTGCCCTATGAATGCGACAGGTGGTGAGAAGTGGGTCGCTCAGCCGCGAGAGGTCTCGGAGAGTTCACGGACCATCTGGTGTGTGTGAGTCGGGAATGGAACTCGGGCCATGTTGTGATACATATCTTGTATGCAGCCATCTTCTGATCATGATTTTTTAATATTGTATACCGGCAATGCTTTAAAAATGTGTTCTGTTAAACACGCACAGAATCTCCTTATTCGAACTATTTACTGTTGTTTTATAGTTTTATATTTCGATTAACGAGTGTGTAACAGAACACATTTTTAAAGTATTATATTGTATTAGAAATTCAGGATCTGAAGATGGCCGCATGACGTAATCCTAAATTATCAGTGAATAATGCTAATACAGCAATATTTTTTCAGGAAGTGGATCATATATAAGTCGCCTGATTGACCAACTGAAAATTATAAATTGACAGTTTATACAGGCAACACAGAAAAATAGTGCCCAGTATTACCAACATAACTTAAGTTGTACGTTGTCGCTTTAATAGATTTTGAAGTCGCTTGGCTACACTGGTGTAGTCCTGGTCACGAATTGTGTATAGCGGTGCGATGTTTTCACGAGCTGGAATGTTCGTGTGTGAAGGTAGGTCTGCCTGCTTTGTTGCACACGGCACTGTTCATATTTTGGTCTTACACTTATTCTGAGAATTCTTCAATAACGATAGCGGCCGTGATCAAGATATGGACATGGCCCATCTCACAAACATTCTGTGTACATAACGCAATGTTAATGTGCCTGTTTTTTTTAATCAAACCTAATGATTCTACTACATAATTGAAAGATATATAAAGTTTTCATCTAAATTAGATTTTATAATATTTTAAGTCAAACCAAAGAGAAACTTCGCACTAAATCTCAACCTACAAGGTGCCTGCGGAATGTTGGTGAAAGCGGGCCAGGTCGCACCCTACCGTATTTGGCTCGAGTTGCCCTCTATTATTATTTATTCCCGTGTCTACGTGGTTTTCACGGCCGGATGCCAACCTCTTGAGAGCCATAAGGGTGGACGAAAGTGGCCGTGGCCTCTTACAATGAAGGCATTTGCCTGGATTTGAAAATCATTTCAGGGATGGACGGTGATGGTCCTCCCACTGAGCACTCATCAGCTGGTTCTCGAAGTAGTGCAAAAGAAATCAAGCAATCCCGCGCTACTCCTACTACGCTTGTTATGGGAAACCATAAACATTTCACGCACAGGCGCGGTGCACGGTCTCAAATGAAAAACCAATTCCGTGTCTCTCTCAACTGCCGGAAGTTGGCAGAGTTCCCCAACGATCGATAAAAAGAAAAGAACGAGAAACTCAATCTCGGTTGGACCATTAAGCGCGCGTCACATCTGTCTCGAGGGGTTTTCAGTGACCAAGCGTACTTGTTGTCTTTAAAGTACCAGAGTGTTGGAGCGGCTAATGATATGTGCTAGGCGAGGTATTGATCGTAGTGGTCCTCGTCCTCAGCTCATTTCCTGCGGGACACTAAACTGTTTCATTTTGTCATATCTGTTGAATGTCTTTCTGCGAACAAAAGTAGTTTCGTTGAAAATCCAAGATAGGCAAGTGGATGGAACGGTAGAAATCACGCTTATCTTCCGAAATGAATATAAAATGGAATTGAAAGACGGTAAGTTTGCCAGAAGAAGAGTTTAACGCTTGATATTTTGTTCGTTTCAGTCCACATGTCCTGCAGCACTGCGTGCAAGTAAGCGACAAGTCAAATGCCTGGAAATGAAACCCCGTCACTGTGGTGGTATTCTCCTACCAGTGCAGTGCGAAGAGAGAGATTGATTCGAAAGTGTGACGTCATACATTTTGGCGGTAATCCAGCTGGGCCGGTGATAACACACACACACACACAAAGGCGCATTGTGCGAGTTGGATTACCAACAGCGGCTGGCGCTATTGTTTCTGCCCCCGTAATATTCCGCAGTTCAGCAGTGGACTAAACGTACAATCTGGCTTAATTTTAAGAGCTTAATTTAACTATCACTGTCCTAGTGTCTCGCAACACCACAAAAGAAGTGTAGTAAATTAATGGTGGCAGTTGAGGGGTTAAGTACTGTTTTACCAAACCAATCAGTACTAAACAAAACATGAATAGCAGCCAAGTTTCAACCGGTGCGTGTCTGTAGCGTTGGTACTCAAGAAGCTCGTGCTAACAAGGTTGACTGCACTACTGTCGGGGAAATAAGTATAGATACTCGAGTTTATAGGTCAATAAAACCTTTACCCTTAGTCTTACCGGTTTTTCTTACCAAGTTTACGGAGCGCTCACTTAGAAAGATCATTACGTTAAAAGTATTGATCTGATCGTAACGAAACGTTAATACGTCTTAAAGAAACTTATTGTTAACGCGTATATGAAGTTTTAATCAGATCTGACGTCTCTTAAAATAGTTGTTGTGAATTTTGTAAAACAACTTTTTCTCGTGCCTGGGTGGTCATAGCAGTATGAAATATGGCTTGCTATGAGGCTCATGGCAATGCAAGGCTAAACGAAAAACTACATTTTATCTACTTTTGATAATTGCTTTTATACCGATTGATATTTAATCAGGTGGTTATGTGAGTAAGTAGAGTGTCTCAAGAGATGGTACATGTACATTCCTCCAGTAGCGAGGGTCGATATGTGCTGCTGCTCCTGCTGCTGAAATGTCAGAGGGCGATGTGCAGCATTAGGTTTACGTGGCACTGCGCTACGTTACAGCCCTTGTTTCGGGTTCCTTTTACAGCGAATTAAAATGTACGGAAATACCCACAGATTAATTTCATAATTTAAAAAATGAACAAAAATATTAAATTTGAACTTTAAAAATAGCCCTACACAAAATGTGATGGCTAAAGCAGCGCCAGGTCGCAGACTGCACGGTGAAATGCCATGTCCAGTTAATGTTAATGTACGTTGTTTCTTGTGTTTCAGCTGGAGCGGCTCCCGTGGACGCCAACCAGCGACAGAGTGCGCGCTCCTCCGCCGCCAAAGGTTAGTTTGCTAAGGAATGTTTGGATTGAGTTAATTTTAGTGATCTTTTTTCAAAATTTGCGTACACATGGTGTGCTTGAAGTCAGGATTTCGCTTTCTTAACCGACGAACTAAAGGAAGCGGCCAAGGGAAAGTGGCGGAATTTCGCGCTCAAACTATTTATTGAATTTTTAATATAATGAATAAGTTAAGCCTATAGAGCTTTGTGAACAGCTTGTGTGTTTTGAAACGTTAAACAGTCTCAAACAGTGACCCAAAAAAATAATTAATGAACATTCCCCATTCGTGCAAGTGTTACAGGATCAAACAATAGCCAAATAACAATTTGATATTTCAATTGAATATTCTTTTTAACATAAATTGTCAATTATCAAGTATTTGTCAAAGGAAATCAAGAGGTAAGTTGTAGATTTTCCACATGAACTAAAAACGAAATGTTATTTTAGACCAAAAGGCTGCCTTATCCTATTCACAGACACTTGATGCGATTTCTTCTCTCTTGCACATCGGTTTGCACTGTCCAAAATACATTAATTCATTATCTCTCGACTGGCTGCGTGGCTCAGCTGTAACGTGCTCTCTTGCTGTTCCCAAGGTTGCAGGATCGAATCCAGGTGGTCAGCTGGCATTTGAGGGTGCGCAAATGCGAGGAAGCTGTGTCAGTAGATTAACTGGCATGTTAAATATCTCCTTCAGGGTAAAATTCCGGCACCCAGGCGTCTCTACAAGCCACAGTAGTTAAAAGGGACGTAAAACAAATAACATTATTATTATTATTATCATCATCATTATTATTATTATTATCTCTCCTTCTTTGCAGTATAAACAGACCTACATCATCCAACTCATCATCATCATCGCAAAGTTCTTTCAATGGAATATCAGATGACTCGTCGGACTGAACTAGCTTTGTTGTTTTCTTCCATTTATTTTTACTTTTGGAGCTGGAATGTTCACTATCAAAACTAAGTTTCCTTTCTAAATTGACTTTTTCTTTCAGCTTGACGTTTTTCTTCCTTCTGACGATCATTCTGTTTTCTCCTTGCTCTTTTTAAATAGTTTTTCTTTCCCTTCTAACATTAGTTTAATAGGAGTGCTAGTAAGAATTTAGGAATGTTGTTTTTTGTTCGAATTGGCGTTATGTTTCCGGATTGATGTGAAGTCCAAGAATGAAATATTTAATGACCCTGGGAGATCAGTAGGCTTAAAGAGCCCTCAATTGATGTTAGATGGCCGTGGTCGTATGTTTGATGACTCCGAAGTTGATGGTGTCTCTGGGTTATCCTCAGTTATGAGCACCTGCAACAGGTGCGAAATCCTAAACAGTGAATTTGTCTGGGTTCAGCGGGTATGCACAAAAGACATTTATTCTTTTCTCCATTGTGGCCACATTCATGCAAACCTTGTCATAAAACAGTAGGCGTAGCGAGGGAAATCCACGCATCATGGCGGAACTCTCTCAGAATTACACCAAGAGGACGCTCGCGACATTTCTACTTACAATACAAGGTCTGGGCACTGTAGTTGACAGGGAAATATTTCTATTTTAGGAATAGGAGATCCAGCGTACATCAACCTTCTTTTCCTTATACTGACAGAAATCCCTTCAAACTTGTTATACAGTTCTTGGTTAGATAGCATTCTAAATGCATATTCTTCCCCAGGTAATTTTTTGGGACCTAAAAGTTTTCGTAAGAATTTCTTTTCTTTTTTCTCAATTTCCGCAGTTTTCATGCTTGTTAATGTTTCTGCCGCATAGAGGCACTCTGGCATAACTCTGTTATAGTGCCTATCCTTGGTCTGATACGAGAGGGACTTGGACTTATAAGTGTTGATGCAAAGTCTAAATGCCATATCCATTTTCCTAGCCCTTTTTTCAATGGCGAATTTCTCATTTGCATTGGGAGTTAAAATTTCACCCAAATACTGGAATTTATAACTCCTCGAAATTGTCCCATAATCAGTATTCATTTCTTCAACCTGATCCCAGTTGTCCAAATTCATATATTCTGTTTTTTTTTCGAAGGAAATTTGCATACCTGTTTTTTCAGCTATCTCCTTGAGTATCTCAATTTGTCTGGTTGCAGTTTCAAGATCTTGTGCACAGAAACAATCATCATCTGCAAATGCGAGGCAGTCTATTTTGAATCCAGTATTTCTATATCCAAGTTGAATTCCTTCAGGAATGCCTTGTTGACTTGTCACCCTGCGCCATTCTCTAATTATTTTCACTAAAATACAATTAAACAAAATGGGGGGAAAGGCCATCACCTTGTCTCAATCCTGTCCTGACCTCGAAAGGTTCTGAGAGTTCTCCAAGAAACTTGACTTGTGAGTAGGTATTCGTCAAAGTTTGGCGAATGAGAGATATTGATTTTTCGTCGACTCCAAATTCTCTCAGATTTTCAATAATGGTCTCACGGTCTACTGAGTCATATGCTTTCTTAAAATCAACAAATGTCAGGATCACCTTTTTATTGTTTCTCATGAGTTTTATTTTTATTAAAGATTTGAGAATAAAGATCTGTTCGGCACATGATCGTCCTTTTCGAAATCCTGCCTGATATTCGCCTATCTGTTTGTCAAGATGTTATTCTATTCGTCGTTGCAATGCTTTGGACAATATCTTATATGCTACAGGAAGTAATGAGATACCTCTATAGTTGTTGACATTAGTTTTATCCCCTTTTTTATGTAAGGGATGAATTACTGCATTCCTTCACTCATCTGGTATTGTTTCAGTTTCCCAAATGTCGCGTAAGAGTTTCTCTAGTTGTTCCACCACTTTGTCTCCTCCATACTTAAGAAGTTCTGCTGGGATGGAATCCTTCCCTGAAGCTTTATTGTTTTTAAGATCTTTGATTATAGCTCTAATTTCGTCCTGCGTTGGCGAAGATGAGTCGGGGAGTTTGTGCTGTGGAGAAGAGAACATCAATCGATCACGTGGAGGGTCACAATTCAAAAGATTTTTAAAATATTTTGCCAGGAGTTCACAGTTTTGCTTATTGCTCATGAGAAGCTTCCCCTCTTCATTCTTAAAAGCATAAATTGCGTGGTGTGTATCCTCTAATTTTACTCTTGAAAGTTTGATAAAAGTTCCTCGAGTTATTCCTCTGAAAATCTTTTTCTAATTGATTTAGTTGTTCTTTCTCATACTGTCGCTTTTCCTCCTTTGTACCTGAAAATCCTCAGTTGTGTAGGGTGGAACTCCATTTATGCCAGGCTCTTGAACGCTCTTTTAGGCTCTCCTCACAGACTACATTCCACTAGGGATGTTTTTTCTTTTAGCTAGTAGTATAGTCTGTCTTGCAGCATCTTGAATGTTTTTAGCCATATCCTCCCATTTACATGAATCCCAAGTTTCCAGTTCATTGCGATAGTTCTCTATAATTGTTTGGTTGATTTTTAATTCATCGATTCTATACTTAGCGATCTTGGTGGATATCCTTTTATTACTCTTTGGTAGAAATTTCACTTTGACTCTAGTAAGATAATGATCAGAATCAAAGTTGGCCCCTCGTTGTACCTTAACGTTCATTATCTCTCGTGGACTGGTAGTCGCAATATGATCTATTTGAAACTCTCCTAATTTGGGATTAGGTGAACGCCATTTATTTATTTATTTATTTATTTATTTATTTATTTAATCGTATGGTGATTATAACAAGAAATTCATAACTCCTTCAACCTTACTACAGCACTTCCTGAAAGATGAAACAGGTAGCTTCCGGAGTAGGCATGAAGAGGACAGCGCAGGTTGACATGGCCCATGTGGTCTGCTCCTCTTCACTGCAAGGAGATTCCATCCAGCCCCACTTATGGCGCAAGAAATTGCAGCATCCATGCCCAGTTCTCAGTCTGTTGAGGCGACACCATAGTTTTCTTGGGAGGTCGAATCCATTCATTTTCCGAGTTGGATTTAGCTCATGAGCATTGGTACCAGATGTTGAATTTGAACACACTTCCCGCCAGTTCCACTGCTCAGTTCTTCTTTAGGGGTAAATAAATAAAGATTTAATAGCAGCCAATAGCCATGAATTACAGTACACCTACATTATTACATAAATTAGCATCAATATCATCAATCTGTACAAAATCCTGTTAAGGACTGACCTCTGTTCTTGCACTTTAGCACATGATACCTTTCATACAGCATGCCACACAGTTCGCACACACAGTCGGATCCTGGGTCGTGAAAAGCTTTCGTTACGCACAATCTGTAATGAAAGCCATGTATTGCTGGACGGGTCACCATGTGGCGCAGCTCGTAATTCGACCTTTTCCACTCGGGCCAGATGATTTCTTTCTTCTGTTGTAGGTCGTTCACCACTGAGTTATAGCTCGCTTTATTGGGCAGACATAATTTAAGTCCTCCTCTATGAAAAAAAAAAAAAAAAAAGGCTCCCTTGTCAATTCGTACACTGTGCCTGAAGACGCATAATTTGATAGGCCCGCTGCTTTTTTCAGGTATGTCGATTTCACTTTTTCGAGTAGTCTAAGGCTATTGGGATCTAGTCAGGGCCGGATTTAGATTTTATGCGCTCCTAGGCCCGTGGGTTTTTGCCGCCCGCTCTTCATACCATCGTGCAGGAGGGAGAATTTAGACCTCAGAAAGGCCTTTGTGAAGGTATTTTTTTATTGTATTCTAATGTATCATAAAGAAAAATTAATTAAATAAATTATAATGAGAGAATCAACTGTTTCTAAATTTGTATATGTGTATGTATGTCTACCCCTTATTATTCCCGTTTTCCAACGGGGTCGGGGATGAGATGCGATGGAAGTCTTTGTGGCGTTGGTTTTTACGGCCGGATGCCCTTCCTGACGCCAACCTCATGAGAGGAGTTAGTGAGAGATGAAATGAATGATGGTGAATGAAACTGGGCAAGAATGTGGAAGGAAGCGGCCGTGGCCTGTCAGAAGGTACCGTCCCAGCATTTGCCTGGTGTTGAAAATGGGAAACCACGGAAAACCATTTCAAGGACGGCCGACGGTGGGGCTCGAACCCACGCGTCTACCGAGTCAGCAGAGAGCTTGGCCCCATGACCTAATGCTGCGCTTTAGCCAGCGTAGCCACTACTGTCGGTGTTTCTAAATTTGTATATAAAAACTATAAATAAATAGGCGAACGAGATTTTAAAATAAGTTTAAACTCATTATACACTTACAGATATTCAGATATACATATGCACTACATCACACAACCTACAACTATGCATAATGAATTATTCAAATTAAACTGATAGTAAGTTGTTGTTGTTGTTTTATGGGGCGGAACTACGAGGTCATCTGCAAACTGATAGTAATATTCTCCTAATAAATCATAAAACATTCCTGTTCTAAAGCTGAAGCCGAAAAATCTGCTGTTGCAAAACATTTGTTGGAAAATGATGGCCACAATATAAATTGGAAAAGTGTCAAAATTTTGGAAGCCTCCGTGGCTTAGGCGGCAGCACGCCGGCCTCTCACCGCTGGGTCCGTGGTTCAAATCCCGGTCACTCCATGTGAGGTCTGTGCTGGACAAAACGGAGGCAGACAGGTTTTTCTCCGGGTACTCCGGTTTTCCCTGTTAAAATTTCATTCCAGAAACACTATCATTTCATTTCATCTGTCATTCATTTAATCATTGCCCCAGAGGAGTGCGTCAGGCCTCGGCAGCCGGCACAGTCCATATCCTCGCCGCTAGATGGGGGGCTTCATTCATTCAATTCCTGACCCGGTCGGAGACCGGAAGCAGGCTGTGGATTTTCATTTTCATTTCAAAATTTTGGAAAGTTTAATTTAAATCATAACATTATACGAAATTCGTGTATTGTATTCTATAACGTTTTATGGAAAATTTCTGACAATAAAAACACTGATTAATTTTGCACCCCTCTGTATGGAGCGCCCCTAGGCCTATTGGTAAATCCAGCCCTGGATCTACGTGGTCCAAATGATCTGAAGACCGTATGTGGCTATGGGTGAAACCTTTATGTGGAAAAGCTTTATTGCTGCTGTCATTGACATCTTAGTTATGTCTTTCACATCATTTATGGCTCTGATTGCCAGGATTGTCCGATCTGTGATATGACTGTTGGAAGAGTTACCCCTTGTCTGGAGTGTGACACAGAGGTATTTGAAACTGTTGACTTTATCCAACACTCGATTTTCAATCATGATCTTATCCTTTCCTGCAGGTCTGCCTCCTCGTCTGAAGGTCATGCACACGGTTTTGTCCTCACTGAGTTTCAAATCATTCTCGTCCGCCCATTGAACAAGTCGATTCAAGTTATCGTGGAGTGTCTCGCAGCACGGGGAGACCAGAGCCATATCGCCCGCATACCTGTCAAGCTTGGCATTGCCTTCTATAATCCTTGTCACGTCGGCCGTAGCGATCGAGAAGAGGAGTGGACTCAAAGGGTCACCCCGTAGCACTCGAGTCATCTGTGTTATTGGTTGTGATGTGGAAGTTCCATCCTGGATGCACACATCGTTTCTGGTTAGAATATATTTTATCATAGCCGTCAGGTAGTGTTCTTTTCCCATCAGGTGTTCCAGTTTTACCGTCAGCAGTTTCCCGTTCACTGTGTCGAAGGCTTTGGAGAAATCGATGAAAACGACATGTAATTTTCCCTTCGGGACTCTCAAGGCCTCCTCTATATCCTGAAGTAAACAGTTTACAGCGTGTAGTGCAGATTGGCCTCTTCGGAAGCCAAATTGCTGTTTTGATATGTAGTGGTCCGTTAGCATCGTTAGGCGTTTTGTTAGAATGCCAGTCATGATCTTAAATAAAGCACATTCAGGGGCGATTCCCTCTGTAGGCATTTGCCTTTATACAGCATTCTAATATCTGACTTCCGCCAGGCCTCCGGTATCTTTCCTTTCTGCAGGCATTCATTTATCAGAGATGTCCATGTCCCCTTTAGCAAAGGTAATCCCTCCTTGAGGTGTTCATTGCAAATGTCGTCCGGTCCATATGCTTTTCCTGTAGGCGATTAATCCTCTACCTCTTCCACTGTGACTGGCTCGAAGATTGTTATTTTCTCCTCTTGGCTACCGCAAGGTCTTGTCGGCCTGGTGTCATTCGATTGTACGACCTTCCTCATATGATTCTCCCATACGCCCATGGGTATATCCCTGGGAAAGGTGGGCTTCCGTGAGCGGAAAATTTTATATGGATGCCGTTCTGCTTCCTCAACCCTCCTTTTAATCCTGTTCCTCCTGGTATTTTTGCTTCTTTTCTGTAAAAGATTTTTGTAAGCTCTACGTGTTTTGAGCATACAATCCCAAAGTGTCTGCCTTGACAGTCTGTAGCCTGTTCAGCTTGAGTTTCCTTGCACTATAGCAGTCCACGTTAAACCATTGGCTTGGACCTCCTTTGATGCGGAACTGTTTTATTCCTTTCTTCATTATCATGACCATCCCCTCTAGCGCGGCATCTATCTTCCCATCTGTGACCAGATCCGCGACCCATGCGATGTTCTCCTGGCACAGTTTTGTTGTATCTAGTATCCTGGATGGTCGCGTTGTTGACGGTACTTGTGGTATGGTGTGTAACTCCATCGTAAAAGTTGGGAGGTGTTTCCTTATGAAAATGGGAACAATTTTTTGCAAGTGCGGGTGAATCGATTTGATATTCGTGAATACCAGGTCTATGGTACTTTTACCATGTAAGCGATGTAGGTAAACCCCTCTGGTACTATTTGTTTCCCGAGTGACACACGCCGGAACACGCTGTGAAACAGTCAGATAGCAGTGGGCTGAGGTTCCGGGAGTAGCCGCCAGGTTTCAGCACCATCCAACGTCTCGAGTTTTGTTTCGTTAGGTTACACTGTACAGTATGTAGATGCGGGGAATTTGACCATTTCCCTCTAATCGATGCGAGCACTCGTGCCGCGATAGTTTCGTGTCCCCAAGGATGTATGCTTTGATTTACGACCTAACTAGGCCACTGCATCGCTGTGAAAAGGTGCGTTCCGGGAAATCACTCGGTATAATTTATAAATGATTCATGTTGGGTGATAAAATACTTGTTACTTCCCGACCGACTGAAAAGCAATTCTGTTAAGGCAGTACTGAAAAAGGCTTCGAACATTTCATAAACACACTGTGGAGTGATAGCCTTGGTGTTCTGTACGATAGTCATTCAAACAGAGAATGGCGATGGCTATTCTGAGCAACTGTATACGCTTGGGAACTCTTGGTGCCGAGGGCTGAGTGGTTGTTGCAATGTTTGCTGAGTTTCGGGATGATACCAAATTATTGTTATTTTAAGGGGCGGAACTACGAGGTCATCTGCCTACTTGACAAGTTTACGCAGGTTATCAGACAGTTGCGACAAACTTTAGTCCCAGCTAAAATGAAATAATAATAATAAACACTGATCCATGGGAAACGTTGGTTGGTTCCTCAGTTTAGGGTCTGCGACAACGTGGTCATGTAGCCCCGTGTACTTTGGGTGTGTGTAGAATTTGTCTGATAGCCGGTGTTAATTGTGATGGCTGTATTAGTGTGTGATATCTATGATTCAGGTAGAAGGACTGTAGACGATCAATTTCAAGTAGATCCTACTTTTCATACCAAATGCTACCGTCCACTACACCTAGCTGCGGACTTGGCTACTAGATGCCATCGCAGCCAGCACCTGGTGGCGAACGTTGGAACTAACCTACGCATTTTAGCTTCACACATGTGTAGTTAGAGGAAGGTTCTTTTCATCATCATCATCTTGTACAGTTTCCAGCCCCAGGCTGGGTCTGTTTGGAACATAGCCTCGCCACTTACAAGGGAAGTCTCTGAACCGGGGAATCGCGGATCCTGCTGGAACTTAGCAGATGCATTGCGTGAGCCCAACTAGGCAGAACCGTGACGAAAAATCTTTCGGAAATTAACTCCTACCCACCGTAGACGGCAGTAAAAACAACAATTTAACTGTGCGCGCTGATCAAGCGGGAGTGTGCCTCACTCCTGATTGGTGGCTCAAAAGATCACGTTCCAAACGACTGCCCTCCCGTACTCGCGCTCATAAGCTTCGCTGCGGCAAGGGACATTAATGTTGCATCTTTACAAAATATTGCACGTCTTGCTTTATTATTAATCATGCAATGTAAAGTATCACAAATACATATAATTACAACACAACACAGAGTAAACTGAACCAATGGTCACACGAGTGAGTAAGAGACCAAGCTATTTCACATAGTTCTGACAACAGTGATGTTCGTGGTAATAATGTTGGAAACACATACTGCTTTTACACCATCCTCACCGTATAAGACACGGGCGAGTACAAGTACTACATTGTATTGCACTGATATCGAAACAATATGGCACAGGGTGTTAAAACCGTTCGGGATTGTCGGACGGATACTGATTTCGGTACCATGCGTATTGTCACATTGAAGTAAAACGAGAGGACGACAATTGGTGGTCAGAGACTGCATTTTCAAGATTGTATTTCTCTGGACCAAATTGATGTCAAAATTCAATAACCGAACGGTGTTCGAAAATCTATGGACAAAGCTTTTCCAGATAGTAAAGCCGTATACATCCAATGGTTGACAATAGGCTGTGGAGCCAGGAGGGATGATCATCAGTCGTATGCCCTCTTCACTTTCTAACGATTATGTCCAGAAAAGGAAAAAAGGAAGGAGTGCCACATTGCCAGACGGTACATGCTGTTTGAAAACATTATGAAACCAATTCTTCAATTGTGCGGATCCCATTTTGCCATTTTTTGTGGGAACAACGTAAATATTGTCATGTGCAAAATAGTTTCTCTCACCCTTTTACCAAACACACCTTTTGGTACTTTCAAAGTTATGAAGAGAGGTCCAAGCAGCTTGCCCGCTGCTGTTACTGTTGGCATTATTGTAAACTGTGCGTTGTGGCCCGCACTGATTGCACATTGGAGAAACCCGTTTTCGACCCTTTTATAGCCAGTGTCCTACCCGAACACATCTCCAAATTGAACCCACTTTGATCACTATTACAGTACATACTGTAAGTTTCCAGGGCCGAGAGAATCTAGAACCGACGTAACCTCTTCTACGAATATTTCTGCTGCTGACATAATATCCATTTTTCGATGGGCATTCTTTGATATCACCACAGTTGCTATTTTTCGCGAAATGATATTATAGCGATCCTTAAAGTGCTGCACCCAGGAATGGCTGGCTTTAAACCCCGCATATTTTTACGTCCTGCGCAGCTAGCATAGCCCATAGCTGAATTGTCACGTCATTATTCTGATGGGCAATGTCAAATCGAGCACATGTTATTCTCCTCAATTTGTCGCGGTGGGTGCCGCCCCTTTTCACTTGCTCTGCCCACAAATATAAATCTTACTTCTTAAACGGTAAAACTTACATTTTACTGACGAAAAGGAAAGCGGACGTCTCTTACCGCTTTTCCAATACTCAACAGCATTTTGTTTGTATTTCATACCTAACACACTTGTTACAAGAGACGAACGCCAGAAAGCCAGATAGGCACAAAACCATCCAAACAGTCCAACAGGTCCTGTTCTTGAATGCTGAGAAGCCTTTCCATACATTTTCCATATTTTTCCTCCAGACAACAGATAATTTTTCCAATGTTAACCTTCATTATGCAACGCATGGGACACTCTCCGTATACTGATATAAGCGTATGCCGGGTCTGTCGCCTCTCATTCCGTGACTGTACGCCGTAGGCCGGGAAGCAACCTCTGACGCAGCCAATGAAGCTCACGCCACTGGCGCGCCAATTTAAACGTGTAAATCTTAATTTTTCATCTAGTAGAAGGGGAAGTTAATTTTCGAAAGATATTTCTTCACGGTTCTGCCTAGTTGGGCTCACGCAACGTATCTGCAAAGTTCCAGCAAGATCAGAGATTCCCCGGTTCAGAGACTTCCCTTGTTAGTTCTTTCTTCCCACCACCTCTCCGCTGTCACTCTGGTCCAGTCCTCGCCTCTCTTCTTGACACATTCCTCCACTCCTTTCAGCCATCTATCTCTTGGTCTTCCCCTTGGTCGTTTCTTCTGCATCTGCATCTCATGTATCCTCTTGGGAATCTTCTTCTCATCCATTCTCTTTAAATGTCCATACCACCTCAGTCTTGATGTCTCAATCCTACCTTGCAAGGGCTCCTCTTTCACCATTTCCCTGACCTTTTCATTCCTCACCCTGTCTCTTCTTGTTACTCCGATCCTACTTCGCAGGAACTTCATTTCGCCTGCCTGTATTCTGCTTATTCATTCATTCATTCATTTATTTGCAATGGGGGGTGTGTCCCCCGGTGGCAAATTGGATATACATAACAAATAAATAATTGTACATAACAATTCAATAACAATTATACAACAATTAAACTGAAGTATTTACACAAATAGTCAGTCTTTTCTTAAACACACCTATATGTTTGGGAAAAGGCTCTAAGACTGCGGCAGGTAGAGAGTTCCAGTTATCAATGGCACGGTTTACAAAAGAATATTTACCATAATTTGTTCGCTGTGGTCGGCCCTTAACTTTGAAAGGATGATCGCTCCTACCCAGGTAAGTGGGCTTTCCCAATCGTTTGCTAAGCTCACCCCATGCTGGTTGATTTGTATACGTGTTGTACATAGCGCAGAGTCTAGATTTCATCCTCCTAGCCTCCAGTGATTCCCACCCAAGTTTCTTTAACATACGGCTCACACTGCTCCTGGGATTAAAAGTCACTAAGCACAAATCTAGCGGCCTTTCTTTGTACCATTTACAACTCATTGATGAGCCCTACTTGATATGGATCCCAAACCGCCGATGCATATTCCAGAATAGGTCTTACAAGTGACAAATAGCCTAATTCTTTAGCAGAGGTACTACTTCCTTTTAATACCCTCATTACAAAGTGCAGGGATTTGTAAGCTTTTGAAACTACACATCCTACATGACTACTCCATTTCATATCATTCCTTACGTGAACGCCCAAATATTTGCAAGAATCTTCTTCTACAAGTATTTCCGAGCCAATGTTATATTGAAAATCCTGCCTTCGCACTTTCCCTATTTTTAAGAGACTACATTTTCTTGTGTTTATTTTCATTTTATTTTCAATCGCCCACTTATAGACCAGGTTCAGGTCCTCTTGAAGCACTGCATTGTCTTGTGAGTCATGTATCTTTCGGTATATTACACAATCATCCGCAAACAATCGACAGTCACTGCGAATCCCATTTGGTAAGTCATTTATAAAGCCAAAAATAACAAAGTTCCGATTACGCTGCCCTGATGGATACCCGACGTTACGGTAATTTCATCCGAGAATATGCCTTCGACTTTCACTTTCTGTGAACGACCCGTCAAAAATTCTTGGATCCATAAAATTACTCTTCTATCAATCTTCGTCGAAGCTAATTTATGGAGTAGCATGTCATGCGGCACGACATCAAATGCCTTCGCAAAATCTATAACCACGGCGTCGACTGAAACTCCATGGTCTAACGATTCGCTAATGTCTTGAAAAAGTGATGGCATCTGACTCTCGCATGAGTAACCTTTCCGAAATCCATGTTGCCTATCATTAAACCATGATAATGTTTCCCACTGTTCCCTCAAGTAATCGCAAATGAGATGCTCCTTCTGTTTACAAACGATGGACGTAAGGCTAACCGGCCTGTAGTTGCCCAATTCAAGTCTGCTCCCTCCCTTAAATATTGGGACTACCGTAGCTCTTTTCCAGTCTTCTGGGATTTGCGCATTGTTAATGGACACATTAAACATCACCTCCAAGTATCGTGCCACGGCCCTACCTCCTAGTTTAAGTACTTCACTAACAATATTATCAGGACCCTTTGATACATTGAAACGTAGTTTTTGTATTAGCTTTACAATTGCTGACTGGTTTATTTGGAACAGGGGAGCCCCTGATTCGTCGTTAAGGTCCAACACACAGCTATTGGATTTATTGAACACACTGCCGTAAAAGACATTTAATTCATTAGCAATGGCCTGTTTCTCAGTAATTAATTTACCGTCACCGGACATTATCATCGACAAATTATTTGAATTTCCCTTTCTTCTCCTAACATAACTGTAAAAAAAATTCCACCCATCACCTCCCGAACCAAGTAAACCTTGCATATAACTGTCATGAGCAGCCCTCTTTTTTAAGACGAGCTCTCTTGATAAGGACTTAAATTTCAACATATACTTGTCACTATCATGTCTTTTATTTATTTATTTATTTATTTATTTATTTATTTATTTACATATGTTACGCCCTCATTGGAGCACTTAACCAAAACAAGTATATACATATCTCAAAAACAATATTAAAGATTCAGCTTCTTCTTTTTCTTCTTTTCCCAAAACATTTTCTTTCTAGTCGACCTTGCCGCTCTCTCTGCATCGCTTATGGTGGAAGTTTTGCGGGTAAAGGTTTTTAAGGGAAGTCGGATGTTCTTGTTTTTCAAGATATTCTTCTCATCTTTGTTAGCAATTTGGGACATTGTCAAGCCGAGTTCATCCAGATCATTTTGAATTTCCATAAACCAAGAGTTCTTTGTTTTACTTTTGAAAAAATAATTAAATAATACTTTTAATTGTCTGGTATCCGGCAGGCGTGAGATATGACCAAAAAAAAGCAATTCGCCTCTTTCGCATAGTATCGACTATAGACTCAGTTTCTTTATAAACCACTTCATTTGGTAATAGACGCCATTGACCACCCACCTGATGTTTTTTATTAATTATAGTTCTGAGAATTCTTCTATCAATCTTCTGTAATGTGTCAGTAACTGATCGAGTGTTTAACTTGAAAAGTGTTTCACAAGCATATATTGCTTCCGGTTTAATAACTGATTCGTAATGTCTTTTATTGTATAATTTCCTAATTTTCCGTTTTAGACTCCTAATTTCTCGTGTGTAATACTCAGGATCTGGGTTTTGTTTCAGCAATTTAAATGGGACAAATTTATCAACAGCGCTATTTAAAATTTTCAAAAAGTTAGTCCACAGGATATTAATGTGATTTCCTTCCGATGCCCATCCTACAAATAGCTCATTCAAATACCCCCTGAAACTTGCCCTGATCCGCCCTGCGATACTGGAATATGATCTTTTTTGCTACATCAGAGTCTAATTTTGTAATGTCACCATATCTAATATTTAATTCAACCCCAGAATGGTCACTAATTCCTGGTACTTTCAGACAGTTAATATACAGCTCTACAGGCCTTACGACATAAACATCTAAGGTATTATTGCCTATAGTTGGGAAGTCAACTACTTGGGAAAAATCCCCCCTCCCTTAAAAATGTATTTGCAGCGCTCTGAGCTTGACCACAGCTAGTTGACTCACCAGACCAGTCTACTTTGGGGAGGTTTAAATCTCCAGCAATTATTATGCTCTTTTTCATAGCATTACCCGTACAAGTTTTATCATACAGTGTTTCGAGGAGAGAAAAGTTATATTTCGGTGCTCTATACGCCCCTATCACCTGAAGAGGGAATTTTTTTCCTTTATCCGAAATTTGTACACATAACATTTCATGATCCATATCAGCCCACTTAAGAAACTAGCTATATTTTTGCGCACACAAATAAATAGCCCACCACCTCGCTTCCCCCGATCCCTTCTGTACATTTCGTAGGTCCCTTGAATTATTTCGCTACTATTTATGTCCTCATATAACCAAGATTCAGTTGCAATGACAATGTCCGGAGAATACATCTCTACAAGATTCCAAAATTCAATTAATTTATTTCCTAAACTCTGACAATTAACCTGCAGTAATCTTAGAGTCTTACCTCCGCAGCAAATATCTCGAAATAGCTCCTTCTGTTCCCATCGGCTGGCAACCTCTGGACCTGCTCCTCCTCACAAAAGCCGGCACGAACCGATGACCCTGTCATGTAGGCTCCATAGGTTAAAAGCGCCCCGTCGATTTAGATGCAGCCCGTCTCGGGCGAAGTCACGGCCACCAATCCAGCAGTCAGCTTCTACGTACACTAATCCCAGTTGTGCACATACCCAGTCCATGCGGTCATTTACAGTCTTAACTCGCCTTAACGGAACATCTCCCCGCCGAACAATGCCACTCATTATAATTTTTGCATTTCTAAACTTGCTTTTAGCTTTTCTGCCTAGTTCGTCGAGCTCCCCCATGATGTAATCAGCTGTAGCCCTCTTCTTCAAATCGTTCGTCCCAACATGTAGCAACAACACTTTAACTTTGTCACAGTCCTCTACATTTGATTCTTCCACTTGTTGGGCAAGCTGGTCAATTTTAATCCCCGGATAACACCGCACTTTCGCACCTGATTTCCTCGAGATATTCGCACTCCATCGTATCATTGAATCACCCATTATGATAACGTCATCCTCAGTTTGCTCCTGCACGCCCTCTTCCACACTGATCCCAGTAGAAAGCCGTTCAGTCACATCCTTCACCGTTTCTTCTTATTCACGAAGCTTTGCTCTAAGTTCCTGTATTATTTGATCCCTTGCTTTGATTTGCACCCTCAAACAGTCCGGCGTATCACATACTTTACAAAACCAATTTCCGACATCACAATCCTCCTTCTTGACCTTAATACAGCCGAAGTGAAACCATTTCACACATAGTCCACACTCAACACCATTCTTCAATGTTTTACTGCACATCGAACACTTTAAAGCTGCCACTGGATCATTTGCCTGATTCACATTTGGAGTAACAGGCCCTGGATTCACTTCCACTCCACCAATAACTAGCAATGCAGCTATCACTAGGGCTATGAACCACAAGTTGCTAGGTCCCGTGCGCACACACAAACACCGGAAATCCCGACTACCCTTCGCATACCACAGTCCGATCCTCGCCCGATAACACTCCAGAGAACAACCCATTTCAGCACACCTGAGAGCTCGGGAAAAACACGACCTTTCACTTTGACTGCCAGACAATGACTCTTTTCTTCATTGTCCACGTTTCTGAAGCATAGGTCAGTATCGGGATATAGTAGCTTCTGTATAACACTTCCTTACTTTTTTGTGGGACATCTTTATTCCACACTAAGCTCCTAATGCTTCTCAGAAATGCTTCTGCCTGTCTGCCACGTTCAGTAATCTCTTTGTCATTTCTCCCATTTTCCTCCACTATACTTCCCAAGTACTTGAGACTTTCCACCTTCTTCAGCTGTCCACCTCCAAGTGTTATCCCACTCATTGGTCCGTCCTTTTTCCTGGTCGTTAACAGGATCTCACATTTACTGATGTTGAACTTCCATCCGTACTCTCCCACTGTTTCTTCCCAAGCCTTCAGTTGCTCCTGAATTTCCTCCTCCTTGTTTCCCCAGACCATGAGATCATCTGCAAACACCATTGCTTTCATCTTATCTTCTATCTTTCCTGCTATCCGTGTCATTACCTCGTCCATAACCACAATAAAGAGAAGGGGTGACAGCGCACTACCCTGTTTCAGGCCACTCATTTGTCTGAACCAGTCTGTTCTTTCCCCTCCAACTTTCACACAACTCACACTTCCACAATACATCTCCTTCACTCTGCCTACAGTCTCTTTTTCCACTCCCATGTTTTCCATTGCTTTCCAAACCTTCTCCCTACACACACTATCATAGGCCTTTTCGATGTCCAGGAAGGCCATCAACAGATCCTCTCCAAATTCGTAGTGGTGTTCCTGGAGCTGTCTCACTGAAAATATGAGATCCACTGTTGATCTCCCAGGTCTGAATCCATACTGTTCCTCTCTCAATTTTCTCTCCACTTTGGCTCGTATTCTACTTTCTAATATCTTTTCATATATCTTGGCACAGTGAGGTATGAGTGTGACTCCCCTGTAATTTCTGCACTCCTTTCTGCTTCCTTTCTTAAATATTGGGACAATTAATCCTTTCTTCCAATCTTCTGGGGTCTTTTTCTCCTTCCATATCACCCTCATCACACGGTACAGCCACTGTTTCCCAACCTCCCCTGCTGCCTTCACCATTTCAACACTCACTTCATCCACACCTGGTGCCCTTTCTCCTTTCATCTTGTCTATAGCCATTTCCAGTTCTCTCCAAGTCAGGTCCTTTTCCATTCCTGTGTTGTCTTCTCCATCTTCCAATACATTATCTTCCTCCCTATGACCATTTGGATTCAGCAAATCCTCAAAAGTACTCTTTCCACACTGTCTTGAGTGTCTCTTTGTTGTGTACCTCATTTCCGTTTTTGTCCATCATTACCACATCCTCTCGCAGACCTCTTCTCTTACTTTTGACCATCCCATAAAGAACTTTCTTATTTCCTCTGCTGTCTTCCTCCATCATCTCTGTCCACTTTACCATCCACTTCTTCCTCTCCTCTGCGACAATCTTATAATCTTATAATCTTCCCTTGCCAGATCAGTTCTTTCCTGGAACCACACTCTGAAAGCCTTGTTCTTCCTTCCCACAGCTTCTTTTACTCTCTCATTCCACCATGGTGTCTCTTTACACCGCTTTCTGTTGCTTGTTCTTCCACATACTGCCACTGCAGCTTCCACCATTGTGTTTTTGAATTGCTTCCATTCCTCTTCCCCTGTTTTAGGATTGTCTGTTGGCATCCTTTCCCTTATTATCTTCTGGAATTCTTCCTTGACTTCCTTTTCCTTGAGTTTCCATACTTTGATTCTCCTTTCCTGGTACTCTGTCCTCTTGCTATCCTTAACAACTCCCAGGTTCATTACAAGTATTCTGTGGTCGCTATCTAAGGCCTCTGATGGTATTACCTTTATATCTCTGACACTTCTCTTCATTTCCCAGTCGTAGAGCATGTAATCTACCAAAGATTTCTTTGTTAAATCACTGCTGTACCACGTTACCTTGTGGCTTTCTTTCTTCCGGAACCAGGAGTTGCCTACCACTAAACCGTTTCTCTTGCAAAAATCCAGTAACTTTCTCCCTTCTTCATTCCTGCTACCCCATCCTTCTGCTCGCAATACATTTTTATATCCTTGCCTTTCACTTCCTACATGTGCATTCAAATCTCCCATGACAATGATGCTCTGACCATTCAACTGCTGTTGTAGCTCCTCCTCAAAGTCTTCCTTCTCTTGAGCTGTACATCCAACTTGAGGGGCATATACCTGGGCTATCTCCAGGCTTCTTCCCTTTACAGTTACTCTGATCTTCATGATCCTGTCACTTATTCCCTTTACCTCTTCCTTCATTCCATCTCTCACAACTACTCCTACTCCGCTGCTCCTTCCTTCACTGTTCCCACTCCAGTACAACCGGTACCCTTTCCTCAGTTCTCTGCGACCTTCTCCTTTCCATCTTGTTTCTGCCAAGCCCAGTACATCCAGTTTCTTCTCTCCATCACATCTACAATCTCCTCCACTTTTCCTGTTAGTGTCTGTATGTTTAATGTCCCAACTCGTAGTCCATTAGCATATCCGGGCCGTCGTCGTTTGCATCCGTCCTTTCCGAGGCCTGTTCCTGGTTTGAAAGCAAATATGATATCCACTACTGGCTTGCTAGGCCTATAGTAGCTTCACCAGAGCCCCGTCAGCCGTCACTTTTCAGGGTTCCCATAGAGCCTTCACAGCTACCGTAGCGGTCCCGGGGCACACAAAGTCCCCACTGTACTTCACCCCTACAGGCAATCCCCTACTTCATGCCGTTGCCCGTCTCCCACCACGTGGAGGAGGGGTTGGACTTGCCATAAATCTATGACATGGGACCGCCGGCTTTACTTCCCCTCCGAAAGAAGGTATACTGAGGGATTCTTAATGCTCTTAAAAATCCGACGACTTCGACCGGGTTTGAACCCGCGATCTTGGGCATGGAAGCTCAGCATGCTACCAACTACGCCACCGAAGCCGCTATGGGGAACGTTCTTACAGAGTGAAAAAGGTTTGAGCCATCATCTTATGGCGCTCAGTGATCGCTCGTGCCCCCGGAGCAACTAATATTATGTGTGTTTTATCCTTACTCTAAATCATCTGCCTCTTCATACGCATTGGATTAGCCTTAGCTAACATATCAATTGATGTGTCGTCTAATTCCACGGAAAGTTCAACTTTTAGTGCAGTAAGTACCGTATATTTCTGCATGTGTGTATGCAATCATTCGGATGTCGTCTTTTGTTTATCACTGCCATTGTATTTTACCTTTTGTTTTGAGTAACGAGACGATTGATCGACTGGAATCTAACTTAGGATGTAAGTAGCCCTACTTGAAGAAATCATACGTAATGTAAACCCGTTATGTTGTGTTCAACCGTGTCATAAAGTGTTTGACAAACCATTAAGTAATGTGCATGGTGCATAGTACGCATGCTCCCTCTAGCGCTTGTCCATGAACGCAGGGTAAATGTCGGGTTTGAAAACTGGTATTGCCCGGGTTAAAAGCAAGGTCTGTAATAGATTGTGGGAATCTCAATTCACTTGTGAACCATCGGAAGCTTGTTTCGAACTATAAGATTGGTATGTGAGTTACAAAGTATTTCGCGGATATATAATGTAAACAACACTGTTATACTCTTATCAGCATAGCATGCAATCTTTATTCTCTCTACTACAGTGCGGCCGGGAATGTTCTCCGCAGTGCCTACAAGCTGCTGCGAGAGATAACGTCACCAGTTACGTTGGCAGCACGGCTGTCGCTTGTAACATAACATAACAAACAGTAAACTTTATACTCACCACAGCCATTCATAACTGATGCTAGAAGTGCTGATGACACACATGCTGGGCTTATTGCAATACACACTGACGAATTCGACAGCCCACACATGTGGCCTTCACCCTATCAAGGACACTGTGCTGCCAACTACACTGATGAGACGCAACCACTCGCAGATGCATGTAGCCACTGCGGAGAACATTCCCGGGCGCCCTGTATATTAGTCTGTTCGCTCACCCCCATTACAGAAAAGTCAGGATACATACAACAGCCGGAGAGGATGTCTTATATAGTGGGTGACGTCCACTCTATGCAAGCTCATTCTTCATTAAAAATAAAATTAATGTACACGCCTTTCACTGGTTTACAGTTGTCTGTTCCGTATGCTCCAGATTTCGCGAGGAAAGCAAAGGCAGACTTATTCTGATTATCCAACGATAATCTTAACTCATACTGTGACTAGATTAGTTGATTCTTCATCTTGGTGTGCCAAAGAGGAAACATCCTTTATGTCAGTCTTGCAAAGTAACATTGTGTGAATAAGTGTGTGCTTGGGCGACCTTGCACCCGAGGAACGTACTATTCGTCGTGATTCCAATTCTTGAAAAATGCCATCAAAAACAGCTTGTAGACCTTGTAATGTATTTTGTGTCCCATTTTAGCTGTAAGTGTTGTTAAGATGTTATCCTCTGTCCAGGGACCCCTGGTACCCTTCACTGGTTTGCATACGTTGGCCAGGAGGCTGACCCCCTACACAATGAAAGTGTTAGCTCAGGTAAACCCAAGCATGAGCCGCTTTAGCATGGTTTATATTCTGTTTTCTCTGTCTGTTGTGCAGCCTCGTATCGTGGAAGTGGTATATTTACCAGTAGTAAGTAACTGCATGGAACTAGAGCAGTTTCACTTGCCTGTGTTATTTTTGTTTGTTTGTTTGTTTGATTGATTTTGCTTATAAAGGATGACATTCTAGAAATGGCGCAAACACGTTTCAAACGTTGAAGAGTCGTTTTCTTAATGCTTTCACAAACGAACGTGCTGGAGGGAAAATTGGGAGCTTTTTGTGTTTCCAATATTTATTATTTCAGAAGCAGATATCTCCATGAGATATTAGCTCTCAACGGAGTAAATAGTTGACACGCGGCGCAGTGGGTGAGACCTGAAATTGTTCTTCAGGGTATGAACATTGTTTGAAATGTTTCCTTGGCGTGTTTGTGTGTTTATGGACATAATGTATTTCACTTTTTAAAAGCGTTGATTCAATATTTATTTGAGGCCAACGGGCAACTCACAAACGGATATCGTGTGGTCATGGTGTATCTGCTTCAGAATAATCAGTGTCATGATTCATGTGTACTCATTGTCTTGTGATTCTGTTCCGAATGCTGCGCTCTTGGGGAAAGGTGAGAGAAGTTTATTGTATTCACACGAGCCGTCAACACATGAAGTATGTATACACATAGGCAACGCACTATCCGCTGGCCACTCGTTACACGGTGTGTGTGAAGTGTGGAAATAATTCAAGTATTTATTTCAGACACAGTACACTCGTGTTGACCGACTGGAAAACTTCCAATAATACACTGAAGAAAATGGAAATTGCAACACCATGAAGGCATTAGTCGTTTGTGTTGATTTTCAAGATATGGAACGATGCCATGTAGGTATGTAAACGATCAAAGTTTCAGACCCATTGGATTGTTGTTACAGGTCTCCCCCACGTGATTGGTCGCGGAGGAATCAACTCCAGTATCAACTCTGGTGTAGCGTAGTTGACTTGCAGTCCGTGCAGTGAAGTGTTCCCCGTCAAACATGCCTCGACGACAGAGAAGAGCACGCTATCAACAACTGTCGTCGTTTGAGAGGGCTCGGATAATTGGGCTGTGTGAGGCTGGATTATCGCTAAGGACTGCCGCAGCACGTGTTGGCCGACAGGCATCTACGGTACAACGTGTATGGCAGCAGTGGTCAAATAAAGGTACTCACACTCGTAGACCTGGCACAGGCCCAGCGCGACAGACAACTGTGAGAGAGGATCGCCGCATCATTCGGATGGCCTGGATGGAACCCCATGCAACAGCAGCGCAAATTCGAGCAGCTGTGGCACCCCACGTTACACAACAAACAGGGGGCCTGCGTGCAGCTGGCTTACAATCCCGTGTCCCTGCAGAAGGTGTTCCATTGACCCCACAACAGCGACGTGTAAGGATGGCCTGGTGTCGAGAACGATCGACGTGGGTCGACGAATGGCATAGGGTCGTCTTTAGTGATAATCGCTCTTCTGTCTTGTCCGCAGTGATCGCCGGAATCGTGTGCGCCGACGTACCGGGGAGAGCCCCCCCCAGACCTTATTGTCGAGAGGCACACAGGGCCAACACCATGCATTATGGTCTGGGGAGCTATTGGCTTTAATGTGAAATCACAATTAGTGCTTGTTGAGGGCACTATGACTGCTCGACAGTACGTTGATAGGGTACTCAATCCAGTGGTTGTCCCTATGATGGTGAACATTGCTAATGGGATGTTTCAACAGGACAATGCCCGGGTTCACATTGCACGCATTTCCAGAGAAGCTCTCCACGACATCACAACCTTAGAATGGCCCGCCAGATCCCCGGACCTCGGTCCTATTGAGCATGTGTGGGACATGATGGGTCGACAACTGGCCAACCGTCCTCAGCCACCCACAACTCTGCAACAACTGACCCGTGCAGTGCAGCAAGCATGGGCCACAATTCCTCAGGAAGCGATCCAGGGCCTTATTGACTCCATGCCTCGCCGAATTCATCAATGTATTGCAGCTCGTGGTGGGCACGTCCTGTATTGATTGTTGTCCAAACTTGCGGTCAGAGGGACCTAAAAGTGTAATCATCGAATCAGAACCGAACACTCGTCCTGCATGTTCAATTGCAGCAATGTAGCACCCCTCCTTCTGGGTGTTGCAATTTCCATTTTCGTCAGTGTAGATTGAGTAACTTGGATAGCGTTGCGATAGTTACCTTGCTATCGGGTTGGTGTTTTGGCAAATTCAATGTAATGGGTTTAAAGAATGTCTGTTTAAGTTGAATACGAATGTATTGACTTTTAAACGTCGCAGGGACACTGGTCATTTGTTTAGGTGTGTTGAGCAGGTTCGAGGGAAAGTGTTTGTGATTGACTTATTTCCTTAACGCTGTGCTAGCAATGATTTTCTTTGAGCAACTACGAGACCTGTGTTAAAGAGAGTTGCCATGTCACATAAACTCAACGTTTGTTGTAACTGTCGTTTTGGTTACATTTCTTATGACATAAAACTAATATTTTCAATAAAATATACATCGGTCATTTAAGTTTGTGTGTGACATTCCCTCAAAATACTAACAGTTGGCACGTAGGTCTTTTGTGTAATATTACCACTTTTGAAATCCAGGAAAGCGGTTTCCATGACGGTCCATCTTAATTTGACATCTGTCGGGAACTATAAAGGTTAGGGTTTTGAATGAAATGGTGTGACTATGGATAGTAACTTTTTTTTTCATGTGTTCTATATTTTAGCACGAAATGGTGTTAAAAATATTCCTAAATTATAAATTAAACTAGAGGAATACTTATTTCTAGTTAAGTAGATAAATCATGGCATAAACTACCGCTCTGCAAAACATGAACTGTTTACCTGGTATAGCTTCTGAGATAATGGGTTGAAACGTGAAAAAAGTCAATTTTCAGTTTTAAATACCGTACGACACTATGTACTTCTGCGCCTTAAAAAGGCCTGATCCGTAGTCAGCATTATCTTGAGTCCCCGTCCTGTTTACCTGGGATACTCAGTAAATTCTATCACCAATTAAGTTTTTTCATTGTGCTGGTGGGCGTGGCAATGCCATTTGTCACTGCAGATACATTACGGGTTCAATACCTATACTGGGCCAGCAAACCAGCCCCAGGGCTGTAACTTAAGAGAGACTGGGCCAGCAACTTGCTTATACCTTGGTGCTTAATCAGGGTTGAAATTGAAATAATCTAGTTTTCTAATAAACTGTGCAAACAAAATAAAATGTACACAGCAATATAATCACAAATTCAAGTCTGATCGATCAGAATAATGTCCATTGTTTTTGACACTGCCGGCAACTTCTCTCAACAAAATTTTGAAACAGATAAGTGAAAACTACAGCCTTGTAAATCGAAGGATTACAGAAATGTGTAATTTCAAAGAGAGCCATGACCGAAGTTGTAAATTTTCTCATCTGTGCATTACAGGTAATATTAAAAAAAAAATACTTTAACTGGGTAGCACAGGATAATAAAATAAGCCAACGTCATTTTATTCAGCAGAATTTATATAATTTTATAACAAAATTTGGAACGGTTTTTTTTTTTATTTTATTTTATTTTTTACTTTCCGACTCCCCTTGAAGTTGCAACTCGTGTCGGTTACACTCCTCCAAGGCCACAGTAGTCAAAACGAGCAACGCAACAATAGTCCACATTGCTTTCTCTCAATAATAATAATAGGGCCGGAATCGAAGTCTCCACGTTCTGATGTCTGGCCCGGCCCCGGGTTTGAATCCAAATTTGTGTAATTCATTGCTGTAACGTAGTCAACCCGCATGTACAGTATGTAACTATCGATGCATGTACTTCGGTATTTCTTTGATTTATATAATATGTGTGTATAACAAGACCCCACACTTCTAAAACCCTTTTCCACCTGTGCATTTGTATTTCAATTTCGATTGTTTGAATTGCCTGAAGAGTGGCGGCCTTACATGCGACAACCTTAGGTGTTTTCCGACCCATGAAACCGACATGTGATATCGGCATTACCTCGTTAATCCTACCGCTGTCGTATCCACACGTGAAAACACATCTTTGTTCGGCCTACTACAGTCCAGTTGACATGTTGCGTGATGTGCCACTCTACATTGATAAATGGATGCCAGCATACAACACGGCCAAATAAAAACTTTCTGAAGTTAGCACAGCGGTCAAGCTGTTTGCCTCTCACCAAGAAGAACCGGGTTAGATTCCCCGGCAATGCATGGGAGATTTTCGAAGTGAAATGCCATGTCCTCTAGTTCGTATTCCACGTAAAAAGGTGGCTCATTGTCGTAAGATTAACGGTCACGTAAAACTTCCTTCCTTCCTTCCTTCCTTCCTTCCTTCCTTCCTTCCTTCCTTCCTTCCTTCCTTCCTTCCTTCCTTCCTTCCTTCCTTTAAATTCAACTCACTAAGTTTTGTGTCACTAAATGAATTAACTGATCAGCTTTAAAATAACTCATAGAAGTTTAAGTAAAATACTAACTGACGAATGTTAAAAAATTAAAGAATGGTGAAATATTTCCAATAAAAAGAGTACCGGTACCTGAAGATGCGTTATCAGTAGTCGAGTCAAAACTTGAAGAGCATTTGCAAAACGGGTATCGGTTACATACAGAGCCAGACGCTAGTTTTAGAAATACGATCCAAAAAGAAAAATACAACAAATTTCTAAAATAAATAACAGTATTCATTTCTTAGTTCTATTATTTGTCGAATTGGCAACTCATGCATTTGTGGGAAACGTTGATTCGTTTCGTTAAATGCTGTATAGTGAACGATTACAGAATCAATTAGTTAATTCACAATCCAACATATTGAATATATCATCGGATACAATTCCTTTGCAATGCGGCTGTGGAAGGTGTTTTTACAATGAACAAAATATAGGCATCTGAGGTACATTGGAGGCATTTTGGTTCATATGAAAAACAGTTGACTTGAAATTATTTAAATGTATTCTCCTTAAAGGTGATTCATGAGGAAAATGTGTTTATTGTTCTGTATTTGTAATCCATCACTATTTCCGGTGCTCGATTATGAAGGACGTTGCTTCAAAGTGTTTATTGTGGGTTGTTAAACGTACACCTACGTACAACTGTCATTTTGTTGGGTGAAAAAGTGAGTAGATGTATCATTATTATAAACTGCCTGTCTTCAAAACCGTGGTTGATGTAAGAACCACACACTCGAATACTGAACGTTTCTTATAGTGATCCAGAATCAGAGTTATGATGCAACGTGAGTGAAGCAGTGCATGAGTATTCCAATGCTGTAACTTGTCTATAGAATAGTGTGTGCTGTGACGATATCAATTAACTCATGTCCTTGTTTCTACCCGCCAGATGGCCGTCTGTCATTAGTTCCTGGGGATGGCGCTGCTGACCTCTCGTTCGACGATCCAGGTAGTCTTATTAACATTATGGCCCTGCATGCAGCCACGTGGTGAAGTACACAATCAGACTAGTAGTTTTGAAGAAACAAACTTGCCCTTAGTAGACGAAGACAAGCTCTTTCGTGAAAATGTGCAATTTTCAATCCGTTCTAACTTCAAAAGTACTAGTCTTAGTTTCAAAATAATGACACCGCTGAATATGTGTCTGCTGTACTATTTCAGAAAAGCGAAGTGGTATCGTTGTCAGTATTTAATAATTGCCTTTCATAAGATGAAGATACCCGTCGATGGTGACGAACCCTATATCAGTAAACAATTGAGAAACGTGAGAGAGAAGCCAAGGGGAAATGTGTAATGTCAAGGGGGTGTGTATACTTGGTTTCAGCGAGGGACGCTGGTAAGGGAAGGTAAGGTCGCACCGCAATAATTATGTGGGTATTATTGTGAAGGTGTAGGGTACAAGAAACGCAGAATACACCAGTTTTCAATCCAGACTGCAGTTGTTTCACGAAACATTAATTATCTTTGAACACTTTATGCTACCTTAATTCACACGGTTCACGCCACTTGGGCGGGAGGAATGAAGACATTATTGAAGCGAGGAGCAGCTCTACGGTGAGTGTACAATTTCCAATCGAACATGGTTACGCATGTGGTGATGGTGATAATAATTACTTTGAGCTGTGAAATATTAATTTTATTTATTTGTTCTGTAATTATTTTTGACTGCAAATTGTTATTATTTGTTTTAGATATTTGTAGAAATCATTTTGTTAAACAGTTAATAAACATACAAAAACCAGCTTCACTTGCATTGAATTCCCAAGTTTTATAAATAAGAACAGTGTTCTTCCACGGTGTGAAGCCTTCAGCTTGGGTTGTGTATTGAGGGTATGAGGAAAAGAAATATCAAGGGCGGTAAAAGATTAAAACGTGAAACACATCTGTGCTTATATGAGGGTGTCGTAGCTCGTGAGCCATGGGCATCTAAGAGGACTACCCTCATGGAGTGGGATTGTGGAAGGAAGGAAGGAAGGAAGGAAGTAAGTGAAGTTCAAATAACGGTAGATAGAGAGGAGGTTTGCAGGGCAAAGTGGGAAATAGGGTTATATGTCAAGAGAATCTTAGAACGTATGTCAGGAATGTTTCAGTGTACGCTCCATGTGAAGTACGAAGTTTGCAGATTTTATGAGACACTGGCTGATGTAGTAAGAGTAGTACTGATGAGGGATTTCAAGGCTAGGATACGAAATAGGACTAAGGAATATGGGTAAGTGGGGTGAGGATAGGGAAGCGAACAATTCTCGAAGCATAAGGAGATAATCAGATACACATCAGAGGTTAGAGGAACCAGGTTAATAATAGACACACCATTACTGACTTTGGATTCAGGAAATTGATAAGGAATTACCAAGTTATTCAGGCTCTTTTTTTTATGATACAGACCACAAACTGATCTGAGCATAGTTAGACCTATATTGGAGAAAGTGAGGTTGGTCTGCAGATGGGTTAGGATTGAAAATCTCCAGCTTAACGAACTTAGGTAGAAATACATGGACATGATTGGTTAGAGATTCCAAAGAGTAAATAGTAAAACATTGCATGACATTGAAACGGAGTGGTCAGGATACAGGGATGCAGTACTAGAAGTAGCCAAGACATGACTAGGGACAGTAGTGAGTCAAGACAGTGAAAAGCGCACATCCTTGTGGAATGATACAGTGAAGTCTCCTTGTAAACCTAAAGAGAAAGCGTAGAAAAATAATGGCTACAAACAAGGAATCCGGCTGACAGAGAGCTTTATGTAGTGGAAGGGAACAGAACCAAATAAATAAGAATAATAGAAATTTAGAGATTACAGAAGCCTATCAAAAACACCTGGTTCAAAAAGCGTGACTCACATCCCATCACGTACTACAGTGCCATACATGAAATAAAGACGTACTGGACGCAAAATTTGTGCCTTACGAGACAGTTGCGATGCAGCACCGACCACTCTTCTGCATGCTGCCTGATCACGCAGTTGGAACGGTACCACCCAGAGGATAATGTGGCGCTTCTAAGGAGGCTGATGTAATTGCCACAGATTACTAGTGTCGAAGAGAGGTGGACAAAAATGAAAGAATCTGCATTATGCTATTCTTGGAGTAACGAAACCAGGACGCTGCTCAGGCTGATCGAGAAAGACACTTGACTCTGGAACGACGATGCCAAACAAACCTTACATGGGAAGAAATGCCTACTGTATATCAGGAGTTTCTTGCTGACAAGACACCAGTTCCTTGGAATGTCTACGAAGATCTGCACGCATTACAGATCTCGTCGCGCTTTACAGATCTCGTCGCAAACCCTGTGGTGAGCGAGGCATATACTGATTCGCTAAATCCAGACGCCGAAAATCTGAAGATGACTATAGATTAAATGGTGTGAATGATGACTGATTGGAAAATATAAAGAGAACGCTGGCGCAGCCAATAAAATCTACCTCCGTTGTCGAAGGGCCGGAAGGAGAATGAAGAAGTCACAGCTGCATTGCGAAAAATGAAGCCAAGTAAAGACAATGATTAGCACAATTCTTTAATCAGATCATTAAAGAGGGACGAATGTCAACTGACTGGCATCTGGCTATCTTTTAACTAATTGTCGCCCAAACCATATGCTCTGTCACGCGTCTTCATCAAAGAATTGCGAGTAACCATGCTGGATTTGTGAAGAATTGCGGTAGATGAAACATGGTGAGAAGAACCACCAAGCCTGGACCTCGAAAAGGCCTTCGACCGGATACCACACAATCTTCGCTTCGAAAGCATGGCGCGCAGTGCTTTATATAGAACAAGATTTTCCTGTCACCGCCCATGTCACACTGTGACATCAGACTCTGCTCTATGCCCAAGCGTGAAGTGATCGACTGCGGAATACATGACGTCTGACACAAGAAACAAAAGATCTGCCGCGAGTGACCTTGGCTCCACTATCACGAACGACGGGTGCTTTGCCTGGATGAAGTGGCAAACAACAACAGGTGTCACTTGCGACCGTAGGATGAAAGATCTATCGCACTGTCGTAAGTGCTGAGGCAGAGCGTCGTTTATGGGAGACCAAATTTCAAATGGCATCAGGAAATGGTTTGGTGTCGCGAGTGTTTGGGCAAAAGGCAATGCTTCACAAACACCTCAGACACGGCCAGAGACAGTGTATCCTGCAGCCAGGCGGGACAAGAGAGTATGAGTTTTGAGATAAATCAGAAATGTTAGAGAGCTTATGAAGAATCCTAAGAATGGGGGAAAAACTGAAATGAGCAGTGTTTTGGCTCATTGTAGATGCTAAGGAAGCACTGAGAAGGTGGAAGGTTTTGAGATTATCCGGGAGGGGAATGAGGACAACATCAGGATAGCTACTACTACCGTGTGTCTCAAAGCAGGGGTAGAATGGTTGCATAGGATAATAGAATTGGCATGGCATATTCGCAAGGTGACAGGAATGATTGCAACAATTATAGAGGTATTTGTCCCAAGGGAAGTTTGATCATTGGCCGGGAGTCAGTTAGACTCTTTAGACCACAAGGTGGATGTCAGGATTATACTTTTAGTATGCGCCAAGTGTTTTCTAGATCTAGAGAAGACGTGCGATAAGAGAACTCAGAGAGAAGATGCTGAGCTGCTACAGGATGTCAAAAGTATTTATGTTGGGAATTGATGGTAGAATGAATTCTTTGTTTAAGGTTGTTACAGGAGTGCGACAAGGCTGTGAGATTTTAACGTTACGATTTATTTTATATATGGACCACTTGCTAAAGGGCATAAACTGGCTGTGCGGAATTCAGTAAGAAAAAGTCTGGTTTTTGCTTACCTTGATGTAATGACAGACTCCGTTGAAAGCTTACAAGTTAGTATGTTAAAACTGCGACTGAAATGTAGGGAATATGGTGTGAAGATCATCATTTCAAAAACTCACTGTGATGTTGGTAGGGAAGAAACGCAAGAAAATAAGATGTCAGTGCTACCTGGCAGTGAGTTCTCAGTTGTATCGCTCAGTAATTTAGACCGACCTTGTTGTATTGAGGTGGGAGCTGGATATCTTAACTGGGAGTAATGAGGTAACACGTTATGGGTGGAGGAGGTAGACCTAGGAGGCGACGTTCGACTGGACGCTGAAAGGCAAATCAGTCAAATAAGCTAACAGCTATCTCTGTCCGCTAATCTTAGTGGAGCAGTTGTTGACGCCGGCGGGCTTAGCACATAATTTATTAAATGATAGGTTTCACGTAATAAAACACAACTTCAGTAGGACATACCGACGTACTCTGCTACGAACAACGCGAATAGATAAGAAGCTAAAAATACAGACATAAAACAAGAACAAGGTCTAGCCTACATAAAAAATGTAAAATTAAATAAACCTTGACTTTACCTGATTTACTCGCTGCTTAGTAATGGTGACAGAATATACTGCCTAAGGCCAAACCATTGTACACAGCCAGAAGACTCTTAGGAGTGACTGGAAAAGAAGAATGTAGGCTTTTATGCCTTCATAGTTCTACTCAAAACGTAAGGTTATAGAGCTCTCTCCAGTGAAGTAAATGCCCTTAAACTTATGAGTGAACTCCACGATGACGTAGTTTGTTCGCCGTCAGATAACTTCCGAACAAATAGGAAAAATGTTTGAACTGTTAATTGATGTCTATAGCCCAGCTGAGCATTTATTCGAGTAGAAATAGTTGATTAAACAGTTCTGATGGAAGTGCTTGTCATACCTGAGATGCTAAACAGACATTAACTGTCATTTCTGAAGGTCAGATGTCATGCTATCGTTGGGGTTGAGTTCTGTTACCAGCTCCAACTCTGACAGAATGTTACTCTAGCTATAAGAACATGGATATTGTAGAAAGAGTTCCAAATGGTGGACCAATGTCAATCTACGGCCCAAATGACACCAAACTTCCTTTCTGGAGAGTTACATTGATATGTCATACGTCACAGACTGTTACAAGGATGTTGATTCTTTTAGGGGCTGACGCCGTGATCATATTGTCCGCCTGTGTGTGATGGCTGTAGTAGTGTGTATATTTGTAACTGAAGCATGGATTTGGAAGAAGGTGGTCGTGGTCTTAAGCATTTAGAAGTGGGAAAACACGGAAAACCACTTCAAGGAGAGCTGAGGTGGGAATCGAACCGTTTCTTTTCCGTTTTGCCGGGTGTGCCCCGTTCCAACCCTCAGACCAGAATTACATTTCTTGGCAGAGCCAGGAATCGAACTTACGGCCTTTGGATCTACAGTCTCAATGCGATCCCCTAAACCACATAATGCGAAACACTGTAACAACCTTATCATGATGGCCGAGTTTACATATTTGAGAAAACCCTTAGAAACTGATGGGTAATCTGATGTGGTTTCTTTGCTTTGACTGCAAGGCCTCTTGTGGCAGCTCTAGCGATTACTGGTTTTTTTTTTTTCCCTCTAAAAGGAAGGCACAAGGCTTCCCATAAAACTCTACCAACTTTTGAATCTTGTCAAAAGTAGAAAAATGGTCATTGTAATTCGATTGATGACTGCTGCTTGGTCCATCTGTCACTGCAGTCCACATGAACATAGAACTAGACACTAGCGGTATGTCATGTCGTCTATCGTCTTTCATTATAAACTGTGGCTATTATCAAGCTTACCTGTTCACACCACTCAGCACAAGTTGTAAAGGCTCTCGTGATGGGAAGTGCAAACGACGATTGATTTGGGGGAAATGTGGGAACGGCACCAGAATTTTCCTGGGGATGCGAATGGATTCACCATATTTTGAGGTGCTACAACACTGCTTAGGGTGGGCACTCTTCCCTTCCCTTCCCTTCCCTTCCCTTCCCTTCCCTTCCTCAGTAGTAGGGTGATGTGATACACTCGAACTATAGTTATTGGGATAACACTTACTCCCCCTCATTGAAAAACTGGCTGTGAAGCCACGCGTGTCCCAATCAGCGCTCGGCAAATACGTTGCAAGTCGATTACAAATAAATAACATTGGAGCTGGCAGAAAAAGGCCAAAAGCCAATATTTGTTCAGCATTTGTGGGATGAATGTTGTCTCTAGTCTCTAGACCGCTATTTTATTTTAGCCCTCGATCACAATCCTGGCTTGAGGGTTACACGGGGTACACTCCTGGAAGTGGTTTTCCGTGGTTTCCTACTTCTACTCTGGTAAATGGCCAGGGCCGCCTCCTTCACAATTCCCACTTTAATTACAAATACACGCATTGTTACAGACATCACAGTAATGCAGGTTATCAGACACCCACGATGTCCAAGCCCCTCAAGAATACCGACATCATAATTATTGCAGCAGCCATTACAAGATCGTCGATGTGTTTTCGGTGGCAAAACACCATGGCTATCGTAATCACCTTCAAACGAATGCGTGCTAGAGCCCGATATCTGATTCGGGAGAGTAAGAAAGCTACGTGGGAAAAGTAGGTGTCGTGACCGTTAATCATGCGATCATGAGCCACGGAACCTCCTTTTTACGTGGAATCCGAACCACAGCACATGGCATTTCACTTCGAAAATCTCACATGCATTGACCGGGACCTTGGTTGGTTGGTTCCTTAGTTTAGGGGCTGCGACAACTTGGTCATGTAGCCCCGTGTACTTTGGGTGTGTGTAGAGTGTGTCGGATGACTGGTATTAATTGTGATGACTGCATTAGTGTGTTTATCTGTTTTAATTCAAGTAAGGACTGCAGACATTCATGTTTCCCAAGTAGTTCCTACTTTCCGCCAAACGCCACCGTCAACGACCAACTAGTTCAGAACTTACCAGATGCCACCGCAGTCGGCTCTTGACGTCGAACGTAGGAACCTAAGAACGTTAGTCAAATGTTTGACCTATATCTAATTTAGCTTCACACAGGTGTAATTAGTGGAAGGTTCCTTAAAATGCCATAAATCTATGACATGGGACCGCCGACGACTTAGGCCAAGTTTGATCCCGCGATCTTGGGCATAGAAGCTCAGCATGCTACCAACTACGCCACCGAAGCCGCTAACCTTGGTGAGAGGCCAACAGCTTGACCGCTGCACCTCCACGCTCCCCGGTATCGTCTTCATCTCAATTGTGGACTAAGCTTCGTTGGACCCCCGACATCGTTGTCTCCATCAACGGAAACAGGGATCATCTCGCACTTCTCAGATGTATCCTGCTCTGGGAGGGGCAGCCTTTGCTGTTTCGGTGTTGTACAATGGGCGCTTGCACTCCTGGACCGGTTAACATCTGTGCGATTCCAGTAAAAACCAACTGTTGTTTCTCGTCAATCGTATATGGATTGACGGAGAGTTTTCATGAATCCCAAGGTTGTCAGCAGCTGTAGGGCTGTGTGAGCTGCTGGAGAAGATGGTGTGGTTCTTGGTTTCCGCTCTCATAGGTCCACCACCGACCATCTGGTGCGACTTGAGAGCGCCATACAGGAGGAACATGCTCTACGAGATCCTGTCCACCCTCCATGAGTGGGGACTCCGTTGTAATCCCCCGACTTTCATTGCGAACTTTATGTCCGTCCGACTCTTCCACTATCGCAATACGATACACAAGAGAATGGAGTTCCGTAGGGTTCTGTGTTGAGTGTCCGCTGGGCTCACGGTAGTTCCATCGCTTTGCTCTACATTACTTCTTTGGAAGAATGGTGATTGTAGAACGGCTATTAACCGAGTCGACATGTGGGCTGGTGACCAAAGTTTTATTTTTTAGCCTATTTTCATTTATGAAAAAAAAATAGGCTTATGTGATCACCTTTTGTCCGTGTATGTATGTGTGTGTGTGTGTGTGTGTGCGTGTGTGTGTGTGTGTGTGTGTGTGTGTCTGATAAAATCTAAACGGCTGGAACGATTTTAATGAAACTCGGTAAGGTCATAGTACTATTTTGACCGACCACGACCGTGCCCTTCACATTTTATTAAGTCTCACCAATCCAACATGGCGGCTGTGCGAAATATTTCACCGGTATTCTATATCTCCGGAACTATTACTGATATCACCCTGAAATTTCGTACGGTCATAAAGTGTGCTCCTATAAGTTCACCCCTGTGACCTTAAAACAACAATCAATCAATTTGAAGGCTTGAATGAGGCAAAACTAAGAAGAGGAGGGTTCGATTCCCAGTTCAGCCATCCTTATAATGGTTTTAAGTGGTTACCCAGTTCTAATCGGGCAAATACTGAAATGGTTTTTAACTTAACTGCACGGCCGCCTCTTTCCCAATCCTTACGTGATTTAGTGATACACAGTACTACAGACACCACAATAACACAGGTTGTCAGACAAAATCTACAGGCACACGGAAGTATACTGGGCTGAATGTCCACGATGTCCAAGCCCCTCAAATGAAGCAACTAGTCTACACTAACACAGTTTGAATATACTTTGTGTAAGTAATGGCTACCTACTGAGGTAGGGACGGAGCTTGCCGTGTCTGCATGGACAGAATTAGTAGATTCAATGTTGTATTGCAATAAATTATTAATTAGTTTTCATCAAACATATTTGGTTTACTTAGTTAAATAATTTTAGTTTAAAACAAGTTCCCAAGGAGCTCAAATGAAAACCCCGCCGTACTACACAGTAAATTTTAAAATGTAGTTGATCACACGTGTTTGTCCTCCTATGAACTTGCCTAATTGAAACAACGCGAACAAGGTTCCTTGTTAATGTACTGGGAATAATAATCATTAATATTTACACAATTAAACTTACAAATTGCGACTTGATTATGCTCCGGTAAATAAAAAGTATCATTAAGAACTCTCAAATAGTGTAGTGCAGCAATGCACTTTTGCCACTTGGTAGCTGCCTCTCTCTTAGTTGTCTGGTGCTTCCTTACACTATTCACATCATACTAGAGTTTATGTGACTTGGTTTCTTCCTGTATTTTTTATTTTAATTGACAGAGTCGTAATTTTTTGTGAAATGAAAATGTGATGTGTTGAAACTGTACTATGAGATTGCGTGTTGGCTTAAATTCGTCTTCATCAACACTCTATTTGTGTCGTGGTTAGTTCAGAAATTCCTGTTAAAAGAAACTGTATTTTTTATGCTATATTGTACACTAGCAGTAGTACCCGGCTTCGCCCGGTGGAATGATGATAATATTTCAGTCTCCTTAACACTCAACGTCATTGATGAAGATGATACTGACGACGACTGCTATTGAACGGGTATAATAAACTTACACTCTAATAGAAATACATATTTTTAAATTACCGGCGAGGAAGACTGTGGTGTTGCCTAGTAGTATAATGGGCGTAACATCTAGGTCATTTTCCCTTTTGATGAGGGTGACAATAAAGACTACTACTACTGAACGGGTATATTAAACTTACAAACTAATGGAAATACACATTTTATAAATCACAGGCAATGAAGACTGTGGTGTTGCTTAGTAGTACTGTATAATGGACGTAACATCTAGGTAATTTGCCCTTTTGATGAGGATGATAATGAAGACGACTACTACTGAACGGGTATATCAACCTTACAAACTAATGCAAATACATATTTTTAAAATCACAGGCTAGGTAGACTCTGGTGTTGCTTAGTAGTATAATGGACGTAACATCTAGATCATTTGCCCTTTTGATGAGGATGATAATGAAGACGACTACTACTGAACGGGTATATCAAACTTACAAACTAATGGAAATACACATTTTAAAATCACAGGCGATGAAGACTGTGGTGTTACTTAGTAGTATAATGGACGTAACATTTAGGCCATTTGCCCTTTTGATGAGGATGATAATGAAAACTACTGTTGAATTGACACGACAAACTTACAAACTACCGTGATAGAAATATTTCAAAATTCACAGGCGATGAAGACTTATTGTGTGTGGTGATTAGTGGTATAATGGGCGTAACATCTAGGTCATTTGCCCTTATGATGATGATAATAATAAGGTAATAATAATAATAATAATAATATCGTATGGCCTCGGGTGCCTGGTGCAAGCTTTGTTAATTGACACCCAGAGGGTAGCTTGCATGTCGAATTTCGTCATTCCTTTGAACGCTATGAAAGTCAAGGAGGTTAGATATCTAAACTCCTTGACACTACAGCGCTTTCAAGTAGAGAATGGAGGAACTTTGTGTTGGCGGAAAATCCCGAGATTAATTTTGCCATTGAACACGGCCTACTGAATTCAAATGGGTTCTTTAACATGCCAACAACGTATGACATGAGTGTCGTGATTTTTGTCGCCTTCAAAAATCACTTACCACGACCAGGGGCGAACCTGCAATCTTGGGGTTGGTAGTCCGACACTATAACCACTCACCCACCGTGGCAAGCAATAAGGTAATGAAAAATGACTACTAAACGAACATGGTGTAATTTTAAATCTGATATAAGCAATTCAGATTTCTACCTTCGATGTCTTCCAAAGTCTGAATGTTATTTTCTGGCTTAGGCCTATACTCGATGCGTGTAGTGAAAGAGCTTATCGAGTACTGCTCGGGTCCAAGCTGCTCGAATCGCAGATGATGACGATATATGATGACAGACGTTCGGGGGGGTTCCCGGTCCTGTTCACATTGACCGGTGAATCACTCATTCTTTCATAACACTACAGTGGTTTGAGCAAAGACCCTGTATGAACATCAGCATAGTCAGCAATACCAGGTAACACGGCGGGGTCTGGACATTCCTCTCATGTCAACTCGCGATGAATCAGCAAGCTGTTCTCACACCTGGCCCCCTCCTCCCCCCTCCACCCACCAGGGTCTCTCAACTTGTGGAACGTGGGTTTGCGACCACGGGACCCCAGCTGAGTCCGGCATTGCTTCTACTTACTGGTGCCGGGCTCCTTTCAGTTCTCTTTCCTGTCAGCCTCCCTTGGTCAAACTCTTGTTCTCTTCCGACCCCGATGGTATCAGGGTATCCGAGACCTAGCGACTCTTTCACTATCCCGCCTTAATTGGCCCTTGTCTAATCATTCCTGATAGCCTCATTCTTCGAGGTGTCAGCCTTCTTTTTCTTTTCTTAATATCTCATGTCTTCTGCTCAAGACCCTCAAGGAGGCAGGGTGTGTGTAGCCCCACCACTTCTGGTGCACCCTGGATAGTGCTACATCCTCAAGGGCTCATGGCTGGTGAGTTCGGGAGCTGGCAACCCTGAGGGTTTCCTGAGCGGGTCCGGTTTTACCCCTTTTTTCCATTGCCTTTGGGACGGACCCTGTCCTCTTTCCGGGAATGGAGTGGTCTGTCCGCAATTTCAAGCAGACAATGTTACTCGCAGGGTACCAAAGGGTAAGTATACAAATTTTGGTTCTGAACGGTGAAACGGTGTGGATTTGTGCCAAAGGGCCTAAATGCAGGGAATGGGGTGATCTGACCGCAATTTCAAGTGGACAGGGTTACCCGCAGGGTTCGAAAGGGTAAGTATACAAATTTTGGTCCGGATCGGTGAAACGATATAGATTTTTGCCAAAGGACCTAAATGCAGCAAATGGGGTGGTCTGTCCGAAATTTTAGGTGGACAGTGATATTCACAGAGTTACAAAGGGTAAGTATACACATTTTGGTTCAGATCGGTGAAACTGTGTAGATTTGAGCCAAGGGGCCTAAATGCAGGGAATGGAGTGGTCTGTCCGCAGTTTCAAGCAAACAGTGTTACTCGCAGGGTACCAAAGGGTAAGTATACAAATTTTGGTTCGGATCGGTGAAACGGTGTGGATTTGGGTCAAAGGGCCTAAATGCAGAGAATGGGGTGGTCTGTCCGAAATTTCAAGTGGACAGGATTACCCGCAGGGTTGCAAAGGGTAAGTATACAAATTTTGGTTCGGATTGGTCAAACGGTGTAGATGTTTGCCAAAGGGCCTAAATGCAGGAAATGGGGTGGTCTGTCCGAAATTTTAAGTGGACAGTGTTATTCACAGGATTACATAGGGTAAGTATACAAATTTTGGTTGAGATCGGTGAAACAGTGTAGATTTGGGCCAAAGGGCCTAAATGCAGGGAATGGGGTGGTCTGTCGGAAATTTCAAGTGGACAGGGTTACCCGCAGGGTTCCGAAGGATAAGTATACAAATTTTGGTTCTGATCGGTGAAACGGTGTGGATTTGTATACATAACAGACAGACAGACAGACAAACATTGAGCTTTATATATATAGATTACATTAGCATTTGCTGTGCAATCTCTTTTATCATCATAACAATGAGCTAAAGATGAAATAGAAATTACTAATTTTGTTATTTCTTAAAGATTACAAATTAATGAGAGGGCCACACCAGTGGTACAAGCTACGTCGCTAGTTGTGTTCTCATGCAAATTACTTTGTGCTAATGCAGTCGATATGCAAACATAATTAGGTTTGTCAACACTGCCTGACTTGGATTTTCCACCTTCCCTCGACCAGGAATTCAACCCACAATTTTGGAATCGTGAAGAAGCCATAATAATTTTAAAAAGTGATAAAAATAAAGGTGAAAATACAGTAACTAGATTCAACTTTTTTTTTCCCCCACTGTGTGTTATTGTACCCTGAAATCTCTTGGATATTATTCGGACTGGAGATGACAGTTGGCACACACAAACCTTGCAGCAACATTTAGAAAGCGGCTTCGGTGGCGTAGTTGGTAGCATGCTGAGCTTCTATGCCCAAGGTCGTGGGTTCAAACCCGGCCGAAGTCGTCGGATTTTTTAAGAGCGTTAAAAATCCCTAAGTTTGCCTTTCTTCGGAAGGGAAGTAGATAGATTTATGACATGTAAAAGAACCTTACACTAACTACAATTGTGTGAAGCTAGATTTGATTAAAACACTAAGTTCCAACGTTCGCCGCCAAGTGCCGTTTGCGGTGGCATCTAGCAGTCAAGTTCACAACTAGGTGTCGTTGACGGCAGCATTAGGTAGCAAAAGTAGGAACTACTTGAAATTGATCATCTACAGTCCTTACCTGAATTACAGATAACACACACTAAAACAGCCTCACAATTTACACCGGTTATCAGACAGATTCTACACACACCCAAAGTACACCGGGCTACATGACCGCGTTGTCGCAGCCCCCAAACTGAGGAACCAACCAACTAACATTTAGAAATGTATGTTTCAAAATCTATGAGTGAACATGTAAGTAAAAAACATGTTGAGTTGTTCAAATTCATGTATTCTCTGCTTGGAAGAAAATGCCTTGACTTGTCAGTTTAGCTCCCATGAAACAGCAATGCATCAGGAGACTTTCCTAAAGGCTTTGCCTAGTGAGCACTAATATTCTCAACCCTAAAAAGATTGTGATGTCCTCTCCTGGCTGAAAAGTTTTTGCATTACCATCTTGACTACTGAAGTAAATTGTTCACACTCTAGTATTTAATATCACATGTCTTAAAACGTAGTAGGTTACTTCAGTGGCGTACCAAGGCTACTTGGCGCCCGGGGCTAACTAGATGGTAGTCGCCCCCTAACACTAATAGCTTCAAGGACCAATGAGTTTAATTTAAACACAGTTTAAGTTAATATTCATAAATATTTATTTTTAATAAGTATTATGCCACTTTAACACATTATAGATATAAAAATATGAATAAAATAAAACTGTAAGTATTAAAAGGTTAGTTTGTTTGAAAAATTATAAAAAATAAATATGAAGAGAAAATAATTTTCAGAGTCAAAACAAAAATTTAAAGATGTGCCTTCCTAGCCTTGATGGATGCAAACTTACTTATAATAGAATTGAAGTCTATAGTAGCAGCCACATCACGTTCAATTGGTAAAATTGCTAAATTACTTAGTCATTCTTGCGTCATTGTGGATCTTAAATAATTTTTAATAAGCTTAAAAGATCGTTCACAAGATGCCACAGACACTGGAATCGTTAAAAGTAGTTTGAAAGTGATGGTGAAGTTACTGTATGCCTCCTCTAACCCCAAACAAAATAAATATAACAAAATATCTTTGGGTTTCTTCAAGTCGATCTTTTCATTATTTTCCTTTGATCTTCGAAATAAAACTATGACATCGTTAATATCTTTAAACCCAAATTGTGCTAAATGTTCCGGCATAATTCAACAAAATGATAGTGTTTCGCCCCGGTGTGCAATTGGGCTCTTCAGTTGGTTAAAGCACACCTCACCAAGACACTTGTCTAGTACGCACTGGGAAGGCCATGGCAAGACGTATTTGATACATGTGTATCCACGTCACGAGCAAAGCCAGTGCACTATGGGAGTCGAAACTCCATTCCAAAGCAATTATAACCTTACCTTGGCATTGAATATATAATTTTCAAAAGAAAAATATGTATTTAAACACAAATTGTGCTAAATGTTCCGGCATAACTCAACAAAATGCAAGTGTTTCGCCCCGGTGTGCAATTGGGCTCTTCAGTTGGTTAAAGCAACTTAAAATATATAATGGCTCAACGGACAATACATATTTTTCTTTTGAAAATTATATATCTTTAATATCTTTAAAAAGTTCTTCTCCGTTCAAATCTTCAGGGTACTTGTCGGCAAGTTCGAAACATTTCCTCTTTAGAGTGTTCAAAACGTTTTCATTTGGGATTTCATTATGAATGTATTCATCAAAATTACAGAGGAAGCCAAAACGTTTATCCAGTACCTTGAATTGGCGAACCGTTCACTTAACTCACGAATAAGTTTATCTAAGATCTCTATTGTGCTCCGCTTTACTTCATCTTTCCAGGAAAGTCCAACATCATCAGTGGCTTCCTCTGGCATTTTCCGCTTCACTCTTTGTCTTCGTCCCGAGGGTTCTCCCCATTCCTCACACTTCATAGTACCAAGTAGCTTTTGACATAACATCAACTGGAAGGGTTCCTCTCCACATATTAAGCTGATCTTGGAGAGCTTGTAGACAAGTATTACTTAAGTGAATGAAATGCCTTCGATTTGCAAAGTTTTCTGCGTTTGGTCAATTTTTGGAAGTACCTCAGCCCAGAAAAACAGTTACAACGTCCAATCTTTCTATTGCATTAATTAAAAGCGCTGCACTCTTGTCTGGTATCGACAGTTTCATTTGCAGTGTATCTCAATTTTTCTAGAGCACGAAGCACTCCATCTAACTGAGATGATAAGGCTTTCACGGCTTCTGCTTTAGAACTCCATCTTGTATCTGAGTGGCCCTTGACCAATAAGCTGACATGCTACTTGAGGACACGCCACCTGTGAGTCGAACTAGAATAATATAATAATCATAATAATATCGTATGCCGGGTGCAAGCTTTGCAATTTGAAACCCAGAGGGTAACTTGCATGTCGAATTTCTTTGTTCCTTGAATCACTATGAAAGTCAAGGAGGTTAGATATTTATAGTAGAGAAATTAGGAACTTTGTGTTGGCGGAAACTCCCGAGATTAATTTTTCCATTATGAACACGGCCTACTGAATTCAAATGGGTTCTGTGACATGCGAGTCGTATTTTTGCCGCCTTTCAAAAATCACTTGCCATGGCCAGGAGCGAACCTGCAATCTTGGGGTTAGTAGACCGACACGCTATCCACTCACCCACCGTGGCAAGTCAAACTAGAGAAAAATACATATACTTTTTGAGCTGTTCCAAAAAATGTCACTGCACAAACGTTGACATGAGCAGCATAATGGCCAACCAAATTGAGTGAGTGGTTGTCACAGGGAACAAACACGGCTTGATGGTTAAATTCTTTTAAACGTTGTTGGACACCATTGTGAATTCCAGCCATTGTCGCCTGATTGTCTTAGGACTGACCTCTACAGTCTGCAAAGTTCAAGCCATCTTCCTCCTGTTTCTTTTTTATTACCTCAGCAATTCCATTGGCAGTTTTGTCTTTGATTGAAATAAAATCTATAAAACATTCCTTGATTTCAACTGAACTTTGCTTTACTTCCACAAATCTTATTACCTGTGACATGTCAGGAGTGCTATCAAGTATTTAGCACGCTTGCAGGAAGTAAAAATATTGCTGCAAACGTGGTCCACTAAAAGGTTTTTAATTTCATTCTGTATTCTAAGTGAAATATATGATAAATGTAGAGGGTTATTGGACACTGTTTGAGAATGGGCCCTCATAACAGGATCAAATTTAGCCAAATACTGCAATACAGCAAAAAAAAAATCCCTGTACTGCATGTAGTTTCTTCTAAAACTGATTCTCTGTGGCCTCTTAGGGCTAAGTTGTCTTGAGCCAATGTCTGTATGGTTGCAATTATGCGTTCCAGAACTTCTCTCCTAATTCTGCTTTGTTCTAATATTTGTTGCTGAAGAGTGTCGTAAATTATTGAGCCTTGTTTTAACCTTCGTTCTAAGCTTTTCCACTCCATAAAGGCAATCCTGTGGGCAGGGCTGTTTTCATGATCTTGAATGCGCAGATTTAATTTTCTCCACACTGCAAATCCTGACTCATTGTTAAAGCTAGATTTCATGTTTCTTTGAGGAAATAACTCACAACAAAAACAAAACACAGCTTTTTTGGACGGAGAAAAACACATCAATGATCTGTTAACGTTTTCACTGTTCTTCAAAGTTCTTTCAAACCAGTTTTTATGCAGAGAACGCCCTGATTTATCCACAGGAAAAGTAGAATCTTTATTTTGTAACTGATAAGAGCCTTGCATTACAACTATATCATGAAACTTTTGTGAAATCTCCAAAGGCCAGGATCCATTGTCACTTTTTTCAAAGTGAAATGCCATGTCCTGTGGTTCGGATTCCACGTAAAAAGGAGGTCCCGTGGCTTATGATCTCGAGATCAACGGTCACGTAAAACTAAAATCTTCCTCCCTTCCTTCTAATGTCACTTAACCACGTTTTATCAAAATTATCATTGTCATGTTGAATCAAAGTAATAAAGAAAATTTGACCAATGAAACCGCATATTTTTCCTGAAAATAAAATGTTTTTCCTTATACTAAAAAATAAGTTTTTCTATTTGGGATCTTGGCTCCCCACCCGCTTTACGGCGCCCGGGGCAGCTGCCTCGTCCCCCCCCCCTCCCCCCCCCCCTTTGGTATGCCACTGGGTTACTTACAAAGTTAATAGAGGAACATTCAGTCTGTGCAGGTGTTTGTGCCAAGTACAGTATGTAGTGGGAGACCACGGACGGACAATTAGAATGAGTGAACGATTGAGAATTTAGACCGTTGCCTAGCGAGCATCATCAGATCCGAAAGTTGTACAAAACACTACCAAACCCACAAAAGTGGGTCTGCCAAAAACTTGGAAGTTCTAAAGCATTAAGCATTTAAAAAAAAGAACTTATTTATTTTAATACCTACCTAATGATCCCCTCGACCAACTAGTCTGTTGTGATAGAATTGTAAACCAAACTAATACTCTGTTGGGATGAACTGCAACATGTGTTGATATGGAGACTTATCTGAATTGTGGAATGTTTACAAGCTGCTCTGACAGTGACCATTCAAAAATCACCAACTGTTTGTACTAGCAGTTGGATCAGATTATGTAAGAATGGCATATCATATCCAAGGTTACATTCAAACAATAGTGTTATTTATTTACGCCCACAGTGGAGCACTTAAATGAAACCAAATACACACATCAAAAAAAGTTTTGCATCACCTCGGTTCCCAGATCTCCGGCATATAGACGTTGACTGTGTATATTGTATCCAAGATACAGTCCCTTTGACTGTTCATAGATGTCACTAAAACTGCTCAAAGATGTAAACAACCATGCATGAGCAGGGCCTATTAGACGGAGGGGGTACGACAGCCGATCAGTTCCAGTCATTCCACCAGGACGAAGGTACGCTGCTCATGTTGTCTGTAGTTCTACCATGCCTAGAAGGTCAATACCGCAGTTCGATCGCGTCCGCATTGTTACTTTGTGTCAAGAAGGGCTCTCAACAAGGGAAGTTTCCAGGCGTCTCAGAGTGAACCAAAGCGATGTTGTTCGGACATGGAGGAGGTACAGAGATACAGGAACTGTCGATGACAGGCCTCGCTCAGGCTGCCCAAGGGCTACTACTGTAGTGGATGACCGCTACTTACGGATTGCCGCTCGGAGGAACCCTGACAGCAATGCCACCATGTTGAATAATGCGTTTCGTTCAGCCACAGGACGTCGTGTTTCAACTCAAACTGTGCGCAATAGGCTGCATGATGCGCAACTTCACTCCCGACGTCCATGGCGAGGTCCAGCTTTGCAACCCCGACACCATGCAGCGCGGTACAGATGGGCCCAACAACATGCTGAATGGACCCCACGGAATTGGCATCACGTTCTCTTCACCGATGAGTGTCGCATATGCCTTCAACCAGACAATCGTCGGAGACGTGTTTGGAGGCACCCTGGTCAGGCTGAACGTCTTAGACACACTGTCCAGCGAGTGCAGCAAGGTGGTGGTTCCCTGATGTTTTGGGGTGGCATTATGTGGGGCCGACGTACGCCACTGGTGGTCATGGAAGGCTCCGAAACGGCTTTACGATACCTGAATGACATCCTCCGACCCATAGTGCAACCATATCGGCAGAATATTGGAGAGGCATTTGTCTTCATGGACGACAATTCTCGACCTCATCGTGCACATCTTGTGAATGCGTTCCTTCAAGATAACGACATCGCTCGACTACAGTGGCCAGCATGTTCGCCAGACATGAACCCTATCGAACATGCCTGGGATATGTTGAAAAGGGCTGTTTATGGACGTCTTGACCCACCAACCACTCTGAGAGATTTACGCCGAATTGTCGTTGAGGAGTGGGACAATTTGGACCAACAGTGTCTTGATGAACTTGTGGATAGTATGCCACGGCGAATACAGGCATGCATCAATGCAAGAGGACGTGCTACTGGGTATTAGAGGTAGTGGTGTGTACTGCAATCTGGACCACAAATGCTGAAAGTCTAGCTGTATGATGGTACAACATGCAATGTGTGGGTCTCATGAGCAATAAAACGAGCTGAATTGTTGTTTGTGTTGATCTCTATTCCCTTTGTATTTAACGGTTCCGGAACTCTTGGAACCGAGGTGATGCAAAACTTTTTTTGATGTGTGTATATTTAAGTCATCTAAGAATCAGTCATCTTCCTCCTCTCCCAAATCCTTTCATTCATTCATTCATTTATTTGCAATTGGTGGTGTGTCCCCCGGTGGCAAATTGGATATACAGTACATAACAAATAAATAATTTTACATAACAATTCAATAACATTTAAACTGGAGTATTTACACACCTATATGTTTGGGGAAAGGCTCTAAGACTGTGGCAGGTAGAGAGTTCCAGTTATCAATGGCACGGTTTACAAAATAATATTTACCATAATTTGTTTGCTGTGGTCGGTCCTTAACTTTGAAAGGATGATCGCTCCTACCCATGTAAGTGGGCTTTCCCATACGTTTGCTAAGTTCACCCCATGCTGGTTGATTTGTATACGTGTTGTACATAGCGCAGAGTCTAGATTTCATCCTCCTAACCTGAAGTGATTCCAACCCAAGTTTCTTTAACATGGCTCACACTGCTCCTGGGATTAAAGTCACTGAGCACAAATCTAGCGGCCTTTCTTTGTAACATTTCCAACTTGTTAATGAGCCCTACTTGATGTGGATCCCAAACCGCCGAGGCGTATTCCTGAATAGGTTTTACAAGTGACAAATATCCTTATTCTTTAGCAGAGGTACTACTTCCTTTTAATACCCTCATTACAAAGTGCAGGGATTTGTAAGCTTTAGAAACTTCACATCCTACATGACTACTCCATTTCATATCATTCCTTACATGAACGCCCAAATATTTGCAAGAATCTTCTTCTACAAGTATCTCCTAGCCAATGTTATATTGAAAATCTTGCCTTCGCACTTTCCCAATTTTTAAGAGACTACATTTTCTTGTGTTTATTTTCATTTTATTTTCAATCGCCTACTTATAGACCAGGTTCAGGTCATCTTGAAGTACTGTGTTGTCTTGTGAGTCATGTATCTTTCGATATATTACACAATCATCCGCAAATAATCGACAGTCACTGCGAATCCCATTTGGTAAGTCATTTATAAACGCAAAAATAACAAAGTTCCGATTATGCTGCCCTGATGGATACCCGACGTTACGGTAATTTCATCCGAGAATCTGCCTTCGACTTTCACTTTCTGGAAACGACCCGTCAAAAATTCTTGGATCCATAAAATTACTCTTCTATCAATCTTCGTTGAAGCTAATTTATGGAGTAGCATGTCATGCGGCACGACATCAAATGCCTTTGCAAAATCTATAACTACGGCGTCGACTGAAAAAACTCCATGGTCTAACGATTCGCTAATATCTTGAAAAATTGATAGCATCTGACTCTCGCATGAGTAACCTTTTCGAAATCCTTGTTGCCTATCATTAAACCATGATAATTTTTCCCACTGTTCTGTTTGCAAATGATACGTAAGGCTAACCGGCCTGTAGTTGCCCAATTCAAGTCTGCTCCCTCCCTTAAATATTGGGACTACGGTAGCTCTTTTCCAGTCATCTGGGATTTGCGCATTGTTTATGGACACATTAAACATCACCTCCAAGCATCGTGCCACGGCCCTACCTCCTAGTTTAAGTACTTCACTAACAATATTATCAGGACCCTTCGATATATTGTAACGTAGTTTTTGTATTAGCTTTACAATTGCTGACTGGTTTATTTGGAAAAGGGGAACCCCTGATTCACCGTTAAGGTCCAACACAGAGCTATTGAATTTATTGAACACACTACCGTAAAAGACATTTAATTCATTAGCAATGGCCTGTTTCTCAGTAATTAATTTACCATCACCGAACATTTTCATCAACAAATTATTTGAATTTCCCTTTCTTCTCCTAACATAACTGTAAATTTTTTTCCACCCATCGCCTCCTGAACCAAGTAAACCCTGCATATAATTGTCATGAACAGCCCTCTTTTTTAAGACGAGCTCTCTTGATAAGGACTTAAATTTTAACATATACTTGTCACTATCATGTCTTTTATAGTATAATTTCCTAATTTTTCGTTTTAGACTCCTGATTTCTCATGTGTAATACTCCGGATCTGGGTTTTGTTTCAGTAATTTAAATGGGACAAATTTATCAATAGCGCTATTTAAAATTTTCAAAAAGTTAGTCCACAGGATATTAATGTGATTTCCTTCCGATGCCCATCCTACAAATAGATCATTCAAATACCCCTGAAATTTGCCCTGATCCGCACTGCGATACTGTGATCTTTTTTGCTACATCAGAGTCTAATTTTGTAATGTCACCATATCTAATATTTAATTCAACCCAAGCATGGTCACTAATTCCTGGTACTTTCAGATAGTTAATATACAGCTCTACAGGCCTTAGGAGATAAACATCTAAGGTATTATTGTCTCTAGTAGGGAAGTCAACTGCTTGGGAAAATCCTCACTACCTTAAGAATTTGTTTGCAGCTCTCTGAGCTTGACCACAGCTAGTTGACTCACCAGACCAGTCTACTTTGGGGAGGTTTAAATCTTCGGCAATTATTATGCTCTTTTTCATAGCATTACCCGTACAAGTTTTATTATACAGTGTGTCGAGGAGCGAAAAGTTATCTTTCGGCTGACCTTTCCTCATCAGATATAACATATTGTCTTATTATATGTTTTTCTTCAGAATCCTTTTCTCTTCTCTATTTGCAATTTGTTGCATTGGAACTAGTCTATATCATTTTGAACTTCTTTGAACCAATTATTTTTATCATTTCAAATGATCTTGTCGACTTCATCGTCATGCTTTGGTCTAGGTTATGAATATTCCCAAAATGGGAATATGATGTTATTTCCATTTGAGCAGATAAATTATCAATTAATATGATAAAATTGTTCCGGTCAACTCAAACATAAAATGCCAGCGTTTCGCCCCAGTGTGCCGTTGGGCTAGTCAGTTGGTACAGACACACCTCACCAATACGCGTGGCTAGCACATACTGAGAAGGCCATCACAAGACACAAAATACAAGTAGTACTGGCATTTTATGTTTGAGTTGACCGGACCAATTTTATCATACTGCTCAAACGGAAATAACATCATATTCCCATTTCGGGAATATTCATAACCTATTTGGATTGCCAAGGTAAGGTTTTTGTTTCATGAAAGGGAGCTCGATTTTAGTAGCGCATTGGCATCGCTCGTGACGTCAGTACTACTTGTATTTTGTGTCTTGCGATGGCCTTCTCAGTATGTGCTAGCCACGCCTATTGGTGAGGTGTGTCTGTACCAACTGACCGGACCAATTCTATTATATTAATTGATAATGCTTTGGTCTACCGTTATGCGTTACGGTGTGTATGACGTCATCATGTTGTTCAGTGCTTATGCACCGAGTTAGAGTTTTCTCCTGGGGTCTGGCGTTATGCGATACGGAGACGGCGAGTGCGTGACATCATGCAGTAGAGTGCACCTCCCGCTCTCCGTTCCCCGTGCGGGAAGCCTAAGTTAATGGGTAATGAAGTCGGTTGAAAGAGTCCTGAGCCTTTCTAACATGTGTAGCATTTGTAGCATGCGTCATTTGAAATGATATAAAGTCTAGTCTCTCAGACTGACTGTATCTTTTTGTTATACTTTTCCAAAAGTAGTTACATAGTTGGTCTACCTATTGTCATGTAATCTCGATAAATGACAGAAAAGGCAATTCTCCTTTTTCTCATCGTGTGTATTATTGAATCGATTTCCTGGTATACTGCTCCATTAGGCGTCAATCTCCCTTGTCCATCCACCTGGTGATTGTTCTGTCTACCTTCTCCAGTTGATGTGTCGTTCATTTGGTGTTTAGTGTAAATAGTGTTCCACAAGCATAAGTCGCTTCAGGTTTAATGATGGAACAGTAATGTTGAAATTTAGCATTTGTTCTTGTATGTTGGCCAAGTAATTTGTTGTGATTTTTAAAATTTAAACTTTCTATTGACTATTTTTCATTGGAGTTCCAAGTAAGAATTTCACCAAGATATTTAAACTTATTTACAACTAGCTATACCCAGCATGCATTGCGATGCCAATCAAAGACAGAAAGGAAGATAATAATTTTATTGGTTTTACGTCCCTTTTAACAACTGCGACTTTTAGAGACACCGGGGTGACAGAATTTTGGCCTGAAGGAGATCTTTAACATGCCAGTAATCTTCTGACATGGCCACGTCACATTTGCGTACCCTCAAATGCCAACTGGCTGTGCCAGGATTCGATCCTGCAACCTTGGTCACAGCAGGCGAGAACGTTAACCGCTGTGCCACGCAACCAGCCCAAGAAAGAAGCAAAGATTAAAAAGAAGTGTTTGTATTGTAATTTTGTTTACTGCAGTGCCTTTGGATAAACAATATTCTTTGTTTTTCTGTCTGGTGCATATATAAATAAATCCGAAGGCTTTCCGATGCGTGAGCACGCCACATACAGCTGACCATGTGAGCATTTGTTGAAACTACTCGTGCGCCATCTAATTTAAAATGGATTTACTTATTCAGAAACAATGGTGGGAGTGTGCACGACAACTCACCGAAGTTTCATTACAATTGGCGGTATTGTATATGAACGCTTACGGGACTCGCCTGAAATGATTCGCGGGCCATCACTCATTTGTTGAAACTACTCTTATGCTACCTATTGTGAAATGGATTTACTAAGCCAGAAACGTTGCTTGGAGTGAACAAAACAACTCGCCCATGATACATCGCAATTGGATGAATGGTATATGAATGCATACTGGACTTAAAATGATTCGCGCACCATGACCGTATTCAAACCGGCAGCCAAGCTTGAATCAGTTTTAAGAACTGCACTTGACCACTGACCCACACCAGCTGGTAAAATTAAAAATAAAACATGATCGGTGTGAAGTGATTGATATACAATCTTACAGGCTTCATTGAGACACATGCATTAGAGCTCTGCTGAGACAGCATTTCACCTCGCGATGAATCAGCAAGCCGTTCTCTTGCGGTGTCATAAGTATACAGATTGTGCAGTTGGGCTACTGTGAGTTTTAAGGGTTCCTGTTAAGTCCCTCACCTTTTTGTGTTACATAAATTATTTGTAGCTAGAAACCTTCCCTGGAGTGCACACAACAACTCATCCAAGTTTCATCGCAATCAGATGAATGGTATATGAACGCATAGGGGACATACATACAGACAGACGGACAAACTATCACGCAACATTGATTTTTATATATAGAGGGATTTTAATTTGTTTGTTATTGTTTAATAGAGTAGCTGGAGGTGTAACTTTGAAGATTGGCATTATTTCTGTTATTTTATATGAAATTTGTAATCCAATGCTTTTTACTAAGCTTTCAAGTTGTTCTGGTTGAAATGTAGCTTCTATATGAAGATCATCTGTGAATGCTAAGCAATTTAGTTTTATGCCTTTGCCAATCTTGATGTGTGGTTGGCATTATCTTCTCGCACGAGAGTCCATCTCCCTGTCGAAGTCCGCTTTTAGTTTTAAATGGTTCAGAGAATTCATTTCTGAATCATTTCTTAAGGGTGATTCCAAATTCCTTAAGGAAATTCAATAATGACTCATGATGAATACTATAATTTTTAAATCGACAAGGAAAGATATAATATACATCTTAGTTAATGTAAACCTAAAATGAAAGATACTAGAGTTCAAAGAAAGAATTCGAATTCTGAATTGATTTAAGGGGAAGAATAATGAGGTCATCTGCCCTTCACCCAATAATGAAAATCATGCCTTTATAGTACTGATCTGTGATCATGCAAACAATTTCCTGCATATGCCAGACCAATCTCCCATCCTGTCATGCCCACTAGTACAAAGTAGCATAACTTTTTTCCATCATATTTCTAATAAGATTCTTCCCAGTCATTTAATTTTAACAGGCTATTATTCTACACAAATGTATTTCGATCGATTCCTTGTTTTTATTGTAATTTTAATACCAGAGGCTATGTCCCCATTTGCAAATACAGTAAATAAATCAATCAGTTGAAACTTATCTCTGTTTTTTTTCCCTCCCTCTCTGTGTCGAATGCAAAAATTATATCTATTCCTCATATTTTAACTTCTTTTTTGGTTAATATTTACGAGTTGTTGATCGCTGTCATCGAATTTCCATTAAGGTGAGCAGAGCCTCCGCATCGTCCTTTATTCTGCTGGAATGTGGGACAATCGCTAGGAAGTATCTAAGTTGGTTTGTCGTGTGTGTTCCAGGACCTCGCGAGGACCGCGTGCGAGTTCTGAAGGAGAGACAGAATGAGGAGCGCCAGAAAAAGCTGGAAGAGCTGAAGCAACAGGCGCTGGCGGCTCAGAAGTTCCGTGAGCAGAAAGAGGAAGAGAGGAGGCGGCGCATGGAAGAGCTGAGACAGCGTGACAACGACCGGCGCACGCAAGTGGAGGAGCGCAAGAGAATGATCTGGGAGGCGGAGCGGGACCGGCGTGAGGCCATCCTCCGCAAGAACCAGGTGTGTTTCTACTTTGCTAATTTTCTATTAATAAATGTACAAAATTACACAGTAGAAAGCTTCTCGACCCATTGCACTGCTTCTGTTGTTGGTTGTTGGATAAGCTCACATTCTGGAGATGCCATACATCTTCCATGACCTGGTTAAGCTGGACCATATCTTGCACAGCAGTTGGGATCCACCTGCAATTTGCACTCCACTACAGCAGCGCAGCTTCACAAAGATTCAATGTTTGGAGGTTGAGGACAGGTAGCTGGAGATTAGGAATCTCACGAATAAGAACGTTAAATCTTGGTAGGAGTATTCCTGACAACAGAAGTTGGGGTAGGTGCGATAAATAGAGACCGGATTTTAAAGGGAAAAATATTTGTTAAAAAGGGACCAAAAAAGGGGAAAATATTCATTAAAAAGGGATTATTTAAGAAAAGGGAACTGGTCAAGAGATTAAAGGAAATAAAAAGGAATACATAATCAGTTAATCACTTCTAATTTAACTTTACTGCATTAAAGAATGGTATTTATATATATATATATATATGTTCAATTACATGTTCAACATGTGAGGATGTTAGGGATATAGGCCTCTCTTTTATGTAGTGTCCTTTTGTTACAGTGTTTATTGCATTTAACATTTCAATATGTTTGAGGGTCAAATGTTGTCTCTTTGAATTTAAAATATTTTTATACAAACAAAAAATGAGCGCTCATCATCAACGGAAACCAGTGGGGAATACTTGGTTTTTACTCTAAACTCTAAATCAGGGTACTTCACTAGTTTTTCAATGTCTGGATTCTTTGATAAGCTTGCCGTAAGGTTTTCATTTGCAAATCCCTCAAGCATGTTGTCAGTTCTTTCAACCACACTCCACTGCACCTCCTTGGATAAGCTCTGTTCTTCCAGTTGTAAGATGACGGCAGGAAGAAACTTGAACGTATGCACTGCGTACAGCTCTGTCTCCAAATTCGGATCACTCAGCAGGTCCTTCGCTCGACCCACAGCTGCAGATTCAACATCGTCCATAGACAGTATAAATTCCTTTATCTTAGTGAAATGTTCACAAAGGAAAACAGCACATGAAATCCATGTCCCCCATCTAGTTATGATGGGAAGCTTAGGTAGTGGTAGGCCTGTAACTTCCTTGTAAAGCTGTATTCTACTTGGAGCTTTAATCAATGTCTTCTTAAGTTTGGATATGAAGGCATTTGCAACAATATATTCAACCCTTATTGCTTCACATACCCTATGCAAAGCATGGGCAATACAAGTTGTATGGTGGAGATTAGAATACATAGGCATCAACTGTGCAAATGCTGAGACCATATATGATGCTTGGTCTGTAACAACTTGCCACACTTTGATGTACTGTATTCCTGATGGCCAGAGTTGAAAACAACCGTCATTCAAACTCTGCATTATAGATGTAGAGTTTACTTTTTCCAATTCGTACAACTATTTGTTCATTAGCTTCACAAATTGGTTGTAGGTAACCTTTTCTAAGTGTACTTTCATCAGGGACAGTGCGTTGTGTGTATTTTTCCAAGAAACTCTTCATTGCTGGGTTATTTACCTTATTTAAATGAATTCCACACTGAACATAGGTAACTGTGAGGTCACTGAAAAAAAAACACGTTTCGTTCCCTGCTTTTTTGTTCGGCCTTCTGAAAAGATTTCTGTAAAAATGACTGTTTGGAAACTTTCGCATGAATAGCTTTTTTCCCCTCATGTTTGGCATACTTGAGATGCTGAATTATTCAGTCCTTTATATGATTTCCATCTACTTTAATATCAATATCACATAGAGAACATCGAATAACGGTATCATCCGTTTCGATTAAATTGTCCTTGAAACTGCTTACCGCTCTTCGCATTTTACTACTAAAAGACAACTTCGCCATCACTATTACAAGCTACTGCTGCCACTTAGCGGTGCGTGCTATTCTCTATGACTCTGATTCTGCTACTGAAGATAGCAAGCTACTGTAACTGTAACTGCTTCACACATTCTGGAGGGGATGCGACGAGTCTAACAACACCTGCGGGTGGGGTGAGACGGTGCAGTGGGCGAGTTCAACTCTGGGGTGAGTTCGGTACAGAACCTGTGTTAATTCTTTCTTCCCTTATGCTACATCGGTATTTTATGCAGGTATTTTCCCTCAAAGTGAAATAAATTCTTGAGGTTTTGCCGTATATTCTTAAAAAAAGGGAAAATGAGTACAGATGTAGGAGAAAAAGGAACAAGGGCTAGAAAAAAAGGGGGAAGTTAAAACACGGCAATCATCATCATCATCATCTTGTACAGTTTCCAGCCCCAGGCTGGGTCTGTTTGGAACATAAGCCTCGCCACTTAGTCCTTTCTTCCCACCACCTCTCCGCTGTCACTCTGGTCCAGTCCTCGCCTCTCTTCTTGACACATTCCTCCACTCCTTTCAGCCATCTATCTCTTGGTCTTCCCCTTGGTCGTTTCTTCTGCATCTGCATCTCATGTATCCTCTTGGGAATCCTCTTCTCATCCATTCTCTTTAAGTGTCCATACCACCTCAGTCTTGATGTCTCAATCCTACCTTGCAAGAGCTCCTCTTTCACCATTTCCCTGACCTTTTCATACCTCACCCTGTCTCTTCTTGTTACTCCGATCCTACTTCGCAGGAACTTCATTTCGCCTGCCTGTATTCTGCTTATGTCTCTTTTCTTCATTGTCCACGTTTCTGAAGCATAGGTCAGTATCGGGATATAGTAGCTTCTGTATAACACTTCCTTGCTTTTTTGTGGGACATCTTTATTCCACACTAAGCTCCCAATGCTTCTGCCTGTCTGCCACGTTCCGTAATCTCTTTGTCATTTCTCCCATTTTCCTCCACTATACTTCCCAAGTACTTGAGACTTTCCACCTTCTTCAGCTGTCCACCTCCAAGTGTTATCCCACTCATTGGTCTGTCCTTTTTCCTGGTAGTTAACAGGATCTCACATTTACTGATGTTGAACTTCCATCCGCTCTCTCCCACTGTTTCTTCCCAAGCCTTCAGTAGCTCCTGAATTTCCTCCTCCTTGTTTCCCCAGACCATGAGATCATCTGCAAACACCATTGCTTTCATCTTATCTTCTCCTATCTTTCATGCTATCCGTGTCATCACCTCGTCCATAACCACAATAAAGAGAAGGGGTGACTTTGCACTGCCCTGTTTCAGGCCACTCATTTGTCTGAACCAGTCTGTTCTTTCCCCTCCAACTTTCACACAACTCACACTTCCACAATACGGCAATCTTGAGTTTTAAATACAGTTGTAACCCATAGTATCAATTATTTCTTGTTCCCATTTAAATTTTAAAAGAAAGGTATTCCCTTTAAAATCCGGTCTCTAGTGATATGGCACATGAGGGGCTGTTAACCACACTGGAGTAGTAGAGAAGACTGTAGAGTGGAGGATGGTTGCAAGAGACACAGGTTCAGAGCTTCTTAATGACCTTGTTCCGAGTTTTCAATATCTTCGACATGTTCAAGAGATGTGGCTTGAATGATGAAGATAAAGGAAGCTTGACCGTTAATCTCACGATCATGAGCCAAGTGGTTTTAAGTACACAGGCACTGGGCCTGCGTCTCCATTTTGTGAAATAATTTGCCAAGGTGATCAAGTCTTTCATAAGCCTCCGTGGCTTAGGCGGCAGCACGCCAGCCTCTCACCGCTGGGTCCGTGGTTCAAATCCCGGTCACTCCATGTGAGATCTGTGCTGGACAAAACAGAGGCAGACAGGGTTTTCTCCGGGTACTCCAGTTTTCCCTGTCAAAATTTCATTCCAGCAACAGTCTTCACTATCATTTCATTTCATCTGTCATTCATTTAATCATTGCCCCAGAGGAGTGAGTCAGGCCTCGGCAGCCGGCACAGTTCATATCCTCGCCGCTAGATGGGGGCTTCATTCATTCCATTCCTGATCTGGTCGGAGACTGGAAGCAGGCTGTGGATTTTCATTTTTTCAAAAAGTCTTTCGTTAGGATTTCTTGAGAAAACTCAAGATCCTTATGTTGTATGGCTACGGCCAAGTCGTCAGGAAGGTCGGAGATGTATGGATTAAACAACAATGGTGACAAAACTGATCCCTAGGGTAAACCCTTTTTCAGTTTTGTTGCTGTGCTCATTCCTGTCACTTAGGCCTAGCATATTGTTAACAAGTAGTGCAATCATTCTGCAGGGTGACAGTGAGATCAACAAACACAGTAGATGTTTTAAGACGTGCAAACACATACTGCGCAATGTAAATAAAACTGGATAATATATTAAGTGACTTCTGTGGCGTAGTCGGTAGCATGCTGAACTGCTATGCCCTAGATCGCGGGTTCAAACCCGGCCGAAGTTGTCGGATTTTTAAAAGCATTAAAATAATTTGTAGGGGAAGTAAAGTTGGTGGGCCCCATAGCATGTAAAAGAACTTACCACTGCAATTACTAGTTTGTAGCAAAACTTGTAGGTTATATTTGGGTGATTAAAAATGCTCTATCAAGCTAGGTGTCAGTGTCTGGTGGCCAAAGATGGAACTACTTGAAATTGAACTTGTTGAGAGTCCACGGGCGATAAATTAAAATACCCTGCTATGGCAATTGGCTGCAATTCATATTCATGTTAATGCAATACCATGTAAGTCTCTTTAGTTGAGAGAGGAAGGAATGCCTTCTATGTTGTAACGAATGAGAGCTATCGTGTGGTTTACTGCATTCTTATGAAGAGAAGTAGACCTGTGGGAGGGAGGCAGGGCAGCGCATCCAAGCCACACTTATGACAATGTGCCTTCAGGTCACCAGTAACTACGAAGATCTCTTTTCGTATGTCCCGGACTGCAACATACTGTGTCATTCTTTGTCAAAAATGTAAAAGAACATAAAATACTAAAAATATTATTTCCATCTGTTTAGATCATACTCAATTTTTACAAAGATCAAGTCGAGAAATTTTTAGTTTAAATGGATCTTCTTTAGTTAAAAGAGCTTTCTTATTTGATTGAATGTCCATAGGATTTGTGTTATTTATTTCGTGATTAAGTAAGAGTGTCCTAAACCTCCCTTTGCAGGTTGCCCTGATGGCCATTGACAAATTCACTTTTTTTTTAATTTTCTGCAGCGGTTCACATGTGATACACAACTGCACAACTCCTTATTTCAAATGGTGTTTGCTCACTTGGAATGGTAGCATGGAATATAATCTTTGTGTCTGTCCATTTCAGGAGCGAGAAGCACGTATCGACTCGAAACGAAAGAATGAACGTAGTTCTATCGTATTTGCCTTCGGTAGCTCGACTCCGCGAATGCTCGAGCCTGCAGACACGGGTGGCTCCTTCTGGGGACCTAGAAGGTAAGTTGTCATCACTAGAGAGTAGTAGGCTGTATTAAGTGGAACTGACAGCAGCCATTCCGACACACTGGTACCTTAGTTCAAATCTCGAGCTATATCTTCTTGAAATTAATGTTCAGTTTTAATTTCAAATAAGATACGGAAATACGATAAAATATGAAATCCTGAAATTTGAAACTTACACTGTGGTTTAGACAATTTTATCTTTGCACTCCAACTATAGTAACCAAAGAATAAATAAATAAATAAACCAAAGAAGAAACACATCTACTTAACTTGTAATTGCGGAATGCAGAAAAGACTGAGCAATGCGGCGTTCGTCAACTGATAGAGATTCGTTTCCACCACAGCAAAGGAAGATGGAGATATTTCTCGGGAGCTGAGTAGTATTTTATAAATTTAAATGACTAAGGCACCCTGTGTTAAATAATCCACCCCGGGTCGATTCTAAGTATGCGTTTTCGCCTTTGGCAATTTGCCGTTTATATTTCTTTGATTTCAATGTAAATGTTCCAACTGGTATGCTCAGCTCCGAGAATGGATGATCTGTATCGTTTGATACAGCTATTTGATCGGCATGAATCCAACAGATATCCTTCCTCTGTAGATCCTGTTTCTTCTGCTTCACCATTTTCCATTGCTGATTGCGTGTGCTCGTTAGATTCAAACTTCCCTTGTGCGTCGTGAGCGATCGCACTTACCGTAAATGTAAATTCAGTAATGTTAATGTTGTAATTCTGGTTGTTTTAAGTTGTATCAGGGATCTGCCGTTTTTAATATACATGTGGTAGGGGAGTCCGTCTCATTATTCATTAAGGGGATCGTGCGCTCTTGGGTTATGTGTAATTGTGTTAGTTGAAAGCATTGTGCTATTTTTATATTCTGCGTGTATTTAAAGTTTTGGTGAGAGTCACGAATTTGTATTCAATGTAAAATCCGTGCTTCTTTACTTGTTCATGTTATGATACAGTACGGTGGTTGTTTCGAGGTTAGACCACGTCTCATACGGCGAGCGAGTCAGTGGATTGTTTTGTTGTGTTGTGTGTGCTGGGTTAATATTGGGATATATTTTGACCAGCATTTTGTTTTAGGCTTAAGGGTGATTTAAGGAGCACGTGTCCTGCCTTGCATACACATTCTAAGCTTATGTTTATATTTTTGCGTGATGGTAAATTTTTTTATTAAGGGAATCGGCTGATAAGTAGTGACGTATATCCTTCGGTAGATGTCGTGTTTGTTTTGTTCCTCATCAGCTGAGAGCGATTACGGAATTCTCTAACGTTATTGAGATATATCAAGCTTTTTTTCATGGTTGGTAATATGACATTGCTTTCAGGGTTTCCGGAAACTGACCTCGGTGGTCATGTCCCATCAGTGTTAGTGGTTCGAACCTTGTACTTTCTCCCGAATAGAATGTTTGCCTTTAAGAATAATTGAAGTTAGGTTTGTATTTATGTAATTTGTTTCTTTTGGTGTGTCGTAATTCTGTTGAACCAGTCACTAGCAAATCGTTTGTTTAAGGGAATAGTATGTCATGTGAATTCCTGCGATGGAGTAACGTCAGGATGGATTTGATTGGCAATTGTAATGTGTGTTGGGTTTGTTCATTGAATTTGTGAAGTGGGTTTTGGTTTGGTGACAGTTCCAAGTTTGAAGTTCAAGGGGTGTATAAGGCAAGATTTCTAGCTGCGATCGTTGCAGTAGCCAATTGGTGGGAAAAAATGTACTATTATGATATTATCGTTACAGGCAGGTACCCTGTTGAGTTAAAGTTGCGTTGCGATCGTTCCATTTAAAACAAGAAAAGATACGGCACTTTCCGTTCAATAGGGTTAAATCACAATTATAGTTCCTTGTTTTTGGTGTATTGAAAATGTAATTCCGTTCTAGTTGTTAACTGGTGAAAGGTGGAATGAGATCCTCAAGTCTAAGATAAAAGTTGACTGATAAAGTCATTACCCCTTTAATATAATTCATTAACATCCTCCATTTCATTCGCCCTTCACTTTCTTCCTCCCTACTTGCAATTTATTGGTCACTGAGTATGAAATTTTTTTTTCTTCTTTTTCCTTTAAGATTAAATATGAAAACTATTTTTTGTAAAATTATTTTAAAGCTTGTGTCGTCATACATATTATTTCAGTAGTATAGATCCCTCCTGCGGCGCTCACAAGCGCTGATCGTGACAAATGAGCATTCAAATGAAAGAGAATAGACATTAGCAGTGACGAATTGCACTCGAATTTCATAAATATCTATATTGTTTTTAAAGTTGACATTAAAAAAATGTGCGGTGTGCGATTTGCAGATACTGTTGCTGTAGGAAAATATGCTCTATAATTGCTGTCCACTTCACATTTTGGCCGCTGTAACACCTTTTTCATGTCATCTTAACACTCTGAGGCCTTTCCTTTAACATTTTGCATGGATTTCAGAAACAGTTAATCAAAGGAATGAGTACTCATATCGTTTAATTTCATAAATATCGAATAACCGGTGAGTGTTATATGATGATCCTAGAGGAGCATGATGGCGCAGTGGCTTAGCTGCTTGTCTTTCACCCGGACGGCCGGGGTTCGAATCCTGGTGACAGCGGGGTGAAATTTTCACCTGAAAAATCACGTGGCATCAGGAAGGGCATCCTGCCTTAAAACCCCAGCCAAAACCAAAATGAGCCTGGATGGCTCCGGCGACCCTAATTAATTGGGAAAAGCCCAATTTTCAGTGATTGCCTTCTTAAGTTAGGGAACGTAGAACTTGGAATTCTAACTGAAATTTAAATAGTGTTCTATAATCATTTGGTTGAAATAAAAAAAATAACAACCTTCCTCCTTAAGTCTCTCATTATAAACCTATTGGGGAAAGTGTGGTTTATGAACATGGTGCGCTAGTCTTGGTTAAATTCGACATGTTTTCAGAATATACTAGCAAGGTACCCGTTCTTCGAACGGTGTCGGTGTTAACACCAGACATTATCAATTGAGCTAATGTTGCAATCGTTAGCGGTCTGTCATTCCTTCATAAGTTTATCAGAACGAAGTTAGTTTTCTGGGAATATCACACACTGTTAATTTAAGGGCCATAAAATGTGGTTTTCGGAGACCCTTTGTAGACTACCGAATTTTGTGTCTCACATTGAGAAGCGCAACATATGCTTTGGTCGTCCTTCTACAGTAGGATAATTTTTATATTTCGCCTATTTTAGCATGTATTTTGAGAAGTTTTTCCCTATATCCACCCTTCTACTGTATGAAAAGTACGGTGAAGAGTTTTATAAATGATTGGTGTATTGACTCTCATGGTTACCATACCTAATTTTACGATACACCAAGCATCCGAACACGAGTTATAGGCGTACATAAAGATACACAGAAAGACAGACAGACAATTCTATTGTCTACAACATATCACCCAGATATCCAAGTATGGGTATATCTACCATACAGTATCAAACAAAATCATCCTTACGATGAACCCGTATGTCGACAAAAAAAAAAAAGAAAAAAAAGATTAGTTAAAATGTGCTCTCAAACTAAATTCACCTAACGTGTACTTCCTGACGTGAAATAGAATTGAAAGCCTTGTAGACGAAACGCAAAACACGTCACAAAAAAAACTGACCCTCTACGTTGTGTTAGGTCCCCATACACAGGAAGATCTCTTTCATAAATTATAAAGGCTTGTGGTGCATGAAAATTCAGGTTCTTTAGCATCAAATGGCCCAAATTCCTAAAAGCCGCAAAAAATGCTGATTCAATTCAGGAATTTTTGAAAATAATGTTGCTGTTTGGATAATAGACCTTTTGCACTATATGTCGCACGTGAAAATTGCATGAAAAAAATCTAGGTTACCCCTTGACCCCCTTAATTGCATTGATGAATTATACAGTCTACGTTGGTTCTGTGATGACCTTATAGCCATTTGCAAACTTTCACAGAAATGTAATAAATGGAGTGACATTGCTTCTTACAGAAATAGATGGAAAGTTGGATGCCACCCCTTGAGACAATGTTGTCATGGTTACCGATTTGGATTCCTTCATTAGTTTGTTAAATTAAATTAAATTAGTTTTCTGGGAATATTTCAGACACTGTTGGTTTTAGAGTTTTATAATGTAGTTTTCGAGGACCCTTTAGGGCCCCCGAGTTTTGTTTCTGGCACCGAGGGGCTTTGTCTCGTCGTTATACGCCATAATATAATACTAATAATAATAATATAATATAGGGATAGGAATATAATAGACCTGCCGTACCACACCCGCAGGTGTAAATCGCGTGAAAAAAATCCAGAGTATCCCTTGACCCCCTTCAGCGCATTAATCGTATTGATGAACGTTACATCTTAATTTGGTTCCGTGATAACCTTCTAGCCATTTGCAAACTTTCACACTAATGTAATTAATGGAATTGCATTGTGTCTTACAGCTATAGATGGACCTTTGAGAATCTGTTGCCATGGTTACAGGCTTGCATTCGTTCATTTATTTATTAAATGAAATTAGTTGTCTGGGAATATCTCAAAAACTGTTGGTTTTAGGGCCTTAAAATGTGGTTTTTGGGGACTCTTTAGGGCCGCCGAGTTTTGTCTCTCACATTGAGGAGCTGAAAATGAGCTTCGTCTCGTCCTTCTACGCCTATTTCAGCATGCATTTTAAGGGGATAGGCCCCCCTTTTATGAGAGGTACGGAGAAGAGTAACATCAATGATTAGTGACGTGCCTCTGATGGATATCTGTACACCCAGCCGTTCTCGAGTTATAAGGGAACAAAGTTGTCCGCAGACAAACAAACAGACAGACAAAAAAAATTGTGCGCATCCATCATAAAACAGACTGAAACGCGTAAATAACTCAAGTTTCCGTAGAAATTCAGAAAAAAAAACAGACAAACTTTCATTTTTATATATGTAGAGATATACTGCACCACTCGGTGTTGACCGTGTTTTATTGCACAAATTTAGGTTTTACTCGCTAACCGTTGGAGATACATGAAAAGGGATAAGGACCTTTTGGATAGAAAATTAAATGTTAAAGCTCGTGTATACCATCAAAAGTTTCCTATTTATTAGCGTTCTCTTTTTATTTGAAATGGAAATATGAAATTTTGAAACCGAAGGGTGTAGTGACGTCACATATGTGGGTTTTACTCGCTAACCGTTGGAGATACACGAAAAGTGATGAGGACCCTTCGGATAGAAAATTAAATTTGCAAGCTCGCATGTGCCATCAAAAGTTTGCTATTTCTTAGCGGTCTCTTTTTATTTGAAATGGAAATATGAAATTTTGAAACCAAAGGGTGTAGTGACGTCACTAAAATGGTCGCGATTTTTTAATAGTGTAAAATATCGAAATCAAAAATATCCTATATGTAAACCTGGTAAATCAGTTACATCCATGCAAAATTTCATTTAAATCGGACCAGTGGTTCTTGCGTTATTGAGTAACACACAGACAGACAGACACACACCACCTCATTTTTATATATTAGTATGATATTTTGCCCTTTTGGTTTTCGACCTTCCTATAAATCGAGTTGTCATTCCATAGTTAATTTCCATCTAGTCCACTATTTAAACAATGTTAATTTGTTAATCGCATTCGATCCTTGACCCTCTGATAATGCCGTTGGACTCTTGTTTTGGAAATGCCTCCGACCAAGGAATGTCGTTACCCGGGCGTCTTTTAACTCTTTTGGAGTTCTTATCTGATTGCGTAAGTGGATCCAAGGTCGTGGTTCCTGTTCCCGATGTACGTAGATATGAGGGGGTCGACTGCCCTTTGGGACCTGCATATTTTACCATCTTGTGCAAGGGTTCTCTGATGGTCATTCATTAATACCTACTGGGATTATTTGATTGTAGAGCGACATCCACTACAAACGTGATGATGTTCACCGCCGCCCCACTGACCCGACGGGCTTCGGAACGTGAGTTGGACGGTAGCAAGAAGAGGGCCACTTCGGCAAGCGGGCTGGACCGCAAGCCCGGAGAAGGTGAGTTATGTTCCACATTCTGGATGCATGAAGCTTCTTGGGAGATATCATCAACTTACTCCTATAAATGCTGAACATACCGTTTTTAAAGAAAAGATATAATATTTGCAGTTATCCAGACATTTGCAAATCGAAAGAAAAAGGATTATTGTATAGGAGTTGGAGGGGAATGAGAATTGACCAACAGATTGGAAAGATTAACATCAATGCCAGACTCGGCTTGATGCCCTGTTTGAACTGCTACAGATTGCTTCTGAGGGGTTGTTGGTGGAGGGACTAACCAGGTGTTTATGTGTGTGTGCATATCAAAGGAATCTGGTATCAGCTACTAATTTAATATGATGGCGCTTGCCTTCATTCAGTTTGACAAATAGAATATGTGCTACCTTTTTATATCCACACATACACAAGTTGTGATGTCCATGTGAAAGCTGTCTTCTTTGCTTGTGGGGATATGTTGGTATCTTCTATTCAATGTGTTCAAATGAAAAGTGCAGGGGGTTCATTGAATGAACAAAATTTTAGAGATATTTTCTGGCATGTTTGGAACAGTCTGTGGTTCGTAGTTCTCACCACGTAGTAGATGAAATATGTTGGACTGGAATGTGCAAGTCTTTTTCGTTTGTAGGAGCAGTGTATTTGTATGTTTTGAGTTGTTTATTTTCCCCAGGAATGATGTTCTTGTTTAGAATTCAGCATGATTTTCCTTGGAGAAGAATGGAACAGTGTTGGGCAGCAGGCTTGCCATTGCAATTCCACGGATTATCGAAATCTTGTCGGATTTTGTCATTACGTAATTAAAACCTGTTTAATCAAAACCATGTACAGTAAATCAAAATTCTGCCTAATTTGTAGTATTACTGAAACTACAAGTGCAACCTTTTGTATAATGTTTCAATTGGAAGTGCGGACAATATTCTGATCGTGCGACTGCAATTCATGTTTTATGTACAGTACTATTCTGGATGTTTGTGGAATGGTCTCCCGGAATGCCTAATAATAAACTCATTGCGCTTGCTCCTAGCAATGATTTGAACAATCTGGACTCTAGTGTGATTCCATTCATTTTTCAAAACTATCAATGGCTTTGATTCTTAACGGAATCCATTTGGTTGATTTTGGAAATACCATGGTTTTGTTGATTGAACCAAAGGGTTACTTTGAGCATTCAATAGCTTCCTTTGGATTTTGTAATTGCAACTGGTATTTTTCACAACAAAATCAAGATTTGTGTTTTCGAATATGTTTAGCAAAATATTTTTCACAATGTAGGTAATGTCGCCAGGGATGGAGTGCACTGTATTTCTAGGAACACATCTGAAGTTTATAAAGAAATCCACCAGGTGTTGTTGAATCAGTCCAGTTTGTATCTTTTGATGGTGGCTATGATATGTTATATAATTTTGTTTGCAGATGTGAGAATGTCCACGTCCATGTATGAGATATTCCACTGGGACTCCCCTAAACCTCAGGTCCCAACCGACTTGGCCTTGAATGTAGGCCCTTATCATTCAAGTGCCCCTCACACGCCCTCACCCCGTAATGTTGGCTATTTCATCGGCGGTGGTGGCGGTGGTGGTGAGTTTGAGAGTGGTGACAGTTGTCAGACTAACTTGCTATTACAATGCTATAATAACGTCTCTGTGCATGTTTCTTCACACAGACGATATGCTCCATCGCCCACATGGTACCAATCTATATGTGCCCACTTACCTCTTCCGGGACATGTTTCAGCTCTTCTATCGAGCCATCTTCAGCCAGTTCAGCAAAATCTTGGTATATGTACGTTCACACTTGCCAGTGTACGTCGTTAAATTAATAATAGAATTATTAAAAATTATTTTAAAAATTACGAAACTAAAACCCTTTCATGACTTGCGTGATGATGGAAGATGAATGACACTGAGCTCGGAGATGATAGAAATAAAATCTAAAGTTGTAAGAACTTCAAGTCGCGTCTTTGCCGTATTTTACACACACGGGTTAGTGTTTGTAGTCTGGCCGATCATGTGGGCGACTGACTCGCTGGCAGCTTGCCTCACTACTGGCCCTGTGTCAGGCCTCGCGTTTGTAATGTGTGGCGTATGAAAACGTATAACGATACCATTTTGTTTAACACTGTAGCGTGCATCAGGAGTAGGCCAAGGTCGAAGAGTTGTCATATGTCACACATTATAAAACGCGAGGCCTGACACAGGGCCAGTAGTGAGGCAAGCTGCCAGCGAGTCAGTCGCCCACAAGATCGGCCAGACTACAAACACTAACCCGTGTGTGTGAAATACGGCAAAGACGCTACTTGAAGTTCTTACAGCTTTAGATTTTATTTCTATCATCTCCAAGCTCAGTGTCATTCATCTTCCATCATCACGCAAGTCATGAAAGGGTTTTAGTTTCGTAATTTTTAAAATAATTTTTAATAATTTTATTAATTTAACGACGTACACTGGCAAGTGTGAACGTACATATACCAAGATTTTGCTGAACTGGCTGAAGATGGCTCGATAGAAGAGCTGAAACATGTCCCGGAAGAGGTAAGTGGATACATCTTGCCCTACATATATCAACACAGAATATGTTCGTAAAAGACATTCACATGGTACCGTCCATTTCATGGTCAGCCATAATGCTCATAGCTATGGATCTAAAATAATTGTCACAGAAAATGGAGTATAAAAGAGGAGAGCGGTAATTCCCAAATGCTTTACATTAACTGCTGTGGCTCTAGGGATGGTGATGGAGCATATCGTGTCCTGCAGTGGTCAGTTCTGTATTCTCTCTCCCTTGCATTTCTCTGTGTTGGTCCATGTGTGTGGGGGGAGGGGGGAGATAAGATCCAGCACGTTCGTTGTCTTGATGCTTCTTGCTTGAGAATATGTGTACGCTCCTCTTCCACTGTATTAGCTCTTGCTTCAGTGCATGATGTATGTGTTTTGTTTGATTTACTTGTCTATCCTGGTTTGGTCTGGGAGCCACACACGGTGCAAGTTGACAAGGTACATTTCTGTATCGTCCCAGCAATTATTCATCTGAACAATGTCCATTATCACTTCTCAAGATTGCAATTTCAGAAAATTCTCTCCGAAAAGAAAAATTACAATTCCAGTGGAAAGAACACAGTGAACCCTAACCATTCTAATGGTAACAACGACATATCACCCCTTTCCCTTTGACACAGCTCATTTCTGACCCCATACAAATGGAATGGCTCCTTGAACCAAATGCGGGAATGTTGTGTTTGTACTCACGTTGTTTTACCGATCCTAGGTGAGGAGGTGGACTCTCCGACGGGCGGCACCGCAACGGCCCGGGTGAACCGCCGCAAGACGGACCTGATGCCCACGATACCTTCCCCGAGGGACCTGACCCCGACCTCGTTGAGTTCGCGTCCGTCGTCGGCCCACATCCAGAACCGCCCGTTCAGCAGGTCTCCAGGTAGGGCGTTCTCGATGTCGCGACTGGATCAACTGGCTCAGCCCCGGGTGCGACGTCCGTTGCAGGAGAAGGGCCCCGCCCCTCCACCCCCCCGCTTGTCTTCCGCCACTGCCAAGAGCATGTCCCGTAGCATGAGCCACTTGGCAGGCAGCAACTTGCGGCGGACCGATGCCTCCCGCAGCATGTCACAGCTCGGATCCCCGATCCCGCCCGTCCCGCCGCCAAGGCTCACCCGTGCGGAACGGCTGCGGCAGCGTGCCAGAGAGGCCGCAGCTGCTCGCAACCAGGCCACAGGTAAGTACGGCTTGCGTGGGCGGGCGTGACCTGTGCTACTTCGACCTCATGTCAACAGATCTGGTTTTCAATCGAAATTAGTTCACAAATTGCATTCTATTTTTTTGGTGGTGGTGGGGGTTGCTTGATAGAAATCAAGTTATTCATTTTACTCCTTTGGAAATAATAAGATAATTGTAGAAGCAAGCATTATACCATATACAGAAATAGATAAGCCATGTGGAGAGGGAAGTAGCCAACATGTCACAGCCCTTCCCGTGCATGAGTTGTTGTAGTTGGATCTTACGTGCCCTTATAACTCGGGAGACCAACAATCCCAGCCAAGGGTTGAGAGAAATGGTCATCAAATATGGATGTGATCAGTAAACCTTGGCTACAGGCTTGCTATTTGGAAACCATTTTAAAAAAATATTTCTTGTTGATAATAATGTTGGCCTCCCGTGTGTCGGACAAGTAAGAGTGTGTTGTCTAGACGCAGCATGTCCTGTATCGTCTTGTCAAATGGGAAAGTCAGTGCTGTGTGCTGACTTTCCCTTGTGAGATGTGATGTTAATTTATTTAATAGAGTTGCTTCTTGTTGTAGGAAGCAGCATGTTTAAAAGTAGGCCAGTTAGCTAAGCTAAGCATGTGGAGCAACATTGCTAATCACATACAGTATTTACAACTGAATAATGAAAGAAGTGCCACCATTCTCTTCCTTATGCGACCAACTGGCCTGTGCACATGGCCATAGAAGCATGATTTACTTCTGCGTTAACGATAAATGTGTCAAAAAGTATTTTCAAGCGATTTTCAGATATCTCTACGAATCATGATTCTGTTTACGTAAGTTGTGATTTTACTTTCACGAATTAAAGCGGCAAGAGCAATTTAAAGCAAAATGCAAACAGTGCAAAATTCATAGAAAGTAACGAGTTTGAAATTGTATTCAAAAGATAAATTAATAAATAAGAAGTATTTCTCAGGTAGACAGAAATACCTGCTCCCTTGAAGATTTCACTCAATCCCTTAATGGCCGACATGAATGTTGCTGACTTTGATTCCAGGCTTCTTGCAAAACATAGTGTTTACCGTTCCTGGTAATCCCATCTCATGCCACACATCCTGAAATCCCTGATGATCTCTACTGGCTGTAGGGCTGACTGCGAATAAATGTGTCCACAAGTTGATCAATAGCAACAGCAGAGCTAAAGAGTTTGCGAGTGAAGGTTTAAACATTTCAGAAAACAATAATTTAATGTATCATAATCAGGAATGGAATAAAAATGTATACATTTACCTTTCATGTAAATAATTCAAAACCACAATGATTAATTTTAGAAGCAGTAGGGCAACATGTATTTTGGGAAATAATGTAAAAATTTGTAATCTTCTTGCGAAATTGTACAGAAATTATAAATCATGCCTCTAGCCATACATAACTGGACTGTTGGCTACTAGCTTAAAAGAGTTGTTGCTGTGATCAGCTGAGTCATACAGGCCACTCAATTCCTATTTGGTTTGGGGCTGCTTGCTTTTTAGATACACTTCACTACTATGTTCATCATCTTGCTCTGGAGTGTTTCAAAATTATAAAACCATAATTATAGTAGGTTTATTTTACTTAACACGAAAGTCCAACCAAAAATGGATGATTCCATATCCGTATTATGACGATGTTGATGGAATGTTCTCCATTAACTGAACAAAGTAGTGAAGTGAAGCTCGCCTTTTGTATAAAATGCTATCCGACTAGAATTTTACATACTAGGTGGTGGTTCATGCATGGGAGATTTTCATGCCCATGTTTACCTCTAGCATGCTATAATGCTCGCTTACCTCTTGTGCATTCTCCACATTTCCATTGCAACATAATATATTTTCATTGCCAATAGTTGTAACTTAACTTCCTGCATGTCAATGGCCTAAGCTCTCAATGGATTCTTGATGAACTGTTCTTGCTTACAAGGTGAGGTGAGTCAATGGCAATTTTTATCGTCAGTGCCCTTCTTTTTGCGAGATTACTCATCGTAAGTTAAAATATCCATATCCGTGAATTTACTGCCCCGAACCTAGCGCTGTGTACTCTTAGAACTGATGCGGGCCATCTTGCACGTCTGCAGTAGGGCTATTGTTTTATTGGTAGTGGTGACGTGTGAGACACGCACGGACCAGTGTCTGGCAACATTTGTCTTTCATTTAATGTATATAATGATCGCTTCCATAGGATAGATATTGGCTGAAGTAGCGAGATATGTGATAACAGATTTGATTAGTTTAGCAATGTTTTAGCGGATGATGATACTGTATGTCAAATTTTGTCCTGTTGAACAAGGATAGGTGTTTTTTTTTTTTTTTTTCGTGAAATATATGAAGTTAAATATACGCCAATCAATACATAATTATAACTAGAGCTCTTGTCATCCCGGAGGGTGGCCGGTTCTCTGGGATTTGCGCAGAGAGAGAAAGAGATACATGTCCACTGTTGCAACAGGTCCACCCTGTCTGAGCCCCACACCGCAGGCTGCTGCCATGAGTTCCTGCAGTATGGCAACACCGTCGCTTAGCTCATCGAGCCTGTCTCTTTCACGCTGCTTTACACTTGGCTTTCCTGACAACACAGATTGTCAAGACAGACTGACTGTGATTTGTGGGATGGAAGTGAGGCATGACGTAATGGTAGCGGTGTTCTGCGCACCGCCTTCCCGGCTGGCTCGAGCTCTAAGGGCCTTATTTTTTGGTGAAATAAAACTGTTGATTTCGGTGTTAAAACAAGGATAGTAATGTGTGGATATGGTGGGTTTTTAGGAAGAGGAATAATTCCAGTAACTGATGCTATTCATCAAACGTTCGTATGTTTTGCTTGCACTCCTGGCATGCGTTACTCTATCCTCCTCCCACGCTGAAAGGTTAAGGGGTAGGCTTGCATGGCCTTAGCTGCTATATGTGTGGGTGGATCTCTCCCTCAGCAGCTGATCTGTAAGTACTACTTCATTTCTAATCTTAACGTTGAGCAATGAGGATGGGCAATTACAGGTGCCCTAAGCAGTAACACATACCGGCTCATTACTCGAAGTGCACCCTGTTGTTTCAGTAAGGTTATTTCCTTCTTGAAGAGAGACAACATGTTACTACTAAATGAACCATGTTTTACTAGTTGCAAGGATAATGCCCTAGGAATACCAACCTATTCTTTATTTCATAGTTAGCCAACTATATAATGATTTAATGCAAGTATCACAATCAACTAAACAAATATTTCAACAATGATAACATAGTTACAATTGTTTAAATGGTTAAATAATGAAGTACTGGCTAATGCGACATAAACAAGTGCTTCATGTGTTGCCCGTTGGTATTCCTAGACTGAAGCAGCAGGGTTTGGTGGCGGTGGATCCTTGCGTCTCTCACTGCACCTGCAACTTACTTTCTGCACTTGTAACTCGAGTAACCCAGAGTGGTTTGAATGACATTGTTTGTTTACAGCCTTGGTAGGTACTCCCCCATTTATAGAATGCTAAGACATTTGCCAAAGTGTTTTGTGATATCCGTATTGATAGATGAAGTTAAATATACGCCAATCAATACATAATTATAACTAAGGCCCTTATTTTTTGGTGAAATAAAACTGTTGATTTCGTTGATAAAACTGGCACTATTTTGGTGGGTATTTCACAAAATAAATTGTCATAATGATCAATGTTTCTTCTCAAATCTTCCTTATACAGGGTCATTATATATGTGCGCACGAGTAAACACGGCAAGCTAAGCCGGCTGTGACTGGCGCAGATCGCAGCAACGCGCGCCCGGTTCAGCTGGTGGTTGGCGCGCTCCGCTGACCCATATCGTTAGTCCACACGTGTTTTGTCATTCATATGGACATGTATATGCAAAGCTTAACCGTTAGTGTTGCACGTTTAGTGATTACTGTGATTGTTGGTCATGCCTCAACACGTGTGTGTAAATCCATAATTCGTGTATGAAAAGTAGAAAATCTTGTTCTGAAACAAGACGAAAATTTCGAATCAAGTTTCCAGGAAGACCTGTGCCTAATGCCAGTACAATTAGGAGGCTCGCTAAACGATTCAAGGAACAGGCTCCGTAATAATGAAAGCGTTGAGACATTCTTTCATCAGATGTCAGGTGTGTGTTACAAGAGGGGGATGACATTTTCAGCACTGTAATTACACATTATCGAACATGTTTGTTAAAAGTGTAAAAGTGCGCGCCAACCACTGGCTGAACAGTGTATGCGCGCCCGCGATCTGCGCCAGTCACAGCCGGCTTAGCTTGCCGTGTTCAATCGCGCGCACATATACTGTATAATGACCCTTTAGTATGGGGTAAATCTAACAAATTATGTGATACTTCCGGCTTTGTGGCCATTTGTGTAGAGAATATGCAGCACTATCAAATGAGAAGGAAACCACGATGGTCAATTCCTCAGAAGCATTTAAACATTTATTGGAGATCTTTTTCGATAATATTTAGCATTTTTCGTACCAAGTGGAGTATATTTCGTGGTTTCGAGAGTTCATTTTGCTAAAATACGGTACTTTAAGTACCTGGAAGGTCATATATAGGCAAGAAAGAAGATATGAAAAAAGTTTGCGCATATCGCTATTGCCAAAAAAATATGGCCCCTAATTATAACATATCCTTTGGAATGTTGTCACAAAAATGTTATGTTGCATTATGTTCCATATCATATCTTTGTTCCTAGTATGGATAGGTGTTCAGAATACGCTAGGAAGTATGATGGACACCAAGGTTGGCACCTGTGATACCGGGCAGCAAACATCATTCAAAACAAGACAGTTTTGTTGCCCATAAGACAAATCAAAATGCTGGCACCTGATACGTCACACAACCTTAAAGAGTTCATTATTAATTTTCTTGTTGTAGCTTTAGCAACGTATTTGGATGATAAACTATATTTGATATTCTAAATTACCTGCTGATTTTTGAATTTTTCATGTGAAGACCCTATATTATATTTAATATAAGGTGCATTCAAAAAGTAACGAGCCGGAGGCTGGAATGTGCAAACCGGTTACGACATCGGCTAATCGTGGCGTGTGTAACAAGGTGTGGTTCCGACCAGAGCGTGGTAGGTCACAGCCCGTCGCTAGAAGGCACGCGTGCACGTCACGTGCCGATACAAAGCGAGCAGCTGCATGCATCAATCGTCCAACGCTGCCAGTTGCATTGCAGACAGTGACATGGAGGCGTCAACCGAAGAGCAAAGAGGTGGTGTTCGGTTTCTGACAGCGGAAGGAGTAGGGGGAACGGACATTAATCGCCGAATGTCAAAAGTGTACGGCGAACACTGCATGTCCCTTGCAAGGGTCAAGGCGTGGCACAAGCGCTTCAGGGAAGGACGGGTGTCATTAGCCGATGATGCCCGGTCTGGGGCACCCCCCTGCATGACCGACGACAACGTCCAGCTGGTTGATGCACTCATTACCCAGGACCGCCGAGTGACAGTGAACGCCATAGCCGCCGTGGTCGGATCGAGCGTCGCTAGTGTGCACACCATCATGAAGGAACGACTGCACTTGCGGAAAGTGTGTGCCCAATGGGTGCCCCACAGTCTTCAACCACACCAGGCAGCATGTCGAATGGCCCACTGTCTTGGTCAACTGCAGCGCTATGCGAGGGAAGGGAATGGGTTCCTGGCATGAGTGGTGGCTGGAGACGAGTCATGGTGTCATCACTTCGAACCAGAATCCAAACGACAAAGCCTCCAGTAGAAGCATCCAGGGTCACCACCACCCAAAAAGCAAGGCCATCCACACGAGTGCAGGAAAGGTAATGCTGACGTTCTTCTTTGACCATGATGGCCCCCTTCTGATACACTTCATGCCGCACGGGACAACAGTGAATGCCCATCGTTACTCGCAAACCTTGACCACCCTTCGCCAAGCGATCAAAACAAAACGACCAGGCAATCTCACCCGTGGGGTCATTCTGCTCCACAACAATGCACGACCTCATACAGCCAACACAGTCACGGAACTCCTGCAGAAATTCAATACAGTCCAGACCTCTCTCCCTGTGATTACGCCATGTTTGGTCGCCTGAAAAGGGCTCTGCGGGGCCAAAGATTCATCTCGGACGTCAACGTCCAGCTGTACGTGCGGAACTGGTTCACATCGCATCCCAGGGAATTTTATGAGACAGCCATTCACCGCCTCGTGTCACAGTGGGACAAGTGCTTCAACAGCCAGGGCCAATACTACTAACATACAGGTACTGGTTTCTGTAATTATGCCTCCGGCTTGTTACTTTTTGAACGCACCTTATGTATACTTATCCAACAGTAGTTAGAGGACATAGATATAGCAATAATACTTTAATTCTTAATTTTGGCTGAAGGAGACCTCATTGCTAGGCTGACACATGTACCTTTAATTATGTATTGATTGGTGTAGCCTACTGTATATTGAACTATTTAGAAACTGGTTTATTTATTGTGTATTGTATTGAGTGGAAAAGCATTGCTTTATCTCTGCTGTTTCTTGTGTATATACACCCTGGGTGATTGTTCCAAGGTTGTCAGATTTAAATAATAAATCCATCTGGTAACCTTACAATTTTTTTTTTTTTTTTAATAAGCATGATATTCCCTAGGTTCTAAAGCAGGGCTGCCGTTTTAACAGATTTTGGGATGTTGAAACGGATTCCGTTTTCCAGATTTTGTGTATCCATTTGTTTAACGCGAGACACGGTACTCGCAATGCCACAAAAGAGTTTGCTTACTCGCAAGAAGAAACGTGCTGGGAACAGTATTTGCACCTGCGATGTTGAGCAATCTACACCATTTTCGGTCTGTTTGACATTTCCGCTGCCCTAGCCAATTGGCGGTCACACAAGTTTGGGGGGAAAGTAGCAAGATGGTTTCACGATCCGTGCTGCACTCGGGCCATTGGATCAAATTCCACCCTGACGAGTGACGAGTTGTAGACACGTCTAGATGTAGGCACAAGAGGGCACATTTCTCATTATTATCGATATGCAGGTTTCACTCCTCGCACAGCATGTGTACTTCAGTGTGCGCAACATTTAACATAATGATAAAAATTAGGGATTTTTTTTTTTTTTTTTTCCACCCCCTCATGGAAATTCACTGAACATGAGAAATATGTTTAGAAATCAACATTTTGGTTTAAGTGATTTCCATTAATGTTTGTATTGGTGTGTGTTTTGCCTCTGTTCGTAAATAAATCACTTTTGCTTTTGTGGCAGCCCTGCTAGATGGTGTGCAATATGACATGAACAATCACCAGGACGAATCATTCATTCTCTTCCTCTGTCTTTGCACATTTCAGGATCAAGTGTTGCACCTTCATTTTGTAATGTTTGTTGTGATGTTCCTCAACCTTTTACTGTTTGCATGCAACATGAGTAGTGTAAGCATGTGGTACAAGTAATTGGAGATGGCTGCATTCCAATTGTTAAAATATTAATGTGGGTTGGGCATCTGTAATCTGATTGGAGCGTGCGCAATCCCACACTCGGGATGTTGCATGCAAACAGTTTTGAAGGAACACCCAACAGGCTGGGTTTGAAGGTTGCACGTTAGTTAGTGCTATGCTTGGGCCGCCCCGCTCTCTAGGGCTGCGTTCGGGCGAGGTGACACCCTCTCCGCCTTCGAGGCCACTGAGTGCGCTCAGCCAGCAGAGCACGACCAGCATCAACTCGGGCGTGGTGAAGCGGCCACTGACGGCCCCGAGACGGCCACGTCCCTTCAGCATCGCGGTGACGGGCGTCAGCCAGGAGCAGGCAGAACAGGCGCTTGCGGCCCGCGCTTCCCATAGACACAGTGAGACTCTTCGCCGCTTTCCTTAGCGCTTTCTTTGGAGCAAGCATTGCCTTTAAACTAATGAAATCCAAGAGTTTTTGTTTCTTGTTTGAAAACTTGAGGAAATGCTTGCTTCATCTCTCGGAGGTGGTTGGTGTGGCTTGCTGCTCACGGCTCTGGTTTCCAAAGTATACACTGCATGGCAGAGGTGTGTGAGCCATTTACAATCAGGACGAACAAGGTAATCGGGTATTTTGTTTTGGAATGCAGACCATTGGATGATGTGTGTGTAGTTTGGAAACCATAGCCCCTTGCTAGCTAGACCCTTTCTGTGCTACAGCTCTGATCTTGAGCTCTCAATAGAACAGCTCTCTATTTCCATGGACTCTTACAAATTATTACATTGCTGAAAGAGAATTAAACTTATTTTACTCATTTCAAAGCTTTCTTGAAGCATGCTTATAAGTTTTAATTTTGATGTTAAACTATAAAAGTGGTAGGTAAGGAGTGTTCTGTTATGTTTTGAAAAGATTTCCGAATCAGAAGGATAAAGCTTTAAACTTTTGTGGTCTAGGTATAGCAGGCGAGGTCCGCGCCCCTAAACCTCAGGACCGAGAAGGAGCCAAGCCTCCACTGCCCAAAGTCCACTTGGCCAAGAAGCAGCCGGGCAGCAAACCAGAGACGCCAGCCAAGAAGCCCACAGACAAGGTCCTCAAGTCTGCAAAGGTATTGCCAGTTTAGTGTCTTCGCCATTATATACTATGATGTTGAACCCCTCAAACCTGTAGCAGCTCACCCCTGGCTAATGGGAGTGCAAGTCTTAGGTCATCTACCACTCATAACACAGTTATTCTACAAATTTTGAGTTCTAAATTCAGAGTGCCAAAATTAACTTACACCTAATAACATTCCACCTAGCGATGGGTGACCTTTGTTGTTATTTGAGTCTTCAGTCTCTTGACTGATTTGATGCAACTATCCATGCTTCCCTGTCCTGAGCTAATTGTTTCATCTCTACATAGCTACCATACCCTACATCCGAGGCAATCTGTTTAACTAGGTTCTAACCTTGGTCTACCCCTACAGTTCTTGTCCTCGACCCTTCCTTCCATAACTAAGCTTGCTATTCCTGAGTGCCTTAATGTGTCGTGCCGACCTATCTCTTCTCTTCATTAGCAGTCGCCAGAAACATCTCTCCTCTCCCACTCGTCTTAGTACTTGTTCATTCGTAACCTTATCTACCCTTCTGATCTTAATCATTCTCCTGTAACACCACATTTCAAACGCTTCAATTCTCCTGTTTTCTGCTGCACCAAAAGTCCCAAGTTTCACTTCCATAGAGCGCCTCACTCCAGACAAAAGCTTCCAAAAATGACTTCCTAGTACCTAAATCTATATTCGACGTCAACAGATTCCCTTTTTGTAGAAATGCTTTCCTTGCCTTAGCCATCGTACTTTCCATATCCTCTTTGCTTCATCCATCACTGGTTATTTTGCTTCCTAAGTAACAGAAGTCTCCTACTTCCTCGAGCTTTTCACCTGCCAATTTGATGGCCATAGGGGTTTCTGATTTTTTTCGGCTGCATTCCAATATTTTTGTTTTATATTTATTAATTTTCATCGTGAATTCTTTCCTCAAGACGGAGTCCATACTATTCAAATACTCTTTCAAATCATCAGGCGTGTCGGCCAAGATGACTATGTCATCAGCATATCTCAGAGTTGAAATTATTTCTCCTTGAATCTTCACACCCACTTTAAATTTTTCTCCAATTTCCTTCATTGCTTGTTCAATGTAAAGATTGAAAAGTATGGGGGATAAGTTGCAGCCTTGCCTTACACCTTTCTGAATACCAGCTTCTCTCATGTCTTTCAGCTCGAATGACTGCTGTCTGGTTTCTGTATAGATAGTAGAGCACCCTCCTGTCCCTGTACTTTATTCCAATCGTTTTCAAAATGTCAAAAAACTTACTCCAATCAATGTTATCAAAATCCTTTTCTAAGTACACAAATGACATGAACGTTCTCTTATCTTTCCTTATTCTACCTTCCAAAATCAGCCTAAGACTTAATACAGCTTCACTTGTTCCTACATTTCTCCTGAAACCAAACTGGTCTTTAACCAACTCCGTTTCTATCTGGCTTTCCATCCTCTTTTAAATTATTTTAGACAGGATCTTTGAAGCATGAGTAATCAAACTGATTCACATCTGTCAGCTCCCACTTTCTTCGGTATAGGGGTGATAACATTCTTCTTGAAATCAGAGGTTACCTCCCCTGTCTCATAAATCCTGCACACCAAGTGAAATAACCTAACCCTATGCAGCGTAGCAACTCGATCGGTATATCATCTATGCCTGGTGCTTTGTTCCTGCTTCCAATGCTCTGTCAAATTCTGAACTCAACATTAAATCTCCTTTTGTATCGTCATCAATTGCCTCTTCCCTTTCCATTACATGATTCTCAATCTTCTTTCCCTTATACAAACACTCGATGTAAGCTTTCCATCTCTCGACCTTACCTTCCCTATCTGTTAGAGGTTTTCCGAGTCCTTAATATTACAGCACTTAGTCTTCTTTTCCCCAAAAGTATTCTTAATCCTTCGATTAGCTGTGTCTACTTTTCCTAATTTCAGCTAATTTTTTATACCTGCACATCCCACTTTCTTTTGCTTCCATGCACTTGTTAACCTCATTTCTCAGACGTCTGTATTCTGCTTTCTCCTTTTCATCTCTTAGATTCTTGTGTTTCCGCCTTTCATCCATTAATTCTAGAATATCGTGAGTGATCCATGGTTTCCTACCTATTCTTTCTTTCCTACCAATGTTTTCTTCTGCGGATTTTGTTATTTCATTCTTCGAAAGTGCCCATTCGTCTGCAATTGAAGTTTGTTTAGGGTTTTTCATTAGTCCTTCCGTTATACTCTTCCTGAATATTTTGTTTACATCCTTCTCTTTCAGTCTGTCTATTGCCCACCTCTTTGGCTTTTGACTTTTCTTCAGTTTCTTCAACTTTAATCTGCATTTCATAACCACCAGATTGTGGTCAGAGTTTATGTCAGCACCGGGATAGGTTTTACAATCCAAAATCTGGTTTCGAAATCTTTGCTTGACCATATCATCATCATCATTATCATTTCCCCTTATCCAGCTCCTGCCGGGTCGGGGTATTTATGGCACTTCTCCACTTTCCTCTTTCCTTCCACCATTCTTCTTCCACGATCTTGTCCCAGTCCAGATTTCTTTTTCTTATGCTGTTCTTCACTGAATCAATCCACCTTGTTCTAGGTCTTTCTCTTGCTCTCTTACCCTTGCACTTCGCCTCCAGCATCTGTCTTGGTATTCTATTTTCCTCCATCCTCTTTACATGTCCAAACCACCTTAGTTTATTCTTCTAAATTCTCTCATTTAGTTTTTCCATCCCAACTTCCTTCCTAACATCTTCATTCCTCACTCTATCTTTCCTTGTCTTTCCTATCATACTTCTTAGGAATTTCATTTCACTGGCTTGGATTCTACTCTCTTGCCTGCTTGTCAGGGTCCAAGTCTCAGCTGCATAAGTTAATATGGGAACATAGTACACTTTATACATTACCTCCTTGCTTTTCCTTGGTACTTCCTTATCCCAAACAAGTTTTCTTACACTTTGATAGAATGCATTGCTCTGCTGTACCCTCCTGCCAATCTCCATGTCCAACCTACCAGTTTGCATCAATTCATTTCCTAGGTGTCCACAATTTCCAAACTCTGACTTCCAATTTTCACAGTGCCCTTTCCTTGTCTTTCCCCTCTTGTCATCAGCATGGTCTTGCTTTTCTCTATACTGATTTTCAGGCCGTACTTCTGAATATTTTCGTTCAGTGCATCTAGTTGTTTTTGCACTTCTTCGGTGTTCCTTCCCCAGACCACAATATCATCTGCAAACAACAGTAACTTCATTTCTTTATGTCCATATGCTTCCTTTGTTTCCTTTACAATTTCATCCATCACCATTATGAACAAGAGAGGTGACAGCACACTCCCCTGTCTTAGTCCAGTCTTGTTCCTAAACCAATCTGTCTTTCCAACTGGGGTCAGTACCCTGCTAACACAGTTGTTGTACATTGCTTGCACCATTTCCAACATTTCTCTTCCCAGTCTCTTCTTAACCATGGTTTCCCATACCTTCTCTTTGGGGACACTATCATATGCCTTTTCTAGATCTATGAAAGTCATGATCAAATCCTCTCCATATTCCCAGTTCTTTTCCATCACCTGCCTCAAGCTAAAGATTGGGTCCACTGTGGATCTTCCACTCCTGAAGCTGTACTGTTCCTCTTGCAACTCTCCTTCCACCTTTCTTCTCATTCTTCTTTCTAATATCCTTTCCAGTATTTTTACTATCTGTGGTATGAGGGTGATCCCTCTATAGTAATCACACACTTTCTTGTCCTTCTTCTTAAACACTGGTATTATTAGCCCTTTCTCCCAGTCTTCTGGTACACATTTCCGTTTCCACACACACTTTAGCAGTCGATACAACCATTGCATACCAACAGGTCCAGCAGCCTTTATCATTTCTACACTGATTTCATCCACCCCTGTTGCTTTTCCCATCTTCATTTTCTGTACTGCTAATTCCACCTCCAGCATTGTTATAGAGTCGTCAGGTTGCGTCCATCTCACCAGTACAATTGCTCACATTCAATAGCTTATCGAAATACTCCTTCCATCGTCCCTTTATCTCTTCTGGGTGTGTTAACAACTCTCCATCTTCCTTTTTCACTAGCTTTGTAGTAACTCTTCCTTTCCTCTTACTTCTTAGAAGCCCATACAGCATCCTTTTACTGCCACTTACATCTGTTTCCATTCTTCGTGTAAATTCTTTCCAACTTTTCTTCTTTTCTTCTCCTACCACTTTCTTACACCTCCGTTTGCTGTCGTGATACTTCCTTTTGCTTTCTTCTGTTTGATCTCGGTTCAATTCTTTCCATGCAGACTTCTTTTTTTTTTCACTGCTTTCCTCACTTCTTCATTCCACCACGGTGTCTCCTTCTCTTTCACTCTTGTTGACGTCCTACCACAAGCACTCTCTGCTGCACCAACAAATGCCTTTTTAAAGTGAAACCATTTCTCTTCTACGTTTTCCTCTTCAATAACTGGGATTTGTTGCTTCAATCTCTCCTGAAAATCTTCCTGTACAGTTTTGTTTTTCAATTTCCATACTTTTATTTTACTTTCTCTGATCTCCTTTAGGTTTTCCAATTTTTGCCATCTAAATTTTGCCACCACAGCTCTATGGTCCCCATCAAATGCTTCTCCTGGTAAAGCTGTCACATCTATCAGCTTTCTGCGATTAGTCCTTTCCACCAGAAAGTAGTCAATTACTGATTTTGTTCTTCTCTCGCCCCAACCATATCTCGTAATTTTCCTGCTGTTTTTCTTCCGAAACCATGAATTACCCACTATCAGTCCATTCCTTTCACAAAAGTTTACAAGTTCCTCTCCTTCCCGGTTCTTTTTCCCATATCCATATGGTCCAATTACTTCTTCCTTTCCTTGTCTCTCGTTTCCGACTTGTGCATTCATATCTCCCATGATCACCACTTCTACATCTGAAATTACTCTTTCTACATCCTCCAGGAATACTTCAATATCTTCTTCTCTGTTTCCAGTCTGTGGTGCATACACTTGTATGAAGTCCATCACGTCATTTTTCATCTTCATTCTAATTTTCATTATTCTGTCACTCACACACTCCACCACTTCAACATACTCCTCCAGTTGTTTCGAGGTTATCAGTCCCACGCCATTTTTTGCCTCTTGGCCACCACTCCAGTATAATGTATATCCTTTCCTCAATTTCTTCCTTCCTTTACCTTTCCATTTCACTTCACTCAGCCCCATCAATCCAACATTCTCCCTCTCCATGAAGTCTACCACCTCCTCCACCTTGCCTGTCAGGGTCATGACATTCATGATTCCCACTTTCATTTCGGTTACTGGTCGCCCATTTCTCACAGTTCCCCCAGTACCAAAAGAACTGCGCGTCGCCTGCAGGGGACGCCCTAACCTTCTCCGAATCATTTGAAGTGCCATTTCCATTTTAGGCTATTATTACGATGGGGTCGCCACTCCCAAAGGCATTTTATGGAGCTACTGCCAGCTATTATTCAGGCCGCCCCTAACATGGAGAACAGACGCCCTTGCAGCCGCCCCTAACATGGGAAACAGACGCCCTTGCAGCCGCCCCTAACCTGGGAAACAGACGCTGCCGATTGATGCTGTACTCATACTATTCCCTGAGTACTGGGTTGCCTCTTCCGCAATCTCCATCGTTCCGAAGTCCATCTTCTCCGCTGCAGATTCCGTTGAGCTCTTCGCACGTAACCCTGTGCACGGGGCCTATGTTATACCCCATAGGACTGGGTCCTCACCAGAACTTAGCCGGTACTGTAGTTCCATGGTATATTACAGTACCGTTGCCCACCCCCGCGACGTGGACGAGCCTGGCGAGAATTATCCATGTAGCCAATTATAATTGCCTCATGGACCGGGTTAAGGAGCTGTCTAAATCCAGCCTCCAAGGCTTGACCATAATGAAGTCGATTTGGTAACGCCCTGTATCTCCTGGTCTCGTTTACTGTGGTTAATGAATAAGGTGTTAACGAATCAATATTATAAGACTTGAAATTGAACTTGCATACCACGGATCCACCAAGAAGCAAATCTATAGAAATCAATAAATTAATTAATTTAATTACAGTAGAACGTCGTTCATCCGGACGTCAAACAACTGGAACGTCAATTATCCGGACGGGCCAAAAAAAATGGCCTACTGTTGTGATGCGGAAGTGCACGCTGCCTAAAGTAGTGAGTCGGTTCTCGTTTTCAATTGTTGTCTCCTACAGTTTGTTTACTCTATAATGTTTCAACGTATTACAGTATGTGAGTTGGGGGCAGATGACCTTGTAGTTCTGCCCCTTAAAACAACAACAACAATAACCAGTGTAACTAACAATATGTGAGTGTACTGTATTACGTTGTGAAAATGGTTTCTATGAGTAGCAATAAGAAAAACCGAAATCGCAATGTTTTATCAATTGAGAAGACGGTGGAGATCAATAAACTGGATAAAGATAAGAGTGTGCAGTCTAATTAAAACTTACAGTGTTGGAAAATCCACAAATTATGATTTGAAGAACCGAAAAGGTGAAATTCTGAATTATGCATCGAAGTTAGATAGTGAAGAAGGGTCTAAAAAGAGAAAAAAAACACGGGTGAAAAATAGGAAGAAGTGGCGTACTTATGGTTTATTCAGACATGAAGTAAGGGAGGTCCCATTTCTGGACTTTTGTTATGTGAGACTGTGTTGCAGCTAAATGAGAAGCTTGGTGGTTATTACTATAATGCACTGTGCATGTTTTTCCTATGAAATAAACGCATGTTTGATTATCCGGAAAAATCATTATCTGGAACACTTTCGGTCCCAATTAGTCCGGATAAACGACGTTCTACTGTATTTTAAAATTAGAAGGATATATTCATTTCAAATCAAAAAGGAACTTGATTTGTTGCTTCAGGCGTCTCCTCGAGTCACTCCAAAGGCCACACCTCTCCAGTCACCGGGCTCGGAGGTTGCTCCGCCGCTCCCACCCGAGGTGGTGGAAGTGAAAGCTCCCACTACGGACACACGGCCCGTCCCTGAGCCTGCGCCGGAAATCAAACTTGAGCCAGTTTCCACAGTAGAAGTCGTGGAGGAAGTTGCTAAACCAGCAGAAGAAGTGAAGCCAAGAGAAGAAGCGGTCGTCGAAGGGGTGAAGGTAAGTTTATTGTCAGCTGCTATTGAACCAACCACGAGGTCATTTAAATGACTCTTCAATGCAGGCTTACTATTTCCAGGAAGTGAAGGTGAAGGAAGAGGAGGAGATGCCAGTGGAGAAGAAAGAAGAGTCTCAGAGCATCTTCGACCAGATGGACCAGGAAGTGGACATGACAGGTGAGTTCGAATCATAGTAAGCCGCTGTTTACTTGATTCATGGTCGTTACAACTAATGTCTTTATTTCCGCAGCCTCCATGACGGCTAAGACTCGAATCACGACGGAGGAGGAGGCCAAGGCAGCCCTGGCAGAGCGGCGACGTCTGGCTCGCGAGCAAGCCGAGCGAGAAGCGGAACTGGAGCGCTTGAGACAGGTAATTGTTTGTGACAAAGATACTTCCTGATCGACGATAGACCAAACTACAGAAATTCAAAATAAAAGAAAGAATGTGCCACTAATTTCACTAAGGTTATCAAATTCAAACTGAAAGCTTTCCAGAAAGTCCATAGCATTCATTTTAGTTTCGGCATCATAAATTCCTAATTCCAAAATGTGTGTGTGATGCAGGAGGAGGAAGTGCGGCTGGAAGAGGAACGGTTACGTCAGGAAGAAGAGGAGCAGCGTCGCTTTGAGGAGGAACAGTTACGACTGGTGGAGGAGGCTCGACGTGCCGAGGAGGAGCGCCTACTCTTGGCCATTCAGGTGGGATTACAAGCAACTGCCTTGCACTAAATTACGTATCTTTAAAAGTATTTACCCCCAAAAAAGCGAGTGGTTTTTTTTTTTTTGTTTTTTTGTTTTTTTTTTACAAGACCAGCCTTAGTAAGTTCTTTGTGCATTTCTTGGTGTAACTAGCTACTCTTGGCTTTGTCTTGCTGATGTGTGGGATATATGCTAGCTCTTGACAGCATGAGGGCAGATACACATTGGTTGTTACACCAGTCACCTGTTGTTCTTGGACAAATGGTTTGAAAATTATTGTTTTAAGGGACAGAACAGCAAGGTCATCTGCCCCAAACCTCATCCTTTTTTTTGTCGAAGAATGACAGGCAGGTTGATCAATGGTCTGTGCTAAATGGAATGTTGCAGAGAGAGGACTCTTGTACTAATCGCACATCCATATTATTAAATAACAAGTCTAGGTGAAATTGAAATAAGGCTTGATGTAGTTTTCACGACCGCTTAATACCGAAATAGGTCGTGTTGTGTTGTTAAAGTTTAAGCTATAAAGGGACTTTGTACAGAACATAGCTGTTGGCAAGAAATCCAAAGGTTCCAATAAGGTTTGCTAAGGGAGTTAATGCTGTTGAATCCTCAGGAGAACGAGAGGCGAGAGGAAGAGGAGAAGAAGAGACGGGAAGAGGAGGCTCGGCTCAAGGCGGAGAAAGAGGAGATTGAGAAGAAGGCCCGGGAGGAGGCAGAGAAGTAAGTGTGTTGGTAGTGTATGTTGTGTTGGGGACTAATGCATGTTCACTCAGTAAGACTGGCTGTCTCTGTGCAGGCAACGGCGAGAGATGGAGATCCGGCTCAAGAAGGAAGAGGAGGAGAGGGTCGCCCGTCGCAAGCGAGTCGAGGCCATCATGCTGCGCACACGTGGCAAGGGGACCACACCTACCGGCACCCCCACCAAGGTACACATACCGTATCAAAACCCTCAAATAAGAATGAAACTTGTTGGCAAATATAATGCGCATCGGCAAAAAATACATCTAATACATTGAGCTCATGTTACGTCATTTGTATTATAATGAAACACGATTCATTGATAAACTCATTATTACTGCAGCAATGCTTCAACTGGTCAGTTAAAGTACAACACTAAGATCTAATCTTCAGCACTGTCTTACCATCGGAAAACTTCTAGTCATTCATGTGGAATCTATTCCGCATTATCCTCAGTTCTAATGAGGGACATGTCATTTCTGTCATCCTCTGCGTTGGTCCTCTTGCCAAGAAGTTATTTCAACAAAATAAGTGTTAACTTCATCCCTGTTTGTTAATGTACGGAAAGAATTACGGCGCATTCAATGCATTTCAACAAAATAAGTAAGCGATATCGCCACTGTAGCAAAATAAAGGAATTACGCCGCATTCAATGCCCCCAGTCGATTCGTTTTTCTTTCAAAGAGCAAGATAGTCGTAGCGTGCACATGACGATGTATCAGACAGAGGTTGACTACATACGCGCTGCTCACAGCATAAAAGTTTGAGACAAGAATGTTTGATTAGCAAAGTAAATATTACGGGGATCTAGGTGTGGCACAAAAAAAAAAAAAATCTCAGGGTTGTAGTTGGTCTTCGTAACAATCGATCTCTAAACGTCATTCCACAATGTAAATATTCCTAAGAGAAAGATGATCATTTCTCGGTCAGGAATACATTGCTATACAGTATTTTATGACCAATGTGTCTCGAGGAATTCAATGCAAGTCTTCTACGAAATCCGTATTCAAAGATCGTCAATAACATAACCTAAATTGGATAAATCATGCTTTTTAAAGATGACTTGTTTGTACTCGATATTTTTTTCAATTATGAGATATGCAGCGATTTTGAATATTGTAATTACCATACAGATATTATCTAATTCAAATCGAACACCATTGCAAGCTCCAGCCATGCCTTTGCTGTACGCTGCGCCAACCGGCGTTATGTGTTATATTCAGCTTTTCATCGCATTGGCTTCTTGCATTTAAAAATGCTTGACTGAAGCTTGTTTACAACATCTTTTATGGCAAGTCGTGAATTTCATAATCATCATAGATGTAAAGTTCTGCCCATTCGTAACGAGCTTATGGCCGAACCTCGCCGTGGAAGCACGTCTGTTCAGTAAAGCAGCATTTATAAGCTGAATGAAAGACATAGATGCAACTAAGGTACTCAAGAAGAGAGGAGGCACTGGACTGTGATGCTTCCTAGTTTTTGCTTGAATCTAATGTGCACCCTCATTTTCAAGGCATAATTTCCCTGAAGAAAGTGTGCATTACATTCGAGTAAATACGGTAGATTCTAATTGGCTGGATCCTGAGGAGTCCATCATGCTACACCCCCACCAAGGAACTCAGTCTTCAGGCTATTGAGGAAGTATATTGTTAGCTCTTGGCTCAAATAGCACCATCCATGCAATATGACACTACAGTAGAACGTCGTTTATCCGGACGTCAAACAACCGGAACGTCAATTATCCGGCCGGAAAAAAAGAAGAGCTTAGGCGGATGTACAAGGAAGTTTAACGTCGTTTACTGTTGGCAGAAGATGAGAAGAGGGTGATACTTTTTCAAAAAGCTTTCTCTTAAGGACTACTGTTACTTGATAGCTGATGGATGGAACACTTTAACACCACAGAATCTTCGAAATGCATTGAATAAATTGGTATGAGAACAAGAGACCGTTAAGACCACAGACACTGTTGATGAAGATTTGGATGCAGTGACAAATGAGTTATTGCCCCAAGTTGCTGGATTTTCCGACTGTGATAGAGAAGGCGCACAAGCTTGGTTGGAAAGTGACAGTGACTCAGGTTTTCAAATCATAGATGATGATGATGATGAAATTGCTTCTCTGGTGGAAGAAGTAAGTGGGGAAGACGAAAAGGATGAAAGCTTAGATGGGAAAGATGAAGAAGGACCAAGTAAAGGAGAAGCTTTTACTGCATTAGAAACTGCGCTATTGTAGTATGGTTGTACTATGAAATAAACACATGTTCGATTATCCGGAAAAATCGTTACCCGGAATACTTTCGGTCCCAATTAGACCGGATAAACGACGTTCCACTGTATTTGGAATTGTCCAAAATGCGCTACAAGCATAAAGACCACCCTAAAGGTCCATCCACACATATCCGTGACGTGTCAGTTCCATGATATCCATCATGTCTTAGTGATGGCTATACACACCTATCAGTGTTGCTTCAGTTCAGTGATTGTCAAAATGGCTAAGATTTGCAGATGTGGAAAAATATTGTGTAATAGCATATCTGTAAAACTGGTTTGTTGATGATATGCACATAACCAATAAAATTAATAATGGACTGCCTGTTTTGCCTATATCCTGTCATTTGGTTTGTACGGCTAATGTCCGTAAATATTTACGGTATTATTATTATTATTGAGCCGATTGGTTTCGACTCACAATACTTCGCCGCCGACGCCGCCGCCCCCATGTGCCCCGCCCCCATGTGACCCCCCCCCCCATTCTTCTGCCGACGCTCCTGGCATTAATTGTGAATCATTTCTGGATACAAGAAGAAGACATAAACAATTTAAATAACCATTGTCTTTTAATGGAAAATATATTAACTAATTACTCCGGTCTGCATTGATTGAATATAGCCATTGTTGACTGTCTAGTGAATAATATGTATGCTGGGACTGTACTGGATTTGGCGGTATTTGTTCAAATAATCTAAAGTCTGATAGCCAATCATTGACGGACACATCGATGAAAATTCTATTGCCAAATTAAATTTGGTTAAAAAAGGACGTTTTGATCATTTAAGAGGTGAAGGAAAATTAATTATAAAAGTTGGCATTAAAACTAGTGCCAGGCGTTCTTCATTTGTCATCGGTTTTAAAATGAACTTCTGCACATGCGCAAAATGGCGTCCCAGTGTCGGAATGAAGCCAAGCTAAAAGAGAACATAATGTGAACTTGTGGTGAAAGGATGCGGTTTGTGGTAGCCTCGGACCACTACCTAAATCTTGGTCCGAGAACAAGGTAAAAACTGTTAGATGATATTAATTGGAACTCTAGAACCGTCAGACAAAACATTTATGACATTTCATGAAAGTGAGAATTAAGTTTGTGAAATTTAAGAGGCCAAGTGTCGTCTGGCCGGATGCATTGAAATAACTTTCGATTCCTAAAGGACGCTATTCTTCTTTTATCAAGGCGTTTTCTTAGATTTGCTAATTTGTTCAATTTATATTTTAATGGGTCGATTATAATGTGGCCTAAGATTATTTTATATTCATAACACGCCTCCTATTATTTAAGCAGCGAAAAAGAGTTTGTTTTACTTCATCTTTCGAGATGTGTTTGGTTTCATTTTTAATCGTTCCATGCTGCTAAAATGAAAATTAAATGATTTTAAGAATGTAATTGTCAGGATTTTGGCGTGGGGAACTTGATAGTTTTAATAATGACAAACGGCCCCTTGCTTTTCGTTTGTCTGAGATGGCATCTTTTGGTCTATTATGGACGCATAAGCACAGCATTCATGCTGGTTGTAAAACATTTTCGGAAGGCTATTTGAAAGAATGTAATGAGTAACCAATTGAAATGAATCGAAATGAGACTGTAGTAGTTTCGGATAAGAATTAGAAAAGGTTTAATATGTGGTGATTTCTAAATCACGTAAATGTAACTTGTTTTAATTATACAGCGTTGCCATATAATTTGGGGTATAGCTTGGCCTCCATTTTTGATATATAGTAGGAGTGCAGATTGGTGTTCCCTCCCATAGCCATTCGGCCTTGTATTCTTTTCCCTTGAGAATATATATTTATTTTTTACCTATTGCTGTTCGAGTCCATGTTTCATTGTGCGCATAGAATAGTACTAGGTTAATTGTCTTCAGGCCACTTTGGCCTCAGGGTACCAAACCCTCCCTCCACTCAAATTTATTGGTACAGATTTATGGTAGCAGAGCGTGGTTTCGATTTTCTGAAGCCCGTTGCCTGGTATTGTTTTGTTGCCATAGTAACGAGGTAGTTAAACTTACGTGGATTCGAGCAGCATGGGAGAAGTGATTAATGGGTTAACTAAGGTTAGGTAGGATGCCTACTGTGGTACTCTGGCTAATATTATGATTTTCTTTTCATGGCTGTGAATGGACAAAGCGTTGCTGGCATTCCTCAGTGCGTGAACGCACTGACGACGAGTCAAGTCCAGTTTTAATACTGGCACTCAAGAACATGGTCTCTCTGTAAGCATGGTAAAATTGGCTGATGGATTCTCTCTGTTATCACACTCTGTGATGTTCCGTACTACAAGCTGCTTCCAAGGTAGGATCAAACCAGTACAGTAACTATTTGATTCATGGTAGAAAGTTATCTATGCACAGCTGTTAAGTAAAGTGCTAATGGCTAATCGTTCTGTGTTCCTGTCAAGTTGTGTGAAAAGTGATATCATTCACGTGTTGAGTTCTTGCTGAAAATCATTATGGCATGGTTGCAAAATTTTGAATTGCTATTTGTTCTGGCTGTGTTGCCAATGTGATTAAGTCATCTAAGCATTAATGAAATGTAGCGAACTGAATAGTCAATTATTTTGCTGTATTCTGTGAGAAACATCTGTGCGCAGATAATTGTTGTCATAGAGTTGAATGTGTAATGTCTTGTGACATTAAGTGAAGTTTTCTGTGAACATGCAGGTGGACGAGTAATGTACTGTGAGTACATACAACAGCAGTGTCGAGCTGAAGCTTTTCAGGTGGTGAAACAGCGAGTTTTAATATTGCTAGGCCGAGGTCAGGTGTTGCGTCAGCTGTTAAGTTGTGAAGCCCCGTTGTGTTGGGTGTGTAGTTGTTGTGATTGTAGCTGTTCGTGCGACTTGCGGTCGAAAATTAGGAAGCAGAAAGCAGTTATAAGAAGAGCTGATCTAGGTGATCGTATTTTGGTCGTGTGAAGTTTGATCTTCAGTCGGTAGATAGAAATTTTGAAATTTATTTCAGGTTTGGGTGGAGTTAGGAATCGAACGAGTGACGTGCCAGGACTGCACGTATGGTTGGTGTTGGTGTGCGTGTGGTTGAGCGAGTGAGGTTAGGGCATTTCAGGATGCCAATTGAGAAGTGAGGAGTTGATGCGGAGATCGTCGAGTGATACCAACCTAGCGGGAGTAGCCAGTCTCTGTCTATTTATGATTCTGGTACTTTCAGTAATGGTTGGTGATGTCGACATTGCTATGCTCCTCTGACTCTTGATGTCGTGCGGGCTGGTGATGATCGCACATCGTAGTTTAGTATTTTGAGGGTACATTTTGTTGTTTTATTTCAGGTGTGTTAAGTGCCTTGTTGGTACTTGGTGCTCGAGTGAGTACTTGTTAGGGAGTGTTTTGTTGTTTGTGATTTGTGGATTTGTGATCCATGTACTGCGTTGTTGGTACTAGTTGAGATTTAATTAGGGTTAGTGTTTTTATTATTTTCTTGTGCGTTGGTACTCGGTTGAGTATTTGAGATTTCTTCGGTTAGTGTATAGATTTTGTTTTGTTAGTACCGTGTTGGTATTGGTTGGATTGAGTTGTGTAATTTGTCAGTACTCGGAGTAGTATTTGTGCTTCGAGAGGTTAGGTTCGTCGGTGATACCAGGATGTTCAATTCCCTGATGATGTGTGATGGATTGTCGAGTGGTGCCTAATGTCCTTAAGTGAAAGTGCAGGTGGCCTTTTCTTTGTGAAGAGGCGTATGCAGGTGGTCTTTGTGAAGAGGCGTATGCAGGTGGTCTGTGTGAAGAGGCGTATGCAGGTGGTCTTTGTGAAGAGGCGTATGCAGGAGGTTTTTTGGTGAAGAGGCGTATGCAGGCGATATTTCCTTTCATTGGCGCACGTGGCAGGTGTTCCAGACTAGTTCCGGAGATGGCTGGCAACTGTTTCTGTTATGGAATTAGGAGGATTGGAAATTGTTCTTGTCTGATATTTCAGACGACTTAGGTACCTACGGACGGTTGGTTTTAATGAGTGAGCTGATGGTGAGTTTGAGATTGAATTAGTCGAGTGGTGCCTTGACTTATTAATTAGAAGAGGTATATGCAGGGAGCCTTTTCATGAAGGGAAGGTATATGCAGGTGGATATTTCTTGTCGCTGAAACACGTGGCAGGTGTGGAGGCCAGTTTTGGGAGCAAACTGTAAGCTGCATTGTGTATGCGATACAGGTGAAGGTTTTCTTTTTGAATTGATTAGGTGAGGAATTTAATTTGTCTGGTTCTACAGACGTAGTCAGTTGGCACCTACGGACGGTAAGGCAATGGTTACTCTTAAGTGACCCAAGGTAAGAGTTGGTTGCTCGTGAAGTGACACATTGGTAAGTAAAGTTGGTTACTCTTAAGTGACCCAAGGTAAGGGTTGGTTACTCTTAAGTGACCCTAGGTAAAGTTGGTTACTCTTAAGTGACCCAAGGTGAGGTTGGTTGCATTTAGTGACCTAAAGTTGATTATGGATTGGTAGTGCTACCTATCGTTGAGATGGTCGCACTGGGTTGGTAGTTGGTTGTTAGAAGTCGACTGGTGAATTTGGTGAGGTTATGTCTTGACAAGAGTGAATGTTGTGAGGTTAGGTGTGAGCTTGATCCTTTGAGTTGTCTAGTGTGGTCATTGTGACAGTGAGGTTAGAAGATTGCTGAGGGCAACGTGCGAGTGAACTTGGGTGATTCTGGTAGTAAGCTGACTATGTGTTTGGTTCAATAGTGAGGTTGTGTCAGGAGTAACTGCTGCTTGATGGTGATTGGTCGCAGATGTGAGATGGATTCCTGCGTTATCTGAAGTTGAGCACGTGTGTGTGTGTAGTCCTGTTGAAGTTTGGTTCACGTGAAATTGTGATTGCTGTTTGGTTGCTGAGATTGTTCGAGCGGTTCTGCGCCTGCTGTTCTACATTAATAAAGTTTGAAGCCATGCTTGAGAGCTGTGTGTGCATATTTGTACTTGATGTAATTGTACATCAGAAGTAACTTACATGACTGTGCTGTTTGAGAGTACTCGGGAGGTACTGTGGTACCTTGGTACCTTATATAAATTGAGAGCCGATTGCCATGATTGTTGAGGGATGGCATGTTGTTAAGTGACGCTGCGTCCACTTAATAATTTCCTTAGAATGTGAAAACAGGATTTATTTTGGCTGGGAACAAGCTAGAAATTTTAACAGAACATCGAATTGTGATGTTCATATTAGTAATTACTCGTCACATTGTAAACTAACAAATTTAAATTGAAACATCGTCTGTCGGTTTAAGCTCTAACAGTCTTACCTGGTCTAACACTGCGATTATTCCAAAAAGCCAAGGAATGTCACTTGCTATAACAACGACATGGTAACTGAATCTACATGGAATATCATCGGTGAGATGGCGATCATGTGATCCTTATTGCCATCTGGTATCTGTTCCGGTTGGTCACGTGAGTGATGTGATCACTCACCACTCGTGGCAGTGGCCAGTGCACAGGTTACTGTCACCATGCACGACATAACATCTAGTGGAGGTGTTAGCCATTCTGCTGGTCAGAGTGGAAGCATTTACTACAACTTCGTGAGATGTCCAGCTGTAACGGTCCGGAGAGGCTGTATTGGAGAGCTGGTTCCATCCTGCTTGCAGCTACCATCGGGGATCATCATCTGACCCCCTACAGGTGGAATCGCAGGGGGAGACTGAGCCGATTGGTTTCGACTCACAATACTTCGCCGCCGACGCCGCCGCCCCCATGTGCCCCGCCCCCGTCGCCGCCCCCATGTGACCCCCCCCCCCATTCTTCTGCCGACGCTCCTGGCATTAATTGTGAATCATTTCTGGATACAAGAAGAAGACATAAACAATTTAAATAACCATTGTCTTTTAATGGAAAATATATTAACTAATTACTCCGGTCTGCATTGATTGAATATAGCCATTGTTGACTGTCTAGTGAATAATATGTATGCTGGGACTGTACTGGATTTGGCGGTATTTGTTCAAATAATCTAAAGTCTGATAGCCAATCATTGACGGACACATCGATGAAAATTCTATTGCCAAATTAAATTTGGTTAAAAAAGGACGTTTTGATCATTTAAGAGGTGAAGGAAAATTAATTATAAAAGTTGGCATTAAAACTAGTGCCAGGCGTTCTTCATTTGTCATCGGTTTTAAAATGAACTTCTGCACATGCGCAAAATGGCGTCCCAGTGTCGGAATGAAGCCAAGCTAAAAGAGAACATAATGTGAACTTGTGGTGAAAGGATGCGGTTTGTGGTAGCCTCGGACCACTACCTAAATCTTGGTCCGAGAACAAGGTAAAAACTGTTAGATGATATTAATTGGAACTCTAGAACCGTCAGACAAAACATTTATGACATTTCATGAAAGTGAGAATTAAGTTTGTGAAATTTAAGAGGCCAAGTGTCGTCTGGCCGGATGCATTGAAATAACTTTCGATTCCTAAAGGACGCTATTCTTCTTTTATCAAGGCGTTTTCTTAGATTTGCTAATTTGTTCAATTTATATTTTAATGGGTCGATTATAATGTGGCCTAAGATTATTTTATATTCATAACACGCCTCCTATTATTTAAGCAGCGAAAAAGAGTTTGTTTTACTTCATCTTTCGAGATGTGTTTGGTTTCATTTTTAATCGTTCCATGCTGCTAAAATGAAAATTAAATGATTTTAAGAATGTAATTGTCAGGATTTTGGCGTGGGGAACTTGATAGTTTTAATAATGACAAACGGCCCCTTGCTTTTCGTTTGTCTGAGATGGCATCTTTTGGTCTATTATGGACGCATAAGCACAGCATTCATGCTGGTTGTAAAACATTTTCGGAAGGCTATTTGAAAGAATGTAATGAGTAACCAATTGAAATGAATCGAAATGAGACTGTAGTAGTTTCGGATAAGAATTAGAAAAGGTTTAATATGTGGTGATTTCTAAATCACGTAAATGTAACTTGTTTTAATTATACAGCGTTGCCATATAATTTGGGGTATAGCTTGGCCTCCATTTTTGATATATAGTAGGAGTGCAGATTGGTGTTCCCTCCCATAGCCATTCGGCCTTGTATTCTTTTCCCTTGAGAATATATATTTATTTTTTACCTATTGCTGTTCGAGTCCATGTTTCATTGTGCGCATAGAATAGTACTAGGTTAATTGTCTTCAGGCCACTTTGGCCTCAGGGTACCAAACCCTCCCTCCACTCAAATTTATTGGTACAATTATTAATCATGATTGGTCACATTGGACCACTTGAGTCGTTCCACAATCACTTCTTCTTTGAAGGTAGTACTGCTTGGTTCTTGCGCTCTTTCCAGTACTTTTTCAATCTTTCAGATCGGGAAATCTGAAATCTCCATAGGCTTTCTACGTGTCATTTCTGCAGAAAATTTGTCAGTTTTAAGAATGGTGTTAATTTTATTTTTCTCCTCGGCATCTGTTATCTTGAGTCCAACTGCTTAGAGATCTTGTTGGATTTCTTGGATCCATTTTCCTCCAGTTTTCTTTCCTAGATTTCTCATCACTAGTTGGCGTACAATTCTGTTTTCTGGAAGCCGTAAGATGTGAAAAAATATGAAATTCTTTTCTTCATTGTGCTGGTGATTGGATTAATCTCACGATAGACAGTTTCATTTGGGAGAATCCTAAGACTCCCTCAACCTGGTGCTTTTTATTTATGCACGTTCTAATGATTCTTCTTTCCGTTTTGAGGAGCTGATCAGTTCTTTGTTCATTTTTAATTTGGAACAGTGTTTCACAAGCATAAGTGGCTTCAGGGAGAGTTACAGTTTTATAATGTTGGATCTTAGTAGCTATTGATAGGCATTTTTTATTATATGTTGACCAGGTTAGAGATTGTGCCTTTTTCATTTTATTTGTTCTATTTATCCAAGTTACTTTTTCGTTTAAGTTATGTGTTATAATTTCTCCAAGATACTTAAATTGAGGAACTAGGTTAATTTTATGATCATTTATATAGACTTCATTTATATCTAAGGGTTTCATAGGCATGATCTCAGTTTTTTCAAAGGATATCTGTAATCCTATCCCTTGAGCAATTTCTTGGAGACTAGTGATCTGAGTACAAACCTCTTCCTTGTCTAGTGCTAAAAGAGCCAAGTCATCTGCAAATCCTAAGCAGTTTATTTTTATTGATGGTTTTGTTCCAATTTTGATCTTAGGAGGGTATTCCTTTTGCCAAACCTTCATGATATAATCAAGAGCCACATTGAAAAGCAGAGGGGATAATCCATCACCTTGTCTGAGACCAGTTTTTACTGTGAAAGCTGTTGATATTTACGGTATTACTACGTTGAAGAAAAAAAAAAGAAAAGAAAAATGAAAACGAATAGTGCAATAATTGAAGCTCCTAAAGCGGCCATTCCCTTTGTAGTTAAAAAAAAAAAAGTTGTTTGTCATTTAGTTTGGAAGATCAAAGTTGTTCGAAGACATAATGTAGTTACGTATCTCTGTTCCGACTCAGTGTCACAAACACAAAACTATGAAATCACTGCTGCTGAGCTTCTCATAACGCTCTCTTTTGTACCGGTTGTTATGAATTTAATTGATAGGTATCAGTGCGCATTAGATCGTTCATCACAACTGTGATGAGCAGCTGAAGCAAGTCCGGAGATCGTAGATTCGAATCGCGGTGCTGACGCTGGCTACCGTGACTTTGATTTTATCCAGGAGTTTTCAACACTCCCTGAAGGCAAATGTCGGGATAGTACCTTGTTTCAAATCCCGGGGCACCTAACACATTCACGAATCTGATAATTCCAGTTGCCACACGCGTTGCCCCAAAACACAAGTTATTGGACAAATACATGGGGCTGATGGCCAAGATATCCCTAACCCCCAGAGAGAGAGAGAGACGCTGTCGATGGGTGATCTCTCAACCTATGTATTTCATATGATTTTTTTTTGTCGTGTAGCCTCCTGAGAGGCCGAGTGCAGGTCTTTCTAGTCGACGCCCGTGGGCGACCTGCGCGTCGGGATGAGAGATGGAATGGATGAAGATGAATGAAACTGGGCAAGGATGTGGAAGGAAGCGACCGTGGCCTGTCAGAAGGTACTGTCCCAGCATTTGCCTGGTGTTGAAAATGGGAAGCCACGGAAAACCATTTCAAGGACAGCCGACGGTGTGGCTCGAACCCACGCGTCTACCGAGTCAGCAGAGAGCTTGGCCCCTTGACCTAACGGAGCGCTTTAGCCCGCGTAGCCACTACTGTCGGTGTATTTCATATGATGAAACATATGCATTCAGCAACATGCTGACTTGAGAGAACATAAGGCATTTTGACAGGTTTTGAGATAATATTTCGGAAATCAGGGTTGTAATGGAAAAAGAGGATACTGGAAGGGAGAAGCACCCTCAGGATGGCCGTTGTCATTGGTGGGACACTAGCCTTAGATCTCTGGACTTGCTGCAGCCCGCCATCACGGTCATGGTGCTGGAATAATGTGCACGAATGTGCCCTGGATCCATACGTAAGACACTTTGGTGAAATCCATTTATTCCACAAGACACCACGCTAAATCTCGTCTTAACATGTTGCTCATATATTACGCCCAATGCGAGAAGAAAGCGAGTGAGTGGTGCTAAGATGTCAGAAATTACCACATGATGTAGCGAGTAGCATTCTTGGCTGTCGCCCCGGAGGTCATCATCATCATTTTGCACAGTTTCCAGCCACTAGCCGGGTCTGTTTGGAACACAAGCGTCTCCAACGTCTTCTGTCTTCCCACCATCTCTCAGCCTCCACCCTTGTCTAGTCTTCTCTCTTCTTCACGCTTTCTTCCACCCCCTTCAGCCACCTGTCTCTCGGTCTCTTTCCTTCCCACTTCGTCTCGTGTATCCTCCTGGGCATCCTCTTCTCCTCCATTCGTTTTACATGTCCATACCATCTAAGTCTAGATTTCTCTATACCATCCTGTAATGGTTCCTCCTTCATTAATTCTCTGGTCCTCTCATTTCTTATCCTGTCCCTCTTTGTAGCTCCAGTACTGCTTCTCAAGAACCTCATCTCACTGGCCTGTATTTTGCTCTTTTCCCTTCCTTTCATAACCCAGGTCTCCGAGGCATGCGTCAGGATAGGGACATAGTACGTCCGATATATGATCTTTTTGCTGTTCTGAGGGACATCCTTGCTCCATATCATGCTTCTCACACTCCTTCGGAATGAGTCTGCCTGTCTCGCCCGCTCATTTATTTCTCCATCGTTTCTTCCATTATCTTGTATCAGGCTTCCCCAATACTTGAAACTCTCCACTTTCATCAGCTGTTCCCCACCAATTGTTATTCCCGTTGTGGTTCTTTCCTTCTTCCTTGTTGTGATCACCATCTCACTCTTATTTATGCTAAATTTCATGCCATATCCTTGTATTATTCCTTCCCACAGGTCCAACTGCTCCTGTACTCCTCCTTCTTGTTTCCCCAAATCATCTGCAAACACCATTGCTTTCATCTTTTCTTCCCCAATTACTTGTGCCACTCGGGTCTATGTCATCCATCACCACAATGAAAAGTAACGGTGACAGTGCACTCCTTGTTTCAGGCCGTTTCTTTGTTCCAACCAGTCCAATCTCTCTCCTCCCACTTTGACACAGTTCACGCTTCCCTTGTACATCTCCTTTACCGTCTGTATAGTCTATTTCTCTACTCCTCTATCCTCCAGGGACTTCCATACTTTGTTTCTGCATACACTGTCATATGCTTTCTCAATGTCCAGGAAGGCCATCAGTAGATCTGTTCCATACTCATAGTGCTGTTCTTGTAACTGCCATACAGCAAAAATCAAATCCACTGTGGACCTTCCTGCTCTGAAGGATGTTGTTCTTCCCTCATCCCTCCTTCTAACCTTGTCCTAATTCTCCTTTCCAAAACTTTCTCAAACATCTTTGCACAATGACTCATCAGTGTTATTCCCCGATAGTTTCTGCATTCTGTTCTACTACCTTTCTTGAAGATCGGGACAATTATTCCCTTTTTCCAGTCCTCTGGGGTCTTCCTTTCCTTCCATGCTGCCTTCATCACTCGGTACAACCATTGTATCCCCACCTCTCCTGCTGCTCTCACCATCTCCACACTCAACTCATCCATACCCGGTGCCTTCCCTCCTTTCATCTTCCTCACTGCATCTTCCACTTCTTTCCATGTTAAGTCCTTTTCTGTTTGCAGTCCATCTTCCTCTTCCCCGATTTCTTCCTCCTCGCCGTGGTTTCCATTTGGGTTCAGAAGTTCTTCAAAATATTCTTTCCACATTTTCTTCAGTTCTTCCCTATTTTCTATCTCTTGTCCCCTTTTGTTCACCATTCTAACAATCCGTCGGATCCTTCTCCCTCTTATTTTTTACCATCCCGGAGGTACGGGTTCGATTCCCGGCTCTGCCAAGAAATTGAATCTGGTCTGAGGGTTGGAACGGGGTAGACTTATCTTCGTGAGACAGAACTTAGAAGATGCCATCCTGTTAGGTAGTTAGTTACTGCTGTTTTAAGGCGCCGTAGAGGAGGGTCATCTGCTCCTAGAGACCATCCTGGAATTGGTTTTCCACTTCTACTCTAGGCAAAAGTCAGGATGGTTTCTAATTGAGGGCCACAGTCACCTCCTTCCTATTCCTCACCTGAATTATGCAACCATAATAACACAGGTTATCAGACAGCATTAATGAGAACCAGTTTAATAAGTTGGTCGTCGTTCATTTTAGCCTATATTCACAAGAACGAACAAAATCAAACCACAGCACGTCCATGAAAACAGCAAAAATATTGTTGGCGACAATACTCAATATCACGGAACGGACACTGCACTGATACACAAATTACGGCACTGCGCCAGACATATGTGAACGCGTCAGAGAGATTCAATATAACGATATGAATCATCACTGACACTGATGCAATTTCGCGGAACTGACACGTCCCGAATATGTGTGAATGGACCTTAAGAATGCAGTATTGTGAAGACCCAGAATGTTCATCGATCAGAAACCCTCTCTGTTTATACCCTTTCCAGTTTGTCATCTCCAACCAAGGACATTTGATAATATAAAACCTAACTTGTCTAGATAACAGTTATTCGTAGTTTCCGGATTGTTCAGTAGTAATCTTCTCGATATCTTTGTTCACATCTGATTCTGGGTGCATCTTGCATCATATCTTGCTTGTCCACAATTAACGTTCATTTTCATTCTTCCTCTTCTTCTGTATGCCTTGCCCGGTCTCCTGGACGTTGGTGTTCGTGTATCCTCAGCAATACAGTATAGCTGTTCAATCGTTTTTGTGCCAGTTTCATTTTCATTGCTTCCAAACTATTATGTCATAAGCACAATGCTTCAGTTTAGTGTTAAGTCAATTGTCTATTTAATGTTCCATATACAGTGAAACCTCGTTAGTACGTTTTTCAAGGGACTGAAAAATTTGAACGTCGAAAGCGGGAAAACGGACTAATGTAAAATAATAATTAAACCTCATTAATTTGTATCAGTAAGGGAAATGTAAAAAACACGTTAATCAGAAGTGCCGCGGCGCGTGCGACTGTCTTACTTTTAAGAGTCGCCTATACCTCTTAGGTCGCAACTCTTGCCCGCTTTTTGGCAAGGAATGTTATCTCAGAGCGGTCGGTCTCACATTCCACTAGGGGTGGACAAAGAATGCTTTCAGGGCTGACGAAAATGAGATCGTACTAAGCGATGCGCGGCAAAATGTGCGACGTGATAAATGAGGTACTTTTACATTATTGTCATCAGATAAGAATCGGGACTTGAAAATTACGACGTGATATGCGATAAAACGTACTAATGAGGAACGTGTTAACGAGGTTCTACTGTAGTTTACTTCCTGCTACATTACACATACAACTGAAGCATGTTTCGAGTTATGGGCTTCGAGAGTTTCGGTATGCCTGGCGGAAGGCTAGTGCACATGTAGACCCTTATTCCATACAAGTGAATTCTCTAAAACGTGCATGTTTTCGTGAAGTTGAGCCTGTTTTGCTTCTTCCTTCAATTTAACATAAATCAGAAGGAAAAGAGTCGGCTTGTCATGTGTGTCGAGTTTCTGCTCTATTGAGACCATTTTACACCCTAAGTTCTTAAATCCACAATTCCAGCCTGTTCAACTTTACCTTTCCTGTTAATATATTGCTTACCGGCATTTCATAAACATTTTCACTTTACATTCTCGGTCATATTCCACTTATTTCATATCACTTTGTTGATGCGGCACAAATCATTAGGCGAAATTTGCGTTTCTACTGTTTAAAGCACTACTAATACTGTTAACGTCACTCATTTCTAAAACATAGCCCTCTGCTCTGCCAGAATAAACTAAAACTCGCAACGCAATGCTCTTTGTTTATCTTACAGACACTGAACCATGCACCATCTCACATCAGGTTCTGGCTCAAGGACAATGCCTCACATAGACCCTTGTTCCACAAAGAAAATATGATTTTGCCTGAGCATACAAGCTGCGTTGCACAGCCAACTGCCGGCATATCCTGTAGGAGAGTCTAAAGACCTCTACTCCGCAAAATACTCAGCATGGGAACAAATCTAACATAGACCCTCAGTCGGCCAGGAACGGAAGAAAGAACTGTGGTCACAATTTCCTGTGTCTTGTTATACAAACAATTTCTATTACATGCTACGTTATGCGTCTGCAATAAGAAATAAAACTGCCTACAAAAGATACGAGTAAGAGATATGGTGTATTATCAGTTCCACAGGAGCCTGCACTGAATTTAAACGTCGGATAACTTTCTTGAGGCATCTTTTGAACAGCAGGTTGCTGTAAACAGATAGACGACTGGTTAACATCGTTATCGTTTCCACATACTTCCTGCACACTCTTATTAATAACAAATATTTACGAATCAAGTCAAGCAATGTTGCAAATTTAACTATTTTGTCACTATATGTTTATAATGTGTTCACACTAAAACAATAAAATACTGTTATTGTTTTAATATGAATTTTGAGAGCCATTAGCAACAGAAATACAGCATACCGTATTTCCCCGCATAATCGTCGCACTTCTTTTGCCAAAAATTCGTGGAAAAAAGAAGGGTGCGACGATTATGCGAAGAATATTTAAGTTCAAAGAATATACTGTATCATTATTTGCTGCACGGGCCAGTCATTCGCGTAGCGTGAGTCTGGCGTGAGTCATAGCCTGCAGTCAGTGACAGGCTTCTTTCTTCTAACAAGGTCACGACAGGTTAACGCTCGCGGAATGTGCTGATGAAGCTGGCCATTCACGTCGTGGTTCATAGCCCGCAGGCATAAGGACGAATTCTGCTGTCAAGATCACGCCAGATTAGGCCTATAAGCTCGCGGAATGTGCGCTGGCCGTTCGCGTCGCGGTTCATAGCCGGCAGGCACAAAGACGATATGGTATTACTTTCTCCTGACAAGATCACGCCAGATTAGGCCTATAAACTCGCGGAATGTGCGCTGGCCGTTCGCGTCACAGTTTATAGCCCGCTGGCATAAAGACGAATTACTTTCTGCTGTCAAGATCACGCCAGATTAGGCCTATAAGCTCGCGGAATGTGCGCTGGCCGTTCGCATCACAGTTTACAGCCCGCAGGCATAAAGACGAATTACTTTCTGCTGTCAAGATCACGCCAGATTAGGCCTATAAGCTCGCGGAATGTGCGCTGGCCGTTCGCATCACAGTTTACAGCCCGCAGGCATAAAGACGAATTACTTTCTGCTGACAAGATCACGCCAGATTAGGCCTATAAACTCGCGGAATGTGCGCTGGCCGTTCGCGTCGCGGTTCATAGCCGGCAGGCATAAAGACGATATGGTATTACTTTCTCCTGACAGGATCACGACAGATTAGGCCTATAAGCTCGCGGAATGTGCGCTGGCCGTTCGCGTCACAGTTCATAGCCCGCAGGCATAAAGACGAGAGTACTTTCTGCTGACAAGATGACGCCAGATTAGGCCTATACGCTCGCGGAATGTGCGCTGGCCACTCGCGTCACAGTTCATAGGCCTAAAGATGAGATTACTTTTTTGCTGACATGATCACGCCAGATTAGGCCTATAAGCTCACGGAATGTGCGTTGGCCGTACGCGTCGCGGTTCATAGCCGGCAGGCACAAAGAAGAGATAACTTTTTGCTGACAAGATCACGCCAGATTATACGCTCGCGGAATGTGCTAAGTGACGAAGCTTGCCGCTCGCGTCACAGTTCATTGCCCGCAAGCATAAAGACGAGATATTTTTCGGCTGACAAAGTCGCGCCAGGTTATAAAGTCGCGGCAACATGTGCAACTGACTGGCGCACAAATACGAACATGCTATGCGATGAAATTTTATAAACCTATTTTAGTGTTTGAAAAGTGGGGTGCGACGATTACACGGTGGCGACGATTATGCGAGGAAATACGGTATGTAATAGGTACTTGAAAGTATAAAATGCTAGTATAACTTGTAGTGTGTGTCCGTTGTTCCAGAGTCAAGGCGAGGGAGGTGACGGAGCCGATGGAGATGGTGGCGACCTAGACATGGGGAAGGACGACAGCCCATCGGAAGAGCATAAACCCGTGCCTGGCGAAAGCGGAGACCAGGAGCTGACGGACAGCCAGCGGGAAGAGAACGGCCAACACCCGGAGAAAGAGTCTCCACCTAGGTTGAATAATAGTGAATTATTGTTAATAGACAACAGCAATGTTATAAAACCGATGGAAATTAGCGAGGACTTGACAATTTGTAGTGCAACCAACGGATCGGTGCAGCAGAGTAACGGCCATCGAAACGGCATGGACTTTGTGAATGTAGATAATGTGTAAGTATTCTTGTCACTTTACTAACGCTGGGTATGGTCCACTTGTGTTCTATATGATACCATTGTTGCTCAGGCATGCTTGTGTTGGCCAACTGAAAAGCAATTCTGTATGTAACAGCTTACATCCACAAGTTTTGGGGTTTGAGTTTCCTAACATTACACCGGTGGGTCCTCGAGTCTCTGGCAGTGAGAGGATATGTCGCTTTACATTAAACATAGACATTACTTTGGTAACTGCAATAACATAAGAGTATAATGTGCCCCTCATAAAATGTGCCCCTCATAAACGTAGGCTTTGTTATGATTGACTACAGTCCAGCCACTGAGTGTCCGGCTCTGACGTTTGTTGATGGTGGGAGAAGTGTGTTAAAGAGAACAATATAGCCAACCTATGGCAGTGAGAAGCAGTTAATAGAAGCTTGAAACTTTCCAGTGTAATTCTTCTCTAGCATCTTCACTATGTAACGTGGAAGTCCCACACCCTACTTGCAATGTTATGCATCATTTTGTTATTCTGACATTTTGCGGTTACAAAACCTAAATTTTTCGATTGCAGTGGAATACCGCCTATGTTGGCGAAGTTGCGTACTACCATGAAGAATGTTGTCACCTGTACCAATCAGCGGCTTTCCCAGTAAGCCGGTCTTTAAATTGATCTCAATGTTGCAAGGGCTCTCTTCTGTTGCTCTTTGTGCTAGTACAGGTTTGTTGTTTTATTGTCTTGTGTGTGCACATTTACCGGTTAACTGTATGTAATTATATTACTTTAGTAATATGGTCAGCGGTTCGTCAGAATTAATTTAAAAACCTGTGAAATATTTTACGTAGTCCACGCTGTTTAATATTTCACGGTACACAACCGGCAACGCTGTCTCCCTCCTCATGAGAAATGTCAGAGCCGGACACTCGACGGCTGTACTGTAATGGTAACAGTATGAAGATTGGCGAGCACAGTGACAGCACAGCTCCAGTATCTGCTAACATTACACTATAAATCACCATGTTTGTACTGCACGACTCTGCTCCAGCTCATTCCCAGAGACACGTTTGGAAACGCAAACAAGCCCAGAACATTTATTGAACGAAACCAACAATCCTAAGTTTAGTAAATAATCGGAAAGAGAGGGCTGTAATTTCTACTCCAAATACACTCGATCACAACAATGTGGACGTATCGTCAATCAATGCACAGGAAAAGGACGCACACATTCACACCAATCCAATCGATACTACTGCGGTGTGGAAATTTTTCCTTTCCTGTCCATTGATTGGTTGATAACATATAGCCTTGTTTAAATGCCTAATAGGGATGTATAGAACTAGCACCGATAGAGCGCACTGCTGTTGTACTGGGTAAGCTCAAGGCGCTCTTCATTTGTCTCCTGTGTTCTCATGCCGCTAATATCCACGAATTTAAGTTGTTTAAATTGCTATTTTCGTGACTATGCCGTGCTATTGCAGTGTTCCTCTTTGCAAAAATCAGGGAAATCCCGATTTCGTGTCACCAATTTTCACAAGATAAAGAAATGAGGAAGAAATGATTACATGCTATTAGAAGGAAACATTTCGGTGAAGAAAATCTGACCGAAAATATTAAAGTGTGTTCCCATCGTTTTCAACTCGATGACTTCACGAAAACTGTGTTGGGCAAGTGCGATTTACAAAGGGAAATAATTCCTACCTATAAACTGAATAGACATATCGATAACAACCACTGAATTTATGCGTTTGTATTTGAAGGTGAGAGAGCAAGATTAAAACCGGGCACTGTTCTATCGCTTTTTCCGTGGATCACGAACACAACAAAAATAAGGAAGAGGCCATACACAAGCAAATTGCCTTTTTACCACGATAAGCCTACAATATCGGAATCTGCATAAATTATCTCCATTGAAGTATGGTACGGGAAGAAATCGTCAATATACAGGAAGAAGTGAATGTAACATTTGTGACTCCCATTTTCAAAGGCATCAATACTCGGACAAATACTTAAAGAATAAATGTCACAAAATTAACAGTCAAAAACGTATTATGGTTGGTTTCTTGAAATCAGAATTAATCGTCAATGAGTCATAGGCCTAAGTTAGCCAGATGAATGGAAACAGTTCATGGCCTTAAAACAGGAATTCTCAAACTTTTTAAATACTGTACCCCTAAGTCGTTTCCAAGGGGTACGGAAACGATTTGTATTAAGAAATTGACAAATTACAAAAGAACCAAACGTTGGGATGCATTTTGAGGTAAACAATACCGGTATCAACTTTCTTTGATTATGTTTACCTTAAAACAAGACCGTTTCATGTACGCTATCAACCAAAAAAATACACGAATCGAAGTCTATAAGCAAGGGGAGCCAGTGAATATTTAAATCTCTATTTATAAAAGGAAGATTATAGTTTTACGTGACCGTTAATCTAGAGATCATAAGGCACAGAGGACTTCCTCTTTACGTGGAATCCGAACAGGACAAGGCATTTCACTTTGAAAATCTCACATGCATTGACCGGGAAATCTCTATTTATGATTTAAGTCTTATGGAGATATAGACTATTTATCAATATAGGCCTACAATATTCAAGCATGCTGACTCCTATTCATAATTTGAATAATAAAGCGTGTTAGAATTTTGTTATTACCGCTGTAGCTTACTAATTCTTCCCTCCTCCCACTAGTTTTAGCGCCTCTAGTCCGTAGCTCATTTTACAGCTGTTTAACGCTTAAACACTGAAAATCGTTCATAATATATTAGAGGATATACCTATAGAATTAATTAATATAGTCTTGGAGTAAAATTAGAGAAGATATAATTTACTTTAGCTTAGAAAACTCGGTCACAATCTATACATTCCTCGTAGCTGACTGGGGGCAACATAGGACGATCGCCTTGCGCTTACCCAGTACTACACGAGCGCTATCTGGCGCGAACTTTCTCAGGCTATATCCCTATTGTGTCTGTATTTTGTGGATATTTAGAACATTTTGTCCACTTCTGTCAAGTCCAGACAGTTATGTGATATTTTCCCATGTATAAGCCTCGCTGTTATCACAACTGCACTAGTACCTTTTGATTGTTCATAATAATAGATGGGTCTAGTGGGTTTCTTTCCGTGCAAACATTGATCATATTTAAATACAAAGATACTAGGTGCAGAAGATGTGTTAGGGACATACTATTTTAGTAATACAATGAATACATGCTCTGAATGCGGCATCTTGATCGCATTGAAATAGAAGGTGCTATTTGGATTGAAACAGAGTGATAGCAACAATGAATTTGACATAGATAAGAACCATGCCGAACATTTGTCATTTCAACACGAGAGCAGATACGTATTTGTTATTATCAAATAATCGTTGTGCCAAAAACTTATTTTTTACATGTGGTTTAAAAAGCAAAGTGTGCTTTAGTGTCATAGCCAGCGTGTAGGAAGCGCGGCGGAGTCCATGACCCATAAGCAGGTAAAATATCAGGAGTGTCTAAATGTTTTGGTTTGGATACAAACTACCGTATTTTCTCGCAGAATTACCACTCCTCTAATGAAAAATTACGCTGCACAATTTATTGGAAGGAATTCAGGTGTTTTTTTTTTTTTTTTTTTTTTTTAAGATGCATCAAATCGACTGTACACAAAATTGCTTACACTCTTATACAGTTATTGTTATTTTGCCATAGAACAAAGCGTGTTTTATTTTGAACAGCCCATGTACATCGGGCGGGTTTGACGCTCCTTGTTACAAGCTGACAAATCTCTACTTACTTTAAAACGAAGTCCCCAATTCTTGGGTGTTCCGGATAATCTCAAGAACCACTGGATGGATTTTGGTGTGGTTTTCACCATTCTGTAAAGGATTTCTCGAGGAAGGTTTCTGTAGAAAATAATATATTTATGATCAAAGGAAGCCAGCAGTAACTATTTCAGTGAAAAGGTCGAGAAAAAAGACTGGCATCCGTGTGCTTTTTAAGCTTACGCTGGGCAAACCGTTAAAAATATCAATATAGGCTACTATGAGTGTAAGAATTGTTCAGCATGAAAAGTTCTTCAAAAATAGTCCACAATAGCATATGTCTATCTTTAATACATCGCCTACTATGTGTTTTTGTTTCCTTTTCTTCCAACAATCTCCATTCAATTACTAGCTTCGAGACAGTTTATGCGCTGGCTGGCGAGCGGGCCTATCACCCCAGACACTGTTGAGTCGTGCCGAGTTAAGACTTTAGAGAACAGTGGTTGTGTTTGGAGTTTCCCTGGAAGTGCAACTCTGCTTTTCTTCACCTCGCCTGTGAACTTTTCGTTCCACAGAATACACAGTCAAGTTAAGATTGGACGGAAGGGGGATTTGTGATACTTGCACCTCCCCATACTTAAATTACGTCTGACAAGAATTCGTTGCACATGCTATCTCCATGATAATATAATTAATAGTCCAGTCGGTGCTTTTAACCCATCATGCCGAGACTGAAAATGGATATAGGTCGTAGTTCATTGAAATCGAAACAAATACACTTATCACGTAACAATGAAACTGAGCAACAAATAATATCTCGATTGTCACAAGAGAGACAAAGAATTCAGAAAGACAAATGAAGTCCTCCCCAAAGATCCTATGACACGGAAGAAATGTTCATGGTTTGTGGTCCGATTAAGAGAATTCTCCTATGAATTATGATTCCTCCATAAATCATATAAATAATGCTTCAGTTTCCGTGCGAAGCTAGTTATGAATAAACTAAAGTACCAATCAAAAGCAGGGGTGAGTGGAGTCTCTGTACTATCTTCCATGTCGCTACTGACCCAGCTGTCTGACATATGTGAGATTGAAGCTCTTCACACTCCACAGGTGGTTTCCAAACAAGTTCATGCACACTTTCCACCATTCAGTTTTCACTCTGATTTATTTATCCAAGTGCCCATCTCAATCCACCAGCCACATCGGTTTTCATGGTTGTGTCTTTCGTCAGATGGCCACGAAAACTGTCCGATACGAAAAAAAATTGGGCTTCGAAGCCGAGACCCCACTCGATTTGCTCAACCCTTCATACCCAATTTTGTCCAAGTGACTTTTTTGTTAGATATGAACATGGGTCCCTGGGTGTTTGAGAAGAACGTAAGCTGCAAGATTTCTGCCACGATTCACTTCCAGGAGTGCATACATTAACACTCTATGTCCCTTTTGTAAATTGTTTGACTTTGTAGCATACCGTTCCCCATTTGGGAAAGCAAATATTGCTTCACTTTCCCCTTCCCAATGACTGCTTGTTATCGAATGTGCTGTAGCTATTTCCCATCCTTTGAAATGCTGCATACTCATTGTTGCAGTTCCCGTGAGATTTGTTGCACTTAACTGTTTCTGCCCTATTCCCAAGTTTATGTGATGCAATATGTTTGCACCAGACTGGTCAGGTCTGCACAGTGGTGTACTTCCCAATGGGTAAGAAGTGAAATTGGCATGGGTTTTTTTCCCCCTGTTTTGCAACTTGACATTTTTATTTTTGAAACGCATCTGGAGCCGTGCGATAAAACATTGAGAAAGTGGGTGCATCAAATATGCAAACTTTTTTTCCCTTGACATTGAACCAAAAAATTGTAAGGCATGAATTATGCGAGAAAATGCGGTAGTGTAATCTCCTATGCTGATTTTTAACAGAACTTGTCATCCAATTGTGACTTACGATATTCTGGCTTTGTAGGGATGAACAGTCTCGAACTCCTGTATTGTTTTATGAAACCAAAGAACCATTGTCCAATTCCTATCCTAACTAAAGGGCAAGCTTCACTGTTAGTGTTTAGCATTAACCTTCTGCTGATATTTTTCCCGATTCTTTGGAAAATGTACTTGGTCTATGCAGATTAGCGATAATTTGAATTTTCATATTGCCAATGCGATCGTATGGACATTCTTGCAACGGAAGACAGTGAAGCTTGGTATTGTCTCGCCTGTGATTTGTACACAAGGAAAGAAAGTGGCCACCATACCCAGCCTGGACTTTTTTATTGCTTATATTTCTTGCTCTGTGATGCAAAAGTAGACAGTATGTTACGTTGTGCAAAAGAAACATCTGAAAGACACGGCGAGCTTTTCGGAACTGAATAATAGAATGACGTTAAAACCATTCTCCTGCTCTGAGCTGAACAAGATCAGACTCAAATGCTATCTTATCGACTTATTGGTGTTGAAAGATGCAATGTTAAAAATGTTAACAAAAAAGGAAATTAACTGGAGTGTCCTACGAGATCATATCTGTCTAAATCTGAAATCACAATCTCGCTAGACTGGTAGGCACGGGAGAGGACAAAGCAGCGCTGAAGCTAATGATGTCAGGTTTAGACAGACACAGGACATGACCCAAAGAGCAGCTTCCTGGTTGTTGTTTTCTAGGGTGGATTCAATTCCGACATGTGTAAGGGGGCTCGGTGGCCTACTGTGCTTGTAATCCCTCCATCTTCACTTTACTTTGCTCTTGTTGGTGATTTTGTAATTTGCTCATCATTGAAGATACATATTTTCAGGAAAATTGCAGGAATGCCTATGATTAGGGACCCAGCCTTGGAGCTGAATATAATCCACACGTCACGTAAGAACAAAATATGGTATGCTTTGTGCAGAAGGAAAACGAGTGTTTCAAACAGTTTTTCACACCTCAAGCATTCACAAAGAACAGATAACCAATGTCTCCCCCCACACTGTTATATTATTGGTGAGGCTCACTGTTCAAATTTGTGGGTATTTCTGGCGATGCACTTGCACTATTAGGTGAGAACCTCACTGTTTGAGTTCATGGGAACTTGAGCCATTCTGTGAGAATCTCACTGTCCCAAAGAAAAATGTTAAATTTCACAAATAAAATTTTATTTCCAAACTTTGGCTAATTTTGTGAATTTAAGAAGCATTTTCTTTTACAACTTTGGTACTCTTCTACCATATTCTAGAAAACTTTGTGGAATAATGCATTTGTGGTTTTTAGGATCACTGAAAGTTTTCACAAATGTTTTATTTTACTTAAAGAATTTTTAATGGATTTGAATGTGATGTAATGCGAAATTGGAGCTAAATTTTAAAATTATTCTATTTCTATTAACTATGTGTGATATTGTTAGTTTTGTGCAAAATAGTCATGCAAGAACAAACTGGAAGAGGGAGCTTGTCTTGAAATCCCCCCCAAGGGATGCTGTACACTTTGTTCCATACTCATAAAGGTTTGGAAGTTGGTGGAGACGTGAAACAAATTGTATTATTTTGAGTACGTTTATTTTGGAGACTTGAACTTTTGATGAAAAAACAAAATTAATTTACTACTTGATGGTTCTTCACGCTGCCTCAGCCTATCTTCGCTATAATCTTCGTAAGTGCATTTTGAAAGGAAGAATCCTACAGCTTGCCTTCTTTGTTGTGTGGAGTCAAATGTGCTCGGAACTAAGGTGTTCTGCAATTTTCCTCTTGTTGTTTATTACCGTGCGAAACTGCAAGGCTCTTGTGTATCTCAAAATTAAATGGAATAAACAGAGTCTCATTTGGATTAGCTCTCTTGAAGCTTGTATCGGCCAGGGCAGGACAAACTTGTTAATTAACTTCGTATATCTGTTTTCCACGCATGGGGCTGTGCGTTCATTGCTCCACTTTCTTATAATTTGCTCACGACACTTGGAAGAGTTGTGGTAGCCTATTTCTATAAGCTGGGATGTAATTTTGTCATTCCGGTCATCTGTACCCTGGGACAGATGACCTCTTACTTCCGCCCCTTAAAACAAATAAACATGGTGTTCAACTGTACTCGCGCACTTCGTGTGGGCTGTTCTCAGATGTTGCATTACGGCACCCTGGGGTAAATTTGGAATGCTTGTAGGAAGTCTTGTTTTGTCTGTTGGTACTTCTGGCAGCTGCCTAACTTACATAATATTCTTGAGCATTGGTTACCGTGTAGGTTGTTGTTGTCATGGTGACCTCGTGATCATCAATCGTCTTTGTTTTGATACAAGTTTTATTATATTCCTTTAGATTTTTGTGATCCTGTGTCAACTAGGACATCAAAATTAGTTCAGAAGAAATATGAAGTAAATTTTAGATTTGTTTACGGCGTGAGGTGTATGGACAAGGGACAGAGGGCTGCTGTCACAGTAAATTTAGTGTCTGTGCAAATGACATCCTAAGGGTCCTTCAGGAAGTGGCAGAAGAGCACATGTTGTGCAGGCTTAGATTTACACAGTAGGTGAATGGTTATATTACTTATTTCATTATTCGAGCAATTAAGAAATGTTATATTTTGGTGATTTGTTTTTGTTTGTTTGTATTCTAGTCTTTTTTTTCTTTTCTTTTTTAATATACTTTATGTACCATATTTTGGTGGGGGTTTTTTCGACCGAGGAAATATTTCCTTCAAGACATCACACTAACTCTTCATTATGGTTCCTAATATTGAGGTGCTGAAGACAGACAACAAAGGCATTGCCTTCGGAAGTTGATGATTGATATAATTTTATATCCAGATGTATTAATGAACATTTTTATGACAATAAGTTCATTAGTTTCTGAGAAAAGTGTAATCGATTGCATGGCGTGCACTTTGCAATATTGAGATGGTGCGACTGAAGGATGTGTACAGGAAATGACTAAGGAAGCCAGGACAAAGAAGAGAGCTGAAAAGAGGAAGAATGAAGCTGGCAAGCTCTATTGCCTGGTATGTGTCAGAAACTAACGTTTTTGGTTAGTTGTCATTTATTGTAGCTGAAGTTCTTTTACATTCAAGTACACTTTCTCAGAGTCTACTGAATTTATCGCGGTTAATATTTCAAAATGACAAAAAAAGAAAAAGCAGTACATCAACTATGAAATTTGTTGAATGGCTAAATAATCAAATAATTAATTAAACCCTTTACCTACTAAGCCTGTACAACATGTGTGTGCAGTGTAGCTTGCTGGCTGTGTACCTAGAGAGATAAAAACATTTTTAATATTATTTTTTAGCTTGAATTTAAAATTCATTTTACATGAACTGGACATTTGAATATTCCATGTGATTGGTGGCCTCAGTTCTAATGTGAACTCTTCCATGTGTCGTTAACTTGCGAGTCTTATTGTCCTGCCCTGGTGTCCCTATCCCCTTGTACATACACAGCAGCTGAAGCCACCACGGGCTCCCGACGTGTAAGTGAAGCACCATTCTCTCTCGTAGACTGCTGCATGTTTGTGTTTGGTGTACTGCACATGCTTCCCATAGGTGCAGTCACTATTCTCATGCATGGTATGCAGTTCTTAGTATCATGTGTTTTATCTACATTTTATTATGTTTCTTTTTACAGAGAAAATGTATCTTCCCTCTTCCCCAGCTCTGTATACATTCCATTTTATAAACAATTTCACCAGTTCAGTGCCATGAGTCAGTTGTAAGCAATGTCTCATTGTATGCCAGTGACATTGTCAGCGATTCTCCAACTACGGCAAGATTGATTGGATTGTCCCACTGGTTCGTTGTATCTTTGATAGGATTGAAATCTGGAGACATGGCTGGCCAGCATTGATCTGGAGTCTAGTATCTCACTAAATACAAATACAGAGCAGCCAAGTCCCATCGTCTGAGGAGTCGTGCCGTGTTTACTCACATATCCAGTTTCTAGGTATCAAAATAGGATGTGCTGTCAAACAATGAGCGAAAATTGGTTAAAATGGGCAGTGATTCCATTATATCCTTGCAAAAAGAAACAACTTTCTTTATCTCTCACAGAATGCACCTGTTGAAACAAATTGTATTTAATAAAAGTCTAATATTAGTGAACTTGCTGAGATTGTAATTGTCATTGTGGGCATCTTCGCCACATACAGTATGAATGTGTATTGATAGGTATACTAAATATAATCCACCTTTAAGTCAATATATTGAAACTAATGATATATAATACTAGTTTTGGTTAGCTTGTAACCTTCCTCACTTATAGTTAAAATTTAAAATATTAAACTAAGAGAATCACTAATCTGAACATAAACATTCTATGCCCAAGATCGCAGGTTCAAACCCGGCCAAAGTAGTCGGATGTTTTTAGAGTGTTAAAAATCCCTTAGTATGCCTTCCCTTGGAGGGGAAATACAGCCGGCATTCCCATGTCATAGATTTATGGCGTGTAAAAGAACCTTCCACTAGTTACATTTGTGTGAAGCCAACATTTGTAGGCTCTAAGTTCGAACGTTCATCACCAGGTGCTGGTTGCATCTAGTAGCCAAGTCACAGTTAGGTGTCGACGGTAGCATTTGATAGCAAAAAAAGGAACTACTTGAAATTGATCGTCTGCAGTCCTTACCTGAATTACAGATAGCACACACTAATACAGCCATCACAATTAACACCGGTTATCAGACAATTTCTCCACACACCCAAAGTACACGGGGCTACATGACCGTGTTGTCGCAGCCCCTAAACTGAGGAACCAACCAGCATTCTATGAACAAAAATAAGCATTAAAATAAAAATATTCACTATAAAATATTTTCAGTAATCGTTGAATAACCTTCCAAAATATATAAAAATTCTGGTTAAAATAATGTTAATTCATAATCATAATGCTGTCTATATTCATAACAATTCTTCAGATCAGATTCAGATTTCCATCTAAGTGTGAAGCGGCTTCGGTGACGTAACTGGTAGCATGCTGAATGTTTATGCCCAAGGTCGCGAGTTCAAAGCCGGCCGAAGTCGTCGGATTTTCTAAGAGCGCCAAAAATCCCTCAGTATGCTTTCCTTTGGAGGGGAAGTTCCAACGTTCGTTGCGAGTTGCTGGTTGCGGTGGCATCTAGTAGCCAAGTTCACAGCTAGGTGTCGTTGACGGTAGTACCTGGTAGCAACATTAGTAACTACTGCTTGAAATTGACCGTCTGCAGTCCTTACCTGAATTACAGACTAATACAGCCATCCCAAAGTACACGGGGTTACATGACCGCGTTGTCGCAGCCCCTAAACTGAGGAACCAACCAAAATCTCTGCGGTAGATATAATTTTGCGTGAAGAAGTAACAGACCGTTACATAGTTGCACATCAGTGTCGAAACCTAGCATAAGGACAGTGTGACCACAAGTATAAAAATGGACCCCAAATGACAAGAAGGTTACCGTTCCCATAAGACAATAAAATGTTTAAAATAAGCATAAAATGACGAAAAACAAAGTTAATTAAGCTCCAATTATAAAATACCTTCTCGCATTAAATGAGGTCTGATCCTTCTACGAAAATCTGCATATTCTGCCTATTTTCGCCTATCCCCAAGTTTGTCCGGTGAAATCTACCTCCGCCTTCCCACTTTATCAGGCGGCTTTGGTGGCGTAGTCGGTAACATGCTGAGCTTCTATGCCCAAGATACCGGGTTCAAACCCGGCCGAAGCCGTCGGATTTTTTAAGAGCGTTAAATATCCCTCAGTATGCCTTCCTTCGGAGGGGAAGTAAAGCCGGCGGTCCCATGTCATAGATTTATGGCATGTTAAAGATCCTTCCACTAATTGCACCTGTGTGAAGCTAAATTGGATAGGTTAAGAATGTATACAACGCTCTTAGGTTTCTATGTTCGTTGCCAAGAGCCGACTGCGGCGGCGTCTAGTAGCTCAGTTCTGAACTTGGCCTCGTAGTCGTTGACAGTGGCGCTTGGCGGCAAAAGTAGGAACTATCTGAAAAATTGTTAGTTGCAGTACTTAAATTAACAAACAGATAACACACACTAATACAGTCATCACAATTAACACCGGTTATCAGACAGATTCTACACACACCCAAAGTACACGGGGCTACATGACCGCGTTGTCGCAGCCCCTAAACTTAAGAACCAACCAACCAACCACTTAATCAGATGGAAATACTGAATCTGATCTCGTGCAAGTGCGTTGTCATGGCAACGTCTGATGGTCCATGCCTCATCAATTTAGTAGTGTTGCCATGGCAACCACTGATAGCTCTTGGCATTTTCTTATAATTCCGAAATCATTTTTCTCGTCCCTTGGCGTAATGGTGGGTCATATCAAAAATTCTTTCAGACAAAAGTTTTAGGTAATTATTAGGGGAATATTGTCCATTTTGTACGGTTTTGATATTGTGCCTATTAAGAGAGATATGATTAATGTTTCCCGAAAAAACCACTTTTTTCCACCCCTTTGGTCAATGGTTGGTGCTATCAAAAATCTTATTTGACATAAATTTTTGGCACTTATCCGACACATATTATGAACTTTGAATGGATTCGATATTGCACGTATTAAGAGAGTTATAGCGAAATTTCACTTTTTCGAAAAAAGCCCCCCATTTTCACCCCCTTCGACCGATTTAGCCCAGTAACGAACTCGACCGAGATTTTATATGTATACATCTTCGGTAAAAAATTCGAAGTAATTGGTGCAAAATTACGGCAGTTATCGTGTCCACAAGAAACTGATATACATATATATATACATATATATATACATAAATTATATATAAACTTTTGAACTGACGGTGGTTTTGGGGTCTGGGGGATGTGAAACGCGAAGATATGTCGAAATTTTCCGGAAGTCGAAACATGGGACCCATTGCAATAGTTAGCTTTCTAATGAAATCTACCTAAAAGGAACTACTTGAAATTGATCGTCTGCAGTCCTTACCTGAATTACAGATAGCACACACTAATACAGCCATCACAATTAACACCGGTTATCAGACAATTTCTCCACACACCCAAAGTACACGGGGCTACATGACCGCGTTGTCGCAGCCCCTAAACTGAGGAACCAACCAGCATTCTATGAACAAAAATAAGCATTAAAATAAAAATATTCACTATAAAATATTTTCAGTAATCGTTGAATAACCTTCCAAAATATATAAAAATTCTGGTTAAAATAATGTTAATTCATAATCATAATGCTGTCTATATTCATAACAATTCTTCAAATACTGGTGTTATCAAGTTAATGTAAATTTGTTTAAAAAAAATCAGATTTGTTACATTTGAAGTATTATATGAAAATTTAAAAAAATATACAAATATTGCTTATAAAAAGTTTTGAAGCTCAAAAATAATCAAAAATCTGCTTCTATAAATTATTCTTCATGTGTTATTGACATCCTATTCACATGCTCAGTTGTAAATTTAAACTCGTAAGTCTCCAGGATGTCATTATGGATAGAGTTAATCAAGCAACGGCCCCTTGTCCCGGGCAGAGGGTGCGAAGAATCTCCAGTTTTAATCAAATGACATCTTACACGAGATTAGCAACGTGGAATGTGAGGAGTTTGTTCATGGCTGGCAAACTTGATAATGCAATTATTAAAGAAATTACAAGATTAAAGATTGATGTTCTTGGAATAAGTGAATTAGGATGGCCAGGCAGAGCAGATGGGAATCTGTACTGCTCTGGCAGTCCTGGAACTGATCAATGGTGTAGCAATATTTGTGAGGTCAGATATTGTGAAATAAGTGATCAATTTTGTTCCAGTATCGGACAGGCTCATTTCAAGTAAACTTAATAATGTACAGGTACACGCTCCAACAGCAGATTCTTTTACAAAGACTTGCAAAACATCCTTAAAGCAATGAAAAGTGATAATGTCACAATCATATTGGGAAATTTCAATGCAAAGATCGGAAGAGGAACTTTGGGACTTGGTGAATCCAATGGTCGTGGAGACAGGTAGTACCAATTTTGCCAAGAAAATGAAATGGTTATCACTAACACATGGTATCAGCTTCCAAATCACCAGCTGATAATGTGCATGACAATCCGCAAAGAAATCAGATTGATTACATCCTCATCAATAAGAGATTCAAGAAGGTTAGTACATACCCAGGGGCAGATGTAGGCTCTGCTAGTAGCTAATGCACAAATGAAATTAAAAGTTTTGCATAAAACCAAACATTCGAGGATAATAGATCAGAGGAAAATAAATAACTGACAGATAAAACACCTACTTGCTAGTGATCTTACTAAAGAATTAGAACAACTAGTACTGATCAGTCAAGAGGTAGAGCATCAATGGAAGGAAATAAAAACGACTATACAGAGTAAGTAAAAAACACTTGCAGCCGGATGGTAGGACAAAGAAGAAAAGATGGATGAAAGAACGCATCCTGGATTTGATGGAAGAATGTAGGAAAGTTAAATCTAACAGGGACCAATATGGACAGATTCATTCTTAAATTAGAAGAGAAATTAGAAAAGCCAAACAAGATTGGATGAAGGAAAATTGTACAATGATAAAGAATCTTGAGGAAAAAGCATGATACTTTTAATATGCATAAAGTCATCAAGGAAGTAACTGGAAATTTCAGGCGAAAGATGCCTCTTAAAGGATAGCTCCAGTAAGCCTATTATAAATAATCTTGCAGAGCAAAACCAACTCCATACAGGCCATGGAGGCCCTGGGAGTAGTGGAAGGTAGAGGCTTCCACTTTTTGTGACATCGGCACTAGATGGGATGGCCGTCTTTGCTCCCAGGAATTACCCTGGTACTCATTTCTGGTGAAGGCTGAGTGAACCCCAGGGATATTTGCGTTTCTGAAAGTGGTAGTTTTGTTTCTAAAATCCACTACCTGGGTGAGGATTGAACCCACTCCCTTTCAGATAAGTCATCGTGACAAAGTCAAAACTTGGAAAAAATATATTGCAGACCTTTTTTTGATCACCGACCACCACTCAATGTTGTTAATGATTGCACGGATGGGCCAACAATATTGAAATCGGAAGTAAGTCGTGCAATAAATCAATTAAAAGTTGGAAAATCATTCGGTCCTGATGATATTTCAGCCGACGTTATAAAACTTATAAATGGAAAACAAATTGATAAGATAGTGCACCTCTTTTATAATATGCAGTATATAACTCTGGTGAAATACCTCAAGACTGGCTATTATGTACATTCATTCCCCTTCCAAAGCAATCAACTTCAAATAGATGCAGTGGATATCAACTTATAAGCCTACTGAGTCATCTGCTGAAAGCCTTTTTGAAAATTATACCTGGCCGAATAAGGAAGAAATGTGTCATCAGATAGAAGCTACTCAGTTTGGATTTCGAAATGGTTATGAAACTCGCAAGGCTATCTTCGGACTAACAACTCTCCTTCAAGAATGCTGGGACCAACAGAAAGATGTATACGCCTGTTTCATAGATTACGAAAAAGCATTTGATAGAGTGAAACATAATGAGCTCATCAAAATACTTCAACAAATTGGAATTGATGGTAAAGATATAAGAATCACTGAAAACCTATACTGGCATCAAAAAGCTGTAGTGAAGATTGATGATGATACATCAGATTCTATGGACATTAGAAGAGGAGTTCGACAAGGATGTATTCTGTCTCCATTATTATTCAACATTTACTCGGGAGCTGTATTTCGGGCAGTAGGAGATACAGCAGTGGGAATCAAGGTCAATGGGGAACTAATACGTACACTTACATATGCAGATGACACAGTTCTTCTGGCCAGTAGTATTGAAACATTAATAAGCTTAATATATTTGAAGAAGAAATGGGTCTATCGATCAACACAAAGAAAACAAAATTAATGGTTTTCAGTCATAGAAGGGGTGAAGTAATTTTGATTCTGAAAGGTCAACAAATCCAACAAGTTGACAAATAGTACCTTGGTTGTTGGTATTCAGAGGATTTTAATCCAGATCTTGAAATTAAGACCCGTATAGAAATAGCAAGGTCAACTTTCAAAAAAATGAGAGCTTTATTGTGTGATGATGCCTTAAATTTAAAACTAAGGCAGCATATTGTAAAATGTTATGTTTGGTCCACCTTGCTTTATAGAGTAGAAGCTTGGACATTAAAATCATCCTCCATCAAAAGGCTTGAAGCTCTGGAAATGTGGTTCTTTAGAGGGATGCTGAAAATACCTTGGATCTCTAATGAACAGGTATTGCGGGGAGCAAACTCGAAGCGGGAACTGATGATTACCATCAAATGTAGGAAAATTGCATACCTGGGTCACGTGTCACACAATATTACACCTCATTTTAAAGGGCAAAATTGACGGACATCGAAGAGCAGGCAGGAGAAGGACGTCTTGTCTGCGGAATCTTCAAGACTGAACTGGCACAAAAATGATTGAACAACTGTACCGTGGTGCTGAGGATAGACAAACACTATCTATATTGATTGCCAACGTCCGGGAGACTGGGCAGGGCATATAGAAGAAGAAGGAGGTCTCCTTTTGAATTAGAATAAATTGAGTAATGGAGTAGGAAACTGTAGTGAAACGTCCCTTGTGTTTTTCAATGTGTTATCATCCAATTCAAATGGTCGATTTGAATTGATTTTCCATCTGCATTGCATGTCGGCATAAATACATGCAATGCAGGCGGAAACGTTTTGAAAACGCGGGGGACATTTCACTAACATAGCCACATCTCTCAATTTGATCTTTATTCAAAAGAAGGCTTGTAGGTACAGATGACCAAAATTAAACTGAACATTTGAATTGGATGATTGAAATTGGACTGGGAATTACAGTTAATTTCGTAATGCCAGAAATAAATTACATGAATTATTTATACTCACAGAAATGGGGGCTAAATCAAACATCAGATCCTGCTCACTTCAGTAGATATGTGTCTTAACACTTGGGAGCTGTTGAAGTGTTTTGTTATTAACTCTTATTTTTCAAATGAGCTTTTGTAGACAGCCTGTTCTTGTATTGATGTCCACTTCACAAAGCTCGGCAGGACATTGTCGCTCCGCCAGTGACGGCTCAGTTGGGCGCGCATATGTACGGCAGAGTACGGTGCTTAAAATCAGTATCATGCATTTTTTTCTCACCATGTTGACGGTAGATGCCGAAAATGTTCCCCATCCACTGCCAAACATAATCGGCATCTCCTTATGAAGTTTCCGGGTACTCCGGTTAATTTACCTTCACTAAGGAAATAACGACCTTTACGTCTATTTTTATTGTTTACTGAACCTGTACGTTTGAATCTCTCACACGAGCGAAACTAGTCGTCCAATCTGTGAGTATAAATAATTCATGTAATTTATTTCAGGCACTAGGAAATTAATTGTAATTCCCAGTCCAATCTAATTGAGCACACTCGTGTTGGCCAACTGCAAAGCTTCTACTATTAGATTACTTAGGCTTCTAATAATACTTCAATAATACAACCTAAGAATAGCTCAATTTCTACAAAGAAACAAATATTATTTGATCCACCGTAATGGTAAGCCTGTGAAGTAGAAATGCGGCTTTTAAGCACATCGAAAGTTTATATGAATTGTTTGGTTCAAAAATATCATTGCGGCTGATGTGTGAGTCAATACGGTACGGTACAGTCTGCTTGGGTTGTGATAGTGTGGCAACTGACAAACTGTGCATCCTGGAAAGTGAGGCTACAGATGGACTTCCGCAATACCAGTGGCCAGAGAGGGATTCCAACCATTTCCTGACCTTTTTGTTAGCCATGATAGTTGTAAAGATTTGAAGACAGATATCCCCATCTTATATTGTTGTGTGCTTGTAATTTGTGGCTTTGTGGCAGGTTGTTGACCCTGGTAAACCCAATGGGCTGTGGACTGAATAATAACCATATGTTTTGCATGTTTTATTGTTGATTCCTACATTAATTCTCTGCAGGTTAGATTGTAAATGACTTCTTACCAGTTCAGCTGAAAGTGTATTAGAGGCTAGAGAAAGCATGAATTCAAATCCTCCTGCCCTGTCGAGTTTCTTTCATGCAATTTCAGAAGTGGTGGTTGTACCAACCTATGAACATATTTTATAGTCTTGGTACATCTTGAATCTACATTGGAAAATACAATCAATCATTGGATGGATAAAGGATAGTCTCTGCAGCCGGAGCTTTTCAACGCTCATTTTGGCCTCCCAGCAGGGGGTGTAATTTAGTATCAGTTATGATAGCATCAGGCTGTACAAGATGTGCTCCTTCAACAATGCTTATCTCCCAAATCTTTGAGTAAGCATCGCTACCATATTTCCTGGCAGAATAATATATTTTTGCCTAATTTTCTTATTTAAAAAAAATCAGACAGTTATGTCAAGTAAGCCCAATAATAATGTTATTGGTTTTACGTCCCTTTAACTACTCTGGCTTTTAGAGACGCCGGAATTTTGCCCCGAAGGAGATCTTTAACGTGCCAGTAAATCTACTGACACGGCTCCCTCGCATTTGCGCACCCACAAATGCCAGCTGACTGTGTCAGGATAAAGTAAGCCCAAATTTGTCATCCTTGGTGTTGCAGCATATATTATCACTTATCACTGGCTTCCACATGCCACCTCCTCGGGTACAGGTTAGCAACAGAGCTCGCGACAGCACACTAATACAGTTTCAATATCCTATGCTACAATTATGCCATGAAATTTTATAAATCAATCATGGATTTGACAATGAATATGCCAGGAAATGTAGTATTTACCAACGGGAGAAATTTAATTCATGTTTTTTACACCATTTGTGTATCCCCTAAAAAATCAGTTTTAGTATAGTCTAGGATATTGCCGATAGATCATGTTCCATGGAAATTCTAACTGATGTGCATGTTATAGTTCAGTGTACCACCCTTTAGGCTTACCCTGGTGTTTCTGTAGTTGCTGATGAATTCCTCTTTACTGTGCGTTGAAGGTCCTGTTCCTATGGTCGAGGATGGTAGTGATTGTCGTATTCATCGGCCCCCTCGGTACACACTTATTTTTTTTAAATTTGGAGGTGGATGCCACTAGAAGGAATGGTCCAATAACTACAGTGGCCTATGTATGGAAAAAACAAATTTTAAATTTACAATATAAATAAATAAACTAATTTCAAATTAGACTAAAGAACACTTCTTATAGTTTATGGTGAACCTGCAAACAGCAACCACAGAAAGTGACTGCGTTGAAATCATGTTGTCGTGGTTCCTAGTTCGATACCCAGCGGCCATAAAGCACTATTTCCTGCAAATATTAGCGAGACAAAAGGTAGCACCGTAGCCTCCACTAGGGTGGACGATACCGAGTACAGCCATATGGCGGGAACAGAACTATCGTCGAGGGCCATTTGATCCCGTTTATGAATGCCTTGCAGCTCTGCTTTCCCAGCAGCTTCAGGCCTGAATGAAGCAGGGTGTGTGGCTAATAAACAAAAGCTCACCGACGAGAACATGCTACTGGATTGGTCGAATGTCATGTTCTTTGACGAGAGCGGGCCATTAAGCCGTGTTGCACACGCTCTCACTGCCGGGCAATGTGTGCACATTTTAGAGGTGTCATACAGGACCAAACGTTCCCAAGCTTATTGACTAGCCAAGACGAATTGAGGCCCACCACAAATACGAGCGCGTCAGATAGCTTCTGCCCTGATCCATCCATGGACCACCCAAGAGCCACTCACTAGAATGGCATGATAAAACATGTACGTTATTGTAGGAAAGAATGAAACTTTGTTGCTACATCGTGGCCATGTAGCCACATGTTCTTGGGTATATGTGGAATTTGTCTGATAACCTGTGTTATTGTGCTGGCAGTATTACTATGCGGCTTGGGAAAGAGGAGGCCGTTGCCTTAAATTAGGAACCATCTGGAGTAGAAGTGGAAACGCATGGAAAACCGCTTCCAGGATGGAATCGAACCCTCGTCTTCTCAGTTTTGCCTCAAGACGCTTAGTGTACCCCGTCCAGCCCTCGGACTAGATTTTTTTTTGGCAGAACCGGGAATCGAACCTTGACCTCCAGGGCGACTGAGATGGACACTTCACAGAACTTGAACACAACTAATGTCTCAGGCCGAGAGATGTGCCTATAGACGAAATAGAAGCAACTTGGCAACGCAATGTTGTATGTGAATGCTCATTTTCTCTTTCTTTGTGGCTCTTATCACAGAATTCACTTTATGTTTCCTTGACCACCTCGTGGTGTAGAGGTCCGGGTTTGATTCCTGGCTCTGCTAAGAAATGTAATTCTGGTGAGGGCGGGGGTGGGGTACACAGCTTCGTGAGGCAAACCTCAGCCATCCTGGAATTGGTTTTCCATGGTTTCCCACTTCTACTCCAAGCAATTCCCAGGATGGTTCCTAAGACCACGGCTGCCTCCTTACCAATCCTCGCGTGAATTACTGACCCCACAATAACACAGGTTATCATGATGTCCAGGCCCCTAAAATGAAACAATTTACACTTTGTCATAAATCGGATCATTACTGTCCTATGATTGTTTTGCACCCTCTTTGTGCCAGATGACTGTAGCTATCTCATGAAATTTCCTTTTCGTATAAATGTTTGTATTCTTTTTAAATATGAATAATGTTATTGTTTTAACTAAGGAGCAGTTGAGCACGACCAAATGCCATCCCCTGCCTAGAAACAGACCTTTACAAATGTTTTTTCTAGATACTTAATGTCACTGTTTTGTTTCTGTTTTCCAGCAAACAGTTAAATAATACCAGTAACAACCTCCTAGATTTATCAGAATTTGATGCGTTTAGCACAAATAACCAGAACACCACGCTGGTGACAGAGACGACGGGAGAGTTGGAGCAGATCCTCGACCTCGCCAACGAGAATGTGACGAGCAATGGTCCGACAGTGCAGCCGTTCATCGCCTTCCAGGACAACCTGGGCAAGAAGCAAGACACGACCGTCGCTGGTTAGTAATAATACAGGGTGTATCATAACTCGTTAGGGAAAAGGAATAATTGCAGAGTTGTCCGAGCATGTATTTACTGAGAGGATGCTGACTCGTCCTGATTGCAAGACACTGGTTACAATTGTTTCACAAGTAATCTTGTTGCAAATGAATTTGATGTGGGCTGGCAAGGTTGCTTGGCCACCACACTTGCCTAACTTGACCCTCTTTTACTGTTGGTGACATGTTCACCACTCATCTTCGTTGCGTTTGGCTCTCAATTCGAAGATGATCCGAGGCCTGCATTCAGGCAGAAGGACAGTTAATCTAGTATGGAACACTGTGAGCATATTTGGTGCAACAGTTAGCTATACTGAATGTGGCTATTCATACACATGATGCTAATGTTGGTTCCATAGTTTAGGGGCTGTGTGTAGTCCCGTGTACTTTGGGTGTGTGTAGAATGTGTCTGATAACCAGTGTTAATTGTGATGGCTGTATTAGTGTGTTATCTGTGATTCAGTTAAGGAATGCAGATGATGAATTTTCAAGTAGTTCCTACGTTTGCTACCAATTGATACTGTCAACGACACCTAGCCGCGAACTTGGCTACTAGATGCCACCTCAACCAGCACCTAGCGACGAACGTTGGAACTTATAGAGCGCTAATCAAATCATCATCATCATCAAATTCCAGCTCCAGTCACCCGGGTGCTGTTAACGAGCCCTCGTCACCTTTTCCTGTCCATGAATAGTTGGTCTTCATGGGTCCTTCTCCAGTCTAGCCCTTTGTCTTCAAGATCATCCTTGATTTGGTCCAACCATTTCTTCTTTGGTCTTCCTACTGGTCTTTTTCCTGGGATAATCTTGTTGAAATAAGCTTTTGGTGTTCTCTCATCTCCCATTCTTTGAAGATGCCCATACCATCCTAATCGTTGCTTCTGCGCTAATCAAATCTAACCTACAAATTTTAGCTTCAGACAGTTGTAGTTAGTGGAAGGTTCTTTTACATGGCATAAATCTATGACATGTGCCTGCTGGCTTTACTTCCCCCTCCAAAGGAGCGCATACTGAGGGATTTTTAATGCTCCTAAAACATCAGACGACTTCGGCCGGGTCTGAACCCGCGACCTTGGGCATAGAAGCTCAGCATGCTACCAACTACGCCATCGAAGCCGCCATGCTAATGTTGCTAAGGTTTTTTTCATAGTAGACTGATGAAAGGAGCAGGTTATCGATCAACTCAGTCAAATGTAGTTCAATGTTTGCAGAGTTTCATGATCATATTCCAAACAAGCCACATGCTTGTTCTTCATTGATGTGGAGGTTCATGAGCACAACACTCGTCGGATAGATCTACAAATGAATATTCACTCAAATTTTAATTCAAAAGTCACTTCAAAGTAAGGTACATCAGAACTCGGAGAAGATATGGGAAAAGTGGCTCCAATGGTATGGTCACGTCCAGCCCGCACCTGGAACAGTTACCCATTTCACTTCTTCCTTTGAAAATAATGGACAACGTCCATGTGGACGACCAAGGCAGCGCTGGCATGGCAAAGTAAATGCTGATCTGAAAAATCTCCACTTAAGACCACAAGATGCCCAAGATAATGCAAAATCAAGGTCAGAACAGCGGGAAAACGTTAAGAAGAACTCTTTGACTAATTAGGGATTGGTATGATGTGGATACGTTCTGTCAAAGTTAAACCCACAAACATAGAAAGAGACCTTCTCACAGCACATTACAGAGCTTTACTCGATGTATTGCACAGGAAATGATAAGATAAATATTTAAAGCCAAATAAAGGGATAATTTTGCAGTAATCGAAGATTATAGCGTATTGATCTTCTACATATTTGTAAGCACACACTGGAACTGCTGCAACACATTCATGCCCTAAGGAGCAACCTCAAACTGTCAGGTCCGGTGGTTACTAAAACCATACTGGTTTATCAAGCTCCCAAGTTAGGCTTCTCGCTTGCTGAGCCCAAGGTTGCAGGTTCGAAACCTGGCGCAGTCAGCTGGCATTTGAGGGTGCACCGTGTCAGTACATTTACTGGCACGTTAAAGATCCCCTTCTGGGCAAAATTCCGGCACCCCAGCGTCTCTAAAAGCCAGGGCTGTTAAAAGGGACGTAAAACCAATAACATTATTATTACACAAGTTAGGCTTGCATGACATGGCCTTGAATTTTTTTGGAGTAAAATAAGTATGATTAATGTTGTCAACTTTTCCAGCAAGGTGGTCACCATTCTCCGTCACTGAATAAATGATTTCTATACTTGTGGATGATTGAACCTGTGTAACGAACAAAGACGGCAGCCCATCGAGCTTTACTCGATGTATTGCACAGGAAATGATAAGATAAATATTTAAAGCCAAATAAAGGGATAATTTTGCAGTAATCGAAGATTATAGCGTATTGATCTTCTACATATTTGTAAGCACACACTGGAACTGCTGCAACACATTCATGCCCTAAGGAGCAACCTCAAACTGTCAGGTCCGGTGGTTACTAAAACCATACTGGTTTATCAAGCTCCCAAGTTAGGCTTCTCGCTTGCTGAGCCCAAGGTTGCAGGTTCGAAACCTGGCGCAGTCAGCTGGCATTTGAGGGTGCGCAAATGCAAGGGAGCCGTGTCAGTACATTTACTGGCATGTTAAAGATCCCCTTCTGGGCAAAATTCCGGCACCCCAGCGTCTCTAAAAGCCAGGGTTGTTAAAAGGGACGTAAAACCAATAACATTATTATTACACAAGTTAGGCTTGCATGACATGGCCTTGAATTTTTTTGGAGTAAAATAAGTATGATTAATGTTGTCAACTTTTCCAGCAAGGTGGTCACCATCCTCCGTCACTGAATAAATGATTTCTATACTTGTGGATGATTGAACCTGTGTAACGAACAAAGACGGCAGCCCATTCACTTACTGCGTTGTAAGAATTCCTCACGATCACAAGCAATAATATTTACATATGAAGGCCATGCTGAAATTCATGAGCAACATTTTTCTCTTTAATCACAATCCCTTAATATAGAATAACCATGCACATCAGCGCAATCTTCGGACTTTCCGGAACACATGCCGGTACTCTGAAGTCACGTGGCCACAAAATGGCCGACATCGATATTTCGTTCCGGCAACGTGCTGTGATAAAATTCCTTGTTAAAGAAGGAATCCCTGCTGCTGAAATTCACGAGAGACTTCATCGTGCTTAAGGGGATGTGTGCTAGCTGTGTTCAGAGATGGGTGAAACATTTAACCTTCATCACCCTTAGCATATGCTTCCTTCTCCACTCCTAATTTCTTGCTGACTTACGAAGAAACCTTGGTTTGCAGATGACACTCAAACTTAGATTAGCCGATGACACGGTGGCTGCTGATCGCATTATAAGCTTTATAAGTGAGAGTGGGTTAGGGCCAGATATCTAAATTTTGCAGTATAAATTTAATCAACGACTTGTTAGTTTTTGAATGATTTTGTTGTTGTTGTTTTTCCATAATTTTTGTTTATTTTTATAATTTATATTTTAATTTAATTTTTTGTTTTATTAATTTTTGGTCTTTTTGAATTTAGGTGTCCACCTCAAAATTTTTAATTCAATTTCCAATTTGTATTCTTAAATCGGTGTTAAGAGGCGCAGATGACCTCGTAGTTCCGCCCCTTAAAACAACAATAACTAACTAACAGCAGCAGCAAAACAATCTAACACAAAATATAATTACTGTACAGTATATTATATGAAATGTATTTCCACATCAGTTGTTGGTGCCTCATTGTAACTATCACTGTCCACTAACTGTTCTAAAATACCCAGTTCCGTGAACGAAGATGAAGCAGACGGCAGGTTTAAATTCAATCTATATCATCAGTAAAACTGTCCTAAACATTCGAGAATAACGGAGGTTAAAAATTCATTATAATTCCTGTAAACTATAGTAAATAGGGAGAGGTGTTCTCTCGGAGACCACTAGATGGCTGCACAGCACATAAGTCATTGTCATGTGATGTAGGACTCTAACATCGGAGCGGAAGTTAAATATTTTAATGTCCAACCCCACTGGACATTTGAGTGCAAAAGGTTAAAGCTGGTAACACGAGCATTCAGGATCAGTCGCCAGTGAGTGCCACATGACAGATGTATCACTGTCAGTGAAATTGCGACAAGTCTTGCAGTGCAGGAAATGATTTGCGAGTTGGAATTCCGAAAATTGTGTTCTGGCTGGGTCCCACAGTTGCTCACTGAAGATCACGCAAGTTCATCACTCAGAACCTTCTTCAGAGACATGGAAATGAAGGAGATGATTTTTGGATAAGTATTGTTACGGGGGATGGCCTGTTTCCACCATTATGAACCAGAAACCAACGACAAAGCATGAAAAGGCACCATTTGGATTTGCTGACAGGCAAAAAACAGCAAAGACAGTGAAGTCTTGAATACAGTTTATTGAGAATATGGTACATCGTGCATCCTTCCCGCTTAACATTACCCACTATTTATGCTTAGCCTGGCTTTGTTTGTTATGTCTAGGGTTCGAAAGTTTAAGACCTAAAGAAGTACAAAATATGCAAGCAAATATGCCCTGAAAACTAGCTAAATATGACCTAAAAATCATGGCATTTCCTTGTTTGCTACTTGCTTCTGAGCTGAATATATCTAGTCTACAGGAGTGGCATTCTATTGAAAGGTGGAAGCACACTATCGTCATGTTCCGTGACCTCATGCGTACAGTGTCACAATCTAACTTCTCCAGAAAGATGTGCTAAAAGACGTCCATAGACGAGCGCCTTCTTGGAATCAGGTCTTCTAAACCTGGTATCTGCCTGTTCAGGGAAAAGAAAGAAAAATATATACACTACACTATTCGAAAATCCTGTGTTTGAAACTCGACGTAGATAACACGTACCTTGTTAACGACGCCTCAATTTAAACAAAAATGCTGAAATTGTAACCAAATATGACCAGAACAATAAAAATGGCCGAAATATGCATTTATAGGCAACATCAAATTGCTTTAAACGTGGTCAGGGACCCGTTATTCAAACTTATTTTTCAGATTTCAGGTAAAATGAGCTCTGGAAAAAATATGACTTTTCCTTAAACATCCGAACCTTAGTTATGTCATAGCGTGAATAGGGGTGAACTCTCCAAAAATGTGTGTTTTTTTAGATTTAGATTAGTGTTTACCTTAGCTAAATGGATTTCTGTGGCTTCTTTCATATCAAGTTCCCTACCTTCTGCTGCGTAGTCTGGTGAAGCTATGTCCGGTGTTGTACAACACTGCAGTGTAGATAGCTTAGAAGCCATTTTTACAGTGTTGCCTTATTGACTGCAGTGTGTCTGCTAGTCTGTGCTACACAATTTGTTTTACATCCTGTTTCTTGGCACGAAAATGAGTAAACTCCTGATTTTGAGTACAGGTTCTGGTTATATAACTTACTATTATGTAAGTGCTTACCAGGTGTGTTATTTGTTGTGAATGTTATTTGGATTCCTTGTTTTTTAAAAAGCTAACCTTATTCAATTGTTTGTATTTGCATTATTAACCCCATTATAAAGTTATATAGAAAGGGACATTGACAGCATTCATATCTGAAGCTCGTTACAATTAACAAATCACAGTGTTGACATGAACAATATTAATAATAAAGTAACATTATTAGAAGTGCCATAGACCAACTGAGACAAGTTGCACAGGTTATAAATAGCTTAATTAGACGAAAATACACTATTGTTGTGCTTAAATGTAATACAGTGGAACTTCGTTAGTACGTTTTTGAAGGGACTGAAATAATTGGACGTCAAAAGCGGGAAAACATACTACCGAAAATGCCATACTGTATTTACGATGTGTAAAAATAATTTTAAAAAAGCGTGTCATCGACGTGTGCGTGAAATTGCCCACCTTAAGAATCGTGTAAAAATAATTTTGAAAAAGTGTATCGTAGACGTGCGCGTGAAATTGCCGACCTTAAGAATTAGTTAATGCGCTGCTAGTCACAACATAAACATAGGTTTGTCAGCAACTAACAGGGGGAATAAATAACAATGTGCAAATGAATTACAGTATTGTATGAACTTTAATCCCCCCAGATTTTGATTTCAACATATCTGGCTCAGCTCTGATAAAGGTGGAACACTTCTCGTATCTTGGTAGTATTCTATCAGCGAACTGTACCTCTGAGAAGGATGTGGAAAACAGAATTCAGGCTGCCCCTGTGGCTTTTGGACGTCTCTCACATCGTGTGTTTCTGAACAAAGATCTAAGTATCTGCACGAAAGTATTGGTGTACCAAGCTGTTGTTATTTCTACGCTACTCTACGGATGTGAAACCTGGACCCTATATCGCCGGGACATCAAGAAACTAGAACGCTTTCATCAACAAAAACTTAGATCAATCATGAACATCAAATGGGATGACTATGTTGGTTCGGCCACTGTCTTGGCAAACCAGTTTTTGTGTTTCCACTCTGTGTGGTTGTACATATCTGTATTATTTGTCTTCATTGCATTTATTCATTGTCAGGTTGGTTTTGTTTATGTTGATTGGTTGTCGTGATCTATTTGTTTTGATTGCATGTAGTACTCCCACTGCCGTGTTTCTAGTAGGATATTTTTGCTTAGAAGGTATTGTGGTATTTCTAAGTTGGCCACATTGATTCATCTTTAACTTGTTTTTGATCTCTACTGTGATTGGCAGCTTTCGGCCTATCAGAGGCCTCTAATTTGGTTTTTTAAACTCTCTACTGTGATTGGCTGCTTCCAGCCTATCAGAGGCCTCCTTGCTGCTTGTAGCGACCAATCACGTGTTTCTTCTTCGTTGTTCTCCAAGTGTAGCCATGACACAATGCTGTGCTTCAATGCTGGTTGTGATATATCAACAAGTATCCAGCTAATCATTTCTATAATTGGTGCTATCTTCATAGTAACCGTGCTTAGCAATCATGTCCTATGCACATGATTCATATTTTGTTTGGGCAGTGACATTACGGTGATTTTCGATCTCATCATCACCATGCTTGATGTTGATACGCGTCATGTCGACGAATTCTTCAATCCGCGGCGTCGGATAGTTTGTTATAATGTGTTTACTTCTATCTTCATCTACTGCCTAACAATTGGTCTTCACGCGTATGAATAATGATGATGCTTCGTGTGATAAGTAATTCATCGTGTCTGGAAGCATGTTACAAGGCTAGGCATCATCACTAATGAAGGTTGACGCTAGGCTAAACTGCTTTACTATTGTGACAATACCGCGCGATTGGCATGTCCCGGTATTTGTATGATAGCAACTACTTAGACTTCCTGCAACATCACTGGAATGGAAGTTGACGCTGGGCTTAACTACTTTACTATTGTGACAATACCGTGCGATTGGCATATCCCGGTATTTGTATGACAGCAACTACTTTGACTTCCTGCGTTTCACACATAATTTGTTTTATTAACAATTCATTTTGGGCTTACAGTATCGGCGCATCACTGTAAGTCAGTCCTGGTTCGACGACACATTCTCGTTCCATGCGACCTGTTTTTTCATTATTTGTTGCAACTCCACTTGTGTTGCATATTTAAATTATATCATTCTATGGAACCGCCGTGTATTGCATGCCGTTCTATGATGTACTGATCTGCAGCTACGTTCAAGACAATATGTGTGTTTTAGGCTCAAGACGTAACGTGTGTTAATTCTTTGAGTGTTTCTTCAAGTGTGTAAATTAGTGCTAGTGTTTCTCATATGTTTATGTGCCACCTTTGAATATTTGTTTATGTGTCACCTTTGGATATTTGTTTTATGTGCCACCTATTTGATAATATATCTTATTATTAGTTAGTGGTGGTGTCGTGTCCTTTATGCCTTCCTGGATTTCCTTATTTAGTGACAATAATATTGTCTGGTCCTCCACATGTTTGCTAAATTGTCAAGCGACCTTTGTAAAGTCAACTCTTTGTATTATCACATCATTATCTAATGCTTTGGCCAACAAATTTTTATACATTGTCCACTATTACCAGAATACTCTTGGTGGGTTGTTGACTTCCCAAGTTGGCCATTACAATGTAACTAATATAGCAGTCCTTGAGAAAGCAATGCTAAACAGTATTGAAGCTTCCATGGGCAGGCCATATCCATCGTATGAGTGACAGCAGACTACCTCGGCAAATCCTGTATAGTGAACTCAACACTGGCAAGAGGCCATGTGGTGCTCCTTTAAAACGATATAAAGACCAACTCAAGCAGACCATGAAGAGAGTAGAGATAAACCCAAATACTTGGCATACTCTTGCACTGGATCGCCCTCGCTGGCGTGCTACCATCTCAGCTGCAGTTGCACAGTTTGAGCAGGAACGTCGAAGACAGGAAGAGGAAATTCCCCAGAGGAAGAAGATACGTCAAATACTACCACGTCCTCCACCCTCCATCGGATGCAACATATGTGGTCGCATGTTCTATGCAAGAATTGGCCTGATAAGTCATCAGCGCCATCTTCATCATCTGGACTAGAGATTATGGAACTGCAGGCGAGAAGCGTAAACTCGGATACGAGTATCGGCCGACGACGACATCTTACCTCACAGTCGAACACGAATATTTACACTGGTTTGAAATACATGGTTGATTGCTTTCTTGGTTTTAATTTTAAAATTGTACTGTCAATCCTGTTTAATAAAGTCATTACTTCGTCATCAACTTCGAATCTACACACGTACCGCTTCACTTTTGACACCGTGGGAACTGGCTCGTCATCACTTTCATCCTGCACGGACGCTTTTTCCATCTTCTATTCTTCAAGAATTTCATCTATTGTCATAGTTTCACCCACTGGAACATAGTCATCAATGTTGATGTACGTTTCGAAAGTGACCTCTCCTGCTACTCGGCGCCATTCTTCACTCTCAGAAAAATCATCCAGCATGACGTCATCAGTGCGAACACGACAAAAGCCGGCTGCATTGAAGCAGTTCCGAATGGTGTTTTGCTCCACAGAATCTCAGGCAAACTTAATGAAATGCATGGCATCTAAGAAGGTGATCTTTCTAGTCGTCGATTCCACTGCAGCCAATCTTGTCTGTACTAGCCTCTTGCAATACTTCTGCTTCATGCACCGTATTATGCCTTGGTCTAACGTCTGTAGCTTACTCGTGCAGTTTCCTGGGAGGAAAATGATCTTTATGTTTCTCAAATTAGAAACATTTGAGGGATGAGCGGGGCACTGATCAGTGAAGAGTGCAATTTTCCTATTTGTTACGCCAAGCCTTGCATCCCATGCGCATAAGAAATTCTCAAATACTGCGGAAGTTATCCACGCTTTCGTATTAGAAGTGTACTTGCATGGAAGAGATCGCACATTCTTGAAACATCGCACATTGCGTGCTTTTCCAATAACCAGTGGTACCAACTTCCTGGTTCCACTTTCATTACAGCACAGGAGAACGGTTAGCCTTTCCTTGTTAAGTTTGCCCCCGTGACACTTCACGCCCTTAAAATCCAGAGTTTTATCTGGAAGAAGATGAAAAAACAGCCCTGTTTCATCTGCATTAAAAATATCATCAGGAGTATAGTCTTTCAAGCGCCTCCGTGGCTTAGGCGGCAGCACGCCGGCCTCTCACCGCTGGGTCCGTGGTTCAAATCCCGGTCACTCCATGTGAGATTGTGCTGGACAAAACGGAGGCAGACAGGTTTTTCTCCGGGTACTCCGGTTTTCCCTGTCAAAATTTCATTCCAGCAACACTCTCCATTTCATCTGTCATTCATTTAATCATTGCCCCAGAGGAGTGCGTCAGACCTCGGCAGTCGGCACAGTTCATACCCTCGCCGCTAGATGGGGGCTTCATTCATTCCATTCCTGACCCGGTCGGTGACTGGAAGCAGGATGTGGATTTTCATTTCAGTATAGTCTTTCAAAATTGCAGGAAGCGTTAGTTTTCCATGTTTCAATAGTTTCGCACAGTGTAGCGTCATTATCCAGGGCAGCAGCTTCGCCTCGTACACATCTATAAACTACGTTATGTCGATTCTTGGATCTGTCAATCCAGCCATTAGATACTTAAAAATCAAGTCCCATCTTCTGTGCAATAAGTGTTGTCTGAGCTCGAACCACAGTACCGTCTATTGGCACATTTGAAGCTCGCGCTTGCACAAGCCACTTTAGAACAGCTTCTTCTAATTCTGGAAACTGACCCTGGCGAATATGTTTTCTTTGAGCACTTCTCCCTTCTTCAAACGCAGTCATAATCAGTTTATGTTCGCTAACAATTGTATTTAAAGTTGACGGAGGAATGTTTAACTTCCGCTCTATATCTACACGCTTCATATTTGGATTCTGATCCACTTCTTGAAGGATTTTTAGTTTTTCACTGTTTGTTATTCGCCTCACTTTTTTCATCTCCATTGCAAACACGTAAATAAGACCCTGATAAAAATAGCCAAGAACTCGACGGCAAGCTACCGTCACTGAATGAAATAGATGACACGACAGGAAACACACTCACTGCTAAACTGAGCTACACTCTTTACTGCTGCCGCGCCTAGCATACACAATCACTTAACCTTGGCAGAGCTCTCGATCGCTACGTTGCCAAGCTTACGCAAGAAGCACACTCGCTGCTTAACCGTGTCCGAAGTCCACCTGGACTGACGAATACGCAAGAACTGGCCAAAATATTGAACAGAAGAACGTGCGCTAAAACTTGCTAAAGCAGTATTTTACATACAATTTAGTGCTTTGGGACCGGGACGTAATATGCGGGAAAACTTGTTAGTGAGGAACGTATTAACGGGATTCCACTGTACATATCCAGCGTACCTAATCTAAGCCTAAGCGAACAGGATCTGTTGATGATCGCTCGTGTGTTTATTAAGTGATAAATAATTCATGTAATATTTGTTTCAGGTGTTCACTGCAATACTAAATGTAAGTTTGTCTGTTGTCCACAGATCTGCTGTCCTAACTTGAAGATGTGGGTTGTAAATACAATATTATATAATATTCTACTGTAGAATGGAAGAAGAAGAAGAAGACTGACTGCGAGCGAATGAGAGCGACATCTGTTTTAGTCTCACAGCCTCCCCAACCCAACCCAACCCTCCCCCATGTGATATATTCAGTAGCTGTGCACAAATCTTCCTAGTCAGTATGTGTTGTTAGGATGATTGGCTCTCGCGTGCGTGCTTGTTGGTGCCAGGGTCGTGCCAACCCCAGGATGTGTGTGTTACTTCCCCTCCTGACCGATTGGCACGTCCCTAATGACAAAAGCAGTACCCCATACATACCCCACCCCTTCCCGCTGGACTTCATATCGTATTGGAAGAAGAAGCAGCTTTTATCGACCTCTTTAAATAACATTACATGCTGCTGCGTGTGTTTCCATAAAAATTGTGTATAAAAATATAAAGCAATCAATCAATCATTCACAATTTACTATGTATTATACGATTATATATATCAAGTGGAAGCAACAGGTTTGTGAATCATTCTACTTCCTCATGGCTATCATTAACATTTATAGCATTTATCGAAGGAAATGTTATTATTTTTGGAAGACCCCACCCGACTCCTAACTTTGCCTGGCTGTGTAGCGTTGCATTAGACCTAACCATGGAATTAATGATTTGTTCTGTTTGGTATATCTATTACATTGTACATGCTTGTATTAAAGGTCTATTAAAAACACTTCCCCTTTCTTTGGAACATGAACAATTACTGCAATAACATATCCCCACTCCAAATGGTTCTATTTCAGGGCAAACCACATCACATTTGATGACTACAAGACAAAGCTCGGTTGGTTCTTAAGTTTAGGGGCTGCGACAGCGCGGTCATGTAGCCCCGTGTACTTTGGGTGTGTGTAGAATCTGTCTGATAACCGGTGTTAATTGTGATGACTGTAATAGCATGTGTTATCTGTTTTTTAATTTAAGTACTGCAACTTAGAATTTTTCAAATAGTTCCTACTTTTGCCGCCAAGCACCACCGTCAATGACTACTAGGCCTAGTTCAGAACTAGACTACTAGACACCACTGCAGTCGGCTCTTGGCAACGAACGTAGAAACCTAAGAGCGTTGTTTACATTCTTAACCTATCCAATTTAGCTTCACACAGGTGCAATTAGTGGAAGGTTCTTTTACATTCCATAAATCTATGACATCGGACCGCCGGCTTTACTTCCCCTCTGAAGGAAGGCATACTGAGGGATTTTTAACGCTCTTAAAAAATCCGACGGCTTCGGCCGGGTTTGAACCCGCTATCTTGGGCATAGAAGCTCAGCATGCTACCGACTACGCCACCGAAGCCGCCAGACAAAGCTCCCCAGCAGACTTGGAACATGGTGCACCAATATGTGATAGATTGGATAAGTGCTCTGTAAAGGATTTGCAAGAGGTAGAGGAAAATGCACAATATTACACCTCATTTTAATGGGCAAAATTGACTGGCATCAAAGAACGGGCAGGAAAAGGACGTCCTGTCTCCGGAATCCTCAAGACTGGACTGGCACAAGAACTATTGTACAGCTATACCGTGTTGCTGAAGATAGACGAAAACTATCCATATCGTCCGGAAGACTGGGCAGGGCATATAGAAGAGGAGTTAGTTAAAGTTGGTTTTGCCAAGGTTCAACCCAAAGACTGGACACATGATGAAAGAAAAATTGAAGCCTGCCGAACTTCGATTTCTGGATACTAAGGTGGATGAAATTCTCCCAATTCACCCACATCAACCATTGACGATGGTGTCTGTTCACTACCATCAACAAGTGTATGTTTGAAGCATCCTAGTCTTATATAGAAAGTTTTGAAGCCAATTTTCAGTGTGCCCATTAGTAGAAGTTTTTCAGTGTGTCAACATGAATGTTCCCAAATTAGATTGGGCAAGGAATTACAATTCTCTTCCTAGTACTCGAATTATTTGTGCACTTTTCACATTAAAGGGGGAGAAATTATGAGAAGTGTGTAAATAATTAATGTAATTGATTTTTTCAGGCACTAGGAAGTTATTTGTAATTCCCCACCCTGGTGTTGACCAAATGAAAAGCTTTCATTGTGTTATTGTAACTTTCCACTCAGTCAACATGATTTGGAAATTTGATACACCCTGAAAAAGATGCTATTGCTCAAATCACAAGAAGAGGATGTTTTGCTCATCGTGACAGATCCTAGGTCAAATCGGCAAAACACTACCAAAGCCCACAATGTCAACCAACCCTCCAAGGAGCAACAGAACAGTACAGATTTATGGCATGTAAAAGAACCTTCCACTAACTACAATTATGTGAAGCTAAAATTTGTAGGTTAGATTTGATAATGCTCTATTAGTTCCAATGTTCACCGCCAGGTGCTGGTTGCGATGGCAGTTGCCAAGTTCACAGCTAGATATCGTGGACAGTAGCATTTGGTAGCAAAAGTAGGAACTACTTGAAATTGATCGTCTGCAGTCCTTGCCTGAATCACAGATAGCACACACTAATACAGCCATCACAATTAACACCGGTTATAAAGTACACGGGACTACATGACTGCGTTGTTGCATCCCCTAAACTAGGGAACCAACCAAAGTTAGTGATGTTATAAAGCAGTTCGTGAAGAATTTGCGAAAAGTGAAGTGTCCTTTAGTGAGCCCGCGAGTAACGAAGTAGTAAGAGTGATCGTCTGGCCGCACTGGAAGTTTGTGATACTACTGTTACTGATATCGCGCCAGGAGATGGCAGTCTGGTTTGAACTGCAGTTGTCTTCCCGCTCACAGCGTATCGCGCACTCCAAAAACATTAAGTTGGTCACTGTTTCCATTACTGTACCTGATACTGCTACACTGTTAAAAATAAACACAAAGGCTTGTAAGAATATCGACAGTAGGAAGGAAGGTAACAATACACACACACACGTGAAGCCCAATAACTAATTATCATGCAGGAAGTAGCAGCAACTGACTCCCAGCCGATATATTTAAGTTTGGAATAGGCGGGCCGCGCATGCGTACTGCAAGACCTCCCCGCACCCCGTTGCAGCGTGTTGAACTGCCATCTCCTGACACGATGACATTACTAGTGTTTATGACAGATTTCTGTTTTCCTATCACTTGTGTGGTTCAAAATTATTTCTTGTTGAATTTACAGGCAGCCACTACATCATTCAGTGCAGTATATGGTCTGAAACTGAGAACAGAGTTCGAGGTATTCCACTGAGATTTACATAACGCTTCCGGTGCTGCACCACTTTTGCAGTTCTTTTATAACAATCATTTGTTGTGCACTTTTTCCGAGTGTGAGATACTGTAAAAAAATCATTGTTACTATCCCAATGTCTGTAGAGACTGAATGAGAAATTCTATGGGGGCTGACAGACTGTCTGCATTTGCAATATTGTCAACGGAGAAGATCCCAGATTTCAATACACGGAGTTTGCTGCTCCTAAAATTAAAAGGATGAAACTTATCTACAAGAAGTGAACAATCAGGTAACGTTTTCTGTTTACTTGGCGTAACACTGATTTTCTTTCATGGTGATCAATCCGTCTACCATGGCCTACTTATTGTATATGGTAATTGTTTTATAACCTGGTGTGCCCAGGTTTGTGCCTACAGTTGGGAAAGGAATCCATGATGAGTAGGGGCCGTATTTTTTCGTAATAGTGATACAGGCGAACTTTCTTCACATCTTCTTTCTTGCCTATATATGACCTAGGTACTTAAAGTAGCATATTTTAGCAAAATGAACTCGTGAAATACGGTATCACTAAATCTGATTTATTGCGCGAATTGCAGAAATAATAACGAAATATACTTCACTTGGTACGAAAAAATTATAAATATTATCGAAAAATCTCTCCAATAAACGTTTAAATGCTTCTGAGGAACTGACAGTCGTGGTTTTCTTCTCATTTGATTGATAGTGCTGCATATTCTCTAAACAAATGCCCACAAAGCCGGAAGTATGAGTATTCAGTTCGTCGATCTCTACGGCTATCAATGAAAATCGATATATGCTATCGATCACAGCAAATGGCGTTGTGCGAGTTCATGACTGATAAAACTTTATCGGCAAACATCCAGCATTTAAGTATAAAAAAGCTGAAAACTAAAGTCACAACCGTTTTCTCAAGAGCTGAGGAATACAACGATGAGTGGTTCTAAGTATTTGACGCTGCAAGAAAGATTCTAATGTGTAAATACACTACTACAATGTTCGTATTCAGTGGGAATGAAAAGACACGTACGATAAACACTGCAGGGATTCAAAAACTCATAAAAAGAAAAAACAAATGTATATAATTCTGAGCAGCAAATAACAATCGGCGATTCTCTACACAAAGCAAATAAGTTGAAAAGTGATAGAAAGTAATTTGTAATAGACACAACAAAAGCATTCATTGTTAGATTTACCCCATACTATAAGGAAGATTTCAGAAGAAACCTTGATTGTTATGACAATTTATTTCGCGAAATACCCACAGAAATAGTGTCAGTTTTAACACCGAAATCAACAAAAAATAAGGCCCTTAATGATGAGGATAATGCCCATAAATTAGTAGTTTTATAGTACAGTACAGCTGGAATGGTTTTGTTCCAAAAACTGTGCTATGGTTGGCTTTTTGTAAATCGTTAGAAAAGCACAAAAAAAGCTTAACTCTAAATTTCGGAATAATTTGTATCATGTCGGAAAACTCAAAAAAAAATATATTGAAAAGCGTTTTTCTCTGAATCTACATATTTTAAAGAAAACTTTTTAAACAAAAAATGTAGAGGACATTGTCACCTACAATTTGCCTCATTGAGGTAATGTCATACGTTTTGAAATGCAGAAGCTAGGTGGTGCCAAAGTTTCCAAAAAAGTGTTTTTTCACTTTTTGTCCTAGAAAAACTGTTTTCACAGATTGAATCAGAAATGTGTTCCTCTAAAAATTGTGTGCAACATTTATTTAAATGTTTGTTTCCTCCGACTTACCGCTCCAAAGTTATAGCGCAGCAAATGCAACGCTGCGTGGTCATGGCTACTATTGTTACTGCGGAGAGAGCGGTGGGCATAGTTTAGACCGGGACCGGTGTCTGACACTTTTCACACTTTGGCAGACTAGAACTTTGGAATGGTAAGTCGGAGGGAAAAAAATGTTTCAATAAATGTTGTAGACAATTTTGAGAGGAACAAATTTCTGATTCGCTCTTTTGTGAACAAAACATTTTTTCTAGGTCAACAAGTGAAAAAACACTTTTTTTTGAAACTTTGACGCCACCTAGCTTCTGCTATTCAAAACGTATTACATGACCTCAATGAGACAAATTGTAGGTGACAATGTCCTCTACATTTTTTTGTTTAAAAAACTTTTCTTTAAAATACGTTGATTCAGAGAAAAACGCTTTTCAAATTTTTGTTGAGTTTCCCGACAAAATGATTGTGCAAATTATTCTGAAATTTAGAGTAAAGCTTTTCTTGTGCTTTTCTAACGATTTACTAAAAGCCAACCATAGCAGGGTTTTTGGAACAAAAGGGGTTTCTTCTGTGCAGCTGTACTGTACTATAGTTCGCTCAGGGTACTGGTCAACATCAAGGCTTATGGTCATACTCATAAGTTGTGCCGAGCCTCTCCCTGTCAAAACCGACGAGCCACCACTGTGCATACTAATATTCTCACACACCAGTGGCGGCCGGTGGTATGTAAAGCTGGGTGTTGCACCAACATTTCTGATGTCGCAATTTTATATGGGAAGTTTACACATGTAACAAAATTCAATTAACGTTAGATGAACTACATTTCTATAAAAACTGAAATACATGGGTTTTCCAAACTAACTGTACGTTCGACAAATAGACAAATTGTAATGGCTCTTTTGGGCTTCTTCCTATAAGAATTCATAAAAAATCATATGTATGTATTTACGCCCTATGTCTGAGTTAATTGGAAGAATTTAAAACACAGCAGGTTGTCTAAGGTTGGGTCTCTATCTCCAGGATAATAAACATTCTCAACATAAAAACATGGCAACCGAAAAGTTTGTACGTTACGAAAAATGATATTACTAACAAAGACGGGCACATATTCTGCATAAGGATAGGATTTTCTTACTATAGCTTGAACCCCATCAGAGGAACCAGCCATGAAGTGCGCTCTGTCATACGTCTGCGCAATTCATTTTTGCGGAGTTTCATTCAATTTCTGCTTCTTTAATTAATCCAGTTAACACGCTGCTAATGTGTGTGCATCATGTTTTGTTTGCCTCTTACTACGTAACTTATCGGTACACAACAGCCATCTGAAATATGTTTGAAATATCACTAGTTTCATCTGCTATAATGGCTAAAATTTCCGATTCCTTTATTTGCTTTGATACTTCTTCTTGGCAAACCACCAACATAATCTGTAAAATTTAATTTTGAATTGTCTTGGACGTTCCTTTGAAAACAGTTGCCCTTACTAAAATGACCTTTAACACAGCATCCAACTCAACGCTAAATTTAATTAGTTCTCTCAAAACACCTGGATTTGTTGATGTTACACTTTCATCATGATCACGCAAGGCCAGTTCGAAAGAGCCACAGAAACGAATAAAGTTTATTACAATATTTAACACATACCTATTGTGCCTAACTTCTTCGTTATATTCCGCAATTTACCTTCTATAGGCACTGTCCAATTGTGCAGCTTCGTTAACAGTTCCAAAAAGTGTCAATTTCAAACAGCTGAAGATTGGTTGGTTCCTCAGTTTAGGAGCTGCGACAAGGCAGTCATGTAGCCCCCTGTACTTTGGGTGTGTGGAGAAACTCTCTGATAACCGGTGTTAATTGTGATGGCTGTATTAGTGAGTGTTATCTGTTTTTAATTCAAGTGAGGACTACAGACATTTAATTTCAAGCAGTTCCTACTTTTGCCGCCAAAGGCCACAGTAAACGACTACTAGTTCAGAACTTGGTTACTACACGCCACCGCAGTCGGCTCCTGGCGACGAACGTTGGAACCTAAGAGCGTTGTTCAAATTTTTAACCTATAATTTAGCTTCACACAGGTGTAATTAGTAGAAGATTCTTTAACATGCCATAAATCTATGACATGGGACCGCCGGCTTTACTTCCCCTCCGAAGGAATGCATACTGAGGGATTTTTAACGCTCTTAAAAATCCGACGACTTCGGCCGGGTTTGAACCCGCGATCTTGGACATAGAGGCTCAGCATGCTACCAACTACGGCACCAAAGCCACTCAGCTGAAGATTCATGTTTCTTTATTTTAGGGATTAGTTTCCGTAACTCCTATTTTGGTCCACGCGGATTCTCCACCAACAAACATGGAAAACAAAATAAAGCGTTTTTAATGTCGCATTCACATAACCAATTATTATTGCCTTAAATATATCCTTTAAACGCCCTCGTAGCCTATACTTATATTTTGGACAATACTTATCTGGTAATGGTCAACCGAGTGTTTTTACTGTGAGTTTATCGTCATCAGGGAGCTGGGAAAGCTGTCTAACTTGTAAATTACTTGCTCTATTAATTTTCACTTACACTCCACAGTACAATTAATGTTTCAAACTAAACATTCCGTTTAAATAAAATACTAACTTACAAGATGCACAGATGATACATCTGGGTGCTATATCGGAAAGTGGCGCGAAAGGCAAACTAACAAAACACTGAATTTTGCTAGCCTGAAATTTCGTAGTGAATGCATAGTAGTGAATCAACCAAACAATAATAATAATAATGCACGGTTATGTATCTGCCTGGAACCAAAATACTCAATCAACTAAATACAGAACTAATCGCAACCCAAATCCCGCAAGAACAAGAGTGGTAAAAGCAAACATAAACCGCTACAGTACACCAACAATACGTCGCAAAATAGTTCAGTCACTTATCTACTGTACTTATAGCATAGTGGCGTTCTTAGGCTCGCTTCACAGAACAATTGACAAAAATATTAAATGAAGTTATGATGAGAAAACATCTAAAAATAATTGGGTGTGAACCAATGTCTCCCTATGAAATTCCGATATTTGTACTGTCGCGGGTGGTGTAGCATTCCCTAGTGGTGTGGGAAAGAAACTACCCTTCAGGGGCGGATGACCTCGTAGTTCCGCCCCTTAAAACAACAGTAACTAACTAACTAAACTACCCTTCGCGGGGTAAGAGAAATCGAGGGTGTTGTCATTTCCAAAGAGTGGTGTAGTCTAACGGTGCCATTTGGAACTGAGTGTTGCCAGGGGGCTGGCAGCTCGTCTGCAACTCCCTACTACCCATGCTGGCCAGCAAGCATGTACAAGCTTGGCCTCGTCCCTGCCGGCCGCGCTGTCTACTTGGGAGTCGCAACAAGAGAGCTAACCCCCTGGAGTTTGATTTGAAGGCGGCAGCTTTTATAGGTACAGTGTGAAGCATTACGATAAATAATAACAAAATATCGATGATTTAAACACATTTTTGAGTGCATTAGATCTATAAAACTAAAACATTAAAGGAAAAAAAAACGACGAATTAGTTGTAAAATTATTGGGAGTTGTGCAACGCTGCAACAATATCACCAGCCGCCCTTGTCACACACACATATGGTCTTTGCATATTACACATTGAAATGATAACACCAAAGGTTAGGAATTTTATCGAACTGAGATGCCGAAGGAAAATGCCAAAAGACTCTTAATTAAAATAAACAAACATAAAGGAGAGTTCAGAATTGAAATAAGAACAGGCGTCGCCCAGTAACGGTGCTAAAGAAGACACTTCCATGCACATGCACGATTATCATACTAATTTTAGGATGTTTTGGTCTATATATTGCCATTGGCTGAGTCAAATTGGTTGGTTCCTTAGTTTAGGGGCTGCGACAACGCGGTCATGTAGCCCCATGTACTTAGGGTGTGTGTAGAATCTGTCTGATAACCGGTGTTAATTGTGATGACTGTATTGGTGTGTGTATCTGTTTTTTAATTCAAGTAAGGACTGCAACTTTGAATTTTTCAAATAGTTCCTACTTTTGCCGCCAAACGCCGCCGTCAACGAGTACTAGGCCTTTCAGAACTTAGCTACTAGACACCACCGCAGTCGGCTCTTGGCAATGAACGTAGAAACCTAAGAGCGTTGTTTACATTCTTAACCTATACAATTTAGCTTCACACAGGTGTAATTAGTGGAAGGTTCTTTAACATGACATGGGACCGCCGGCTTTACTTCTCCTCCGAAGGAAGGCATACTGAGGGATTTCTAATGCTCTTATAAAAATCCGACGGCTTCGGCCGGGTTTGAACCCGCTTTCTTGGGCATAGAAGCTCAGCATGCTACCAACTACGCCACCGAAGCCGCCCTGAGTCAAATTATTAATATACAAACAAATTAAATAATAATTACAATTACTGGGGGAAGATTGCTGAATTACCCCCAATAAATACAGTGGAAAATTGAATTATAAGTCATAGAAAATTAATTAGATCACTATAACACTTGTTCATGAAATGATAATTTGATAGGGGCAGATAGATGACTGCTCTGTTCTTAAAGTGATAGTAATAACTGATCATTTGATCACTGTATGTTAGATTCTTCTTGCTCTCCTCAACCTGGCGGTTGGTGGGTAGCATGAATGTCTTCGTCCAAAGGTCTTCTCTATCCTGAGCCTGCTGTTTGATCAGGTGGTATGGACATCTTCCTCCGATGTCATCAAAGAACTCTGCTCTTTGTCGTCCTCTTCCTGCCTTGCCTTCCATTTTCCCTTCAAGCAGTGTGATGCACCATGGTGAATGCCGGAGTAGGTGGCCTATCCAATTATTTCTTCTTTTTTTGATTGTTTCTGTCAGATTGATGATTTCCTCTGCTCTTCTTAGAACCTCTTCATTAGTTAGCCTTAGGGTCCAAGGTATCCATTGCATTCGTCGCCAGCACCACATTTCAAATGCACATAATCGTTTCTTGTCGGCCTTCAATAGTGTCCAGGTTTCTCAACCATAGGTTATTACTATTTAATTTTAATAGAGTGGATGAGGTTCGGTGGTGACTGTGAAACGGTTTCTTTTGCCCTCACTGTTGCGTGACAAATGTAATGTTTTCTCTGACTAAGATGTGTTGTTTTAATGGGCGCCAAGACCTCAACGCAATGTTGAAATCTAAATTTATATTTAACAACACCTAGCTCTGGTAGAACACCTACAAGAATCTTTATACTCAGATCGTGGTATGATTTGATCATTAACCCAACTAACAATTGTATCAGGAGAAGGAATTTGGTCTATATCTAATGCTACCTACTGAAAGCAAAGATTGCATGGTTAAAAGAAATGAATTTATTATATAAAACAAGTATTGCAAAATTAATAATAATAATAAGTTTGAATTTAAATTGGAGCGTTGCGATTTGAATATTACCGCTAGAAAATTACGTGAAAACGGAGTCGGATAAATTACTGATGTTACTCTTATTCCCAAGCTATGAAGTTACTGAAATACTGAAAAGAGACAAGAGATTACGTAGTTCTGAGTCATTCGCGCTTACCACTGGAAATTGCCGAAGCATTTCCCTCGTACTGGATGATGAAGAGAGCTTCCCACAGCCTCCTGGACATCGTCATCTTCTTCGTTAGTTGATGAGATACTTGTAGATATGATAACTTTATGGTCCGAACATCGGAACCAACCACACTGGTTAAGTTTTACAAAGATAGTCGCCTTGCCTCCACGGCGAGCAAACAATACATACACTCCACGCCTCCCCTCTCAGGACCCGGCTTCTTCTCGCCCGCTCTCCTCTGATTGGCTGAGCCACCACGCGCTACTCCCCTCCTCAGGGTCATTACACTCGGCGCGAGGATGATGTCGATTACCGTTCCAGACTATTTCGCCTTTTCTTGAAGCAGCAACCCAGGCTTGCGTCATGCTTCTTGACAAGAATAAGCCTGTAGCCGAATTCCCAGTGACTCACCTCTCTCATAATACCCTAACTGACAAAACTCCGTAAAATTCCGTAATCATATAATTTTCTATGATAATGTTGTTCGTAATAATTTGCTTGATAGTGTTTTCTATGACATAGAAAACCTATCTGTATGCTTATAAGTTTATAAAAAATTCTCCAAAAAATACCTTAATAATAATAATAAGTTAATAATAATAATAAATCAACATGAAAACTTCTCTTGGCTGAACAATTTGCCGCATAAATAAATATAGAATGGCTTCCTACTGACTTATGTCAGTGGCATAAAATCCCCTCGAAAAACACGTTACAACTGGTCACACAGGATTCAGGCAGGATGGACTCTGTGACTGCAGGATAAAGCCTCAGGTTAAGGGAGAAGTAGGCCTATATAAAATTGTAGTAAGACCAGCATTGCTGTATGGCCAGTACGGAAAACACAAAGTAACAGGCTAGACGTAACGAAAATGAAAATGCTCAGGTGGATGAGTGGAGTAACTAAAATTAATAGAAACGTGGAAAGTTGTGGAAATATCCAATATCTGTGGTATGAGAAGTAAGGAATCCTACGTGGGGAGGGAGTGACAACAAGGTACAGATGTTGGAAGATGATGTGCATCACCGGGCTAAATGGAGGAGAGCTGTCGGGAACATAGTGGGAATGATGTAAACAGAAAGAAGAAGACTGTTTAATTTAAGATACAATTATATGTATGGGAATTATTTTTCTCGGTACTTGAAGCTTATTCAAACTGAATGGAAGAGGGGAGGAGATGACATGGTACGATCTTACATTACGAGCAGAGGGAGGGGCAAGCGGGGCTGTAGCCCTGGGGCCCGAGGCGGTAAAAAGACTCGGAGTGGACAACTTTATTTAATTTAATGTCTAAATTATTATGACATTGTATGATATGCCTCTGTTCGATGTAAATAGTGAATAGTATCCAAAACACAACAAAGAGAACATAAAATTAATTTTATAAATAAACATTTTTTTCTTTTCTTTCTTCATTTTTCTTCCAAGGAATGACAAAGTTGCCAGAGTTAGCCATTTAATTTATAACGTGCCCAAGTTTAAGAGTTAATATTTTAGCTATCTTTAAAGTTCAAAAGCCCTATTTGGTGTATAAAGTGCCTAATTCAATCTCAGTGAAACTGACTCCTTACTTATAAGGGCACCTTCAGACGAGGCCACTTAGCAGCGCGGCTTCGTGGCACGTTGGTGGCGCTTCTACCAAGCGTTAGTGGTGCTTCTATCAAACGTTTGTGGCCTTGCTAGTGTTTGATACCCGGGTGGAGAACTCTTCAGTTTTCCAGTAAACATGGACGTAGAAGGTGATATAATTCTTTCCATGTTCCTCATAGGGAGGAGAAAGAAACTTCAACGGAAAACAAGAAGATTCTGGGTTCATCCATTGGTTTTGGAAAGACAAAATCAAGGACTGTTCTATACCTCACGCGATGAACTGCAACAGGATAACGAAAAGTTCTTTGCGTACTTTCCCATGTCCAAAAATTAATTTCAAGAGCTTTCAGATGGTATCAGCAACAATATTCGGGAAGAGTACAGAAAACAAGGCAAGATATACAGGTCCGAGCCCACGGCAAAAATTAAGTAATAGGAACCTGGGAATAGCAAAATACATGACCATGTGGCGAGCCGTTAGTAGCACTACGTAGTGTATTGATGTGGGCCGGGTAAATACCCACTGGGAAGGTAAATATAAATCGGGTATTTACCCAGTGGTCATTTAAATACCCAAAATGAGGGTATTTTCAGTATTTTGAGCTTTGTACAACACTTATTGATGTGTTGATGAAGTGTTGGACAAAGAAGAACTGACACACAGGTATTTGATGCCTTAAATTGAAATCAGGAACAATATTGATCCTTAAAAACTTTAAAAAAGGAAAATGGACATCCGGGTATTTTTGGGTATTTATATGTTTTGGCACTGTAACCTTGTCTTTAAGTGTGTTTTTTCCGTAAACTAAAGTAAAATATTGGATAAAACCTTTGGTTGTTTTGTGTTTTAAATTTTGAATAAATACCAAGATAATGAGAAGGTCGAGTTTTATTACGGTACTGGAAATGAGCAACAAAGATGTGGGAGGGAAAAGCTATATATATGAATGATATTACAAACTGTTCTGAAAAACATATACAGTGTGTTGAAAACTGTATATTACACCTTTTGTAGAACTTGGCCAATGCTCTGGATAAATTTCCCCCAACTTTTATCTCAATGTTTGCAAAAAGGCCTAGTTCAATTCTAACCCTGATTTTTTCAGGTTATAACTATTGAATTTTATCTCCTCATCTAATTTCCAATTCTAATTCTGTTTTTAAGTCCCAATTCTAATTAAATTTAATTTTATTAACTATCTAATGTTGTTACATTTGTAAAACGTTAATGTAGAATAGTTTGCTTACTGGTACCCCTTTTTTTAAGGTTCAACTTATCACGACACAGGATTTTTAATAAAAAATCTAAAATACCTGGGTATTTACCTGAGTATATATCCTGGATATTTACCCCTATTTATAAATACCTGGGTATTTTACATCACTAGCGCTACGTACGTGCCACTAAATTAGTGGCGTGGCTGCTGCTGGTTTCGCGAAGACAAGCCCTACTTTTTGTGGCCGCCATCAGCGGTGAAAGTCAACTACACAGAGCGTCTGCTGCGCCACTGTTCTGTAGTGGTGGCTTTGTGTGAACGCTCTCATTTATCAACAGTATTTATGAATGGAAACATGCCCGGCGGGTTTTGTATATAAGGAGCGGGGTCGGGCTGTCCGGGAACAGTCGTTTGGTGGAGGAGTAGTCAGCAGCAGTGTGTGTGTGTGTGTGTCCATCCTCTAGCCACCCGCAGTGGCCCACCGGAGTGTGTCGGAGCATGCCTCCTAAAGTCCCACCGAAGAAGAATATCACTACACCTCGGGACGCCGGCAAGACTCAACGACAAGCCCGTGGCTCACAGCCTAGTGTTACTCAGCACTTCAAGGAAACGAAGTCAGGCAACTCAGCAACCAAGGGGACTCCCAAAGCCAAAACGAAGAACGCAGTACGTTCCCGGACACCGTCGCCAGCCAAGCGACCACCGGCAACCAACCAAGAGGGCCAAGGTACATCGGCGTCTTCCGACACTCAATCTGTGACGTCAGCCGTCGACATGGCAACCCAACAGAACCAGGAACTTCTAGAACTCATGCGGGGTATCAATCAGCGTCTGGATTTTTTAGACCTACGCCATCAGAACGCCGAACCCCCGGACGACGACGAGGTACCAGAACGACCTCGACACCCGGTTCATCCATGAAGAACGTTGGCTCCCCCTGACTATCCGAGGGGGCTGCCCGTTCCTTCCGAACAGAGGGTGTGGAACCTGGCATCAGCACTCAAGCAACAGCTGGTATACATACCCACAGGCAGGGACCATCACGACACCCAGGCCATCTTGTTCATGCTGTCCAATTGGCATCACCTAGACCGATGTCAACGCAAGTACGCGTTCAACCGAGCAAACCTGCTCTACGCGGCCTTGACCAAAGGGTGGTCTTATGCTATCCAGATCGACAGCGCAGGGGGAGACGAAATCCTCGAGCTCCCCCCGAATTTCCAGTACCAACAGCCAGTTCGTCAGCCCGCGGTCACCCGCGGAGGGCTCCCAAGGGGAACCGGCCGAGGACGCGGACCACGCGGGGGCGGACGAGGGGCAGCAGCCAAGTGATTCCTGCCGTGCGACCCTCCCGGCGGGTCGTAGCTGCAGGACTTCTTGAAGATGTGACTTCTGGTCTCCCAACCATCACTCTTCCTAGGACGAGGTCATGGCGTTCCTTGCTGGAGTATGAGACAGCCCTGGCTTTGCATCACAACTCGCATCTGGCAATGGAGCTCTGTGTCCAACATCCAGAAGACCTTGACCAGTGATGGGAAAAGAGACTGATGTGTGTTATGTGTAAACCTTTTAGTGTTCATTATATTTGTGTTATATTTCTTCTTCCCTGGGCAGGATTCTGTCCAGGTGGAGGACTTTCTTATGTATTGTACTTATCTTTGTTCTTTGTATGGCTGCCTTAAAGAATTAATAAAGCATTGGGCCTTCAGCCCGACCGCTCCTCGCCAGGCGGCTGCGCCCGTGCACTCAGCTTCGCCTCCTTCTGTACATGCCCGGTGGGTTTTGTATATAAGGAGCGGGGTCGGGCTGTCCGGGAGCAGTCGTTTGGTGGAGGAGTAGAGCTTCTGCTAAGTGGCCTCGTCTGAAGGGGCCCTTACATTTTTGAAAGGAGGATGGCTTATTGTTGTGATGCCTGAACATGTTCAGATACAACAAAAATTGAATTATTAATGCTCAGTGATCAACATCTTGAAGTAAAAGAACAGCCAATGAGGAAGAAAGAATGGAGAGAGTAGCTGAAAAACTAAAAGCAAAGTAAATTAATATCCAATTCGGCAAGCTAAATTCCACGGAGGTTTTTATTATGTTGGTGGTGGGAGAGGAGGTAAAAATTTGCAAGCGTAATACCGTAATTTCAAAATTGTCAGGTTGAATAAAAATAGAGGGGCCTGGAAAAGCTTGTCCTAGGACCCGTGATTGCTCTCTACGGCCCTGATTACGAGTCAATTGTGTGGTCCAGTTAACCTACGATGTTGGCAATGCTGGGCTTGAACATGGAAGCTCAGTTCATTTTACCAGTCAAAATGGGCACGGTTCACACTGATGATTAAGCAAGTGTAACACATCAATGTACGTTAATGTTTTATTTCCAGCATGTGTTTTGTTTATTAATTTTATTACGGCATTTATTCACCTTCATTATTACTTAGTCCAAAACATTTACAATACAATCAGCCTTATCACTCGTACTTCAGAGATCCTGACTAGTATAAGAGGATGGAAACACAGAAACACCAATTAGGTTTCAGGAGCTGCACTAAGTCTTAGGCTGATATTGGAAAGATAAGAGAATGTTCATGGCCTTTGTAGAATTAAAAAAGGCTTTTGATAACAATTAGAGTAAGTTGTTTGACATTTTGAAAAGGATTGGAATAAAGTACAGGGATAGGAGGGTGCTCTACAATCTATACAGAAACCAGACAGCAGTCATTCGAGCTGAAGGACATGAGAAGGAAGGTGTAAGGCAAGGCTGCAACTTATCACCCATACTTTTCTATCTGTACATTGAACAAGCAATGAAGAAGAGAAAAATTTTAAGTAGGAGTAAATATTGAAGGAGAATAATCTCAACTCTGAAATGACATTGTTATCTTAATTAATATTGTAACTGTGTTTCTCTGAGGTCCTCCTGTACACAATCCATCCATCTTCGTTTAGGTCTGCCTCCCATTCTCACTCCCTGTATTTGCATATCTAGCATCTTCCTCCCCACGTAGGATTCCTCCCTTCTTCTCACATGCCCGTACCATTGAAGTCGCTTTTCTTGTATCTTCTTAGATATTTCCACAACCTTCAATGTTCCTCTTATTTTGACATTTTCCACTCTATCACGCTTAGTCGCTCCACTCATCCACCTGAGCATTTTCATTTCCGTGACGTCAAGCCTGTTTGTGGCATGCAGGCCATGCTTCAGAGCCATACAGCAATGCAGGTCTTATGACCTGTTATAAATTACAAGCTAGTTACAGACTGTTGATGAATAAGCCCTAGAATTGTAAACTAATGCAGTAGAGTCCTGAAAACTCGACCTAATGTTGACCGAAGGCTGGCCGAGTTTGTGAAAATGCCGGCTTATCGGAAATGGGGTTGAAAGAGTAAGTACGAGTGTACAGTAGGTTACTGTATTTGTATGCATTGTTTGCTTGAGAATAAACTGCCCAAATACCCTCAAACAAAGGAAAAGTGCGTAATTTATGAAGACATAGAGCCTTTACAACATGAAAAATTAATGAATACACAGTGTACAGTAATTTACCTGATGAGGCAGACCTCAGAAAAATACTTTATGAAGGCGGAAAGCTATCTATAATGAAAATCATCTAGCCGACTGCAAAGGCTGGCTACTTTTTAAAGAAATGCGTAATGTCCTGTTGTCCTCCGCTCTGCACTCTGCGTTTTGTTGTTTCATCACGATAAAGACGAAGAACAGTAAGTCCATTACCGACTCACCTTGTTCAAAATACTGAAGGGCGGTTTCGACAGCCTTTAGTCCCTTACTATGTGATATTTTAGGAGCTTGTATGGTGGAGTTCTCGTGAACGTCTTCATTTTTTTTTTGTGGCATTTTTTCAATATATGTGACAGCAGGAATAATTTCTGCATCGGACATAATGTCATGCTCGGTATCATTCTGGAACCACTGTTCGACGTCATTTTCATCGACTCCTGTACATCCATGAATTCTTTTCACCCTGCCAGGGCGTGGCCGAGATATCCGGACTGCCGGGTTATCGAGTGCCGAGTTTTCAGGACTCTACTGTATGCGCAAATGACCTACAGTGGTAAAAGCTGTCACTACAACATAGTGTAGTGTTGAGAATCTCATGTGCAGACTTGTCTACAGGCTGCTCAGACAACCACTTTTGGATGTAAATAAACTTACTATGTAATGAACTATTACTCTGAATTTGAGTAGTTTTATAAAGGCAGAATTCTAAGAAAGAAGTTGAATTCTGAATTGATGTAAGGGGCAGAATGGTGAAGTCACCCAAGAAACAAAACCATGTCTTAAAAAGACTGCCCTGTGGTCATCAGAAATAATCCAATAACCATAACATGGACTCCATTTTGCATTGACCAACTGAAAGTTACAATCATCATCATCGGCTTTAACTCGAATCCGAGTATAAATCTTCTTCCTTCAGTCCAGTTTGTGGATGTGTTTACGGTGACTAATGAGTCCAATCCTGGCATAGAACAAGCGTCCACACAAGTCACATAGTATTGCTGGAGGAGGACGTGGTTGGGCTGCTCGAAGTTTCCTAGCTTGACGCTTGGCCTCTTCATGTGTGCGTCGATCCCTTTCAAACGTCTTTACAGTATCCGAGATGGTACGGCGCCAAGTTGAGCGGTCTTCAGCCAGCATGTCCCAGGTTTGTGAATCAAGACCTGTCAATTTCAGGGTCTGCTTAAATTGGTCCTTGTAGCGCCTCTTAGGACCACCATGAGGTCTGGTGCCATAGCATAACTCACCATATAGCATTTGACGAGGTAATCTCACATCATCCATCCGATGGACATGACCAATCCATCTAAATTGGTGATCTATTATGGATGATTCTATGCTGTTGATTTGAGCCTTTTCCAGAACAGCAATATTGGTAATGCGGTCTTCCCATTTAATCCTCAGGATTGATCGAAGTTTTTGTGGGTGGAAACGCTCAAGCTTCCTAAGAAGATCACGTCGGTAAAGGGTCCACGTTTCACAGCCATACAACAATGTAGAAATGACTACTGCTTTGTACACCATAAGCTTTGTACTCATGGTCAGATCTTTATTCATGAAGACCCGGTGCACTAATCGTCCATACGCTGCGTGGGCTGTGCCAATTCTCTTACCCACATCCTGCTCACAGGTACAGCTCACAGAAATGGTACTGCCCAGGTACGAGAAGTGGTTTACCTGTTCTAATGGCAAATTTGAGATGGAGATATTGAACTGAGGAAGAGGTGTGCCTGGTGAAGGTTGTGCCAAGACTTTAGTCTTATTGACATTTATGGTAAGACCAAAGCGATCACATGCACTTTTGTAACAATTAACTGACTCTTGCAGCTCTTCTGGTGTGAGAGTTGGCGACGCAGCGTCATCTGCATACGACATGTTAGTAACCTTAGTAACCTGGCTTCAAAGCTATCTTTATTGTTATGTTAGCCGATTCACCAGAGGATTTGATGGTATGAACTCCGTCTTGAGGAAAGAATTCATGATGAAAATCAATAAATGTAATACAAGAATATTGGAATGCAGCCAAAATAAATCAGAAACCCCTATGTGTGTCAAATTGGCAGGTGAAGAGTTAAAGGAAGTAGGAGACTTCTGTTACTTGCAAAATAACCAGTGATGGACAAACCAAAGAGTAGGCAAGGGAAGCATTTCTACAGAAAAGAATATAGATTTAGGTGTTAGGAAGTCATTTTTGATTGCCTTTGTCCAGAGCTTGGCTCTATATGGAACTGAAACTTGGACTGTTGGTGCAGCAGAAAAGAGGAAAATGGAAGCTTTTGAAATGTGGTGTTAACAGCAGAACGATGAAGATCAGAGGGAGAGGAGAGATGTTTTCTGGCAACTGCTAATGAAGAGAAGAGATAGGTTGGTAGGACATATACTAAGACACCCAGGAATAGCAAATTTAGAACTGTAGGGGTATACCAAGGTTACAATATGTAGGGTGTGGTAGCTCAGTACAGGGAGCTGATGACTCAAACACACACCAAAACGTTCTGACACCCTGGGCTACTTCTATCAACACAAACAATGACATTATGAGTTTGAGAGAAGATTTCAGATTCGTGAAGGCATATGTAAAAGAAAAATGGAGCATTTTCTTTGTTTTTGAGGACGAAATCAAGAAGTGTCCTATTCAACTCGTAATTAGAGCACAGTTCTTGTGCGTAAAACATAGGAGGCCCAAACGTACTGTAAAATTTTCTACACTACTGAAATTAGCCGAAATAGGCTACCTCTTGTAATCTATACTAATATAATAAAGCTGAAGAGTTTATGTTATTAAACGCGCTAATCTCTGGAACTACCAGTCGGATTCGAAAAATTCTTTTTGTATATGATAGCCAGATTCAAGAGGAATAGTTTAGGCTATGTAGCATTAGGCTACACCTCTCAGGTAACCTTAGAGATTGATTTTTGTTCAGTAAGTCGGAAGAACAAGCGCTCCAGAACGGCTTCAATAATACCGAAGTCTATTGTTGCCATGTAATGCGGGCCGCATCACGTCGCCCCTACCAATGTTCTGGTGCAGAATTGCGAGCTGCTTATAAATTGCAGTCATGGGGAGTAATTAGTGCAAAAGTTTTTTGGCCCCTTAAAACAGTTATCATCATGACAATATAGTATGCCTCTGTATAAGGGTGATGGTGTTGGTGCAGTATACTGAGGTTATCAGCTGCAATAAGCGTTGGCGAGCTGCTTATAAATTGCAGTCACGGGGAGTAATTAGTGCAAAAAGATTTCTTAGGCCCCTTAAAACAGTTATCATCATGACAATAGTATGCCTCTGTGTAAAGGTGATGGTGTTGGTGCAGTACATTGAGGTTATCGGCTGCAATAAGCGTTGGTGCTTTCAAATTTACTTTCATTTATTCCGATCCTTATCCTTGAGCGCTCCAGTTCTGTAAAACAAATAAATCCACTGTGCGAAGCCGGGCACTACTGCTATTTAATAATAATTGTGGATGTTTTCTCCTCTGCTAGGGGCATGGTGGCGTAGAGGTCAAGCTGTTGGCCTCTCACCAAGGTGGACTGGGTTCGATTCCCGGTCAATACATGTGAGATTTTCGAAGTGAAATGCCATGTCCTGTGGTTCGGATTCCACATAAAAAGGAAGTCGCATGGCTCATAATCGCAAGATTCACAATCACGTAAAACTACAATCGTCCTTCCTTCTCCTCTGCTGTCTATAACCCACCCACCATGTACACTAGTGTCGAAACATTAAGCATAAGTTACGAGTAAGCAGGGCAACAGGAAATAGACCACAAATCGCACGACATATGCACCTACCTACCTTACATGTTCGCTCTGTATAGGAAAGGAGTATTCCCTGCTTTGACTAGCAGTCAGTGTAACCGCACGGTAAACACAGCCAGTGTCTGCGCCCCATATTCCCTCAGTTATGTATGCCCTGTTATAGTGTGCGGAGTGTAGCCTCGTGGTGAACGTGACAGCATAATGGCACAACGACGCCATTTGGACCCCGCTTTGCAGGATAGAATACTCGGCCGCCTGGAACCAGGCCAGACACAGACCGAAGTCGCCGTACAGGAGATGTTAGACGTAGGCCAGTATCAGGTCGACCAAGAGTAACCACCCCTTAACCGCCCGAAGAAATCGGAGTGCACCTGCAAGACAATTGTCGGTGGAGCTTGCAGCCGTCTGAGGGATTGCCGTTTCCCTGCAAACTGTGTACCGGAGGCTCAGAACAGCAGGGCTGTTTGCCAGACATCCAGCGGTGTGCGTCCAGCTCACTCCAGCATAGAGACGGGCCCGTTTACTGTGGAGCCTTCAACGTCGAAACTGGACCATGAATGTGCTCTTCACAGATTGCACATTAATCTGGAGAGAACCGGGTAGCCGATACAACCACAGGAACATCGTGGAATGGGACCAGTATGGTGGTGGTGGCGTCATGGTGTGGGGCGACATCATATTGAATGGCCGTACGGACCTGCACATCTTCATGTGTGGTCCGAGGAACACTGTGAACGCTCGGAGATACAGGGATGAGGTACTGAGACCACATGTTCGACTCTTCAGAGGTGTGGTTGGTCCAGACTTCCTCTTAATGGACGATAATGCCCGACTGCACCACGCTGCTCTGGTGGATGAATTTCTGGCTGGGGAAGACATTCTTCGCATGGACTGGCCAGCGAGGTCTGCAGATCAGAATCCTATAAAGCATGCCTGGGATGCATTGGGGAGGCGAATTGCATCCCGTCAGCCTCCACCAAGGATCCTCCAAGACCTTTGCATTGCCCTTTTGGAGGAATGGGATCGAATACCACAAGAGCTCTTGGACTATCTGATAGAGAGCATGCCACGTCGCTGCGAAGCGTGTGTAGCCGTTAGGGGTAACCATACACCCTATTAACAGCATGTTTTGTTGTGGAAGACATTACCAAGTTTTGTTAGTTGTTGTCAAAGGTGGACCTTAGCTATCAGAACCTTTCTGACACTGTTTTTATGGACAAGTTGTGTGACACATGGCGTGTGATTCAGCTTCCGTTTGTTCAGCAATCCATCTGACATTCCTATGAGGCGGTATGGCCTCGTTTAGTGTTGGACACTAGTGTATATAATAAAGTTCCAGCTGTGTTTCCCATGTTCCTGGTGAATTAAGGGACAAATATAACGTTGTCAATCCCACCCAAACAGTACTATTGCCTTGACCAATATTAGCCATATATACACAGTCACGCATCAATAACCTTTATCCAGACCAATCGTTTGTATCACACATGTTGGCAACTGTAATGTGATGTCAATGTATGCACCTGTGTGTGCCTCGGTAAGAGTAACCTCGTTTGCAACAACAACTGCCATAGTCGAACAAGAAATAAAGACTAAAGACACACATTTATGTAATTTAACACATATTTTCAGTGCAGTGGTGATAATGGACAGTAATATCAATTGGTTATGTCACCCAGAATATGAAATAAGGTATCGAAATGGTTGGTTTCTTAGTTTAGGGGCTGCGACAATGCGGTCATGTAGCCCCTTGTACTTTGGGTGTGTGTAGAATCTGTCTGATAACAGGTTGTTACGGCTGTATTAGTGTGTGTTATCTGTTTTTAATTCAAGTAAGGACTGCAGATGATAATTTCAAGTAGTTCCTACTTTTGCTACCAAATGCTACTGTCCACGACACCTAGCTTGCGGACTTTGCTATTACTAGATGCCATCGCAACCGCACCTGGCGACGAACGTTGAAACTTAAGAATATTAATCAAACCTAACCTACAAATTTTGGCTTCACATAAGTGTAGTTAGTGGAAGGTTCTTTTACATGCCATAAATCTATGACATGGGACCACCGGCTTTACTTCCGCTCCGAAGAAAGGCATACTGAGGGATTTTCAAGGCTCTTAAAAAATCCGACGACTTCGGCCGGGTTTGAACCCGCGACCTTGGGCATAGAGGCTCAGCATGCTACCAACTACGCCCCCAAGGTATGAAAATCACATATTATCCGCATGAACATGCCACTTAAAACTTCACCCCATAATTGTCACCTTATTTTCCCCGTATCGCTGCCATCTAAACCATTATGTGACACTTAACTGCCCTTTCCATAATTTACCAGTTCTAATGATAATAATATCGTATGGTCTCGGGTGGCGGGTGCAAGCTTTGTTATTTGCGCCCAGAGGCAGCTTGCATGCCGAATTTTGTTGTTCCTTGGAGCGCCATGAAAGTCAAGGAGGTTGGATATCTAAGCTCCTTGACACTATAGCGCTTTCTAGTAGAGAAAGTAGGAACTTTGTGTTGGCGGAAAAGTACACGCGGCTACATGACCGCGTTGTCGCAGCCCCTAAAATAAGGAACCTACCAACCAACCAGTGTTGGCGGAAAATCCCGAGATTAATTTTGCCATTATGAACACGGCCTACTAATGGGTTCTTTAACATGCCAACAGCGTGTAACATGCGTGTCGTGATTTTTGTCGCCTTTCAAAAATCACTTACCACGGCCAGGAGCCAACCTGCAAGCTTGGGGTTGGTAGTCCGACACAATAACCACTCACCCACAGTGGCAAGCCATTTACACTCAAATGCCACCTGCAAAGTTTTCTCCTTAATACGTTGTGCACCACTTAAAGTTTTGCCAGTTATGTATTGTCTTGAAGTTTTGTGGTGGCATTGTTTAAATGTTTTTCCTATTTTGAGTAGTAGCGCATTTTATATACACTGTGGCATACCCGTGCTCGTTACACTACTACGGTCCTCACAGAAACACAGCACACCCAGGATTCAGTGCTGATGACCAACATCTCCAAAGCCCCTAAATCGAATTAACAACAGCATTTTATTTAAGCCAACTGTTTATTGTATCCCTTCTTCAAGCTGAGGGAATGAGTTATGCCTAGCGAAGGAAGCATACGAAATGACACAATGATGCAGTTAAACTTTGTTTCTTAAGATAGGTTACGCAGAGAATTCCGTAATTGTGACCACTTTCAACACCTACTCATTTCCTGTAGCTGCGGAAGTTATTTCATTTGGTATGTTTGTATTTCAATAAATGTGACGTTCTCCAGGAAACCATACCTTAAGTCAGAAAATCTCATTTTTGGTTTGTTTTATAATTTGACAGTAGGTAGGCCTAAATTTGCAATCAATTTTGTGAAAACCAGAAGTCTAGCTTACAAATTGGTCAATTTAACCCGCCAGTGGTCGCTATATGAGCAAAATGCTCTTGGTTGTTGAAAGTTAGCTTGCATTTTAAACAGCATGTGGTTTTGACATTGAGGTCAGTGTACCTTTCCTCAGCAGTGAGCATTTTGCTTCCAGTCACGTCGGCACTCATTTCTATGCGTTATAGTTTCACTATACACGGTATACTACCCTATGTTTTTTCATGGTTGTTGTTTGAAACTTATCATATCGAAGTTTGGTTCAATGAATTAAAGTCAAGTCAGGTTTAGTGAAACTCCACGTGATTAGATCGAAGGTGAAAATAGTGACACTAATTGTGAAAATGAATACAATGAACATAAATATCCAAGAGTTGTATTTTACGATGGAACTGTTCCAGATTATTTCCCGGTAGTAGCCTAATGACAGTGATATAGTTTGAACTGTATTTGTTTAAAGAAGAAACAAGAACATCTCGCTGCTTACTTAAACTGAAAATAAGCTCGATAAACCTTAATTCTTTTGTGAGGTGCTTTCTTACTCTTTCAGAAATGTTCAATTAATCTGCAAATACATTTATGCATGAAATCTGTTATGTCCTATCATAGTGTGAGCATTTTGCTCAACGCGTGACCGCTTGCGTTACTTTTGTTCTAGCGACCCTTTTGAAGTTGTAAGAGAACAAAAATAGGACGCAATAAGCTAATTAAAATAATAAAAATAATAATTGACAAGATAATAATGTAGGATTTTTTTTTAAATCATTCTGAGACAATACACCGACAGTATCCAATTAAGTTATCGAGGATCAGATGGAGTTCAAATCTAAAATTTTATATAACAGCTTAGGCTTTCACGGCCGGCGTTCATAATTAAGTACAAGTTTTTCGGGTTTGTAGGCCGTGGTCCAGACAGGATACCCGACGTTCAAGCCTCTTCCTCATTCCACTGCTGACCAAGGAAAGGAGCTGAACCCTTGATAATGCCGGACGCAGTTTCCGGTGAAACTTCGGGAGATATCCACTAAAATTTTATATTTCTGGTTATTAATTGTTGAGAGTAGGTACTCCTCCCTTTCCATAACTTTCACAAGGCAGATTATTGAAAATATATTATTTATGATACTTTCTGGAAGTCATTAGAAGTTGATTTCAATTTGAATCGTCACTGCTGCACCGGAAATATTTCTTTTACGTAAATAAAGCATTTTTGTTCGTGTTCATTTTACGATCTCAGCGCCATGTTACATTGACGTCAGACAGTACGTCATACCCGTTGTCACCCGTTGCCTACATGTCCGATACAAAATTCACCACACGGCACGTGAATAATGAAATAAAAGGCAAACCCATTGGCCTGGATAAAGATTATTGATGTGTGACTACCCCCCACTGTGCGTGACAAAACCCAGAGTTGTTTATATTACCTAACCATTGTCTGCCGGATGGGATATAGTACCGAATGCGTAGGGTTGGCAAAACGGTACATGATGCTAAAATGGCTGAAACAACTGGACTTTAGCTTGTATAAGTCATGTTCATATTTAGGGTGGCTGGGTGGGTCTCAGACAGCGGACGAGTAAACATCTATTAACTACATCATCTCCAGATATTTTCCCGACTATTAAGTCAGGTAATTTCCTTAATTTCAGTAGTTTAAGAATTTTATAGGAAGGAGTACCTTATCGATTTACTCACCTATTGCCTTTGTGGTGTAATGTTTTGTCACTCAACTTCCTGGAGAGCGTCACAAATGACAATGCAAAGGGACAGTGGTAGCGTTTCTAGTTCTAACAGACAGAACTCCTACATAATCTGACTCTTGTAGAATACAATCGTGTTACAAAGTTTCACAATACCGGTATCTGAAAAATAAAACGACGGTATCAATAAAGAAAGTAGTCATGATTGGAAAATGAGATATCCTACATCTGTGTTTGAATACTGTTGGGGTGTGAAGAGAACAGGAGTTGACAAAGGGAAGTCGACAGGAAAGACTGAACTGGACCTTTATGGTCCGCAGTTCATGTCCCTCAAGTTGCCAGGTCATGGGGGAAACCAACATGATATTACAAAAAGTTAAGTACTGTGTGTAGAAACATGAATAAGACACAATAGGCTAATCAGATTATTTTTCAGAATGCATTATGCTCGAATCGAATGGTTTGGCATCAACATGGAGAAGATAGTACTGAGTCATCCATTTATCGTGTTTCCACAGCTGAGGCGGGGTTCCGCTTGGCCGATAAGCTATTGCTTCTTGCCTCCCAGAGCAACATTTGTGCAGGGGAAGGGAGGGAGCGGTCTGCAGCCATAACTTGTTTATTTAAGATCTCACAATGCAGTTTGCTTGTCAAGCAGGGCCTGCCTCAGATACGATACGAGGATGGCCCTGTAGTAAGACATTATCATCAAGATAGAAGGCAAAATATTTGCATCCATTGATTGATTTAATATTGTATGTTAAGCGCTCTTACCTTATAGGCCCCACGACTTTTTGCGTAGATGGCCATACAGCCCCGGTGTGTTTATTCGTTATCCCTGGTTTCATAGACGTCGGCGAGCAAATAATTCAGGATATTCTCATTAGCATTCAAGATGCCGCCATGAATTACCAGACTTTTCCATCAGCTCATGTGGTACTGCATGTCAACTTCGCGAGCAAGTTACCGCAAAACTAATTCCTCAACAAGAAAGTACAAGTACACTCTCCAAAGGGAAATAACTCAATCGATTAGTACCTTAAATTTACTTCTTTTTAGTTTCGTATACGAAAGTGAATTACGTACGAGTGACTTCGACAAAATTATTTCTCACATTTGGCTTAATGGCTACAAAGTCCGTTAGTCCAGCGAATATAAATAAAATTACGATAACGGTTAGATCTAATAAGGGGCCTGTCTCCAGGAAAGAACATGGTCGTATGAGGTGATGTCAGGAGTGTGTTCAAATAAGTGTGGTAAAATTAGGAGCCAATCGCGTTACAGAAGTCTGTGTCATCGAAATCGTTGCTGCGAGACTGGTTGAGACAAAGAATAATTATAAGGTGATGGGTCTCACGCGAGTCCTGGGGCATTTGCTTTGCCAAGGAATGAGGAATACAAGTAACAAAGTATTCAAAATTCATGGAATTGTTAATTATCAGTTTTAGGAAATTGTTTATTTTTATTTTAATTTATGAAGCGATCTTCGAATCATAATGCTTCATGAGGCAGGCAGCTGAGTAGAGGAGGGTTCGATGCCCACCTCAACCATCCTGGAAGTGGTTTTCCATGGTTTCCCCACTTCTACTCCAGGCAAATGCCAGGATGTTTCTTCTCCTTCCCAATGCAATCTAAACCCACTAGTTCAGTCATAACTATAACACAGGTTATCACACAAATTCCACATACAAATACATTGGGCAATAACACCACGATGTCGTAGCAACAACAACAATATCTATTTGCATTCTTGTAGCTCGATATAGAAGTATTTGCATTTTTAAGTATTTGTCTTATCTTTGCTTTATTTGTGTCTGTATTTTTAGCTACTGTCTGTTCGCGTTGCTTTTAGCGAAGTACGTCAGGGTTTCATATTGAATGTGTGCCTTATTACATAAAATCCTGTAATGTCTAGTGGAATTTAATCAATTATGCGAATGTTTGTCTTCGAATTTGCCGCTATTTCGATGGCGCCATGCCCAACAGTGTCAACAACTGTTCCCTTACGAATTCCCACCATCTTTGTTTTGATGTTATACGGTCTGAGATATTGTAGTCGGTCTTGCAGAAGGCCATGCAATACCTATTTCATATGCGGGTGATGTCACGACCCAACGGCTGTGTGGCTATGGCGACCGAGTAATAACATTCGTGTATTATGGTGTGGTTTACACGTTTTGTGTTTCGTGTTCATGGTTATAATAATAATAATGCATTTTATTAATCCCTCAAAGAGTCAAAGACTCATTTACAAAGGAATTGTACAGTTTTATCTTGTTGGCGACAAATTACAATTCAATGTTTAGTTTACAACGTTTTCAGTATGAAAATAGATACAACATTTTGTAGCTTTCATAAGTTTTTGTACACAATGTGGTCTTGGTTTGTCTTCTTAGATTTTGGAATTTCTTCAAACTGACATTTTATAATCATTCCACATAAACTGTTTTAGCCTCCTTTTAAAGATTGGTAGGCTAGGTGCAATTTTTATATTTTCTGGTAGTCTATTGAACTTTACAAAGGCACTATACTTAATGCTATTACTGCCATATTGTTTGGAATTGATATGGAAAAATGATATGTCATCTGCATGTCTAGTTTTGTAAGCGTGTAAATCAGATTGTTTAGTGAAGTTTAAATTTGTGTGGATACTTTTGTGTAGGAGTTGGTACATCATGACATTTGATGTGATTTCTGCATTCAGGGAAATATAAAGGTGATTGGTTGGTGTTAAAAAGGGTAGTTATAAATATTTCTTATGGCTCTATTCTGAATTACCTCAATTTCCTTTTTTAGGTAATTTGAGCATTTTATCCAAATTGTATTCAAATATTGTAATATTAAGGAAAAATACACTTTCCTGAGTAGATATTTTGGGATATAGTAGCTCAATTTTTTTTATCATCCCAGCGGCAGGAGATATATATATTTTTTTTTTACTAATGCATCAATGTGCTTCTGCCATGAGAGATTTTCATCTATTATTAGGCCTAGGTATTTGACAGATGAGACCCTTTTAACTGCCTTTCCATTCAGCGTTATATTCTGAGTGATGTCTAACTTTGTTCTACGCTTAGATATTATTAAATAATTTGTTTTATCTTAATTTATTGTTAATTTATTTGACAGGGTCCAGCCAAGTATTGTATTCATGTCCTCCTGCATGTGTGCAATCAGCGTGTTGGTGGTGTACGCGTTGTAAAAGATGCTTAAGTCATCTGAAAACAACGTTATATTACGATGAAAACGGAGTGTTGCTATGTCATTAATATATACTAAGAAGAGGGAAGGACGCAATATTGATCCTTGTGGCACACCGTGGGTAATATTTACTTCCTCACTTCTGTAGCCATTTGTTTCAATATACTGCTTACGATTAGATATGTAATGTTTAATCCATGTCCAAGCTACTCCTCGGATGCCTGCTTTATCAAGTTTCCCTAAAAGAGTTTCATGGTCAACAGTATCAAACGCCTTTCTCAGGTCTATGAAAAGGCCACTCGCTGTCATCTTATTGTCTATGACATCCTGCAAGTTACAGATAATATCAATTGTAGCTATTTCTGTGCTTGAGTTTTCTCGGAATCCATACTGCCCTTTGAAGAAGTAATCATCTTTATTTAAGAAATTAACAATTCTGGTTTTACTACTGTTTCGTGTACCTTGGATATGGGTGGGAGGATGGAAATGGGTCTGTAATTGTCTGGATTGCTTTTGTCACCTCCTTTATAGACTGGTATGACTCGTGCTATTTTTAGATCATCAGGCACCAGACCAGTCTCTAACGATAAATTTATTAAAGTAGAAAATGGGCAATTTAGCATGTCAATGACGTTTTTTAACAATTTTACTGACATACCATATTTGTCTTGGCTACTTTTCATTTTAAGGCTTAATACAATATTGCGAATTTCCATCTCATTAGTCGGGGTCATAAATATGGAATCTGTGTTGACATTAATTTCATTTACTTTCTTACCTGGGAGGATGTTTTTGGCTAACTTGTGTGCTATGTTTATAAAGTGAGTGTTTAGAGCATTGCAAATATTTTCTTTTCCTGTGATAGATTTACCATCAATTATTATCTCACTGGGACCATCTTTCTTTTCAGTTGTGCAGTTGTAGATCATATCATCGTTTACTTTCCAAGTATCTTTTATGCTATTGGCGTTCAATGTTCAATACTGATTTTCTCGGAATTCCTATCATGTTATACTTCATGGTTATCAGTGAAGTGTAAAGTTATGCCTAATAAGTGCAGTGTGCCAAATTTTAAAGGAAATTATGCCAATAGGCTGAAAGTAAATGTTCTCTCTTTCCTAATGATGGAGGGACATGAATACCGTACGAGCTATTCACGAGGATTTTATTCCTACGAAACATTCCAAGGTACGTATTACATCAATGCTTAATCTCCAATTCTCGCTACTGTAGTGTAATGGTAGGAAGGAACCTTGTAACCAAGTATCTTGTGTGCGGACTCCATTTCAAACAACATGAGATGGAATGGACCACTAGTATGATTAAAAGAATGGAAAACTAGTTACTGCACCGTTGTATAAACTGGGACTGATTAAAGGTTAGTAAACAGATAGACCTACCCTTAAATTATAAAATAGGCTAGCCCCTCTGTTCATGAAAATTCATTTAGATGTAAAATTCAGTTTTTTCTAACCTAAATTATGTGCCACAGGTTATGTAGATTATGTTTATTTGTTTTATAGGGCTATGCAATTTCAAGTGGGAGGTGGGGGGAGTGGGTACTATTCGCATTTCTATTGGGATTTAAATTTCAAGAATTGCATTAGGTTAGAGGCCCATAACCTACTGCTCGTCCTGATTAATCTTTCATTTTTATATTCCACTAATATCAGTCTGTTGTGTATTCGAACCCTCAGAAATGTATGTTTTAAAGAAATTTCATCCTCAACAGTTGGTAACACATACACACCACCCATGGAGGAAAGAATAAGAGGAGATCACGGTCGACTCTAGATAGGTCGGAAGGCTGAGACTTGGCAACATGTTCATCAGTCATAGGCCTACGCTTGTCAGGCGGCAACACGAAGGAAACGTTCAGTCTTTGGTTCAGTCTGAAAGGTGTTCTCGTTTATCTCACAGGGATATTTCCTTCTATATTTTGTTTCTTATGCTTTGTACGTTCATACGCTTTATAGTAGCGTTCATACTATCCTTCCAAGTGAGATTTTAACTGTAATCCCTAATCGAGGACACACTGACGAGTGTGCTTGTACGGTACATGTAATTATCACACGTACTTCATGTTTTAAACTTTGATTTTCCAGGAATGTTTCGGCACAGTAACAATGCCAGATAAATGTTTTGTCCCCAGCTGTAACTTTCAGTTATTGCCAATGTATTGCTAAAGAATTATTCACAGGCTAGGAATGATGCTGTTGATGTCAGCAAACTTGGTTATGGGAATAGAAAGTTGCAGACACTTGAGGAAGGAAACATAAGTAATCTGATATATTTATGAAATACCAGCACAACAGAGTATTTCTATAGTGGTAGTAAATTATCTACATACGGTACATGTGTGGCGGAATTTAGGGTTTATAGGCCTACAGTGTAAAGATGTTACGGGAGATAGCCTACATTTTTGCACCACATAACCCTCAATTGCATCTACTTACTCCATATTATTATTATAATACCGGCAATGTTTTTATTACCGTACTTCAGAGTAGTAAAATACGAATAGAAGCATAAAAGAATTTTCTTTATTTTGCTTAACACATTTATGTTGGTAAATTATTTCCGTGTCATTCACGCCTAATGCCAGCTGCTTGGCTCTTATAACAACTTTTCACGATCATATGTACGCTATTCATTTATTTCCGATTGTAACACTGGTCATACGTAAATAATAAAAATAAATAAACAGATGTCTTACTAAACTTTGTGTCCAATATTAATTCCGTAGTTTTTGTCGCCTCCCTTCCCAGCAAACAGCTGTTCAGGCGCTCGAGACGAAGTATGACTGACAACAACCGTAGCTACAGTGTTGTCAGGTCGAACCTTCCGACCTTTCTAGAGTCGACCATGGAGGAGATGCCCTGAGCTCGTATGAGTGAAGCCAAGCGCTGCAACCAAAGTGGGCGTAACCTGAGCTCGTATTCGGTGTTCTGTGACTTGCATGAGGCATTGTGCATGGCTAAACATTATTTTGGCCCTGGTTTTTATCGCACTCCGGTTATGCAACTTTGGAAACGTAATAACAGAAGTGATAAGTTATTAAAAAAACTCTTCTATTCTAATTTCAGCATGTGTAGGCCTACCCTATATACGAAAAAAATAAAAATCATTCCTCTGGAAATCCCAAATTATCAAACGGCTGTCGGTCAATAATTACTGTAGGCCTACGTAATTAATCAATTCGAGGCTAATCGTCAAGTTTCTACCCCCACAAAGAAAATACCGTACGGTCATAACGAATAGAATATAAAGTGTGATCTCTTCTCCCTAAATAGCATGTAATGAATACGGATCGGGTTGGCACTCGCCGCTACGCAGCGCTACAGTCGATTTGAGATTGTTGATTTCCACTAATGTTTGTGTGTTTATGTGCGATATATTAAGTATTTAATTGGTCGGAGTGTTTTGGTGTTGTTCTGTGCAAACGTTTATTGATATACAAGTGCTTACACTATTACTTCATAGTATTAATACCTGAAATGCTATTGTAGGAAGCATTGACTGAAATGGAATTTAATTTCTTGTCGTGTGTTGACGTTATCTTCGTGTGTTAATTTTATTGTTATTTAATGTAAGTAAACAGCAGTTTAGCCCTTACATTTTCATGAGTGCTTAATGTGATTAGTGAAGATGCCTTGCTCTTTTGTACCAGGATGCAGATCTAGCTATGGGGACTGTAAAGAGGTCAGACGGTTTTTCAAACCTCCTAAAGATTAGGAACGTTTTATCAAGTGCAAAGGGGCCATATCAGGGAAGGATAGGGAACTTACTGAAAAGTCCTGCATCTGTGATGCTCACTTTTCATAAGATTTAATTGTTAAATTTGACAAATTTGTGATAGAAGGGAAGGAAGTATTACTTCTCCCAAGAACCAACTGGCGATTGAAAGACTATTCTGTTCCACATATAATCCTAATTTGCCTAAGTATCTGTCCAGTATGGTGTAAATAAAAATGGTCTTCATGCCATTAAAGACTACTTCTGTGAAGAAAGGGATTAGAATAAAAAGACAATGAGTTAAAAAACATATATGTACCGTAATGCTGAAGGAGGCGTGATCAGTTTTAGACAATAGCCTACTCTATGAAGGGGTCATGACTATGCCTTCTATGTCTGTTTAATGTTAAGTTCTTCTGAAATGATGGTAGTTTACTGATTTTGGTGTTTGTGGAGTGAAATTAATGGTTATTATTGAATTTTATAGTAATCTACGGTAAAGTTGAAAGTTGCGTTCGTACGGCTTTTTTTTTCTGTGTTGCAAGTCTGTTAAGGGAATGTAAAATGTGTAACAATGTGAAGAAATCCTTTCTGATTGCGAGGTTAATTGTTCCGTTCTTTTTTAAAATTTACCGATAGCTGGAAAAACTAATTGCATTTTGAACTTGATCTTTGTCTTCGCTTATTGTCGAAACTGGACTATTACAAGAGACGACTTACTAAATTATAATTGTGCACAGTAAAGTAAGTGGAGATGTCAAACTTATTAGCGCCTATGAGGATATCTTGCGGTGTTTTAACGTGTAAAACAGGTCGCAAGGTTTTAAGTCTCGTAAGCGCCAATGCTAACTTACATCACAGATCGGAGCCAGCGCTGCGCTGCGGCGGACCAGGCGTACTAGGCCAGTGTTATCACTTCTTATTCTATTCGTTATGGTACGGTACCGAAACGTATAGGCTATACCGTATTTTTGTGCAAATATGCGTCCTTTATTAATTGTTCTGTTTATTAATTTTGAGGTTCGTATTCTTGAATATCAAAATGTGTACGAAAAATGAGTGAAAGTGGCTGTGCTCGAAATTAGGCCTGAAAACTGATGAATGCCTCAACAGCAATAAGAACATAAAACTCAATTTGGTGTAAATGCCGTAATTAGTTCGGCATCATTAATTCCCAAGACGTTCCTTCTTTGGTATAACTCGCATCTTCAGACACCTGCATTCAATTTAATCAGTGTTTCAGCGTATTATTACGTTTTGCCGCGTCTTCCTTACAAAACTAGCCTCTCAAATGTGCTCTCATATTTATATTTAAATTGGCTTTTAAAACGATAACGCAGCTTATTTGTGCCAAGTACCGTGATGTACAGAGTGTATTCTGCCCATCCAAGAAAAAAATCTTGACTTGTCATTGCAGTTTTATGTCACTAAAATCCATTACTAGTTGGAGTGGTTTACGGCTTTAAGCATAGGAACAGCCATTTTCTTGCAACCAAAGTGGGCGAGACATTTGGCTTCAGCAGCTTGCGCTAGGCAGCGCAGCGAAGGCATCTCCTCCCTTTCTTTCCTCCATGCACACCACCAGAGACTCAGTTATCGAATACTCGAGTGGAGTAGAACCGTTATTGTGGCGCACTGATCTGTATTGTTCTGTATATATTGTTTGCCTTCCTCATAATAAATGGTCAATCTTAGAAAACACAAAAGTTGTGTCAGAAGTAGGATTGATAAATAACGTGTGCGGTGCCGAAGTTCTATTCCACGCCGTGAAACTTGTGCGAAACGTGCTACCGAACGAAATTCAACTCCACGCAGGTTAGTGTATCAGTGAAGCATCTCCCTTCATCATGGCAGAAGGAATATCCACAGAACTTCTGCAGACTCTTTCTTGGATTATTGCTAGCGCTATCAGGGAATCCACCACGCGAGGCGGCATCGGGAATGAGCCGATGTCACCGGGACGGCCAAGACCACCACAATTCTCAATGTCAGCATACCACGCCGCCGATGGGACCACCATAGGGGACTATTTCACGCGGTTCACATGGGCCCTCGGTCTGAGTAAGGTACCGGAAAACGAACACGCGCAGTACGCTCGTGTCTACATGGGCGCCGAACTTAACGAAGCTTTGAAGATTCTAGTAAGTCCCGTCGACCCGGAAACTCTCTCATACAGCGAAATCCAGTCAAGATTGTCGAACCATTTCGACGCCAGCCGTAACAAATATGCAAAGAGCATAAAATTCCGGAACGTCATGCAGAGAGCAGGGGAGACGATCGCCAGCTTCACTCTCAGATTAAGACAAGCAGCAACACACTGTGAGTACGGAGAATTTTTAGACCGCATGCTAATTGAGCAACTGCTTAAAGGTTTGGAATCGAGGGACATGTGTGACGAAATTATTGCCAACAAACCGGAGAGCTTCACTGCTGCGTACGAGATAGCCTGCGCACTCGAAGCCACCCGGAACACTGCTAACGAGGTTAAGAATTCGAATATAACCTCAAAATCCGATTCAACCAATTGGATAGGTTTCGAAAAGCCACAGTCGCGGAGGGGTGGCAACCAGTGGCAACGTGGGATATCGACCAATTGTCAACAGAAATCCAACCAATCAAGGCCTCAACAAGGATCGCATCCAGCAAATCGGGAACATCAAGTAACCAATCGTTGTGCGCTGGGTGTGGTGGGGAACATCCACGCAGTGCAGGTTCCTCAATGCAGAATGCCGGACATGTGGCAAGAAAGGTCACATTGCTAAAGTTTGTAGGTCCAAACCAAAGCAGCGGAATACAAATTACGTGACCGAAGGAGAACAACCAGCTGACAGCGTTGATGTCATACATCAATTCAAAAAAGTTGAGGTCATCGGAACAATGCAGTCTCCAGGGAAGCAGTTGATGGATGTCATCATAGAGGGAACCACCGTCAAGGTGGAACTAGACACCGGCACTCCCTGTTCAATGATGAGTAAACTGAGGTTAGGTATGATCAAACCAAATTGTATTTTACAAAAGGTTGATCGTATTTTTGCGAGCTACTCTGGCCACCGTATTAACTGCATCAGGAAGACACCAGTGACCGCTACCATTGGCACCATCTCCAGGAACCTCGACCTCTACATCGTCGACGATGAATTCGAGACACTCCTTGGTCGAGAGTGGATCTCTGAGTTTGTGCGAGAGATCAATTTCGAGGAGCTTTTTGGAAAACCAGAACCGTTCCACCAACTCTCCGTCAAACAGTCTCTGTCCCTGGACCAGCAAAAGGAACTTGACGCCACCCTCAACCGCTACCATGATGTCTTCAGTGATACCCCCGGGAAGCTGTCAGGCCCACCAGTGAAGATGCACCTGAAGGATGGCGCCACCCCAATCTTTTCCCGAGCACATGACATTCCTGTAGCCCTGCGAGATGCCTTTGCCAATGAAATTGACGCAAAAATCGCATCTGGTTTCTACAAGAGGGTAGACTACTCAGAGTGGGCGTCAACAACTCATGTCGGTGTGAAGAAGAACGGCAAGTTGAGAATCACGGGAAACTACAAACCTACTCTCAACCCGCGGATCATCATTGATGAACACCCGATTCCGAAAGTGGAATACTTGTTCAACCAATTGCGTGGTGCCACCCTCTTCTGTCACCTGGACGTCACAGACGCATACACTCATCTCGAGGTCGATGATGAGTTTAGCCAAGCCCTCACGCTCAACACTCCAACCCATGGCCTGATCCTTCCAACTCGTGCTGTCTACGGAGCAGCCAACATCCCCGCTATCTGGCAAAGGCGAATGGACACGGTTTTGCAGAAACTCCCAAATGTTGTGAGTTTCTTTGACGACACCATTGTTTTGCCGATAGTTTTGGCAATCTGATGGAGGCCCACGGTCTCAAGATCAACCGAGCAAAATGCAGCTTTGCAGAACCTGTCCTAGAAGCTCTTGGCCACAAGATCGATGCTTCAGGCATTCATAAGTCTGATTCGCACATCCAAGCCGTACGGGATGCGCCGAAACCAACGACTCCAGAAGAACTCCAGCTGTTTTTGGGTAAAGCGATATACTACAGTGCCTTCATCCATAACCTGTCAACGAGAGATCGGCCACTCAGAGACATGCTGTTGAAGGATCCTCTCATGTGGACACCAGACGGCGACAGGGCCTACCAGGACATCAAGGACGCTCTAACCTCACCGCAGGTCCTTATGCAGTACGATTCAACACTACCACTTTTGCTGGCAACGGACGCCAGCAAAACCGGTCTCGGCGTAGTGCTGTCTCACCGGCTCAGCAACGGACTAGAACGGCCTATCGCATATGCTAGTCGGACAATGTCATGTACGGAGCAAAGGTAACCCCAGATCGACAAGGAGGCGCTCGCCATCGATTGGGCAGTACAAAAGTTTTTCATTACTATCTGTACGCTCGACACTTCACGCTAATCACGGATCACAAGCCCTTGACGCAGATCCTACATCCAGAGAAGTCGCTACCAGTCCTGTGCATTAGTCGCATGGCCAATTATGCCGACTACCTCGCACACTTTAACTACACTGTGGTTTTTAAAACATCGAAGTAAAACGCCAACGCTGACTACTGCTCTAGAACACCGTTACCATCGACCGTCAACAAGATCCAAAACTCAATCTCGCAACAGAGGGAGGAAACAGAGGATTACGACGACTTTGATTTTTTTACAGTTCACCAGACGCAGCAGTTACCAGTCAAATCCGAAGCCAATGCACGAGAGACGAGGAAGGACCCTGATCTCGGTAGAATTGTCAAACTTCTGGAAGGAGGCCAAGATCTCATCCGCCACGACTTCAAGGCACCCGAGGTAAAATACTCGCTCGCCGCCAACTGCTTGATGTTCGAGCACAGAGTAGTGGTTCCACCTGCACTGCGAGATGCTATCCTCAACGACCTCCATGCAGCTCACCTGGGGATCGTCAAAATGAAAGGAATGGCACGTTCCTTTGTGTTTTGGTCAGGCCTCGACTCCGACATCGAGATGCTCGCAAAATCCTGAACCACAAGCGCAACCCATGCGCACGTACCACCCAAGTTCCGCGAGCATCACTGGGAGTACCCGAAGGCACCGTGGGAACGCATTCACATCGACTACACGGGCCCAGTAGCTGACAGCATACTTCTGATTGTTGTAGACGCCTACAGCAAGTGGCTCGAGGTCAAGACAACAACCACCACGACAGCTGCAGCAACAATCTCCCTGATGGATGACCTGTTCACAGCGCACGGCACCCCAGTCACCGTCGTTTCAGACAATGGCAGGCAGTTCATCTCAGAAGAATTCAAGGCTTTCCTGCAGAACAGTGGTGTGAAGTACCACAAGCTTACAGCACCATACCATCCATCAACTAATGGCCAAGCAGAACGGTATGTGCAAACGGTGAAGGATGCCCTCTACGCGATGAAAACAACCAAAGGAACTCAGCAGACAAACCTGAACGAGTTCCTTCACCAATTTAGAAGAGCGCCGCGCTCTACCACCGGACATTCTCCATCTCAACTATTCCTGGGACGAGAACTTCGAACACGTCTCAATCTGGCGAGACCCGAAGACGTTCGCACTAGAGTCTGCGAGAAACAGAAAGCAGAAATGGACTCTACGTTCCGCACCTTCGAAGCGGGTCAGTCAGTCTACTTCCTCTCTGGCAACCCGAACCTGGACAAGTGGCTCCCCGGTACCATCGCAGCCCGCATTGGAGATCTTCACTATGATATCAACTACCGGGAGAAACGAATAAAGCGCCACATCGACCAAATTAGGCCATTTCCAGGAATACGGCCAAACACAGAGAACCAGGAACCGACCAGCGATGTACCTACCGAAATTCCACCTAGGCCACGACGTGTTCGGTTCTTCCCAGCACCAGCTACCGCAGTTCCAGCCGAGAGGATGCCACAATTGATCCGTGGAAACCGAACACCAACACCAGCTGCTCCGCGTATGTCTACACGGAAACGCCCCCCCCCCCACCATTAAGATTTTCTCCATAGACATAACAAGTTCAATTTAAAAGAGGGAGGAAATGTTGTGTATTCGTATCCTCAGAAATGTATGTTTTAAAGAAATGTCATCCTCAACAGTTGGTAACACATACACACCACCAGAGACTCAGTTATCGAATACTCGAGTGGACTAGAGCCGTTATTGTGGCGCACTGATCTGTATTGTTCTGTATATATTGTTTGGCTTCCTCATAATAAATGGTCAATCTTAGAAAACACAAAACAGTCATTATATTTCTTGTTGGGGTAGGGGAAGAGGGGTGTGTGAATCAGGTTTGAGATTGAATAAATTTAGGATAAATAGAGTAACTAATTTAATACAAGGTGATACAATTATCAGCTGCTATCCCCATGCAGATGTAGTCAACTGTGCTGCATTTACTTACATAGTTATGAATATGCTACTCGACAACTACAAGACAGAATGTTTGCATCAGTGCAACCAGCAGATTGTTTGGTGAATGTAGCACGAAGATGTCTGCCTACTGTACTGCTTATGGGGTACAGCTGTTCCAAGCATGCCAGGGTGTTATGGAACTGATTAAAAGAGTCTACTAAGTCGTTTTTGGACCTTAAATGGCGGCCGCTGGCTGGAGGGCCATCTTGTGGTGTTTGGACTCTGTGACAAAAGACTGTGGCAGTTGTTGTTCGTTGTACTATGTTTGAATATGTCTGTTGTATAGTTGTGTAGTGAAATAAATAGTTAAATAAGTAATGGTTAACCCTAATTCGGTGAATTAGTCCCTTAACAAAACATATGGTGACCCCGACGTGATTTAATACGTAAATTACGAGAAGTTACGGCAAGATACGTAAGATTTCTTTGTGTGTGAAAATCTTGGTATAGCCTAGCCTACACGACAATGGAAAAGCTTGTGAAACAACGTAAGCCAATTCGAGCGTCCTACACAAAGACGTATAATGAGGTAATGCGTCATTTAACCAGCGAATTAGTTGACCTGGAATCGGCACAGAAGATGCTGATGAAATTGGAGAGGTTAAGTGCTGAACTTGCTCCTTTGGATGGAAAAAATACTGGAACTAGCATTAGAAGAAGAGGATGATGTCTACAGCCGTGAGTACGGGGCAGTTGAGACTTATAGATTAATTTAGATGAAGTAAGGTTAAAGATGACGAATATTTGCTCTAATGAGAATGTTGGTGTGGTTAGAGAACACATTTCTGGTGCTTCATCTGCAGCTAAAAGAAACTTGAAACATCCTAGGTTGGAACTAGTCAAGTTTGGAGAGGACGTTAAAGATTGGTTAGGATTCTGGAGCATGTTTAAGAGAATCCATGAAGATAGTGACATAGAATCAGAAGATAAGTTTCAATATCTGATTCAGTGCACCAAACCTGACAGTCGTGCCAGAGAACTTCTGAACAGTTTCCCAGCCACCGCTGAAAACTATCCAAAGGTTGTAGAGTGCATGAAGAATACGTTCGGTCGTGAAGATCTCCTGACGGAGTACTACGTTAGGGAGCTTATTGGGTTAGTCATTCAGAATGTGTCGCACAACAATGACAAATCGGGAATAGCTGTAGGCCTACTGTATGACACATTAGAGAGCAAGTTAAGAGCTCTAGAATCTATAGGTGTGACAAGGGATAAGTATGGGCCCATGTTGTTCCCTCTCGTGGAATCATGCTTACCTGAAGATGTTTTAAGGACATGGCTCAGAAATCAAACAGCGAATGATGAGTTGATTGGTGAACAGAAAGATAGGCTAGAGGCTCTTCTAAATTTCCTCAAACGTGAAGTGGAGGGAGAAGAGAGGATAACCTTTGCTCGGGCAGGTTTTAGTCTGTCCGACATGAAAAGGCAAGAAAGAGTCCGAGGAAAAATGTCGACACATTTACCAACGGCAAATTCTTTGTTCTCGGCCAAGTTTGAAGGCAAGAAGAGAAAGTGTGTGTTTTGTGGCAAATTCCACGAGAGCAAAGAATGCCACCTTGCTCAACAAATGAGTTTGGAGGAAAGACGCAACAAGCTGGCCAAGGAAAACTGTTGTTTTACTTGTCTTAAGGTAGGACACAGAATGAAAAATTGCAAGGCACATCTTCGTTGCCCACTGTGCACTAGCCCTCATGTTGTGATCATGTGTCATAAACTGAATACAAAGAAGGTCGAGGAGAAACCTGAATCTAAAATACAGGAAGACAGGGAAAGGCAGAGCAATATCTCCATGAACATTCAGAGTGCCACCAAGGAGGTGTATCTACAGACATTGTGCATCAAACTGACACATAAAGGAAAGGAGAAGATGGTCCGAGCACTAATAGACAGTGGATCACAAAGATCCTACATTTTACGGAAGACTGCTGAGGAAATGGGATATAAACCTTTGAAGACCGAGATGATGATCCACAAGTTGTTTGGGGGCGCTGAGACCCGTGAAGAAGACCATCACCTGTATGATGTGAATGTAAGCAGCTGTGATGGTTCCTTTAATACCACGTTGCAATTGATTGACCAGAAGGTAATATGTGGGAAGATTCCAAGGTTGAAGTTTGGACCGTGGATGAAAGAAATGAAAGCAAAAAAGATATGGTTGTCTGATGTGGGAACAAATCCATCCGACGTGGAAGTCCTGCTAGGAGCTGATGTTGCGAGGAGTCTTTTGCTGAATGAAACCCATAAGCTTGAATCAGGATTGGTTGCTGTGAGGACAACGCTTGGCTGGACAGTGACTGGTAAATTGAAAGACGAAGAGGGTAGTTCCCTGGCTTTGTATTCAACTATCCTGTTCATTCAATCTGCCTCTATAACCGACCTTTGGAATTTGGAGACTATAGGCATATCTGAACCCATGGAAAACAAGTCGAGAGAAGAGATGGAAGAAGCTGCACGTCATTACTTCCAAGAGACTGTAAAGGTTAATGCGGATAGCCGATATGAAGTTACGTTACCTTGGTTGGAGAGCCGACAGTACTTGCGGAACAACAAGGAGATAGCGGAGAAGAGATTGATCTCAGTTTCAAATAGACTGACCAAAGAAGGAAATTTTGAGGAATACGGAAATGTGTTTCAGGAGTGGATAAATGAGGGCATAATTGAAGAGGTTCCAGAAGGAGAAAAGGAAGACCTGTGCTATTATTTACCACACCGGGGAATCTTCAAAGAAAACTCTACCACCAATGTGAGACCCGTGTTTGATGGATCCAGCAAATCGAAGGATACTCCTTCCTTAAATGAGTGTCTCGAAAAGGGTCCTAATTTGCTACAACAAATCCCCACGCTTCTATTGATGTTTCGAAAAAATAGGATAGGAGTGATTTCCGTTATTAAGAAGGCTTTCCTGCAGATATCTGTTCAGGAAACTGACCGTGATTTCTTGCGCTTCTTGTGGTGGAAGGATTCAAAGATAGTGAATTGAAGGTTTTTCGACATTGCCGAGTCGTATTTGGTCTGAATAGCAGCCCATTTCTGTTGGAAGCAGTTCTTGACCTTCAATTGAAAGAGAGCGTAGACTACCAAGAGAAAGCAAAAAGACTGAGAAATTCCTTCTATGTAGACAATTATATCACCTCTTTCGATAATGAGGAAGAATTGAGTACGTTTATAGAAGAATCTACCGCATTGCTGGCCAGAGCACGTTTTGATCTTCGTAACTGGGAGTACACAAGTCTAAATTCTCCCGAGAGCGACTCGTTAGTTCCTGAGGTAACCTCGGTATTAGGATTTCGATGGAACAAGACAGAAGATGTTCTTTCTTGTGAGAAAATTGACATGTCGAAGATTGGCGACAAAATCACTAGAAGAAATGTGTTGGCGGCTGCTCAGAGAATCTTTGATCCTATAGGAATCACATGTCCTGTCTCTCTAGTACCGAAGTTGCTGTTGCAGGAAAGTTGGCGGAAGAAAATGAGCTGGGATGAAGAAATGGAGGATGACACGAGGAAGAAGTTTGAAATTTGGCATCAAGAACTTGAGGTATTGCCTGATATTAAAATTCCCAGACAAATGGCACGCTGCAAGACACAGGTATCTTGGAGCCTTCATACGTTCTGCGACGCAAGTGGAGTAGCATATGCTGCGGTTGTGTTTCTTCGTTCAGAAGATGGAAAGGACACAAATATAACGCTTCTTCAAGCAAAGTCTCGTGTAGCCCCGCTGAAAAAAATGACTATTTCGCGGTTGGAACTCCTAGCTTGTTCAATTGGAGCTCGCCTTGCATTTTCCATAAAGGCAAGTTTAGGATTAGCAGAGCTTTCAACATATTATTGGACAGACTCTACAACAGCTCTCTGCTGGATCAAGAGGAAGGAAGTCTGGGGAACTTTTGTAGCAAATCGGGTAAAGGAAATTAAACAGTTGTCTAACCCGGATAGCTGGAATCATGTACGTGGAGTGAATAACCCAGCTGACCTACCTTCCAGGAGTTGTTCTGCTTCCAAACTCATAACGTCGAAATGGTGGGAGGGCCCTCATTGGTTGAGATCTCCTAGTTCGGAATGGCCTCTCGAAAATGCCTTGCTTGATGAAGAAAGGATAAATGAAGAGAAAAGGAAAGGAATTTAATCCGTACTAGTTTCTGTGGAACCAGAAGGAAAGTGGTATCTGAAATACTTTTCCAAGTACTCAAACGTTGTCAGGATGACAGCCCGGATTCTACGATTCATCCACAACACAGCAAATGGAGGCGAAGTACGTTTTTCAAAGGAACTCCAAGTCGAAGAATTGCAAGTAGCTGAAAGAAGACTGTTGAAGATTATTACGCAAGAGATGCTCGCCGAAAAGGAGCAGTCCTTCAAAAATCTGAACGTGTTTGAAGATGAAGGAGGATTACTTCGAGTAAAAACGAGGTTAATAAGGAGACCGGACGATGAATTATTCCTCACTCCAATTCTGCTACTAGCTAAACACCAGCTAGTTCACAAGATGATCATGGAGAAACGTCTAGAAATGTCTCATGCTGGAGTACAAGTTCTTCTCTCCACTTTGCGAGAACGGTTTTGGATTGTTAATGGTAGAAGGACAATAAGAACGGTGATTTAGAGCTGTGTCAGGTGCAGAAGACACCAAGCAAAGGGAATTACCATCGAAGTTGCACCTTTACCAGAGGATCGGATTAGAGACGCTTCTGTCTTTGAAATTGTAGGAATTGATCTGGCTGGCCTGTTATAACTCCGAGGAGGTGAAAAGGTCTGGGTGGTACTACTCACGTGTGCGGTCTTCAGAGCTGTGCATTTTGAACTCGTTAGGACACTATCTACTCCAGGGTTTCTGCAAGCATTGAGGAGATTCGTCGCTCGAAGAGGGAGACCAAACATCATTTACAGTGATAATGGGACAAATTTTGTGGGAGCAGAAAATGCTTTCAGTGAAGTTGACTGGACCAAAATAAATGTAGAGGCTACGTGCATGAGAATTGTTTGGAAATTCAATCCTCCCACTGCTGCATGGTGGGGCGGGTTTTGGGAGCGTATTGTTCAAATGCTGAAGAAGTTGTTGCGACGAGTACTAGGTCGTTCCTCCTTAGACTATGAGGAACTATTAACGGTTCTGTTGGACGCAGAGGCAGTCATCAATTCTCGACCTTTGACTTATTTGTCTGAAGATAGTGATGATTTGGTAGCGTTGACACCTGCAATGTTTCTTCAGGATATTCCGAGGGTGGGAGTACCCGATATTGCTCACATTGATCAGCTAAACCATGGAAAAAGGTTCAGGCACATGCAGCATTTGAGGGCAGAATTGCGAAAAAGATTCAGACTAGAGTACCTAGGGCAACTTAAACCGGGAAAAGGCAAAGCAAACTCGCATCGAGAATTGAAGGTGGGAGAAGTAGTGATCCTTGGAAGTGACAGTGCACGTAGAATGGACTGGCCTTTAGGAAGGGTGGTTTCAGTACATCCCGGAAAGGACAATGTCGTCAGAGTGGTCAAGGTGAAGACTACAACTGGAGAGCTGAAACGGCCTGTGCAGAACATCTATCCTCTAGAAGCAACTCCGTTTACTGAGTGGCAGTGTGAAGAAGAGGTCTTGGATAAAGACCCTGGTGTTCCTGTTTCGAGCTCTGGTGTTCCTGTATCGAGCCCTGGTGCACCTGTATCGAGCCCTGATGTTCCTGTCTCGCCCCCCTGGTGTTCCACATTTGAGTTCGACAAGGTGTGGGAGGAAGATACGAATTCCATCCCGCCTCAATTTGTAAATTTTCCTTGATCTCTAATATTTGAAGTACAGTGGTTTTGTCATTTAGACTTTCACGGCCCGTGTTATTATTCATAATGTTGAATTTTGGGCTTATGCCGTGTTTTATTATATTGCAATTCGACGCGTTTCGAAAGAAACCATGTCTTTCATCGTCAGGAATAATCTGGAATACGACAATGTTGCTAAGAGAAAGCAACGAAGAACATATAGAAGGTGCCCAAAGATGGACGCCATTATAGCCCCATGTTAGGGACAACGGAAAGCAGCAGTGAATTACTTTCTCAGGGTTCTGATAATAGGTAGCCAGGATTCACTGAGATTGTAGCCGGTGTCGCGGTTGAAATTATCTGGGTGTTTACGTATTTCAACCGCCTCCCTGATGATTCTGGGACGATATTGCTTTATACGGGCAAGAACATCCACCCCTTGGAACATGACATCATGGCCAGGTGTTAAAGCATGATCGGCAACAGCTGATTTATCAGGTTGAATGAGCCTGATACATCTATTATGTTCCTTAATGCGAGTGCATATTGTTCTCGAAGTCTGCCCGATGTAAACCTTGCCACAAGTACAGGGAACTCTGTAGATACCCGGTTGTTGCAATTTAGGCAAACTGTCCTTAGTTGGTCGCAGGAGTTGCCTAATCTTAACAGAAGTTCCAAATACAGTCCGTATGTTGTATCGACGTAGGATTTTAGCAATACGATCCGTTGTGTTATGTATGTACGGAAGGTAAGCAGTTCCTCTTACATCTCTTTTCTCAACTGACGTCCTATTATTATTTGTTGGTTTCAGAACCGTAGAAATCAAAGCCTTGCTATAACCGTTGCTCTCAAAGGTGGTTCGCAGGGTGTTAATTTCTTCTTGTAAAGAAGACACTTCACAAATCCTCCTAGCCCTGGTAGTTAGAGTTGTAAGGATACCATGTTTCTGGGCAGGGTGATGGTGAGAACTTGCGTGGAGATATCTATTGGTGTGTGTTGGCTTACGAAAAACGCTGTGTCCTAAAGATCCATCCTCTTTCTTGGTGACGAGAACATCTAAAAAAGGTATTTTGCCGTCAGATTCCTTTTCCATGGTGAAACAAATAGAAGGGTGCTGGAGATTAAGGTGATCCAGGAAATGGCTAAGATTTTCCTCACCTTCCGTCCAAACAACGAACGTGTCATCCACATAACGCCACCAGATCTTCGGTTTGAAAGGAGCCGACGACAAAGCTTTCTCTTCAAAGTTCTCCATGAAGAAATTAGCCACAACAGGAGAGAGAGGACTACCCATGGCCACACCATCAGTCTGCTCATAAAAATTCCCATTCCATAGAAAGTAGGAGGAGGTCATGCAGTGATAAAAAAGTCTTGTGATGTCTTCAGGAAAAAGGCCATTAATGAGAGACATAACACCATCAATAGGTACTCTCGTAAACAGAGACACCACGTCGAGACTCACTAGAATATCACCCGGCTGAAGTGTTATAGCTTTTAACTTTTCCACGAAGTGTGTGGAATCCTTAATGTACGAAGGCGTGTTACCCAGAAGCGGCTGAAGTAGTCTACCTAAGTATTTGGAAAGGGCATATGTAGGAGAACCAATCGTACTAACAATGGGTCTAAGAGGAACATCGTCCTTATGTATTTTAGGAAGACCATAGAGTCTCGGAGGAATAGCATCCCCTGGAAGGAGAGTCTTCGCTGCATCCGCTGGAATAGATGATTGCTTGATCAATTTGACGGTGACATTTGAGTAGCGAGTAGTAGGATCACGACTATTAATCCTATATACAGGATCTGATAACAAAGACGAGATCTTGGAATCATAATCAACCTTATCCAATACCACTGTCGCATTACCCTTGTCAGCGGGGAGAACGATAATATCAGAATTGTCCCTTAGATCTTTAAGTGCCCGGCTTTCACCTTGTTTTAAGTTGGTGTTAGGTGGCTTAGCTGTCTTGAGAACTCGGGAACATTCTTGCCTGGCTTCCTCGGCCTCTTCAGGTGTGAGGTGATGTACTGAGGATTCTACGGATGTAATAAGTTCTTCAATAGGAATTCTTCTAGGCGCTACAGCACCTAGAAGAATTCCTATTGAAGAACTTATTACATCCGTAGAATCCTCAGTACATCACCTCACACCTGAAGAGGCCGAGGAAGCCAGGCAAGAATGTTCCCGAGTTCTCAAGACAGCTAAGCCACCTAACACCAACTTAAAACAAGGTGAAAGCCGGGCACTTAAAGATCTAAGGGACAATTCTGATATTATCGTTCTCCCCGCTGACAAGGGTAATGCGACAGTGGTATTGGATAAGGTTGATTATGATTCCAAGATCTCGTCTTTGTTATCAGATCCTGTATATAGGATTAATAGTCGTGATCCTACTACTCGCTACTCAAATGTCACCGTCAAATTGATCAAGCAATCATCTATTCCAGCGGATGCAGCGAAGACTCTCCTTCCAGGGGATGCTATTCCTCCGAGACTCTATGGTCTTCCTAAAATACATAAGGACGATGTTCCTCTTAGACCCATTGTTAGTACGATTGGTTCTCCTACATATGCCCTTTCCAAATACTTAGGTAGACTACTTCAGCCGCTTCTGGGTAACACGCCTTCGTACATTAAGGATTCCACACACTTCGTGGAAAAGTTAAAAGCTATAACACTTCAGCCGGGTGATATTCTAGTGAGTCTCGACGTGGTGTCTCTGTTTACGAGAGTACCTATTGATGGTGTTATGTCTCTCATTAATGGCCTTTTTCCTGAAGACATCACAAGACTTTTTTATCACTGCATGACCTCCTCCTACTTTCTATGGAATGGGAATTTTTATGAGCAGACTGATGGTGTGGCCATGGGTAGTCCTCTCTCTCCTGTTGTGGCTAATTTCTTCATGGAGAACTTTGAAGAGAAAGCTTTGTCGTCGGCTCCTTTCAAACCGAAGATCTGGTGGCGTTATGTGGATGACACGTTCGTTGTTTGGACGGAAGGTGAGGAAAATCTTAGCCATTTCCTGGATCACCTTAATCTCCAGCACCCTTCTATTTGTTTCACCATGGAAAAGGAATCTGACGGCAAAATACCTTTTTTAGATGTTCTCGTCACCAAGAAAGAGGATGGATCTTTAGGACACAGCGTTTTTCGTAAGCCAACACACACCAATAGATATCTCCACGCAAGTTCTCACCATCACCCTGCCCAGAAACATGGTATCCTTACAACTCTAACTACCAGGGCTAGGAGGATTTGTGAAGTGTCTTCTTTACAAGAAGAAATTAACACCCTGCGAACCACCTTTGAGAGCAACGGTTATAGCAAGGCTTTGATTTCTACGGTTCTGAAACCAACAAATAATAATAGGACGTCAGTTGAGAAAAGAGATGTAAGAGGAACTGCTTACCTTCCGTACATACATAACACAACGGATCGTATTGCTAAAATCCTACGTCGATACAACATACGGACTGTATTTGGAACTTCTGTTAAGATTAGGCAACTCCTGCGACCAACTAAGGACAGTTTGCCTAAATTGCAACAACCGGGTATCTACAGAGTTCCCTGTACTTGTGGCAAGGTTTACATCGGGCAGACTTCGAGAACAATATGCACTCGCATTAAGGAACATAATAGATGTATCAGGCTCATTCAACCTGATAAATCAGCTGTTGCCGATCATGCTTTAACACCTGGCCATGATGTCATGTTCCAAGGGGTGGATGTTCTTGCCCGTATAAAGCAATATCGTCCCAGAATCATCAGGGAGGCGGTTGAAATACGTAAACACCCAGATAATTTCAACCGCGACACCGGCTACAATCTCAGTGAATCCTGGCTACCTATTATCAGAACCCTGAGAAAGTAATTCACTGCTGCTTTCCGTTGTCCCTAACATGGGGCTATAATGGCGTCCATCTTTGGGCACCTTCTATATGTTCTTCGTTGCTTTCTCTTAGCAACATTGTCGTATTCCAGATTATTCCTGACGATGAAAGACATGGTTTCTTTCGAAACGCGTCGAATTGCAATATAATAAAACACGGCATAAGCCCAAAATTCAACATTATGAATTACAGTGGTTTTAATCATAGTATGATAAGAAGGTGGGAGGATGTTATGGAACTGATTAAAAGAGTCTACTAAGTGGTTTTTGGACCTTAAATGGCGGCCGCTGGCTGGAGGGCCATCTTGTGGTGTTTGGACTCTGTGACAAAAGACTGTGGCAGTTGTTGTTCGTTGTACTATGTTTGAATATGTCTGTTGTATAATTGTGTAGTGAAATAAATAGTTAAATAAGTAATGGTTAACACTAATTCGGTGAATTAGTCCCTTAACAAAACACAGGCCATTAATTGAAAAGATTGTACTAAGTACTGTACGCGATGTTAATGCTAGCTTTTAACCTAAAACTTTGGATCAGTATAAGAGGAGAAAACTTATGGAGTAACTGTTTATGGGCATTCAGTGGAAATTAGGAATGGTAGAATATTATTTCATTGTACGTAGTTCAATTAATATTGTGCTACTTGATCCACTGCTGTACATGGCTAATTATTTAACTCTAAATATAGGATGATCAATCAATTTGCATTTACAATAGGTAACCACTTCTTGAAATTATTGCGGCATGTAGTGTTAGCACACCAAACGTTGGAACTGATTGCAAGAAGTTGTTCTAAAGTGGAGATGTCACTTTAGAACGCAACTAATAACTGCTTTGTACAGTCGCATTAAACATCTAGTCAAGGAAGTGGTATATAACTGTTCTTTGTATTTGTATCACTGCAACCAGCAGAGTGTTTTGGTGAATGTTGGTTTCAATAAATTCCAGAGATGATATTTCCAAGAGAAATCACATCATGTAAGAGTCTGAAAGCTATTCCAAACCCTTTTTAAAATGAAATTTTAATTAAAATTAGGTCATAAATGGTACTCTGCTAGCACATTTATGGACTATTAGCATTTAATGAGTCTTTCATATGCCACCCTATTGAATTATTATGGGGAAGTAAATTTTCAAACTAAGCCAACTATTTTTTATTCATGTCCGGGTGGGGACACGATGAGCCCGCTCATGAGCCAGCTTGGTGTCCTAGGCTAAACCCCACACAAACACGGCACAAACCTAGAAAAATTGCTGACTTTTAATACTCGTATTTATTTTACATAACACTATGCAAATGTGTCAATGATTTGTTGTAGGCTAACTAGTGAAGGATAGATACCGTATGGTCATCTTTCAGTTATTATTGTTTTTACACAACAGCACAGTTTATGTGACATAAAAATATTAGGTCAATATATTTTTGCAGACGACTCACAGTAATCTGTTCAAAACACAGTGCTAAGATCACTGGGAATAAGCATATTTTATGTAAGCTACTGTTGGGTATGCCATGCCTGATATTGCAAATATTGCAATATGAAAACTAGTGTAGGGTTACTCTATATAAAATGTTTGTTTCTAAATTATTACCACAACATCATGCCTCTGTATGAATCATCAACAACAACAAGTTTCCTCTTTGGTAAATGTTCTCATGTCTCTTTAAGAATGCTGCTCTGTTCCATTTCAGTAGGTAACCTATTCTGTCATATGCATTACTAGCCTGTTTTCTTATCACTGATGAAATCTTTCTATGGCTAATTGTTGTTCTTTCGTGAGTGGGTTAGGATATCACTGTCATCAGCCATGTGTATTTGGATACGGGTAGAATTTGTATGTGTGTATTTTCTGTGGTAGTGTGTGTATTATGATGCTAGAATTGGGAAGGAGGTGACCATGGTCTTCTGTTAGGAACAATACCAGCATTTACTTGGAGGAGAAAGGAGATATCGAGCCCACTTCTTCTCAGTTCAGTTTTAACCCGTGAGGCTGAGAGAATTTCGTTTCAAACCTCAAATCAGAATTTCATTTCTCAGCAGGTGGGAATCAAACCTGGACAGATATGATTGACTATAGATATTAGTTTCTGTTTTAACTGTTACAGATTAATTGGTTATTTGTGTATGTGTATTTTCTTCCCGTTGTGTAGTCGACTACCTGTGGTGTTGGCCTTGCATAGAGGGAGTAACAGGAGCACCAACCAGAAAATATTAACAGTCGCGATAATAAATAACAAACTGGAACATATAATGGACTTTCTTGAACATCAACTACGTCGATTTATTAGTGTAATGTATCGATCGCATCAACTTCTGACCGTGTTTCATTTATGGTTTCGTTATTTTATTCGCGTCTGTAGAACATAATTTGATAAACAAGTCTCGTTTCCTCACAGCTTGTTCATAGCAGCAGCGCTGGGTAGCGCTCTCCCTGATGGCCGGAAGACTATGCCGTCATAAATCATATTGCACCACCTGGAGAGAAAATCAACCAGACAGTAACGAGACACTCACCGGGGAAAAAGACCTACACTGAAATACTGACCAACAATACACAGATGAAAGACAATATCGCCACATCCGAGGAAGAAGACCGAACTCAACGGGAGGAACCAGAATTGATAACGAAGTACGCAAGACGAAGGAGACCACAGACCAATCAGCGAGTAACCGAAACCAGACCCCAGAAGGAAAAATGCGAACTAGAGGCATCAGACAAGATGGCCTGGCTGTTCATCGGAGATCTAAGACACAACACCACTGCAAACAGTATGAGAAAATTTCTAGAGAGAAACGGCAAAAATGAAATATAGAATGCTAAGATATCCAAACCCGTGGAGGCGTAAAAGCCCTCAAGGTCGACTTTCTATATACATATCTAGAAATTACACATCAGCCAGTATTCTGGCCCCTAAGAAAAGCCGTCAGGGGATATAATTCTCGGAGAATCAACGAACGCTTTCGGAGATACAACGAAGATATCGGAACAGAATTACATTAAACCAACATCACTGCAGCAACGAAAAAATTAAGCATGCTACTATGGAATATCGAGGGAATGAACAATGCTAGATAGCCCTTCTTATTAGAGGATTAGAGATACAAGTTCTTGCTGCCATCTACGGACACCTGGAAGAGGTCAATAGAAAACCGCACCTAAAAAAGAGATGATATTTGGATGGAGTTTTACTCAACAGAGGCCATGACAAATAGAGCCTGGACAGAAGCGAACCATGAATTATGACATTTTGTCAATTCACTAGCAGTGCATGGATACCACCATTTCACGTGCAAGATGAAATGCTTCCACGAACCCAACCCGATGTGCATCTGTGAATTCTGTAACCAGAATTGTGACCGCTACCATGTGATTAACTCAAGGAGTAATAAGGAGACGCCCTGTCAGCGCTATAGCATGTGGAGCTCGGCTCCAGCGTTAAATGGAGCCTACCGTAGACTTGTTTATTAATGGGATTTAACTATGATTGCCAGCAAAAGAATGTGAGCACGTATAGTACGAAGTTGTACGATATGTCGATGGAAATCAAGGAATATTTGTTCTTTGCTGGCTAGCGTGAAATGCACGGCAGTCACAATACTTTTCGTCGCACTCGTAAATCATGTAAACTGCCGTAAAACGTTTAATTTTAAAACATATAGAGAGATACACCTATCTAAAATATACTATAGAACTTGGGAAATGAATGTATTATACTGGTATGCAGTTCTTGTAACTTGTATACCTCATCCACGGAATATGTGAAGTAGGTTTGCGCATGACGTCACACAGAGAAGTGAAACGAGAATGCTATAGGTGGAGCTTGGCAGCCCAGCCGTTGCGAGAGTTGGTTGAAGCCAAGGTCGCGCCTCCCTCCAGCGCTTATTATTCAGTGGCATCGCCTCATTGGCCAGTCAGCCGAGTCACTCCTATGCGCAGACTACGTGTTTTTACACAGGCACTTCGCAAATTTCTTGGACGGATTTTACTTTTTTAAAATTAAATATTTATCTATTTATTTATTTATTTATTTATTCATGTATTATGTATTTATTTAATTATGTATTAATTAATTTATTTAATTATGTGTTAATTAATTTATTTAATTAATTGTTTATTTATTTATTTATTTATTTATTTTGTTTATTGATTGATTTATTTAGTTAGTTATTGAGGTTTTCAGGGGCGGAACTATGAGGTTATCTGCCCCTAAATATGTATCTGTTGATTTATTTGTATTTATCTTTTATTTAGTTTTTTTAATTTATTTAGTTTGTTCATTTATTTATTTATTTATTTATTTATTTATTTATTTATCTATCTTTTATCTATACTAATATAATAAAGCTGAAGAGTTTGTGTGTTTGTGTGTTTATGTGTTTAAACCCGCTAATCTCTGGAACTACTAGTCCGATTCGAAAAATTCTTTTTTTATATGAAAGCCTGATCAAGAGGAATAGTTTAGGCTATGTAGCAGTAGGCTACACGTCTCAGGTGACCTTCAAGATTGATTTTTGTTTAGTAAATCGGTAGAACAAGTGCTCCGAACAACTCTATCCGCATGCGCTGGCGTTATGGTTAGTGATACGTACACCGTTTCATCTATCTGAACTAAAATTTGTATACTTACACTTTGGAACCCTGATGGTAACACAGTCTACGTGAAATTTATGACAGACCAGTCCATTCCCTGCATTTATGCCCATTGGTTCAGATCTACACCTTTTCCCCGATCTGAACCAAAATTTGTATACTTACCCTTTGGAACCCTGCGAGTAACACTGTTTACATGAAATTTTGGACAGGCCACTCCATTCCTTGCATTTAGGCCCTTTGGCACAAATCTACACCGTTTCACCGATCTGAACCAAAATTTGTATACTTACCCTTTGGAACCCTGCGAGTAACACTGCCAACATGAAATTTATGACAGACTAGTCCATTCCCCGCATTTAGGCCCTTTGGCAGAAATCTACACCCTTCACCAATCTGAACCAAACGTTGTGCACTTACCCTTTGGAACCCTACGAGTAACACTGTTTACATGAAATTTAGGACATACCACTCCATTCCCTGCATTTAGGCCCTTTGGCACACATCTATACCATTTCACCGATCTGAACGGCAATTTGTATACTTACACTTTGGAACCCTGATGGTAACACTGTCTACGTGAAATTTATGACAGACTAGTCCATTTCCTGCATTTATGCCCATTGGTTCAGATCTACACCTTTTCCCCGATCTGAACCAAAATGTGTATACTTACCCTTTGGAACCCTGCGAGTAACACTGTTTACATGAAATTTTGGGCAGGCCACTCCTTTCCTTGCATTTAGGCCCTTTGGCACAAATCTACACCGTTTCACCGATCTGAACCAAAATTTGTATACTTACCCTTTGGAATCCTGCGAGTAACACTGACTGCCTGAAATTTTGGACAGACCTCTCCATTCCCTGCATTTAGGCCCTTTGGCACATATCTATACCGTGTCACCGATCTGAACGGCAATTTGTATACTTACCCTTTGGAACCCTGCGAGTAACAGTGACTGCATGAAATTTTGGACAGACCCCTCCATTCCCTGCATTTAGGCCCTTCATCACAAATCTACACCGTTTATCTTAATTGCACCAAATTTTACTTACACTTCGAAACCCTGCTGGTAACACTGTTCACTTGATATTTTGGACAACGCTCCCCTTTCCCTACATTTAGAATAACAGACAAAATGAACTTGAAACCCACGTATTAAGGCCCTAGAACCATTCATGTCCGTAGTAGTGTAACTGTAAGAGTATTTTAATAAGTCTGTTGTTGACGGGCAGCTCGGGCTGCATCACGTCACCCCTACCAGTGTTCTGGTGCAGAATTGCGAAAATAGTTGCATCTTGCGCTGTTTATAAATTGCAGTCACGGGCGGGGGGGGGGGGGGTAATTAGTGAAAAAAGATTTCTTAGGCCCCTTTAAACAGTTATCATCATGAAAATATTATGCCTCTGTATAAGTGCAATGGCGTTGGTGCAGTACATTGAGGTTATAAGCTGCAATAAGCGTTGGTGCTTTCAAATTTACTTTCATTTATTCTGAAACTTATCGTTAAGCGCTTTGTGGCGATAAATGATACTATTGCTACCTCAGTCGCTCGGGACAGCCGAAGTTTGCCAAAGAGTTCTGATTATTTTCCAACGGCGCTATGCGACAAAAGACAACACTATTGGTCTCTACATTTCTAACAGCCAATGAGATATAGGCCCTAGGCTGTGTCTTTTGTTTCACTTACTGTTCTTTCTATTTATTTTTTTTGTAAATTTGTTTGTAAATTGCATGTGTCAGTGCTGTAGTTAGTAAATAGCTGTTTCCCTATTCATAATTATCATTACTGGAAATTGACCTGAATGTTACGTCCATTATACTGTACTACTTATCACCCCCACTATAACCACCACCACCACCACCACCACTACCATCACAAAATATATATTTTTAAGATATTGGTTTCTGTTAGTTAAGTATCATGTGCCAGTTCTGTAGTAGTACTCATTATCATCCATAAAACAAATAAATCCACCGGGCGAAGCCGGGCACTACTGCTAGTATATATATAATTCGTTGAGGCCATCTAGGACCACGTTAAGTCTTGCTACACTTGACAATTTGTTTCGCTTTCCTCTGAGCCCAGAATTCCCTCATTCACTGTGAGTGGGCCATCTTGCGTTCCGCTGTCCAGGTGGTACCTTGTCTTCTTTTCGGGTTCGGTGTCTCGTCTCGGGTTAGCCCATTAGTCAGTATCTTTTTGCGGAAGAGATCTCTATTGAAGGCGTCGTCGGGTTTTAGATGCATCATTTTTAGGTCGTCTTTGGTATTCATAAACCAGGGCATTGTGGTTTTGGATTTGGAAGGAAGGAAGGAAGGAAGCTTGTAGTTTAACGTGACCGTTAATCTTGAGATCACGAGCCACGGGACCTCCTTTTAACGTGGAATCCGAACCACAGGACATGGCATTTCACATCGAAAATCTCACATGCATTGACCGGGAATCGAACTTTGGATTTGGAGTCATAGAAATGAAAAATCTGTTCAGTCAGCCTGTTTCCGTCCATTCGTTTGAGATGACCGTAATACCGTGCCCGCCTTTTACGGATCGTTTCTGAAATTTTCTCTATTTCACTGTAGACTTCTTTGTTGGTTTTTATAGTGGATGCCATTCTTGTAATTTGATCCCATTATACCTCTGACGATTTTGCGCTCTTTTTTCTCCAGTTCTTCCAGGAGTCCTTTATTAGCATTTAGGGATAGGGTTTCGGCTGCAAACATAACTACTGGTTTCAGAACAGTTTCATTATGGCGTAGTTTAGTAGTTTATCTTTTATTTATATATTTATGTATTTATTTATACATTTAACAAAGCTTGAGAAACTTATTGTCGAAAGGGTTGGGGTAGTTACAGTGGTAAACTGGGCAAAATATGGTGTCTCGTGTGGAGAAGGTGTTGAGCGGGTGGTGTTGATACAAGGCTTATAAACTACAGTTTAGTAGCCTTGGTGTTGATAGACATTACCCATTCTCCAGTGCGAGTTTCAGTGATGGAGATATGGATGGGATAGAGCCTCTTCCCAGGCTCGCGAACTCAAGTGACGGCGCTGCCATTATCTGGAACTAGCGTAAGGGTGATGGAAACATAAACAAACAAACAAACAAACGGATGCTTTAACATGTGAATTGAGTTGATGAGTGTGCTCTTCTCTCGTTTTTTTTCCAGTTATTTTCATAATAATTGAGGCTAAAAGATGACTTATATAATTGGTCAGTTCCGCTGTGCTCTTCGAAATCAACAATTGCGATATCAATGCATTCCTTTCACAAAAAGAAAGCTTTTCAGACGGAATGGAGTCGATTACTTCGCATCGCAAAGACGATTTCGAAGTATATGATCGTATGCGGCTGGCATTTTACAAACGAGAATTAATTATTAATCAATACTAATGAATTTCTTACAATATCCAGTACCCTACATTCTCCCCTGCACTACAAACTAGGCGCCTTAGCAAGGTCGATTTTACAGCTGTTCTTCTCATCTGTTAAACATTACTTTTAGGGGTCGCTTTACCGTAGACCTACATGTGGTTGTCTTTCTTCAACTTGCCCCATTGCTCCTTCAAATCTATGAAGCTCAGGTCTTCTACGTTTTCAATCATGTGCTTATTAAAAATTTAAAAATCTTTATAGCCAACTTGTACAGTCTTTGATTTATCGACTTCATCAGTATTAGGTTATATCTTACAAATTTAAATGTATCTATACTCTGCGAGCTTCCAGAATAGGATTGACAGTTCTCTTATCGCCATGTGGTCTGAGAACGAGATTGCCAAACTGTGCAAGCCAGAGATGCAGCTGACCAGGCACTGAAGCACGTGGGCTGTAATATTGCAACGCAGAGTATTATGACATCAGCTATGCGAACATGCATTGGTCAAGAGGCAGAGGGGTGATGACTGACGTGGTATTTCCGGCAAAATGTCAATCCTATTCAGGCAGCTCACAGAGTATACTTACTGAAGTATGATAGATAGATAGATAGATAGATTTTTATTAATTCCATTTGATCAAATACATGCATTCAATACATTTTTTTATATAGGACACGTCAGAATTTACATCTATAAAATAAAAGAACTAACAGGTATATATTACTAATATTATAACTATTTATCTTATTATAATAGCAAATCTTAATAGATACAATCTTATTGCACAACTATTTACACCTCACTCTATTATCATAATATGAAAACTTAATTCTATAAATACAACAACATACAGCTAGGTATTACAATTAAATTAAAAAAGTAAAATATAATTATAGATTTCATCGCTCCTATACGCTAAGATATTCAACTACTGAGTAAAAACAATGGCACTGCAGATAAGCTTTCAACATTCTATCAAAGGTTTTTATTTTTGGGGCCAGATTTATATACTGGGGTAGTTTATTGTATAATTTAACTCCAGTGTGAAAAGTTCCTTTTTGATATATGCTTGTGTGTGTGTGTGTGAAATATGAATGTTTGGATTTTGTCTTGTGTTATGCCTATGAACATCATTGTTTGTTTTAAGAAAAACATCTTTACTCATTAAATTCTAAAAAAAAACACATTATACTTTCAAAGATATATGTGCATATGCAGGGCAGTGGGAGAATGTTTAAATCTTTAAACAGAGGTCTACATGATTCTCTAGAGTTTACATTTGCCATAATTCTAATCGCCCTCTTTTGTATCCTAAACGTGCTTAGTACATCTGGCGACATACCCCAAAATATGATCCCATATCTTAAGTATGAATGGAAATAAGCAAAATAAGTATTTCTTAATGTGTGCATGCTAGTGCAGGTTTTCAAAATACGTAACGCAAAGCACATCGAGTTCAGTTTAGTATTCAGATATTGTATATGTTTATTCCATTTCAAGTCTTGTTGTATCCATAGTCCTAAAAACTTTGTTTCTGATTCATTTTCTACTTGATGACCATTTAATGTTATATTGCGCTTCGCAGGATTCCTATTCTGTATAGTGTGGAAATTTAGTGATACTGTTTTTATAGTTTATTACGAGGCGATTATCTTGTGACCATTTGGTTAACTCTCCTGTAACGGAGTCAGCAGACTGCTGTATGACCTGTTTAGTTTCACCTTTTATTACGAGTGCTGTATCGTCCGCAAACAACATTTCTTTATGTGAATGAACGTTCTGTGTTATATCATTGATATATAGAAGAAAGAGTAGTGGGCCCAAAACCGATCCCTGGGGTACTCCAAATTCAATAATTCCCTCATTGGACAATGTTTTATTAAGTAATTTGGTTCCATCATCCTTGTGTCTCAAGCTTACTATTTGTTTACGCCTTGTTAAGTAAGACTCGATCCATTTATTAGCTAGACCTCTAATACCATATTGATTTAGTTTGGTAAGGAGGATTTTATGGTCAACAACATCAAATGCTTTCGATAAATCCAAGAATAGGCCAGTTACATGTTCCTTATTGTCAATTAATTTCAGTATACAATTACTACATTCGTAAATTGTTGTCTGTGTAGATTTTTCCGATCTGAATCCATGTTGTGAGTTTGATAATATTTTATTTTTTTCTATGAAACTTATCAGTCTCTTATACATATTTTCCCCCACAATTTTTGCAATACCAGTTGGTAAGGTAATAGGACGATAGTTATCTGATTGATCTTTTGAACCGTTTATTGCACTGGAATTACTTCTGATAACTTCAAAATATCCGGGTAAATTCCTGAGAGAATTGAACTGTTTATTAAGTGTGTAAGTGGATTTATTATATTTTCTGCACATTTCTTTAAAATTGCATCAGGGATGCCATCAATGCCAGCACAGAATTTATTTTTTAGCTCTTTTATAACTATTCTTACCTCTTCACTTGTGACATGATTTATAAATAAAGAATCACTGCATATATTTATTTTATTATTAGAATTTAGTGTATTTACCTGTGATTTATTTAATATTTTTTGTGGAATTTCCAGAAAATAGTCATTAAAAGTGTTTGCTATTTCCTCTGGATTATTAATCACTTTATTATTTCTGGTCAGTGTAATGTTCCTTTGTATTTTAGCAGATTTTCCAGTTTCTTTCTTTATCACGGACCACATAGCCCTGTTTTTATTAGATGATTGGGAAATAAAATTATCATTATGCATTTTCTTTGCTAGTCTTATTACCTTATTTAATATGCTAGTGTATTTTTTGTAGTATAAGAAGGAAGGAAGGAAGATTGTAGTTTTACGTGACCGTGAATCTTGTGATTATGAGCCACGGGACCTCCTTTTTACGTGGAATCCGAACCACAGGACATGGCATTTCAAATCGAAAATCTCACATGCATTGACCGGGAATCGAACCCGGACCGCCTTGGTGAGAGGCATACAGCTAGACCGCTGAGCCACCACGCCCCCTTTGTAGTATAAATTGAATTCAGGTGTTGTGTGGTATTGTTTATATAATTTGTGAAGAAATTTCTTTCTTTGACATGAATTTATAATCCCTGTTGTTATCCAATTGCTAGTTTTGTTATTTTGAACAGTTCTTCGTTTAAAGGGGAATACTATTTCAAAATAGTGTTTTAGCAATGTAAAGCAATGTACCGACTATACGCATATTATATATTCCTGAACAAATTATTCTTTTCTCGGCAACAGGTGACCGAATTTCATTTTGAATCTGATGAGGTACCCCTTTCAAATTATTAGTTTATAACCATAAAGCTTCAAGTCTCATAAAATCTTCCGTTTCTTGGACTTTCCGGTACATAATTATGTGTTTGGCATCTAAAATTGCCTGTCCTTCAATGAGAGCCCGCCTAGAATTGCCAGCAACATTCAATACGGTAGCCTACATCATGAAGTTTATCACCCTTGCGTCCACCATTTTGTCGCGACCGGCCTGCCACGTACATTAGATTGAGTTCGCGAATAGATGAGTTAATAGCCTACACGTTGAGTGTTGTGTATATATAACTCTTAGATAACGTGAACATTCTAGTTGCTAGGCCCAGAACTTTCCAATCTGGAACCTTCCATCCCCTCACTCCAAACTTGGACTGCTCTGTATATATGCACCCGCGCGACACAGAGAATAGACTCTAGTTCCGCTCTGGACCGCTCAAGTTACGTCCACCTTGAGTATCAACTATTGTTAAATAAACCGTGTTATTTATGTATGTGTGATATTTATCTTGTATCTCCCACGATATAACATTGGTGCCAGAACTGGGATATGATAAATAACGTTGTGAAACCGAGTGAACTTTCTAACCTCAACGCAAGTGTGTGCACCGAACTACAGTAAGTTAATCACAGTGCGTTACGTCCACCTTGTGTATCAACGATTGTTAAATAAACCGTTGATTAATATTAACAAGTGTGTGTGTTATTTATGAATGAATATTTATTGCAGCAAATAGACATAAAATTAATTATGTTGGTACAAAATCCTATGTCATTCAGTACACACTTTAGTGAGTGATATTTGTCTAACCCTGCATTCACTTGCATGATATCGACTACATTGATCATTGCAGAATTGACAGACACAGTGTAACCTGTTTTACGGAGGGTGTTTAGGCCACTGACATAAGTCAGATGGTATGTAATTAATGTGTAATTGAACGCGGCAAGTTATTAAGCCATGTGGATATAATTTAAAATTATTATTATTATTACTGTCATTTTTCATATTACGTGCTTTATATTTTAAACCAATACCAGTACAGATAGGTTTTCTATCTAATAGAAAACGAAATCAATCGGATTATTCTGATAACCAAGCTACAGGTAAATTATTTGATTACGGAGGTACGGATATGCATTCAGTCAGGGTATGGTAGAGAGAGAGTTTGCATCATCGGGGAAATTACGAGTCCAAGAATAGCCGATCAGAGCAACAACACATTTCGCAACCAGAGGGAACATCTAAAAACTAAGAAAACGTGAAGACTTTGCACAAAACGGAAAACGCTACGGCGTGGCTTCGGTGAAAGTGCGATGAACTCAAGACGGAAACGAACACGTGGGGAGTCTCGGCCAATCAGAGGGAGGGCGGCCGATATCAGCTGTACTGAGAAGCATGAAGACGCACGTTGATTGGTCATCAGGCTAGGCGGGAGGCTGGCTTGTTGGGACTGTGGAAGGGGTGCGAGCTCAGTCGTATATAGTGAGCGCGGAGTGAAGAGGACATTCATCATTCTATTTTGTGTCGGAGAGACTCATTGTGATTCTTATATATTCTTTTGATTCATTAATTCTGTTCTACGTACTAGTCTCGTATTAAGACTTGCTTTATATTTTGTTCCATGGTGAACACTAACATAACTGGGATATTCCACTGACATATTCGTCATGGATATCATACGCTCTGTTGTGCGTAGGCAGATCGTATAAAAGTGGCTCTTGGATTTAGATCCACCACTAACAGTACCAACTTTCAAGTATAAATTCGCAACGCCGTTCAAGAATAGAAGAAGATGTCGTGGAACGAGAAGCAACAGTAATCTCTCTTGGAGGGAGATGTATGAGGGAGGCAGAATCTCCAGTGGTGAGCCGAATGATGCATATCTACGCAATCTCTATTTTTCATTATTTTTATTGTCGTAAATTCAGTAAAATCTTAGCTTTGTAATAATCTTAAATTCATCCGACCTCCAATTTCACGTAATTTTCATGTGGTAATGGTAAACTCTTTTAAAGCTCTTTTTATTGCAATTAAATTTACCACATCATTGTTTTTGAATATTAAATTACTTTTATTAGACATGCAAACTTTAATTTCAGTAGTTAGTATTATGTATAAGGCAAAACCTTCTCCCAATGCAAATGTTATTAGAGTTAATGATGGAATCATACCACGGCCTGATTTTAAAGAGTATCTCAAGTGTTCTACGCAAGCTAGTGATTGATATAAATATAAATATTAGGTTTCAACTTAATATTGACTCCTTGGCGCCCAACAAACAAATCTATCAAATCATTTAATGTCATATGTAGAAGTCTAGTGGAGCTTCTCAAGGAACACGTAACACTTGTTGTGGTTCTGCATCATTCCCATCAGGAAAACCATTACACTTGTCACCCAACAGTGGGGTCTTATCGAGAACCATTACGACAGTCCTCGCTTGGATGATGAAATCTCTTCGTGGTACACATCTTATGATAAAAGTCGTGTACTTCAAAGCATTCCTCTTTCATCATCGCATCCGTAACGGGAAAGTCATCCCAAATGTCATTTCTTTTGTTTTGTAATATTTGGAGCGTTATATCATATGAGTTATCTATGTTTGTGTGTTATTTATCTTGTTTCTCCCAAGATATAACATTCAGGGTATATTTTGTATTACAGATGTCTGTTTCATGTGCCTTAAAACTTTATATTCAACAGGAAATATAACTAACCAAAGATAGATAGATAGATAGATTTTTATTAATTCCATTTGATCAAATACATGCATTCAATACATTTTTGATATAGGACACGTCAGAATTTACATCTATAAAATAAAAGAACTAACAGGTATATATTACTAATATTATAACTATTTAACTTATTATAATAGCAAATCTTAATAGATACAATCTTATTGCACAACTATTTACACCTCACTCTATTATCATAATATGAAAACTTAATTCTATAAATACAACAACTTACAGCTAGGTATTACAATTAAATTAAAAAAGTAAAATATAATTATAGATTTCATCGCTCCTATACGCTAAGATATTCAACTACTGAGTAAAAACAATGGCACTGCAGATAAGCTTTCAACATTCTATCAAAGGTTTTTATTTTTGGGGCCAGTTTTATATACTGGGGTAATTTATTGTATAATTTAACTCCAGTGTGAAAAGTTCCTTTTTGATATATGCTTTTGTGTGTGTGTGTGAAATATGAATGTTTGGATTTTGTCTTGTGTTATGCCTATGAACATCATTGTTTGTTTTAAGAAAAACATCTTTATTCATTAAATTCTTTCAAAAAAACATAATACTTTCAAAGATATATATGCAGGGCAGTGGGAGAATGTTTAAATCTTTAAACAGAGGTCTACATGATTCTCTAGAGTTTACATTTGCCATAATTCTAATCGCCCTCTTTTGTATCCTAAACGTGCTTAGTACATCTGGCGACATACCCCAAAATATGATCCCATATCTTAAGTATGAATGGAAATAAGCAAAATAAGTATTTCTTAATGTGTGCATGCTAGTGCAGGTTTTCAAAATACGTAACGCAAAGCACATCGAGTTCAGTTTAGTATTCAGATATTGTATATGATTATTCCATTTCATGTCTTGTTGTATCCATAGTCCTAAAAACTTTGTTTCTGATTTATTTTCTATTTGATGACCATTTAATGTTATATTGGGTTTCGCAGGATTCCTATTCTGTATAGTGTGGAAATTTAGACATACGTTTTTTTATAGTTTATTACGAGGCGATTATCTTGTGACCATTTGGTTAACTCTCCTGTAACGGAGTCAGCAGACTGCTGTATGACCTGTTTAGTTTCACCTTTTATTACGAGTGCTGTATCGTCCGCAAACAAAATTTCCTTATGTGAATGAACGTTCTGTGTTATATCATTGATATATAGAAGAAAGAGTAGTGGGCCCAAAACCGATCCCTGGGGTACTCCAAATTCAATAATTCCCTCATTGGACAATGTTTTATTAAGTAATTTGGTTCCATCATCCTTGTGTCTCAAGCTTACTATTTGTTTATGCCTTGTTAAGTAAGACTCGATCCATTTATTAGCTAGACCTCTAATACCATATTGATTTAGTTTGGTAAGGAGGATTTTATGGTCAACAACATCAAATGCTTTCGATAAATCCAAGAATAGGCCAGTTACATGTTCCTTATTGTCAATTAATTTCAGTATACAATTACTACATTCGTAAATTGTTGTCTGTGTAGATTTTTCCGTTCTGAATCCATGTTGTGAGTTTGATAATATTTTATTTTTTTCTATGAAACTTATCAGTCTCTTATACATATTTCCCCCCACAATTTTTGCAATACCAGTTGGTAAGGTAATAGGACGATAGTTATCTAATTCATCTTTTGAACCGTTTATTGCACTGGAATTACTTTTGATAACTTCAAAATATCCGGGTAAATTCCTGAGAGAATTGAACTGTTTATTAAGTGTGTAAGTGGATTTATTATATTTTCTGCACATTTCTTTAAAATTGCATCAGGGATGCCATCAATGCCAGCACAGAATTTATTTTTAGCTCTTTTATAACTATTCTTACCTCTTCACTTGTGACATGATTTATAAATAAAGATTCACTGCATATATTTATTTTATTATTAGAATTTAGTGTATTTATCTGTGATTTATTTAATAATTTTTGTGGAATTTCCAGAAAATAGTCATTAAAAGTGTTTGCTATTTCCTCTGGATTATTAATCACTTTATTATTTCTGGTCAGTGTAATGTTCCTTTGTATTTTAGCAGATTTTCCAGTTTCTTTCTTTATCACGGACCACATAGTCCTGGTTTTATTAGATGATTGGGAAATAATATTATCATTAGGCATTTTCTTTGCTAGTCTTATTACCTTATTTAATATGCTAGTGTATTTTATAGTATAAATTGAATTCAGGTGTTGTGTGGTATTGTTTATATAATTTGTGTAGAAATTTCTTTCTTTGACATGAATTTATAATCCCTGTTGTTATCCAATTGCTAGTTTTGTTATTTTGAACAGTTCTTCGTTTAAAGGGGAATGCTATTTCAAAATAGTGTTTTAGGGTACTGTTAAATGCATTAAATTTATCATTTACATTTTCTAGTTCATAAATTTCTGACCATGTTTCCTTATTTAATAAGTCATTGAAATATGTAACATTTGATTCAGTGAATGACCTGCACTTTGATTTTACTCCATTATCATTATCATTGATTGTTTCGGATACTTCAAAACTCAGTATTTGTCCATGGTGGTCACTAAAACACGGACAATAGACTTCTATTGAATGGTGATATTTATTTGTATTTATAAAAATTTGATCAGGAGTGGTTTTATTAAATTTTGTTATTCTTGTTGGGGTATTTACTGTAGGTTTCAGTCCATAGGAAATTAGTAACTCTGTTAATAATTCACAATTTCTATCAAATTTTAAGAAATCCACATTTACATCCCCACAAATTATTATATCGAAATTTACTTTGCTCATGTTATTGAGTAACAATTCTAATTTATCTATAAATAAAGGAAACTTTCCTGACGGAGAACGGTATACGCATACAATTATTAACTTTAACTGCTGTATTTTTATTGCAGAGAATTCAAAATCCTGTTCCATAATTAGATAATCATAAGCTGTTATCTGTTCATGATCTAAATTATTTCTTAAGAAGATGCAAGTACCACCATGGCTAATATTAGATCTAGAGTATTTACTAGCTTGTATAAACCCTGGGAATTGAATTAATTCAAGTTGTTCCTCTTTCAGCCAATGTTCTGAAATTCATTGTGCTGAGATGTCTTTAAGTTCATTTTTAAGCATTAGATTTATGTAATCAATTTTATTATAAAGAGACTGGATATTCTGGTGGTAAATTTTAAATTTGTTACTTTTGCAAGCTTGTGTTGGTGATATATTTACATTATTATTATTATCATAATTGTTATTATTATTGTTGCTAGACAAATCCGAAATACCATTGTTACACTCCGTTAAATTTGAATTCAAAAGATCTGATTGCCAAACCTCACGTTTGGCTTCTTCTACCAGTTTCCCTGCTTCCACTCTAATGATATTACTGTTGAATTATTCTTACCATTTGAATTTACAATTTTGCAGATTTCATCACTAAGATACTCTTTTCCTAATCTATTTAAGTGTAGGCCATGCCGAGTGTGGAACTTCCTGTCTAATTTACTTACGTCTACAATTTGGACATTTGGAAATCTCTTACAAATTTTATGAATTTTTCCATTTGTAGCCTCTATTTCTACATTTACACATGATTTGGGAATTAAATCATGGGACCAACCACGTAATGATTCACCTTGAACATTTTTAATTAAGATTTTGGTAATATTGCCGTCCAGTAGAATGATTTAGGCCTCCCCTCAACCCGACGAGCCATTGTTTGACTTAAGAATGTGAACTGAATTTTTTAGAAACCATTCCAGGGGCGATTCCTCCTTGTAGGACGTGAGGATCATCCTACAGCCAGCTCTCAGCTGAAATTTAAAAATAATGATTGTTTTGTAAAATAGTCTATGTGGATCTCTTGCGCGCCCTCTCGATAAGCTCCGTCTCACTCTCACTGTTCTGTTAGTACTTGTAACTAGTTCTACATTTCACCACTAGATGGGTGAAGTATGCCCTTAGTTAGCTAGTTATTGTTGTTTTAAGGGGCGGAACTACGAGGTCATCTGCCCCTAAAAGTGTGACCTTCACCGGACGGAGTAGAACGCTGAGGAAGGAAGCATTGCATCCTCAAAGCACGTGTTTATAGCTTTAGAAATGTATGGGAGCCTTTGAGGGGGATGGGGAAGATTTGGTCTGTTTAATGACGCTCTGAGGTTGTCGACTGAGATCCTCAAGTCTCGCTATTGGTTGAATTAAACCAACACTACGGGCTTATTTGTTACGATTTCGAGCGGTCAGAATGGATAGTCTGTTTTTAGCGTGTTCACATCTTTAGAGTGGTATTCGATTGCATTGTATTGAGTAATGTGTTCGTAATTGTGCCCAACTATAATAATTACCATACGTTAAGCCTGTCATATTACATCCTACACATTAACGTATAAAAATCAACAGTCACCACTGAACCATTCGAGTAAAAACTTTATAATACTGATATGTATATTACAATCAGGTAGAAATGAGAGGAAAGGAGGCACATGATAGGTGTTGCCAGCAGCTTTCGTGGCAACGGTATCTTCAGTTCAACGCTTCTCCACCGAACTGTCAGAATTCGTCTCTGGAAAGAACAACTAAAAAGTTGTTCATGTTCGGTATTTGTTTCAATGATATACTCAGGCATATGGGTGTAATAAATAACAAAAAGTTACCATATATTGAAGTCTTATTAGACACATCATAGTTATTCCATAAAAACGAGTACTATCGTAATTAATTAAAATGTAGCCTAATTCGTGAAATGAACCTTATACAAACATCTTAGCTTAAAATATGACTGAATTGAGGGTATGATGTACATTTATTCTATGGGACTGAAACCTTTCATTGCTGACTTTGACAATATAAAACGTAATCTCAATCAAATAATTTTAACAATAATAATTGTGTCCCACCACAACACGCATGTGGAAAATCAGGTATGTATAGGCCCTGTTCATACGAAGGCGATATAAGATAAGCGATATGTCGTAAGAAATATATTGCGACGATCTATTGCTAGGAAGGTTCAGCCAGTGGGCGATACATCGGTGCGACCTGGGCGATACACATTTGGTGGGAACACAATTCTCACTACTTCAGTTACAAATATGAGTCCAAGTGAGGAAGACATTGTAGTGGCTTATTGCTGCAGGCGTAGGTTGAGGAGAAGAAGAAATTACTGGATTCGTCCCTACAATCTCACCAACGTGCACCATAGCTCGGCCGTTGTTTCTCGAGAGCTGTCTCAACATGAATCAAAATTCAGGTAGTTCTATCGAATGAATCCTGGAAACTTTCATTTCCTGAAAATCCCCGTGTCACGAGGAATTAATGAAGGGAATTACAGAATTGTCTTTTCTTCTTCCCGTCATCATGTTTACAGCCCGAACTATCGTACGATACTAATCGCTCAAGCAGTGGAGGCGCGTGGATAAAACATCTGGGGGTCCACTACTTTGAAAAATAACGTGGCCAAATTTAATGTTACTTGATGTTTACATACACGTAAAATAGTGACATTGCATGACTAGAAAGGTGACTTTCATTTGAAGACACACGATTGCAGCTCGAAGAAGTTACCAAAACTATGAGAAATGACAGACAGAGAATATAAGGTGTAATTACCTTATGCTTATCCAGTTTCGTCTGACGTTGACGAAGTTGCTGGCGTTGGTATAACAGCTGTCGTCTATGTGTATAGGAAATCCATCCTCCTTTCCTTCCTGGCGGCGAATAAGTCAATTACCTTCTCATTAAAATCGACTAATTTATGTGTCATCTCCTTCTCGATGGACAACATAGCGAGAGCAGACAGTCTATCTTCATGCATTGTACTCCTCAGGAATGTCTTAATCCGCTTTAATTTGGAAAAACATCTTTCTGCTTCAGAAGTAGTCATGGGGACAGTAATAATTAATTTCAAAAGTTTCATCACTTCTCCGAAAGGTTCCTTGAGATTGTTCTCTATCAAAAAAGCAAGGAAGTCAGTTGCATCTTTCATTTCTTTAAAATCACTTCTTGAATAAATCACCTGCAGTTCGGTTTTCAGTTTATTTTTATCAAGAAAAGGATAGGATTCTATAACATACGTAAGATTCTCCTCTGGAAAATTATTTTGGAAGGATGGGAAGAATTGGTGGTCAAAGAAGGTGGAGGCCAGTAAGTGGTTGGAGAAGTTGAATTTCTCTTTGCTGTGATTTATAATCACGTCACACACCTCCTTCGCCACAATGTTCCTCGAGTAATAACTATTTTCGCATTTTCTTTTCCCTCTGTCGTCTTCTATGTTTTCCTCCACAACGATGCTGTCAACATTGTCCCTTACTTTCAAAATTGCAGTTTCGAAGGAGCTTTCTGCACTTCGCACTGAGGGTTAGCAGAACGATTTTGTAATTGGTTGTAAAAGAACTCTAACCAAAAAGTAAACGTTGACTGTTGTATTTTTCAGACGCAGTCCATGTGCTTGGTTCATAGTAGCTGTTTGTCTGCTCGTGTCATCGATTTTCTCCAGGCATTCCAGTATTGCATCCTTATGCTCATGCAATGTAAGAACACATCTTGATTTAAAGTTCCATCTCGTAGCTGAGCCCTGCGAAACTCTTCTGCCCACAACCTAATCAAAAATGCCCACTCTCTGAGGCGAATGAGAAAAAAAATGCTCGGATCTCTCCAATTGTGGCAAAGAACAATCGCACTTCTGTGTTGTGGCTAGCAGCCTGAGCCAGAATTAAATTCAATTGATGGGCGTAACAATGCACAAAGTAAGCAAATGGGTAGTCTTGTCTTACAATGGTACTCCGGAGTGTCGGCCACTCACAACATTTGCACCGTCGTAACTTTGGGAGACTACTTTTTCTTTGTACTCTCCAACTACGTTAGTGAGGACCCCTTTTATACAATCGGCTAATGAGGAGGCGTCGTTTCCTGCTGGGTTTAAGAAAGTCCAGAACCTTTCAACAGGCTTCCCATTAGCTAATACCGGTACATATCGAAGTACAATGACTGACACTTTGAAGACACGCCAGATGTTTCATCTGCTATCAGGGAGACGAAGTCTGCAGTAGCTACTTCAGCTAAAATATTCTCGCGACACACATGCAACATACATTCCAGAATGTCATTTTGAATGTCTTTCGACGTACCCTTGAAGACTGTAGCACTGTTGAAATGACCTCTAACGACGGTATCCAATGCCGAAGTAAAATTAATGAGTCCTCTGAATACGCCTGGATGGTTTGAATCGAGTGTTTCGTCATGAACTCTCAAAGCAAGTTCAAATTCAACACAGAATTTCACGCCGTCAATGATCTTCGAGAGCACGTACCTATTTTTTCTGACACTATCATTATGCCTCTCAATATTCCTTCTGAAAGCGCTACATAGCTGCTGCCTAATATCTGTTTTCTCCAGAACTGAAAGATCTAAAGATGCACTCTTATGTGTAATAGATGCTTCGTGCTTATTGATCTTTTGTGTTAAATGGCTGAGATCTGATACCCCTGTTTTTGTCCATTTCGTGTCCTTACCCTTAGCAAAAAGCAAGCACGGGAAACAGAAAAGCCTATTAATGGTATCGCAACCACATAGCCAAGTATTCCTCTCGTAAATCTGTGGCTTAAATGCTCTACAAAACTCCTTACCTCTACTAGTTTGCTTCTGAATAATGTTCAGGGAGGGAAGAGGCCTGCCATGCTGCTTCATTTTGCACTTTTCTTCTATACTAAGTGTTGGAAAGGTATTCTCTAGAAGAAACCGAACGGTATTCATTTTCACACTGATGAATACACGACACACGCATCAAGACACCGCAACACACCGTGATAACGAACGTCAGATACAATAGAGCATTTCGATAAACACAGACTTGAGAAGATATTCGCTAAGGTACTGTTCTGGAGGTGGTTGAACTGACGGATCAGAAATAAACACTGCTTCAAGAACGTGATAGGCAGACTGTTATTTATGTTCTTATCTTGACGTATTTTGCTTTATGAGCACTTCTAAATAATTAAGAGTTTATATTAATTCCATAAACATAGGCTACGTACGCCTATTGATGTTATAGAAATCGTAGTTACCGAAATATTCTGGTTCATTGCGGTTAATTATATCTAAAACGCAAAATCGTGAAATTAAAATCCCTTCAAAACGTACTGCGCCCGAATTCCTCTAGGTCACAGTCCAAAATCCGCGCAGATGGAAAAAGGATCGTAGGGATGTCAATACCCGGCTAAGAATTGAACATGTCCTGCCGGACTAATGACTAGGGAACCCTGAACACACATAACGCACACCTAACTATACTACCAACTAGTTGCATACTGAACAGCTTAAGAAAGATAAAAAAAATAGAGCACTGATGAGCAACTCGACTCTCGGGTAATTATGGTAAATGTGTCGATAGACTGTCTGCATCTAGCTAGCGGTATAGTTATCGCGTAATTAAGCATTGAAATAAGAATCAGCTCTATAAAAAACGTAGCAAGTGTATAAAAATGCTTGCCATTTATTAACTAAAAATGACATTACATAAATGTCCCTAACACTGTTGAAAGATAAAATAAAAACACTCAAAATAAAATAGCTGCCCTTCTCTAGGCTTAATATGACTAAAATGAGTCTCTTGTGTATCGCACACAAATTATGTGAAAATATTATCTTTCCTTGAAAGATGTTGCAAAAACAAACAACATTATTACAATGCAAAATGCTGTAGTTCTACTTCTGTTGTATTTCACTATAACGTTCAACTTCTACAAACATGTTCCCTGTTTAATACAGTCGTTAAAGTCTCCGCAATATAGCATCAAATCTACAAATCTGAATAAAATAATTAATAATAATAATAATTCTGTTTATATACACATATATATTTGTCTCATATTATCGCGTCCTGCACGATTTCTTTATATTTGTCTCTAATTGTATAGAGTTCATTCCTACCTCCTTCTCTCGTATATCACACAATAAAATTGTCCAATCCTGTATTACATTGTTATAACCAATGTGAATTATTGTTACAAACAGTTAAGTTCATGACTATTCACTTAAATATACAAATCCGGTATTTAATAATCAATAATATTACAAACTTGCGACGCATGACTTTCAGATAAGCTTCCAAAATAAAACTATAAGTGTGCATGGCATTAACCCTCACTGCTCACACTTGTGATTCTCCAAAAATACATATTACGGCTTTACTTAACTAACACATAGTATTTCACATCCTTCCATCATAAATTCTTGATCTCACACACTTCATAAACATATTATTGCGTCCTTATTACCCTTCCTTCGACATAATTGCTTGTCGTATATATTCTTCTCTTAGCACTTTTACAAACTTCAGTGAACCATATCAAATACTTTCAACAAAGTAAGATATTCAGAATTCCTACTAGATATTACGAATGTAACACCTTTCATGAATTCACTACTCCTCCTCCGACACAATTTCTTCTCGTTGCTTTAAATACATTTCTGTTACAATTTCTAGCCTTTCTCTGAATCTTAAGTCTGCTCGCGTTTGTCATTCAAATAACAATATCTTTACCTCCCGTCTCTCCTTACAATAGATACTTAATATCCTTCCTTCCATTTTACAAGATCTTTTCATAACAAATATTGATCTACAATACCTTATAATTTCGTTTTCACCATTCAGCTATCCCTTTAAAATTACGCATACTGTTCTTACGTTCAAAATAAACTTCTGGGTTTTACAATATCATCTTCTCAGACAATAGAGTTCCTTCAATGCAAATATCGAATACTCCTGTCATTAATTACGGTTTTATACATCATAATTTCGTTCCTGAGACGAATTAGCTTCATATACTTAGGATCATCATGTCCTCTCTATCTCTTGTATCACATGTACAAATTTACGCTTGTCAAAACTCATGACTACTTTCTCTCCACTGTTACAATATTTATTCAACATACTTATTACCGTTTCTCTGATGTCACAACAATATCTACGAAATATACTTTGTTATCGCAAAGGATTTATCTTCAAGCAAAACTTCTAAGTGTTCAAATAAACTGCAAAAATAATTACGGTGACGAATATAAACGTTCAAAATACGTCCAAATGGCGTATGAAGATTTCTACAAAAATTTCTAAATTCTAGACAAAATAATAACATGGGCTATGAATATAAGATAAGTTGTTGGTCAATATACTGGAATATCGTGTACAAGTTCTAACTACATAGGTGTGTAAAATTGCACTTGTCTACCTTCAAAACTGTGGCCGCTGGTAAGATCTGAAGATGTTGGTATCTGTGGAATTTCCCCCACGCACCTTCGGGAATGTGACACTTGCCTACCATCTGGTCTGCATGAGTCACACCGCTTCCGTGTAGACCGCTGGGCTTGTTGTACAGCAATGTGGTGAGTAAAACCGGTAATCAGCTGGGACTCGACTGGCAGTCTCCCCCTCCCCGTCCGTGCCGTTGACCTCGCTCCTCCGCGGTGTTTTACTCTTCTCGGCCCGATGACCTAGATACTCCTCACGCTTCATTATTGGGTCCATCTTCTTTCTTCCCATCTCTGGATGTTCTTGGATGTCGGTAGTGTTGCAATGTGCTTTCTTAACACGAGAAATCACCTCAGCTTGTGTATTTCTCTTCACTGTAGTAGCTTGTTGCGTTTATTCGAACGAACTGCAGATGTTGACGCAGCTCGCTCCCATTAGTTATGTTGTCATGGTCAAATCTGGATCTCGCTTGTTAGTATAGCTTTACTTTCCCTTCATAGTGGAAGAATTAAAACATTCTCCTTCCTTCTAAATAATAAGTAGTCGTAATCTCTCCCCTTCGACCTAATTCTTTATACATCTTGTATAGTGTGATGTGTTTCTTCCTTGAAGTATGACAATGCCTTTGGCTTCTCTTCTGCGTAGTCTTGTGTTCAAAGTTTCGATGTACTGTTACAAAGTATAGTTTCACGACTTATATCTCTCGTTGTTTCTGCTAAATACTTCTTCTCAATTTTATTATCAGCTTATTCATACTCGTGGTTCCATGTTTCTACTATATTTCTTCATCTTGAAGTCTAATATTTTCCAAGTCTTTACCTCTTGTAGATTAGAGAGTGATTCCTTGTACGTGTTGTTTCCTTGAAAGTTCAGATAGAAAGAGCCTCGTTACTTGGCGTTCGCTAGCCTCCTCCGTTCGATTTCCCTCGTAAATTCACTTAACTAGCCTCACTCCGCTCTGAAAATTCACTCCGGTCTACACGGAAGCGGTGTTACTCATGCAGACCAGATGGTAGGCAAGTGTCACATTCCCGAAGGTGCGAGGGGGAAATTATACAATTTAATTTCGGTCTTGCTAATTAAATTCCCTTTTCCTTCCTGGTGAATTTGATATATCACAATCCTTTATAATATTAAAATATTGTATTTAATATTTATCAGTTCCTCTGTAATCAATCTTTTATCTGATTGGCTGTCAACTCTTTATGGTGCGCGCTGATCACGCGTCGTCCCCACTTCTCTCTCCTCTGGCTCGCGTTTGACCTCTGCTCATCCTTGCCATGTCCCCTCGTATCAAAAACAGGTTTCTCGCAGCTAACACTGATAAAACCTTGCACTATGCTGAACTTGTCTCAAGTCATTTATGCTTGGTTAAAATGTATCAAGTAATAAAATTTCCATTCCTTCTCCAAATACAAATATTTCTTCTAGCTAAAATTTTACCAATGGCTTGATGATGCACAATCTCCCTTCCTGAGTGTAAATAAGATTCATATCTCGAAAATTTTATACACTATTTTCCTCTGATGCTCTCGGTTCGTACCTCATCCGGTGATATTGTCTTGACTAGACCTAATTTCGAGCGCAGTACCATAACAGGCAAATTTTAAACCGCACGCTTAGAGAGGGCTGCATCAGCTAACTTCGGGGTGGTTCGAGGTAGATCGTGTCTAGCGCTGGCTTGAGCTGGTACTTTCACCAGCGATAGTTTAGCTATGTTCTCGGCTTCCCCCCTTGCCTCACACGACCCCGCGCCCATTGCTCCCTCCTTACGCCCCACCGCCGAGCGCCAGCGATCCAGAATTGAACCTTTCGCGCGCCAGCGATCCAGCAATTGAACCTTTTCGCTGGTCCCGGAGAGCAACCGAGTGTTGATGTCAAAATTAACCCTCCTAGCGCAAATTTACATATGTAGTTAAAGAAATACGCACTTGATTAACTATTTTACTAAGAGTTATATATTTCTAGGGGGTTCACTGAACCACTGAACATATAGAACGCGCCGCCACTGCTCTCAAGACACCAGCAAGCAGTACTATGTGGGAATACACTAAACAATTACCGTTACTTCACGAGAAGACACTTTCTAAGGAGTCATTGAACCACTGTTTATTCCCATACAAAACATTACATTACTGACTTCAACTATGGTTGTTCAAAGAATAACGAACACATAACTTATACATAATCGATAAATGTCAGTTTGAGATATTCTAGTTTTTTCTTCACATTCTCCCACCTAAGTTAACGGTAGCCAGCCCAACATTAACTTACAGAGCACAATCACAGACTTAGTTTCACAGGCTTGCGAACAGTCCTTCCGAATCTCGTCTCCTCCTGACTCTTAGAAATCTTCCCTTCAATGTTTATATCATCCTGACGCTGTTCCGTGACTTCCTCTCGAAGCCTCTTGCCGATGATTGAAGATTCACCCTGCCCACTAAGTTCCAGTTCCAATGGATAGATTCTCTCCACAGGTCTCAGCAGAAAACAACTTGAGGTCTTTACTAGGACCAGCCTAGTTTCCCCATTTGTTCCTTTCAGTAGTTCAACAACTCTAGCCAAAGGCCAGTCTAGATGTTTTGAGTTTTCATTTCCCACCAACACTATTTCACCAACAGAAATTTGTCTACAGGGATGTTTGTTGGCTAACAACTTCAATTGCCCCAAATATTCCGAACGAAATCTACTTCGGAGGTCTTCTCTTAGCTTTTGTCTGTAACGAAGTCTCTTATTTAGATCAGTGGATTCAATCAAGTCAAAATCTGGAACTCCTATCTCTTCAACTTCCTGTAGAAACATACTGGGAGTTAGTGGCGTCAAATCTGTGGGATTATTGGATACGTATGTGAGGGGTCTAGCATTGATAACAGCCTCACAGTCACACAAAATCGTTTGCATCTCCTCATAGTTCACTGATGTTCGGCCAAGAACACGGCGTAGTAGTTTCTTCAATATTCCAATAAGCCGCTCCCACCAACCAGCCCACCATGATGCCGTTGGAGGGTTAAACTTCCATTTAATTCTCCTGACATTACTGTACTGACTAATGGCATCCCATTCCAGCTTCTTACAGGCACCATCAGCACCTGAAAAATTGGTACAATTGTCGCTATGTACTAAAGATGGTCGACCTCTTCTGCTGGCGAATCTGCGAAAACTCTGAATAAAGCTGTCAGTAGAGAGTGAAGATACAAGCTCCAAATGCACTGCTCGATAGACTCCACAGGTGTACAAACACACCCACGCCTTCTCCCTGCTGCCACTCTCCCTTTTCAGATACAGCGGACCAGCAAAATCTACGCCAGTAACTTCAAATATCTTAGCATTTCGTACTCGATCTTCAGGAAGAGGTGGCGGATTTACTTCTATATGTTTTGCTGTTTGCTTCTTGCAATGAAGGCATTTATCCAGGACAGATCGAACTGTTTGTCTTCCACCAAGAATCCAAAATCTCTCTCTAAGAATAGTCATCATCATCTGTGTGCCTGCATGACATGATTCTTTGTGCAAGTCCATAATCCGGTGAAATACAACAGGATGCTCACAACTAGGGAGAATAGCTGGGTGACAAAATTCATTTAGATCCTTCCTGTGTGAGATTTTCGTCCTTAGGCGTAGAATTCCATTACTGTCAGCAAATGGCATCAAACTAGATAATTTTGGGCCATTCCCTCCCGAGAATACTTGTCTCTGAACTAAATTCACCACTTTAACCTCTGCAGCGATTATTTCTTCGGTAGTCAAGTTACCATGATATCTGTCTTGTTCTTCTATTCGACAGTTCTTCACAAAACGACATGTCCAATCAACTAAACGTACACTTTTCTTGAAAGTAGAAGCACGGGCATAAAACCAATCAGGTTCAACCGAAGCTGCGAGCATGGAAGAAACAACAAGTTTCTTTTTGCCACTAGTTATCTCTTCTTCATCAAACTTAACATCTACGCAGGACCATGAGTCTGGTGATTCTCGTAGCCAGTCAGCCCCTCCCACCATCTTGATTCCAACAATTTCTTAGCAGTAGTGCCGCGGGATGGGAGATCTGCAGGATTCCTAGTGCCGGGAACATATCGCCATTCCTGTCCTTCGGTTAGTTTACTGATTTCTTTCACTTTGTTGGATACGAACACATTCCACTGGTCTTCTCTTTGAATCCAGGCTAAAACAGTTGTTGCGTCACTCCAAAAAATCGTCTTAACACCAGGGATGTTGTAATCATGAACAATATTGGAGTACATCCTAGAGCCAATTGTTGCAGCCAACAATTCCAGCCTCGGGATCGTCATTTTCTTGTTGGACTTACTGATTGGAGAGACTCTTGCTTTAGCGAGAATAAGCTGGACACGAACATGATTCGGTTGTTCCACACGTAAGTAGGCCACAGCAGCATAAGCAAGTTGGCTTGCATCACAAAAAATATGAATCGTCCAGTTTCCTTGACAGTCTGTCCCAGGTAGCCACCTAGGAATTTTTATTTCTCGTAAGTAGAGCAATTTCCTCACCCAGGCCAAGAACTGAGATTTAATATCATCATGTACTTCCTGATCCCAACTTATGCCTGATTCCCAGGTTTGCTGTAAAAGTAGTTTAGGAAGTAAAGTGACACTGCAAGCTATTCCAATGGGATCAAATATCCGATGAGCTGCCGAGACATAACCTTCTTAGTTATTTTCTCCAGACAAAGGGTAATTAGATTTTCTGTGTTAATTCTCAAAGTATCGTCAGATTTATCCCAAAGCAATCCTAAAACATTGACAGGTTTTCCGGGGGTTAAAAGGGGGTTGGTGTACTCCAACCCTCGAAGCTCGAACTTTCTCTTTCCCATGATAGAAGTTGCTTCATTAATGAACTGCTGCAACTGTTTTACATCATGTACACTGGTCAAACTGTTGTCAATATAAAAACTACGGGATAGCAATTCTACCAAATCTTGAGAAAATGATGATTTTCCCTCCTTGCACTGACTAAGGACTGTGTCTATGAGGTACTTGATCACTGCTCCTAGTAGGTATGAACTACATGACACTCCAAAAACCACTCGACAATGCTGATAAATCTTTAAGGTACCCTGTCGTTCAATCCACAAGAATCTCAAAAATGGTCGGTCCCCTTTAGAGAGACTGATCTGTAAGAATGCACGGCGAATGTCATCCATCACGCCAATTTATTTCAACCGGAAGTGAACCAATACGGAAGGAAGTAGTTCAATAAGATTTGGTCCCTTTTCAATGCAATTGTTGAGACTAGGATTCTTATTTTCACATGCCGACGAATCGAACACTGGGCGAATAGGTGTGGTACTGTTCTGCTTCACGACATGACGATGTGGTAAATAATGGCAAGGAGAATTCATTGTTTCAGCCGTTACCTCCTCTATTACACCTTCTTGTAACCACTCATTCAAAACAGACTGATAATCATGATAATAACCTTCAGACTGTAATCTTTTGAATGTAGAATGAACTCTTTTCATAGCCATATTATAGTTGTCAGGAAGTGGAGGATGATTTTCTACCCATGGCAGGCAGCACTCAAATCTCTCATCTTCATTGATCCTTACTGTATCCAAGAAATGTTGATGAACAGTCTCTTGCAATTGTAGCTTACTTTTCTTCTCAGCAGGGTCCAGTATGCCAAGTGCATCCAAAATCCACAAATCTGTAATAGTTGCTTCCTTGGTCAACATGCTTGACACAACAATGGCTAGACTCTCATTACTGGGGATACCTGGAACTTTCCCTGACAGTGTCCAACCAAATATTGTCTCCATCGCTACTAGTCCCGAACTCAGTTGCACTCTTTTTCCAGTCCAAAGTTTAGCAGCATAATCAGCTCCGACCAAAATTTCAATATCTGCTGAAGAGCCAACATCACTTAATTCAATGTCATGCAAAACATGTTCCTGTATCCAAGGGCCATCAATAACAGAAGAAATCTGTCCACAAATCTTCTGTTGACCAAGTACATCAAAATGACAATGGTATGGCTTGTCCAATTTAGAAAGGTGAAGTGTGAATACATCATGTCGCACCACTCCAGTTGTTGTTCCTCCAAAAAGTGCATGCTGAATTAATTCCTGAGGGCGTGGAACGCACCCCATTTCAGCAGCAGTACTAGCCAATATATATGAATGATGGGACGCTGAGTCAATCAAAAGTCTCGCCTTACGTATTCGATCATTGTTGCCCTTCACATAGACTACCAGCGTTTGCATCAGGACATTGCAATGATTTCCTACTGCTGCAAGGGCCTCGTCTTTACAAGCATTACCCGGTAACTTATTTTGGCTAACTGGTTGATGAACTTCAGCCCTTTTCCTATGTCACTCAGTCTGTATCTCTCCGCACATTAATGCAAAATGCCCCTTTCCACAGACGATACACTTGGGACGATTCCTACATTTCTTAGCTGGGTGACCAACTTGCAGACAGCAGAAACAGGCCCTACTATTCTCTACCACTTGTTTTCTTTCTAGTAAAGACAAGTCCTGAGCTTTAATACAGTCCTGAGGATTGTGACTAGAAGAGCAAAATATACATTTCTTACTATCTTTAGAGGCGGTGAACAATCCTGTGGCGGTAGGGATTTCATTTGAGACAGATGAGGGTTGATTCCCACCAGCTTTTGCTTCATGCTTTGTGTCTTTCCTTCTAAATGATTCTGCATCTCTAAGACCGAAACCTGACATTGCCATAGAAATTCTTTGTTCACTTTCGACCTTAGACCTAAAATATTCCATGAGTTGTGTTAGCCGAGCATTTCCCATGTCTCCACTGGGTGCATTGGCCTCTCGTGCATGTGAAGCTAGAGATCTTTGCCATGCTCTTAAAAGTTCTTCTGGCAAACAAGATTCCATAAGCGGAAAAAGCATTGCTTCACACTTATCAGTGGTAAACTTTAAAGATTCCAGAGCTCTTAAATAACTTTCAAGCCGATCATACAATGAGCATTAAGTCATACCAAAAGAAGGATTGCTAGCTTGCAGTACGAGCCTAAGTAATTCTCTAACATATACTTCAACTAGTACATCCTCTCTACCAAAACGAGACTTTATTGCTTCCACGGCTTTGGGGCAGTTATCAGAAGTAGCAGGATAACAACTGACTACTACTCTGGCACAAGAACCTTCAGTAGTGGCTTGAAGAAGATACTGATACTTATCCGAGGGATCTAAACTGTTATCTTCATCAATTTTACCAAACTGAGCCCAAAATTGTAGCCATTCTTTTGGATTACCACTGAATTTCGTAAGTTCGAGCAATGGAAGCTTTTACTTTCGCTGAGCGAATGAACCAACACTTGAAGGACTTTCACTGATAACATTCTGCTGTTCTTTCTCCCTCAGCAATGTAGCAACGTTAATCTGTAGATTGTTGAATTTGCTTGAATAATCATCGGTGGCACTAACCTCTTTTTCTAGGTTATCCTCATCTTCGTCCACTTCCAGCATTAAGTCGAATATCTGGTTGTCCAACACTCGTAGGTCTTCCCGCTTTTCCCGAAGTAAATTAAATTCTGCTTCAATAGCAACTGGATCAAGTTCTACACTTTCTAGGCCGTCGACGATCTTCTTAAAAATTCGCGTGTAAGCACGCCGGCGTACCGCTCGAACTTTAATTAACTTATCCATTGCTATTCTATATATAAATTTCGTCTTGTCACTGGTCGCCAAATGTGGGAATACACTAAACAATTACCGTTACTTCACGAGAAGACACTTTCTAAGGAGTAATTGAACCACTATTTATTCTCATACAAAACATTACATTACTGACTTCAACTATGGTCGTTCAAAGAATAACGAACACATAACTTATACATAATCGATAAATGACAGTTCGAGATATTCTAGTTTTTTCTTCACAACTACGAGAGATAATTATGTTACTTGCGATATGTTGTGCAATCGCGCGGCTGTGAAACTTTTCTTTTTATCGTCTTCCTTTACATTTCACGTAGGTTGTCTGTGCGTGTGGCGTATCGTTTATCGCTTACGACTTATCGCTTAGGCCTATCTTATATCGCTTTAGTATGATCGGGGCCTTAGAGAATTGATAGTGTACCACATCTTTGTTTGTGAGCATTCTCTTGCCGACATAAATTGATTTGCTTCAAAATGATTCCAGCATAATTTTATGTTATTGTACAAATTATTCATTGACCACATCGTGGTGTCGCCCCCACAGGTCTGGGTTCGATTCTCACTTCAGCCATCCTGGAAATGGTTATATGTTGAGTTTGAAAACTTTATAATATTAGTCTTTTGGTCTATTTGTTATTTGAACAGTTTGTTGCACTGCACATATTTCCTCTTGTAAGGCTTAAATTCATAAATCTAGCAACAGTACATACACCAATACATCCATACCACCCAATGCTGGTTTGCTGCCTTTTTGAGAGCACTGTTGTTGCGCGGTAGGAATAAAGCTTCGCAACTGTGGCGTAAGCTTACTTTAACTACTAAAACGTATGTTATATATTCTTTTTATGAAAATGTATTTCCCGAGACATTTCTGCCAATAAAGATATTTTACTTCCGTACACGACGTATATAATAATAATACAAACGTGCACAATGTGCACAATTATCTGACGTAATATTACACTGCGATAACATATCAGATAGCCAATTATAGCAGGCATAAACTTTTGCCAAACATATGTGATAGATCCAGTCCACTTGAACGGTTTAAAGATTGGCGAACATGGTATGACGTTACTGCGACAGACGACGACCAGAACATGACTGTCAACTTATGAGTTACATTATATATATGTATGTATATATTTATTAGAGCAGCCAATGGCCATACGGAGAACATAAGATAAAATTTTACATCAATAACATACAATAGTTGGTTCCTTTAACAAATTACACGTCTATGCAAAACTTCGTAAAAGATTTAGATCGTAGACTTTCGCGGCCGGTGTCTGGCTGCGGCAAGATGGCGCCACAATGAAAGTGTAGTGAAATAGCAGCTAATGTAAATATTTGATAAAAGTGGTAAAATATTATAACAGAGGTTTAAAATCTATAAAGTTACTTTCCTTAGGTCAAGTGAAATATGGAATATTGATTCTTTCTTTCTTTCTTTCTTTCTTTCTTTCTTTCTTCGGCTTTTCCCAATTAATTGGGGTCGCCGGAGCCATCCAGGCTCATTTTGGTTTTGGCCGGGGATTTAAGGCGGGATGCCCTTCCTGACGCCACGTGATTTTTCAGGTGAAAATTTCACCCTGCTGTCACCGGGATTCGAATCCCGGCCGTCCGGGTGAAAGACGATCAGCTAAGCCACTACGCCATCATGCTCCCCGAAATATGGAATATTGATAGTATTTAGAAATTCTTATTGATAATTTAATAAACTTAAACTAAGTTGTGGGAACGTGTATCCAAAGATTCGGTGACTTCTTCAATCACTGTTTGAACCAAGTACCGTAGAACAGTGGTGCTTTTACGAGTTTTCACCCGATTGGAAGATATACGTATTTCACATTCTTTTTTATTGGTAGGTAATAAGATTAATTCATTTAGGTAGTAATAATTAAAATACATTCAGTGTAATTTGGTGTAAGCATCAAGGCTCACTTTGATCTCTAGTATGTCGACGGTAAACAGTGTTCGTCAGGTAGTGTAACCGTTACGGATTTATGCTCTTCGTACAAAATAAAAGTAAAAAATGCAAATAAAATCATCACAAGATCTCAGGTAAAATTGAGTGAGGAGAAAAGCGAAACCGATTGTCGTAATGTAGGCCTACCGGTACCGTCATGCGAATATCATAACCTGAGAAACCAACTGTCCTCAAAAGATGAAATTATAAAGCTGCTAAAGGAAGATATATTACTAAGTTAATGGAAGAGTTGAATAGATTAAAAGGAAACAGAGAGGAAAGCAAGGAAACTTGGTCAACAGTGGTTGCTGGTAAGGTAAGATTGAATATGCCTAGGCCTATAAATGGAGTACCGGTACATATAACTGAAATTCCCGTCCCAAATTAATTTGGAGCGCTCGTCGAAGTAAATGATGACTTTCTTCAAGAAGAAAAGAAAGTGATAAAGGGAAAATCCAGGAAGATGCGGATATTTGTGGATAGTTTAGGGCGAGATGTAGCAGCAAGCGTATTGGATAGAAGCGGAGAAATGGAGGTCACTTCGACAGTAAAGCCAAGAGCACCAATTGCAGCGGTCACGGACTGGATGGTAGGAGAGTGTGCGTCCCTTGCTTCAAAGGACTATGCAGTAATCATCGCTGGAGCAAACGACGTCTATAGAAATGAGAGTAAAAAGGTAATCAAAGATGTAAAGGGTACATTGCCATCCAAGCATAACACAAATGTCATCATTGTAAACATTCCGCAGAGATACGACTTAATTCCCAAATCATGTGTAAATGAAGAAATAGAGGCTGCAAATGGAAAAATTCATAAAATCTGTAAGAGTTTTCCAAATGTCCAAATTATAGATGTCAGTAAATTAGACAGGAAGTTCCACACTCGGCATGACCTACACTTAAATAGGTTAGGAAAAGAGTATCTTAGTGATGAAATCTGCAAAATTGTAAATTCAAATGGTAAGAATAGTTCAACAGTGATATATTTAGAGTGGAAGCAGGGAAACTGGTAAAAGAAGCCAAACGTGAGTTTTGGCATTCAGATCTTTTGATGCCAAATTAAACTGAGTCCAACAATGGTATTTCGGATTTGTCTAGCAACAATAATAATAACAATTATGATAGTAATAATGTAAATAAATCACCAACACAAGCTTGCAAAAGTAACAAATTTAACATTTACCACCAGAATGTTCAGTCTCTCTATAATAAAATTGATTACTTAAATCTAATGCATAAAAATGAACTTAAAGACATCTCAGCACTATGTATTTCAGAACATTGGCTGAAAGAGGAACAACTCGGATTAATTCAATTCCCAGGGTTTATACAAGCTAGTAAATACTCTAGATCTAATATTAGCCATGGTGGTACTTGTATTTTCATAAGAAATAATTTAGATCATGAACAGTTATAGCTTATTATTATCTAATTATGGAACAGGATTTTGAATTCTCTGCCGTAAAAATACAGCAGTTTAAGTTAATAATTGTATGCGTATACCGTTCTCCGTCAGGAAAGTTTCCTTTATTTATAGATAAATTAGAATTGTTACTCTATAACATGAGAAATGTCAATTTCGATATAATAATTTGTGGGGATGTAAATATGGATTTCTTAAAATTTGATAGAAATTGTGAATTATTAACACAGTTACTAAAATCCTATGGACTGAAACCTACAGTAAATACCCCAACAAGAATAACAAAATTTAGTAAAACCATTCCTGATCATTTTTTTAAATACAGATAAATATCACCATTCAATAGAAGTCTATTGTCCGGGTTTTGGTGACCACCATGGACAAATACTGAGTTTTGAAGTACCCGAAACACTCAGTAATAATGGTAATGGAGTAAAATCAAAGTGCAAGTCATTCACTGAATCAAATGTTACATATTTCAATGACTTATTAAATAAGGAAACATGGTTAGAAATGTATAAACTAGAAAATGTAAATGATAAATTTAGTGCATTTAACAGTACCCTATCACACTATTTTGAAACAGCATTCCCCTTTAGACAAATAACTTTTCAAAATAACAAAACTAGCAATTGGATAACAACAGGGATTATAAATTCATGTCAAAGAAAGAAATTTCTACACAAATTATATATACAATACCACACAACACCTGAATTCAATTTATACTATAAAATACACTAGCATATTAAATAAGGTAATAAGACTAGCAAAGAAAATGCATAACGATAATTTTATTTCCCAATCATCTAATAAAAACAGGGCTATGTGGTCTGTGATAAAGAAACTGGAAAATCTGTTAAAATTCAAAGGAACATTACACTGACCAGAAATAATAAAGTGATTAATAATCCAGAGGAAATTGCAAACACTTTTAATGACTATTTTCTGGAAATTCCACAAAAAATATTAAATAAATCACAGATAAATACACTATATTCTAATAATAAAATGAATATATGAAGTGATTCTTTATTTATAAATCATGTCACAAGTGAAGAGGTAAGAATAGTTATAAAAGAGCTAAAAATAGATTCTGTGCTGGCATTGATGGCATCCCTGATGCAATTTTAAAGAAATGGGCAGAAAATATAATAAATCCACTTACACACTTAATAAACAGTTCAATTCTCTCAGGAATTTACCCGGATATTTTGAAATTATCAAAAGTAATTCCAGTGCACAAAAACGGTTCAAAAGATGAATTAGATAACTATCATCCTATTACCTTACCAACTGGTATTGCAAAAATTGTGGAAAAAATCATGTATAAAAGACTGATAAGTTTTATAGAAAAAAATGAAATATTATCAAACTCACGACATGGATTCAGAACGGAAAAATCTACACAGACAGCAATTTATGAATGTATTAATAGTATACTGAAATTAATTGACAATAAGGAACATGTAACTGACCTATGCTTGGATTTATCGAAAGCATTTGATGTTGTTGACCATAAAATCCTCCTTACAAAACTAAATCAATATGGTATTAGAGGTCTAGCTAATAAATGGATAGAGTCTTACTTAACAAGACGTAAACAAATAGTAAGCTTGAGACACAAGGATGATGGAACCAAATTACTTAATGAAACATTGTCCAATGAGGGAATTATTAAATTTGGAGTACCCCAGGGATCAGTTTTGGGCCCACTACTCTTTCTTCTATATATCAATGATATAACACAGAACGTTTATTCATATAAGGAAATTTTATTTGCGGACGATACGACACTCGTAATAAAAGATGAAACTAAACAGGTCATACAGCAGTCTGCTGACTCCGTTACAGGAGATTTAACCGAATGGTCACAAGATAATCTTCTCATAATAAACTATAAAAAACAGTATCACTAAATTTCCAAACTATACAGAATATGAATCCTGCGAAGCGCAATATAACATTAAATGGTCATCAAATAGAAAATGAATCAGAAACAAAGTTTTTAGGACTATGGATACAACAAGACTTGAAATGGAATAAACATATACAATATCTGAATACTAAACTGAACTCGATGTGCTTTGCGTTACGTATTTTGAAAACCTGCACTAGCATGCACACATTAAGAAATACTTATTTTGCTTATTTCCATTCATACTTAAGATATGGGATCATATTTTGGGGGTATGTCGCCAGATGTACTAAGCACGTTTAGGATACAAAAGAGGGCGATTAGAATTATGGCAAATGTAAACTCTAGAGAATCATGTAGACCTCTGTTTAAATATTTAAACATTCTCCCACTGCCCTGCATATATATCTTTGAAATTATTATGTTTTTAAAAAGAATTTAATGAATAAAGATGTTTTTCTTAAAACAAACAATGATGTTCATAGGCATAACACAAGACAAAATCAAAACATTCATATTTCACACACACGCACAAGCATATACCAAAAAGGAACTTTTCACACAGGTGTTAAATTATACAATAAACTACTCCAGTATATAAAACTTGCCCCAAAAATAAAAACCTTTGATAGAATGTTGAAAGCTTATCTGTAGTGCCATTGTTTTTACTCTGTAGTTGAATATCTTAGTGTATAGGAGCGATGTAATCTATAATTATATTTTACTTTTCTATTTTAATTGTAATACCTAGCTGTAAGTTGTTGTATTTATAGAATTAAGTTCTCATATTATGATAGTAGAGTAAGGTGTAAATAGTTGTCCAATAAGATTGTATATCTTAAGATCTGTTATTATAATAAGTTCTAAATATTTATAGTATTATATACCTATTAGTACTTTTATTTTATAGATGTAAATTCTGACGTGTCCTATATCAAAAATGTATTGTATACATGTATTTGATCAAATGGAATTAATAAAATCTATCTATCTATCTAGTTTATCATCTTGGCTTACAGGAGTTTGAGTACGAACACCAACTCGTACCTTACTATGATTAAGGCTGCTGCAATGTCAGCCGAAACGTCGGGAAATAATAACCGATACACGACGCGGCTCAATCCTGTAAGCCAAGATGATAAACTTCTTAAAAGATATTGGTCTGTTAGGGCACCTAATTACATGGTATCTGTCGCATAGGCGGTCACAACGTTCACAAACACAGTCATGGCTGGGGTCATGGTGAGTCTTTGTCTTGCGGATTTTAAAATGGAAGCCATGCACGGCTATTCGTGTTACTGTATGTCGCAATTCGTAGTTGGCCCTAATCCATTCTCTGGTCATCATGGCATCTGTCGAGAAGGAATCTGGCCATATGTCTTGTCTCTTTTGTTGGAGTTCCGTTAGTAGTCTTCCATAGCTTGTTGTGAATGGTTACTGCATCTTCAAACGAAGTTCCTCAAACATAAAATGTTCTCCTATCAATACATATACTAATCGGGACCGTGAGTATTTCGATAGTCCCAGCGTCCTCTTTAGGTATGCTGCTTTTACTTTCTCTATTTGTCCCATGTTGGTGGTGTTCAGGTGTTCCCATATAAGTTCCAAACCATAGGTGACAACAGTTTGGATCTTAATGTCGAAAAGATTTATCGCGGCTTGAACGGACATTCTCCGTAGATCCTTAATGTCTGACATTGCTTTGGCTCTTGAGGCGGTCCTATCAGCTATGTGCTGAGTAAAAACATTACCTCTGTTTTGGAAAACAGCTCCCAAGTATTTGAAATTGCCTCTCTGGCCAGGGATTTACCTTTATAAGTTATTTGGTCCGTCGCTGCGTGCCCCCTTTTCTAAAAACCCTGTACACAGTATTTTGGTCATCCAACTTGAGGCCATTGTCCTCTGCCCATGATACCATATGGTCGAAAGATTTTTGTAGTTCATCTGGTCGAGTTGCTGTGAGCACCATATCATCGGAATATACATAAAGCTTTACTCCATCGCGTATGCACAGAGTCACATCTGCTGTAGTTATTCTAAAGAAGAGTGGGCTTAGTGAATCCCCTTGGTGAATTCCATTAGTCTGTGTTATGTTCGCGGATCTTGATATGCTATCCTGTATGACGACGTTGTTGTCCAAAAGAATGCCTTTTATTATTGCTGTAATGTAATGATCTTTTCCAATCAATTGTTCTAATTTTGTCCAAAGAACAGTCCAGTTCAGCATATCAAAAGCTTTTGAAAAATCAATAAAAATCTTGCTTGCGGCAAGATGGCGTCACAGTGAAAGTGTAGTGAAATAGCAACTAGTGTAAATATTTGATAAAAGTGGTAAAATATTATAACAGAGGTTTAAAATCTATAAAGTTACTTTCCTTAGGTCAAGTGAAATATGGAATATTGATAGTATTTAGAAATTCTTATTGATAGTTTAATAAACTTAAACTAAATTGTGGGAACGTGTATCCAAAGATTCGGTGACTTCTTCAATCACTGTTTGAACCAGTAGAGCAGTGGTGCTTTTACGAGTTTTCAACCGATTGGAAGATATACGTATTTCACATTCTTCTTTATTGGTAGGTAATTAGATTAATTCATTTAGGTAGTAATAATTAACATACATTTAGTGTTATTTGGTGTAAACATCAAGGCTAACTTAGATCTCTAGTATGTCGACAGTAAACTGAGTTAGTGTCTCGTCAGTTAGTGTAACCGTTACGGATTTATGCTCGTCGTGCAAAATAAAAGTAAAAAATGCAAATAAAATCATCACAAGATCACAGGTAAAATTGAGTGAGGAGACAAGTGAAACCGATTGTCGTAATGTAGGCCTACCGGTACCGGCATGCGAATGTCATAACCTGAGAACCGAACTGTCCTCAAAAGATGAAATTATAAAGCTGCTAAAGGAAGATATTACTAAGTTAATGGAAGAGTTGAATAAATTAAAAGGAAACAGAGAGGAAAGCAAGGAAACTTGGTCGACAGTGGTTGCTGGTAAGGTAAGATTGAATATGCTTAGGCCTATAAATGGAGTACCGGTACATGTAACTGAAATTCCCGTTTCAAATTCATTTGGAGCGCTCGTCGAAGAAAATAATGACTTTCTTCAAGAAGAAAAGAAGAAAGTGATAAAGGGAAAATCCAGGAAGATGCGGATATTTGCGGATAGTCACGGGCGAGATGTAGCAGCAAGCGTATTGGAGAGAAGCGGGGAAATGGAGGTCACTTCGACAGTAAAGCCAGGAGCACCAATTGCAGGGGTCACGAACGGGATGGTAGGATTGTGTGCGTCCCTTACTTCAAAAGACTATGCAGTTATCATAGCTGGAGCAAACGACGTCTATAGAAACGAGAGTAAAAAGGTTATCAAAGATTTAAAGGGTACATTGCCATCCATGCATAACACAAATGTCATCATTGTAAACATTCCGCAGAGATACGACTTAATTCCCGAATCATGTGTAAATAAAGAAATAGAGGCTACAAATGTAAAAATTCACAAAATTTGTAAGAGTTTTCCAAGTGTCCAAATTATAGATGTAAGTAAATTAGACAGGAAGTTCCACACTTGGCATGACCTACACTTAAATAGGTTAGGAAAAGAGTACCTTAGTGATGAAATCTGCAAAATTGTAAATTCAAATGGTAAGGATAGTTCAACAGTAATATATTTAGAGTGGAAGCAGGGAAACTGGTAAAAGAAGCCAAACGTGAGGTTTGGCATTCAGATCTTTTGAAGTCAAATTTAGCTGAGTCCAACAATGGTATTTCGGATTTGTCTATCAACAATAATAATAACAATTATGATAGTAATAATGTAAATAAATCACCAAAACAAGTTTGCAAAAAGTAACAAATTTAAAATTTACCACCAGAATGATCAGTCTCTCTATAATAAAATTGATTTCATAAATCTAATGCTTAAAATGAACTTAAACACAACTCAGCACTATGTATTTCAGATCATTGGCTGAAAGAGGAACAACTCGAATTAATTCAATTCCCAGGGTTTATACAAGCTAGTTGATACTCTAGATTTAATATTAGCCATGGTGGTACTTGTATCTTCTTAAGAAATAATTTAGATCATGAACAGTTAACAGCTTATGATTATCTAATTATGGAACAGGATTTTGAATTCTCTGCCGTAAAAATACAGCAGTTTAAGTTAATAATTGTGTGCGTATACCGTTCTCCGTCAGGAAAGTTTCCTTTATTTATAGATAAATTAGAATTGTTACTCTATAACATGAGAAATGTCAATTTCGATATAATAATTTGTGGGGATGTAAATATGGATTTCTTAAAATTTGATAGAAATTGTGAATTATTAACACAGTTACTAATTTCCTATGGACTGAAACCTACAGTAAATAACCCAACAAGTATAACAAAATTTAGTAAAACCACTCCTGATCAATTTTTTAAAAATACAGATAAATATCACCATTCAATAGAAGTCTATTGTCCGGGTTTTAGTTTTTTTTCGTGTGGCCTCCTCAGAGGCCGAGTGCAGGTCTTTCTATTCGACGCCCGTGGGCGACCTGCGCGACGGGATGAGAGATGGAATGGATGGAGATGAATGCAACTGGGCAAGGATGTGAAAGGAAGCGGCCGTGGCCTATCAGAAGGTACCGTCCCAGCATTTGCCTTGTGTTGAAAATGGGAAACCACGGAAAACCATTTCAAGGACAGCCGACGGTGGGGCTCGAACCCACGCGTCTACCGAGTCAGCAGAGAGCTTGGCCCCATGACCTAACGCTGCGCTTTAGTCCGCGTAGCCACTGTTGTCGGTCGGGTTATAGTGACCACCATGGACAAATACTGAGTTTTGAAGTACCCGAAACAATCAGTAATAATGATAATGAAGTAAAATCAAAGTGCAGGTCATTCACTGAAACAAATGTTACATATTTCAATGACTTATTAAATAAGGAAACATGGTCAGAAATGTATAAACCAGAAAATGTAAATGATAAATTTAATGCATTTAACAGTACCCTAAAACACCATTTTGAAGCAGCATTCCCCTTTGGACAAAGAACTGTTCAAAATAACAAAACTAGCAATTGGATAACAACAGGGATTATAAATTCATGTCAAAGAAAGAAATTTCTACACAAAATATATAAACAATACCACACAACAACTGAATTCAATTTATACTACACATAATACACTAGCATATTAAGGGGAGTATAAATGGCCATTTCGTTGAAAAAGTTGTAATTTTTGATTTTGCTGCCAAAACATTATTTGGAATTTGCCGATTAATTTGGTGTATCTTTATGTACGCCTCTAACTCGTGTTGAGTTAGTTATTAAATTTGCTTGAATAGAAATATTTTTAATTTAATTAAATTAAATGAGTTGCATGGGGTATTTTCAGGATTTCATGTACTATGTTTCAGTAAACACTTCATATCTCAAGAGCCCCTATGGTCTAGAAGCCTACGTTTGATTTAAATTCTAGAGAAAGTTTTGCTACATAAGTTAGTAATACTGCCATAACAGTTGTGTTTATTGGTTACGTTGTGCGTGCGATATTCTTGGTATAACGTGCATATTTTTTCATTTTTTTAAATTGATCTTGAGCACATCTAATCATGGCAGGAGCAAAAGGAGTGTTCAAAAAGTAAATAACAAAGGAAATCGGTACTACAGAACTTATCCAGATGTAAACGAGGTTGTGAATGAGGTGAGGAATGAAGGTTCTCCTAGTACGTCAGCTCTACACATTGCTACACCTTCAAGTTCCTCCTCGAAAAAGAAACATTGTAACGGCGAGTGGTGTAAATACAAAAAAGCTGCTACAGCTGGTATTTTAGATAAGTTTACCCACAAGACCTCTATACCTGAGGCTGTTATGTTGGCTTTAAAGCGAGTTTATAGAGATTTGTCCAATCCAGAGCTACTGAAGAAATGTCTGACAGGAAAAACACAAAACATGGATGAGTCGTTCAACAATGTAGTGTTGTCAAGAATACCGTACCTAAAAATGTATTTGTGGGGTACCATACAATGAAACTTGGTGTGTATGCTGCTGCCATCACTTTTAATGATGGCAATACTGGTAAACTGAAAGCCTTGGACGAGCTGGGAGTGAAGACTGGTTGGAATACACCAGCCATACTGAAGGAACTGGACAAGGAGCGAGTCGAGTCCAAGGATGCAAGATCTTTCAGGAGGAAGAAGAGAACACTCGGGCAATGTAGGAGATGATGAAGACTACACTGCCGGCACATTTTAGCTGTTGTTTCCATTGAATAGTGAGGTACAATCTAAATTAATTTTTAATTGCATTTTCTGAAAAACTAACTTTTTTTCATACAAATGACCCGTTATTTCCTGTTCTAGAGTAGATATATTCTTGATTTTTCACAGTTCATGTAGTATACCTTTGTAATACCATACATCTAGAATGATAGAGATAGCTTGTATATTTGAAGAAAAATGCATAATAATTTGACCCCCCCCCCCAAAAGGAGTAAAAATGAAACGGAGAAAATAGTTATTTCCCAAATCCTAGAATATATATGTCAATAAAACTAGAGGAGTAAGTACATAAAGCATGTATAAATAATCTGCAAAAGTTTCGCCTCTTTGCATGAAGCTATTCTTGAGCAAATGGTGGGTAGATTATTAGCTTGGGAATGACCTAACCCCCAAGGGAAGATGATAAAGAAAAGGAAGTGGGTTTTGGGCTGGAGAAAAAGGATGGAGAAATAGGACGAGAGTCCTACAGAAGTTACAAGTTTAACTTTAAATATACTCAAAGGCAGCTGCCACTGCAAATCCGCTCTCCGATACCTAAAGTGGGTAGGGACCTGGGCAAAGCTAACGGGAAACGCAGCTGGAACTCGGGCTGTTCTCGAGAAAGCTGATGTAGTGTATTCCCTCTCAAGCATACATATGCATACTATGGGGAAGGGTGGTGGTCTGGCAGGACAAAGAGTAACGGATTTATTGTGTATCTGTTCAAAGGAGTTTGTTTCTGAACAAGTAATTTGAAGAATGCCAATAATTTGAATCAGCTTCGAGATTTTTAGTTTTTGAAATTGTAGAATTTCTAAAGAGCGACCAAATGCTTCCAAGAAGGATAGGGATAAAGCAATTATACCTTTGGGAATAATTTTGGTAAGTATACCAATAGTTGCATTTAGAAATGGCTAAGCTTTTACCCAGCAAGGCGCCGACTAAAAGCTTAGACAATGAGAAACACTTATATTTTGAAAAACCAACCATAAGTGTTAGAGAGAATCTCCACAAGCAGGAAGCTGACGCAGCGAGCTATGCTTTCCTTACTGGCCAGTTAGAATTAGCTATTAAAGCTAAGAGAGACTTTACTAAGTTACCAACTGAGAGTTCTTGCTCAAATGCAACAAGTGGTGAAAGCCATATCAATAGATTTATTTTTATTGAATAGGAAGAGTCAAGGAAGACAGGATCTTGCCTAACCGTTATGTTAGAAAAATGATAAGGCGAAAAATAAATATTTAATTTATTTAACAATGTAAATGGAAGTAGTTTTGTAACAAATATATAATTTTGATTTCTATAAACAATTGGGGTCGCAGACGTCCGAAAACATTTAAAGCTTGCTCCAGGCAATTAATAATTCTTTTGGTCTCAAACCTTTTATATGCTTCAAAATCCTCGTAAGATTTTGAAATGAAGAAGATAAATAAATGAAAATTTTAAAGATAACTGACGTAATTAAAGTTAAAGAATAAATCAAGTATAAGGTGTGTACTTTAAGAATTTCTAGATAAATATCTTAGAAAGAGTAACAACTTCGAAAGTAACAACAACAAAAAGCAGGAAGAATAAAATAGAAGTTTCTATAACTTCTTATATTGATACAGAAGTACTTGTTTGGATTATACAAATAGGGCAGGTCACTTATTGTGAAACCTGAAGAGAAAACCGAAAGGAAGTTTCTAGAACTCCTATGTTTAGGTAGGGATCACGAGACAAATGGGGCAAGTTTCCCTTTCGTTAAACCTAGAGATAACTCACTTATGAGTTGAAACAATTGTATTCCCTAATTAGAAGGATGAAACAATATAATTTAAGGCGTGTACTAGACACGAAGTTTTACAGACATTAATTCGTTATACATGAAGCATGAGAGGGAGGGCACTTATTGAGAGTGACACCTCATTGAAAAAATACCTAAAGTAACAATTTTATTATTTTGGTTTGTTAGTAAAGGGTTTGGGAAAGATCAAATGGGATTGAGGAAAAGTGTTCATGGCCGTATTTATTGTATTCGGACGAGCGCGACGTGGATGAAAGGTTGAACAAGCACTGTTTTCACTATAGTCTGTTGATATAGTTGAAAAGTTCACTGTAGTAGCACAAAAAGTTTATGGCAAAGAAAGTTATTGCAATGGTGGAAAATAACTAGTTACACTAGATTTGCGAGAGTGTATTGCTTGAGAAAGTTGTAGGTTATAGTTGAATGCGCCAGAGAAAATCCCAATGGAGGAAGAAAAATTAGATGTTGGTTGGCAGTTCATAAGGAAGATTCCTTAGTTTGAAAAAGTATTCCCATATGTGAGCAGAAAGTACATGACGGTATAACTGGGAGTTAGAGTGCAAGTTCTGGAAGGTTCTGAAGAATAGGGCAAAAGTTAGTCCAGCGGTGGAACGAGCTAAGTATTTTATAGACAGTGGGTAATTTAATGGTGTCCCACGTTGTGAGAAAATCTCTCATTTAATAAGCATAAGAAATGCTGCTTCATGTAAAGATTGGCTTAGATAGACAAAAGCCCAACATAAAAAATCCCGCGAAGGATGATTATTGCCCCAAATATAGAAATCTCACACTGCCTATAAAATGATCATTAAAAAGCATGTAGCTATTTAAAATCAATTAAAATAAGTTGAAGAACGTAGAAGTAGTACTTAGCTTTGCTTCATGACGAAGGCGATGTTCCTTTTGACGGTTGATACTAAAATTCTAACATGGCGTAGAATTTAAAAGTCTGCCTCTAGAGTTGAGGAGACGAGCTTTAGTTAAGCTCTAACTGACTGGGTCGACTTCCGACGTACAAGTGAGACACGCTCAACGGAGCACTGAGGGACCAGGGAAGGGAAAAGAGTGGGGGTAGGAGACATAAGGAATACATATAAGAATAGACAACTTAATAGTTCAAAAAATTCTTCTTGATGAAATGATCTTCAAAGAGTTGATAGTAGGAGTCACTAGCGCAGCCTGGAAGGTGAAACAGTAGATGATGTTCTCTTGATCACGGAAATGATAGCTGGCGATGGCGACGAGATCTGGTGGCTAGATTGATAATGAAGTCCTCTTGTACAGGGAAGAATTGAGGAACTTCAGAGATTCGCTGCATGATGACGCTAGGTGGGTCATGGAAGATATATATCTAGAACAGACTTACAGGTAATATGAGAGACATAACCAACAAGGAGAAAACAGAAGATCACTGTTGGTGTTTGAGAAAAAGGAAGGGATGAACTAAAGCAAAGAGAAGCAAAAGCTTACTCTATCTTACCGTGTATTCCAAATAATACACGAAGCTGGGAGGGGAAAACACCAACAGAGAACAAGACGAGCAATTAAAAGTTTAAAGGTAAAGGAGCAATTAAAGACAGTGGTCTTATGATATGCCTGTTAGTGGTCAAGATCCTGGCTACCCTAACTCTCCCATCCCTTCCAGGATAACACTCGGTCACTCTACCAGAAATCCAGACCAAGGGAGGAGAAACATCCCTAACCAGGACCAAGTCCCCCACTTTGATGTCGGGATTGGAAAGAAACCACTTCTGTCTCCGTTGTTGGGAAGTTAAGTATTCCAAATTCCACCTCTTCCAGAAAGAATTGCGGAGGGCTTCAAGTTTACACCAAACAATAGGTAAATTAGAATCCCTGTAAGAGTTGGGAAGGGGAGGAGGGGCAGAAAGAGAAGTGCCTATAAGGAAGTGACCAGGTGTAAGTGGAAGCAGGTCATCAGGGTCATTGGAAAGCGGAGTTAAAGGGCGAGAATTAACAACACCTTCAATCAGAAGAGACAGCGAATTAAATTCTTCATAAGTCAGAATGCGATTACCTAAAAACTTTCTTAAGTGACGTTTAGTGAGCTTTACGTAGGATTCCCACCTACCACCGTGATGAGGAGCGTAGGGAGGTATAAAACGCCATTTGAAACCCTTTGAGTAGGAAAAATTAGAAATCTGTCCATGGCAGGAGAAGATGTGAGAGCTTTCTTCCACAAGGAAGCTGCGCCTTGAAAAGTGGAAGAGTTATCAGAGAACATCTCCGAAGGAACACCACGCCTAGCAGCGAAGCGAGAGACAGCTGATAAAAAGTAAGAAGTAGAAGCATTCGTTACTAGTTCCAAATGGGTCGCGCCAGTAACCATGCAAACAAAGAGAGAAACATAGAGCTTACCAAACAATTTTCGTTTAGCTTCTGGGGAATTGCGTTGATATTGGAACGGACCCATATAGTCCACACCAGTTAGAGCAAATGGACGTATAGGAGAAGAGCGAAAGGAGGGCAGATCGCTCATTAATTGAGTATTGACTTTAGGTTTCGCTTTGAAGCAAGGAATGCACTCGTGAATTACAGAGGAAACTTCATGAATTCCATTTATAATCCAGTACTTTTCCCTTAAGAGGCAAAGCAGTGTGCGTGTACCAACATGCAGATTACGATAATGAAAGTCACGTATGATTGAGGAAGTTACGTGATGTTTAGAAGGCAAAATAACAGGATGCTTTTAGTCCTCAGAAAGCAAAGATTGCGAGAGCCTACCCCCTACCCTGAGTAACCTATTGTCATCAAGGAACGGGGCTAAGGCACGAAGACGACTGGATTTGGGAAGATCCTTTTTAGAGGAAAGTAAAGACAATTCAGAAGAAAAGGCTTCTTGCTGTGTTAGTTGCAAAACCTTAATGGTAGCGAGATTCAATTCATGATTGGTAAGGTGTGGTTTGGGGAGAAGAGGTTGGTCAACCACAAGATATTTCCAACTGAGAAGATAGGCAACAATTCGAATTAATTTGTGAAAGGAAGAATAGCGTGACAATAAGGGATGAGAAACGTTGGAAACAAGACACGAAGCAGTAGATTTAGATACTTTAGCGTCAGGCAAGTTGAAGTTTGTAGCTAGAGGTTTAGAAGGCCAACAAGAAGAGTCTTCGATTAACCACGAGGGCTCATGCCAGTACAACTGGGAAGCTGCCAATTGAGAGGGTAAACATCCACGAGAAATGATGTCGGCAGGGTTGTCAGCGCTGGGCACATGCCTCCATTGACATCCCGAAGAAAGAGTTTGAATTTTGGAAACCCTGTTTGCAATAAAAGTTTGCCGATGAGCGGGGTTCTTGGCGATCCAAGAAAGGGTGATCATGGAATCGCTCCAGAGATAGATTTGCGAGAATTCGACTTTTAATACTTCCCGTAATTTCTTAACAAGTTCTGCGGCCATGAGTGCAGCACACAATTCAAGCCTAGGCAAAGTGATAGTTTTAAGAGGAGCCACCTTCGATTTGGCACAAACAAGGTTGGAAACTGAAGATCCATTTAATGAACCGCGATAAATCAAATATGCACAGCAACCGTAAGCTTTTTCGGAACTGTCCGCGAACACATGAAGGAAAAAAGATGCATTAGGATGAGCGTTAATTAAATTCCTGGGAATTTCAATAAGGGAAAGATCAAGCAAATTGCTGCGAAAAGAGAGCCATCTGTTATGAAAAGAAGGGGGAACAGTGTCGTCCCATTCACAGTTGAGCGACCATAGTTCTTGCATGAAAAGTTTGGCTATAACGATAACTGGGGCAAGGATTGAAGCGGATCAAAATTTTTTGTAATTTCAGAGAGAATTTGTATTTTTGTGTTAGGGAGCTCTTCTGCGAACGAAACTTTATAGATGAGAGTGTCAGTGCTAGTGCAGCAATGAACTCCAAGAGTTTTTATGGATTCGGAGTTTCCACAAATTTCGACGTAGGAGGGATCTACGTCTTCAATAGGAAACCGGGCGAGAAACTCATGGGAGTTGGAATTCCACTTATGAAGTGGGAATCCTCCATTCTTTAGCAATGCCTGAAGTTCTAGTGACACGAAAGAAGCTTCCTCCAGAGTGGGGAAGGACTGCAAGTAATCGTCAACATAGACTGATGTAGTTAGTGCTTCGGAAGCTTTAGAATCAAATAAATGATCATCTTGAGAGGCTAACAAGTGTAGGGATCGGATAGCAAGGAAAGCGGAAGGTTTTAAGCCATAAGTAACCGTCTTTAAGCGAAATACCTTAATGGGCTTGCTGATTTCGTCGCGCCACAAGATTCTTTGGAGATCTCGTTGTTCAGGCTGAATTAAAACTTGACGGTACATCTGTTTTATATCCGCTATAACAGCTATGGGAAATAATCGAAAGTTTAAGAGTATAGCAGATAGATCTGACTGAATAGCAGGACCAGAGTAAAGAGTATCGTTAAGACTGTTGCCATTAACGTCAGGTGATGAACCATTGAAAACAACTCGGATTTTATCCTTTACAAGAGGGTTTTTCCACACAGGATGATGATTTAAGAAAACCGTTTCAATTGGGGGGTACAATTCGTCATGAGATTTGTTAACAACTTCCATATGATCTAAGCTTTCATACTCATCCATAAAATCAGTATACTGCTGTTTAACGAGAGGTTCTTTTTTGAATTTGCTCTCGATAGCAAAGAGAGCTTTTCGAGCTTTGGGTTGAGAGTTAATAAGTTTAGGGGGATTATGTAATCTTGGCATCTGAACAATGAACCGACCATCAGAAGAACGAGTGGTGGTGTTCAGAAAAAGTTGCTCACAGAATTCGTTTTCTGAAGAGGTCACGTTAGGAGAATCAACGCTTTCGAGCCTCCAGAACTGTTCCAAGTCAGTATTAGCGAAATAACATTGCGATGCGGGTTGGGGAGAATAATGAGGAAGTTGACCGGTGACGATCCATCCAAAATTAGTGTCTCTGACAACCACGTTTGAGGATAACTTGCGAACCTGTTTACGAAGACAATTCCAGAAAACATTGGCACAAAAGAGTATGTCAATGGGGTTTTGTACATTGAACAGAGGATCGGCTAGCCTTAAATGCGAGGGAATGTTTAACCCTGAAATATCCACAGAGTGACTTGGAGTATCTTCTCCTATGCTATTGAGAATGAGACAATTCAGTTTGAGAAAGTTGTTTCTGTGACAAATGTCTCTTATGGTTAGCTTTGAGAACTGTAAAGCTTGCGATTTTGAGCTGTTAATGCCCGATACGTTAATAGAAGTGGGGTTTACAGGTAGGCCTAGTTTTCTAATCAAAGAATTAGACACAAAATCGTGAGTTGCCACTTATTCAAGAAGACCGCGTGCACGGACCCAGTTGCCAAAGTTATCCTGAACTTCGATTTGGACAGTGGACAATAGTACTTGAGCACTACGTATGGACTTGGCATTTTGAATGTAAGACGAAGCATTGGAACTGTTAGCATTGTCACTTTTCTGAGAAGTAGATGCGGTCGATGACCTTGCTTGATCATGACGATGTAGTATATTGTGATGAGCTTTTTCACAATGGAAGCAAAGTCTGGTGGACTTGCAATTTGAAGCAGAATGCGTGGGTGCTAGGCAGTTGAAGCAATGTTTATTCTGGGAAACTTATTTTCTTTTGTCGTCGACTGACAGTTCTTTAAAAGATTTATATAGATATAAAGCGTGGGAATCTTTACAAAGTATGCACATTAATGGTTCATTTAAACTCTTGCGGGGTTCACTTTGAGTGTTTAAAACGAGAGAACTAGCAATACGGCGTTCACTAGACCTAGTTGGGTAACCAGTGGCGTTTGACTTGAGTTTAGATGAGCTGGACCCAGGTTTTTGGGTACTAGACGCTAAGCGTTCGCTTTTAGGTTTAAGAGACATTGATTCAAACTTAGAACTAGGGGATGAGGGTTCACTTTGATTAGCTAAAGCAGTTAAGAGTTGGCATCTAGCATTTATTAAAGTGACTAAATGCTCGTAAGAGTAATCGTCTTCTCTGGAAAGTTCAATCTCCCAAGCTTTTAGGGTAGCAACATCGACTTTAGAAACCACTAAATGTACTAAGAAAGTGTCCCAGTGTTCAGTGGGTTGATCCAATTGGGACAAAGCTTTTACGTGAAGTTGTGTAGTATCAATGAGAGTACGCAAACTAGTGACGTCATTGTGCTGTGACGCAGGTAAGTTAAATAGAGCCTTCATATGGCGTTGAATACGTAACCGTGAATTACCGTATCTTTCTTTCAACAAGTTAAAGGCAATAGGGTAGTTTTCGGCACTTAATGGGAGTGCTTCAACTAACTGCAGAGCTTGACCTCGGAGGATAGATCTCAAATAATGAAACTTGTAGGTGACTTGAATATCTTCATTGTCATGAACAAGAGAACAAAATAGTTCATAGAAAGAATCCCAAGTAGATTCGTCTCCAGAGAAGTGGGGTAAATCAATCTTAGGTAAAATTGGTTTGGGCTTGTGAGTGCCATCGCGAGAAGAGGTTTGTTGTTCGTGAAGGGAACCAAGAACAGAACCGTCTTTTTTCTGTTCTTCGAGTTGGCGTATTATTTTAAAAGCAGAACCTATACCTTCGTAATATTGGTTTTCTACTTCGACTCGATCTTCAGTTTGATTGAGCATACAAGTTTCAATTTCAGTTTGGATGTTACAATAATTTTCATATGAACGTTCAAAATCCTTTACACGATGTTTTAACAAATCTAATTATGCTTCTGAGGGATCTAGCTCTTTGATGTATTTTCTGAATCTGGTAATTTGCCCTTTATAGGATGCTCGTTTAGAAGTAAGTTTTTCATCCTTATCCTTTTCTGTAGGAGCCATGACAAAATAGGTAAATTAAAGTATAACTTACGAAACTGTTGAACCTTGGAAATGCTGTCAGGCTGGCAGCAGCAAATAAGTTGAAAGAAGGGGACACACCAAAGGAGACAGGAGCGGCCTCTTTCCACTTCACAGGCTTTGCACGGTGTAGTTATAGCTGAAAAATTCAAAGAAGATATTAATGATTTGCAAAATATTGTCAAATAACGCTTGGCAAATAGAAAATGTCATAAATGGACTCCCCCGGGTTTCAGGGACCAAATTTTGGGTAGATTATTAGCTTGGGAATAACCTAACCCCCAAGGGAAGATGATAAAGAAAAGGAAGTGGGTTTCGGACTGGAGAAAAAGGATGGAGAAATAGGACGAGGGTCCTACAGAAGTTACAAGTTTAACTTTAAATATACTCAAAGGCAGCTGCCACTGCAAATCCGCTCTCCGATACCTAAAGTGGGTAGGGACCTGGGCAAAGCTAACGGGAAACGGAGCTGGAACTTGGGCTGTTATCGAGAAAGCTGCTGTAGTGTATTCCCTCTCAAGCATACATATGCCTACTATGGGGAAGGGTGGTGGTCTGGCAGGACAAAGAGTAACGGATTTATTGTGTGTCTGTTCAAAGGAGTTAGTTTCTAAACAGGTAATTTGAAGAATGCCAATAATTTGAATCAGCTTCGAGATTTTTAGTTTTTGAAATTATAGAATTTCAAAAGAGCGACCAAATGCTTCCAAGAAGGATAGGGATAAAGCAATTATACCTTTGGGAATAATTTTTGTACGTATACCAATAGTTGCATTTAGAAATGGCTAAGCTTTTACCCAGCATGGCGCCGACTAAAAGCTTAGACAATGAGAAACACTTATATTTTGAAAAACCAACCATAAGTGTTAGAGAGAATCTCCACAAGCAGGAAGCTGGCGTAGCGAGCTATGCTTTCCTTACTGGCCAGTTAGAATTAGCTATTAAAGCTAAGAGAGACTTTACTAAGTTACCAACTGAGAGTTCTTGCTCAAATGCAACAAGTGGTGAAAGCCCAATCAATAGATTTATTTTTATTGAATAGGAAGAGTCAAGGAAGACAGGATATTGCCTAACCGTTATGTTAGAAAAATGATAAGGCGAAAAACAAATATTTAATTTATTTAACAATGTAAATGGAAGTAGTTTTGTAACAAATATATAATTTTGATTTCTATAAACAATTGGGGTCGCAGACGTCCGAGAACATTTAAAGCTTGCTCCAGGCAATTAATAATTCTTTTGGTTTCAAACCTTTTATATGCTTTAAAATCTTCGTAAGATTTTGAAATGACGAAGATAAATAAATGAAAAATTTAAAGATAACTGACGTAATTAAAGTTAAAGAATAAATCAAGTACAAGGTGTGTACTTTAAGAATTTCTAGATAAATATCTTAGAAAGAGTAACAACTTCGAAAGTAAAAACAACAAAAAGCAGGAAGAATAAAATAGAAGTTTCTATAACTTCTTATATTGATACAGAAGTACTTGTTTGGATTATACAAATAGGGCAGGTCACTTATTGTGAAACCTGAAGAGAAAAACGAAAGGAAGATTCGAGAACTCCTATGTTTAAGTAGGGATCACGAGACAAATGGGGCAGGTTTCCCTTTCGTGAAACCTAGAGATAACTCACTTATGAGTTGAAAGAATTGTATTCCCTAATTAGAAGGGAGAAACAATATAAACAATATAATTTAAGGCGTGTACTAGACACGAAGTTTTACAGACATTAATTCGTTATACACGAAGCAAGATAGGGAGGGCACTTATTGAGAGTGACACCTCATTGAAAAAATACCTAAAGTAACAATTTTATTATTTTGGTTTGTTAGTAAAGGGGTTGGGAGAGATCAAATGGGATTGAGGAAAAGTGTTCATGGCCGTATTTATTGTATTAGGACGAGCGCGACACGGATGAAAGGTTGAGCAAGCACTGTTTTCACCATAGTCTGTTGATATAGTTGAAAAGTTCACTGTAGTAGCACAAAAAGTTTATGGCAAAGAGAGTTATTGCAATGGTGGAAAATAACTAGTTACACTAGATTTACGAGAGTCTATTGCTTGAGAAAGTTGTAGGTTATAGTTGAATGCGCCAGAGAAAATCCCAACGGAGGAAGCAAAATTAGATGTTGGTTGGCAGTTCATAAGGAAGATTCCTTAGTTTGAAAAAGTATTCCCATATGTGAGCTGAAAGTATATGACGGTATAACTGGGAGTTAGAGTGCAAGTTTTGGAAGGTTCTGAAGAATAGGGCAAAAGTTAGTCCAGCGGTGGAACGAGCTAAGTATTTTATAGACAGTGGGTAATTTAATGGTGGCCCACGTTGTGAGAAAATCTCTCATTTAATAAGCATAAGAAATGCTGCTTCATGTTAAGATTGGCTTAGATAGACAAAAGCCCAACATAGAAAATCCCGCGAAGGATGATTATTGCCCCAAATATAGAAATCTCAAACTGCCTATAAAATGATCATTAAAAAGCATGTAGCTATTTAAAATCAATTAAAATAAGTTGAAGAACGTAGAAGTAGAACTTAGCTATGCTTCATGACGAAGGCGATGTTCCTTTTGACGGTTGATACTAAAATTCTAACATGGCGTAGAATTTAAAAGTTAGCCTCTAGAGTTGAGGAGGCGAGCTTTAGTTAAGCTCTAACTGACTGGGTCGACTTCCGACGTACAAGTGAGACACGCTCAACGGAGCACGGAGGGACCAGGGAAGGGAAAAGAGTGGGGGTAGGAGACAAAAGGAATACATATAAGAATAGCCAACTTAATAGTTCAAAAAAAATCTTCTTGATGAAATGATCTTCAAAGAGTTGATAGTAGGAGTCACTAGCGCAGCCTGGAGGGTGAATAATTAGATGAAGTTCTCTTGATCACGGAGATGATAGCTGGCGATGGCGACGAGATCTGGTGGCTAGATTGATAATGAAGTCCTCTTGTACAGGGAAGAATTGAGGAACTTGAGAGATTCGCTGCAAGATGGCTCTAGGTGGGTCATGGAAGATCTATATCTAGAACAGACTTACAGGTAATATGAGAGACATAACCAACAAGGAGAAAACAGAAGATCACTGTTGGTGTTTGAGAAAAAAGGAAGGGATGAACAAAAGCAGAGAGAAGCAAAAGCTTACTCTATCTTACCGTGTATTCCAAAGAATACTCCAAATGGGTCATGAAATTATCAAATTTAACATTAGTGGGATAGGCCATTCATTAAATAAGGTAATAAGATTAGTAAAGAAAATGCATAATGATAATTTTATTTCCCAATCATCTAATAAAATCACGGCTATGTGGTCCGAGATAAAGAAAGAAACTGGAAAATCTGCTAAAATACAAAGGAACATTACACTGACCAGAAATATTAAAGTGATTAATAATCCAGAGGAAATAGCAAACACTTTTAATGACTATTTTCTGGAAATTCCACAAAAATTATTAAATAAATCACAGGTAAATACACTAAACTCTAATAATAAAATAAATATATGTAATGATTCTTTATTTATAAATCATGTCCAAGTGAAGAGGTAAGAATAGTTATAAAAGAGCTAAAAATAAATTCTGTGCTGGCATTGATGGCATCCCTGATGCAATTTTAAAGAAATGTGCAGAAAATATAATTAATCCACTTACACACTTAAGAAACAGTTCAATTCTCTCAGGGACTTACCCGGATATTTAGAAGTTATCAAAAGTAATTCCAGTGCACAAAAACGGTTCAAAAGATGAATTAGATAACTTTCGTCCTATTACCTTACCAACTGGTATTGCAAAAGTTGTGGAAATATCATGTATAAGAGACTGATAAGTTGTATAGAAAAAAATAAAATATTATCAAACTCACAACATGGATTCAGAACGGATAAATCTACCCAGACAGCAATTTATGAATGTATTAATTGTATACTGAAATTAATTGACAATAAGGAACATGTAACTGGCCTATGCTTGGATTTATCGAAAGCATTTGGTGTTGTTGACCATTAGATCCTCCCTACAAAACTAAATCAATATGGTATTAAAGGTCTAGGTAATAAATGGATAGAGTCTTACTTAGTATGGCGTAAACAAATAGTAAGCTTGAGACACAAGGATGATGGAAACAAATTAATTAATGAAACATTGTCCAATGAGGGAATTATTAAATTGGGAGTACCCCAGGGATCGGTTTTGAGTCCACTACTCTTTCTTCTATATATCAATGATATAACACAGAACGTTCATTCACATAAGGAAATTTTGTTTGCGGACGATACAACACTCGTAATAAAAGGTGAAACTAAACAGGTCATACAGCAGTCTTCTGACTCCGTTACAGGAGAGTTAACCAAATGGTCACGAGATAATCGCCTCATAATAAACTATAAAAAACAGTATGTCTAAATTTCCACACTATACAGAATAGGAATCCTGCGAAGCGCAATGCAACATTAAATGGTCATCAAACAGAAAATAAATCAGAAACAAAATTTTTAGGACTATGGATACAACATGACTTGAAATGGAATAAACATATACAATATCTGAATACTTAACTGAACTCGATGTGCTTTGCTTTACGTATTTTGAAACCCTGCACTAGCATGCACACATTAAGAAATACTAATTTTGCTTATTTCTATTCATACTTAAAATATGGGATCATATTTTGGGGTATGTCGCCAGATGTACTAAGCACGTTAGGATACAAAAGAGGGTGATTAGAATTATGATAAATGTAAACACTAGACAATCATGTAGACCTCTGTTTAAAGATTTAAACATTCTCCCACTGCCCTGCATATATATCTTTGAAAGTATTATGTTTTTGAAAAGAATTTGATGAATAAAGATGTTTTTCTTAAAACAAATAATGATGTTCATAGGCATAACACAAGACAAAATCAAAACATTCATATTACACACACACACACACACACAAGCATATACCAAAAAGGAACTGTTCACACAGGAGTTAAATTATACAATAAACTACCCCAGTATATAAAACTTGCCCCAAAAATAAAAACCTTTTTTAGAATGTTGAAAGCTTATCTGCAGTGCCATTGTTTTTACTCTGTAGTTGAATATCTTAGTGTATAGGAGCGATGTAATCTATAATTATATTTTACTTTTCTATTTTAATTGTAATACCTAGCTGTAAGTTGTTGTATTTATAGAATTAAGTTTTCATATTATGATAATAGAGTAAGGTGTAAATAGTTGTCCAATAAGATTGTATCTCTTAAGATCTGTTATTATAATAAGTTATAAATAGTTATAGTATTATATACCTATTAGTACTTTTATTTTATATATGTAAATTCTGACGTGTCCTATATCAAAAATGTATTGTATACATGTATTTGATCAAATGGAATTAATAAAATATATGTATCATGAAGTTTTTCACCTGGTGCGATGTGTGCTGCCTCAATATCTTGATGTAATCATTTCATTGCTTGTAGGGTAGATATACCCCTCCTTAAACCAAATTGCTCCTCAGGAATTTGTTGGTCTACAAGCATTGTTAGTCTGTTTGTAAGAATCTTTGTAAAAACTTTGAACATATTACATTCGAGGGCAATGCCTCTAATCGCGTCCAGATCTCCCATGTCACCTTTGCCCTTATACAACATCTTGATGCTGGATCTCCTCCATCTGTCTCGAATTCTTCCTCTCTGTAGACTTTCGTTCATCAAAGATTCCCAAGTTACCTTCAGTAATGGTGTTGCTGCTTTTAAAAGTTGGTTGTATATCTGGTCTGGGCCACAAGCTTTTCCATTGCCCATATTGCGGACGGTGTCTTCGATATCCTCTGCTGTTATGGGCACTATTTCTGTTACTTCCGATGCTGGTATTCTGGGTGGACGAGTTTCCTTTCCTTGTAGTACTTGGCGCATGTGCCTTTCCCATGCTTCTATAGGATTCTTGGGGGGAATTTTGGCTTTCTTTGGTTCAGTATTTTATAAGGATGGCGTTCGGCCTCTTCAATTTTCTAAACGCTTAGCATTTCTTGATGTTCTGTTTTCCTTTGCTTGATGGTTGTTTGTAAGCTCTGCGACAATCTGCATAGTTTTTTAGGTTTTCGGTCGAGGGGCTCTTCAGGGCTATGTGCAGCTTATTCAATGCTACCCTCCGTGCTTTGTAGCAGTCAACGTTAAACCATGGTTTCACTTTTCTTTGAAATTAATTTACATATTGTATTGCATGCTGCATTATTTGATCAAATTCTTGGACAGCTTCGTCTGTATTTCCGTTACTGATGATTAATTCATGTTTAACGGTGAGATCTGCGTTCTGGATGTTGGTGATGTCGATGCTCCTTCTTGTAGGGCATGTTGTTGCATATGTCTTGTGGTTACATTACAAATGCGTTTCAGTGTCTGGATAATATGGTAACTTTGTAACATACATACATATATTTATTTGCAGATGTGGACGCTGTCCATGGTGGCAAATTACAACAACAAAAACACTAAGCAAAATAAATTATTCATAAAACTAAAAGAATACATTTTAGATACAAGGAATAATTGGTATAAGAAAATAATAATAATAGAAACAAATATAAAATACGAATAAGGATAATTTACACTATTCTTCATCCATGTCATGTCACTGGCTCCTGATCTGGTGCTTTCTCACCAACTCCTTAAATTTTCCTACATTAGAAGGCAAAGAGCTGAAAATGTCCTCTGGCAAACTATTCCATTCTACTTCCCCCCTCCCAATGAAAGAATATTTGCCCCAGTTACTATTCCACTGACTTAATTTTAATTTACACGAATGACTGTATCTGCCCATATAAGTACCTCCCTTTCCCAATCCCTCATTAATGTCTTCCCAAGCAATTCCCCCCTTGTAAGCTAAGAAAATACCCCCTAGTCTTGCTCTTGAACGTCTACTAGCCAGACTTTCCCATCCCAAATTCTGAATCATCCTACTTACACTACTCGTCGATCTGTGGTCCTCCATTACATACCTGGCGGCCTTCCTTTGTACTCCTTCCAATTCCTTTATTAAATACATTTGGTATGGATCCCGCACTCCCCCAGCATATTCCAGCAGAGGACGGACTAGGGACATGTATGCCCTTTCCCTAATCTCTCTGCCAGCCCCTTTAAACACACGCATAACCATATGTAGTGACTTGTATGTTTTCTTCACTATTTCCCCTATGTGCTTACCCCAGTGAAAATTCCCACCCCCCAGAGTTACACCTAAATACCTACATTCGTCCCCAAATACAACTTTATTTTCCCCTACTGAATATTCAAAAACAATATGATTCCTTTTATTAACAAATCGCACTGCCTGACATTTCTTTGAATTTATCAACATATCACTTTCATCTGCCCAGCTTTGTATGACAGTCAGGTCCCTCTGCAAAATTCCGCAGTCGTCCAGATGATTTATCCTCCTGTATACTACTATATCATCAGCAAATAATCTTATCTGGGATGATAATTCAACTCCTATGCCATTTACATACATGAGAAATAGCAAAGGTCCCAATTTACTTCCCTGAGGTACCCCCCTTCCCACCCTTAACTGTTCGGACACTAACCCTCCAACCCTTACCCTTTGACTTCTCCCCTTTAAAAAGGATCTCACCCAACGTACTACTCTCCTGTCCAATCCCACAACCTCCATTTTCCTTAATAGGATATCATGATTGACCCTATAGAAAGCCTTTGAAAGATCAATTGCAATACAGTCAACTTGACCTCAATTATCCAAGGCCTCACTGATATCTTGCTGAAAGTCTGATAGTTGTGATTCACAAGAAAATCCCTCTCTGTAACCATGCTGTTCATTTGCCAACCACCTACTATTCCCTAAGCATTCCCTTATGTAAAGATTTATAATTCCTTCAAAAATTTTGCATATAATACATGTTAGGCTGACAGGTCTGTAGCTATCACTATCCCCCCTTTCCCCTCTCCCTTTATATACCGGAACTACCAGAGCTTGTTTCCAGTCATCAGGCACTACCCCATTATTTATACAAAAATCAAACAGAAACCTTAAATAAGGTACAATGTTCCATCCCATAATCTTTAACAATTCCCCATTTATCTCATCTACCCCAGCTGCTTTTCTTGACCCCAGTCCCCGTATTGCATTATAGATATCCTTATTTACATATCTAAATTTCTTCCCGTCCTTAATACCCTGCTCTACTTTCTGATCTACATTTCCCTCCCCAACAATCCCCACCACCTTACCATACACCTTATTAAATGCTTCAGCCTTCTCCGCATCTTCCACCAGCAACATTCCATCTTCTCCCCCGATATCAGGTATTCGGCCTTGAACTCCTCTCACTCCCCTTAAATAGACATACATATTTCTCCACCGTTCCTTGAAAGGCATCCCACCGCCAACCAGCCTACCCATAAAATGTTTCTTAGCTACTATCTTAGCCCTGTCCAGTTCCCTCCTTAACCTATTTAATTCTATTCAGTGGCCTATCCCCTTCCTGAGCCTATTGCTTACTAATCTACATTCTTCTTTGATCTTCTTACCTCCTTATTGTAATAAGGTGGATCAGTAGTTGCCCCTACATTTTTAAATGGCACATGTAATTTTTCACAATCTAGAATTATGGTTTTCAAACCAGCCCACAGTTTATCTATATTTTGTCCCCCCTCTATCCACTGATTGAAATTGTCAGCGAGGTAACTCCCAATCTTTTCTTTATAAGCTTTGTAATACTGCTTTACCAATCTTGTCTCCCTCTTAACCTGCCTCTCAATACCCAACTTAACCTCTACTACAACAGCCTTGTGGTCACATATCCCTTCAATGATCTCTGATTTGACCCAAATATCCTCAGGCTTGATCAAAAACACGTCCAATAAGCTGTTCCCCCTAGTGCTTCCCTCGATAACTTGAACAAAGCCCCCCTCCCATATTATTTTGTTAGCCAGCAATTGATAATGTTCCTGAGAATCTGCCCTACCTTCCCAGTCCACTCTTGGCATATTAAAATCACCCCTACAATTAAATTTCTTCCTGCCCGGTCAGCCTCCATAGCATAATTTACTAACGTTGTTCCTAGATTTACATCCCGTTCACCCCTCCCTGTTCTATATACACCCAAAATGTCTACCATATCTTTAGGACCAACCCTAACCCCTAGAATCTCATTTACTTCATCTGTAAACACTAGATGACTCCTAAATATATCCTTAACTAGTATAAATACCCCACCTCCCATGCTTCCCCTGTCCCTTCTGTATACCCTATAACCCATAGGAAATACCTCCCCTTCCACAACATATTCAACTAGCCATGACTCAGTCCCGATAATAACATCTGGATCATATATTTCTACCATGGCTCCAAATGCTATGCCCTTTCTAACTACACTACGACAGTTTACCAGAAGACACTTGAAGCCCTGATAATGCCCTTTGTACGCAAGACTAGCAACCATCTTCTCCGTTTACTATCCCCTTTACTGGTTTGGGATGAATCATTTCTTAAACACTTGGTGGGTTTTTTGACAAACTTTTAATGACCCTTCCATAGAGTTGTCCCAGTTTGGCCGAACCTCGCCTATTTAAGTGGGGACCATCCCACCCCAAATCATAGTCTTCTATCCACAGTCCAGAGTTAATATATAGAACTTCCTCTTCACCACAAATCCAGTCCAGTACACCATTTACTGTATCCACATACCTGCTATCTACGTCCCGCCGATATAAAATCCCACTCACTGCAATAGAAGCATTTCTATACTTCTCCCTGCATGCTCTTATCAGGTTTTTAATGTCGTTTCCTATATAGTCTGGAGTAGGAGAGCTCCTTAGGTCATTTGTCCCAACGTGTACTAGAACTGACTTAACGTCTTCACCCCCTCCCATTAACATCACTTTTCTTCTCAATTGTTCAGTCCTTATATCAGGAAAACATTTCACTTCAGTATTTGTTTCCTGAAGCCCTGTTCCCAAGCGCCTAGTTATTGAGTCCCCAATAACCTAGGACCGGCACACTTCCTCTTCTCTTCTTCCGTTGACCGATATTTCCCTTATTTCATCACATACCTGCTCCACTCGATCGCCCTCGACGGTGTCCAGCTCCAGTCTTTCCTCCGCCAACCGTCCGTCAGTCATATCTGAGCGCTTGGATCTCCTTGACTTCCGGTCACTGTTGATCCCGCCATCGGCTGCCATCTTCCCGCCAATCCCCGAACTTAAAATACCAACCTCCAAGTTTGACAAATTTTCCTCCATAGTCTTGTTTACCTCCTTGACCCTCTCCAAATCTTTAATTACAGCTACTAGCTCAAGCCGGAGCAATCTAATTATCTCGTCTTTGCTGCTCACCTCCTCAACTAAGATTAAACATTTCTGGCACTTCATAACCTCTAGGCCTACACTGTTGCACTCCACGAAGCCCGCTTTAATGGCCTTTGTAGATAGTCGTGTCGTCATCCTTCCCGTATTCTTCACTTTTAACTCACAACCACCACAAATCTCACCTTTAGGGTAGTTTACTTTACACTTCCGACACAGTAAACTCCTGATACATTCGCTTTTCGCCTCGCACCGCCTACTAGCACTGTCAACTGACGCCATGTTGCTTTGGACATGATTGGCAACAATGTAGGCTACACAACCCTGATTCAACTCAACAGTACGAAATTGCACTATGAATCGCCATGTTTGTAGTGATGGGGGACAAATTACACATTTATATTTTTAGTAACTTTTTCAAGGTAACGCGGAGTACTAATCATGTTTGGTGTGAGTTTAGTCTCCAAGTGATAAATATTTGCAACTGGAACTAACACTAGGGGCGCTGCGGTCGGTCTGGATAAGTAGGGTAAAAATATTCAATAACACGCGTTTGATATGGAACACTTTTTATTTTTCGGTTATAATCAGTAAATGTGGCCCCTAAAATAATGACAGTGTTATTTTTAATTGTATATATGTATAACTGTGCGATACACGTGATCTAATTTGTGTGTTCCACGGGATTTGATGTGTCAATTGCATATTATCAAGCATCGGTTAAAGGCGGGGTTTCTTTTTAGAGCAGTTCGAGTCATGGCGCTGTTACGTTTAAAAGCTATAGATAGATAGATTTTTATTAATTCCATTTGATCAAATACATGCATTCAATACATTTTTTTATATAGGACACGTCAGAATTTACATCTATAAAATAAAAGAACTAACAGGTATATATTACTAATATTATAACTATTTATCTTATTATAATAGCAAATCTTAATAGATACAATCTTATTGCACAACTATTTACACCTCACTCTATTATCATAATATGAAAACTTAATTCTATAAATACAACAACATACAGCTAGGTATTACAATTAAATTAAAAAAGTAAAATATAATTATAGATTTCATCGCTCCTATACGCTAAGATATTCAACTACTGAGTAAAAACAATGGCACTGCAGATAAGCTTTCAACATTCTATCAAAGGTTTTTATTGTTGGGGCCAGATTTATATACTGGGGTAGTTTATTGTATAATTTAACTCCAGTGTGAAAAGTTCCTTTTTGATATATGCTTGTGTGTGTGTGTGAAATATGAATGTTTTGATTTTGTCTTGTGTTATGCCTATGAACATCATTGTTTGTTTTAAGAAAAACATCTTTATTCATTAAATTCTTTTTAAAAACATAATAATTTCAAAGATATATATGCAGGGCAGTGGGAGAATGTTTAAATCTTTAAACAGAGGTCTACATGATTCTCTAGAGTTTACATTTGCCATAATTCTAATCGCCCTCTTTTGTATCCTAAACGTGCTTAGTACATCTGGCGACATACCCCAAAATATGATCCCATATCTTAAGTATGAATGGAAATAAGCAAAATAAGTATTTCTTAATGTGTGCATGCTAGTGCAGGTTTTCAAAATACGTAACGCAAAGCACATCGAGTTCAGTTTAGTATTCAAATATTGTATATGTTTATTCCATTTCAAGTCTTGTTGTATCCATAGTCCTAAAAACTTTGTTTCTGATTCATTTTCTATTTGATGACCATTTAATGTTATATTGCGCTTCGCAGGATTCCTATTCTGTATAGTGTGGAAATTTAGTGATACTGTTTTTATAGTTTATTACGAGGCGATTATCTTGTGACCATTTGGTTAACTCTCCTGTAACGGAGTCAGCAGACTGCTGTATGTCCTGTTTAGTTTCACCTTTTATTACGAGTGCTGTATCGTCCGCAAACAAAATTTCCTTATGTGAATGAACGTTCTGTGTTATATCATTGATATATAGAAGAAAGGGTAGTGGGCCCAAAACCGATCCCTGGGGTACTCCAAATTCAATAATTCCCTCATTGGACAATGTTTCATTAAGTAATTTGGTTCCATCATCCTTGTGTCTCAAGCTTACTATTTGTTTACGCCTTGTTAAGTAAGCCTCTATCCATTTATTAGCTAGACCTCTAATACCATATTGATTTACTTTGGTAAGGAGGATTTTATGGTCAACAACATCAAATGCTTTCGATAAATCCAAGAATAGGCCAGTTACATGTTCCTTATTGTCAATTAATTACAGTATAAAATTACTACATTCGTAAATTGCTGTCTGTGTAGATTTTTCCGTTCTGAATCCATGTTGTGAGTTTGATAATATTTTATTTTTTTCTATGAAACTTATCAGTCTATTATACATAATTTTTTCCACAATTTTTGCAATACCAGTTGGTAAGGTAATAGGACGATAGTTATCTAATTTATCTTTTGAACCGTTTTTGTGCACTGGAATTACTTTTGATAACTTCTAAATATCCGGGTAAGTTCCTGAGAGAATTGAACTGTTTATTAAGTGCGTAAGTGGATTTATTATATTTTCTGCACATTTCTTTAAAATTGCATCAGGGATGCCATCAATGCCAGCACAGAATTTATTTTTTAGCTCTTTTATAACTATTCTTACCTCTTCACTTGTGACATGATTTATAAATAAAGAATCACTGCATATATTTATTTTATTATTAGAATTTAGTGTATTTACCTGTGATTTATTTAATAATTTTTGTGGAATTTCCAGAAAATAGTCATTAAAAGTGTTTGCTATTTCCTCTGGATTATTAATCACTTTATTATTTCTGGTCAGTGTAATGTTCCTTTGTATTTTAGCAGATTTTCCAGTTTCTTTCTTTATTACGGACCACATAGCCCTGGTTTTATTAGATGATTGGGAAATCAAAATTATCATTATGCATTTTCTTTGCTAGTCTTATTACCGTATTTAATATGCTAGTGTATTTTTATAGTATAAATTGAATTCAGGTGTTGTGTGGTATTGTTAATATAATTTGTGTAGACATTTCTTTCTTTGACATGAATTTATAATCCCTGTTGTTATCCAATCGCTAGTTTTGTTATTTTGAACAGTTCTTCGTTTAAAGGGGAATGCTATTTCAAAATAGTGTTTTAGGGTACTGTTAAATGCATTAAATTTATCATTTACATTTTCTAGTTCATAAATTTCTGACCATGTTTCCTTATTTAATAAGTCATTGAAATATGTAACATTTGATTCAGTGAATGACCTGCACTTTGATTTTACTCCATTATCATTATTATTGATTGTTTCGGATACTTCAAAACTCATTATTTGTCCATGGTGGTCACTAAAACCCGGACAATATACTTCTATTTAATGGTGATATTTATCTGTATTTATAAAAATTTGATCAGGAGTGGTTTTACTAAATTTTGTTATTCTTGTTGGGGTATTTACTGTAGGTTTCAGTCCATAGGAAATTAGTAACTGTGTTAATAATTCACAATTTCTATCAAATTTTAAGAAATCCACATTTACATCCCCACAAATTATTATATCGAAATTTACTTTGCTCATGTTATTGAGTAACAATTCTAATTTATCTATAAATAAAGGAAACTTTCCTGACGGAGAACGGTATACGCACACAATTATTAACTTTAACTGCTGTATTTTTACGGCAGAGAATTCAAAATCCTGTTCCATAATTAGATAATCATAAGCTGTTATCTGTTCATCATCTAAATTATTTCTTAAGAAGATGCAAGTACCACCATGGCTAATATTAGATCTAGAGTATTTACTAGCTAGTATAAACCCTGGGAATTGAATTAATTCGAGTTGTTCCTCTTTCAGCCAATGTTCTGAAATACATAGTGCTGAGATGTCTTTAAGTTCATTTTTAAGCATTAGATTTATGTAATCAATTTTATTATAAAGAGACTGGACATTCTGGTGGTAAATTTTAAATTTGTTACTTTTGCAAGCTTGTGTTGGTGATTTATTTACATTATTATTATCATAACTGTTATTATTATTGTTGCTAGACAAATCCGAAATACCATTGTTGCACTCCGTAAAATTTGACTTCAAAAGATCTGAATGCCAAACCTCACGTTTGGCTTCTTCTACCAGTTTCCCTGCTTCCACTCTAATGATATTACTGTTGAATTATTCTTACCATTTGAATTTTCCAATTTTGCAGATTTCATCACTAAGATACTCTTTTCCTAATCTATTTAAGTGTAGGCCATGCCGAGTGTGGGACTTCCTGTCTAATTTACTTACGTCTACAATTTGGACATTTGGAAATCTCTTACAAATTTTATGAATTTTTCCATTTGTAGCCTCTATTTCTACATTTACACATGATTTGGGAATTAAATCGTATCTCTGCGGAATGTTTACAATAATGACATTTGTTTTTTGCATTGATGGCAATGTACCCTTTAAATCTTTGATTACCTTTTTACTCTCATTTCTATAGACGTCGTTTGCTCCAGCGATGATCACTGCGTAGTCCTTTGCAGTAAGGGACGCACACTCTGCTATCATCCCGTTCGTGACCTCTGCAATTTGAGCTCCTGGCTTTACTGTCGAAGTGACCTCCATTTCTCTGCTTCTCTCCAATACGCTTGCTGCTACATCTCGCCCCTGGCTATCCGCAAATATCCGCATCTTCCTGGATTTTCTCTTTACACTTTCTTCCTTTCTTCTTGAGGAAAGTCATCATTTTCTTCGATAAGCACTCCAAATGAATTTGAGACGGGAATTTCAGTTACATGTACTCCATTTATAGGCCTAGGCTTATTCAATCTTACCTTACCAGCATTCACTGTCGACCAAGTTTCCTTGCTTTTCTCTCTGTTTCCTTTTAATTTATTCAACTCTTCCATTAACTTAGCAATATCTTCCTTTAGCAGCTTTATAATTTCGTCTTTTGAGGACAGTTAGTTTCTCAGGTTATGACATTCGCATGGCGGTAGTGGTAGGCCTACATTACGACAAACGGTTTCACTTTTCTCCTCATTCAATTTTACCTGAGATCTTGTGATGATTTTATTTGCATTTTTTTACTTTTATTTTGCACGACGAGCATAAATCCGTTACGGTTACACTACCTGACGAGACACTAACACTGTTTACTGTCGTCATACTAGAGATCTAAGTTAGCCTAGATGTTTACACCAAATTACACTAAATTTATTTTAATTATTACTACCTAATAGAATTAATCTAATTACCTACCAATAAAGAAGAATGTGAAATACGTATATCTTCCAATCGGGTGAAGTCTCGTAAAAGCACCACTGCTCTATTTGGTTCAAACAGTGATTGAAGGTGTCACCGAATCTTTGGATACACATTCCCACGACTTAGTTTAAGTTTATTAAATTATCAATAAGAATTTCTAAATACTATCAATATTCCGTATTACACTTGATCTAAGGAAAGTAACTTTATAGATTTTAAACCTCTGTTATAATATTTTACCACTTTTATCAAATATTTACACTAGCTGCTATTTCACTGTGACGCCATCTTGCTCGCTCACTGTACCATAGACTCTAGAAATTATTTGCTGCTTGGTAGGGCGAAGGGGTGAATTTAACTTCTATTAAAACTCGAGGGAGACAGGTATTGCTTGATTTGGATGGTTAGCAGGTGGGTTTGTTGCGAAGTCAAATCAGGCCTATATGACTCGTAATGGAAAGGCTCGGATATCGCAGAGCAAGGTGATGGTGGTTGGTAAGTTTATTGGAAATGAACTAGGGAGCGGAGAAGAATACCTGACTGATGAAACTTGGCTGTCTTCGGCTTGTGTAGGCTTGGCTGTCTTGGTACGGCTTGGCTCGGCGAGACTGAGCTTGGCTGTCTAGGTGCGGCTTGGCTCGGCGTAACAGTGAACAACCCGTCCTGTTGTCAGTGAGTGTAGGCGTGAGTAGTCTAACCCACTCCTGTTGCCCGTATTTATTTGGTATCATCACCTTTCGGCTATTGCTATTTGCATCTTTTGGAAAGTGATGAAAACTTATATCCGCAGCCCTCTTATACATCGATTTACAGCCGTAAACTGAGCAATATACTTTGATTTTACTCATTTTGCACTCTATGAACGAGTAAAACTTATTACTTATGAATAAAGACACGAATAATTTACGACGATCTGCTTACCAACACAAGAAACCATATATATTCAAACCCTACTTAGTCAGTTTCTCATTTTTACCGCTAGACGTCATATCAGATAGCTGGTGTTGCCAATAGCGTATTATTAATGGAGGGTAGGGTGTGAGAAATCGCACTTGATTGGGTTGGTGTCATTGCATTCTAAAATGTCAGCTTTGCTGTCAATTCAGCCATGTCAACCATCAGTCAACTCAGCAGCATAAACTGGAGTTGGGGCCTGGGTCGGTTGTTTTGACGTGGTGATGTGTTCTGTAACATGACGCTATCGATTAAATTTAACAACACAGACGTCTGGGGCAAATGCTAAATAGTTGATGTGTAATTATAAACAAAAGATTGCAATGGTACTTAATAAAAAATAAGAGATCGGAGAGTTTATCGTAGGAATCAAGTCTTGTGTTGACGGTACATTATGTGGTTTAAAACCTCTGAATTGATTATATGGTTAGTATTATTAAACAGTTATGAAATATAAACACAGTGTTAGAATTGGGAAGTACGAGTTGAGAAGAGGTTATGTGTTGGCCTTAGTGGTGTTGCAGCTTAAGGCTCTACCTGGCGCGTAATTTAAAGCGGGTGCACTAAGGACAACTTAGAAGGAGAGTTGGTTTGCCCATTTCTACTCCAGGCAAATGCCGAGATGGTACCTAACCCTAGGCTTCCCAAATTCTAACCTCATTGAAACTACATACACTAGTGCAATTACTGCTGCAGGCTACACCCAAGTACATGATGCACCAAGTAGTAAGTTTTGGCTCTTTAGTTTGTGTAGTGACGGGGCGGTTTTTTTTTTTGTAATTTTGCTTCACTTGAAAAGTTATATTTATTGTAGCTAAATGCATTTAGGATACACCAAATTGGGACTTAAATAAGGAAATTATGAACGTTTGTATTTTGTAGTATTAAATTGACAATAACATTTTGGTAAAGACAAGGCAAAGGCAGTACTGCCAACTTCACTCCCCTGAATCCAGCCTTCACTTCGTATTCCCTTGAAGCCACTGTTAGGACAAAACCATTGGTTTCTACTGGGCAAAACTGTCCTAGCCACAAAGAGTTCAACTCCTGTGTCTCGTTCATATTACCGGTTCGTATAGGTAATTTTTGCGATTTTCATGGCGGCTTGCTGCATACTTTCCAAGTTCCTATATGCTTATTCGCCCCATGGTTGTGTATTCGAACATGCTTGATGCGAACCCGGCCCTGTCAAGAACTCAGCCTTGTGAAAATAACCACCAACCATTGTATTGTCCGGGGGTCCGTATGGCACATGTCGTATTGTTTCTCTAAGTGAAGGGAATAAATTGAGATGTGTCCGGTCCTTCTACGACAACTTCAATGTTTTGCTTATTTTTACCCTATGTCGAGTGTCAAAGCAAGAAGAATATACTACACTGCTAAACTGCAAGAGTGATGTGTTTTTTTCCAGGTTTATATAAACTATTTTTGCAACAATATTTCAGCCTAATCGGTTGAGTAGACGTTACGTGAAAGACAAACGATAACAACCCAAGCACAATATTTACTGGAGTACGATAAACCAATGGCACACAAGACATCCTGTTGTACCTTCTGGTGTTGAGGTTTTACAAAAGGAGCACAAGGCCTTCCTGTCTGTTTGGCCTGATTCCCACAACATTCCTCTTGCTTCTATTGCTCCTCTGACGTCTTCCTCCCATATTTTCCTTGGGTTTGCCCTGGGTCTGGTGCCTTGCATTTGTGCTCCATGAACAGATCCGGGATTCTGGCAACCTGAGGTCATATTCAAACCACCTTTGCTGTAGCGGCTCCATTCCTAGGCCAGATCCTGATTCGATCCTTTCGTGTCTTTTCGTTGTAAGGCCTTACAGCTGTAAGTTATAGTAGGCGCAAAGCTTTGTTGTCCTGGAGATTCCCTTGTGGAAATTTACCTTCACTGGACTGAGCCTTGCATCTCTCTTTGCTTGCTCCTCGCGAAACCTCGTTCTCAGTTCACCAAGATGTCGTCAGCAAAAACCTAGGTATAAAGTTTTTATAATAGAATATAGGCCCATTCAGAAATTAAATTCCCCTATTTTATAAATAAAGCCGGCCGCTTGTTGGAGTAGCGCGCCTGCCTCTCACCCGGAGGTTCCGGGTTCGATTCCCGGCTCTGTCAGCAATTTTAGAAACTGATGTGAGGGCTTGAACGGGGTGCACTAAGCCTCGTGAGAACAATTGAGTAGCTCTCCTACAGAGGCAGCGCCCCGGTCTTGAAACCCAAGATTAACGGCTGAGGGGACCCGATGCGCTGACCACGCCCCAGGCCAAATGCCTGGGCAGTGGTCGCTTGGTAGGCCTAGGCCCTTCATGGGCTGTAGTGCCATTATTTTATAAATAAAAGAAAACATAGTTACATGTAAAACAGTAGATAGAGATAATCACCACCCGAATGGAGACTCCTGTCTTATCGTATGTACCTGTGTCCCAGAAGTCTTGGGAATGGCTCCAGTGTGTGACACTCATCTTCAGCCCTTTGTCAGTGTGAAAATGCTGACCGGAAGACAAGAATTTCTTGAGGTGCAACAAAGAATGGATATTGCTGGGAGCAAGATCAGGACTGTACGGTGGGTAATCAAACAGCTCCTGCAGAGCAATTGCTGTGCACTGAGGTCCAAGCGATTTCCATCTCTTCTTCCTCTACGACACAGGAATAAAACAGTTGAACTCACAGATGTCTCAATCCTGGTGGCAAATACAGTATGCTCAAAAATTTCTGTATCTGGTCCCAATAGAGTTTTTTTCACGTAACTATGTTTTCTCTTTATTTAAAAAATAGTGGATCTTAATTTCTGGATGTGCCTGGTATACACTGAGTCCTTGATAGAATCACTTGTTGTTGTGACCTTGCCGAGTTGTTTGGTTTACTGGCACATTCCTGTGTGTCCAGGACAAAAACAAGTCACTTACTGGGGAAATGTCTGTGAGGTAAGTACTGGTACTGTAGTCTTGTCCCGTTATATCAACCTCGCGACTGCTCAATCGATGGCTTAAATTCTTGCTTCGATTTATCCATGCTCTTTGCAGGGTTAGTTACACACTATTAGTCACCAGAGAAGCACAGGTTATCAGACAACTGCAACTCACAGCGGAGCACATGGATGAACTGTTACAGGGGGTGGTCCAATATTTCACGTATTGCAGTCCATTAAATTGTTGGGAATTTACAATTTTCACTATAATTATGTAGCATGGTTTTATTACCAAAGATCACCAGTAACACAGATAAACTTTTGAGCAAAACCAAATAATGTTCCCAGTCCCGAGGCTGATCTTCAGAGTAATTATAAGATTTTGGTGTGTCCGTTTCATCTAGGTGCACAGAGTTAGGCTCTTCTCAGTTATCGTAGTCCGATACTCGTATCTGAGTGTATGTTTCTTCTCTGCATTTCTCAACAGACCAATCTTTGGGGCCACACACGCTGCATCTGATAAAAGGTGGAGGACGTCTTAGTATTTGGCGTAGTTTTCTTCTCTGACGAGTTTCCATTTCCTGAAAGAGACTGTTAATGATCTGCCAAATCAATACAAAATATTTGGTAAATCAAATTTTACTTAGGGACATGTTTCGGGATTGTCTTCAATCCCTTCTTCAGTCTTACATATTATGTTTTTATATGTGTTTATCTTGCTAGAAGGCTGAAGACAATCCCGAAACATGTCCCTGAGTAAAATTTGATTTACCAAATATTCTGTATTGATTGGGCAGATCATTAACAGTCTGTTTCAAATAATACAAATCAATACGGACTGAAATGGATACTAATAGTAATATTTCCATTTCCTGCCTTGAGCGTTCTTATTCCGCATCAATGCGAAGTATGTGGACCAATGGCTGCACTCCTCAAGGTTTGCTGGACCTTGCCCATGCTGAGTTAGCCGTACAATATTTAATGACCTCTATTCAGTGTGGCCATACTGACAATCGATATTGTAACTTTCAGGAATTTTCTGTGTTGGCAGTTTGTGTAAATGAAGTGTTATGTCTTGCTTTTAGTTTCTTTGTGCTGGGCACGATATGCGTGAGCTACCTGATGACGCAGCTGCTCAGGTCGGCGGTGGACGTGGACGAAGCGTCGGCGGCCACCGCCTCCAGCTTCAGGAACAGCTGGTTGTTCCGCCTGTCTCTCAACATCCTGGGGTACGCCACCATATTCGTGCCGGGCTTCCTCGTCTTCACCTACGTCAAGAGAAGCAACTACCTGGACCGGGCAGGTGTGTGCACAAATCAAACTTCCTTTATCAAAACAATGAGTAACTTGAAAATAGTAATAAAAAGCGAATGAACCCATACAAACTCACTTTCTTAGGCGGCTTCGGTGGCGTAGTTGGTAGCACGCTGAGCTTCTATGCCCAAGGTTGCGGGTTCAAACTTGGCCGAAGTCGTTGGATTATTTAAGAGCATTAAAAATCCCTCAGTATGCCATCCTTCGGAGGGGAAGTAAAGCCGGCGGTCCCATGTCATAGATTTATGACATGAAAAAGAAACTTCCACTAAATACACTTGTTTGAAGTCAAAATTTGTAGGTTAGAATTTATAACGCTCTATTAGTTTCAACGTTCGCCACCAGGTGCTGACTGCGATGCCATCTAGTAGCAAGTCCGCAAGCTAGGTGTCGTGGACGGTAGCATTTGGTAGCAAACGTAGGAACTACTAGAAATTACTGTCTGCAGTCCTTACCTGAATCACAGATAGCACACACTAATACAACCATCATAATTAACACCGGTTATCAGACAGACTTGCCACGGTGGGTGAGTGGTTATCGTGTCGGTCTACTAACCCCATGCTTGCAGGTTAGCTCCTGGCCATGGTAAGGGTTTTTTGAAAGGTGGCAAAAATGAAGACCCGCATCTCATACGATGTTGGCATGTTAAAGAACCCATTTGAATTCAGTAGGCAGTGTTCATAATGGCAAAATTAATCTCAGGAGTTTCTGCCAACACAAAGTTCCTCATTTCTCTACTAGAAAGCACTATAGTGTCAAGGAGCTTAGATATCTAACCTCCTTGACTTTCATATTGCTTCAAGGAACAACAAAATTCGACATGCAAGCTGCCCTCTGGGTGTCAAATAACAAAGCTTGCACCCGCCATCCAATATTATTATTAGACAGACTCTACACACAGCCAAAGTACACGGGGCTACATGACCGCGTTGTCATAGCCCCTAAACTAAGGAACCAACCAAACTCACTTTCTTGAATTAGGATTGCCGAGACGAAATCAGTAATATCGTCCAGACACTGGGAATAATGGAAACTGTCACAATCTTACCGTATGTTGATCCACTGAGGATCTATCTCGGTCTGGTTCTACTCGTGGGCATCCAATATACTTTGCCCCTGGTGAGATAATAATTCACATTTTGTTAGGGTGTTCTCTTTGTGATTCCTGCCCAAACAAGACTGTTTTTTGAAGGACGGCACTCCATGGCCAGCCTCAATGACCCCAACTCCTGTAGACCACTGGTAACTTCCTCAGACAAGTAATACTTTAAATGTTATGTCAGATATGTTTGTCAACTTCGTGCATGTCTTTATATTGTTTGGCTGGATCCATGACAGGTTCGGGCTGCTTCCCCACGTGCATACGGCTGTGCCTGTCAGGTCCGGACCCCGTGCTGGGCTCGGACGCCGACCCTGCTTCCTCGTCTCGCGTCTCTCCTCCGGCCCGCAGCTCGCTACACGAGGCCGTGCTGGTGCTGTTCTGCTTCCTGGGACTACAGTTCTCGTATCTCACCTGGGGACTGCTGCAGGAGAAGGTCATGACACAGGTAAGCTTCCCACTTTGTATTCTTGGACAGTGTATGGCACTTACTGAAATCGTAGTCGATTCGCCAGTGATCTTCGTAGTGTAACATTACGTCTTCTAATTGGGGGTATGGTGGTATTAACTTACCATGAGTGACATTTGTAGATATACGGCACTTCCATACACATTACTCTCACCTCGATCTTCAGTCCACATCGAGCTCTCTTTTGTCTTTTTCTCAATCTAATTCTGCAACTTATATCCTTTACTTCGTTCATTTATAAATAACATTTCCATTTCTTTATTTCCTCTTACCAACCAACAACTCAATAGAACATTCCTTTAAGCAAACCAATCCCTCAGACCATATAACTCTTACATTTCCACAAGCCCATCTTTTCACATCTTCCAACCACACAATAAATCCGACCTCCAACACTGAACCTAACCAAATCTTCCTACAATCTCCATAGAAGATCTAAACAGATACTCAAGCCAAGAGTAATCTAAACAAAACAGCATCATAAAAGAAATATCCATACAGATATGGAACTCCACTTTTGCATGGCCTCCTTCTTTACTGGTGAACTATTGCAAGGAATCTCTAAGCTCAGTGCTAAGGCCTTACAATAGCCACCAGCAAAGAGAAGCCATGATCCTAACCAAAAACTATGTAACCACATGTTACAGTAGAGTTTCTCCAATCCATCTCCAATCTTGTTCTGGTGTTTTTTAGGCGTCAAGATGAAATCAAAATAAGAATTTATCCAAAAATAAATAAAATAAAACCTTCCAAGCTTATTATTTCACTTTCCTCTATTGTCAATACGGATACAATTGTGTTCGCTGGAAGATGTCAATGTGCCTGTGACAACTGTACTTCTAATAAGGTACAAACTGATAATAAAATGACACATCAAGTCACACTAATTTTATTGGACATTGCTGGTGAATCAAAACACTACAGTATATACCTGAATACCACCCACACATTTTTATACAAAATCGGACGTGAAAAATTAGGGTGCGGATATTAAATGAGTCATCCACATTTTTAAGATTTAAATTGCCCGCCACATGCGATGTGGTGTGTTGGCGAGTATCTGCTAGATGGTGCTAGTGCACCGTATTTACTCGCATGGAACACCCCCTTTTTTTTTTTTGAATTTTCGGCTTCAAAAATTTTCCTTGCTATAGATTAGGATGACGTGGTATAAAGGCACACAAAGGAACACCTAGCGTTTTTAAATCAACACACAAAATAGTTATTTTAACCTATACTTTATTTGCGAAAAAAGTGATAATAGCCCATTTAAATATCCACTCTCTTGCATCATCACAGCTGACGAGTTCAAGGTTACGCAGTGTTGCAATTTTACGCAGCATTATTTCGTGATTTACAGTGTGGCCATTGTCTCTTGTTTCTCGAACCCTCTCCAGAACTTTTATGTCCACATTTTCGTACTTTCCATTTTTCACACCGCGGAAGGGCTTAGAAGTTTTCTTTGTTCCCAACAATTTGTCCTTCTGGTTGCGCCAATAACGAATCAAACACGGCTGCACTTCATATTTAGGACTCGCCACTTTCACTCCATTTTCTGCAGAAAATTCTAGCACTTTCAACTTGAAGGATGCTGTAAAACTTGTTCTTTTGCTCATTTTCAGTCCTTGTGTACTGCACGCTTCTTAATTATACACTACTGTACACACGGCCGTGCGAGACACTGGACTCGTAAGCTGGGAGTGGGGGGAGTGAGTAGCCATTGTCGAGGTCAACAACGCACAGGTGGTGCAGGCAGAAGCGCAGGTTTTACAGTTGCGTGATAGCATGTCATCACTAAACGCCAACATTTGTTTAAAAGTGACAAAAAAAAATTAAATTTCCATACAAAAATGAGGTTGCGGGGATTATTGGAGGGCAGGTAATATTTGGGTATATACGGTAATATTTGAAGAAAAGGTTACAGTGTTTTTAAATATATAACCTTTTAACACATTGGTGACGGACTTATTACATGCCCTGCGGACCAGACATTTTCCTGCTGAGAATATTCGGGCCCATATAAAACACCCTGCCTGGAACACCGCCGTGAAAGCCAATATGGCACCTGTTTGGAAACCTCTAAGGGCAGGAGAAAAGCTGAGGGACGCAGTATCCGAGCAAAAGCCTGCAAGATTTGCTGGAGTTTAATAAAATCTTGTAATCGTCTCAGTAAATTACAATATTTAAGTTGTTTTGTTGCCATGTTGCTTTTTTCATTGTTCTTTTGTTCCCCAGCGCAGATGGCTGTGAAGAAACAAGGATTGTACAATACAATAGCTAAAAGTCAGTGAGGTTGTGTTGTTCTAGGAATATGTGGACGCTAACGGCGTGAAGGGCCGCTTCAAGGACTCGCAGTTCCTGGTGTTTGTGAATCGTATCCTGGCGTTCATCCTGTCGGGGCTGTACCTGGCGGCGACGCGCCAGACCCGGCACACGGCCCCGCTCTACAAGTACGTGTACTGCTCCTTCTCCAACATCATGAGTTCGTGGTGCCAGTACGAGGCGCTTAAGTACGTCAGCTTCCCCACGCAGGTCAGTGCTTTTTGCTTTTCACCCAAAGAAGGACCTCAACATTTGAAATGTTCAATATCCAAGGTCCAGTATTCACACCCGTACTGTAAATATGTAGCAACGGATCATGCGGACTTGAGATCTGATCCTACAAAGAATGAATTGTTTCCTGGCCTGTTCAATTCTAGATTGTATCTTGTTTGGAATCGCATCAATATGGTGCCCAAGTACACTCATCTAATGTTGTTAGTAACTTTCTGCCAGAGTTTCTTTAAAGATTGCTTCAGAATAAATGTTGAACAAAAGAGGTGACAATACACACCCCTGATGGAAGCCTCTTGATCAGTTTTAACATACGCAATGTGATTCCCACTTATCCGGGTCGGGGCGTTTATGGTACTCTTCCAGAAGTCTGTTCCAGTCCATATTCCGACTTCCTCTTGCTTTCTTTCCTTCCCACATATCCTCCAACATGTGTTTCCCTATTCTTCCACCTTCCATTCGTTAACCTGCTCCTCTCGATTTGACTTTGTCGTTTCCCACTTTCTCCCTACTTTCACTGGCCTGAAGTTTACTCTCCTCTCCTCCTGTCATTGTCCAGTTCTCCGCAGCATAGGTTATCGTATTTGCTCGGCTATAGGACCCCTTTTTCTTTCTAAATTTTGTTCTGATATTGAGGGAGGGTACTATAGACGTAAACTTCGCTAAGATCCATTATTTTGGGAAAGGGAGAGAGTAAAAATAAGCTACTTTATTTTGATGCTAAATAGTACGATATATTTAATAAAAATAAACAAAGTTTACATCTTTAATCAGCCCATTATGAGACTGCCATAACCTCACTTATCCACCATTATTCCCTTCACTAACAAAAATCTTAGAAAGGAAAGGACAAAGTATCAGACATGGAGTTGCAAACTTTATTTTTATTTGAACATAGGGAGGGAGAATGCATCAATTAGGGAATGAGTGATGAGTACGTATTTACCAATAACGTGTCGCGCAAACAACACCTCAAAGCTCAATGCAAAGAATACAAAACATAAGAATGCAGGCAAGATATGAAACCATAACTTTCATTGGCGGATTTAAAACTTGGCGCTCCTACTCGGCCAATAGTGTGGCATCTTCTATTGGATATCGGGTGAAGCCGTAATAGACGAGAGGGTTCTATAGCTGAGTAAAACGGTAATATAGGAGTTCAGTACAACACGTCCTTCTTCTCTCACACTCTGCATTTGTTTGCTTCCTAGATATTTGAAGCAGTCCACATTTTCAAATTCTCGCCATCAATGGTAACATGTCCTTTCCCTTCCCTGATTCCAGTATAGATCATTGCGGTGAGAATCTCTATCAACTTTCCTTGCTACACATTTCAATGCAATCATTGTTATGTTTGTCTGTCAGGTGCTGGCCAAGGCGTCCAAGATCATCCCGGTCATGGTGATGGGCAAGGTGGTGTCCAAGAAGAAGTACGAATACTACGAGTACGTGACGGCCGTCCTCATCTCCGTGGGCATGACCTTCTTCTTGCTGGGCAGTGCGGACGATCTGAATGGTGAGCATCCATCGTCATGTCCAGTCCACACATCGGAGGTTCGAATCCCGCCTAAAAGCGGTGTGGTGTCTCCACACTTTTGCTTTCCCGAGACAAAGTGGATGAAGAACATCAAGTTCTGACGCATGAGTGTATCGGGAAAATACTGTAGTACCATCAAAGTCAGAAGGGAACAGGAAATATCAAAGTTATTGGCTCTTGTTATCTCTTACCTTCTTCATCCCAGGACTCGTTCTTGTCGACAGTTATTCTTTGTGCTTGTTGCTTCTTGTCAATCGTATTCTGTCAGCCCCATCGTGGGTTCTGGATGCGTAGTGGGACACCAGACACTCTGTGAGCCTCAAATTTTCAGGCATACGTACTGATACGTAACTTGTCAGACGTGCAGAAAGCTGTGTGCCGACCATAACACTTGCTCTCGGTGCGGAAATCTGTGGAGTATACTCTACCTTGAGGAATCCAAATACATTACCTGAGCATGAAAAAAGACTGGATTACAAAATCCATCGTTGTCATGTAATGGGCATGATCCTCCTATGAGAGACACGATACTGGCTGTATTGAAAAAGTCAGAAACAATTGGAAATTTCTTGAGCGAGACCAGTGAATGGCACACGTCTGGTTTGGCAAGCGGAGCAGTCTGCTTCAGTCTCCTGACGTAATTTGTAATCATGGGTGAGATATTATGTCAAAGAGCAACAAGACACATGTTTGGTTTCACAGTGTGGCCACCAGGAATTGGGTCTCTTTCTCTGGTCAGTACCTTCTTTGAGCAGAGAGATGGTTGCCCTGTTTCTGAGGTGTGCAAGGATATGGTGTATCACTGATGCGGACTTGTGTTGGTGTGTCCAGGCAACACAGTGACGACGTTCTCGGGGCTGGTCCTGCTCGCCTCCTACATGCTGTTCGACAGCTTCACGTCCAACTGGCAGGGCGCTCTGTTCCAGCAGTACAGCATGAGCTCTGTGCAGATGATGTGCGGCGTCAACCTCTTCTCCTGTGTCTTCACTGCCGTGTCGCTCGCCCAGCAGGGCGGCTTCGTGCACTCGCTCAACTTCATGGCCCAGGTACTTTACTCCTTCCAAGTATACATACTGTAGTTACGGTAAGTGTTGCCAAACTTGGCTTTGTCACAATACAGCTACCTTTTTGTCAACAATGGTGATTGGTTCTCACAGTCAATTACCCTCCAGCTGTTGTGGGGTCCAGGGAGAGTGCTGTATGGAAGTGAAACTTGGACTGTTGGTGCAGGAGAAAAGAAGCATATGAGTCATTAATCCCTATTTCAACCACAATAAACTCATGATTAACAGAGGTAGTTGTTGGAAAATAAAAAAGGAGAAAGCTGTTTGGCTTGAAAAAATCCACTGAAACTTTGCCAGGATCGAAGAATGAAGACGTCTTTGAGTGGTGTTATCAGACATGTTAACATCAAGGTTGTTGACGTTTGACATTGTTCCGTATTGACAAGATTATATGACTAGAATAAATAATTATTCTTGTAAATATGGGTCCCCCCCAGTCAATACTTTTAATTATAATGTAATCAAAGATCACATCTATTTATACATTACAGGACATGTTTCGGGATCCCATTTGTCATGATCCCTTCATCAGCTTTATAAGACTGGCCCAACAAATTAAGATAGAGCACTCCTTTGTACAAATGTATGTTAATAATAATAATATCGTGTGGCCTCGGGTGCGGAGTGCAAGCTTTGTTAATTGACACCCAGAGGGCAGCTTGCGTGTCGAATTTAATCCTCCTTGGAGCGCTATGAATGTCAAGGAGGTTAGATAGCCTATCTAAGCTCCTTGGCGCTATACCGCTTTCTAGTAGAGAAATGAGGAACTTTGTGTTGGCGGAAAATCCCGAGATTAATTTTGCCATTATGAACTCGGCCTACTGAATTCAAATGGGTTCTTTAACATGCCAACAACATATGCCATGAGTATCGTGATTTTTGTCGCCTTTAAAAATCACTTACCACGGCCAGGAACGAACCTGCAATCTTGGGGTTGGTAGTCCGACACTATAACCACACACCCACCGTGGCAAGCAAATATATGTTAAAACAGGGTGATAAAATGAAAATGGAATGTATGGTGCGTGATAACATATGGGCAAAATGTGGCAGACACTAAAACCTAATACACTCGAAAAAAAAAACATAGTCAAATCACAAAGTTAAAAACATTAAAGAAAATAACACTTAAAGCTAAAACAGCAAGTCCCAATTCCTTAAAATGCATAAAATTCAGCCTATTAAGATAAAATGTTTCTTCGTGAAGTGGTTATTCCTTGTCAAGATAAAACTCTATTTCTTGTGTATCCACACTATGCTGAGTAAGAGTCTTGAAGTTTATACAATCTTGAAGTATGCGCTGTTACCGTATTTGCTCGCGTATATCTCGCACCCCATTTTTTTAGTTGAAATTTCTGGAAAAAAAAAGTACTCGCATATATCTCGCATTCATTTTTGATGCCGTCATATAAATGACCGTAATAACCTTGAGGTATAAACACGTTCGATTTAGCGCGCCACAAGTCGTCATTGAAAAAGACGTTATAAGCTCGTTAAGGATGATTCAAGGCAGAAAAGGAACTCCAGCATTTATATTGGATACGATCGATCATCTTCCATATCGATTCCTCACTACATGTACGAGCGAGCTCGATCTTACCCGACCGCGGCTGAAGACACAATGTAGGCCTAAAGCGTGCTAACAGTCACGCCGGCGCCGCATTGCATGCTTGCGCGAGGTCTGTCCGAGTTTGTACGTTCGTAGCGGCACTACAGTATAGCGTCAGTTTACGCAAGTTTGCATCAGTTCGTGTGTTATGGTTATGCGACATTAAGAACCTATGAAAAAGACGTCATGAGCTCGTTAAGGATGATTCAAGGCAGAATTTAGAGCGCAGACGCATAGCGATCGATACGATCGATATCTTCCATATCGATTCCTCGCTACATGCCCGAGCGAGCTCAAACTTAGCCGAGCGCGGCTGAAGCGTGCTAACACCGACGCGGCGCCGCTTTACATGCTTGCACACGGCCGAGCTCTGAAGCAACTCAATACGTAAAGACGAAATCATTGAGATTCGAGAAGACTGAACTGCGTTTCTCTGCGATGTAACAGTAGGCCTACTTGCCAATCTTCGAAACATACGAGCATGTTGGCGCGAGTGGTATAGCACAGATTTCCTTATCTTCAAAGCCCAAACAATACAAGAGGAATACGTAAATTCCCCGCATATATCTCGCACCGACAAATTTCACTCGTATTTTCGGCTCTCGTATATCTCGCACCCCATTTTTTTAGTTGAGATTTCAGGAAAAAAAGTGCGAGATATACGCGAGCAAATACGGTATTTTAGCTTCACAATATTAAACCTTGATTGTCCTTTACTGTTATATCATTATTAAGATGCGTTTTTTATTTGCAAGTGTGCAGAATGGAACAGTATAATGAGCCAGATCCGAGATATTGTTGGTAGTGATCGTTTTAATCATTCGCTTCCACACTGGGGCATGTGCAACTCCTAGACTATCACCTTTAATAAGATCACTACCAACAATATCTCGGATCTGGCTCATTATACTGTTCCATTCTGCACACTTGCAAATAAAAAACGCATCTTAATAATGGTATAACAGTAAAGGACAACCAAGGCTTAATATTGTGAAGCTAAAATAACAGCTCATACTTCAAGATTGTATAAACTTCAAGACTCTTACTCAGCATAGTGTGGATACACAAGACATGGAGTTTTATCTTGACAAGGAATAACCACTTCACGAAGAGACATTTTATCTTAATATGCTGAATTTTATGCATTTTAAGTAATTGGGACTTGCTGTTTTAGCTTTAAGTGTTCTTTTTTTAACTTTGTGATTTGACTATGTTTTTTCGAGGTTTTAGGTTTTAGTGTCTGCCACATTTTGCCCATATGTTTTCACGCACCATACATTCCATTTTCATTTTATCACCCTGTTTTAACATATATTTGTACAAAGGAGTGCTCTATCTTAATTTGTTGGACCAGTCTTATAAAGCCGACAAATGGGATCCCGAAACATGTCCTGTAATGTATAAATAGATGTGATCTTTGATTACATTATAATTAAAAGTATTGACTGGGCGGACCCATATTTACAAGAATAATTATTTATTCTAGTCATATCATTTGAGTGGTGTAACCAAGATGGAGCCAACTTGACGACGCTACTGTTGATATGGTCATCAACTGTGTAGAAATTTATGAGGAGCACGACACAGACAAAAGCAGCCCGAAAATAGCTGCTAGCCTTGATTGAACAGCAAGAAGAGTCTACGCCCAAGAGACTATTTATTATTGTAATTTTCTTTTGATTAAACTGTATAAAGTCATCATCATCATTTCCACTTATCCAGCTCAGCTCCTGCCGGGTCGGGGTATTTATGGCACTTTCCTCTTTCCTTCCATCATTCTTCTTCCACGATCTTGTCCCAGTCCAGATTTCTTTTTCTTACGCTGTTCTTCACTGAATCAATCCACCTTGTTCTAGGTCTTCCTCTTGCTCTCTTACCCTTGCACTTTGCCTCCAGCATCTGTCTTGGTATTCTATTTTCCTCCATCCTCTTTACATGTCCAAACCACCTTAGTTTATTCTTCTCAATTCTCTCATTTAGTTTTTCCATCCCAACTTCCTTCCTAACATCTTCATTCCTCACTCTGTCTTTCCTTGTCTTACCTATCATACTTCTTAGGAATTTCATTTCACTGGCTTGGATTCTACTCTCTTGCCTGCTCGTCAGGGTCCAAGTCTCAGCTGCATACGTTAATATGGGAACATAGTACACTTTATACATTACCTCCTTGCTTTTCCTTGGTACTTCCTTATCCCAAACAAGTTTTCTTACGCTTTGATAGAATGCATTGCTCTGCTGTACTCTCCTGCCAATCTCCATTAAACTGTATAAAGTATTCAATGTAAATTTTAAGGAACTGAGTTGTAAAAAACAATCACGTAGGACCTATTAGGACCTATTAGCCGAGGTAGTCTACTGGTGCGGACAATGATCTCAATTTTGGTCTGTGTTGTTTTTCCAGTTCCCCAAGTTTGTGTTTGACTGTCTGGTGCTGTCGGTGTGCTCTGCCGGCGGCCAGCTCTTCATCTACTTCACCATCTCGACTTTCGGCCCAGTTGTGTTCGTCATCATCATGACCATCAGACAGGTAATGCATCTTTTCTTATTATTTAAGCTGTGTAAATCAAAGGGCGATGCCAAGGTATTTTTAATTCATAATTTGCAAGAACTCGCTAAATCTTCTTACAAAATTCATTGCACTGCGGTTTGAGTTGCGCAACTTCTGGCAATGAAAATTATCTTCTTTATACCAACGAATTCCATCAACAAGCATTCATTTATAACACTATTTTATTGGACGAACTATTTTCACAGTAACATATCAACGTAAAATATCATCACACTTACAAATCACCCCAACCTCAATGAACATCACTGACATTTCCACTTGGAGCTGTCTTTTCATCGTTATTCTAAGATTTGCAACAGATCTGATTTTTAGTCTTTTACAGTATTTGTAATCATTTTAGATAGATAGTATTTTGGAAATTGGGCGTGGTGGCACAGCGGTCAAGCTGTTGGCCTCTCACCAATGCATGTGAGATTTTCGAAGTGAAATGCCATGTTCGTGACTCCTGATTAACGGTCACATAAAACTAAAAGCTTCCTTTTTATTTTAGAAATTATTTTGAAATCAGCCTTCTTATAAAGTTTAGTGTCAATCTTGCAACTTCATTCCTATCATCTGCTGTTTGCTGAACAATGTGCATTGTACCAACACCTTCTAATACTCCAGGCCACAACACAAGACTTATGACATCACGGCACTAGGCTGAAGGTCAAAGCGGCAGCTGACTCGAGACGGGGCTACATTACTACGGGGAGATTTTGTACAAATATGTGCAGATAACATCTCTTTGTAGCGAAAAATTTTAACGTCCGAAAAGGCTTTATGTATGGCCTAACATGTTTTCCACGAGATTGTTTCGTATCTGTTACACTGAAAACCATTTGCATTCTTCGACTTTGTTACGGGAATACACATAGAAGCCCCATTTCATTGCAGATGGGAAAATGATCCCTTAACAGAATTCTTCGCGTAATAAGTGGCCTACCAGACATGGAGATAAGTTGAATTATTACAATTATCCGCGCGGTACTTAAGACAACTAAATGTAGCCTACTTTAATAAACGGGAAGGGGAAAGGAATTGACGTGTACCGGTATATGAGGAAAAATGTATTTTCTGCCTAACTATTAAATTACAGTAATAAAACTACCCCAACAGTACACATGGTAATTTACATTACGGTACCGAATAAGTATTCTTCTTGTACAATCATTAAGTGTGTGATTGGTAGGCTTCTTTTAACATACATGGGATATTTATATACAAGCATTTTCATGCGTGAGGGGATATTGGTCTCGCTAGAACGAATGCAATTTTCTCCACGAAATCCAGTCATTTCAACAGAATTAACACAAAATAAGGTAACTTTTAACTCTGGTCACTACAGCAAATGAACACTATTGACCATCCAAAAACGTTCCGATAGTTTTACTTGAGGTTAGCGACATATTTTCTTCCAAGTGTTAGCAATCTTTGGTAGATTACATGCTGTACGACTGGGAAATGAAGAGAAGTGTCAGAGATATAAAGGTAATACCATCAGAGGCCTTAGATAGCAACCACAGAATACTTGTAATGAACCTGGGAGTTGTTAAGGATAGCAAGAGGACAGAGTACCAGGAAAGGAGAATCAAAGTATGGAAACTCAAGGAAAAGGAAGTCAAGGAAGAATTCCAGAAGATAATAAGGGAAAGGATGCCAACAGACAATCCTAAAACAGGGGAAGAGGAATGGAAGCAATTCAAAAACACAATGGTGGAAGCTGCAGTGGCAGTGTGTGGAAGAACAAGCAACAGAAAGCGGTGTAAAGAGACACCATGGTGGAATGAGAGAGTAAAAGAAGCTGTGGGAAGGAAGAACAAGGCTTTCAGAGTGTGGTTCCAGGAAAGAACTGATCTGGCAAGGGAAGATTATAAGATAAAGAAGAAAGAAGCAAACAAGATTGTCGCAGAGGAGAGGAAGAAGTGGATGGTAAAGTGGACAGAGATGATGGAGGAAGACAGTAGAGGAAATAAGAAAGTACTTTATGGGATGGTCTAAAGTAAGAGAAGAGGTCTGCGAGAGGATGTGGTAATGATGGACAAAATCGGAAATGAGGTACACAACAAAGAGACACTCAAGACAGTGTGGAAAGAGTACTTTGAGGATTTGCTGAATCCAAATGGTCATAGGGAGGAAGACAATGTATTGGAAGATGGAGAAGACAACACAGGAATGGAAAAGGACCTGACTTGGAGAGAACTGGAAATGGCTATAGACAAGATGAAAGGAGGAAGGGCACCAGGTGTGGATGAAGTGAGTGTTGAAATGGTGAAGGCAGCAGGGGAGGTTGGGAAACAGTGGCTGTACCGTGTGATGAGGGTGATATGGAAGGAGAAAAAGACCCCAGAAGATTGGAAGAAAGGATTAATTGTCCCAATATTTAAGAAAGGAAGCAGAAAGGAGTGCAGAAATTACAGGGGAGTCACACTCATATCTCACTGTGCCAAGATATATGAAAAGATATTAGAAAGTAGAATACGAGCCAAAGTGGAGAGAAAATTGAGAGAGGAGCAGTATGGATTCAGACCTGGGAGATCAACAGTGGATCTCATATTTTCAGTGAGACAGCTCCAGGAACACCACTATGAATTTGGAGAGGATCTGTTGATGGCCTTCCTGGACATCGAAAAGGCCTATGATAGTGTGTGTAGGGAGAAGGTTTGGGAAGCAATGGAAAACATGGGAGTGGAAAAAGGGACTGTAGGCAGAGTGAAGGAGATGTATTGTGGAAGTGTGAGTTGTGTGAAAGTTGGAGGGGAAAGAACAGACTGGTTCAGACAAATGAGTGGCCTGAAACAGGGTAGTGCGCTGTCACCCCTTCTCTTTATTGTGGTTATGGACGAGGTAATGACACGGATTGCAGGAAAGATAGGAGAAGATAAGATGAAAGCAATGGTGTTTGCAGATGATCTCATGGTCTGGGGAAACAAGGAGGAGGAAATTCAGGAGCAACTGAAGGCTTGGGAAGAAACAGTGGGAGAGTACGGATGGAAGTTCAACATCAGTAAATGTGAGATCCTGTTAACGACCAGGAAAAAGGACAGACCAATGAGTGGGATAACACTTGGAGGTGGACAGCTGAAGAAGGTGGAAAGTCTCAAGTACTTGGGAAGTCTAGTGGAGGAAAATGGGAGAAATGACAAAGAGATTACGGAACGTGGCAGACAGGCAGAAGCATTTCTGAGAAGCATTAGGAGCTTAGTGTGGAATAAAGATGTCCCACAAAAAAGCAAGGAAGTGTTATACAGAAGCTACTATATCCCGATACTGACCTATGCTTCAGAAACGTGGACAATGAAGAAAAGAGACATAAGCAGAATACAGGCAGGTGAAATGAAGTTCCTGCGAAGTAGGATCGGAGTAACAAGAAGAGACAGGTTGAGGAATGAAAAGGTCAGGGAAATGGTGAAAGAGGAGCCCTTGCAAGGTAGGATTGAGACATCAAGACTGAGGTGGTATGGACACTTAAAGAGAATGGATGAGAAGAGGATTCCCAAGAGGATACATGAGATGCAGATGCAGAAGAAACGACCAAGGGGAAGACCAAGAGATAGATGGCTGAAAGGAGTGGAGGAATGTGTCAAGAAGAGAGGCGAGGACTGGACCAGAGTGACAGCGGAGAGGTGGTGGGAAGAAAGGACTAAGTGGCGAGGCTTATGTTCCAAACAGACCCAGCCTGGGGCTGGAAACTGTGCAAGATGATGATGATGATGATGATGTTAGCAATTTGAAGATCATCAAATTTATAATTGGGTAATATGTAGGCTAATAACAACGTCATGGAACTATCTACAACATGTCGCGAAATTAACAATAAGAGATCATGACAGAATCTGGATATTATTCCAAGCCTTATAACAATTGTGTATCAATAATAATGATGTTCATGAACAGTAAATCTCATGAAAATCAGTGGGCTAGAATACCAAGCAGATACACCACAATGTTGAAAATAATCATGTAAAACTACCTTATTATTGTTGGTAAATAACCAGGGTATCTACCACTACAGAACATCTTAATAGAATTCCTGAATTTTCTCTGATATCTCCATGTATGAGACAATCCCTTACGATACATTTCTGGAGTGTTTAGTTAAGGAATAATTTCCCTATGAAGCCCATATAATTTATAGTGATGGCTTTAACTCCATGTATGATTAGCTTGCATGGAAAACTTACAGGTATTATATCTTTAAAAAAAAATTGTACACTAAATGATGATTGATTACAATTTAATGGACCATATTCTTAGTTATACTAAAATGGTACCATATTCAAAGAGTATAATAAGATGTAGAACTGTAAAGAAATACTAAACTAGAATAATTATTTCGAAAATTATAGTCAGAAGAGGTTCACATTGATATTAATTCTAACAATGTAGCAAAGAAGTTAAAAAAATACACTATTGGAATAAAATCAAAACTTACTCAAAAAATTCTATGCATGATGAACTTAAATTTATTAAACAAGCCTATGTTGTGCACAATATTATGCATAGTGATAGGCCTATGTGCATTGTGCTACAACTGTGTCACATATTCAGTCACTTTAGGAACAGTTAAATACAAAGATTAATAAGAATTGCTTCTATCTACAAACATTGAATGAATAGTTTGCAACCTGGAAAACAAAGGATCAATGCCATCAATATCTCTCAATTTTCCCCCAAATTTTTGAGAAAAAAAAAAAAAAAAAACTAATGATTTACAGAATAGCAGACACCCTTGCATATGCACATTTAATGGGAAGTGCAAAAATAGAGAAATTCATATAGGCTACTTATTCGAGAAAAGTAAAAAATGTGAGCTGAATGGAAGTACAGAATAAAGGTGTTCACAGAATTTCAACTGCCCATGTTCCTCAATGTATTTCCATCAATGTATTTTCCGAAATTAATCAAAAATTAAAAAAATCAGTGGAAAATTATCATCATAAAACAACATATCTTAACAATCATACTGTATTTACAATGACAAAACTAGATTAGTAAAACAGTCTGTTTTCAAGGTCTTCTGGTCTTTCATCACCACACTCTCTTGAAGCAGAAGCTGAAGAAAGTTAAGCAGGACAGTTAGGAAGAATTGATGGTACAGCCTCTTGCTTTAGATGAGGTTTGTCAAGAGACATAGAATACTTTTTGCCATTTTTGCTGTCGCACCATTAACTGTGTCGAAGAATATCTTCTTCATTGAAGTGGAGTTCACATACCTTAAAATCATAATAAACTGTCTTAGTGGTTTTACTCATACCCAAGCATTAGAGTCATCTCAAGCCAAATACTCACAGTCCTCATCCTAATGCTATCAACCTATCACATAATTACAGTTTTGGGATTTTTTCAACTGAATGGAAGTACAGAATAAAGGTGTTTACAGAATTTCAACTGCTCATGTTCCTCAATTATATTGCAGAGGTACCAATATCGAAGGAAAATAAATTAGAACATTTCACAATACAGGTGAGAAGTAATATGCATACTTTTTCCACCTTTTTGAGGTACATAGGCCTACTAAGCTTCATGGAAAGCAAAAATAGCACCCTTTTATATAATAAGGACCCATTAGAAAAACAACCCATAGCTATCATAGTACAATAACTCTTATAAAGTTCTAATTTCTGAACAGAGACACTGTGGGACCTCTTAACATGGTGGGCAGCTTCGGTGGCGTAGAGCTTCTATGCCCAAGATAGCGGGTTCAAACCCGGCCGAAGCCGTCGGATTTTTTAAGAGCGTTAAAAATCCCTCAGTATGCCTTCCTTCGGAGGGGAAGTAAAGCCGGCGGTCCCATGTCATAGATTTATGGCATGTTAAAGAACCTTCCACTAATTGCACCTGTGTGAAGCTAAATTGGATAGGTTAAGAATGTAAACAACGCTCTTAGGTTTCTACGTTCGTTGCCAAGAGCCGACTGCGGTGGCGTCTAGTAGCTAAGTCATGCACTTGGCCTAGAGCTCGCGTCAGCTCGGAAGGCGGCCGGCTCTAAGGGATTTGCGCAGAGAGAGACAGAGATACATTTCCACTGTTGCAACAGGTCCACCATGCCGAGCCCCACACCTTTAGATCACCGCAGGCTGCTGCCATGAGTTCCTGCGGTATGACAACACCTCATCGAGCCCGTCTCCTTCACGCTGCTTTGCACTTAGCTTTCCTGACAACACACTAGCTCAGATTCTCAAGACAGACTGACTGTGATTGGTGCGATGGAAGTGAGGCATGACGTAATGGTAGCGTTGCGTTCTGCGCACCGCCTTCCCGCCTGGCTCGAGCTCTAGTAGTCGTTGACGGTGGCGCTTGGTGGCAAAAGTAGGAACTATTTGAAAAATTCTAAGTTGCAGTACTTAAATTAAAAAACAGATAACACACACTAATACATTCATCACAATTAACACCGGTTATCAGACAGATTCTACACACACCCAAAGTACACGGGGCTACGTGACCGTGTTGTCGCAGCCCCTAAACTTAAGAACCAACCATCTTAACATGGTGGAGGCTTAAGAAATAACCTTAATAAGCAGGATATACTTGTTTATTCTTTTCAATCAATGTGAGATATCTGCACCAATAGGAAATGTATTAATTAAATAGGCTATACCAACTGCTTTACTCAGCATTTCCTGACTGACAAATTTCCCATCTAAGATTTGAACAGCAAATAGGTTAGTGAAATATTTCAAAGTGCATCCTGCAGTTCTGAAGGGGACAGAAATATAGAGCTTTAGCTTGTAGGTAACCAGAGTGATCAAGAGAAGGATAATAGAGGGCACAAAGTTCATAAAATTGCAGTAGGTTGGTCACCGAGGAATCAGTGGTAAAAAAAATAATGTTGTGTTGGTAAAATACTACCCGAGTTAGTGGAAAACAATGCAAAAACTTGCTAATAAAGTGTACAGGTGTTTGCCCATACACTGAAATATGGTTTTAAAAATGAAGCAATGAGGCCTATTCCTATATGATGTGTAATTAGGGATTTTGCCTTCACCAAGCCTATGAGAATGCATACCCTGACATTGCTCAGACATTGGGGAAGTGTTACATAATGACAGTGCCTCCTAACAATGACTTTGTGACTGCTAAAATAAATAATATTTAAGATTTCGAACTAAAAATAGATAAGCAAAACCAGCATGACTGCAGTGTATTTGTTCCCATTTCACATAGGGAATCGGGCATCATGGTTATTGATCCTGTGTTCATGGGTTTATGACATGTGTTATTTTGGTGTCTAGTGTGTGTATTTGTAATACAGGCTCTGATTGGGAAGGAGGCAGCCATGCCTTAAGTTAGGAACCATCCCAGTATTTGCCTGGAGTTGAAATGGGTAAACCACTTCTACGATGGCTCAGGTGGGAATTAAACCCACGTAAATTTCTTGGTGGAGCTGGGAATTGAAGCCAGACCTACAGGGTGATAATAAAGTATGGTAGCCACTACACCATGAGGTGGTGAGAAGTTTGTAATTACATTTCAACAAACATACCATGATTTGAAGGTTCTCTTCTAAATTTGTACCTGATTATCCTTAAACAATATTTTAAAATGTATGCATTTGAGGGCAATTGGTAGCTTTAAAAGCTTGTGAGCAAAATGCTGCAAATGAGAAATAGGCCTAATTTAACAATGGTAGGCCTATTTAACAAACTTAACAAGATCAGGAGATTAACCTTCATTCAACTTGCCACTCATCTCTCTTAGACAAGATTGAGGATGCTCCACTGCTCCATTTTACAGGATGCGTTAGGATATTTAGGGTGTGTTAGCAATAATATATGCCGTATTTACCCCACTAAGGTAATACCAAACCACCTCAGAAAAGTACCAGGGGTGAGGAGAATACATATAAATGATAACTTATTTAACCCCCTGCAATCACTCTTATGTGCATCATGGCATTTGAAAACCTCTATTCAAGGAGCCGAGTTAAGTCAAAGCTACATTTTCACAATACCCTGACCTTTTAGCTGTTTAAAAGCTAAAAAATATTACCAAGTCAGCATAGCACATTAAATAGCCCATCTCCACAGCTTGTTTATAACATATTCAGTTTAACTTATTTGTGTGGTAGTGTTGTTATTATTATATTGCCTTCCAAGGCAAACAAATCGCCAGGTCTCCACTGCACATGGGGTCGAAAGAAATTTAAATTTTTTGTAGGCCTATAAGTTAGCTATTTATAATTTTCTCACATTGATTCCTGTTTACAAAACTGGAAAAGTTTAAATCAGACAGCTCCTATTCCCAAAGCTATCCGAGAATGATGCTGTCATGAAAGGAAGTGCCCTTAAATACAGCCTAGTATATCTCAAAAGGAAGCTGGATGACACATAAGAGTGATTGCAGGGGGTAAAATAAGTTATCATTTATATGTATTCTCCTCACCCCTGGTACTTTTCTGAGGTGGTTTGGTATTAACTCTGTAGGGTAAATTGTAACTTTGATATTCTGCTCTTCATCATTTAACCAACCTTCCTCATAGCAGTTGTCATTTAAATTAGGGTTAAATACGAGTCCTAATTGCTTAATGACACTTTCAATAGATTAAGTGTATAACCAAATTATAAGCTTACCTTTGAATTTTGTGTTAGGCCTACTTGAAAATCTCCCCGATGTATCCATTTGGACCGATGATCGTCTCGTGGAAGCGAAAAGTCTGTAACTTTGGAACCTCTATCATAATTTCCTCTGCATCTCGGGAAACAACACTTATATAAACACCATCTTGAATATTATTATTATTATCTTGATTGGTCACATTGGACCACTTGAGTCGTTCCACAATCACTTCTTCTTTGAAGGTAGTACTGCTTGGTTCTTGCGCTCTTTCCAGTACTTTTTCATTCTTTCAGATCGGGATTTTCTCAACTCATCTGAAATATCCATAGGCTTTCTATGTGTCATTTCTGCAGAAAATTTGTGAGTTTTAAGAATGGTGTTAATTTTATTTTTCTCCTCGGCATCTGTTATCTTAAGTCCAACTGCTTTGAGATCTTGTTGGATTTCTTGGATCCATTTTCCTCCAGTTTTCTTTCCTAGATTTCTCATCACCAGTTGGCGTACAATTCTGTTTTCTGGAAGCCGTAAGATGTGAAAAAAATATGAAATTCTTTTCTTCTTCATTGTGCTGGTGATTGGATCAATCTCACGATAGACAGTTTCATTTGGGAGAATCCTCCAGACTCCCTCAACCTGATACTTTTTATTTATGCACGTTCTAATGATTCTTCTTTCCGTTTTGAGGAGCTGATCAGTTCTTTGTTCATTTTTAATTTGGAACAGTGTTTCACAAGCATAAGTGGCTTCTGGGAGAGTTACAGTTTTATAATGGTGGATCTTAGTAGCTATTGATAGGCATTTTTTATTATATGTTGACCAGGTTAGAGATTGTGCCTTTTTCATTTTATTTGTTCTATTTATCCAAGTTACTTTTTCGTTTAAGTTACGTGTTATAATTTCTCCAAGATACTTAAATTGAGGAACTAGGTTAATTTTATGATCATTTATATCTAAGGGTTTCATAGGCATGATCTCAGTTTTTTCAAAGGATATCTGTAATCCTATCCCTTGAGCAATTTCTTGGAGACTAGTGATCTGAGTACAAACCTCTTCCTTGTCTAGTGCTAAAAGAGCCAAATCATCTGCAAATCCTAAGCAGTTTATTTTTATTGATGGTTTTGTTCCAATTTTGATGTTAGGAGGGTTTTCCTTTTGCCAAACCTTCATGATATAATCAAGAGCCACATTGAAAAGCAGAGGGGATAATCCATCACCTTGTCTGAGACCAGTTTTTACTGAGAAAGCTGTTGATATTTCTCCCCTAAATTTAACTTTCGAATTTGTGTTTGTTAATGTTAATTGAATGATTTTTATCAATTTAGGATGGAGACCATATGATCTGAGGATTTTTAGCAGTGTCAGCCTATGAATACTATCATAGGCTTTTTTGAAATCTATAAAAGAGATAAAGAGTTGCTTATTTCTGTTTTTGTAATATTCCATTATTAATTTCAGACTAAGGATTTGGTCTGGACAACTTCTGTAAGGGCGAAATCCTCCTTGATATTCTCCAAGTTGTGGTTCCAGAATGTTTTTGATCCTGTTGTAAATTATGCGAGAGAAAATTTTATATGTGCAGTCCAGAAGGGTAATTCCTCTGTAGTTATCTGGGTTCGTTTTGTCTCCTTTCTTAAATAATGGATGGATTATTCCTATGGTCCAGTGTGCAGGAATTTCTTCAGTAATCCACATTTTAACTAGATGTTGATGAAGATTTATAATCGCAGGTTTACCAGCATTTTTCCAGATTTCAGCAAAGACTAAGTCTTCGCCACAAGTTTTGTAATTTTTTTGTTCTTTAATTGCGAGTTCTACTTCATTAATGTTTGGAGGATTTATTAAATCAGGTGAAGTTAAAATAGGTGTATCAGTGTTTACTTGCAGGGTTTCCAGTGGATCATCACAATTTAACAGTTTCTCGAATGCTTCTGCAAGGATCTCTGTATTTTCTTGGTTAGAATGTGCTAACTTTCCCGTTTGATTTTTCAACATTAATGTTGGAGCTTCAAATTTTTTAAGATATTTACCAAATGTTTTGTAATAATCTCGAGATTGCTTTTTCTTGAAATCGTCTTCTATCTTTTCCAGTGTATTCTTAAGATGATTACGTTTCGTTTGTCTGATGATTTTATGGGTTAATTTTCTTTGTATAGTTAGTTCTAAATTTGATTCTTCTGACTTTAGAGCTTGATGTTTTATCCATGCTTGGTGTCTTTTCTCTATTGCTTGATCACAATCTACATTCCACCATTCATGTTTTTTCCTTGGATTTATTGGTGCTAACTCCTCTGCTATTGATTTTAATTTAGTGATTAATTCGTCCAATGTTTTAGTGTTGAGAGATTCTTCTCCTGTTCTTTCACAGTACTCTATATTTTTTATTAAGGTAGATGGATCAAATTTCCTCCTATTGTTATTATTAGGTTTTTTCTTGGCCATTGGAGTTAATTTTATTTTTATCTTTACCACATAGTGGTCTGATCCTGAGTCAACTCCCCTTAGAACCTTGACATTGTGAATTTCGCGATGGTGAAACTTATCCATGCAGACATGATCCAACTGCCATTCACCCCTTCTGAAGTCAGGATGTTTCCAAGTTTTCAATTTATGGGGCTGTCTTTTAAAACATGTTGATTTAGAGATTAATTTGTGGTTTCTACAAATTTCGACTAATCTTTGACCATTTTTATTGGTTCGTTTATGTGCTGTCCATTTTCCAATGATATCTCTATATCTTCTTTCTTGTCCGAGTTGCGCATTGAAATCACCAAGGAGAATTTTGATGTTTGATGAAGGGATGTTTATTAAAGTTTGATCCAAAAGATCCCAGAATTTTTGTACTTCTTCTCTGTCCTTAATGGTGTTGTTTTTTTGATTAGTAGGAGCATGTGCATTAATAATTGTATATGTTTTATTTGCCGATTTCAAAGTTAGGGTCGTAAGTCTGGAGGATTGAGATTTAAATTCTGTTATCGAGTCAATGATTCTGAGATCTATTAAGAATCCGTTACCAAATTGTGGACAATTTTTCATAACTCGTTTTCCTGGAATTCCTTTATATAGTCTGTATCCTTGTGATTCCAGATGGTCTTGATCACTATTTCTAATTTCCTGAAGGGCCATAATTAGAATTTTATGACTTCTCATGATATCCGTGATGATCTTCAATTTTCCAGTTTGAACCAGAGAGTTAACATTATGTGTAGAAAAGAATGAGACTTGTTTAGGTTTGATTTTCCATAGTATTTGTTTGTTTGCTACTTGATGAGTTTTCAGACGCTCCGATTCGTCATTATCTTCCGCATGACAGCCCACCGTATCCGAATGCTGTCTTTTCTGTAATCTATCATTACAGACGGCGGAATTATTCTTCAAATGACTTTTCATGGTCGACTATCTAAGGTTACACCTTGAGGGGAGGATAAATCCTCGAATTACAATCCTGAATGTTATTCAGAAAGGTGAAAGAACTGAGAAAAGAATTCTCAGTCCCCCCCCAACACTAGTCTGTTCACTGACCCAGTTTCCCGCTGGGATTGATTACCCAACCTTCCACTGGGTTGCTCAGCTTAGCAGGGGACACCACGTGCAGGTCAGTGTTGGGAGTTGGAGTGGAGAGGTTATGAGGATTCTCTTCTGCTGAATATAATATATAATAAGTTACGAAATCATTCATAACGGCAAAAATATATTATAAATCTGGCCCACAAAACACAACCAATCTAACAAGACAGCCATTACTGTTTACCTTAAATAATCAGTGGTGCCAACGTGAAAACTTCCTTTGTGCACTACCTGCATAGATAAATAGTACTGCATCTTAGTGACATATCGATTATAATCGAATATTTTACTATATTGGACATTATTTACTCTTGAAAAATCAGTATCTTTTATAGGTTAGAGATAAAGACAATTCACTGGATGTGGTGTTGAATCCTAGAAGTTGGTACTTGTGGTATTTCGATAGTTCCAACTTTTGCCACCTACATGAACTGCTTGTGGCGCAGAATTTCGAGTCCAGAACGTCGCCAGAACCACCGCCTATTCTTGTGACGTCACATACCAAATTAGAAGCTGGTTGTGCGGCCTGGAGTATTAGAAGGTATTGACTGTACTCAACAAGTACAATTTATTGTCTTTATTTTCCTATTTCACCAACGAATAATCAATCTTTGTGAACTATCTGATTCGATTGTTCATCAAAACGATCACTCTGTTGGAATCTATTTATAAAGTGGATGTTTGTTGTTCTTGCATTGATGATTATGGCTGATAAAGCAATGTTTTTGGAGAAATTACTTTGTGTTTTCATTTAGTTGTGCTAATAAAAGGAATGTTCTAAGCATACCGTATTCTGAAGTACTGTTTGGATATGTTGGATAAGTCAACAGTTGCAATTGGGAGTTTTTTTTGTGTGTCCCAATCGCTTGTTTTAATAACAAGAGTGCTAAAGTGGCAGATGCTAATGTATGTTGAAATGACCATATTTACCATAATGGTCCTTGCACCCTGATTTCAAGAAGGACATTTTCAAAACAGAATTCTTTTGATTTTTACCAGCCACAAGAGCAGGTATTTGTTCTGCTGGCAGTCATTAGTAGCTCCAGGTGCACACCGCATATTGCATTGAAATTTGGATGAGTTAAGTCCTAAACCCAACTCTTGTTTTTCACTTCCAATGTTAATGTGTGTAGTATTTCTATATATATGTAAGTCTGGTCGTGGGAGTGGCACACCCTCGATTATACGTCAGAGAAGGAGAGGTTCACTTTTCCTGTGGTAGCACTGAGTTATGTTTTTTCTCTTGCAGGGGTTGGCCATCCTGCTGTCTTGTATCTTCTACCAGCACAACATCAGCAAGATCGGCGTGTTGGGCGTCATCGTGGTCTTCTTGTCCATCTTCCTGCGTGTGTACTGCAATCATCGGCTGCGAGCCATTCGCAAACGAACTCAGTCCCTCAGTGCTGTTAAAGTGTAAAGATTCATGCGACTGCTATGGTCACTACAGAAACGCGGGTTACCAGACTTGCCTCAAGTACACGGGACTGATGATCTGCAAACACGGCTGGCTGTGTGGCGCAGGGAGCCGTGTCGGTAGATTTACTAGCCGTTCTCGCCTACTGATCCCACGACGCAGTCAGTTGGCATTTGAGGGTGTGTAAATGCCAAGGAGCCGTGTCGGTAGATTTACTGGCACGTTAAGAATCCCCTTTGGGACAAAATTCCGGCAGCCCGTCGCTCTAAAAGCCACAGTAGTTCAAAGGGATAAACAACATAGACGCACAAAGTTGTAAGTGGAATCTCCAAGAATGAGTTTCAATGGTCTCGAAGACTTGTGGGTGTGTTTGGGGCGGAATGCTGAAGCAGGAGAGCATTAGCGCCAACTAGTGTGTAAAGATAACAGCAGAAGCTCAGCCTGCTCCCTCTCTGGAGTGACTGGACTTGTACTTAAATTGCACTAAACGGTTAATAAAGGTAGTAGTTTCTGCTATTATCTTTATAATCTGATGATGATCTAGGTTATTGACCCCTACTCTTCAGTCTATTTGTTAGCACCATTTTTTTTTTTTGTGCTACTTCTGGAACTTGATTGGGATGCTTTCAAAACATCTAGTAACACTAACTGATGTTCAGGATTCAAGCACCATATGGTAAATAGGTATCACTGGCAGTAATGGTATATGACCGCAGAATCTCTATGAAATGTACTTAAGAAGAAAGGAGATACTGTAACTTGCTCCTCAGTGTAAATGCTGCGATGATGTCTTCTTCAGGGGCTATGGCTAGTCTCAATTATATTATTAATTTATTTATGTCAGAAGAAAAACAAGTTACAAAACAACAAATGATTGTGAGCAATATTGGCCAGTTGTAGGCTGTAGGAGGGCATAAACTGCAAAGCTTTCAGAATACTATCATTTTGGATTTTTGCCGTGTTAAAACTGATTGACAAATGCCTACGTTGCACCGAGGTTAAACATTCCTCTGTTCGTCAATAGACTGCATGCATTGTCTTCAATCAGTGCATGAGAGCGAAGACGACAAGCTCTACTGGAATAGAAAGGTAACTACTGTTGTCAGCAACAGACCTTGGTACTGAAGATGGGGAAAGTACAGGGTCCTTTTTATTGGTCCAACAACATAGCCGGGTGACTTATTGCCAAGAGATACATTGATAGACCGTTAATAAGGACCCTGAATCTACCACTTGCTAAGGAGATCCAGAGACTGTGGAAACACGACATAGTGGAGCGTGATGAGAAACCCATGTTTGGCTTCCCTAACAAACCGTTTCTCCAATCACATTCTGTATTTATGGAGCATAATGTACTCATGGTGTCCACAGAATTTTCAATGTCAATTTTCCTGACCATTTTTCAACAAAATTCCTGACTCGCGAAGTCATCGTAACATCGGAAAAATGGTTTATTGAGCATATATCTTATTTACAGCTTCCACCATCCCCATAGCTGCCCAACGCTCACCTCTTTATTCATTTAAAATACAAAATAAAGTAAATTATAAGGCAATAACCCATAAATCAAAGTACTTAATAACACAGGCCAACAAAAAAAATAATAATTTAAAAGCTTTTTTAATAAATATATGTGATTCCTATGTAATTTTGGGTGCTAAAACCGATTCTGGTGTCAGATTTTATGTATCACCCACAGTTCTTTCACATTATGACACTGATTACTCTAAATAATTGGGAAAAGGGGGAAATTAGTAATATCCAAGGAAATCACAAATTATAAAATAATATATATTTATTTATGCTACAATTGTTGGTTAATTTAAAGACACATAAACACTTTAGGAGTTAATTTTTTTGTATTTTCTTTCTCTTTTTTCTGTAAAACTTCTTATGTAACTTTTTCTCCGATGTGATGCATTTTGTTGTTCCCGATGAAGTGACCAACAGTAATCACCCATCATGTTGGTGTTCCAAAGTCCCTGGTATCGTTTCTCCATCACCTTGATGTCCTGATGGAATCGTTCCCCTTGCTCTTCACTCACATCACCAAGATTTTCAGAGAAAAAGTCAAGATGGTTGTGTAAAAAGTGGACTTTAAGGCTCATAAGACATCAACAACAACCCCTGGCACTATACAGCCCATGATGGGCTAAGGCCGACCAAGCGACCGCTGCCCAGCCATTCGGCCTGCAGATATTGGGGTGATGCGTGATCAGCACGTCGGGTCCCCTCGGTCGTTAATCTTGGTTTTTGTGATCGGGGCGCTGTCTCACTGTCAGACAGCTACTCAATTGTCCTCTCAAGCCGAGTGCACCCCGTTCCAACCCTCACGTCAGTTTTAAAATCCCTGACGGAGCCGGGGATCGAACCCGGGGCCTCCGGGTGAGAGGCAGGCGCGCTACCCCAACACCACGGGGCCGGCCCTCATAAGACATCCCAAATTTTTAAATTTACTCAGCATATTAGCCACTATGAACTCATAGTTAGGGTCTTTTACATTGCCTAAGAACTTGGTTACAACTTCTTTAAATGCAATCCAAGCCTCTTTTTCAACCGTAGTCATCTTCGTTTCAAAGGTGGGATCGAACATCATTTTTCGAACATCTGGTCCCACAAAAACGCCTTCTTTTAGTTTGGCCTCTGATAGATGAGGACATTTTTCACTCAAATACTTAAAACATTCTCCATCCTTAGGCAAGGCTTTTACAAACTGTTTCATTAAGCCTAATTTGATGTGTAGAGGTGGAAGGAGTACCTTTTTTGGATCTACTACAGACCTATACAAAATGTTTTTTTCGCCAGGTTTTAAAACTTTTCTTGTGGGCCATTGTTTTGTGGACCAATGTTTATCTCTTGCTCTACTGTCCCATTCACAAATAAAACATGGAAACTTAGTAAAACCCTTTTGTTGACCAAGGAGCATGAAAGCAACTTTTAAATCTTAACAGAGCATCCAATCGTGAGCTGAATAGTTGATTTTCTGTAAAATCGTGTCAAGATTTTCATAGGTCTCCTTCTTGTGGACTGAATGAGCAATAGGAAGTGAAGCGTAAGTGTTTCCATTGTGTAGAAGGACAGCTTTCAAACTAGTTTTTGATGAGTCTGTAATAAGCCTCCAATCTTCCTTATTATACTCAATACCGAATTCGTTCATTAGACCAACAATATCGTGACAGTAAACCAAATCCCCTTCCCGCTTGAAAAACTGAGAGAACTGTTTATCTCTATATCTGTACTTGTAAATACAAGTACCAGGAGCCAATAAATGATTTTCTTTTAATCTAGAGCCAAGAAGTTCTGCTTTTTCCTTCGTCAAACCTAAATCTCGCACCAAGTCATCTAGCTCAGTTTGCGTAAACAGCTGTGATTGTAAACTTTCTGAAGAACATTGAAATTCATCATCATTTTCTGGTGCACTTCCATCAGATTCTGATTCACTGGTATTTAAAATGACGTGAATACAATGAGGCGGCTCAGGAACAGGCAGTCCAGGACCATGTTCTAGCGGACGGAAGGCTTGGATAAACAATCACTTTCTTATTTTTAGAGTTATACCCAGAAACATCAACAGTACAAAAATAACAGTCATTTGAATGATTTTTTTTTTTGCTCTCTCTCCATACCATAGGCACTGCAAATCTAAAAGCTTTCTTTTCTTTTTTTAGACCACTTCCTTAGATCCTCGACACAAACATAACAAACCTTGTGAGGAGCCCAACTTTTGTCTTGGTCACCAATTTTAATACCAAAATATGCAAAGAACACTTTTTTTACAAAGTCAGTTATGTTTCTTTGATGTTTCTTAATCACAAAATCACCACATATATAACAAAACGTGTTAGGACAGTTTTTACAACAACGGCTAGCCATCCTTAAAGCACATAGGACAAAACGTGAAAAGTGAGGTTATGTTTATTGGAATGAATCAACTGTACAGCTGTTAGAGAAGAAGAAAAAGAATGTGAGAGAGAAACAGTGTTGCAGGTTCTATTTACCACTGCTGCCAACCTACTAACATTTAATTTCTTTGTTTATTTTACTGTACGGTAATAAAATAAACATACAAAATGTAATTTTTTATATTTTAAATTAAAAATTGTAAGAAACTGGTGGGTGATAGAGCAATTATAATATGATTTTCGGACTCAGCACACCAAAAATCATTAAATAGAGCTAATTTTATAGTTTTTTGTTTGTTTTGTCGTTGGCCTGTGTAATTAGGGGCAGATGACCTCGTAGTTCCACCCCTTAAAACAACAATAACTAACTAACTAAAAGTACTTAATAACCTAAACTATATTGATGGGGTTGCCACATCCCTACGCCAACGCCAAAAAGCGTACAAAAAATAGGTAAAAGAGGTTTTTACTATGATGTACTGTAAAAATGGAAACTTACCATAATGTTCAGTGAGTTATTGCTTTTTATCTTCAGAGATTAGTTGAACTAGTAACATCAAAATATGGCTGTAAAACACAAAATACTGTATGGTTAATATAAAATTCCTGACTTTCTAATACTTTTCGCCATTTTTTTCCTGACTCACGCCATTTTTTCACACTTTTTCCTGACCAAAAACAAAACTCCTGACTTTTCCTGTCTGTGGACACCATGTATATGCAGGGTCTTTCATATAAAGTAAGAACGGCAAGCGGTAGTTTTGTTATCCGCTGCTGCGGTGGCCTTGGCCGAGCTTGTGGCACACCATGGCCCCTCTGCTTTAAGCGTGTGTACAATCCTGTATGCTGGAAGTGTCGTCCTTCATGGGTTATACAGGCATTGTATCTGGTAACCCCATTCTGGCTGACGCGAGTGAGTTCTGCCACTGTAATATTTCTGATTGCATGCGTAATGCTTCCTTTCAGTTTCTCCAATGTGTGAAGATTTGTTAAAATTTGTTAGAATAAGTTTTACATACAAAAATACGATGTTGCAATGATAACTGTCTCACCATGTTAGCTGAGGTTCAGACTGGCGACTGAACACCTGCAGAATGTACTATGTTCGCGCTTTCAATACTACAGCAGGGGGCCACAGCGCGCCACACGTTCGGCCAAGGCCAACTACCGCTTGCCGTTCTTAGTTTATATGAAAGAACCTGTAGTACATTGGTAATTTGTACACGCTGCTGCAACCTGCCATGACCTCGTCTGCAGGCTATGAATCCAGCTACAGCAGCCGTGCTGGCCACCAGTGCAAAGGAGTGAATAGGCCCGTCATTTTGCGAGCTGGCCTCGGAACGACAAGCTTCAATAAGCGCCTCTACTATCGGCTAGAGACCCTGTGTGTTGTTCACAAAATTACGAATTAAGTAAATGATATATTTAAAAAACAAAAAAATGTTTTTCTTTGAACTTATAATATTCTTTGCATAATCGTCACAACCTGCTTTTTTTTCCGACACATTTTAGGCCAAAAATATGTAACGATTATGCCAAGAAATTTGGTAGTATACGCCTACTGTAAAGAAGGATCTGATTTACAATCATGAAATATTTTGTGTAGTCTGCGTTTCTCTCTCCCAGCTGGAGGCTGGAATTTAATATTAATTTCTCCCCGTTATTAATATGCTTGGGGGTCAGGGACTACACAACGTCCGCTTCGTGAGGGAAGTTAATGAAGACGAAGGAGCCATGGCCTATTACAAGCATTTTCCTGCACTTTGAAATGGGCAGCTGCATGCCGTGACATATGTGATAATGTAACCCTGTGTGGGACTTGGAGGACGGCCATGTGCCCCACTCCAGCCATCACATCACTTTTAAAATTCCTGACAGAGCCGAGTCCTGATGTGTCTATTCTCTTCTCTGTGGATGTCGGACACTGTATTATAGTACAATAAAGCATTAGTTGAAACAGCGATCTCTGGTCATTAAAAAGTAAGCTAACAAGGGCTTGTTTCGTGGTCTGGCTCGTCGTGCACTTGGTGCACCCACGTCAATGAGGTGGCCTCCACTTTTGACCTTCAACAAATGCTCCTTTTAATGGATGCCGGATTAAACTGAATTGGAACATTGAAACACGAGAGCTCTTATCTTATTTTTGAAGCTACCTTGTACAGTCCCCATTCTACTCTTCTATAGAATGCCAACCCAAAGGATCTTCCTCGGTGACCAAGTAAGTCTGCACAATCAATGGTAAGAACTCTGCGGTCATCGAGTTTTTGACATAATTTCAATCAATTCTAATGTCAATACTAGTTGATGTTCCAGGCCTCAACTGATTCTCATTGGAAACGCTACATCCAAATTGTTGATACATTTGACAAAAGTGTTAGTTGATATAAGCTATATATTCATTTTAAAAATATTTCTGTAAAAATAACTTTGAAAGAAGACATTTCATGGTGGAATGGGATATTAGACCCCCGTGTGAACATACAATGATTCCAATACAGTTATAAACTAAATTGAATTAATGCAAGGCACCAGTTTCGGCCAATTTGTGCCCTTCTTCAGCAATTGTTTTTTTAAATAAACTATTGTAATTTCAAGCTAAGTTTTGAAATATTTTACTTTATTTTATTCTATGAAAAAGTTAAAAACTGACAAATGTGGGCTTTAATTTGATAATATAAAAATAATTTTGAGAAAATGACATATCTAAAAATTGGTGTTTGAATATTCCTATAAAATAGACTGAAAACTTTTTCTTAAAAAAATAGGCCTATATGGGACAACATGTATCACTTCTGGACCTCTCATCTTGTGAGACGGTAAGTACTGTACACAAGCTATCGAGTGACAAGGCTAGGCGAAGTGTTCGCATGTTGCAACACAGCTTGGTGTTACCATCACCTCACATTACGAGCTGAAGACAGCTCTCGGCATTCTTCTTTCATAATGTTGACTAGAGTAACATAAACTCCTATTACTTGCAACACTTGGCCTTTCTATGGGTGAGGATTGAAGCAGCAACAACATAAGGTTTAGATATTGCACTTTATAAATCCATATACATTTCAAACCACCAGGGCTGAACAAAGTCAACACAATTCTGTAAGTGAATAAACTTAATTTCAAATTGCACAATTCATCCACTCGCATGACGTGAAAACTATTGTTGGCCAACAATATTTGGCGAAATACCCTTTCGAGTTCTGGAAACTAGTGTTTCACAACCTTCAGAACAAACAATATTTTGGAGCATGGTTGCACTGGGTCACCATTGCTAAACAGCTGCTAGTCTCTAAATATTGCTTCATGCTGTGATTGAACTCTGTACTTTCCACCAAGTATTTTAGTGTGTTCCTGGGAAATTTAGTCTGATTTGCTTCTCCAAAAAATTGTGGCTAAAATGATAGGATTTCTGAACAGGAGATACAAAACAATACATTTCCCAGTGTAAACAACTATGACATATTAAAAGTTGAAACCAAATAAGAGGTTCAACTTCACGCTAGAAAAATCTCTCAATTGGCATCGACAAACCCTCCTCCTGCTGACAGCTTTGTCATGTCGGAATAGGAACCACTAGCTGTCGCTTAACTTTGTTAGTTTTCTGACATGGCCATCAAAGATTGTCACTGGTTCAAAACAAGATATCTGGGATGGCAAAGATTTTTACCTTTCATGGAACTGTAGCAGACAAGATCCAGTAGCATAAGGCTGGAAGCCCTGGGTAACTCTTATCTCAAACAAGTGCAGGAAGGGAGCCCAGTAAATCTTAGGAGCTTTTCTGTTGGGTTGGATCCTCAAACAACACTGCCACAGGTCATGTGAACAGAAACCCAAGGTAGTTTGAGATTACTTTCCCCACCAAGTAGTATCCAGACACTAGCAGTGTCCAGTTCTCAGCAGCTTCCATATACTGAAAGTCCAACTGGATAGCAAATTAGCCTAGTCGGCATGCTAGGCTACGCGTCCTGACTCCGATAGGCCTATTTGACCCTGGGGATTTTAATCTCCAATAGTTAATTCCCCTGATTTTCAGACGAGGGGTTTGTAGCGTCGCTATGACAAGCAGATCAGCTTGAAAGACCTGCACCAGGCCTCCCCAGAGACCACAGATTATTTGTTTTTATGCTGACAAGAATAAGCTTCTTGAAGCACACCCAGGGAACTGCATTACGACAGCCAAAGAGTGAAGATGCTGTACATGTGAGTTCCAACCAATCATGACTTTCCTCCAATGGGAGAGCTAGAAATCATTGTGTATCGAGGGAGACATCATAAAGAGGAGTCTAGAACCAATAATCTATTCCTCACACAGCCTGCACCTACAGGAAGCCTAAGCCGTGGCTATGTTGGCAACTTGCTGGCTATATATTAAAATTACACATTAATTAATGTGTGTATATATAGGAGGCCATCCATCAACAGTATAAAATGTTCTTACAGTGTTTGGTCTCGCATAAACAGTTGCTACATTCAGTATTCTATAACCCATTGCTCAAAATGTCTCAAACATTTGGTCCTTCTTTGGTCTTTGTTTAGCAAAATGGTTATTACCATGTTTTCCGATTCTGTGTAAGAACTATGGAGGCTTGAAATAAAAATCACATACACAAAACAAATTGTAACAAAATAGTATCTGGCGGTATTCTTTTAAGGAACGGAATATCGAGGTCATATTCCCGTCTAGCACTCCTCCCAGTTGACTCATTGCGTGTCCATTCAAAACGATCCTGATTTGTAAAACGTAGCAAGACAAAACAGGGCGAACAATATTTCAAGAGCTTGCAGTGTCAATTGAATTCCGCACAAAATTACTTCCAATCTCAGAATATACGTCTGCCACACTAGCAAGTACACTATTCCCAGAACTGAAGGCACAGTCAAACCGAGGGACATAAGTATTATGGTACCTCTTCCGGTGAGATTCCCTTTACTAGCAAGGAAAATCCTTACTGATTCACAACAGCATAAGAAGAAAAATATTGAAAATTCTGATGCGAGGATTCCAGTCGGATAGGGGAGATTTATGGCTTTGAAAATGCTCATTCCAAATTCGCACACAGCAAACAGTCCGAAGTAAAAGGAATTTAGGTATAACAATATTTCGTATGTCAAAGAAGAGTTCACCATTACAGAAGTATAACGAACACTACACTATTTTCCGCTACATGAAGAGGAGGAATATCTGGCTATCAGTTAACCATAGAATTGTCAATTATACAAAGGATATGGGTACAACACGATCCACCATTGTATTGAATTTGAAATGCATCTGAAACTGTGCTGTTTTTCACCAACCCTTGAAGAAAAAAAAGTTTTCAGATTTCATTAAATAAAGCTCAGCAGAGTCACGCAATATTTTTATTTACTTTTTTCATCATTCCCTTCGATCACCCGCTGTCAATTCTTGTTATCTTCCACCTTCGCACATAAATACATAATCTAAGTCTTTCACAGAACACCAAATATAATCTTTATCTTTCAACCCTGGCTGGAATGCGCATCATGCCATTTTATTTCGCAAAACCGACATTTTACCGGGGATCGGAACTCCTTCTTCAAAGGAATTGATCTTATCTTTAATGACATTTGGTGCAATGGAAGGTTAATTGATGAGATTTTACAGCTTTCCCTTATTTTTGTTATGAACGAAATCCAGTAAAATACCATCATAGTTGGCTATGCCGAACATAAATAAATTTTTCTGCTGTTATTCGTTGCCAACTGCACCTATGATTGACTGACCTGTACGCTTCGTTAAGAAATGGGTGCAGCTGAAGCACTATACCCAATACCACACTTTGAAGTTATCTTGAAAGTTGTTGTTTTTTGGGTTGCGTTGCTGGACACAGAGGCCTCTTCGCCCAATAACATCCAGCTGGTAATAGACTACAGTAGCCATCGCAGTAAAATGCCGCAGCAAATTGGTCCATATGTTCAAAAACCACTAATCTCTTGGACTTCGTTTGTCACATTGAAACTGATGTCCATATTATCCTCTTCACTATCGGAGCTGATCTTTAGCACTGATGTCTAAATTTATATAGTTATCGCACACGCCAAACATGAGGAATAACGGAAACAAGATCTATACGTATATATATATATATATATGGGTGATCACAAGCCTAAAAACCACACCCAGGAGCACCAGAACAAATAACGGGAAGGACCCCCTAGGAGCCCACCTATGATTTTACAATTGAAATGGAAGGTGATCCAAATATGACATAATGGCATCCACCAATGGAACTGTAGGACTATGTACAAGTGACGCGATGTTTAAAGGCAAGGGATAATCAAGTCGCCTCAATTTCTCCAACATAATGTCTCGCTGCGGATTGAAGGTTTCACACTGAAACAATATGTGATGTAATGTACCTCGTGCCCTACCACATACACACCTATCATTGTCCCTGAGATGCATGCGCTCCAGAGCTACTGATGTAAGAGCGTGCTGGAACCGCATTCGAATGATGGTAATAATATGACGCCGCGAATATTTTCCGACCCGGAACCAAGGCTCTGTAGTTACGGATGGTTTTATTAAGAAAAAAAATTTGCTTTACATTTTGCTATCTCGGTCCATTCATTTTGCCAAGCACTAACGACTCGCTGATGAATTATCGGTACTATATCCGGATACGGTATCCCGATATTATAAACTGTTCCCTGACCGCATGCCGCATTCTTTGCCCAGAGATCTACTGTTTCGTTTCCCGCTATATGACAATGCCCAGGAATCCACATGATAACCACGTCTTGTCCTGTGAGTGTGAATGTATGGAAATATTGCACTATTTGGTAAAGATACCAATTATTTGAGTGCAGAAAATGAGGTAAGGCATTAATAACACTCAAAGAATCCGTGCATATTAGCACGTGATGTAAACGATGGGCATGAATATAGTGACAAGCCTGGCGTATAGCAAAGAGTTCAGCTGTAAAGATTGTAAGATGAGGGGGGAGGCAATAAGTACGACTAACCTGTAAGTCAGGAGAGTAAAAAGCCGACCCCACGCGATCCAGTCGAACCATCTTTGAACCATCCGTATAAAAAAATCATATAATTGGAATACAAATCCTGAATCTCTCGAAATGCACTAGAAATGATATTCGGATGATGCTTGAACATTTGAAATAGCAATGGAAAGGAATTATGCAGAATCTTAGGTTGGGTATGCAAAACCCTGTATGGGATTGTATATGGAAGTGCTAAACGGGTTTGTAACACATCCTTCCTGGAGGGTTGTAACATCTCATAAGCCATGACAAGTGCCGGTTTATGTGAGCGATCTAAACGATTTTGGGCGTAATATTCCGTCAGAAGTTGTAATTTAGAGATAATCGGAGACGCCACTAACGACAATTTGTAGGCTAAATATTTGCCCGCTATAAATGTGCGTCGATGTCCCCTCTTATTACTGAGAACAATTATGTAATGTTAAGTTTTGAAACCAGTTTTTGTGTTGTCTGTACAGAATTGATTGAAAAGTACCAGGTAAGTAATTTATTCTTTGAAGAACAGCTGCAAGTATCAGCTGACGTAACATTTGACGAGTAGCATCATTCATTCGTATCCCAACCTCTATACGGTGTGCATCTGTGCAGTGAGTGGTATCGGGTGTAGGGTACGTGCTTTTGAGTGTTGTGTGGACTTCGGGTTCGTGGCCAGTTATTTGTTTAGTGTGCTAGGTCTCGTTATTGTTTAATCAGGTTAGTACCCCCTCCTTAATAGGGGATAACTATTCGACATGTCGTCTGAAAGTGATGGTAGTCAGATGGGGCGACCACCGGACAAATTTGAACACGTGGAAGACGAGGGTGTAGCGTCCGTTGAAAGTATGCTTGTAGTGTCGGAGGTTGAGCTAGTATCAACTCCAACAACTTCCACTGCTGAAACATCTCCAATTATTGATAAGCGACAGCCATTGTCAAATGCCAATCGATATTATGACCATCACACAGGACCGTACACGGTGTTTGTGCAAGGTGAGGGTGATCAACATATTGGCAATTTACATCCGATGGCATTAGGAAAGCTCTTTTTCGAAAATAAGATCGTGGGTATAAAGAATATTCAACGCAAAGGCCGCAATCGTGTTCAGGTACAATTTAACAAGGCCATAGAAGCTAACTCCTTCTTACAAAATCCCTTATTACCAGCAAAGCACTTGGTCGCATTTGTCCCATCCGCTAACGTCCAACGTGTTGGGCTAATTAGGGGCGTGGACACATCCTTAACGCACGATGAAATCCTAAAATATATTGATTCGCCTGTCCCAATTGTGCGAGTCCAGCGTTTTTTCCGAAAAAAAATGATCAATGACAAGTTAGAATCCCTTCCTACAGGAACAGTGAAAATTTTCTTTAAAACACAACGACTACCTGATTATGTATCTATTTTTAATGTGCTTTTAGAGGTAACATTATTCATATTTTCCCCCATTAGATGTTTGAACTGTCAACGATTCGGGCATGTAAAACAACACTGCCGGGCTCGCGCCCCAGTTTGCGGTAACTGTGCGCAAGGACACTCTACGGAAACATGTAAGGAGACTCTGTTTAAATGTGCTAATTGTGGTGATAATCATCCGGCAGGCGCCGCACGCTGCCCCGAATTGGAGAAACAAAAGTCCATAAAACGTCAAATGTGTACCGAAAATAAATCGTACCACGAAGTTATTACGGCTAACTACAATGTACCGTTTAATCCTCTTACACTCCCGCAGCAATTTCCAACCTTAGAACAGTTTCATAATACGCGTAGAGAGGATCCGCCGAGAAAACGAAAATATACAGAACTAGTGTCCCCAAAGCCGAAAGTGGTGAATCCCATAGGTTACGACCGACGGGCCTATCTCGAGATCTTGAAGCAACCATCTGGTAGTCGTGTAGGGGTGGCTTTGCAACCCGCCACAATGGGCGAGGAAATTTCGAAGAAACAGTGTTCTCAAACACCTGGCACTTCACGAGACCCGTCCCATGACATCATTGAAGATTTCCTGAAATTACAAGAATTATTAGGGCACAACGCTCAATGGAGCTTTTATGTGAAACAATTATTAGACAAAATAGTTCCGTTACTTCCCAATCCTCCTACCACAAAAAATAATACCCTAGTAAGTAGTAGTCCTACAGTGGCCTAATTTAGATGCGTGCTACATGTTACTCCTCCAGTGGAATTGCCGGAGTATTTTAAATAAGAAGCATGAATTATTGCTTTTAATCCAGGAGTATGATCCGGATATCATATTCCTACAGGAAACATGGCTTCGTGCCTCGTATAGATTCTCAATTCCCAACTACCTGGTCGAACGTCAGGATGGTCCAGGATATCGTGGCATAATGACGCTATTCAAAAAGACCTTACGATACACTCCTCTCTCTACTCAATTCTATATTCCTCATACTCATCATCACACATTCCTTGTACAAGATCTACATGTAAGTCATATTTATTGTCCCCCGGGTATACAAGGTTCCCGTCGGCAATGGCAGGCATATTTCCGGTTCATAAAACAATTTCCTAAACATATTACCGTGGGGGATTTTAATGCACATCACGCCTTGTGGGGCAGTGGTCGCATTAATCCAAAAGGACGTCACATCGCTGCAGTTATACAGGATTTACACCTACATCTCTTAAATGATGGATCACCCACGCGCATTACCCCACCAAATAGTCCCCAAAGTGCGGTGGATTTAAGTGTCACTACTTTAGACTTATCTCATAAGATGACATGGAAGACCGTGCAGGATACGCATCAAAGCGATCCTTATCCAATTATAATCGACTATGATGTCTCGCGTACCCGACATATCCCAAAAAACGTATCTAAGGTTAAGCGAAATTTACGATTTTTTGATTATGAGTTGTTCTCCCGATTTTTAGAGGATAGACTTTCACAGCATACACAGGGGCTCAGTAACAGTTATGCCTTTTTATTAGAGAATATCCGCGCCTATCTTAATATATATCACCCTTTAATTCCAACGACAGGTCCTCCAAATAATCGTGGCGCCTTACCCTCATGGTGGGATCAAGAATGCGGACAGCTGGTAAGACGGCGCAAGGCGAGTTTAAAAGCTTTTCGACATTATGGCTCTCCAACATCTTATTTGCGATACAAAAGTCTCACCACGCAAATACAACGTGTATTTAATGATAAAAGACGGGAAGCGTGGAAATTATATACTACCCAATTATGCAGTACTACGTCCCTAAACAGTATTTGGACGGTGATTAAACATTTCTCTAATAATCGTACTATCTCATCCCCCTCCCAACTTTCGGCGCAGGGATACCATGACCTGTATCATACTTGGACACCAGAAATACTTTTTGACTTTTAAAGTCGGACATTTTTCCGTATTGACAGAATGTAATAATAAACAAAGTTTTTATGGTTCCGCCTAGTCAATACATTGTTTTATTAGAGAATTTTATCGTGACATAATCACTTGTCTTTACGTATGTTGGGACATGTTTCGGTGTCTAGTGACATTGACCTCATCAGCCTACGGTTATTGGCAACACTCAATGACATTAAAATAATTATTAAAACTGTCATAAAATAATTAGCAAAAAAGGTTTACTAAATACAGTCCTAAACTCCAAATTGATGGGAGAAGAAACAAACACCGACATCCATTGGTCATAACCGGAAACAGACAGTTATATTCAAAAAAGTACATTTGACTTGTACGGTATACAAAAACAAAAAAAGAACACTACGAGAAATACAAAAACAAAAGAAACACACTATGAGAATTTGTGAATGCAAACTCACACTTCCCCCATTCACAAATTGCCAAAAAAAACTTAAAACAAAAAAAAACAAAAAAAAAACATAACTATTCTTACACTAACAACAAACATTTGCATATCATTCCTTGTATGGTAGCAAAGGGCAACATACAGGGTTAAAATACAGACATGGATCACATTTGATTTGATTTAAGCCAAGCTTGAAAAGTTGTGCAGTGATACAATGGTGCCAATCTTTACCAGCTTGACACAAACCGTAAATACTCTTGTTGAGTTTTAGCACATAGTCTGGGTATTCTACACTGCGAAAACCTTCTGGTTGACTTACAAATACAGTTTCCTTAATTTTGCTATTAAGGTATGCCGATACAATGTCCAAGTGACATTTATCCCATTCACGCTCTACTCCTATGGCTATAAGGGTCCTAATAGTTTTCCTTTTTACCACAGGACTGTAGGATTCAAGGAAATCAGTACCCTTTATCTGACTGAAACCTTGAGCTATTAAACGTGCTCTATACCTAAGTACTACACCTTCTTGGTTTCGTTTAGTTTTATACACCCATTTGGTGCCTATGACAGTCTTGCCACCTGAATCTTCTGCAAGTGTCCACACATTATGTTTTTCCAAGAGGGCAATCTCTTGGTTCATTGCTTCAAACCATTTATCTTTGTCATCTCGTGAGGTGGCTTCTTGAAAAGACACCGGATCGTTATATTCTGACCTCAACATGACAATGCGACTTTTGACCTTGACTTCATTACAACACACACACTTACTGGGACGTTTTCTCTCTCTACTCGACCTGCGTAATACTGTGTGTTCAGGCTGTAATGGAGAGTCTATTACGACATCAGAATCTGACAAAGAGGCATCACTATCACTTGTTACAGAATTTTCATTTCCTGATTCGGCTACTTCGTGTTCAAATACGTCACCTCCACAATCTTTCTGCTCGACAAACACTTCTCCAACTGTTCTAGGTTCACAATCTATCTGAGTTTCAGGTTTTTCCTGGGCTTTTACAGAAAACGGAAATACATCTTCAACAAATTCTACATTCCTGGATTTAATGACACATTTCTTTTCGATGTCCCATACACGGTAGCCCCTCGAGTCATCGGGGTATCCTAGCATTGCACCAACATTTGCCCTTGGCACTAACTTTTCCACATTACGTTTATGGATCCAAACTTTACAACCAAATGATTTTAACATAAGCAATTCCTGGTCTGACAACTTTCTACTCGTCCACAGTTCAAATGGGATGTTCTTTACAGTTGATGACACACACCTATTCTTTATATAGCAGGCTGTGCTGATGGCTTCCCCCCAAAATTGAACTGGCATGCCTGACTGAATGAGCATGCACCTACTAGTGGTGAGAAGTTGCTGGTTGAGGCGTTCAGCAACGCCATTCTGTTGGGGAGAGTAAGCCATTGTTAACCTACGAACAATACCTTCCTTTTCAAGATAGTTACAAAACTCTGTACTTAAATACTCTCCACCGTTGTCTGAATGGAAAGATTTCAACTTGGTCCCTTGTGCTGTCTCCATTAGGGCCTTAACCTTGAGAAACTCATTAAATGCATCACTCTTATGCTTAAGGAACCTTACATATGAGAATCTGGTACAATCATCAGTAAATGTAATAAAATATTTGCTACCTCCAATCGATGGGTGCTCTAGCTGGCATACATCAGAGAACACAACATCAAATGGCTTCTGAGATACATGATCTCTTTCATTAAATTTAAGTCTTTTCATTTTACCTTGTTTACAAGTATCACAATCAAGATTCTTTTCTTTGGGTATAAAATCACGATCTGGAATGTTCAGAGCATGGCCAAAACGCTGATGCCATATTCCGCTAGTTACAGCTTTGTTGCTCTTAGCATACACAACCTCCACCTCGTCATTACAAGCAAATTCTTTCCCTTGTTCTACCATAAAATAATCACAATTTACCTCATACATATTTCCAACGGCCTCACCCGTAAGGAATATACCCTCATGATCTGACAATACAACTTTGCTATCGTTAATGGTTACGACTGCACCTTTCCTGGTCAAATTGACCTACAGATATTAAATTGTCTTGAAGACCTGGGACATACAACACTCTTTTCAGTTTCAGAAAAGAACCTCCACACTTGTCAGATAGCTTCATAAGCACACTTCCCATACCACATACACTAACTACGGATCCATCAGCTGTGTCTACACTACCAGAAACCTTTGGGGTGTAATCATACAGAATATCCTTATAAGGTGTCAGGTGCTCAGTGGCTCCTGAATCTACATACCACCTGCATACACAATCAGATGCATCATCCTTGCTTTCAGTTGCCACATAAGCCTTTACCTTAACACTACTAGCATTAACCTGAACACATTCGTTTGCCGCCTCATCGTCCTTTACCGTGGCAATAACCTCACGATTCTTAACCTTAACATTTTCCTTGCGTCCATTACTACAATTCCGGGAAGTATCACCTATCTTGGCACAATTAAAACACAAAACTGAACCTTTCTTTCTTGCTTCATGAACTAAATCACAGAACTTCGCAATATGGCCCTGTTCTTGGCACTTGTAGCACATGAATCCACCACTACCTGTTGGCTTGTTGACACTTTTGCTGCTGTTGACGACCCCCTTGGAATTTAAGCGCATGGCTGCCACCATTGCCTTCACGCTTTCACCCTCAGATTCTTCCTTCTTCAGCCTCGCATAAGTCTCCTGTTCTCGCTCCATCTTTAGGTTGTCCAACTTGTTCTTTCTCTCCTCCAACAATAGTTTGGCTCGCACTACCTTTACACTTAAGTTTTCTTCATTGCTTTCCAATGAACGTATCAAATTTTCGTACTCCCGTTTTCCCAGTCCTCGGAGAATAAAAGCAGCTTTGGCCTTATCCGTAAATTTTATACCTACATCGTCCAACCGTGCACACCAAGTGAGCACTTTATCAACAAATGTACGCATGCTAATGTCACTAGTTTTCTTAAAAAGACACAATTCTTCTAACATCGTCACAATTTGAAGGACTCCGGTATCGCAACATGAAGTCAGAAGATTCTGCCATGCTTCCTTAGCTGTATCCGCTTCTTTGATATCACCTAGGAAAGGGTCGGTGACCAAACCTATAAGCAAGTTTTTCGCGTCTTGATCTTTGCCCAGTTGGGCCTCGGAGTACTCTTCAACGGGTGTATCTTCTACCTCTCCTGTATCGGTCTTTCGTGGGAAACCTTGAACCGCGCCCCACAGACGCCTAGTTTGAAGCAATGCCTTTGTTCGGGTGCTCCACGCTTCCCAATTGTCGTCCTGTAACCTCACTATTGCAACTACTCGCTCGCTGCTTCCCGTAGCTGAATCCATGTTAGTATGTATACTTAAAATAAAGCGTACAAATAGTCCTCACAATAGAAAAATCGACCACAAAATTCACCAAAAACTATCTTGGATGCACACTTAACTGTCCACATGTGCGCCGCACATATCAACACCCTTTAACGACCGACATTCTCCCATCACAAAGTCCACACATTAACAGCAATAAGCGTTTAACTGGGCTCATAACCTGTCATAAAATAATTAGCAAAAAAGGTTTACTAAATACAGTCCTAAACTCCAAATTGATGGGAGAAGAAACAAACACCGACATCCATTGGTCATAACCGGAAACAGACAGTTATATTCAAAAAAGTACATTTGACTTGTACGGTATACAAAAACAAAAAAGAACACTACGAGAAATACAAAAACAAAAGAAACACACTATGAGAATTTGTGAATGCAAACTCACAAAAACAACACATACATGACTAAAATAACACTTTAAAAAGTTTTTAAAACACTGTCATAATGAAAGTTCAATAAAAAGTCTTAGAAAAAGGCTTGGTGCACTGTTTAGGTTTCCAATGCCCTGCTTCCGATAATAACCTCCGAAATCCAGCAAGAGGTGACCATACATAACTGGAAAAGAAAATCCCTGTGTGAACTATGATAAGTATTAAAACCGAAAAAGTGGAAAGCTAAACAAAGAAAAAGTGGAAAAATATATAAAAAAGGGAGTGTGGTGAACTTACGGTGTAGTTGTGGCTGCGAGAAATCGGGCCGTGCTGAGGCATACGGAGACTGTGCAGTACTGATATGGAATAGCTTGGGGGAAGCGGGCGAGGCTTCAGTCGAGAGGGGCGGGGGGAGGGTAAGAATACTGGAAATTTTGGAGGACAGGTGCGGGATGGGGGTATGGGGTTGAGGGGCGGGGTGGGGGTATGGGGTTGAGGGGGTGGAATGAGCGGATTTGTAGATCCTCGATTAAATGATAAAATTAAGGTGGTTTGTATTTAACTCTGTAATTAGTTAAGGTCTCAAAGAGTACATTATTATTTTCAAAGTTGATCTCATTGATATTGGTTAGGGGGTATTTTCTTTGGGCAAAATCTATTTCGATTTCTTCCAATATGTTCATTGTGGTACCCTTCTTAGCAAGATGCAGGATGCTCATGTCTTTGTTGATGTCAGTGAATTCATGTTTACTGTCCTTCATGTGGTTGGCCATAGCGGAAAATTTATTGTATTTTAGAGCATTAAAATGTTCACCATATCTTGTAGCAAATGACCTACCGGTTTGTCCATAATAATTAGCTTCGCATTTGGTGCATTTCAATTTGTATATGCCTGATTTACTAAACTTGTTCGTCTGGTTCAATTTGTTGGTGTTAAAAAAAATATCTTTATTTGTATTAGTTGTTTTGTAGGCTATTTTTAGACCGCGTTTCTTAAAGATATTGGAAATGCTGTAAGATTTGTTGTTAAAGTACGTGAAGACTGCGTACTTGGGTGGCTCTTTTTGTTCTGGCGTTAGGTGGGTGACCGGTTTGTTTTTAATTTTATTAATGATGTTGTTAACTATCTGTGGTGCGAATCCGTTTATTTTAGCAACTTGCTTAACGATTTTTAGCTCTTCGTTTAGGCTTGCTTGGTCTAGAGGAAGGGAGAAGGCTCTGTTGATCATGCTCAGAAATGCGGCTTTCTTTTGATTACCTGGGTGATTAGAGTCCTGCCTTATGGTTGTATGTGTTTGGGTTGGCTTTCTGAAAATTTTGTATGTTAATCTATTATTAATCCGACTGACTGTGATGTCAAGAAAGTTTATTTTATTGTTTACCGCTGATTCTGCCGTGAATTGTATATTTTTATCCAGACTATTTAATTTGTGTACCAATCCTTCTATGTTCAGGGTCGTCTCATCTAATATTACAAATACATCGTCCACGTATCTTGCCCAAAAAAATATCCCATCAATTTTGTTTATGATTTGATAAGGCTCTAGGTGATCTAAGTATATATTGGCTACTATGCCAGAGAGCGGGGAGCCCATTGACAGTCCCTCTTTTTGCTTGAAGATTTTATTATTAAAGGTGAAAAAATTATGTATAAGTGTGAACTCAAGTAGTGTCATAAATTCACTGATTTCTACTTTCGATAACGAGCTACTGCTAGACAGGTTTTGTTCAATGACCTTGAGCGAAGGTTTGATAGGAATGTTTGTATACATGTCCTTCACATCTACACTGTGTAAGGAGTGTTTGCTCATTAATTTAAGTTTCATTGTTTCATCGCAGAAATGGAGTGTGTTCTTCAGGGATTTGTTGGCTTTGTAGGTGAAATGTTTTTCAAGAAATTGTTGGCAAAATTTAGCGGTTCTGTAGAGAGGGCTGTTTCTAAAATTGATTACGGGTCTTATGGGTGTACCTTCTTTATGGATCTTGGGGAGGGCTCTCAAGGTGGGTAATCCCGGGTTCATGTTGATTAGATTATTTGTTTGTTTATCGCTGAAGATAAACATAGAGTTTTTCAGAATGCTTTTCAATTTTCTTTGTATGGACTGGGTGGGGTCTTTTTTGACTTCATCAAATTTAGAGTTTTTAAGGAAGTCATGGGTGTTATTCGATCGTCAAGAACTCAAATACTAGGCAGGGCACCAAAACATAACTGGGAAGTTGAAATTAACGATAAGACACTTACAAATTTAGTAGCGGAAACAGAAACTGCTATACGAAGACTCCCAATTGACAAGCAGAAGGAGGTTAGATTCACGGCAAATAAGGAAATCCAAAAAATAATCAGCACCAATACTAACCAGAAACCGAACCTAAATCATCTTAAAAAATTAAAGAGAAAAATCAATAGTAACGATATAATTGTCACAAAAGCGGACAAAGGGAACACGGTCGTGCTGATGGATAGGGAGGTATATGTTAATAACACCCATGACTTCCTTAAAACTCTAAATTTGATGAAGTAAAAAAAAAAAGACCCCACCCAGTCCATACAAAGAAAATTGAAAAGCATTCTGAAAAACTCTATGTTTATCTTCAGCGATAAACAAACAAATAATCTAATCAACATGAACCCGGGATTACCCACCTTGAGAGCCCTCCCCAAGATCCATAAAGAAGGTACACCCATAAGGCCCATAATCAATTTTAGAAACAGCCCTCTCTACAGAACCGCTAAATTTTGCCAACAATTTCTTGAAAAACATTTCACCTACAAAGCCAACAAATCCCTGAAGAACACACTCCATTTCTGCGATGAAACAATGAAACTTAAATTAATGAGCAAACACTCCTTACACAGTGTAGATGTGAAGGACATGTATACAAACATTCCTATCAAACCTTCGCTCAAGGTCATTGAACAAACCCTGTCTAGCAGTAGCTCGTTATCGAAAGTAGAAATCAGTGAATTTATGACACTACTTGAGTTCACACTTATACATAATTTTTTCACCTTTAATAATAAAATCTTCAAGCAAAAAGAGGGACTGTCAATGGGCTCCCCGCTCTCTGGCATAGTAGCCAATATATACTTAGATCACCTAGAGCCTTATCAAATCATAAACAAAATTGATGGGATATTTTTTTGGGCAAGATACGTGGACGATGTATTTGTAATATTAGATGAGACGACCCTGAACATAGAAGGATTGGTACACAAATTAAATAGTCTGGATAAAAATATACAATTCACGGCAGAATCAGCGGTAAACAATAAAATAAACTTTCTTGACATCACAGTCAGTCGGATTAATAATAGATTAACATACAAAATTTTCAGAAAGCCAACCCAAACACATACAACCATAAGGCAGGACTCTAATCACCCAGGTAATCAAAAGAAAGCCGCATTTCTGAGCATGATCAACAGAGCCTTCTCCCTTCCTCTAGACCAAGCAAGCCTAAACGAAGAGCTAAAAATCATTAAGCAAGTTGCTAAAATAAACGGATTCGCACCACAGATAGTTAACAACATCATTAATAAAATTAAAAACAAACCGGTCACCCACCTAACGCCAGAACAAAAAGAGCCACCCAAGTACGCAGTCTTCGCGTACTTTAACAACAAATCTTACAGCATTTCCAATATCTTTAAGAAACGCGGTCTAAAAATAGCCTACAAAACAACTAATACAAATAAAGATATTTTATTTAACACCAACAAATTGAACCAGACGAACAAGTTTAGTAAATCAGGCATATACAAATTGAAATGCACCAAATGCGAAGCTAATTATTATGGACAAACCGGTAGGTCATTTGCTACAAGATATGATGAACATTTTAATGCTCTAAAATACAATAAATTTTCCGCTATGGCCAACCACATGAAGGACAGTAAACATGAATTCACTGACATCAACAAAGACATGAGCATCCTGCATCTTGCTAAGAAGGGTACCACAATGAACATATTGGAAGAAATCGAAATAGATTTTGCCCAAAGAAAATACCCCCTAACCAATATCAATGAGATCAACTTTGAAAATAATAATGTACTCTTTGAGACCTTAACTAATTACAGAGTTAAATACAAACCACCTTAATTTTATCATTTAATCGAGGATCTACAAATCCGCTCATTCCACCCCTCAACCCCATACCCCCACCCCGCCCCTCAACCCCATACCCCCATCCCGCACCTGTCCTCCAAAATTTCCAGTATTCTTACCCTCCCCCCGCCCCTCTCGACTGAAGCCTCGTCCGCTTCCCCCAAGCTATTCCATATCAGTACTGCACAGTCTCCGTATGCCTCAGCACGGCCCGATTTCTCGCAGCCACAACTACACCGTAAGTTCACCACACTCCCTTTTTTATATATTTTTCCACTTTTTCTTTGTTTAGCTTTCCACTTTTTCGGTTTTAATACTTATCATAGTTCACACAGGGATTTTCTTTTCCAGTTATGTATGGTCACCTCTTGCTGGATTTCGTAGGTTATTATCGGAAGCAGGGCATTGGAAACCAAAACAGTGCACCAAGCCTTTTTCTAAGACTTTTTATTGAACTTTCATTATGACAGTGTTTTAAAAACTTTTTAAAGTGTTATTTTAGTCATGTGTGTGTTGTTTTAATAATTATTTTAATGTCATTGAGTGTTGCCAATAACCGTAGGCTGATGATGGTGTCAATGTCACTAGACACCGAAACATGTCCCAACATACGTAAAGACAAGTGATTATGTCACGATAAAATTCTCTAATAAAACAATGTATTGACTAGGCGGAACCATAAAAACTTTGTTTATTATTACACCAGAAATAGTTATTCGCTTGCCTATATCTTGTACATCCGGTTCCCTGGAACGTTTTTCCAGTTTAATGCAGCCTATTACAAGTAGCGAATTAAGACACACATTTCGGCACAAAAAATCATCCAGCCCAGGGATTGATGAAGTGACTTATCAAATGATCGCCCGATTTCCAGTAAACGCTCAGAGTATCATTCTTCAACTATATAATTCCATCTTATGCACAGGGACCTTCCCGGAGGATTGGAATGTTTTTCAAACTGTACCGATTCTTAAACCCATGAAAGATGCTCGATTACCGAGTAGTTATCGTGGTATTCAACTTGGATCTTGTTTCCGAAAAATTTTCCAACATATACTTCTCCGACGGCTTCAATGGTGCCTAGAATATTATAACCTGTTTCCAAAAACTCAATTTGCATTTAGGAAAAATCTTGGTACATCCGACCCCATAAATATATTCCTTACTGATCTACTCCTAGCAAAAGGAAAGAAAATGCACACAGTAGCTGTGTTCCTTGACCTCAAAAATGCATATGATTATGTTGATCCATATCTTCTTATTCAACTTCTAAGGGATCTAAATTTTCCCCTTCCTTCAAGTGCTTAATACACAATATGCTATGCCATCGTCATATTACGTTAAACTCCCCAGCCGGTGTCTTTGATTCTCGACATACTTCTTATGGTGTTCCCCAGGGCGACGTTCTAAGCGGGCTTTTACACTTAATTTACACCCGTACTTTAGAAACAGTCATATTACCGCACGCTCGCATTCTACAATATGCGGATGACATTCTAATATATTGCACTCGAGAAGAGTTTTCCTCATGTCGAAGAGATATATACCACGCCTTATCTCATGCTCATGATTGGCTACATCAATACGGATTTGAAACATCCGTAGGAAAAAACGCTGCGATGATTTTTACGCACAAACGAATTTACGACAGTTCTCCTATATTATACCGTCAAGGTCACATTCCGGTGGTGACAAGTGTCAAATATTTAGGGATTCATATTGACAGGAAAATGCAATGGGAGAGACATACGCAATACCTTCAGAGTCATCTCGCCAGTAAAATTAATGTTCTAAAGTCTCTCACTAGACGTAATTGGGGGGCGGACCCAGAATCATTATTAACGGTTTATCGTAACATCATCCGTTCTGTACTGGATTACAATTCCTTTTTTTTTATTCAATGCCCAGCATTAGGCTCCTTCGGTTAGATAGAATCCAGTTTTCTGCCTTGCGTATAATTATAGGTGCGCTTCAATCAACCCCCACAGGAGCCCTGCTAGTTGAAACCGGAGAAATGTCACTTCAGCATCGGCGTAGATATCTTGCATGTATGTACCTGCTACGGAAATTGATGATAACAACATCACCTATCGTCCCTAAATTACAACTATTAGAGGAATATTATACGCGTCGATTATTGCCCACCGTTTCTCGTCCTGCGTTACTAACCGCATATTCCATGCTTCAACCGTACCGCCATAATATATTAAAAGTCGTGCGGTTACTGATATATACTATTCCGTATGCTGGAACGTACTTTCAACCTCCTATTCTTCAGAACTCCTTACCCCAAGTCTACCAGACGTTTCAACATCATCCTGTAATCATTCCCCGTATTTTTCGGGAAATCCTTTGATCTCCTGTATCTTTTTTAACACAGATGGTTCTAAAATGGTTAACCCTGCGCGTATGGGAGCAGCCTTCTGTGCTCCGGACTTACAAATCTCCTTTCAGTATATTTTACCCCCTGACGTCTCGATATTTACAGCCGAAATTTTTGCCATACGTCAGACGTGTTTTTATATCAAAAAAACATGCCATTCGTCATGCTTTAATTTGTACTGATTCAATGAGTGTGGTGCAAGCACTTCAAAATGTTAGAGGGGCTGACAACTGGTTTTTATGTCAATTAGTGCAACAATTGTACATTTTACACACGGAGGGTCTTGAAGTCAGTATCATGTGGGTACCCGGCCATTGTCACATTGAGGGAAACGAAATAGCGGATAACCTTGCCAAAGATGCAGCAAAGGGACACGGAAAAACTTACAACATCGCCATACCAATGTCAGATCTGCGTTCTATAATTAGTTCGACGATACGGGAGGACTGGCAAGGCACGTGGACTAGCTACGCCAGAATTAAGGCCAAACACTATTTTGGGTTACAACCGACTATTTTAAACAAACCATGGTTTCAGGGAGGGAAATACACACGACGACATATCATTACAATCATTCGCCTACGTTTTAACCATGCATTAACGCCGGTGTATTTATTCCGCATAAAACGACGTGATGATCCTCTATGTTCGTGTTTACAAATGGAGGGTTCCTTAAATCATATTCTATTTCAATGTCCACTATACGACCATCAACGTGCTTTAATGTTGAGAGCTTTATACGATTTAGGGTATGCACTTCTTTTAAATGTGGCCACATTGGTACATACGCCTACAATTCCACTGGTTAGTAGCATAGTAGCATTTTTCGACAATATTAATTTAATGATTTGAAAGGGTAATCCTTTCCAATATCCATATTTGTGACCCGGTCATGTGTGTGTATGTGTAGCGAGTCACCAAGGTGGGTCACTTCGGTGTGAAGAGTTAATACCATTTGTGTCCTCGTCTCTAATTCCTATGTTTTCCTCATATGTATCTCTCCGCGTTGCGTCATATTCTTGTTTACGATTCCCCGCTACTCACTGGTCTTACGCTTTCATTCGGTAGTCGACGGTTACCCAATGATACATACCACTGCACATTAGCAATTGGGTAAAGAGTTTACTATGCCCACTTCCATACCAAGTAGTAGAAGAAGAAGAAGACGAGTAGCATATCTTCCACGCTTTCTGATTCTTTTTGTCAAAGTACTATAAGAGCAAGATGTGCTACTCATACATTTGTTTCATGTCAAACTGTTCCATGAGGAAGATATGCTACTCGTAAAATATTTTCTTTACGTCATAAACTTGTCATCTAATAAGAAATTCATAACTACGTGTAAAGTGTCCCTCCTCTGTTAATATCAGGATTATTTTATGCATACCCATATTCTTTGATTATTTATGCTCCTTACATGTCAGTGTCGGATGGTTTATTGTAAGGTTATGAATTAATTTTACACTTGTATGATGTCAAAAGATTCTGATACTTACACCCTTCCTGTGGGGCCTAGTGATTTATGTTTCGACAAGAATGAATTCATCAAGGTAAGTCTGGGAGTGAAATGGCATGCTCAGAGATCGTGTTGCTTTCGGTCTATTGGTGTTGTTTTGGAGGTTAACCAGGCAGATTGCAGATTTTGCTGGAAGTCCATGGTTTTATCCGTAGCACGACAACTCAAGATTATTCCTTGGATTTTCCACTCATAGTCTAGGGATAGACTATACCTGGGAAATTCTCTCAACAGTAAAAACCGATACCCTCGGTTGATATTGTAAAATATGGCTGAATCGTTTACTCTGTCACTAACCTGGCCTTAACCCATTACAGACTAATGGTAATAATGTCACTGGTTGAATTGTCCCAGGCAAATGATAATACACACAAACAATGCTTATTCTGTATTCATGCTGTAGGTCAGTGTGGTCCAACCCGCCTGTTCATTTTTGTTGGCCCTTGCCCTTCTTACAGCCCTTCACTCCTCGATAGTTATAATCCGTGGCGTGCCTACTTTAATATTCACTTTCATTCAGTAATATTACGAAGGAGCCAGGTGGGAAAGGAAAGCTCCCGCCAGTAATCAGTATTGTCTTTCCACGATTACGTACGGCACGAGAAGCGACCCCGACTACGTGCGACAACTGGTTGGCTGCCAGTGATTGGATGTCGATAAGTTCATGATCGTTCGTGTGCTGCAGCGGATTTCCCTAAAAAAGGGAGCGCAGTGCAGTTCGAAGAAGTTGTTTTTGACAAGATATAGTATGACAAGAGTTTGTTGTCATCGTTGTTGTGTGTGCAGTACCTAATATGGCGGGACTTAATAAACGGCGTGTTGAAGATGAGAAACTACAACTTCAGTTAAAGTGGCAGGAAAGTTACTTTATTGTTGAACATAATGGAAAACCACACTGTGTTATCTGTTCTAAAGCCTTAGGTGTTTCGAAGGAGTATAAAGTGAATAGACACCATACCAGCTTGCATAAATCAAAATATGATCAATACCAGGGAAGTGCCAGAAGTTGTGTGTTTAACGATTTGAAGCTGAAATTAACAAGACAGAAGAATATATTTCAGCAAGCATCAAACACTGTCGGTTTAAAGTCATCTTATGAGGTACGGTATGTTTAGAGCTAGCTAAAAGTAAAATGTATTTTAGGGATGGTGAGCTCATTAAGAGATGTGCTGTAAAAATGGCATCTTCATTTGGAGATAATAGGATGTCTAAACATTTTGAAGCAGTTTCCTTGTCTCATCAGACAGTTAGTAGAAGAATTAATCATATGGCTGGTGAAGTTTCAGGTTCCCTCAGGAGCATTTTGGAAAAATGTGAATTTTACTCTCTAGCTCTAGATGAGAGCACAGACATAGCTGACATCGGCCAGCTCCTTATCTTTGTCAGAACAATAAACGAAGAATTTGAAATTTCATGAAGAACTGTTGGAATTTAGATCATTAGAAACCAGCAAAAAAGGTATTTACATATTCAACGCGCTGGATGATGTCGTTTCTAAATATGGAGGTTTTGTGAAGAGTTCTGGCATTGCAACAGATGGAGCTAAAGCAATGGTTGGTCCTAACATTGGTTTAGTAGGACTATGTAAAGCAAATGGATTGAATGTTTTGTTTTTCCACTGCATTATCCACCAGGAGGCTCTCTGTGGAAAAATTATAAGGCTCAATGAGACAATGAAAACTGTTGTAAATACTGTAAATTTAATAAGGGGATGCAATAAAGCCTGTAGACACAGAGCATTTATTGCATTCCTTGACAATTTGGTAGCTGAGTATGGTGACATTTCATTGTACTGTGAAGTGCGTTGGCTAAGTGCTGGAAATTGATTGCAACGTGTTTTTTGGATTGAGGAATGAAATTCTTGCTTTTCACAAAAATGAAAACATTGGGCATGAGTATCAAGGAAAACTGGAAGAAATCCAGTTTTTAAATAATCTTGCTTTTCTGACAGATTTAACATCCCATCTAAATGCTTTAAACCTGAAACTACAAGGCAGAAAACAAAATATCTCCCAGCGTTATGGACATATTGAGGGCTTCCGCAAAAAACTTGTTGTAATGCAAATAGCATTGAAGGCAAATAATACGGCACACTTGCCATCTTGTCAGCAGTTGAAAGAAGAAAAAGTGACATAATTTTTAGTATGTTTCATGAAATAATAATAGATATCAAGAAAGCGTTCCAGAACAGATTCCAGGATTTTGACGCCCTAAAACCAAAACTTGCACCGTTCAACAACCCCATGGATATTGAAGTGAGTGAGGTGCCCTGCGACCTTCAAATGGAAATTTGTGATCTTCAGGCAGACCCATTCTACCAGACTAAAAAGTGTGATATCCCTGAAAATTTCTGGAAACTGATTTCTAAAGAACGTTTTCCTAAACTGCTTAAATTCTCTCTGCAAGTGTTATCGCTGTTTGGCAGTACGTATATGTGCGAAAGTGCTTTTTCTGCTCTCAAACAAATTAAATAAAAAACGAGAAATTGAATTGAAAGTGCTTCACTGGAATCGAGCCTGAGACCTTTGCCTTACTCAACTTACAGTGGACATTGATACTTGAATCAGGAAAGCAGTGCCAATCTTCACATTGATTTCTCGACCGTAAAATGAAGTGGTATATTAAACTAGTAATATTAAACTTCTTTTAATACAAATGTTAATAAATGTTTTTGGGTAAAATATGTAATACTTTAGTTTCTGGAATGTCTCTGGCCCTCACGTTCCTTTAATAAAGTTTGATTGGCCCTCGAGTAACTAAAGGTTGGACCACCCTGCTGTAGGTCATACATGCTCCATTTAAAATCTTAAAATATCAGACATTGCCAAATAGTAATTCTCCATGTCAGCCGTGTGGTAAGGAAGAATGGCAAACTATGAAGCCATGATCACACATTTCAAGCCCATAGTAGGCCTAGTTCCTCATAGGCTACCTGGTGTTCTTTTTGTCTTCCAGAAAAACTTCTCGGTGGATCAGTTCCTGCAGGACCACAGGAAGCGAGCAAACCTGGAGACAATGCGGGACGATCTGGGCATCTACCTGAAGGTGCTGCGCTCTGCCATGATCGAGCTGATCAACAAGGACTATCAGGACTTTGTCAACCTGTCCAGTAACCTCATCGGTCTGGATAAAGGTATCCACAGCATCCAGGTGCCTCTGGGTCAGCTGAGGGAGGAGGTGTTGGTAAGTGGTTATCAACTCTCAGACAAGGAACTTGTGTAGCTGTGCACTGTTAGGAGCAGGGGGAGCTAACTGCCGGACTCTTCATCATCGGCTTTAACTCGAATCCGAGTATAAATCTTCTTCCTTCAATCCAGTTTGTGGATGTGTTTATGGTGACTAAAGAGTCCAATCCTGGCATGGAACAAGCGTCCACACAAGTCACATAGTATTGCTGGAGGAGGACGTGGTTGGGATGCTCGAAGTTTCCTAGCTTGACGCATGGCCTCTTCATGTGTGCGTCGATCCCTTTCAAACGTCTTTACCGTATCCGAGATGGTACGGCGCGAAGTTGAGCGGTCTTCAGCCAGCGTGTCGCAGGTTTGTGAATCAAGACCTGTCAATTTCAGGGTCTGCTTAAATTGGTCCTTGTAGCGCCTCTTAGGACCACCATGAGGTCTGGTGCCATAGCATAACTCACCATATAGCATTTGACGAGGTAATCTCACATCATCCATCCGATGGACATGACCAATCCATCTAAATTGGTGACCTATTATGGATGATTCTATGCTGTTGATTTGAGCCTTTTCCAGAACAGCAATATTGGTAATGCGGTCTTCCCATTTAATCCTCAGGATTGATCGAATTTTTTGTAGGTGGAAACGCTCAAGCTTCCTAAGATCACGTCGGTAAAGGGTCCACGTTTCACAGCCATACAACAATGTAGAAATGACTACTGCTTTGTACACCATAGGCTTTGTACTCATGGACAGATCTTTATTCATGAAGACCCGGTGCACTAATCGTCCATATGCTGCATGGGCTGCGCCAATTCTCTTATCCACATCCTGCTCACAGATACAGCTCACAGAAATGGTACTGCCCAGGTACGAGAAGTGGTCTACCTGTTCTAATGGCAAATTTGAGATGGAGATATTGAACTGAGGAAGAGGTGTGCCTGGTGAAGGTTGTGCCAAGACTTTAGTCTTATTGACATTTATGGTAAGACCAAAGCGATCACATGCACTTTTGTAACAATTAACTGACTCTTGCAGCTCTTCTGGTGTGAGAGTTGGACTAGGGTGAATAGAAACAGATATATGCTAACACCTGGTTAATATGTTTCGTCATTGCCATCTACAATTCTCAAGCCGTGTCATAAGGTTTGTCAACACCGCCCATCTGTCATCTGGGAGGCCTAGAGCAAGCACATGGTAATTGCTAACACTGCGTAAACACACAGATTTTGACATAAAATGTTTAGAAAAATGCAACAGAACACGACGTCTGATAAATCTACACATAAATATCACAAATACAGGATAAATATTATCTTGCTCTGTCAATTCCAAAAAAGGTAATAATAAAACGCTGTAATGTACCTGAATGTCCCAATGTCTCAAATTTTCTTTTCTTGCTGCTATACTCACTGCCGTCATTGACAGGCTCAGAAAAATTATTTAAAAGTTTGATAACAGTACAGAACACCAGAACTGGAGTAAAAAATCAGTGCCTTCATCAATTAGAAACTTCCTTGAAAATGACTTTTCAGAGCTGTATCTTTTGCTTCTTTCCTCAACCATGCACATTTTTCACTGTAAAATTTTGTCACTTGAGAAAGAAAATAATTCAGTTGTAGAAGTGCATGAACTATTAGAATCTGTCCAATCTTTATTGAAAGGCAGACTTGAAGGTCAATTCATTCCCCTTAAAGTCAGACAGATGTTAAATACATTTTCAGAAGATGGTTTGGATAAAGAATGCAAAGTATTTATGGAGAATGTATCTTGTTTCTATGAAACCTGCACTGAGTACTTGGATAAATGGATGCATCCTATAGAGGAATTAAAGTGTTTCAAATGGTTGAAACAAACATTAAAGACCTCAGCTTTGACGATATTGTACCATGTATTCAGTACTTACAGTCAAAAGGTGTAGAAATAGATGTTTCAAAATTATTCGACCAGTTCTGCAATGTAAGGGCTTATTCTAAAACTTCAACTTTGGATAAAGATACTACACTAGACCAACAATGGTCTGTTTTTTTAATAAGTGCCAGAACATTGAGTTATTTTCTGAACTTTTGAACATTTGCCAGTTTTTCTTTGCCATACCAGGCAGCAATGCCTCCACTGAACGTGTGTTTTCATTCATAAATGCTCAATGGACGAAGGAAAGGAACGATTTGTTGGTAGAATCAGTGAAAGGAATGTTTCTTGTAAAGTTCAATTTCAAAGATGTGTCGTGTGAAGAATTTTATAAATATGTACTTCAAGAAAATAACTCGCGTCTTCTTTCAAAAGTAGGTTCTGTTGAAAAATACAGCTTCAAGGAAATGAACTGCAGCAAGTAAGGCATTTCCTTTTGTAAAAAGTTGCATGTAATATATGTATAATTTTGTTATCGATTGAAATTGTCGGGCATTTTTCTTAAATGTCCTGCATTTGGAAATTTTCAGTTGGTAACCCTAGGTGTATGTTGTATCCGACATGTTGGCAATGCAATATGACGTCAATGTGTCAGCCACAAACATCTGCCGTCATTGAACAAGCTATAAACAAAACCCTTCATTTAAGCAATATTAGTGATATTAATTCCTAATGACTCCCAGAAAGGTATGTGAATGATATATGATGGGTGGGTGTGTAAAGTGCGTTAAGTCAAGAAATGGTGTGAACTGAGTTAATACTGGCATCGAAGAGGGGAGGGCGAACTACTTGTGCGTGTATAGTGCGTTATGTCCTTCCCGTCATGACTTACCACACTGAGTGCTATTCAACACTTGATTCTGTGCGTGCAAAGAGCGTTATATCGGTTTGGTAGTGACTAAGCGCATTACTCATTCGCGCTCCTCGTGAAGTTGCCCAACAATATAATTAATAAATTCTTACCCCAAGCATCACTCATTATAACTGTGTGATTATTAAACTAAATTCCCGCCAACTGGAAGGTCACATAGTCCATTGTCAATCGCCATTTCCCAGCTGTTCTGCTTGTTGGCTAGTGACAGGCCTTGTTGCGGTACCTTCTCATCATCATCATCGGCTTTAACTCGAATCCGAGTATAAATCTTCTTCCTTCAGTCCAGTTTGTGGATGTGTTTACGGTGACTAAAGAGTCCAATCCTGGCATGGAACAAGCGACCACACAAGTCACATAGTATTGCTGGAGGAGGACGTGGTTGGGCTGCTCGAAGTTTCCTAGCTTGACGCTTGGCCTCTTGTAGTTTTGTTTCTTGCTTCAGCCAGGTGGCATTTGAGGGTGCGTAAATGTGCGGGAGCCGACGTCAAAGATCCCCTTCGGGGAAAAATTCCGGCACCCCGGCGTCTCTAAAAGCCACAGTAGTTAAAAGGGACGTAAAACCAATAACATAATTATTATTATTGTTTCTTGCTTTGCGAGGCTTAAAATGAGCCTAGATTGGTCCTTCTACTTCGATCCTTTGAAGTCACGTAATTTGGTTCTGATCGGTGAAACGGTGTAGATTAGTGCCAAAGGGCCTAAATGCAGTGAATGGAGTGGTCTGTTTGAAATTTGAAGTGGACAGTGTTACCCACAGGATTCCAAAGGATAACTAGGTAAAATTTGGTTTAGATCGGTGAAAGGATGAAGATTTGAATAAATAAGACAGACAGACAGACAAACCAATATTGAGCTTTATATTAGCCTATATAGGCGAGATGTGGGTGTGCAAAGTGTGTTAAGTCATAATTTATGAGACACCTCGTGTTGTTTGGCTCTGTAACTACGTGAATTTACATGGAATTTATTATGACGAGTTATCCCATTGTTGTGAACAATATTATGCTCCTGAATTCATCATTCAAATTCATCATTCCATAACTCGATGGGTTTCGAATTGATCGTTAATACTTGATTTTCTCAAAACTAGTGAATTGTGACATAACGCACTTTACACACCCTCCCGTCATATGTTCAATAATCTATCACGTTGTGGTTTGGTTTCGGTTCTAGAATTCTAGACAATTAATAAAATATTCTTACCAACTTAGAGACTGCCTTAGATAATAAATTCTTCACTTTTTGCCCACAGATGCACTCAACATAGTCACAATAGGACTCCAAGCTTAATGCTGACAGTCGAACAATAATGCTCCACTGCTCACCTAATTTAAAAATAGGTAGCTTTCTAATGAAATGTACCTAAAGTCACTTGTCAACTGAGTTCAGTTCATAATGTACTGGAATATAGAGGCCACCTTGCCTTATATAACCCCTGGCACTATACAGATTGTGAAGGGCCTAGGCCTACCAAGCGACCGCTGCCCAGTCATTTGGCCTGCAGATATTGCGGTGACGCGTGATCAGCTCATCGGGTGTCCTAGGTCGTTAATCTTGGTTTTCGCGATCGGGGCGCCGCCTCACTGTCAGACAGCTACTCAATTGTCCTCACGAGGCTGAGTGTACCCCGTTCCAACCCTCACGTCTGTTTCTAAAATCCTTGACGGAGCCGGGAATTGAACCCGGGGCCTCCGGGTGAGAGGCAGGCGCGCTACCCCAACACCACGGGGCGGCACAGGAAGATATATACCTAAACTAAATTACTAGGCACTGAAAGTCCACCTCGCTGTAGTGATATAACCAGTTACGGTATTTTACAGTCAGGCACACAACACATCCTAGGCATCTGAAATATTAGTGAAGAACTTGTTAGTTAAATTCATAACCAAGTATTGGTTACACATGCAACTTAATACGGGAAATACTCACTTCTACAAATTTCAGCAGGTCTGATTTACCACGAGGAATTTCAGGGGTGTTCAACTAGTTAATATGAAATGCTTTTAAATGCTGTTGGTCATCGTCATCATCTTGCACAGTTTCCAGCCACAGGCCGGGTCTGTTTGGAACACAAGCCTCTCCAACGTCTTCTGTCTTCCCACCATCTCTCAGCCTCCACCCTAGTCCAGTCTTCTCCTCTCTTCTTCACGCTTTCTTCCACCCCCTTCAGCCACCTATCTCTCGGTCTCTTTCCTTCCCACTTCGTCTCGTGTACCCTCCTGGGTATCCTCTTCTCCTCCATTCGTTTTACATGTCCATACCATCTAAGTCTAGATTTCTCTATACCATCCTGTAATGGTTCCTCCTTCATTAATTCTCTGGTCCTCTCATTTCTTATTCTGTCCATCTTTGTAGCTCCAATACTGCTTCTCAAGAACCTCATCTCACTGGCCTGTATTTTGCTCTTCTCCCTTCCTTTCATAACCCAGGTCTCCAAGGCATACGTCAGGATAGGGACATAGTACGTCCGATATATGATCTTTTTGCTGTTCTGAGGGACATCCTTGCTCCATAACATGCTTCTCACACTCCTCCGGAATGCTTCTGCCTGCCTCCCCCGCTCATTTATTTCTCTATCGTATTCTATTAATTATCTTGTATCAGGCTTCCCAGATTCTTGAAACTCTCCACTTTCTTCAGCTGTTCCCCACCAATTGTTATTCCCGTTGTGGTTCTTTCCTTCTTCCTTGTTGTGATCACCATCTCACTCTTATTTATGCTGTTGGTAAACAATATTATTAACAACACACAACTTGAGAATGGTTTATTAGTTGCCGAGTTAACAAGGGCAGTATGTTGGCAGCAAGTGCGAGCCACGCTGGAGGAGGCCATGGTGGAGGTGTGTGCGCGTGTGGAGGAGCGTCGCCAGCTGCGCCTCAAGAAGCAGAGTCTGCAGAGCCTCAGCACAGTCCGCACGCTGCTCCACAAACTGAACTCTCTGCTGCAAGCCGAGGTTTTGGAGCCCGAGCTGGTGGAGAGGGCCGCCTCGCAGTACAACCAGCTGCAGTTCAGCCTGTCCAAGTGCGGCCCCCAGCTCTACCAGCAGGTAACACCAACATATAACATAACATATAACATCATCATCATCGGCTTTAACTCGAATCCGAGTATAAATCTTCTTCCTTCAGTCCAGTTTGTGAATGTGTTTACGGTGACTAAAGAGTCCAATTCTGGCATGGAACAAGCGTCCACACAAGTCACATAGTATTGCTGGAGGAGGACGTGGTTGGGCTGCTCGAAGTTTCCTAGCTTGACGCTTGGCCTCTTCATGTGTGCGTCGATCCCTTTCAAACGTCTTTACAGTATCCGAGATGGTACGGCGCCAAGTTGAGCGGTCTTCAGCCAGCATGTCCCAGGTTTGTGAATCAAGACCTGTCAATATCAGGGTCTGCTTAAATTGGTCCTTGTAGCGCCTCTTAGGACCACCATGAGGTCTGGTGCCATAGCATAACTCACCATATAGCATTTGACGAGGTAATCTCACATCATCCATCCGATGGACATGACCAATCCATCTTAATTGGTGACCTATTATGGATGATTCTATGCTGTTAATTTGAGCCTTTTCCAGAACAGCAATATTGGTAATGCGGTCTTCCCATTTAATCCTCAGGATTGATCGAAGTTTTTGTAGGTGGAAACGCTCAAGCTTCCTAAGATCACGTCGGTAAAGGGTCCACGTTTCACAGCCATACAACAATGTAGAAATGACTACTGCTTTGTACACCATAAGCTTTGTACTCATGGACAGATCTTGATTCATGAAGACCCGGTTCGCTAATTGTCCATATGCTGCATGGGCTACGCCAATTCTCTTATCCACATCCTGCTCACAGATACAGCTCACAGAAATGGTACTGCCCAGGTACGAGAAGAGGTCTACCTGTTCTAATGGCAAATTTGACATGGAGATATTGAACTGAGGAATAGGTGTGCCTGGTGAAGGTTGTGACTTGTGTGGACGCTTGTTCCATGCCAGGATTGGACTCTTTAGTCACCGTAAACACATTCACAAACTGGACTGAAGGAAGAAGATTTATACTCGGATTCGAGTTAAAGCCGATGATGATGATGTTATTTATGGTAAGACCAAAGCGATCACATGCACTTTTGTAACAATTAACTGACTCTTGCAGCTCTTCTGGTGTGAGAGTTGGCGACGCAGCATCATCTGCATACAACATGTTAGTAACCTGAGTTTTCCTCGAGGAGCGGAGACTAGTTAGATTGAAAAGCCCTCCATCAAAACGATACTTGACCTCCACACCTGGGATGTTTGTGGGTGAATCATAAAGCATTGCAACCAAGTACAGTGCAAAAAGCGTTGGAGCCAGTACACATCCTTGTCATCATCATTTCCCCTTTCCCAGTTGACACTGGGTGGGGGCAAATATGGCTCCTCTCCACTTTGTTGTGTCGTTCCACCATTCCTCTTCCGACACAGTGTTCCAGTCCAGGTTCCGTTTTCTAATACTATTCTCCACCGAGTCCATCCAACGCATTCTTGGTCTTCCTCGTCCTCTCTTCCCTGTCATCCAACGTTCCAGTGCTCATCTTGGTAGCCTTACTTAATTCATCCGTTTGACATGTCCAAACCATCTCAATCTGTTTTGCTCCAGTTTGTCATTTAGTTTCTGTACTCCCAGTTCTTTCCGTATATCTTCATTTCTCACTCTGTGCCTCCTCGTTTTCTGGACCATACTTCTCAGGAATCTCATCTCAGCTGCTTGTACTCTGCTCTCATCCCTCTTAGTCATTGTCCAAGTTTCTGCTGTATATGTCATTATAGGAATATAATATGCTTTGTACATAACTTCTTTAGCCTTAATTGGTATATCCTTGTTGCATACTAGTCCCCGTACCTGTTGGTAGAAAGCACTCCCGAGTTGTATTCTTCTGCTAATTTCCAAATCTAGTCTTCCATCTTCAGTCAGTTCACTTCCCAAGTATTTGAAGTGTTTCACCACTTCCAATTCCTTATCTCCTACTTTGATTACTCCTTTTTCTTCTTTCTTATCTCTACTCATCACCACTGTTTTACTCTTCTCCACATTTATCTTCAATCCCCATTGCTCAATCTTTTAATTTATTACGTCTAACTGTTCTTGTACCTCCATCTCATCCTCGCCCCAGATCACGTCGTCGTCTGCAAACAACATTATCCTGTACATTAAAAGGTTATCGTGTTTGTAGCCATTTGTACCCAATTGTGAGGGGTTATTCCTTAATCCTGAATACAAATTCATATCAAATATTTTCTTGCTTGGTCAATAAAAAAACCAATTTCTACAAATAATCTGAATTCCTGTTTTGGTTCGTCATTTACTCCAATTTGATGAAACTATTGTCTTTGATTTGCTAACTTAACCCTCCGTCGGGCACAACCTAAATAATAACACTGTCAGGCGCAACTAATACGTCAGATTATTGTATCGCCTAGCATCATCTCATTTATCTGTTGTATTTTTTAACTCGAAGTAAGGAAAATATCCAGTTAAAATTATACAAATTATAAAATTTTCAATTTTTACTAAAATCCAAGAACTAATCACATGTAATGAACAGACTGAAGCTTCTGCCACAGATTGAAACAAAGGAATACATACGGTACAGTATGCTAAACCAGTCTGGTGAAAGAAAATTAAAGAAACATTGAATTTACTAATACTCACACGATAAGGCGCACTTAATCTCCCGGATGAATTGGCTCATCGCTGAGTAGCGAAGGGCCCTGCAACAATGATGACTTGACCCTTACGCAACTGGTGGGGAGAACGTGTACCTTTCATGGATAAACTCAAGCCTGGGTGGGTAAATGTATTTCCTCTTAATGTCCCATGTTAGCACAGTGCGCCCGACGGAGTTCTTGTTGCGAAGAAAAGTTTAAAAACACTGTGTTAAAATATGATTACCATCATATGGTTTGTTTGTCAAGGCTCTGTAAAGACTTTTTGTCTTCACACGAAACATTAATGTTTGAATTTAGTAATGTTGTCTACTCAGATCCAGTTGAGAGTAAGAGCCCCGAGTGTTGCCGAGCGAGCAAGTAATGGTCCACATGTCGCTGTAGCATGACTTTACTACAGTTGCAGCAGTTGGCAGCATAAAACTGGTCAATAATTATTTCTTAATGGCTTCGGTGGCGTAGTCTAAGTCGTCGGATTTTTAAGAGCATTTAAGTCCTTCAGTATGCCTTCCTTCGGAGCGAAGTTAAGCCAGAGGGCCCATGTGAGATTTATGGAATGTAAAAGAACCTACCACTGCAATTGGTGGTGTGTAGCCAAATTTGAACGTTATATTTGGCTGGTTAAATATGCTCTATCAAGTTCTATCGTGGTGTTAGTGAGAGTAGCATCTGGTAGCCAAATTTGGAACTACAGTAGAACCTCGGTAATCCGAGGTAATTGGGACCAAGAGGAGCTCGAATTTTGGAAATCTCGGATTACACAAAGTTACGAAATGTTAAGACCTTTAATTTAAAATTAGATATTCTTACAGTAAATGGCATTATTTTATCAGTTATTGTATAATGTGTTGCAGTTGGGCTTTGTTTCAGAAATACAAAACAATATTCTACAAAAGAAATGCAAATATGTACACATTTACTTAAAAGTACAGTCTGAACAGACACTGGCTAGTTGGCGGGAGGGCGATAGCGAGCAGAATTGTAAACAACGCATGCGCGCATCTCTGCCCCTCCGCCAAAGACCTTAGGTAAGCTATGCGTTTCACTGTCATCCACCTCGGATTAAACGGAGGCTCGGACTACCGGGACTCGGATTACCGGGGTTCTACTGTACTTGAAATTGAACTTGTTCCTCGGGCTTTCCATTAAATTACCCAGCTATGGACATTGGCTGCGATTCAAATATAATACAATAAATATTTCTTCAATGAAGAAGTTGCAGGGTGTTTATTTGTCCGAATGAGAACACTTGCGTGGTTCATGCTGGAAGGAAGAGTTCCCACTCGTTGAAGTGTGCGCAATATGCACCTACAATCCCTCCAAGTAAATGCTGAGTAGAGCTAGTGGCTCATGACCGAGTTGTTCCAGGTCCTAGTGGCAGGTTGTTGGGCCATGAGAGCTTACACACCGAGGATGCAATTGATACTGAACCTTCTCACACAACTCCAGTCTTGTTTAATTACAGATGCGGACCAGTAAACTGGTTTTCATAAACGTGCATCGTTGTCTCGCCCCTTCCTAGGTCGCCCTCGGAAAAATGAAGTAAGGCTCTCAACCGACCTGGTTGGTCGAATACTGTCTGTAACTTAATATCACCAGCGCCATGATTTCCGACCCGCTGTTCAGTAGATACTTTCAAAGCTTTTATGATTACTATTTCTGGAGGAGAAACATCCCCACTTTGAAGGGCTAGAGTAGTATGTCTGAATGGTTCCCCATCATTCAAACCCGAATGTACTCGAGGAGATAAGATGATGCAAGTGACACACTTGTCTGTGTAGGACGCGGAGAAGATCTGCGGACGGCTGACGTCCAGTCTGCACGAGATGTTCCTGAAGAGCGTGCGCGAGCACGATGCGAAGGGCGTGTCCCGCTGCCTGCGCATCTACGTGACGCTGGACGAGATGGAGGCGGTGGAGCGGCTGTTCCGCAAGAAGGTGGTGGCGCCGGCCATGCACGACGTGATCAGCGAGCAGGCCCTCAACTCCGACCCCCGCGGCCTGCAGGGGTTGTACTGCGGGGTGCTGGCCTTTGTTGACACCACCATGAGGGAGCTGCTGGAACTCACCACTGAGGGCACCAGGTAACATTCGTTTTAACTTTTAGAGACATCGGATAGGGATCTTTAACGTGCCAGTAAAGCGTCCCACATATTTGCACAGCCTCTGCTCCAGGATTCGATCCCGCAGCCTTGCGTGCAGCAAGCATGAACATAACCACCAGTCTGATTATAGAAAGGAGACTGTGATGTCGATGCCTCTAGTGACCAGCAGAGGTTATTGCAGTAACGTAAATATGTAGTAACGATGTTATTGCAGTTCTGAAAGTGATGAGTCCATTTGCCATACAACCATACTGGGCACACAAGTTCTAAAACTAAAAGACACGAATCTTTCACCAATAAAGTTAGAAACACCGAACCCCAAAATATCAGAAATATCCTCATGCAGTGTTATTCTTTTCCATAATGGTCCGTATTGACGAAGTTAATCAAAAGAAAAGAGTTTTTCCGCCTTTTCAATACAAAAATTTTCAGCTTCTATGCCCAAGATAGCGAGTTCAAACCCGGCCGAAGCCGTTGGATTTTTTAAGAGCGTTAAAAATCCCTCATTATTACTTCCTTCGGAGGGGAAGTAAAGCCGGCGGTCCCATGTCATAGATTTATGGCATGTTAAAGAACTTTCCACTAATTGCACCTGTGTGAAGCTAAATTGGATAGGTTAAGAATGTAAACAACGCTCTTAGGTTTCTACCTTCTTTGCCAAGAGCCGACTGCGGTGGCGTCTAGTAGCTAAGTTCTGAACTTGGCCTAGTAGTCGTTGACGGTGGCACTTGGTGGCAAAATTAGGAACTATTTGAAAAATTCTAAGTTGCAGTACTTAAATTAAAAAACAGATAACATACACTAATACAGTCATCACAATTAACACCGGTTATCAGACAGATTCTACACACACCCAAAGCACACGGGGCTACATGACCGCGTTGTCGCAGCCCCTAAACTTAAGAACCAACCACAAAAATTTTCATAACCTCAATTACCTCCTTCTTCAGCCTGTCTTTCATTAACATAGAAGAACTTTACATTTTATACTCACTCTTAAGTTTCAACAAACAACGCCCATGTCCACACAGAAGATGACTGCACGGCCAAGCAGAATGCAACAAAGGAATACGCCCCGATATGGCCGCTCATCCAAATTAACCTAATACATAATAGAATAAATACCGTTGGTCATTACATTGCTAGGCCACAAGGCACTGTCACCACAAACGAGAGAATGCCCCGACCTGCAACACGAAAGCCTGAAGCTCACAAACGAACCTCAGTACCCACAAGCAAGGATTACTAATCAAAAAGCCACGAGGCCTCAATCTACCCAAATACATCACCGCAAAACTAGGCAATACTACCTCCTAACTTGTAATAAACTTTGTTTTTCTATGACTTACAGTTTTTTTGAGTCTTCAATTCATTGGTTTGTGTTCCCAGGGAACTACCCGACCACATGTCTTGATGGTTCAAATGCACAGAACCCAGCCAACCCACACTTGGTTCTTTGAAAAGAAAGGAGGTCTGCCACCATAACAGTCACTGAAAGCATGTTCTTACCAAAGACAGAACCCAAGTTTGTGATGGCTTTAATCATTAAATTTAGTGTCCAAAAACAATTGATGTGCAGGATGTGGTTTCATTCTTAAATGTTTGAATTTTCTAGGGTGGTATTAGTTTTATGTGGCCGTAACACAGGGTGATAGTCTGGTCCACAATCACAACCAATAATTGGCTTAAATAGTCCAGTGATCAAGGAGACATGACATGTTTCGATCGTAGGACACAGACAGTGGCCAGTTCTTGAACTATTATAAATCAAGCAAGACACGTTTGTTGACAGAACTTTTGATCTTTCATGTGATGTGTGTATCTATCGGTTGTGTTTATATTTTGGGTTTGAGAGCGAGATGTTGGATTCTTAAATTATCGATGTTTTTTGCATAGTTAGGTTTTGTCGAACAAGGGGCAAGACACTGAGATGGAATGTTGTTGTTGTTTCAGTCAATCGGCGAATCTCCCGACCGTCAAGGGATTTGATTTCTTGGTGAACAGCTTTTGGCCCGAAGTGGAGGAACGGTTGGAATTACATGTGGCATCTATTTTTGCCCCGGGACATCCTGAGGTTTTCTACGAGGTAAGTAGCGTCGGCACTGTGAAGTTATTAGTAATAATGCATGTTTGGACCCAAGGACCATCTCATGGGAATGTGCATAGAAACAATTGCGCCACCGCTGGGGTCTTGTGGGACAGTGGTCATGTATCTCCTTATCTGCTCAGCGGAGTCGTAACCAACTTGGTTGCCAACACTCTTTTGTCAGTGATGATAAAGGTTAAGTAAACATTGAACACAGAAATACATTGTTGTATTTTCCGTTTAATTACAGAAGCGAATATTACTCGCATATTCTTAACACATCCTTGACAGCCCCGAGAAATGTCGGTAATCCTGCGGCATTGAACTATTTCACATTGAGTAGAACATTATTGTAGATGTATGTGTGCCACTTTGATTGACTTTCCTTCTGCTGGCTCAGTCAATGAGAAGATTGAGGATTATCGTTATCGTGAATTAGTGGAATGTTCAGGCCTCTAGGTACTGTAATATAACCAATGTACAGACTGTCCTCAAATATACTGCATCTGCTCTTTCTGTAAGCTGCCACTTCACACTCTTGAGCACTACACTCATACCAACTTTAAAGATAAATCTGGGTTATTTCAACAATGTGAAAAAAAATCCACAGCCTGCTTCCAGTCTCCCACCTGGTCAGGAATGGAATGAATGAAGCCCCTATCTAGCGGTGAGGATATGAACTGTGCCGGCTGCCGAGGCCTGACGCACTCCTCTGGGGCAATGATTAAATGAATGACAGATGAAATGAAATGATAGTGGAGAGTGTTGCTGGAATGAATTGTTGACAGGGAAAACCGGAGTACCCGGAGAAAAACCTGTCTGCCTCCGTTTTGTCCAGCACAGATCTCACATGGAGTGACCGGGATTTGAACTACGGACCCAGCGGTGAGAGGCCGGCCTGCTGCCGCCTAAGCCACGGAGGCTTCAACAATGTATGTTTTCATAATCTAGTGCGGTCCACAAGGGATGTGACAAGTCCAGGCAATGTGGTAATATCCGAGCCCGCGACATACAATTCACCTTAGTATCACGGTGCCCGATTCCTCAAACTGTGCAGTAGAGAGACTCTCACAATCGCAATAATCAAAAAATAAATAAGAAGCTGAATGTTGTTCCTAAAACTAGGGTGTTTGTTTGTGTACAGCGCTACTGTGACTCCATGGACTTCCTGGCCAAGCTGGAGAGGTGCTGCGGGACCCAGACCCGAGTGAAGAGGCTCCACGCTCATCCTCAGTACACAGCCTTTCTGCACCGCTGGAACCTCCCCGTCTACTTCCAGATCAGGTAACAATTCCTTGTCATTGGTGACATCATGGTAAATAAGGTTTGGAACTTAAGAAAGTCTTATTTCTGAACAATAAGAGGGAATCTAGGGTCCCTGACACCATTTAAAGCAATTTTATTTTGCCTATAAATGCATATTTTGCTCATCTCTACTTAGTATAAAACAAAGTCCCCAATTCTTGGATATCACTTGAGAACCACTGGATGGATTTTGATGAGGTTTACACCATTCGGTAAAGGATTTTTCGAGGAAGATTTATGTAGAAAAACATTCATTTGTGACCAAAGGAAGCCGAGCAGTGAATCGAGTCAAAGAAAAACCTACCGTCCGTGCGCCTTTTAAGCTTACGCTGGGTAAACCGTTAATGATACCAAGCAAAGCCGGTGCAGGTTGCTAGTAAAGTTATATTTGGTTATATTTTGAACATTTTCGTTTAAATTTTGACAAGGCACATGCCATCTCGGAGGAGTTACAAATGGTACATTAAATGTATTCCCAGATAGCAAGACCTGATTCGAAGTAAAAGCCTCCGAACAGATGCCGCAGCTCAGAGCAAGGACCCAGTACAGGTCCGGTAGGCTCTATCGAATGTGCCCCTGTATTATCGTGTGGTAGCAAGTTGTTAAACTTCCACATTTCTGACCTTAAGTCGGTGAAATTCTCACAGATAACTCGATGCTTGGAAATTAACATGTACACCAAATTTCATTGTAATTGTTTAAATATCTTTCAAGATAAACGTATTAGTAAAATATTTATGCAATATAAAACCACAAAAATCAGGACCTTCCATTGCTGTTAGCAGTTCAGTGTTTTGATGTACTTCAGAGATGTTGCTGCAGTATTGTTTTAAAATACTCTTGCAAAATATATTTTTTCTCGTCAAGTCAAAGTATACTTCAGTGTAGAGATCCAAATTGCCTTGTGACTAACGGTGACGCATATCACTTAACGTGCTAGTGTAAGCTGAAAAACAAAAGTTCACAGCATTTGAACAGGGGATCCAAATGGTTTTCAACACAGATTCTGAGAACTTTGGAAATACAAATGTCATTCCTTGCAAAACTCCAACAATGTCTGTCTTGGTCCTGTCATGCATCTGCTTCTTGATTAAAGTTTGCTGTTCTGGCCCTTAATACCACAATAACTAACTTACCAGGATGACCACCCAGATTGATAAAGAAAGCGAGGCAGACTATCTACCGTTAAGTGACCGATCTTTCCGTGTTTGTTGGATGCTCTCCATGCAGTCAAGTCATGGGAGAAGATTACCGGTACTACACTCGCACAAAAACAAGCGTTTGTCGGCTTTTGTGACGATATTTTAAACGGGCAAGGTGGTTTCACTACTATGACATTAGGGTAAAACCTAGATGAATATCAAGATGCAGAAGAAAGTGACATTCAGTAGTTAGACTTCGATAAAGATAATCATGGTTTCAGACATGAAAGCGATGAGGATATTGTACGGAATTTGACAGTCGGTGAGGTAAACTGAGATCCAGTACATATCGAGTGAAAGAGTGATGCAACGGAAATCACGAAAGTTCCCACAGTCAAGCTAGTGTGTCTATAGTCACACTTATCTCTTATATAGAAAATCAAGATGAATTTTCGTTCTCATATATTGTTTTCTTCAGAATTGTACAATCTTAAATTAGAAAAAATAAACCACCTAAGAAACAAAAAGTGATGACAGTCATTTTTCTTAGTTTTTAATATTGGTAAAGCCCACATAGTGTGTCATACAATACTATGTTATAAAGTATTATATTTATTTTAAACATTAAAAACATTAAAGCTTAAAAACATTACTGTGGATAATTCGCGGAAATTCGTGCATTGATTGCCGCGAATTATCAGAAGTGCACTGTAAAGAAAACAACGAAAGAAGCTAAAATTCGCGTTTTCGTGCGAAATTCATGCATAATTCGCAAAATTCGCGTCTTCATGCGAAATTCGCGAAATTTCGCGACTTCAAAACCCATTTTTTTCGCCATTTTTAGGGTTATTAAAACACATTACCATCTGTGTATTACTTCATTTAATAATTCGCGAAATTCACGATCGCGAATTTTTCCATTCCCTAGTAATTCTGTTAATGGTCTATTTGTGAACAAAAATGGGAAATTCAATTCATTTCAGACAAAATGTGATGCGCGTGGAACATTTTGGTATTTAGAGAGTAAACAGTAAACCTGCTGCTTGTTGGAAACTGTGTCCTTAAGGTTTAAGGAATTACTTTCCGCCACAAAAACATTTAGGATATTCTACAGGTGTTTGACACCAATGTCAGTACTCGCTACACAACCCGAGCCCTTTGCTCGCATTAATTTCTGACGCCACCATAGAGATGATCATAGCAATTTTAAGATAGAACCCTCACCCACTGGACATCACATGTATTGCCCGCGGTGTTTCTGTTCGTTTTGGCGGCGATGCTTTGCTCTCTTTCAGGGTATTTGTAGCTCGCCTGTTGCGTTGTCCACAAGATTCCATTGCTGTTGTTTTTCAGTTAAGTGTGATTTTTTTCTTGTGGGGGTCGATCTCCATGTTATATAAAAACGCACAAGTTATACGGCAGAAGACGATGGTAATAGAGCTGCTGGTTGAGAATTCAATGTGACTGGTTATAACACTTACCATGCTGATGCCTTAAATGTTGCTCATCACCCGTGTGCTGGCTGATTTCCAGAATTTATGGCTATGTTCAGAATGGCACAAACTGAATGTGGTTTGAGTTACAAATAAATTGAAAAGTCTGTTCGATTTCCGAATCCTTACACTACAAATTTAATAAAAATCCGACACGATTGAAAAAAAAAAAAAATATTGTAAAAAAAAAAAATAATGCCGTAAACAGCTGTTTGCGCGCGCTCCCTTCCTGGAACGAGTGGGCGCGCTGGCAGAAGTAGAAGGGAGAACTGTCTCTTCGGTTGCGTCAGATTCAGAATCTGTAATGCGAATTATAACCCCAAATATACTTGTCATAGAATAAACTCGACGTTTTAGCGAGAGAAAAATCTGTCCACAAAGAATAAAAACAAAGGAAAGGAAAACAGATTTGACCTACCTGATCTTGCATCGCTTGCCTTCGAACAGAACGGTATTCTTCCGCTGAACAGTGACGTGGTGCTATCTAGCAATAGTATGTGCAACTTCATGCTTACTGGCACCCACACGCGAGTGGAAGATCTGTAATATTACGTTCGTCTCCAACAGAAAGCGCGAGAAATCGATCATCGTAATATTACGTTCGCCGCAGTTTTAAAAAGTTACCTTCAAACGTAATATTACGGCGCCTGCGCTCTAAGTGTTAATATTCGCTTCTGGCGTATACAGGAACCACTAACCAATCACGAAAGGTGTTTTCAAATGACGCAACGCAGTAAAACAACATTCGGAGTATTGTTAGTTACGATAAGCTAACGACAGAAGACAAACTAAAGAAGGCCTTCAGTTGAACTCTTGCACGATTGGGTTATACGGGCGTGGGTTATGAGGACGACAGACGGGCTTCGCAAATGCGTTGGATTATGTTTATGCACGTGAGACTAGCTTGGAGATTGTGGCAATCACAGATCCAGTTGTCTTGTTTCAATAATCCATATTTCACGTTTCTTCGAGAATACACAACTCCCCATACATATCACGCACCGAAAATGTTCACACTTATTTTTTGTGTAAAAAGTGCAAGCAAATACCGGTACGGTATGTTAGGGTTTGGATATTACTGCTGCAGGTTCCAGGAGATAGCAGGCTCGCTGGAGAGTGTTCTGTGCGACGTGGGCTCGGCGACGGCGATAGACTGCAGCTCGGAGCTCCGGCTGTTGGCCACGGCCACCGCCTGGGACTGTCTGGTGCGGTGCTGGGCCGACGGGGTCTACCTTTACAAGCTGGCTCACAGGTTTGTAGCATTTTGTATATGGTGCAATAACATATTATTATCAACATTCTATGGATTCTTAAAATTGGAGATGTAGCAGAGCACTTCAAATATTTAGGAAGTGAATTGATGGAAAATGCAAGATTGGATATGGATAATACATCAGGTTTGGAGTTTAATTTGGGATAAAGACAAACCACTGAAGTGTACGAGACCCATTACTTACCAATGATGTTGTGTGGAGCAGAAACTTGGCCGATGACGAGGAGAGATGAAAGTAGAATACAGGCAGTCTGAGGAGTATGGTACAGAAGACTATAGTGCCACCATCGTTACTTCCGACTTGACAGTTCACCGGCTGGCGATACAGTGTTGCCAGTCCACTAACGCGAATCAGCTGACGTACATGAATATAGCCATAAAGTTAACAAAACACTCGTAATGTGAACAGACATATTTACACACAACATCATACTCGTGAATAAGTACAGTAGAATCTCGTTAGTTTGTTTTTCAAGGGACTGAAAAATTTGGACGTCATATGCGGGAAAACGTACTACCGAAAAACGCCATACTGCATTTACAACGTATAAGAAAGAACGCGGCGTATATATGAACGTCAAATCGCCGACCTTAGTAAGTGATTGTATGCACTACTACAGTCACGACATAAACATAGGTTATCAGTAACTTACACGGAATAAATAACATAAAAATGAATTACTGTACCTCTACACTACAGTATAATACAGGGTCTTGATTTCTGCTTAGCAAGGACATTCTCGCTCCGCCAGTGACGGCTCAGTTACCGGCGACCACGCACGCATATGTTTGAAGCACGGGCTTGCTTGAACCACTTCAATAAAGCGCTTTCTAGTTGAGGAAACTGTCCCTCTCGCACACGTTTCCTTTTGCCGCTCATTCCTTCTTCAAATGCACGTTCGATTTCCTTCCTTTTGCAGAGAATCGTGTTCAGTGTAGACGGAGGAATGTTCCACTTTCGCGCTATATCCACACGCTTCATGTGAGGATTGCATTCCACGTCTCGAATGTATTTAATCTTCTCGTCAGTAGTTATCTGCCGTACTTTCTTCTTATCCATTATGAAACATGCAATAAAATAGGTCATAACTGGACGTGAACACTAAGAACTAGAAGACAATAGTGCGGAATACGAAGACAATAATGCGCCTACGTGAGAAATAAACAAAGGGAAAGGGGTGGAGGGCAGCGGGAGAGAGACACGTCATCTGTGTTGCGTCATAGCTATAGCCACTTCTACGCCATCAAACACAATAAAATCATCTACACTGTCAATAACTATCAGAGAATATGCGGCAATATCGAGTCGTGTTTCCCAGAAGCCGAATTTTTTAATGAAATAAGAATAAAATACGGTTCACTAACAAATAGTTCAACGGAAATTTGATCGTTGTAAGCGGGAATAGAGAACGTATTAAGGGGATATATCAACATGAATTTAGTAGGATAGGGACTTGAGAAAGGGCAGCGGGAGAGAGACACGTCACCTGTGTTGCGTCATAGCTACAGCCACTTCTACGCCGTCAAACACAATGAAATCATCTACACTGTCAATAACTATCAGAGAATATGAGGCAATATCGCGTCGTGTTTTCCAGAAGCCGAATTTTATAATGAAATAAGAATAAAATCAGGTTCGCTTACAAATAGTACAATGGAAATTTGATCGTCGTAAGCGGGAGTAGAGAACGTATTAAGGGGATATATCAACATGTATTTTGTAGAATTGGGACTGGGACTTGAGAAAATCATCGCGCTAAACGGGAAAACGTCGTAACCGAGAACGTACTAACGAGATTCCACTGTACCTAGTAGCAGAAATTACACGTATACTGCGGTTAACAGAATATTTCTGATAATGAAGCCGAAAGAAATTGTAACAAATAAATTACTCACCATTAACGTCTTACGTCCGGAGTCGAAGATGTTCAGAGTTCGAGAAAATGTATTATAAAACCTACAAAGGGAACACACCACTCACTTCGGAGTCACTATTGCCGTATGACCCCACTCAATGAGCACATTCTTTCTTGCTGCCATTGTTGGAGCTTTGTCGTGAATGACACTATGATACGGGGCATTGGCCATAACAATAATGTGCTCGCACATTACTAATCATTTCCCGGGTTTGACTTCTTATAAAGTGTATTCCCTTGTCCTAAAGCCTTTCCTCTCTTGGCGCGTGGCTTCCTCGTGCTAGATCCCGGCATGACACTATTAGGCCTACACACACGCTTGGCAGAAATAACACAAACACTCACCTAAAGCTAACCTACAACTACACGTAATTATACTACACTATGGCAAACGACAAACAAATACTAAGCTATTAAATAACAACAGACTAGATTAATATCAAAAAGAAAAATATACGAGAATACACAAAGACTGCCAATGAAACTAATCAAGCACAATGCAAACAGCTGACAACAACATGTCAACGTAAGATATTAGCTGGCAACATCGTCAGCGAAACTCTATTTATCTCGATATATCATTTTGAATGGCTGCCTGTAATTGGCTGGTTAGAGTGTAGTTGTGACGTAGCACTGAAACTTCAAATCGGAAGTCAGGATGGCTCTAGTATAGGAGAGAGAGAGATTGAGATGGTATGGATTTGTGAGGGATGAATGATCAAAGAAAGCCGAAACAAGTGATGGAGAGACGGATGACTGGAAAGAGAGTACGGTGGATGGAATGTACTGAACTGTTTCATACCCAGAACATAATTTGGGGGAAGGGGATGTGGGAATAGGGGAGATGCCCTCTCGGTCTGTTGTCAGCGTACACAAGTCGATTCTGTGAACGTATTAATAGCATAATTGGCATCGCCATAGAGATTAAAAATGCAAAGTAAATGGTTCTATTTTAGTTTGGTTGGTTCCTCAGTTTAGGGGCTGCGCCAATGCGGTCATGTAGCCCCGTGTACTTTGGGTGTGTTTAGAATCTGTCTGATAACTGGTGTTCATTGTGATGGCTGTATTAGTCTGTGTTATCTGTGATTCAGGTAAGGGCTGCAGACATTCAGTTTTCAAGTAGTTCCTACTTTTGCTACCAAACACCACCATCAACGACAACTAGTTCTGAACTTGGTTACTAGATGCCATCACAGTCGGCTGCTGGCAATGAATGTTGGAACTTAATAGAGTGTTAGTCAAATCTAGCCTATAATTTAGCTTCATATAAGTGTCATTTTTGGCCGACACGCCTGAGGATTTGAATGAGTTTTTGAATATTATGGACTCCGTCTTGAGGAAAGAATTCATGATGAAAATTAATAAATGTAAGACAAAAATACTGGAATGCAGCCGAAATAAATCAGAAAGCTCTATGGTCATCAAATTGGCAGGTGAAAAACTAAAGGAAGTAGGAGACTTCTGTTACTTAGGAAGCAAAATAACCAGTGATGGACGAAGCAAAGAGGATATAAAAAGTAGGTTGGCTCAGGCAAGGAAAGCTTTTCTACAGAAAAGGAATCTGTTGACATCGAATATAGATTTAGGTATTAGGAAGTCATTTTTGAAGGCCTTTGTCTGGAGCATGGCGCTCTATGGAAGTGAAACTTGGGACTATTAGTGCAGCAGGAAAGAGGAGAATTGATGCATTTGAAATGTGGTGTTACAGGAGAATGATTAAGATCAGATGGGTAGATAGGGTTACAAACAAAGAGGTATTAAGATGAGTGGGAGAGGAGAGATGTTTCTGGCGACTGCTAATGAAGAGAAGAGATAGGTTGGTAGGACACATACTAAGACACCCAGGAATAGCAAGCTTAGTTATGGAAGGAAGGGTCGAGGGCAAGAACTGTAGGGGTAGACCAAGGTTAGTATATGTTAAACAGATTGCCTCAGATGTAGGGTGTGGTAGCTATGTAGAGACGAAACGATTAGCTCAGGACAGGGAGGCATGGGAAGCTGCATCAAACCAGTCAAAAGACTGAAGACTCAAACAACATACAAGTGTAGTTAGTGGAAGATTCTTTTACATGCCATAAATCTATGACATGGGCCCACTGGCTTTACTTCCCCTCCAAAGGAAGGCATACTGAGGGATTTTTAATGCTCTTAAAAACTCAGACGACTTCAGCCAGGTTTGAACCCGCGACCTTGGGCTTAGAAGCTCAGCATGCTACCGACTACGCCACCAAAGCTGCCTCTATTTTAGTTTACTCATGGACTCTTCTGATTTTACATTTTTCTGTCCCTTCCAATGCTCTTTTCTCATGGGCGATGTCCAATCCAACTCATTTCTAGCCTACTTTTCACATTTTGTAAAAATGAGGAAAAGTAGACGAGATTGATCCGGGCAAATGTCTGTCTGTCTATGTGTGTACTCTCCCCCCCTATCAATTCCTAAATGGCTGCAACTATCAAAGTCGAATTTGGTACGAGTCAAGATCTATACCTGAATATCTCACGGCCATACCGTATTTAAAATTAAAAATCTCAATTGAAATTAGAGCTCTATGTTGGATATCCCAGAAGGTATGCATGGAAACTGTTCCAAAATTGACACACATGTGGATAATATGACATCAGATAAATTTACAGTGTTGCCAACATAATAGGTCCAATTTTTAAATGCATATAACTTCCATACTATCTATTGGATTTCAACCAAATTTGGCACATTTGTATAAACGTTATGTGTACGGATTTATTTCAAGCAACCCATATGTGACGGTGTTGCCAACATAATTCTACCCATGCTGATAGGTTCAATGTTTAACTGCTGGTAACTTCCATAGCATTAACAAAGTTTATACATTGTGTGCATTTTCAGAGGCAGCAGACCTAATAACACTCTCAGTATCACAGAATCTGTAGTGCTCCATTAGGCTACAACATTTCACTTATATTTCTAAAATATCATAAATGCCAACCAGTGTTGCCAAGTGTAGACAAGTGTATATAAGCCAATCATTGGTACAAATTTTACATTTTAAGAAAAGCAGGCTCTTTAGTTCATCACGGAACTACTTGTTCTTTTTCGTATCTTTTATAACATCAACCTTTCTTCCTGTATTTTCTGCAATAATGGTTCTATGGACTATGCAAAAGGGCGGCTTCTGTGGCATAGTTGGTAGTATACTGAGCTTCTATGCCCAAGAGCACGGGTTCAAACCCGGCCGAAGTCATGGGACTTCTTAACAGCGTTAAAAATCCTTCAGTATGCATTCCTTCGGAGGAGAAGTAAAGCCGGCCCATGTCATAGATTTATGGCAATATATTGTAGGTTAGATTTGATTAACACTATTAAGCTCCATTGTTCGCCGCCAGGTGAAAGTTGCGGTGGTATCTAGTAGCCAAGTTTGCAACTAGGTGTCGTTGACAGTAGCATTTGGTAGTAAATTAGGAACTACTTGAAATTGATCATCTGCAGTCTTTACCTGAATCAGAGATAACACACAATTAACACTGGTTATCAGATAAAGTACATGGGGCTACATGACCGCGTTGTCGCAGCCCCTAAACTGAGTAACCAACTATCGAAATGAGCAGACAAGTCTACCTTCTAATAACAACTGCTGCAATGTGGAGCCAAAAGGTGCGCGCGTAGCGTCAATAGCTGTCGGAAGGCAGGGTGCAGCACCTGCTCAAGTGTTGGGATATCGTAAGACGGGTGCCGGGACTGGAATATTTGTGGCAGTACGAACGATCCCGCAGATGGCACCGTTTTACCCAGGGGACCAAGGCCTCCTCAATGACGTGTGAAACATCCTGTCTGGAAGAAATTCAAAGTTAGCTGGGCTCGAAATTTTACCGGGGGTTTCTTGATGCAAATGGAGACTGTGGAAAAACGGTCAAAGGTTTGTGTGTTGGTAATACTGACTGTGTCTGTTTCAGGTTCTGGAAGCTCAGTCTACAGATCGTGGCTCGCTTCTACTCGTGGATTCACGAGGTCTTGCAGGAAGTGAGTAGACTTTGATCTGAAACTATCGGCAATTCAATCCATTATTTACATTTTATGGCCTTCATTGGACCTTTCTGATCAATTCTAGACAAAGCTTTTTTGATTTTCCTGTCAGCGCAGTGCTTCTTATTTCTGTCTGTTTGTTGATCTTGGAGTTTTGTTTTTAAATCCTCTGGAGTAATTTGTAGTTTCTATATCCATCTAATATTACTCTTACTCTTCCATGACTTTTCTATTATCATATTTCCTCGCATGATCGTTGCCGTCATATGCCGATTGGTTGGACATGCTGTCAGAAGACAGAGTCTGCACACAGCTATTGCGCTCATCGCCCGTCCAGTTGTATGAACCCATGGAGTGACGATGTTCAATAAGCCACCATACGAAGCGCCCACGAGAAAGCTGGTCTGACTGCTATTGGCAGAAACTTGTGCAAGAGACATGCACCAGCCTAGTTTGGGAACATCACAGCAGAGTCTTATCCACAATGTGGTGATCTTGATGAAAGTGAAATACACAGGATTACAAACTAAGCAAATAATATTAACAAAGCGCACGAGCATGCAGCAAATAATGATACAGTATGTAAAAAAAAATAAAAAAAAATGTGGATTTTCTTCTTTGAACTGTAATATTCTTTGCATAATCGTCGCACCCTGCTTTTCTTCCGTGTGTTTTGGGCTAAAAATATGCGATAATTATGCGAGGAAATACGGTATTCTCCTACTGATTTTTTTTTTTTCATATGGCTTTTAGTGCCGGGAATGTCCAAGGACATGTTCGGCTCACCAGTTTTGTAGCTGCTTCGAGACGGACACCCAATGGGTGAGTTACAAGTACCGTTGGGGAGGGAAGTTCGAATGTAAGGACGAGGAGTTGGAAGGTAGCGGCTGTGGCCTATAGTTAGGGACCAACCCCGGCATTTGCCTGGAAGGAAGATGGGAAACCACAGAAGACCATCTTCAAGGTTGCCGGTGAGGGGATTCGAACCTCCTCGTCTCCCGGATGTGAGTGACTGCCAGCAGTCATGCCGTAACGACCACGCCTAACTCACCCGGTTACTGATAAATGATACGCATTTTATCCTAATTGTCCCCTATGTCCTGGTTTATTACAAACTAATCTCCAATTCTTTCTATTTCTGCAGTGTTATTTGTTTTGACTTGCACGTGTTGTGTGACTTTCACTCTACAACTGAACCTATTGGGCTGTTTGGATTGAGGAACATGTGAATGTTGTTTCTAGCGCTGGCCGTCCGTGGAAGGCTCGGAAGCAGGTCCCGGCAAGACCCAGTTTCTGGTCTGCCTGTACCTGGACATACAGAGACTGGCCGACAAGTTGCCCGACCTGGAGCAGAAGGCTGTGGCGAGGATGAACAGTCTGTCTCCGCACGCCCACCGCCTGGTTCACAGTGAGTGTTATCAGTAGTCGCTTGCTCAAGTGACTTAGCTCATATACCCGAATGTGAAGCAAGGTTTCTACCCAATTTATGGTGTTTCTCGTGTATGCCATCCTTGAGTTTATTGTTAGCTATATTTTCGTATTTGCAATGAAATATTGTTTCCATCATCATTTTACACGAGATAGTCTGCTTGTTGTGCGAGCATCATCAGATACAAATAGCTCTACAAAACACTACCAAACATACACACAGGCTCTGCCCTTCAAAAACAAAATAGAAGGAAACTCAGTCCAAAAAAATCCAAATCATCTTGCACAGTTTCCAGCCACTGGCTGGGTATGTTTGGAACACAAGCCTCTCCAACGTCTTCTGTCTTCCCACCATCTCTCAGCCTCCACCCTTGTCCAGTCTTCTCCTCTCTTCTTCACGCTTTTTTCCACCCCCTTCAGCCATCTGTCTCTCGGTCTCTTTCCTTGCCACTTCGTCTCGTGTATCCTCCTGGGTATCCTCTTCTCCTCCATTCATTTTACATGTCCATACCATCTAAATCTAGATTTCTCTATACCATCCTGGAATGGTTCCTCATGGTCCTCTCATTTCTTATTCTGTCCATCTTTGTAGCTCCAATACTGCTCCTCAAGAACCTCATCTCACTGGCCTGTATTTTGCTCTTCTCCCTTCCTTTCATAACCCAGGTCTCCAAGGCATACGTCAGGATAGGGACATAGTACGTCCGATATATGATCTTTTTGCTGTTCTGAGGGACATCCTTGCTCCATAACATGCTTCTCACACTCCTCCGGAATGCTTCTGCCTGTCTCGCCCGCTCATTTATTTCTCTATAGTTTCTTCCATTATCTTGTATCAGGCTTCCCAGATACTTGTAACTCTCCACTTTCTTCAGCTGTTCCCCACCAATTGTTATTCCTGTTTTGGTTCTTTCCTTCTTCCTTGTTGTGATCACCATCTCACTCTTATTTATGCTAAATTTCATCCCATATCCTTGTATTACCGTATATACCCGAATATAAGACGAGGCCTAGTTATCAACTGCCTCTTACAGATTTTTTCAAAAAAAATGCTCGCTAACTCATAACTTGCACAATATATGCCCTCAAGGTCGTGCTTTCATTTTTATAACGTCTCGTGTTATCGGAAATCCCTCTGCCCGCTTTTCCAAGACATACTCTATAATTTCTTTGTTCAAGAATGGGAGACGTTATTAAATTAAGATACGTTGATCACTCAATGACTGCTCGTAAAACTGACTGGTTGTCCTTGTAAAGATTGTTTTAAAACATATTTCCGTATGCTTTGGAACATATAATTTATTCGCTTAAAATAACGTGTATGCGTAAATCCTAACCTCAAAATGTACGCTGTTGGTATATGCATGGTAATTAAACATCATCATCATCTCGATAAGTTTCCAACCGCTGGTCGGGTCTGCTTGGAACATAAGCCTCTCCATCGTTTCCTGTCCATCCACCATCTCTCGTCATTTACTGTGTCCCAGCACACTCCTCTTTCCTCCACACTCTTCTTAACTCCTTTTGTCCATCTGTCCCTTGGTCTTCCCCTTGGCCTCCTTCCCGTCATTTCCATTCCAAACATCTTCTTCGGTATCCTCTCCTCTTGCATCCTCCTCACATGTCCATACCATTGTAGCCTAGATCGCTCTATTCTATTTTGCAATGGTTCCTCTCTTACCATCTCTCTGACTCTCTCATTCCTTACTCTGTCCATTCTTGTCACTCCTACCCTACTCCTCTGGTACTTCATCTCCACTGCTCGTATTTTATTCTTGTCCCTTTCCTTCATCACCCATGTTTCTGAACCATATGCCAAAATTGGCACAAAGTAGGTCTTGTAGATGATTCCTTTACATTTTTGTGGTACATCTTTATTCCATAACATCCCCCTAACACTCTTGAAAAATCCATCTGCGCACCTTCCCCGCTCATTTATTTCCATCCTATTGCCTCCCTTTTCTTCAATTATGCTTCCCAAGTACTTGAAGCATTCTACTTTCTGCAACTGCTGTCCTCCAAGTGTTATGCCCATATCCAGTCTGTTCTTCTTCCTCGTTGTGATGACCACTTCACTCTTTTGTGCTGAGAACTTCATCCCATATGATAACACTACCTTCTCCCACTCATCTAATTGCTCTTGTACTTCTTCCTCATCCTCTCCCCATACCAGAAGGTCATCAGCAAACAACATTGCCTTCATTTTCCTTTCCCCAATGCTATTTACCACTTTTCGTATGATTTCATCCATCACCACTATAAATAACAGGGGTGAGAGGGCACTTCCCTGTTTCAGACCACTCTCCAGTTGAAACCATTCCGTTCTCTCTCTTCCCACCTTTACACAGCTTTTGCTTCCCTCGTACATTGCTTTCACTCTTGCCACTGTCTCCTTGTTCACTGCTTTTGCTCTCATTGCTTCCCATACCTTGTTTCTATTAATACTATCATATGCTTTCTCAATATCCAAGAAGGTCATCACCAGATCTTTCCCATATTCATAATGGTGTTCTTGTAGCTGTCTTACTGCAAAGATGAGGTCAACTGTTGACTTTCCTGGCCTGAATCCATACTGTTCTTCCCTCAGCCCATCTTCAACTTCTGTCCGAATTCTTCTCTCCAGTACCTTCTCAAATATTTTGGCGCAGTGGCACATGAGTGTAATTCCCCTGTAGTTCTTGCATTCCTTCCTACTTCCCTTTTTAAATATGGGTATTATTATCCCTCTTTTCCAGTCCTCTGGTATTTTCTTCTCCCTCCATATCACTTTCATTACTCGAAAGAGTCACTGTGTTCCTATCACCCCTACTGCTCTCACCATCTCCACACTCACTTCGTCTATTCCCGGTGCCTTTCCCCCTTTCATCTTCTTTAATGCTTCCTCCACTTCTTTCCATGTCAATTCCTTCTCTGAAATGTCTTGGTCACTATCTGTTTCTTCCTCCACAATGTCCACTACGCTGGTTTTAGTTGGATTTAGGAGTTCCTTGAAGTATTCTCTCCAGATATCCTTTACTTCTTCCATATTTTCGACCTCCTTTCCATTCCTGTCCACCATTCTGACATTTCCCCCTGTATCTCTTCTCTTTGCCTTTATCATTCCATACAACACTTTCTTACTGCCATCACAGTCCTCCTCCATCATTTCTGTCCATTTCTCCAGCCATTTCTTTTTCTCTTCCGTCACTACTTCTCCTGCTTCTTTCTTCCGCTCTTGGTATTCTTCTCTTGTTCTGTCTGTCCTCTGTTGGAACCATTTCCTGAATGCTTCATTTTTCTTTTTCACTACTTCCTTAGTTCTGGGGTTCCACCATGGTGTTTCCTTCCACCTTTTCTTTCCACTAGTTCTGCCACACACGACTTCCGCTGCTTCTACCAACACGTCCTTGAACCTATTCCATTCTTCTTCACCTGTTTTCGGATCATCCTTCGGTAATTTGTTCCTCACTAATATCTGGAACTTCTCCTTATTTCCATCCTCCTTCAGCTTCCATGTCCTTATTCTTCTTTCTTGGTTCTCAGTTCTCCTCTTTTCCTTCAGTCCTCTCACCTTGGCGACCAGCAGACGGTGGTCACTGTCCAGGGCTTCTGAAGGTATTACCCTTATATCCGTGATACTCTTCTTTGTCTCCTTCCCGCATAGAATATAGTCCACCACTGATTTCCTAGTCAAATCCCTGCTGTACCAAGTAATTTTATGGCTCTCTCTCTTCTTGTACCATGTGTTTCCAACCATTAGCCCATTTATCTTGCACAGTTCCAACAATCTCTCTCCTTCCTTATTCCTGTTTCCCCATCCTTCACCACCAATCACTTCCTCAAAACCTCTTCTATCAGTTCCGACATGGGCATTTAGGTCTCCCATGACTATCAGGTCTCTCCCCACTAACTGCTTCTGCAACTCCTCTTCAAACTCGTCCTTCTCGCCTTCTGTGCATCCCACCTGTGGTGCATAGACTTGCAGAATGTCCAGGTTTCTACCTTTCACAGTGATTCTGGCTCTAATTATTCTATCACTTACCCTCTTTACTTCCTCCCTCAGCCCTTCTCTCACCACCATTCCCACTCCATTTCTCTTCCCCTCATCATTTCCTATCCAGTATAGCTGCAAGCCATTTCTCAGTTCTTTTCTTCCTTCCCCTCTCCATCTGGTCTCTGCCAGTCCGAGTACGTCCAGTTTTCTCCTCTCCATCATATCCACAATCTCCTCCACTCTTCCCGTCAATGTAGTTATATTCAAAGTTCCAATTCGTAGTCCATTTCCATAGCCAGGTCTGTTTCCTTTAGATCTGTCCTTTCCGAGGCCCGTTCCCGATTTAAAAGCAGTTTCATATCCACTACTGGCTTGCTAGGCCTAACGTAGCTTCACCATAACCCTGGCAAGTGGGCCTGTTTTTGGTCCGCGAGAGGTATTTTATTTCCCTCAAACCCTCCGGACAAGTCCGGCGAGCCCCCCTATCCGCCACCTGGGACGCGCCCGATAGAGGAACAGGCAAACCCCCACGGGTAATTAAACATAACAAACCATATTTTAATCTTCATTAACGCATTGATTTGTTGCGAGTTACAAGATGCCAACACCACATACTACTTTGCAAATAATAATATATATATTTTTTTTAATACCCTGAATATAAGACGACCCCAAATTTTTATAACACAAAAAGTGGGAAAAAACCTCGTCTTACATTCGGGTATATACGGTATTCCTAAGTGTGGTAATTATTACTGATAAATATTAAGGAATTAACACTCTCCCTACTGTAGTGGTTAAAGAAGAAAGATATTATACTAGGCTATATGCTACCATTTTTGTAGTGGATGAAGAAGAAAATTAAATATGCTACCTATTTTGTAGTGGTACTCGAGTTACAAACTACTCATGCTACCTTTGTAAACCCACCACTGGAGATGAGTGGAAGTGAGCCCTAATCTCAGAGGAAACAGGTTGCCTAGGGATTGTCGCTAACTAAAAGAGATGTTCATTTTAACACACAATCATACAGAGCGTCCGCAAAGTCTCTCTGCAGGGGCGAGCTACGCAGGTCTCACCTTGTGGGACGTGTTATGTTGGCAACACATTCATGTCGCTGTATACGCAAAGTCTCACCGCAGAGGTTGGCATAAGCATGCATTTGTTCCGTGTTGACCTTCAACTGGAGTGATAGCCTAGCGAATACCGGTTCATTAGTGCCGACAGTGAGTGACAGTGTTGACGCTGTAAGTTGTGTTCTTGTCAAGTCCTTGTGTAAGCTGAGTCTAGTGGAATGATTCCTGCTGAAGAGCATGAGATTTTAGTGAAAGATGTTTTCCGTGCTGGTGGAAACTTTACAGAGCACAGTGTGATATTGGTAATATTAATATCGTATGGCCTCGGGTGCCGGGTGCAAGCTTTGTTATTTGACATCCAGAGGGTAGCTTGCATGTCGAATTTCGTTGTTCCTTGACTATGAAAGTCAAGGAGGTTAGATGTTAGATATCTAATCTCCTTGAACACTATAGCGCTTTCTAGTAGAGAAATGAGGAACTTTGTGTTGGCGGAAACTCCCGAGATTAATTTTGCCATTATGAACACGGCTTACTGAATACAAATGGGTTCTTTGACATGCCAACATCGTATGGCATGCGTATCGTATTTTTGCCACCTTTCAAAAATCACTTACCACGGCCAGGAGTGAACCTTCAATCTTGGGGTTAGTAGACCGACACGCTATCCACTCACCCACCGTGGCAAGCTTGTGATAGTAGTGAGAACCGTATATATAATTGCTTTACTTAATTTAATGCAATTATTTTCCTTGTAACAACATAACATGAATGTACTGCCAACCCAACACGTCCCGCAAGGCGAGACACGCGATGCGGAGAGACTTCGTTGACATGCTATATATTCTATAAAAGAACCTTAAACTATGTCGCACCCATTTATATTTACTTCTGCTTTTAATTGATATTTAAATTTGTTGATTACATATTGGGACGATGCCTGGAACAATAGTTACGAAGACTCGACGATTAAAGAAAAATGAATACTACTTAAGCATTTTGCAAAACTTAACCTAAGCTGAAAAGGAAAAAACATACTCACACTGCCGGCACACACTCTCACACCATAACACTAAAACGAATGAAACAGTAATTAACGATTGGAAAACCCAACAAGCTGGAATAACACCCCCTCCCCCCAATTGCAGAAAATTCAAATGAAAATCCACAGCCTGCTTCCAGTCTGCGACTGGGTCAGGAATGGAATGAATGAAGCCCCCATCTAGCGCCAAGGATATGGACTGTGCCGGCTGCCGAGGTCTGACGCACTCCTCTGGGGCAATGATTAAATGAATGACAGATGAAATGAATTGATAGTGGAGAGTGTTGCTGAAATGAAATTTTGACAGGGAAAACTGGAGTACCCGGAGAAAAACCTGTCTGCCTCCGTTTTGTCCAGCACAGATCTCACATGGAGTGACCGGGATTTGAACCACGGGCCCAGCGGTGAGAGGCCGGCGTGCTGCCGCCTAAGCCACGGAGGCTTAGATAATTCAAATGAACACTAAAAACAAACAAGAGCTAGACGATCCACGCGTCTGAGTAAAGGAATAACAGAAAGCAGGGTAAAGGTTTACCTTCATATAAAATGACAAACCTGTCATTACAGAAATCCCGCACAAAAATATAAAAAAACAGTCACCAAACACAATAGTAAGCAGAATCGGCCGGGTAAGTACTAATAAAAGGAAAAGCACGAAGCTTCTTGCCAGCGGTCATACAAACCTACTTCACACTTCTAGGCCTTACAATCTCGATGCCTAGGACATACATACAACAAAAATAGTTCTTACAAACTCGACGCCTATGATTTCTTAACCTCAAATCCCCCCCCTGAAGGCAAATTAAACAACCCAAATCAGATGATCCACCAAATTACTTGTTTGGATCTCAAAAGGCTCAAACAAATACCACGCCGACAAAAACTAATAATCCAGAACACATCACGCAAACATGTCGACCTCACGCCAAAAATTAGCGACAACGAACCCCCACAATTTGACAATCAACCCCCATCAAAACCAATCAAGAACCACATTTAATTTATAAATATAACTTAAATGCATATTTGATATCAAACAAAAGAAAGATAACTGGTGTCCCTCTACGAGTGCGCACGTGGTCGGAAAAAACAAAAGAAACTTCCTTCAATTCATGGAAACAACTTCACTATTTAAAATGAAACAGAGTATTACTTAAAACCCAAGATTAACTCACCTCAAACATTGAATATGACTTAACCTTCAAACAACATACCAATTCACCGACTACGTGGGCGCATCAAATGCAAGTTACCCCATTTAGAAATTACAACATTACGATAAAATAAAACTAATACAATCAGTGCAGAATGTTTTTCTTCTACTCACTCTGTCCTTTCTATTCGTAATCAGGGAGGTATCCAACAGCCTCCCCATTTTCAATGCACACGCTAAGCTTTCGTATCTCTGAGATACTAGACACGTCGTTCTCAATTTGAAGAATAAGGTCGACATGAATTAGCGGCCCTCACACAAGTCAATTCGTGTTTTCGCCAGCTTCAGTCCACAAAGTTTAGTACAGTCAAAATTTTGCCATAAGCAAAGTCAGAATGTTTTGTACTTACGTTGGCAATCTCGGACACATGACAACATTGCAACTGGAATTAGCACTGGAATATTGCTGATCACAGGATTTCCATGTCGGAGTTACACGTTGAAGATAGGATGCCACAAAAGTTTTGTCATTATTGCACCATATGCTGGAATTGGTGAACTCCACACACATTCACATGAAAGTCATATTTGGGGAAATGGGAAGTTTTGTATATTTATTTTAGATGTTTCCAGGGGATTTATCTGAAGAAATAGCTTCCATTTGCTGTGGCTGGTTGTACCATCGGTACACCTACCAAACCCGTAGTTTATACGGGCCTCAATTCTTTCAAGGATCGCCAAGCCCGTAGTTTCTACGGAGTTGCTCATTCGAACAAACGATAATTCCCTCCCCGGTGTTTCTACGAGCATGGTTAGCGGAATCTCGTCCTTGTACTGCTGGTAATAACTTTCATCCACAGATGGCATCCTATGTCGGTTTTACCGTGATTGTTCTAGCGCGGTCGCGTCATGTCATTCAAAATTTTTCACACAAAGAAGCAATTTGATTCACAGTAAATGGGTGTTCATGATATATCAAATAGGTGAAAAATTTATTACATTTCACAGTGAAGATAAATTTATTTGAACAGTATTGTGAACATTAAATATTTGTTTGACCTTTTTTTGAAATTTTTAAATGTCTATAAGAAATGTAATATCAAGAGTATTTTATTTCACAATTCAGAAAGTATGGTATGTATAAGGTGCTTTCGAAAAGTAACGAGCTGGAGGCTGTAATGCGCAAACCGGTGACGACATCGTCTTAACCGTGGCGTGTGTTACGAGGTGTGGTTCCGACCAGAGCGTGGAAGGTTACAGCCCGTCGCTAGAGGGCACGCGTGCACGTCACGTGACGATACAAAGCGAGCAGCAGCGTGCATCAATCATCCAACGCTGCCAGTCACATTGCAAACAGTGACATGGAGGCGTCAAACGAAGAGCAAAGAGGTGTTTTTCGGTTTCTGATAGCGAAAGGAGTAGGGGGAACGGATATTCATCGCCGAATGTCACAAGTGCACGGTGAACACTGCCTGTCCCATGCAAGGGTCAAGGCGTGGCACAAGTGCTTCAGGGAAGGACGGGTCTCGTTAACCAATGATGCCCGGTCTGGGGCACCCCCCTGCATTACCGATGACAACGTCCAGCTGGTTGATGCACTCATTACCCAGGACCGCCGAGTGACAGTGAACGCCATAGCCGCCGTGGTCGGATTGAGTGTCGGAAGTGTGCACACCATCATGAAGGAACGACTACACTTGCGCAAAGTGTGCGCCCAATGCCCCACAGTCTTCAACCACACCAGGAAGCATGTCAAATGACCTACTGTCTTGGTCTTGCCAAAAATACAACAAGTAAGTTTAATAATATTTCGTTATAGGTTCAGAAAAATTAAATTAATGTTAATTATGTGACATGCTGCTTAGAATGTTTGAAAACAGACCTTGTGATGATTGTAGGTCTACTTTCCATACAATTTAGACATTCGATGCAGTTCTATAAGAATCGGCATCTTCACTGTAGGTCAAGGAGGATATATGGGTAGAGCTGCAACTTAATGCAAAATTTTGACACCAACCTATTGCTTGGCGCAAGTAGTTCCAACTGACAATATGAGATGGCGCGACGATGCACTTTCGAGCGCGATCCGTCCCCGACCTGGCCTACTGGCCCCTCTCCCCTCCCGGCCCGGGCCTACTCGACCCTTTCCCCTATTCTACCCACCCCCCCCCACCTCTACTTTATATTCCTTCCTTTCTTTCTTTCCCCTGCCTTATAATGGTCATATTTTAGTAATTGGTCTAATAATAGGCGATTTCTTCCACCTGTGATATCAGGTAGAGAATAGTTGTGGATGTTTCAAGGTTATCAGCCCATGTTTCCACAAAGCACATAGCATGACATAGGCCTACCCCACAGATATGTACAAATAGAAAGATTAGGCTACTATACTACAATATTAAAAATGAATTGTAAGACAAAATTACAGCTGCACTTATCACACACCAGTATTATTTGTCAATGCGGTACTTCCTATCAATCGAATTAAGAAATATCACGTTTGAATTACGGGAAGCATTGGAACAACCAGCTCTTATTTTGAATGATATCGATGGTATCTGATATCGTTTTCGAGCGCAGTGTTTCGACTAAAATCGATGTGTGATTCAATATAATTCCGTTTCTTCGTATAATATTGTTCGAAACTGATTGTATTCTTTTCTAAGCACTGCAATATGTATTTACTATTGATATATATTCAAATATTAATTAAATATACAACATTAACAAGAATACTCCCCAATTTTCTGATTTTGCTGCCATCTATAGAAGTACAACTCGACTACATCGTTGTACGCGATGACTGCTAGCGTTTTTGACGTTGTCAGTAGGTACTACTACAAGGCAAGCTAGCGTTGGCACCAAAACCCCCTATAAAGTTTCACTCACTCACTGTAGGTATCTCATTTGGGAGAACCAGATACAGGAGGCTCAGACAACAAGTTTAGCACTTTCCCTGAAAGCGCAACCAACTTTCTCTTCCTTGATGTCCTTAAACTGGCAACATATGGGTCCTAGGAAATAAGCAGCATATGAAAACGATCAGTATTTGTGTGTTATACCCAGGATACCCAGGCAACATGGCTTCAGAGCAGGAAGATCCACAGTGGGTTTGATTTTTGCTGTAAGGCAGTTACAAGAACAGCACTATGAGTATGGAACAGATCTACTGATGGCCTTCCTGGACATTGAGAAAGCATATGACAGTGTATGCAGAAACAAAGTATGGAAGTCCCTGAAGGATAGAGGAGTAGAGAAATGGACTATAAAGAGGATAAAGGAGATGTACAAGGGAAGCGTGAGCTGTGTGAAAGTGGGAGGAGAGAGATCAGACTGGTTGGAACAGAGAAACGGCCTGAAACAAGGAAGTGCACTGTCACCATTACTTTTCATTGTAGTGATGGATGACATAGACCCGAGTGGCACAAGTAATTGGGGAAGAAAAGATGAAAGCAATGGTGTTTGCAGATGATTTGATGATTTGGAGAAACAAGGAGGAGGAGGTACAGGAACAGTTGGACGTGTGGGAAGGAATAATACAAGGATATGGAATGAAATTTAGCATAAATAAGAGTGAGATGGTGATCACAACAAGGAAGAAGGAAAGAACCACAACGGGAATAACAATTGGTGGGGAACAGCTGACGAAAGTGGAGAGTTTCAAGTATCTGGGAAGCCTGATACAAGATAATGGAAGAAACGATAGAGAAATAAATGAGCGGGGGAGACAGGCAGAAGCATTCCGGAGGAGTGTGGGAAGCATGTTATGGAGCAAGGATGTCCCTCAGAACAGCAAAAAGATCATATATCGGACGTACTATGTCCCTATCCTGATGTATGCCTTGGAGGCCTGGGTTATGAAAGGAAGGGAGAAGAGCAAAATACAGGCCAGTGAGATGAGGTTCTTGAGAAGCAGTATTGGAGCTACAAAGATGGACAGAATAAGAAATGAGAGGACCAGAGAATTAATGAAGGAGGAACCATTCCAGGATGATATAGAGAAAACTAGACTTAGATGGTATGGACATGTAAAACGAATGGAGGAGGAGAGGATACCCAGGAGGGTACACGAGACGAAGTGGGAAGGAAAGAGACCGAGAGACAGGTGGCTGAAGGGGGTGGAAGAAAGCGTGAAGAAGAGAGGAGAAGACTGGATAAGGGTGGAGGCTGAGAGATGGTGGGAAGACAGAAGACGTTGGAGAGGCTTGTGTTCCAAACAGACCCGGCCAGTGGCTGGAAACTGTGCAAGATGATGATGATTTGTGTGTTTTCTTGAAGTCTTCTTGGGTAATACTTCTCCGAAACACCTATTATCTTTGTTCCAAGTCTCCTGGACTTACTAGGAGAGTTGTCCAATAGGTATAATACAGTGTCCAAAGACCACCTCTCGATGGATGAAGAGTTTGTGGAAAGTTACAGGCATGTAGTACCACTTGTATTTTTTAAGTACAATTTTATCATTTCTTTTGCGTACATGCCAAAAGCCACTTTATCACTGGCATACCCACACGAAAGAGTTTCTCAGAAGCTGAAAGACTCATCTGAGTGCCAGAAACTTATTTCTTTTTGTGTTGTGTCTTCAAGAATGATCTCGTTTTCCTTCTCTTAGAGCATTGACTCATTTCTCCAAACAGTTTACGTGTACGACCTCGAGTGCTAGTACTGGCAGTCACGGCCTGACATTGTCGTGAATCACGCAGCGGTGCTTTATTTACCCCGCCTGCAAGGTTAACTTACTGTTCCAACCACGTTTTGTTGTACTTGAGCAATTTGTCCCTTTTTCTACTATATTTTGTCCACCGTGGTCAAATTTTTGCACACAAAACACAGACCAATTTCCTTATTGACTTACTGTAGATATTCCCTCAGGACAATCCTGAAGGCCTAAATGTCCAATTACAACATTCACAATGTCATCGTTACGCCTACTTTCCCTGCTGTTCCTCCACAGCTCGAAAACCGTCCTCCGGGTTACAGAGTACATGACTTCTGAAAAAAAATTAATATCTGTCATGGTCATGCCTGGTTGCAGCAAAAAGCCACAATTTCCTATTCAATAACGTTTAGATAACTCCTATAAATACCTTTGTTACAGAAATCGAAGGCAATACATTTCGAAAGTCACCTCAAATTTCTATGATTAGATAGTGCATGCACACAGTATACCTGACTTTCGAAACACACATCGTGGACAATAATATAGTAATTTTAAGCAAATGCTACCTACTAAATAAAAATACATACTTTTATGTAATACCGTATATACGCGAATATTACCCGCCCCCGAATAATCCCCGCACCCTAATTTTTGTATGGAAATATAAAAAACAAACTTTTTTGTTTGTTTGTTTTTGACACTTTATTTTAAACAAAAATGTATACTATTAACACTGTAATACAGTAACACACGGTTAAGAAGTTCCCGCATAAAAAGTTTTCCACTTAAAACGTCCGATATTCTCGGTCCCGCGATTGAATCGAATCTCTCCAATCTCCGTGAAAGATACTTCTGGTGTTACGAGTGAAAGAATACAGCAGTTCCGAGTGTCTGCGGGTCTCCAGTGAATCATCTGACCGGGCGAATTACGTCAAGGCTACATGACGTCACGCCATGACAGCAGCAGCTCATTAGACAGTGTTAACCTTGAAACATGTGTGACGAGATATGGAAAACACTGGCTTCGGCCGGGAATACTTCCACAAACTGCAAGAAAATTAAAATTGGGAAATACGACGACGTAGAACAAGATCTGCTGGTATGGTTTAAACAGAAGCGAAGTTTAAACATTACAGTGCGTGCGCCGAGTTCGGCTCTGTCAAACAGGACACGGGCTGCCCGCGCGAACGGAACGACCGCAGCCAGTCGTGGACTGGTCAAACTGAATATGGACAAGTCAAGGCGCGGACTTTGTGAAAAATCACAACTGCTCACTTACCCGTCGCGGTAGATCGCCTTCTGTTTAATCAGGATGATGCAATATTACACAATACAGAGTTTGCAGCGGTCGGGCGGCCGAGTTTGCGCGGTCAGCCCGCTTCCTGTTTGACCGAGCCTTTACTGATGCCATGCTATCACGCAACCAACGAAACTGACGCTTGTGTTTGGCTTGCGCGACCAGTCAAGCCATTTGACGGAAATAAACAAGTACACCCAAACAAGCACCATAATAGCGGATACTCGCGCGTGGCGAGCAATTTAAATCTTTAAAATTTGGATGACTCAATTAATACCCGCACCCTAATTTTTCACGTCCGATTTTGTATAAAAATATGCAGGTGGTATTTGGGTATATTGACACTACACTCAAAGAAATATTTAATTCTGACTTCCTTACTGAGCTCTCACATAAAATGAACTATGCGCTTGCCTACCCAGGATATTATACCGTAACGGAAAAGAGCAAATTCAGGCCTTCGATGAGATTAGATAATCAGGCAGCGCAACCTTTCAACGCTTAATTACTGTGCCCAAGGGCCTTATAAATACAACTCATAGAAAATGCGCACCAAAGACAGGGTTGGAAAGTATTACTTTTCGCCGGCTAGTTGCCTTAAATTGCCCACTGTGCAGCGGTCCTATGTCATAGATTTGACCCCCCAGGGGCTCACATCTAGTGGGACGTGGGTTGACGACCACGGGGCCCCAGCTGAGTCCGGCATTACTTCCACTTACTTGTGCCGGCCTCCTCTCTGTCTTCTTTCCTGTCCACCTCACTTGGCCAACTCTTGTTCTCTTCCGACCCCGACGGTATTAGGGTATCCGAGGCCTAGGGAGTCTCTTCATTTCCTGCCTTAATTGGCCCTTGTCTCATCTTTCCTGATTCCCTCTTTCTGCGAGGGGTCAGCCTTCTTTTTCTTTTCATGTTATCTCCTGCCTTCTGCTCAAGGCCCTCAAGGAGGCCGGGTGTATGTAGCCCCACCACTTTTGGTGCACCCTAGATAATGCTACATCCTCAGGGGCTCATGGCTGGTGAGTTCGGGAGTTGGCGACCCCGAGGGATTCCTGAGCTGGGTCCGTTTTCCCCTTTTGTCCCTTACCTTTGGGGCGGACCCTCTCCTCTTTCACGTTCCTATCTGCCTTTCATGGCTCTCCTTCCTTCCAAGTCCCTCAATCCGCATTCTTCGAGGGTTGAGGGCATTTCTTTTCCCCCTGTTCTTTATTTGCCTTATTCTCCTTTAATTTTCCATTTCTTCTTCTAGTATGTAGGTTAGTAGTTGGTTTTAGTTTTAAGTTTGCATTTCATTTTCATCTTCACGATCACCCAAACCATCAGGGGCCGATAACCTAGATGTTAGGCCCCTTAAAACAACAAGTATCATCATAGATTTGAAATGAAAATGCACAGCCTGCTTCCAGTCTCCGACCAGGTCAGGAATGGAATGAATGAAGCCCTCATCTAGTGGCGAGGATTTGAACTGTGCCGGCTGCCGAGGCCTGACGCACTCCTCTGGGGTAATGATTAAATGAATGACAGATGAAATGAAATGATAGTGGAGAGTGTTGCTGGAATGAAATTTTGACAGGGAAAACCGGAGTACCCGGAGAAAAACCTGTCTGCCTCCGTTTTGTCCAGCACAGATCTCACATGGAGTGACCGGGATTTGAACCACGGACCCAGCGGTGAGAGGCCGGCGTGCTGCCGCCTATGCCACGGAGGCTTCCCTATGTCATAGATTTATGGTATGTAAAAGAACCTTCCACTAACTACAATATATTGTGTGAAGCTAAATTTGTAGATTAGTGAGAGTAGCATCTGGTCGCCAAAGTTGGAACTACTTGAAATCGAACTTGTTGGGAGCCTATGCTCAGCTTATGGCCTATGACAACACTGAAAAATGGCTTCAAAGCTCTCACTGCAACATTGTGTTGAGCCCATTCCATGCGTCCACACCCTCTTGTTAGCATATTCTTGCGGGAGAAGATCAATTCAGCTGCAGAATCAGCATCACAGTCAACCTTGCCGTTCAGAATTCAAATAAAAGAAATAACCATAAGAACTTTTCATGTATAAGGTGTGTTCAAAAAGTAAAGAGCCGGAGGCATAATTACAGAAACCAGTACCTGTATGTTAGAAGTATTGGCCCTGGCTGTTGAGGCGGTGAATGTGTGTCTCATAAAATGACCTGCGCTGCGATGTGAACCAGTTCCGCACGTACAGCTGGACGTCGGCGTCCGAGGTGAATCGTTGGCCCCGCAGAGCCCTTTTCAGGGGACCAAACATGGCGTAATCACAGGGAGAGAGGTCTGGACTGAATGGAGGGTGGCCGAGAACCTCCCATTTGAATTTCTGCAGGAGTGCCGTGACTGTGTTGGCCGTATGAGGTCGTGCATTGTCGTGGAGCAGAATGACCCCACGGGTGAGATTGCCTGGTCGTTTTGTTTTGATCGCTTGGCGAAGGGTGGTCAAGGTTTGCGAGTAACGCTGGGCATTCACTGTTGTCCCATGCGGCATGAAGTGTATCAGAAGGGGGCCATCTTGGTCAAAGAAGAACGTCAGCATTACCTTTCCTGCACTCTTGTGGATGGCCTTGCCTTTTTTTGGGTGGTGGTGACCCTGGATGCTTCCACTGGAGGCTTTGTCGTTTGGATTCTGTTTCGAAGTGATGACACCATGATTCATCTCCAGCCACCATTCGTGCCAGGAACTTATTCCCTTCTTTCGCATAGTGCTGCAGATGGTCATTCGACATGCTTCCTGGTGTGGTTGAAGACTGTGGGGCACCCATTGGGCACCCACTTTGCGCAAGTGCAGTTGTTCTTTCGTGATGGTGTGTACACTTCTGACGCTCAATCCGACCATGGCGTTCACTGTCACTCGGCGGTCCTGGGTAATGAGTGCATCAACCAGCTGGACGTTGTCATTGGTAATGCAGGGGGGTGCCCCAGACCGGGCATCATCGGCTAACGACACCCGTTCTTCCCTGAAGCCCTTGTGCCACGCCTTGACCCTTGCAAGGGACATGCAGTGTTCGCCGTACACTTGTAACATTCGGCGATGAATGTCAGTTCCCCCTACTCCTTCCGCTGTCAGAAACCGAACACCACCTCTTTGCTCTTCGTTTGACGCCTCCATGTCACTGTTTGCAATGCGACTGGCAGCGTTGGACGATTGATGCATGCTGCTGCTCGCCTTGTATCGTCACGTGATGTGCATGCGTGCCCTCTAACGACGGGCTGTGACCTTCCACGCACTGGTCGGAACCCCACCTCGTTACACACGCCACGATTAGCCGATGTCGTCACCAGTTTGCACATTCCAGCCTCCGGCTCGTTACTTTTTGAACGCACCACAATTCACAATTCACTGTATAATAATTATGTTAACATGAAGTGCTATGTTATGAGAGGCTGAAGAAGGCAGTATCCATCTGTCAAAATATGTACCTCTATCTACAACCTGTGACAATAAAGTTGGGTGAATAGTCCTGTACTATCAACATAGATGAACAATGCACGACAGTGACCCTACTGTCCTTCGAAATAGTCCCCCTCCCGTAACTATGCAATGCTGAGATCGGCGATACATGTCCCGGAAACTTTGCGAGAAGGCGTCCTTTGGGATGGTGTTCAAAAGCCTCGTCACGTTGCGTTCGGTGAATAAAGTCAGAACGGTCGACCTAGCAACATTGGCGAGACACAAAGCAATGTGTAAGACCTGTTTGACACAGTGCGTGTTTAGAAGGATGAATTTATGCAACCTACCATGCACACCTGTTCGGCAGGTGGCAGTCAAGCGTCAAAGTATGGAGGGGCGGGGTCCAGGGTCACCGAAAAGCCCTGAAGAGGCAGAGGTTTTCGGACATCCAACGTAATGTGACGATCCAACCGAAGGCTATACCTAAAGAGTTACCAGGACTCATACAGACATTCTCAGAAGTGCATAACCATCCACGGGGATTACTTCGAAGGACAGTAACTGCTGTTTCAGGTAAGCCAACTATCCGTTCGTAATATAGACCCATTCACCGAACTTTTCGGTCAGAGGTTGTATATATACATATATATATAAATCAATGTTATGTGATTGTTTGTCTGTATGTATGTATGTCCCCCATTAGTTCATGTACCGTTCATCCGATTGCAATGAAATTTGGGTGAGTTGCTGTGTGCACTCCACGGAAGGTTTCTGGCTACAAATTATTTGTGTAACACAAAAGGGCGATGGACTTAACAAGAAGCCTTAAATTCCACAGTAACCCAATTGCACAATCTGTATACTTATGACACCACAATGCCAGGTGCTTGCTGATCCATCGCGAGATGACATGTCCTGACATGGATGTCTCAGCACAGCACCGGGGCACCAGACAGAAAAACAGAGAATATTGTTTATCCAAAGGCACCTCAGTAAACAAAATTACAATTCAAACACTTCTTTTTATTATTTCTATCTTTCTTGGGCTGGCTGCGTGGCTCAGTGGTAACATTCTCACGCCTGCTGTGACCAAGATTCCAGGATCAAATCCTGGTGCAGCCAATTGGTATTTTAGGGTGTGTAAATGCTAGGGGGCCGTGCCAGTAGATTTACTGGCACATTAAAGATCACCTTTGGGCCAAAATTCCGTCACCCCGGCGTCTCTAAAAGCCGCAGTTGTTAAAAGGGACGTAAAACCAATAAGATTATTATTATCCTCCTTTCATTCTTTCTGTCTTTGATTGGCCTTGCAATGCAAGCCGCGTATAGCTAGTTATAAATAAAACAGGTATTGACTAGGCATATTACATGGTGTCCAAAGGCAGGAATAGTCAGGAAAGGTCAGGAATTTTGTTTTTGGTCAGGAAAAGTCAGGAAAAAGTGTGAAAAAATGGCGTGAGTCAGGAAAAATTGGCAAAATGTATTAGAAAGTCAGGAATTTTATATTAACCATACAGTATTTTGTGTTTTACTGCCATATTTTGATGTTACTAGTTCAAATAATCTCTGAAGATAAAAAGCAATAACTCACTGAACATTATGGTAAGTTTCCATTTTTACAGTACATCATAGTAAAAACCTCTCTTACCTATCTTTTGTACGCTTTTTTGGCGTTGGCGTAGGGATGTGGCAACCCCATCACTATAGTTTAGGTTATTAACTATTGATTTATGTATTATTGCATTATAATTTATTTTATTTTGTATTTTAAATGAATAAAGAGGCGAGCATTGGGCAGCTATGGGGATGGTGGAGGCTGCAAATAAAAAAGATATATATTTGCTCAATAAACTTATTTTTCCGATATTACGCGGACTTCGCGAGTCTGAAATTTTGTTGAAAAATGGTCAGGAAAATTCAGGAAAATTGACATTGAAAATTCTGTGGACACCATGTAATTAACTAATAATCCAATAGTCACAAGATGTGGCAGGAAGTGAGAGTTGTTGTGGCTCCACAAGGTGTTATACACCATACAGTCAGTGTATCTTGGTGTTGTGCAGGCAGTCTGACGGAGTCGCGGGACCAGCTGCTGTCCCGCCTGTCCACGGTGACGCAGTTCATCCTGAGCGAGGTGAGTAGCGACGGTCTGACGCAGCTGCGGCAAGTGAGCGACATCCCCCGGCTGTTCCGCCGCACCAACCGCGAGGTACCCACCCGGCCGTGCCCCTACGTGAGTCAGGTGCTGGCGGTGCCCACGGCCTTCTACCACCAGCAGCGAGCGGCCGTCCAGCCCGAGCTACTCAACGACTGGCTGGCTCTAGTCTTCTCCGCCATCACCGCCCAGTGAGTAAAACCTTACACACAGCCTTTTTTAATTCAGCGGAAATGAAATATGTGATTTATGGCTCCCTTAGCAAAGCAATCGTGGCAATTTTACAATATTTGCCAGTATTCAAAAAGTCCAACTCAATGGCCATGAATGTTCAGTGGAAGTATGTTACATCTTTGAAAATGTTCTCGGTGCATTCGGCAAGATTCCCAGTCACACGGACAAATATTGTGATATTACGCACTCAGAGCTGCTCTTGGTCCATTGAGGTTACAGAAAACATATTGCGAGTAGATGTTGTGCAATTGATGAGATTCCTGCTGTCCTAGCGGAGTGACGGTCTTGGCACTACTATTCGACAAGATTCCTACGATCCGCCGACCCTCTTTAAGTTACCATATCAGTGGGTAAACTCCGACTATTTTCACATGGGGGCATAATTTTCTTTTGAATTATAAATTATACAAGTTTCTGATAATTAGGTTTCCTAAATAATCAGATAATTTTAAGCCGCCGGATTTTTTAAGAGCGTTAAAAATCCCTCAGTATGCCTTCCTTTGGAGGGGAAGTAAAGCTGGCGGTCCCATGTCATAGATTTATGGCATGTTAAAGAACCTTCCACTAATTACACCTGTGTGAAGCTAAATTGGATAGGTTAAGAATGAAAACAACGCTCTTAGGTTTCTACGTTCATTGCCAAGAGCCGACTGCAGTGGCGTCTAGTAGCTAAGTTCTGAACTAAGCCTAGTAGTCGTTGACTGTGGCATTTGGCGGCAAAAGTAGGAATTATTTGAAAAATTCTAAGTTGCAGTCTGTACTTAAATTAAAAAACAGATACACACACTAATACAGCCATCACAATTAACACGGGTTATCAGACAGATTCTACACACACCCAAAGTACACGGGGCTACATGACCGCATTGTCACAGCCCCTAAACTAAGGAACCAACCCAACCAAATTTTAAGAAAAGTGGTGTCTGTCTGCAGGCTAAACTGTGCCAGTTTAAGGGCGTGAAACTTGTATGAACCCATTGCTTTTGCGAGTTGGCTTCGTAATGACGATATTCAATAAGCCGCCGTACGAAGCGCTGCTAACCCCACATGAAAACGGGCCCAACTGTTATTGGAGGAAACTTAACCTGCATCAGTCTAGCATCGGCCACATCAGTGGAAACATTGAAACAGAGATGTTACGCACCTGGTGTTCACAGTGAGAAAACACAACGAATATACGGTGATCTTGATCAAAGTGAAATACACGGGATACCAATTAAGCAAATAATGATACAGCATATTCAAATTAAAAGATTGTGGTATTTCTTCTTTGAGTTTAAATATTCTTCGCATAATCCTTGCAGCCTGCTCTTTCTGGCTAAACATCCGTATATACCCGAATACCACCCGCACATTTTTATACGAAATCGGACGTGAGAAATTGGGGTGCGGGTATTCATTGAGCCATCCAAATTTTAAAGAATTAAATTGCCTGCCACGCAATACTTGCAATGGTGCTTGTTTATTTCCGTCTAGTGGCTTGACCGGTCGCGCAAGCCTAGCACAAGTGTCAGTTTCGTGATAGCACGGAATCACTAAACGTAAAACAAGTGTTCGAAATATCTAACATGAAATCGCGTCATAGGTCGTACACAGCAAAGTACTTTGTAAAAGTCGGTCGGTATTAGAAACCAATCTTTCGTATTTCAGGTAGTAGGCGCAACCTTGAACTCGGCGCACGCAATGCTGTGCGGCTGCCTTAGTCCTGTGACCAGGCAAGAGAGGGGCTATTATCTTTCTTTTCGTAAATAATGTCTAGGTTAAAATGACTATTTTGTTTGTTGATTTAAGGTCGGTAGGTGCTCCTTCGTGTGCCTTTGTGAGTTCTTCTTAAGACTGCGATCCGAGGGGTTCCCCTTGTGTCGTGTGTCGATAGCAGACGGAAGCCCTGGCGCTTGCATGCGCTCCTAAACCTTGGTACTCCGTCATGACTCCCTGTACCATGCCATCCTAACCTATATCAAGGGAAATTTTCACCTATTATACCCTCCCCTATTGTTGAAGCCAAAAATTCGGAACAAAAAGGGTGGACTTTATTAGTTAATGATTGTGTACCTTCTTATGTAGTACAGTATTAATAGTCTTCTTCTTCAAGACGTGGTCTTCCTACGAAGGTTGGTGATCCAATTGATTATGATTACACGGTTAACAACTCTCGGAAGATTTCGATGGATGTGCGTCCATACCATCGGCGCAAGTCTTTAATGCAAAACTTAGTGGGATCAATTTACCGCCTAATTAATACTGTTTGTACAAATAAAATTTATTTGCTTAATTCATTCTAATTAAGGGCATGTTTCAGATACGCTGTACCCTTCTTCAGTCTATACATCAAAACAACATTGTACACATATCAAAGATATTCTTATTCTACACAAAGATGCGCATAGATGTCTCCCTACTGGAGTGGCTGTTTGCCATTGCCTGCATTTTAGTTTGTAAATTCCGGATGAGTGGTACTTATTGGCAATGTAACGCAGATTATGTAGGACAAACAGGCCGCAGTTTCACCATAAGATACGATGCACATGTTAACGCTGTTAAACACAGGAAATTTTCAGCCATGGGAAACCATATGTCCGAAACCGAACATAAATTCACCGACATCCAGAGTGACATGGAAATCATCCACTACACTAACAAAGGAGCCATCATGAGTGTACTCGAACAGATTGAATTTGACAACGCATCAACCCCGCCCATAATCTTAACGAGATTAATTTTGAGGTAAACATCCTTTACGAAAATATCAATAATTTTTTTCCTAAACTCACAACTTCCCACAAATCACCCTCCCTCCCCCCTGAAGTTCTAAGTAACCTGTACGCCAATAACACTCTTGATGTCACGCTCCCCCCCCCCCCCCCCCCCCCGCTCGCAATCTACCCGTCTTACCGTCTTAGAGTGAGCCACACAGCTGTGTCAACCTCAGTACAAGCCTAGCTCTGTGACACACATTGGCAAGCACCGCTGTATGAGCACAGGTATGACCAACATCTTTTCTTCCTTCCATCCCCGTATAACCCACATATTAATGCGTTCACACTGACGGTTTCATTTCTTACTAATTACAGCATCCAAGCACAGGTGGTTTTCCCCATTTCCTTTGAATGAGACTAAGCTTGAAGGACATCCTCAAGTAAGTCTAAATTTTCTCATTAAATTTAGATCATCTTTAATCGTATGTTACAATCAAGAGTTTTCTTCTCAAACGCAATAAGTCGTTTTTTTCAAAATTTTCTCTTATTTCACAGTTGATACCTACTCAATAGCATGGTTCGTCTTACTACCAACACTGACTCAAGTCACCGTGCACGCTCTAGATGCAACGCAGGAGGATAAAGATACCACAATACAGTTCCTTTCAAAGTTATAAATGGATGTAACAACAGGAACCATTCCACCATAGCTTGTACAAGGGACGCTGACAGGCCCCTTATGCATCTTCATAATTTCTTTGTGCCACAGTTAAAGAGGCAAACGTAGCTAGACTACACACACCAGTAAACTCAGTGTATAGTTTTTATAGTTTTAATCTAAGTTTTATTTTTCGCTTTTTAATAATAATAATGTTATTGGTTTTACGTCCCTTTTAACTACACTGGCTTTTAGAGACGCCGGGGTGCCGGAATTTTGCCCCGAAGGGGATCTTTAACGTGCCAGTTAATCTACTGACACGGCTCCCTCACATTTGCGCACCCTCAAATGCCAGCTGACTGCGCCAGGTTTCGAACCTGCAACCTTGGGCTCAGCAAGCGAGAACGTTACCCCTGTTTCGCTTTTTAGGAATGACAAACAGCTACTCCAGTAGGGAGACATCTATACGCATCTTTGTGTAGAATAAGAATGTCTTTGATATGTATACAATGTTGTTTTGATGTATAGGCTGAAGAAGGGTACAGCGTATCCGAAACATGTCCCTAATTAGAATGAATTAAGCAAATAAATTTTATTTGTACAAACAGTATTTATTAAGTGGTAAATTGATCCCACTAAGTTTTGCATTTGGAAACTTCAATACATGGAAAATATTCCAATCAATCTTGGCAAGTATTTAAGCCATGTAGTCTCCCTACAGATCTTGTCCCCCAATTTTCCATTGAATTATAAGCTGCAGGTGTTTATATCGTTCGCCTCCATGATGTGCCCCAGGTAACTAAGCTTACGTTCCTTGATGTAACTATTATTGATGTGAAGGGAGGCCTGTTTTGGTGTTTTCGAGAAGACAATCAACTTGGTTTTGTTAATATTCTTGAATAAACCATATGCCTCACTAGTCCTTATGATGTTATTGATGATAATTTGAAGATCACCAGGGTTGTCTGCTAACACAACCGTATCATCAGCAAAACGGATGTTATTGATGACGTAACCATTGATTTTAAGTCCCAGGTTTACGTCTTCGATAGCCTCTGTGAACACAGCCTCGGAGTAAATGTTAAAGAGGAGGGGGGGACAGAACACATCCTTGGCGGACACCCCTTGATAAGACTATGTCTTTAGACGTAGCACCTTCAATTCTGACCTCCACCGTATAGTTAAGTGATGATACGTAGATCACCAACATCAACACCAGTAGTTTGTAAAATCTCAATAAGTTTTGCATGAGATAGGCTACACAATCGAAAGCTTTCTGGTAGTCGATGAAGCAAGCGTAAACAGCAACATTCATGTCCAAGCATCTCTGGGTCAAGACGTTTAAAGAGAAAAGAGCCTCTCGAGTACCCAGTCCATTTCTAAAACCGAATTGAGTATGACCCATATGGTGTTCGTATTTCATGTATATTCTGGTGTGAATGATACGAAGAAATACCTTTAAGACATGGGACATTAAGCTGATCATGCGATAATCATCACAATGTGATACACTAGCCTTTTCAGGTATGGTAACGAAAGTTGATCTTAACCAGTCGGATGGAATTCTACGAGCCACATATATGGCATTGAATAATATAATTAGTAGCTTATTCCTTTACCATCACGTTGGGCAATGAGTTTGAGAGTTTCTGCATGTATCTTATCTGGACCTACAGCTTTGCCATTCTTCTAGAGCTTGATTGCGTTCAGCCCTTTTCACGTGTTATGCTTGGGCTTGTTTCGTTGCATCCATGAATCTTGGGTGGTGTATCTGTCCGGATATCCTGAAATAATTTCTCGACATATTCTTTCCAGCACTTCAATTTTTCTTCGACTCCCACCATAATAATGTTGTTATCATCCCTCAGTATGGCTTGTGATATTTCCCTCCAATTTTCTTATGAAGATTAAACAAGTCATGTTTCTCCTGAAGATGTTCTATTTCCCTGCATCTTTCCACCAGCCAGAGTTCTGTTGCCTCCCTGCATTTTCTCTGTATTATCTTATTCATTTCCTCATACTGGATTATGTTGGTAATCTTTAATTTCCATCTGTTTGTCACTAGTTGTAGAATTTCATCTGTCATCCATGGCTGCTTTTTGGAGTTGCTCGAATACCCTTGAGTATCAATGAGTGCGTTCTTTAGTTCAAACCATTTTGATTCAGTATCATCTGTTCCTGGGATGTTTATGGTATTCATCCGTTCTTCAAGCTTGTTTGGGTTCAGGCTTCAGGATTGTCTAGTCTTCTTATATCTATGCGTCTAAGTCTGTTGCATCGGGTACTATTGGCAAAGCAATGAAGTTTTAAATCCATGACAACGGGATTATGATCGCTTTTAATATCTGCCCCAGGATAGGTTTTGACCGCTTTCACAAATCTTTTCAGATGACTTTTGATGGGAATGAAGTCTATCTGATTCCTGGTATGTCCTTCACAGTCTGCGGGTGACGGCCATGTATACAAACGCCAGGAGTGTAACTTGGTTGGTTCCTCAGTTTAGGGGCTGCGACAACGCGGTCATGTAGCCCCGAGTACTTTGGGTGTGTGTAGAATCTGTCTGATAACTGGTGTTAATTGTGATGGCTGTATTAGTGTGTGTATCTGTTTTTTAATTCAAGTAAGGACTGCAACTTTGAATTTTTCAAATAGTTCCTACTTTTGCCGCTAAATGCCACCGTCAACGACTACTAGGCCTAGTTCAGAACTTAGCTACTAGACGCCACCGCAATCGGCTCTTGGCAACGAATGTAGAAACCTAAGAGCGTTGTTTACATTCTTAACCTATACAATTTAGCTTCACACACATGTAATTAGTGGAAGGTTCTTTAACATGCCATAAATCTATGACATGGGACTGCCGGCTTTACTCCCCCCCCCCCAAGGAAGGCATACTGAGGGATTTTTAACGTTCTTAAAAAATCCGACGGCTTTGGCAGGGTTTGAACCCGCTATCTTGGGCACAGAAGCTCAGCATGCTACCTACTACGCCACCGAAGCCGCTGAGTGTAACTTGAAAAAGGTATTAGTGACAGAAGGATGTTGTTCTGAACAAAACTGAACTAGACGATCTCCTCTGTTATTTCTCTCGCTGAGACCATATTGTCCAATTATGTAATCCTCCGCACTGAGACCTATCTTTGCGTTGAAGTCACCGAGGACAACTGTAATCTCCACTTTCTTAGTAAGGGTTATTGCCTCCTCCAGAATAGAATAGAATAGAATTCTTTAAACAACTCGTCATCTTTATCACTTGTGGGAGCATGACCTGGATAATATTCATGACGCGATGTGAAGTTTGCAATTTAAGAAGCATGGCACGATCTCCAAGTGGAAGGAAATCGAAGACTGATTTAAAGAGATCCGACGAGAGAAGCACAGCGACACCATATGGATGTTGGGGATCATTACCACCAGAGTAATATAGGACTCCATGTTTAGTTTTTTTGTGTTCCGGATCCAGGCCATCTAACTTCGCTGAGACCTAAAATCTTGATCTCTAGACGCTTCATTTCCGATTCATTATTTGCAAGCTTACCAGTGTACATTTGTTTAAAATAAAGTGACAAAAGTAAAAATGAAAATTTATTTTATTTTAAATTTCCGTACAAAAATGAGGGTGCGGGTAATATCTGGGTATGTGATGATTATGCAAGGAAATACGGCAGTAGCTGTCCTGTTTCCCCACTTTCAGCTATCAGTTCCATTCATTTCATGTGTCTTACGAGGTTGGTGTCTAATAATAAATCAGAATTGTTTGTTTGATGACACCAGAATAGCAATGTACGTCTTTCAGGTTTTATAGCGCAGTGGCAGACGTTCTGACGTCGGTCCAGAAGACGGAAGAGAGCCTGCGCCGCCTGAAGAAGATACGCGACCGCTCGGCTTCGGCTTCTCCCAGTGAAAGCAAAGGGGGTGGCGACGACGACAAGATACGGCGGCAGCTGGCGCTGGATGTCCACAGTTATTGCCAAGGGGTGAGTGTGTCCCCAATCTCCCTGTTAAGTTAACAGCCCTGGGGCTAGTTTGCAGCAACTATTCTCTGCCATCCTCTTCAATTCGTGATATGATTTTGTGTTCGTGTCTGTCATTATCTGTGTGATGTATGCAAGTGGTGGTCTTCCTCTTGTGTTTTTCCCTTCTAACACCTCCAATGGCTCTTGCTAGCAGGCTATTATGTCTGAGAATATGTCCCAACATATTCGCTCGTCACTTCAAAAAGCTTCTACTTTCTCCTGCTCTTCTGAATACCTCTTCATTTGTCATATGTTGTATCTTAAGCATTCTTCTGCAGCACCAAGCCTCTCTTCTGAGTTCTCTATTGTCCAGGTCTCACTACCATACGTACGTCTCCAACAGTCTTTTCCTTATTTTTAGGTCTATACTTCTGGATGGGAGGAGATTGTTCTTTCTATAAAAGGCGTTCTTTGGCTGAATAATTCTACTCCGAATATCTCGTTTGCTGGTTCCATCATACGTTATCAAGCTCTCCAGATAAAGTACTTATATTCCTTCACATGTTGTCTGGTGCTCTTCTATGATCTTCGTGGTTCCGACTGCATACTTATTCATCTTCATGTTAAATTATTTTTTAAGGATGTTGTTCATTATATGAATTATCTGTTGAAGATCATCTTCATTATCTGTTAAAGCTATGTCATCTGCATCAATCTTTTCCCCATGTGGTTATCCAATGTACACTCCCTGCCGAGACCGGTACCAGAACCAAGAGCTAACCTGAAACATTTCCTGAGATAGCTTACAGTGTTACCTTCACACAATGTGAACAATAACCTGAAATAAATTGCAGTCTTCTGAAGAAGAATATAATCTGAGATACAGTCAGGCTTTTTCGAAAGCTACTTCAATTAAAAGAACTCAGATTATTATTTTACTAAAGCCTGAGCAGCATACTTGTAGTTCAGTAGCTACACCTTAGTTTGGGGGAAGAAGACTGTTTTTGTTGTTTTGCAACATTAAAGTAAGGGTGCTTATTGCCTTCAGTAATAATTACCACACTTACTAAGGTTAACGACCAGGAAAAGGGACAGACCAATGAGTGGGATAACACTTGGAGGTGGACAGTTGAAGAAGGTGGAAAGTCTCAAGTACTTGGGAAGTATAGTGGAGGAAAATGGGAGAAATGACAAAGAGGTTACGGAACGTGGCAGACAGGCAGAAGCATTTCTGAGAAGCATTAGGAGCTTAGTGTGGAATAAAGATGTCCCACAAAAAAGCAAGGAAGTGTTATACAGAAGCTACTATATCTCGATACTGACCTATGCTTCAGAAACGTGGACAATGAAGAAAAGAGACATAAGCAGAATACAGGCAGGTGAAATGAAGTTCCTGAGAAGTAGGATCGGAGTAACAAGAAGAGACAGGGTGAGGAATGAAAAGGTCAGGGAAATGGTGAAAGAGGAGCCCTTGCAAGGTAGGATTGAGACATCAAGACTGAGGTGGTATGGACATTTAAAGAGAATGGAAGAGAAGAAGATTCCCAAGGGGATACATAAGATGCAGAAGAAACGACCAAGGGGAAGACCAAGAGATAGATGGCTGAAAGGAGTGGAGGAATGTGTCAAGAAGAGAGGCGAGGACTGGACCAGAGTGACAGAGGAGAGGTGGTGGGAAGAAAGGACTAAGTGGCGAGGCTTATGTTCCAAACAGACCCAGCCTGGGGCTGGAAAACTGTACAAGATGATGATGAAGACTAAGTTTTCTTGTATTTTGTTTTTGGAGGGCAGACACTGTGTGTGGCTGTGTTTTGTTGAGTTATTTGCATTGCATGTCATCCCTTTGTTTAGTCCTTAACAATATATATTATATTATAATTACTAGCAATAGTGCCCGGCTTTGTCCGGTGGATTTATTTGTTTTATGGATGATAATGAATACTTCTACAGAACTGGCACATGATACTTAAACTAACAGGAAAAAAAAAAAAAGTTTAAAATATAACTTTTTGCAGTGGTGGTAGTGGAGGTGATAAGTAGTGCAGTGTAATGGACATAACATTCAGGTCACGTAATGATAAATAAATAAATAAATAAATAGCCTTACAAATCCCATAAGGGCTATGGCCTCCTGCTTTGCAGGGAATTGCTCAGTTTTAACTCATCAGGTGAGCAAGTCCTGAGGAGCATTCGGGGTTATTCTTTCTGATTGGGCCTTCTATATAGATGTGCAGCTGATTAAAGATTAAGTAAATTATATTACGATGGCATAAAATTCGCTACAACAATCTTCATTTCTGAGTCTGGCGATATCAAGGCCTCAAATATCCATTAGTATTACGGAAATCATAATAGCCATCAATTAATATCTGGGAGCTTCCCATTGCCACTAAGCACAAAGCTTACCCTGTCTAAGCACTTGAACAATGACAGAAACTGCGAAGTCTTCACTCTTCAGTAAAATCTACGTATATTGAACCGTTTCAAATAGGTCTTTTTAAAATGCAGTACAAAACCTTACCGGTGGAGTTTTTACATCTAGTTTGGATGCAGATACCTATACACGTTCTTTAACATCCCACAAATCATTCACTATGTTGTGCACATGTGGTCCCGGAACGAATTAATAAGTGTTTCGCAAGATAGTTGAACCTTTTGAATTCCTAATGATAATATTATTATTAATCTTGATTGGTCACATTGGACCACTTGAGTCGTTCCACAATCACTTCTTCTTTGAAGGTAGTTCTGCTTGGTTCTTGCGCTCATTCCAGTACTTTTTCATTCTTTCAGATCGGGATTTTCTCAACTCATCTGAAATCTCCATAGGCTTTCTATGTGTCATTTCTGCAGAAAATTTGTGAGTTTTAAGAATGATGTTAATTTTATTTTTCTCCTCGGCATCTGTTATCTTGAGTCCAACTGCTTTGAGATCTTGTTGGATTTCTGGAATCCATTTTCCTCCAGTTTTCTTTCCTAGATTTCTCATCACCAGTTGGCGTACAATTCTGTTTTCTGGAAGCCGTAAGATGTGAAAAAAAAAAAAAAAAAAAAAATCTTTTCTTCTTCATTGTGCTGGTGATTGGATCAATCTCACGATAGACAGTTTCATTTGGGAGAATCCTCCAGACTCCCTCAACCTGATACTTTTTATTTATGCACGTTCTAATGATTCTTCTTTCCGTTTTGAGGAGCTGATCAGTTCTTTGTTCATTTTTAATTTGGAACAGTGTTTCACAAGCATAAGTGGCTTCTGGGAGAGTTACAGTTTTATAATGTTGGATCTTAATAGCTATTGATAGGCATTTTTTATTATATGTTGACCAGGTTAGAGGTAGTGCCTTTTTCATTTTATTTGTTCTGTTTATCCAAGTTACTTTTTCGTTTAAGTTATGTGTTATAATTTCTCCAAGATACTTAAATTGAGGAACTAGGTTAATTTTATGATCATTTATAATGATAATAATGAACAGGGAAACGGCTATTTACTAACTATAGCACTGACACATGTAATTTACAAACAAATTTTAAAAAATGATTAGAAAGAGGAGTAAGTGAAATAAGAGACACTGCCTAGCACCTATATCTCATTGGCGGTTAGAAATGTAGAGACCAATAGTGTCGTCATTTGTCGCATAGCGCCGTAGGAAAATAATCAGAGCACTTTGGAAAACTTCGGCTGTCCCGGGCTCCTGAGGTAGCAATAGTACCATTTATCGCCACATAGCGCTAAAGGATGAGGATCAGAATAAAAGAAAGTAAATTTGAAAGCACCAATGCTTATTGCAGCTGATAACCTTAATGTACTGCACCAACATCATCGCACTTACACAGAGGCATAATATTTTCATGGTGATAACTGTTTTAAGGGGCCTAAGAAATCTTTTTGCACTAATTACTACCCGTGACTGCAATTTATAACAGCGCAAGATTTAACTCTTTCCGCAATTCTGTACCAGAACACTGGTAGGTGTGGCGTGATGCAGCCCGCATTGCCAGCCAACAATAGACTTATAAAATATTCTTACAGTTACACTACTACGGAAATGAATGGTTCTAAGGGCCTTAAAACTTGTTTTTCAAGGTTCTTTCGTCTGCTATTCTAAATGTAAGGAATGGAGAGGGTTGTCCAAAATATTAAGTGGACAGAGTTACTCACAGGCTTTCAAAGGGTAAGTATGTAGAATTCGGTGCAATTAGGTGAAACTGCAGATTTGTGCTTAAGGGCCTAAATGCAGGGAATGGACTGTTCTGTCTGAAATTTAAAGTGGACAGTGTTACTCACAGGGTTCCAAAGGGTAAGGATACAAATTTTGGTTTAGATCGGTGAACGTATCACTAACCATAACGCCAGCACACGCGGATAAAGCTGTTCAGGAGCGCTTGTTCTTCCGACTTACTGAACAAAGATCAATCTTTAAGGTTACCTGAGAGGTGTAGCCTAATGCAACATAGCCTAACTATTTCTCTTGAACCTGGCTATACTGTACAAAAATAATTTTTCGAATCCGACTGGTAGTTTAAACACACAAACAAACAAAAAACTCCTCAGCTTGGTATTGGTCTAGATGAGCACCTGTCCCGTGTATCAGCCGATGAAATTGCTGTAATTGCCGCGCGGTGACAGATGAGTGTGCATGGAGATAAACCGAGTGTGCTCGTATATAAATCTATATACATTTTTCACATATTCCAGTAATTGTGTTGACCAACATGAAAGCTACAATATTAATTGAGTATAATTAACCAACGAGAGAGCACCGTCGCCTCCTTGCACTTGGTGCTGACAATCGTGTTTTTACAGAGTTGTCCTTCAAGCCTTCTGCACTTACTTATTGCATACTCTTGAAATTTGAAATCTCAAAATAGCCTATTTCTACGAATTCCTAACGTGAACTGAAGAATGTGTGCTTTGTTACTGTCATCTTACCTCTGTTCACATGAAAACTCAAAATAAAATTAGGGTGAGGATCTTCGTATATGCACAATCAAAACGACTGTTCGACCTTCTCAAGTGAAAAAAGTTGACTCTCTTGAGTTAGTGGCCGTCATCTTTTTGCACACTTCTATAGGGAAGAGAACTGCTGGTTGGTTGGTTCCTCAGTTTAGGGGCTGCGACAACGCGGTCATGTACCCCGTGTACTTTGGGTGTGTGTAGAATCTGTCTGATAACTAGGGCCCGGATTCTTAGGTTTTTCCTTTTTTTTTTCCTGGCTATGTAATTCACAAATTTCAACATATATGTTCGTTTCACACTTCCTGGAGCAGAATATGTGAATTTCATTTCACCTAGAAAACCTAAATGAGGGGTTGACACCTAAAATAACCTAAATAGCTGTTTTGTATTTTTCAAATAAAGAATGTTATTTCCCAATTGAAATGCACCGTAAAATCATTTCCACCGTGATTACAAGCATTAGGACGGAGATAGTTCAGGTTACTACCGTTAAATGCAGTACGATGATAATGATGATTGTTGTTTTAAGGGGCCTAACATCTAGGTTATCGGCCCCTAATGGTTTGGGTGATAGTGAAAGATGAGATGAGAATGAAAACTATAACTAATACTAACTACAGACTTACATACTAGAAGAAGACAGGTAGAAATGAAATGCCCTCAACCCTCGAAGAATGAGGATTGAGGGACTTGGAAGGAAGGAGAGCCATGAAAGGCAGATGGCAAAGGTAAAGAGGAGAGGGCCCGCCCCAAAGTCAATGGTAAAAGGGGAAAATACGGACCCAGCTCAGGAATCCCTTGGGATCGCCAGCTCCCTAACTCCCCAGCCGTGATCCCCTGAGGGTGTAGAAATATCCAGGGTGCACCAGAAGTGGTGGGGCTACATACACCCTGCCTCCTTGAGGGCTTTGAGCAGAAGGCAGGAGATAACATGAAAAGAAAAAGACGGTTGATCCCTTGCAGAAGGAGGGAATCAGGAAAGATGAGACAAGGGTCAACAATTAAGGCGGGAAAGGAAGAGTCTCCCTAGGCCTCGGATACCCTAATACCATCGGGGTCGGAAGAGAACAAGAGTTGACCAAGAGAGGCAGACAGGAAAGAAGATGGAGAGGAGCCCGGCACAAGTAACAATGTAAACTTTTGTGAAATAAGTTCATAAATAAATTTCATAGAAATAAGAAAAACAGAAAATTATTGCTGCCTGTATTGATCCTGGAAGAAACACCTAAAATAACCTATCTTTAGAATACAAGAAACCTAAATACAAGAAACATCCAGGCTGTACTGATAACCGGTGATAATTGTTGTACCGATAAATTTGAGTGGAAGGCTGGGTTTGGTACCCCGAGGCCAAAGTGGCCTGAAAACAATTAACCTAGTACTATTCTATGCGCTCAATGAAACATGGACTCGAACAGCAGTAGGTAAAATAAATATATATTTTCAAGGGAAAAGAAATACAAGGCCGAATGGCTATGGGAGGGAACACCAATCTGCACTCCTAACTATATATTTAAAATGGAGGCCAAGCTATACCCCAAATTATATGGCAACGCTGTAAAATAAAACAGGTTACTTTCACGTGATTTATATCACCTCATATTAAACTTTTTCCAATTATATATCCGAAACTATTTCAGTCTCATTTCGTTTCACTTCAATGAAATTGCTCATTACATTCTTTCAAATAGGCTTCCGAGACAGTTTTACAACCAGCATGGATGCTGCACTTATGCGGCCGTGATAGACCAAAAATGCCATCTCAGACAAACGAAAAGCAAAGGACCGTTTGTCATTTTTAAACTATCTGGTTCCCATAACCAAAATCCTGACAATTACATTTTAAAACGTTAAGTTATTATTTTCCTGTTACATAAAGATCGAAATCAGTATTATTAATTTTAACGGGAATGTTCAATCTTCAGATCCCTTAACCTACGCATGCGCTGCACCCTACATTTTAAGAGGCTTGTTCCCTAACAAACATTACAGTAAATGAATAAATAAAACATCATGGGCCCACTTTAAATAATTAAGAAAGAAATTACACATAAAAATAAATAAAATATCTTGAACAAGATATGCTCGTAACAAGCCAAATAAACTAAAGTTTATATCATAAATGTGCAGCACGAGGGACAAAACGCCACTTGCCCTCAACAAGCTAAGCTAAGAAATATCAATATTTGTCCGGAATGCTGCAATCTTATGCCGGTCAGCAACGAGTTCCCACATTTTAATAAATAACAGTTTTACCTTATGTATGGCCTAAAGAATATGGCCCGAGGCTACCACTCACGTCCCTTATAGAATTTCACATGATGTAGTTTTAATGATTTCGGCAGTGGCTCCGAGACAGGCCACGCCGCAACGTCTTGCCTCAACAGAATCACATCGTGAAGTCGCTTCTCCAAGCTTGGCTTGGCTTCCTTTCTATCCGGCAGCCAGCTCGCGCATGCCCAGATCTCACCTTTTTTACCAGTGGACAACTGAAGATCGGCCGGCACAACTTCATTGCCAACTTCATGATTAATTTGTCTCTAAGACCCTTATGGCCGAATCAAGTTTTAGAACTAAAGTTAGTTTGGGACACGATCAGAACAGATGTGTCCACCTCTGATTGGCTATCCAGTCTTTTATTAATTTAATTAGAGAGCGCCAAATTTAGAAACATCAACAATGCCCAAACAGTCAACAATGGCTACATTCAATCAATGTAGACCGCAATAATTTTATTAATATATTTTCCATTAAAGATAATGGGTGTTTAAATAGTTTCTGTCTTCTTCTTGTTTTCTGAAATGATTCAAATTAATGATCAGGGCGTCGGCAGAAGTGGGGGGGGGGGGGGCGTCACATGGGGGCGGCGGGGCACAAGGGGGGCGGCGGCGTCGGCAAAGTATTGTGAGTCGAAACCAATCGGCTCAGTCTCCCCCTGCGATTCCACCTCTAGGGGGGTCAGATGATGATCCCCGACGACAACTACTAGCAGTATGGAACCAGCTCACCAATACAGCCTCTCCGGACCGTTACAGCTGGACATCTCACGAAGTTGTAGTAAATGCCTCCACTCTGACCAGCAGAATGGGTAACACCTCCACCAGATGTTGTGTCGTGCATGGTGACAGTAACCTGTGCACAGGCTACTGCCACGAGTGGTGAGTGATCACATCACTCACATGACCAACCGGAACAGATACCAGATGGCAATAAAGGTCACATGATTGCCATCTCTCCTCGATGATATTCTATGTAGATTTAATTACCATGTCGTTGTTATAGCGAGTGACATTCCTTGGCTTTTTGGAATAATTGCAGTGTTTGACCAGGTAAGACTGTTAGAGCTTAACCGACAGACGACGTTTCAATTTAAATTGTTAGTTTACAATGTGATGAGTAATTACTAAAATGAACATCACAATTCGATGTTCCGGCAAAATTTCTAGCTTGTTCCCAACCAAAATAAATCCTGTATTCACATTCTAAGGAATGAATTAAGTGGACGCAGCGTCACTTAACAACATGCCATCCGTCAGCAATCATGGCAATCGGCTCTCAATTTATAGAAGGTACCAAGGTACCACAGTACCTCCCGAGTACTCTCAAACAGCACAGTCATTTAAGTTACTTCTGATGTACAATTACATCAAGCACAAAATACACACAGCTCTCAAGCATGGCTTCAAACTTTATTAAGGTAGAACAGCAGGCGCAGAACCGCTCGAACAATCTCAGCAACAATACAGCAATCAAAATTTCACGTGAACCATACTTCAACGGGACTACACACACACGTGCTCAACTTCAGATAACGCAGGAATCTATCTCAGATCTGCGACCAATCACCATCAAGCAGCAGTTACTCCTGACATAACCTCACTATTGAACCAAACTCGCAGTCAGCTTACGACCAAGAAACACCCAAGTTCATTCGCACGTTGCCCTCAGCAATCTTCTAACCTCACTGTTACAACGACAGCACTTGACAACTCAAAGGATCAAGCTCACACATAACCACACACATTCACTCTTGTCAAGACATAACCTCACCAAATTCACCAGTCGACTACTAACATCCCGCTACTAACCCAGGGAGACCATCTCAACGATAGGTAGCACTACCAATTCACAATCAATCCCAGGTCACTAAATGCAACCAACCTCATCATGGGTCACTAAACAGCAACCAACCATCACCTTGGGTCACTTAAGAGTAACCATTTTTACTTACTTACCAACCAACCATTATTGGGTCACTTAAGAGCAACCATTGCCTTACCGTCCGTACGTGCCAACTGACTACGTCTGTAGAACCAGACAAATTAAATTTCTCACCTACTCAATTTAGAAAGAAAACCTTCACCTGTATCGCATACACAATGCAGCTTACAGTTCGCTCCCAAAACTGGCCTCCACACCTGCCACGTGTTTCAGCGACAAGAAATATCCACCTGCATATACCTCTTCTAAATTTCACTGCCTGCATATACCTCTTCTACGTTTTCACTGCCTGCATATACCTCCATCATCGAAAAGGCTCCTGCATATACCTCTTCTAATTAAAGTCAAGGCACCCCTCGACAACTCAACTCAAACTCACCATCAGGGAATAATCATCCTGGAATCACCGACCCAACAACCTCTCGAAGCTCATTCAAACCACAGTCTGTAGGTACCTAAGTCGTCTGAAATATCAGACAAGAACAATTTCCAATCCACCTAATTCCATAACAGAAACAGTTGCCAGCCATCTCCGGAACTAGTCTGGAACACCTGCCACGTGCGCCAATGAAAGAAAATATCGCCTGCATACGCCACTTCACAAAGAAAAGGCCACCTGCTTACGCCTCTCCACTTTCACTTAGGACAATAGGCACCACTCGACAATCCATCACACAACATCAGGGAATTACACATCCTGGCATCTCCAACGAACCTAACCTCTCGAAGCTCAAATACTACTCAGAGTACTGACAAAATCACACAACTCAATCCAACCAATACCAACACGGTACCAATAAAACAAAACCTAGACACTAACCGAAGAAATCTCAAATACTCAACCGAGTACCAACACACAAGAAAAAAAATAATAAAACACTAACCCTAATTAAACCTCAACTAGTACCAACAACGCAGTACATCAGACACAACAACAAAACACTCCCTAGCAAGTACTCACTCGAGTACCAAGTACCAACAAGGCACTTAACACACCTGAAATAAAACAACAAAATGTACCCTCAAAATACTAAACTACGATGTGCGATCATCACCAGCCCGCACGACATCAAGAGTCAGAGGAGCATAGCAATGTCGACATCACCAACCATCACTGAAAGTACCAGAATCATAAATAGACAGAGACTGGCTACTCCCGCTAGGTTGGTATCACTCGACGATCTCCGCACCAACTCTACACATTCCAATTTGCATCCTGAAATGCCCTAACCTCACTCACTCAACCACACGCACACCAACACCAACCATAAGTGCAGTCCTGGCACGTCACTCGTTCGATTCCTAACTCCAACCAAACCTGAAATAAATTTCAAAATTTCTATCTACCGACTGAAGATCAAAACTTCACACGACCAAAACACGATCACCTAGATCAGCTCTTCTTATAACTGCTTTCTGCTTCCTAATTTTTGACCACACGTCGCACGAACAACTGCAATCACAACTACTACACACCCAACACAACGGGGCTTCACAACTCAACAGCTGACGTAACAACCTGACCTCGGCCTAGCAATTTTAGAACTCGCTGTTTCACCACCTGAAAAGCTTCAGCTCGACACTGCTGTTATATGTACTCACAGTACATTACTCGTCCACCTGCATGTTCACTGAAATCTTCTTTATCAATATGTCACAAGACATTACACAATCAACTCGATGACAACAATTATCTGCGCACAGATGTTTCTCACAGAATACAGCAAAATAATTGACCATTTAGATCACTAAACTTCATTATTGCTTAGAGGACTTAATTCTCATTGGCAACACAGCCAGAACAAATAGCAATTTAAAATTTGGCAACCATGCCAGAAAGATTTTCAGCAAGAACTCAACACGTGAATGATATCACTTTTCACACAACTTGACAGGAACACAGAACGATTAGCCATTAGCACTTGACTTAACAGCTGTGCATAGATAACTTTCTACCATGAATCAAATAGCTACTGTACTGGTTTGATCCTACCTTGAAAGCAGCTTGTAGTACGGAACATCACAGAGTGTGATAATAGAGAGAATCCAGCAGCCAACTTTACCATGCTTACAGAGAGACCATGTTCTTGAGTGCCAGTATTACAACTGGACTTGACTCGTCGTCAGTGCGTTCACGCACTGAGGAATGCCAGCAACGCTTTGTCCATTCACAGCCATGAAAAGAAAAACATATATTAGTCAGAGCACCACAGTAGGCATCCTACCTAACCTTAGTTAACCCTCAGTTACTCACTTCTCCCGTGCTGCTCGAATCCACGTAAGTTAATTCTACACAATACCACGGCAAAAAAACAATACCAGGCAACGGCTCCAGAAAATCGAACCTCTGCGATGCTACCAAAAATCTGCACCGATAAATTTGAGTGGAAGGCTGGGTTTGGTACCCCGAGGCCAAAGTGGCCTGAAAACAATTAACCTAGTACTATTCTATGCGCTCAATGAAAGATGGACTCGAACAGCAGTAGGTAAAATAAATATATATTTTCAAGGGAAAAGAAATACAAGGCCGAATGACTATGGGAGGGAACACCAATCTGCACTCCTAACTATATATTTAAAATGGAGGCCAAGCTATACCCCAAATTATATGGCAACGCTGTAAAATAAAACAGGTTACTTTCACGTGATTTATATCACCTCATATTAAACTTTTTCCAATTATATATCCGAAACTATTTCAGTCTCATTTCGTTTCACTTCAATGAAATTGCTCATTACATTCTTTCAAATAGGCTTCCGAGACAGTTTTACAACCAGCATGGATGCTGTACTTATGCGGCCGTGATAGACCAAAAATGCCATCTCAGACAAACGAAAAGCAAAGGACCGTTTGTCATTTTTAAACTATCTGGTTCCCATAACCAAAATCCTGACAATTACATTTTAAAACGTTAAGTTATTATTTTCCTGTCACATAAAGATCGAAATCAGTATTATTAATTTTAACGGGAATGTTCAATCTTCAGATCCCTTAACCTACGCATGCGCTGCACCCTACATTTTAAGAGGCTTGTTCCCTAACAAACATTACAGTAAATGAAAAATAAAACATCATGGGCCCACTTTAAATAATTAAGAAAGAAATTACACATAAAAATAAATAAAATATCTTGAACAAGATATGCTCGTAACAAGCCAAATAAACTAAAGTTTATATCATAAATGTGCAGCGCGAGGGACAAAACGCCACTTGCCCTCAACAAGCTAAGCTAAGAAATATCAATATTTGTCCGGAATGCTGCAATCTTATGCCGGTCAGCAACGAGTTCCCACATTTTAATAAATAACAGTTTTACCTTATGTATGGCCTAAAGAATATGGCCCGAGGCTACCACTCACGTCCCTTATAGAATTTCACATGATGTAGTTTTAATGATTTCGGCAGTGGCTCCGAGACAGGCCACGCCGCAACGTCTTGCCTCAACAGAATCACATCGTGAAGTCGCTTCTCCAAGCTTGGCTTGGCTTCCTTTCTATCCGGCAGCCAGCTCGCGCATGCCCAGATCTCACCTTTTTTACCAGTGGACAACTGAAGATCGGCCGGCACAACTTCATTGCCAACTTCATGATTAATTTGTCTCTAAGACCCTTATGGCCGAATCAAGTTTTAGAACTAAAGTTAGTTTGGGACACGATCAGAACAGATGTGTCCACCTCTGATTGGCTATCCAGTCTTTTATTAATTTAATTAGAGAGCGCCAAATTTAGAAACATCAACAATGCCCAAACAGTCAACAATGGCTACATTCAATCAATGTAGACCGCAATAATTTTATTAATATATTTTCCATTAAAGATAATGGGTGTTTAAATAGTTTCTGTCTTCTTCTTGTTTCCTGAAATGATTCAAATTAATGATCAGGGCGTCGGCAGAAGTGGGGGGGGGGTCACATAGGGGCGGCGGCGGCAAAGTATTGTGAGTCGAAACCAATCGGTTCAATTGTGATGGCTGTATTAGTGTGTGTTATCTGTTTTAATTCAAGTAAGGACTGCAGACATTGAATTTTTCAAGTAGTTCCTACTTTTGCCGCCAAACACCACCGTCAGCAACTACTAGTTCAGAACCTGGTTACCAGATGCCACCGCAGTCAGCGTTTGTCAATTGTTTAACCTAGCCTAATTTAGCTTCACACAGGTGTAATTAGTGGAAGGTTCTTTTACATGCCATAAATCTATGACATGGGACCGCCGGCTTTACTTCCCCTCCGATGGAAGCCATACTGAGTGATTTTTAACGCTCTTATAAAATCCGACGACTTCGACCAGGTTTGAACCCACGATCTTGGGCTTAGAAGCTCAGCATGCTACCAACTACACCACCGAAGCCGCTGGTGGGTAACTGTAAATATCTGTTAATTGTCGACTGAATATAAGAACCGAGCTAAGTGCCAAAACTGTCAAATTCCATTTTATTGCTATGTGCCTATGCCAGTGCGGTAAAAACCGGGCTATGTAATATTCAATCTCCAAGTAGTTCAAACTTTAGCCACAAGAATTCGCCTGGGCCCAAGTGCCACCTGCTGTGTATCAAAATCCGGGCTATATGCCAAGCGCCATGTGACCGGTTTTGTAGTTACTTGGACGTCTTGGTGTGGTATTGTGTGGTGCTTTTTGGCGCGAGTTCCGTTTTTTAAGAATGGATGTACCTAAAAATCGCCGTAAAAGGGGAGAGGGAAGTGTTTACCAATTTAAGAAGAAGCAGAGGTCAGAGGGCAAAAGTTGAGGGAAATAAAAAGCAAACTGTTCCTCCAAACGAAGCCCCGTCTAATGAGGTAAGCTTAACCCTATCCTATAGGCTATCTTTATTCCAAGATTGTGTGAGTAGGCCTGAGATTGTTTAGTTGTACTTTGCAGAGTAGCAAACAGCAAAAATAGTAATGCCTTGCTGGTTTACTTTTACTTTTAGGTTGTATGCCGATGCCGTATGAATGCAAGAATATTGGTTATGAGCAAAAGATCAATATATTTAACCAGTTTTACAGTCTGGTAAAATTCATATTTAATAGAATTCTTAGGTGTTAGTGACATGGTTCGTACACTGCTCCAAAAGAAAGTCGTCGGCAGGCAACTGTTTTCTTTTCACTTCCTGATGGCAAAGGGTGTGTGAAAGGACATTCCTTGTAGTTCACGGTATCACAAAGCAAAGAGTCGCAACCCTAGTTGCAGCAAAAAAGCGGGGTGACGTTACGTATAATGAACGTAGGGGTAACAAACTCAAGAAAGAAAATACACTGCTGAAGATGTTAAGCTAATAATTTATCATATTGAAAGTTTACCGAAGGAGGAAAGCCACTAAACTAGGGCCAGGAGTTCATATTTGTTTTTAAGGCAGATATTACACTATCAAAGAAATTTGTCCAAAATAACAGTGTAATGGGGAAATCTTTTATAAATGGTGGTTTTATAAAATTTCTTTTATACAATGTATGAGCACCATGCTATCTTTGATAAAAGACTCGAACCAAAATGGCGGATCATAACATCTGGAATATTACCATAACAAAGATATTTATATCAGAGTGTGAAATGCATGAAATGTTACATAATATGTTACATAATGAATGATATACAATGTAAAACATAAATAACAGATAGAAACTGTAGGTAAAAATAGCTCAAAGGACGCACATTTCAGGATATAAAGAGGAATTAAATAATTAAATAGGCTGAAATAAGCCGTGAGTAGTGCATTTTATGTTATAATATTTGTATTTTTCAATTACACTTATGGTATTACAAACGAGTGTAAATAAGCACAGTACGTAATGCATCTAACCAACTATGACATGGCAGTGTCTAGTTAGCGGAATGAGTAGAGCGCTCGACTCTGGTTCCAGGGGACTTAAGGCGTGATTTTTTACTTCGTATGTTTCAATTTTCTTTGCTCGGGCAGTGGTTTTTTCGAACGTGACCTCGTGCCTCGCTGGCATCGGGAGAGCGTGGGTTCGATTCCCACCTCGGCCGTCCTGAAAATGGTTTTCGTGGTTTCCCATTTTCACCACCAGGCAAATGCCGGGACGGTTCCTTTCAATAGGTCCACGGCCGATTTCCTTCCAATATCCATACCTGCCAACTTTTGAAAAGGGCTATCAGTAAAACTCACGCGCGACAAAAAAATTAACAATTTTCGACATACCCCGGCTTGACTAAAATAATAATACTTCTGGGCTACAAAATACAATAATTCATGCTTTAAACAGGATATTTCAATGAAATCATATCTACTTACATGATTTGTAGATGAACATAACAATCAAGAAGAAATCCATGTTAATCAGCAGCAGGCGTGGTGAATATTGGTTTGGAGCATACATAACAGGACTTCCTTGATAAATTAAGCAGATATACGATAATTGAAAAAGGCTTTACACAATAAACCTTGTTTAACGTAACACAGGCAAGGAATAATATACACACTGCAAATCACATGCTAGTTCGACTCTCAAGTCATGGTTGTGGCCTTTTTAGCTTCCAGCAAAAAGTCTTGAGAAAATGCTTTGTCATATTTTTTTTTATAACAGGGACCAGAACTCCTGGTCTTCAAAATATGATGGCAATACCTGGTTGAACTTCCTTCAGAACTGCTGAAACCCCATTTTTGTGTCCTATCATAACAGGAGCATTGTTGGAGCAGAAAGCCACACAGTTTTCAATTGGTATATTATGAGAACTCGGCTGTGATAACATCAGGTTACCTATGTTTCGCCCTGTTGAGTCCCCGTCCAACGGTGGTATGGATAGCACAGTGCTCACTACTTTTTCCTGCCGAACATCATAGAATGTAACAACAATAGGATACAACTTGGCATTCGTATCATTGCTTCCATCCGTTGCCAAAGAAAATGGTCCGTTCTGAAGGCACTTAACAACTTCAGATGATGCATTTTTTGCCATTTTATTTACAATGCACGTCGTTTTCGTGCGACCACAACTATATTTCTTTGCAACTTCTGATGTGGGAAACATCTTCTTAAATAAAGCACCAGCATGATCAGCCGCACTTAAGGGCACATTGTGTTCCACCAAAAATAAAGTAAACAGACACTCGGCCCTAATTACGTCACTGTCAACGTTACCAGCCTTGGCAAAAAAGGTGTTGATTTTCTTGCTATCTTCCTTTGATTTAACTTAACTTATGTGTTTACCGTGCAAAAGGCAAATTTTTCTCCCTTTCTTGATTATAGTATGCACGGAAAATCAACAGAGTATGATTCTTTAAATGTCTGGAAGTACTGTTTCTTGTTGTATTTGTTCATTCTCGATATCTACTAAAACATCGAAAGGAACCTGGATCACTAAACGTCACACAAAATTATAACATAAATCACATAAAACACAGCCAACACTTCATTAAAACAAGTCAAAGCACACAAAGTCTTAAACCATTAAATGAACACGACGCCAACCTTGTGATGAAAGAATATGCACATAGTAGAGAGAGAAAAAAACACACACACACGTGGAACGAATGTAATTAGTCCAAGGAATACAGGAAACTGCAAAGCACGAAGATATAGCACAAAAACTCGAACACTTCATTAAAATATGCCATAACCTTAAAAGACGAAAACATTCAAGGAACGCCAACTTCGCGAACAATAAACAACTCACGTGGTCCAAGAATATGGTTTAAAACGCAACGAGCAAACGTAGAGGAACAAAGAATTTGCGAAGCAGAGCGTGTCGACACCTAAGATTCACATGGAAGAACGGTTATCCCGGCTTCAAATTCAATTACAATGACGACACAAATATCACATGGTTAAAAGTACGAATCATATCAAAGAACGAGTTATCGACTATCGTGAACTTGCCTTCGACCCACGCAAACAATCGATTGTACGGAAGTGGGAGGGATTATCGAATGTTAATTATCGTTTCAAATTTTTTTCCGCGAAATCGTAAAATGACACCGTTCATCCGTAAAACCGTAAAATGCTGCAATTTCCGTAAATTTTACGGATAAACCGTAAAAAGTTGGCAGGTATGAATATCCCTTCCCTGACCCGTCCTTAAAAGAAAAAAAAAGTACATGGCCATTGGCTGCATTAATAAAAAAATTATAATTATTAATAATTAAATATTAACCTAGTTCCTCAATTTAAGTATCTTGGAGAAATTATAACACATAACTTAAACGAAAAAGTAACTTGGATAAACAGAACAAATAAAATGAAAAAGGCACAATCTCTAACCTGATCAACATATAATAAAAAATGCCTATCAATAGCTATTAAGATCCAACATTATAAAACTGTAACTCTCCCAGAAGCCACTTATACTTGTGAAACACTGTTCCAAATTAAAAATGAACAAAGAACTGATCAGCTCCTCAAAACAGAAAGAAGAATCATTAGAATGTGCATAAATAAAAAGTATCAGGTTGAGGGAGTCTGGAGGATTCTCCCAAATGAAACTATCGTGAGATTGATCCAATCACCAGCACTATGAAGAAGAAAAGAATTTCATATTTTTTTCACATCTTACGGCTTCCAGAAAACAGAATTGTACGCCAACTGGTGATGAGAAATCTAGGAAAGAAAACTGGAGGAAAATGGATCCAAGAAATCCAACAAGATCTCAAAGCAGTTGGACTCAAGATAACAGATGCCGAGGAGAAAAATAAAATTAACAATTCTTATCCCTCACAAATTTTCCGCAGAAATGACACATAGAAAGCCTATGGAGATTTCAGATGAGTTGAGAAAATGCCGATCTGAATGAATGAAAAAGTACTGGAAAGAGCGCAAGAACCAAGCAGTACTACCTTCAAAGAAGAAGTGATTGTGGAACGACTCAAGTGGTTCAATGTGACCAATCAAGATTAATAATAATAATTAGGGCTCGGATCGATATGCTCGAAAAAATCTCCAGATATGCTCGAAAACCATGTGTTTTATACTCGATAGATAGCTCGAAAAAACCATTATATGCTCGATAGATATGCTCGCAAAAACCAATATATGCTGTTAAGTATGCAGAATATGCTCAAAAAAACGTTAAAAACTATAGAAAGGAAAGTGAAACGATAAAACCAATAACATAATTATCTTTATATACGGGCTTTATTCTCTAATTTTATGTATGATACACTGCGATATACTCGCATTCAAGTTTCGAGTATATATACCAGAAGTTCTCTTATAAAAGTTACAGTTTTAAAGTTCATTTACAAAATGTTCAAAATTAGGCGAGTCAATGAAGTAGATCTGCATTGGTCTGTACAACAAGAATTTTATGTTTTCAGTTTTGAATGATTTTCTTAAATCAGTCAATAAAAGTTTCAATGACGAGAACGACCTCACTGAAGGCTAAAAACCTGCGGTTTTATTATTCGCACCAGATAGGCTTTTCAATAATTATTTCTGTTTTTGAACCTTAAGGATGGTCAGGGCCCAAATTCGGCATGGGGGAATTCGAAGGAAAACAAACTATTTAGACGAAAACCACAATAATATGGATTTATATGCTTCTATTCTGAAAACCGCGGTTTTATGCATTTATATGCTCGATAAATTTCAATTCTGTTGGTCCCAGTGAGGTGAAAATACCACCGAAAGGCTTCTTTCAATGTGTACTATTCAGGGGAAAAATATGCTAATATGCTCGAATCTGAGCCCTAATGAAAATCCACAGCCTGCTTCCAGTCTCCGACCGGGTCAGGAATGGAATGAATGAAGCCCCCATCTAGCGGCGAGGATATGAACTGTGCCGGCTGCCGAGGCCTGACGCACTCCTCTGGGGCAATGATCAAATGAATGACAGATGAAATGAAATGATAGTGGTGAGTGTTGCTGGAATGAAATTTTGACAGGGAAAACCGGAGTACCCGGAGAAAAACCTGTCTGCCTCCGTTTTGTCCAGCACAGATCTCACATGGAGTGACCGGGATTTGAACCACGGAACCAGCGGTGAGAGGCCGGCGTGCTGCCGCCTAAGCCACGGAGGCTTAAAATCTGAGCCCTAATAATAAATATTAATGTAATTTTTCAAGTGCTCGTACTGCAGCTCGTTGACCAAGATTTTACTCGTCATACACTTTCATGTGAGCGACCCATGGTTTAACGCATAGACGTTCATTTTATCTTTCCGTTTCATTTATACACCGGTCTTGCCACCACAGAATTTCAAACACCGGTATTGCCACCACAGAATTTCAACTACCGTAATACAGTGAACTGAACAAGGAACTGTCCTTCCTCAATTCTGCTGAACTATGATAAAATATTTGATGTAGTGGAATGGTGTGATGATCGCTTTGTATAACTTTTATAAAAGTTCAGTTTTATAAAATATTTGATAAAATATATTTGATAAAATTTATGTGACAAATTTCTTTGATAGTGTAATAACTAGGGCTCGGATTTTTAGGTAAATAAATATTTTTTTTATGTAAATACATATTTTAAGCTTTTTTTTTTCTATAAATGCATAAATTCCTGCTTTTCACTTAAGAGCACATAAAAAGACAAACTATTTACATTTTTAAAAATCAGTATGCTAGATCTATCAGTTTATTGCATTTTTGTTCTGTGTTACTTCGACGGGGAAGAACCTGTGAGCTATCTAATCTTAATGCACAGCGTATGTCGTCAGCTTGCAACTGTGTTATTCTTAACCCGGCTTCCACTCATTGTGGAAGCCGGGGAGTTCCTTGTCCACAGCCATATTGCACCATGTGCTAGACCTCCCCTCCCCCAGCTATCTGGAACCAGTGTCACTCACATGCAGTTCATTTCTGGCACTGTGAAGTGTAAGGCAGTTCTACAATGCCTAATGTAAAAACAAGTTATCGTCTGCAGCAGTATGTTGCAGAATTTAAAGATAAATTTTACTTCTGATGGGAGTGTTCTGTTCTGCCAACCATGTGGGAAAACAATCATGGCTGAACAGCGATCTCAAGTTACACAACACCTCAAGGGCAAGAAACATATTGCTGCAGTTTCGCGCCTCCAGAATAAGTGTTTCGCGATAATCGCCGGTCATTAGTGATGGACAACCTGAAGATGTATCAGGTTGTGTATTGTAATGCTTCAGCAGTCAGGGAGACATAGCATAAATTATTGCATTCGTGAGTACTGCATATTGTTTATATTCACATTAATAAATCAAATTATAAATAAATATTTTTACTCTTTTGTCACATATTTCAGTTATTTTTAATACATAAAAAATAAATATTTTCCAGATTTTTAGCACCTAAAAATCTGAGCCCTAGTAATAACGGCCTAAGTGAAGATATGAACTATAACAAGTTACATACAGCTTTTAGGGAACTTCATCATAATACTACAGTTCAGTACCGGTTTTACAGAGAAACAGTGAGAAAATACTTTCCAAACCTAAGATTTTGGATATCAAGAAAAGACACTTTTAATACGTGCGATTTGTTACACAACAAAATACGAAATGACCAGAGGAACAAAGAACTGCACCGAACCTCGCTGGAAATACACCACATGAAAGCAGAGCGAGCCAGAGAAATGATGAAACTACGTAGATCACAATGAATCAGCTGCTCCCATTAGTGATACCTGTACAATTTCAGTCGACTTGCAACAAGTGATTTCTTTACCAACATTAACCCACTGCCAAATGTATTACTTACGACAGTTGTCTTGTTTTAATCTGGGCGAGCACATGGCTGACAACAATCGGGGATTTATGTTTGTTTGGCATGAGGGTTTGAGTGGCCGGCGAGGCTGAAATCACCAGTTGCATATTCAGAGGCATTAAAAGTAACATAACAAACAACAAAATAATTGTATGGAGCAACAACTGTGGGGGCCAAAATAAGAATAAGATGCTATTGTTTCTTTGGATATACAGTGGAACCTCGTTTAGTACGTTTTTCAAGGGACTGAAAAATTTGAACGTAAAAAGCGGGAAAACATACTACCGAAAAATGATAATAAAACCTCATTAAATTGTTTCAGTAAGGGAAAATTAAAAACACGTTAATCGGAAGTACCTGCTATCGAATATGCAATTAAACAACCTACAGAATTATTGTATTACAGAACTAGTTTACACAGCACAAAGAAACAAGAGCAATGAAAACAAGAGAAAAATGTAGCCTACTATACCGGTACCGTACTTAAATCAAATACTGTAGTACGAGTTGAAATATTTTTTTTGTTTATTGATTTCGGCTTAAATGCATGTTTTTCTTGATATTCTGTGGAAAAGAAGTGCCGTATTCTTTGGCGTGAACGATTGGATATAACCGAAGTTTTTTGAGGTGAGACATGCTTGTGCGTCTACAGGAAAAAAAAAAAAAAAACAAAAAAAAAAAAAAAAAAAAAAACGCCATCACGCGATATCCAGCAAATCTCAAACCATGGCAGTCCAAATGTCTCTCACGCTCTGTTATTGGCCAGTCACGCAGCAACCTTGAGAAACTGACCAATCACTACACGCGTACCGCAGGCGGGCTCAAGCGCATTTATTATCGTGAGTTGAGTTAAAGGAATAAGGAAGGAATAGTTAATGAAAAATATGAAAATCCCTTTCGCTGGCTTTTAAAAACTTAATCGAACAGTAAATCCACCATATTTTTCCAATTCTGAGTTATCTGAACGAAATGACAAAGCGATTTTTTAATGGCAAGCCGGACATACATTTGGCAGTGTATTGTCCCGTAGATGCGGCTAAACTACGCGTGGACCAGCTTGCTCGAAACTCAGTGCCCGTCAGAACGTTGTAGGCCTACTTCCAAACATCCGCGAGAAGACGCTCTTTTATTGGCCAGTCACGCAGCAACCTTGAGAAGTTGACCAATCACTGCAGGCGTACCGCAGACGGGCTCGGGCGCATTTATTATCGCGATTCGAGTAAAGGAACAATTAGGGACTATTTAAGGAAAATTATATCAATTCCTTTCGATGGCTTTTAAAAACGAAATCGAATATTCACCACATTTGGTCAACAACCGTCAGCTATTGGTCACGAGAGAACAATGCTTATTGTCGGCGCGTGCTACTTACGTTCGAGTCGCCGCTATTTAAGCAGGAAAGTGAGACAACTATACCTGTTATGTCCCTACCCTCGCCAGCTTGCTGGCAAGGAATGTTGTCTCACAGAGGCCGGGCCCACATTCCATTAGGGGCGAACAAAGAATGCTGTCAGGGCTGACGAAAATGCGATCGTACTAAGCGATGCGCCGCAAAATTTGCAATGTGATAAATGAGGTACTTTTATGTTATTTTCATCAGATAAGAATCGGGACTTGAAAATTACGACGTGATATGCGATAAAACGTACTAATGAGGAACGTGTTAACGAGGTTTCACTGTATTTGGTCTCTAACAACTATGTTGATGAGGGTCAACATAAGTATGTTGTTCCAGGCCACTCCTACTTACGCTGCGACCGTGACTTTGGTCTCATAGAAAAAGGAAAAAGAGTTGAGAAATGTGAGGTTCCCTTGGATGTTGTCAGACTTCTCTGTACTGCTTGCACAAAAAAACAATTTCTAACAACTTCGATGGATGAAGAAGATTTTTTCTGCAGCTTTAAGCACGACAACACGGGATTCATTCTCTCTCGATATGTTTACGTGTTTAACCTCATCAACATAGTTGTTAGAAACCAACTGATTATCTTGTGAGTAAAATAAAGTTAAAAAAAAAAAAAAACTTGAGAAAAACGGGGCCGATGCTATTAGAGTTAACCTTCAATGGCTCAAAAGACATTTGATTTTCAAATTAATTTGCATCATCTTTCAAGGAAAGCTGTTCAGCTCCTTCGTAAAAGCATTTCACGTAAAGCCTCGGCTTCACTTTGTTTCACGATTGGAATAACATTCTGTGTTATTGGTGGGCAGGACTTCCATACAGACTTGGCTTCTTACTTTAGTTTGGTTGGTTCTTAAGTTTAGGGGCTGCGACAACGCGGTCATGTGTACTTTGGGTGTGTGTAGAATCTGTCTGATAACCAGTGTTAATTGTGATGACTGTATTAGCGTGTGTATCTGTTTTAATTCAAGTAAGCACTGCAGACAATCAATTTTCAAGTAGTTCCTACGTTTGCCGCCAAATGCCACCGTCGAAGACTACTAGTTCAGAACTTAGCTACCAGACGTCACCACAGTCGGCTCTTGGCTACGAATGTAGGAACCTAAGAGCTTTGTTTACATTCTTAACCTATACAATTTAGCCTCACACAGGTGTAATTAGTGGAAGGTTCTTCTTTAACATGCCATAAATCTATGACATGGGACCGCCGGCTTTACTTCCCCTCCGAAGGAAGGCATACAGAGGGATTTTTAACGCTCTTAAAAAATCCGACAACTTCGGCCGGATTTGAACCCGCGATCTTGGGCATAGAAGCTCAGCAAGCTACCGAAGCCGCCTCACTTTAGTTTATTCACAAGATAATCAGTGGTGATATTTGCTATGTGTATGCTCCAGGGGATATCGGCAAACAATAGACTGAGATCAATTGAGAAAGGAAAATGATCAGAAGAGAGAAAAGGTGTTGCCCAACGGAGGAGGAGTGCCATGCTCAGCATGGTTAGTACGAGGGTTGATGCATATGTCGAGGCAACTACACACTATATTGTATTCCTTTCTGTTTCAGATATTGGACATAGGAATACCGAAGGACAAAGTGGACAAGTTGGAGGAACTCGTGACGCTGGTCGAGACAGCAAAGAACTCTAACAAATAATTTGTATCTCATCATTGGTGCTATAAAATAAAATCTATCATTTTCACTGTTATGTTGGCTATTGAGTTGCTGGGTAGTGATCTTCCTCCAGCATGTTTTCTGAAAGTGATGCTCATAACCGAGTATCCGGTGACTCAACACGTTGCATCTGATGGAAGGTGGAGGACGTCCTAGCAAGTGGTCTTCCATAAGAAAAGACAAACAGTTGAATGAGACTCAAATAACAGGAAAGCTTCTGTAAACTCGTACAAACAAACTCTTGTGAAATCAATACGACAAATTTGTTTGGTCTTTTCATTTCTTTTTAACACATTGCTGACCGGATGCCTGGACATGTCACATCCCCTGTGGACCGGACATTTTGCTACTGAGAATATTCCAGTGCACTAGATTATGAAAAAGTACATAATTGTGGAAATAACCTAGATATTATCTTTCTAGTTGATATGAGTCTACACATGCACCTAGTAGTGCTCAAGGGGGTGATGTATTTGGAAACATGACACAATGTGCAGTGGCGGCTTACAGAAAGAGCAGATGGAGTATATTTGAGGTTAGATTGGTCAACAATCAAAGTACGGTATGTACTTTGGCTGTTATTACGTCGCCTAGAGACCTGAATATCACTCTCTCATTCAGTTTCCACTAATTCACTATAACTTGTGCCATTTGAACGATAATATAAATGATAAATCTTATCATCTGATTATACAAGTCCTCCATCTTGTCATTGATTGAACCAACAGAAGGAAGTTCGATGTTTCGAAACAAAATCAAAGAATAAAAGAAGGCCATGAATAGACGGAAGATGGCACATATACATCTACAAATGTCCTTCTCAATGTGCTAGACCGAAATAGTTCAATACATGGTCAAGAGATGTCGCAGGAAGACCGAAAACAATGATGTGTATAAAACTGAGATTTCTCGGGGCCTGTCTTCCATGTGTTAAGAACGTTATTGCGTAGGAAGGGTCGAGGACAAGAACTGTATGGTGTGGCAGCTCAGTACAAGGAGAGCTGCATCAAACCAGTCAAAAGACAGAGTCATTTTTCAGTGATGCCTTAGTAATCAAAATGTATGCTTTTGAGTCAGTCAGCACGATTGTATGACCAGTTATGATCATCCACATACTTGTAGACATAGATTTAGCAGCCTGAATGTAAAGGAACAGATGATCAAAACTGGTCATCCAAGTGAATTTATTAATGTTGTGTAAACTTTTCTCGCGTACGATCGTGTTGACCGACTGAAAAACATAAATGTTGACTCTTAAATAACTTTATTTGCTAGATTATGTCGATATTTGCAGAACATTGGATTTCACAGGGAAGTAATGAAGCCGTGTCTGTTTTGCTCGGGGATTCCCATGACAATACTGCGCTGTTAGTTCTTGACGTAGATGTCCCGCCCCTGTTTGTAGGCCGGAGTGTGGCGCACTCGGGGTCCACGCAAGTTCACAGCGTATCTCAGCAGCGGAGGTCGTCTGAGGTAGACTCCCCGGCCGTGAGGCGTCCATGCTCCGAACTGGCACGAGCTGTCCGCTCTGGAAGTGATCGCCACCCAGCCTGCAAACATGGGCAATTAGTTCAGTCTGTGCGAGATCACACACAAATAATAATACATTTAACAAGAAAAGACTCTGAACTCAGCAGTTCCCAACACCTTCTACAACGATGTGAGTTGCGTGAACCACTAAGTTAATGTCCATTAGTGGAAGGAAGGACGTGACTGTTAATCTTGCAATCATGAGCCAAGGGACCTCTTTTTCATCTGGAATCTGAACCACAGGACATGGCATTTCACTTCGAAACTCTCACATGCATTGACCGGGAATCTAACCTGGTCCACCTGGGTAAGGTTCCTTAGTGGGGTCGCGGTACTGTCGTTAGTATTGTTAGAACTAAATTTCTATTGCAGCGAAATCAAATGCATTCCTAATGTTGTTACACAACTGTAAATCAGGCATTTGCGGTAAATATTAATTTATTGTGGAAGTAATGTGATAAATTCCCGATGTTACAAGGGTTAATATAATTTTAAAATAATAATACCGCAGAAATTATGGAAACAGTAATAGGCCTAACCTCGATACCAGCTATTATGGAAAAGTGTTTGGTCAACCCCTTGGGGGTTTGCGAACCACAGGTTGGGAAACGATGGTTTAACTACTGCTCTGAGAGAGATATTTCTTTGCAAATTTCAAAACATGTCTATATTTCTTTTTGGCACTAAATTTAATTATAACACAGACATTACACTTCCCTATGTAAACATTGCCACGTAACATAAACAGCAGCCTGCCCGAATGTTCCATACCTCAGTGTTTCTTGATTAACAAATGATATGCTAACACGAGTACAATCCCAGTTGTCGTGAGATGCAAAACTATCTCAAAAATATGATAAAATGGTCCGATGGAAAGGGAGCTTGACTCCCGTAGTGCATTGGCATGGCTCGTGACGTATACACATGTATTGACCGCCTTGCAATGGCCTTCTCAGTGTCGAGGTGAGGTGTATCGTACCAACTGAAGAGCCCAATGGTACACTGGGGCGAAACACTAGCAATTTGTTAGAGTTAGCCAGACTATTTCATATTTCGTGTTAAAGCAGTCTTTACCTACATCCAGTTCAAGTATCCTCCCGGAAATTAATTTGTGGGTGCGCACATGAAGAAAGCTTCTGAGTAGATGTAACCCAGTGTAATATATGGAGCCAATAGGACGTACACTGTGAAAATAACTCAGTACAGGGACGTTTATTCATTTGAAAATAGTTAAAAGGCTAAGGACCAGAACAAACTTTATCATTTAGAAGAGACGTCAAGCACGCCCATCGTGTGATCCAGTCAGCAAGACTGAAGAGAACTCGCATACGAACAACAGCTGAGAACCTTAACATGGTTCTTGTATTTCTGTTCCTCCTCCAAACCACCGTCACTATTCTGTGTTCCCATCCAATGAGCCAACATAAGACTCACCTGCGGAGGAGAGGACCACGTCGGCCGCGCTCTCCCGCCAGCCCTTGCCCTCGATGTGCAGGATCTCCGGGTGAGGGGCGAGGCCACTCCACCTCGCCAGTCGTTCCGACTTGCCACACGGAACGCCCAGACATTCCGTCCCCACCAGCTCCTGGTACACCGCGCCTGCATCCGACGTGTGGCACACAGTGAGCTGCAGCTGGTCCGATGCTAGGACTGTCAGCCTGTACATTGATTAGCACCTTAACTTTAGGGATTATTTAGAAAAAATTTAATTTTGTGGTTATTGTTAGCGTCTAGGAAAACAGGTCTCTAAGACAGTTCAACTTTAAAGTCGACAGCTGCCACATATTCACCTGACATGTCCGTTCCCCTGGATATAGTCGAGCCGCGCCAGTCCGGCGAGTAGCAGCGTCTGGCCGGGTTTAACGATGAAGGTGCGAGGCAGCAGCAGACTGCGAGGTAATGTCAACATCAGCTCCTCTGTGGTCAGGAGGTTCAGTACCTACAAGCAAGGTGGTATAGGATCAGGGTGAACTCAAGACAGATGGTCAGAGTTGAAACTAAGTTGAGCGTTATGATGAAAAAGGTTGAAACACATTTAAAGTGAATAGAACAAGAAAAAGAGGACAAGTTGCTTAAACAGGTTAACATTTATTGTAAAGGTAATTTCATGCGAATAACAGTATAATAAATATTCTCTATACAGTGGAATCTCGTTAGTACATTTTTCAAGGGACTGAAAAATTTGGACGTCATATGCGGGAAAACGTACTACCGAAAAACGCCATACTGCATTTACAACGTATAAGAAAGAACGCGGCGTATATATGAACGTCAAATCGCCGACCTTAGTAAGTGATTGTATGCACTACTACAGTCACGACATAAACATAGGTTATCAGTAACTTACACGCAATAAATAACATAAAAATGAATTACTGTACCTCTACACTACAGTATAATACAGGGTCTTTATTTCTGCTTAGCAAGGACATTCTCGCTCCGCCAGTGACGGCTCAGTTACCGGCGACCGCGCACGCATATGTTTGAAGCACGGGCTTGCTTGAACCACTTCAATAAAGCGCTTTCTAGTTGAGGAAACTGTCCCTCTCGCACACGTTTCCTTTTGCCGCTCATTCCTTCTTCAAATGCACGTTCGATTTCCTTCCTTTTGCAGAGAATCGTGTTCAGTGTAGACGGAGGAATGTTCCACTTTCGCGCTATATCCACACGCTTCATGTGAGGATTGCATTCCACTTCTCGAATGTATTTCATCTTCTCGTCAGTAGTTATCTGCCGTACTTTCTTCTTATCCATTATGAAACACGCAATAAAATAGGTCATAACTGGACGTGAACACTAAGAACTAGAAGACAATAGTGCGGAATACGAAGACAATAATGCGCCTACGTGAGAAATAAACAAAGGGAAGGGGTTGAAGGACAGCGGGAGAGAGACACGTCACCTGTGTTGCGTCATAGCTATAGCCACTTCTACGCCGTCAAACACAATAAAATCATCTACACTGTCAATAACTAGCAGAGAATATGCGGCAATATCGCGTCGTGTTTCCCAGAAGCCGAATTTTTTAATGAAATAAGAATAAAATACGGTTCACTAACAAATAGTTCAACGGAAATTTGATCGTTGTAAGCGGGAATAGAGAACGTATTAAGGGGATATATCAACATGAATTTAGTAGGATAGGGACTTGAGAAAGGGCAGCGGGAGAGACACACGTCACCTGTGTTGCGTCATAGCTACAGCCGCTTCTACGCCGTCAAACACAATGAAATCATCTACACTGTCAATAACTAGCAGAGAATATGAGGCAATATCGCGTCGTGTTTTCCAGAAGCCGAATTTTATAATGAAATAAGAATAAAATACGGTTCACTAACAAATAGTCAACGGAAATTTGATCGTTGTAAGCGGGAATAGAGAACGTATTAAGGGGATGTATCAACATGAATTTAGTAGGATAGGGACTTGAGAAAGGGCAGCGGGAGAGAGACACGTCACCTGTGTTGCGTCATAGCTATAGCCGCTTCTACGCCGTCAAACACAATGAAATCATCTACACTGTCAATAAGTATCAGAGACTATGAGGCAATATCACGTCGTGTTTTCCAGAAGCCGAATTTTATAATGAAATAAGAACAAAATCAGGTTCGCTTACAAATAGTACCACGGATATTTGATCGTCGTAAGCGGGAATAGAGAAAATCATCGCGCTAAACGGAAAAACGTCGTAACCGAGAACGTGCTAAAGAGATTCCACTGTATAACAATAGTTGTAAATAACAAGTAACATATAGTAATAATTGAAGTGTGTCCACTATTTTGTGGAAACTTTAAAAGAACCTGATAGAGGTTTGCACAACAGCAAACTTTTAATGGCTCTATCAAAAGTAGTACTAGATACTAAGGAAACTGCAAATTCTTGGAGACATTGCCCCATTAAGGCGACACTCCGGAGATAAAAGTCGATATTTTGTTCATTTTGGTGAATTTTTTTTATGACTGAAATTGAAAGGATTGGGTTTCTTCTTTCTTGTCACAAAGTTATTCCGTTGAATTCAAACAATTTATCAACTTAATAATGCTTTAAAACTCAGCAATTCTTCTAGGTTTGTGCCGTGTCTTGTGTGGGGTTTCGCCTAGGACACCAAGCTAGGCTCATCGGCGGGCTCTTGGTGTCCCTGCCCGGACCCCCACAGGAGTATCGAACTGCGCGATACCTCCCTTTATATAGAGTGCAACTGCACTCCTTGACTGCGAGAACCAAAAGCTCAAGCAGCCATAACCTCCCTATGAAGGCTTCCAAAAAGATGGTGTATTGGCTTTCACGGCCGGTGAATTAAAACTCAGCAATTCTTCTAGGTTTGTGCCGTCAATGCTTTGTTTGTCAATCTGTACACAGCAGAAATGGGCATGGCATCTGCTGAACTGCTTGTTAGATTATTTATGATGTCTTTGTCATGTTTTCAATCAAATCGATAAAATATTCCTGTTCTTTGCAATTACGCATTTCGGGGTTGGGCCAACAGGTCCCCACTCCCGCATATATTTCTACAGAATCGAGCTGTAAGATCTACCATGTTTCTGAATGAATTTATAAAGCCTGCAAAGGACTAATATTTCAGTACTTGACTCTACTGTCATTGAACAACATTGTATGCTTGTATTGGTATTCCTGATGTGACTACAATAATCCAGACAACTATAAGTTTTGTTCTTCTTGTATGTTTCTTTTTTCTTGTGAGTTCTGGGTAGCCAGTCTGTTTACTTTTGTGAAGTTTGCGCGCAAGTAACCTCTTGTAGTTGTGTATCAAGATACTAGACAAGCTTCCAGAATTACCAATATTCGTACAGAAGCTGCTAAGAAACAAAAGGAAGGAAAAACATACGGTTCTGGTGACTTCTAGGTAATGGATCAGGAAGATAACGTCACTTGAACTTTGCTTTAATTAATAATGATATTTATTGCAACCAATGGTCAAATACAATAATAATTAAAATTGCACACAATGAAGTCATGTACAGAATTCTGTTAATGTCACTGTTCTCTTGCTACAAACTTTTGCGTGATATCTTTCACACGACTTTCCACACAACTCACATCTACAGTTCTCGTCTGGGTTGTGGTATACCTTCTTGCAGCACAGCTTGAAATGAAAACCATGAACAGCGAAACGTGTCATGAAATGGCGAAGTTCATACATAGAATTCCTCCACTCTGAGGTCATCATGGCATCTGTTTGGTAGAAATCCATCCAGATGTTGGCTTTCTTCTCTTGAAGTTCTTGCAGTATTAACTGATATTGCTTTGTAGAAGGCAGTAACATTCTTATACGTAACTCTTCTATGTAAAATGGTTGTCTCGTTAGTTCATAGGTCGTTCTTGACGGTGCATTTTGTCCTAGACACAGAATCTTTTTCATGTATATGGCCTTTACCCTTTCTATCTGAGCAAGATCGTTTTTCGAGAGATGCTCCCATATTAATCCTATTGCATATGTCATGATTGGAGAAATTTTTATGTGAAAGAGTTCTAATGCAGTCTGTATGGAGAGTTGTCTTATTAGTTTTATCTCATTCATGGCTATAACCGCGGTAGCAGCTCTATCTTTTACATGTTTGGAGAAATTCCGTCCAGTCGTTTGCAGTATCAGGCCAAGATACTTGTAGGAGTTTACCCTTGTTAGCTCCACATTGCCATACATGATTTTCACTGATGCTGGTAACCTACCTCCATTCCTGAACGTCATGTGTACTGTCTTATGTGGATTAAGCTTGAGGTCATTACTGTCTGCCCATCTTACAAGTTTATCGAACGCCTCTTGTAACATTTGCTGCGAGATCGACGTTATTGCCATATCATCTGCGTAAATATAAATGTTTACTCCTGGTGTTTCTATGGCATCGACAACATCTCGAACTGCGATATTGAACAGCAACGGACTTAATGGATCGCCCTGTAGGACTCCTGTTGTCTGAAGGATAGGCTCCGATCTTGTAAGATTGTTATCAATGATTACGTAATTTTTCATGAGTATTGTCGTTATTATCCTACTCAGATAATGGTCTCTTCCTATGATCGATTCCAACTTGCCTATTGTTTTTTCCCTGTCAACTGAATCAAACGCCTTAGCGTAGTCTATATATATTACATGCAGTTTACCTCTAGAAAATCTTAGCGCATCGCCAATATTATCTAATAGGCACTGAATAGCAAGTATCGTTGACCGGCCTTTCCGGAAACCGAACTGTTCTTCAGGCAGTTCGCTGTCTATTAATTCTCTTAATCTTTCCGTCAGTATCTTTGACAATAGCTTAAGACCTGTATTTTCCAACGCTATACCACGATATGAATTGGGATCATCCATTTGACCCTTGCCTTTATATAGCATTTTCATTATGGAGTATCTCCATTTCTCTGGTATTGAGGCCTGCGCAAGACATTGATTGAGTAGTACTGTCCAAGCCTCTACCAACATAGGGCTACTTTCTTTGAGATGTTCATTACAGATCCCGTCCGGCCCACAGGCTTTTCCATTTTTTGTTTGTTGAATTACATCCTTGACTTCCTCACTGGTAATAGGTTTCATTACTGCTGAGTAGTCTACCATTGGAGCAGCGATTGGAGATGTGTCCGGTTTCTGTAGTACAGCTTTAAAGTGTGTTGTCCATCTTTCCATGGGTATTTCTCGGGAGAATTTTGGTTTCCTTTGTTGAAGGACGCTGTATGGTTTTTCTTTTGCTTGTTCTATTAATGCTGCCTCTTGCACCTTCTGATATTTATCTCTTGTGTCCCGAATAAGATTCTTGTATATTCTCCGTTTATGTGCGTAGTCGTGTCTTGATTCTTCTGTGTTTGTTCTCAGGCATTCGTGTAAGGCTCAATGTTGATCTTCGTGCTTCATAACATATTGCATTGAACCACGGCTTGGATCTCCTCTTTGTATGATTTACCGGTTCTATTGCAGATACTAAGATGTCCTCCAGATGTTGTAGTGTTTCATCCAGATTGCAGCTTGTTTGCTGTATGATCATCTGAATTTCTTGGCCTTTACTCCGTATATCCTCTCTATTTAGTTTCCTGGATAGTTTATTTGGCTCTTTGATGAGTCTGCGCGGTCTGTTTTCCACGACAAAGGTTGTTTCTACTGGAAGATGTTTCCTTAGGGGTATATTTTTCTTTACTAGATGTTTTGATACTTTTATATCCTTGTAATTTGTGAACATAAGGTCAATGACACTTTGCCCATTATGACATATATATGTCGATTCCGTAATTCTGTTGATGAGTGAGAGGCCCTCCTCCTCTATGTATCTTAATACTGCTCTTGATTTGGATTTATTTTTATCCACTCTACAATTTAAAGGAAGGAAGGAAGGAAGATTGTAGTTTTACGTGACCGTGAATCTTGTGATTATGAGCCACGGGACCTCCTTTTTACGTGGAATCCGAACCACAGGACATGGCATTTCACTTCGAAAATCTCACATGCATTGACCGGGAATCGAACCCGGACCACCTTGGTGAGAGGCATGCAGCTAGACCGCTGAGCCACCACGCCCCCCAGCTCTACAATTTAAATCTCCCGCTAATATAAGCGGTATTTCGGTGTCAATATCAGCTATTGTGTTGCTTAATTCATCTATTATATCAATTTCTGTCAGTTCCGGTTGGAAGTATGCTGCTAATAATATAATGCTGCTTTAATTTTCCTGCCAATTGTAATTTTACATTTAAATCCCATTTTTCTCCCACAATATTCTGCCAAATGTAACAAAATTTGTATGGTATATGTATCACAGCTATATTAGGAAACCTGCGTAAGGAATTCTTGATTGCAGAATTCTTCCCAGTAGTAGGGATTTAAAAGTCCAAAATTTTTGAACAAAATATTACACAAATTTAGCACTATAATATCTCATTATATAAATTATTTACAGAAAAACCGATACGTAGTGTTTTTAAAGAAGTACTATCTACCTAATTCCAAATTTCCATTAACATGTCATTTCAAATCTATGAAAAAAAAAAAAAAAAAAATTAAAAATACAAAAAAAAAAAAAATATTTTGGAGAAACTATTAATAGTATATGAAACAAATATTTGTGATATCTCTACTTTTGTTTGGGTGACATTCTCACAAAGTTTCGTGAAAATCCATGCATTAGGTAGGAAAATAACGTCGCTTGAACTTTGCTTTAATTTTCCCGCCAATTGTAATTTTACATTTAAATCCCATTTTTCTCCCATAATATTGTGCCAAATGTAACAAAATTTGGATGGTATATGTATCACAGCTATATTAGAAAACCTGCGTAAGGAATTCTTGATTGCAGAATTCTTCCCAGTAGTATGTATGTATGTATGTCTACCCCTTATTATTCCCGTTTTCCAACGGGGTCGGGGATGAGATGTGATGGAAGTCTTTGTGGCGATGGTTTTTACGGCCGGATGCCCTTCCTGACGCCAACCTCATGAGAGGAGTTAATGAGAGATGAAATGAATGATGGTGAATGAAACTGGGCAAGAATGTGGAAGGAAGCGGCCGTGGCCTGTCAGAAGGTACCGTCCCAGCATTTGCCTGGAGTTGAAAATGGGAAACCACGGAAAACCATTTCAAGGATGGCCGACGGTGGGGCTCGAACCCACGCGTCTACCGAGTCAGCAGAGAGCTTGGCCCCATGACCTAATGCTGCGCTTTAGCCATCGTAGCCACTACTGTCGATTCTTCCCAGTAGTAGGGATTTAAAAGTCCAAAATATTTGAACAAAAAAAAAATTACACAAATTTAATACTATAATATCTCATTATATAAATTATTTACAGAAAAATCGATACGTAGTGTTTTTTAAAGAAGTTATTATCTACCTAATTCCAAATTTCCATTAACATGTCATTTCAAATCTATGAAAAAAATGGAATTAAAAATTCAAAAAAAGAAAAAAAAATATTTTGGAAAAACTATTAATAGTATATGAAACAAATGTTTGTGATATCTCTAGTTTTGTTTGGGTGACATTCTCACAAAGTTTCGTGAAAATCCATGCATTAGGTAAAAATATCTGTTTATCTCAGGAGTGTCGCCTTAACTTGAAGAGCAGAAAACGCTCCAAAGAGAAAGTTACGGGTGAAGAACTCACTTCTTTTGAACACTTGGGGCCTCAACCCAAGCTGTTTGAAAGAGAAGAAAACAAATCTCAATCTTAAAGAAAGATGAATCCCCTTAGCAAGAGAGAATCAAATAGAAAGGTACATTAGAACTGCAAGCATAACTTGTAATGCACTGAAAGGAAAACATAAGCTTGAAGGGGTTATGGCGAACAGGGGCCAAATCCTGCCGCGATATTAACAAGAAGAAAACCATGAAAGAAAGCATTAACTGTCAACCAGAAAATGGCAAAAGCAATCCGTTGTGTCAATCTCGATCGGAGGTTCATACAACAAGTGAAGCAAGTCTAAAGCAAGCAAATGCATGTAAGCACTTGAAATTACAATTAGTGGTATTGAAAGGCAAGAACAATGCCGGAAGAAAAAGTTTTTGTTTTTCAGCAGAAATGCTCATCACAAAGTTTGTGCGGCCTATTACAAGAGTCCAGAAAAAACCATTGTAAGCTAGCCTAGTTTAAATTTTGAAGTATTAAAGTAAATGTTACTTAGCCATGTCCTCTTGGTGGAACTTGTAGAAACAAACCATGGTTAGAGCTGTCACACACATAATTGGTGACATGATGGATGTGCAATTAGTAACGCACTGGATATATAACCAGAAAATTAAGTATGAAATGCACAGTATTAACTGTAACAAATCGAAAGCACTCGCTTAGATTTAACACTTGAAGGTAGCACTCAGTTGAACACTTTTTAAAACTGTTGAGTTCCAATAGCGGAGACTTATAACACATTTTGATAGGTACCAGACCCATGCCCTTGCAACAAATGCATGATCACTTTTATAACTTCCAGAGTTATACTGGATAAATTGATGTTTGCCTGACAAACATAATAAAAGTTTTGATTAACAAAACATGTCGTTGAGAAAGCGACAAAATATAGCTGTTTAACCAAGTGTGGTTATGTAAAGTTCCTTTCGTTAGAACATGACGAGAATGTTGCGAAGCTTTCCCGATTCGACAGGAAGGATTTTAGATACTGAGGTGCTTAGATGAAGTTCAACATATTCTGAAGAAGTCCCGGTAAACAGGAGACTGGTGTTCGAGCAGAAACTCAAAGTAATCACACAGCTGCAAACAAACTCGCTGGTTATATAGCAGCCGAAGTGTTCTCGACGATTCCATGAAGAGAGTGCTGTGATTGGTCAAGCCAGGATAGTCGACCAATAAGGATGAAGCAATGGCTGTCAGTATGACTTTGATCTTGTGGGATGAATAGTGTTACTACGCTCGGTGACAGCGTTGATGGCCTGTGGGTCTTGGATGGGCAATAGCGCGGTCACGTCTCCGCCAATCAGCGCCAGTCGCACCTAGTCGTTCATAGCTGTAAGAACCTTCAAACGAGAAGCAGACTCGGGGACTCCATTGTGCGATGTTGCCAAAGCGGAGGAGCGCACAGCACTTGCCTTTGGTGATATAGGTCTACGAAGTGCGAAATGAATTGTTCGTGAAGCAAAGTTATCAGTACAGGCAAGTGGAAATGTGTACTTTAGATCCACAGGTAAAAATCATATGGTACCGAAAAGAGTCACTGGAATTGACGACTTTGATCAGGATGTTTTACGCCGTAAGGTATTAGAGTTTTATGATAGATACGAGTTCCCTACGGTAAAGAAGTTAGTTCATGTAATGTATGAAGCCACTGGTTTTAACGGGAGCACCCGGTCTATGCAGATAATATTAAAATGTGCGGGTTTCAAGTATGTAAAGTGTAATGACGGGAGGAAATTTTTATAGTCGTGATAACTATTAGAATTTTAATAGTTGTTGTTGCTTATTTAAGGGGCAGCAACAGTTAACTGTAGCCTACATACAGGTATATATAAAAAAGGAAGCTTGTAGTTTAACGTGACCGTTAATCTTGAGATCATGAGCCACGGGACCTCCTTTTTACGTGGAATCCGAACCACAGGACATGGCATTTCACTTCGAAAATCTCACATGCATTGACTGAGAGGCATACAGCTAGACCGCTGAGCCACCACGCCCCTAGGTATATATAGTAAGAGCTTTTCTCACATACACCATTTAAAGAAAATTCTGACAGTTCTGAGTAAACAGACACGTATGGTAAGTTTATTTTATTTGTATTTGTTTCGGTTTTTAGTATGTATACGGGGTTGCTCGCGAAGAAACCTGCAGCGCCGTCTGTCAATATACTTCCTTGTACTGAGAGATGTTGCAATCACACTTCATTTCTTGACCTTTGTTGTGTATAGGCTCGGGGGAAGCGAGGACCGTTTATCGTGAGACACCCGGTAGTGTAAATGTATATTGTATAAAATGAAATAGCATGGGTTGTTTTCCAGTGTTTTGCTATTTTAAAGAGGTGAATTGCCACCAGCTTCTCATCAGTCATAGAATATTGATCCCCGATAGCTCAATGTGGGATCTGTGCTGAACAAAGCGGACAGTGGACAGTACTCCAGCTCACCTATGGCATATTATTTCATAATTGCACCTTTATCATGCTTCTACTGATGCTAATGAAATACAATCAATTATAAACTCCCTCATCATCATCATCATCATCTTGAGCAGCTTCCAACCGCTGGTCGGGTCTGCTTGGAACATAAGCCTCTCCATCGTTTCCTGTCCATCCACCATCTCTCGTCATTTACTGTGTCCCAGCACACTCCTCTTTCCTCCACACTCTTCTTAACTCCTTTTGTCCATCTGTCCCTTGGTCTTCCCCTTGGCCTCCTTCCCGTCATTTCCATTCCAAACATCTTCTTCGGTATCCTCTCCTCTTGCATCCTCCTCACATGTCCATACCATTGTAGCCTAGATCGCTCTATTCTATTTTGCAATGGTTCCTCTCTTACCATCTCCCTGACTCTCTCATTCCTTACTCTGTCCATTCTTGTCACTCCTACCCTACTCCTCTGGAACTTCATCTCCACTGCTCGTATTTTATTCTTGTCCCTTTCCTTCATCACCCATGTTTCTGAACCATATGTCAAAATTGGCACAAAGTAGGTCTTGTAGATGATTCCTTTACATTTTTGTGGTACATCTTTTTTCCATATCATCCCCCTAACACTCTTGAAAAATCCATCTGCGCACCTTCCCCGCTCATTTATTTCCATCCTATTGCCTCCCTTTTCTTCAATTATGCTTCCCAAGTACTTGAAGCATTCTACTTTCTGCAACTGCTGTCCTCCAAGTGTTATGCCCATATCCAGTCTGTTCTTCTTCCTCGTTGTGATGACCACTTCACTCTTTTGTGCTGAGAACTTCATCCCATATGATAACACTACCTTCTCCCACTCATCTAATTGCTCTTGTACTTCTTCCTCATCCTCTCCCCATACCAGAAGGTCATCAGCAAACAACATTGCCTTCATTTTCCTTTCCCCAATGCTATTTACCACTTTTCGTATGATTTCATCCATCACCACTATAAATAACAGGGGTGAGAGGGCACTTCCCTGTTTCAGACCACTCTCCAGTTGAAACCATTCTGTTCTCTCTCTTCCCACCTTTACACAGCTTTTGCTTCCCTCGTACATTGCTTTCACTCTTGCCACTGTCTCCTTGTTCACTGCTTTTGCTCTCATTGCTTCCCATACCTTGTTTCTATTAATACTATCATATGCTTTCTCAATATCCAAGAAGGTCATCACCAGATCTTTCCCATATTCATAATGGTGTTCTTGTAGCTGTCTTACTGCAAAGATGAGGTCAACTGTTGACCTTCCTGGCCTGAATCCATACTGTTCTTCCCTCAGCCCATCTTCAACTTCTGTCCGAATTCTTCTCTCCAGTACCTTCTCAAATATTTTGGCGCAGTGGCACATGAGTGTAATTCCCCTGTAGTTCTTGCATTCCTTCCTACTTCCCTTTTTAAATATGGGTATTATTATCCCTCTTTTCCAGTCCTCTGGTATTTTCTTCTCCCTCCATATCACTTTCATTACTCGAAAGAGCCACTGTGTTCCTATCACCCCTGCTGCTCTCACCATCTCCACACTCACTTCGTCTATTCCCGGTGCCTTTCCCCCTTTCATCTTCTTTAATGCTTCCTCCACTTCTTTCCATGTCAATTCCTTCTCTGAAATGTCTTGGTCACTGTCTGTTTCTTCCTCCACAATGTCCACTACGCTGGTTTTAGTTGGATTTAGGAGTTCCTTGAAGTATTCTCCCCAGATAACCTTTACTTCTTCCATATTTTCGACCTCCTTTCCATTCCTGTCCACCATTCTGACATTTTCCCCTGTATCTCTTCTCTTTGCCTTTATCATTCCATACAACACTTTCTTACTGCCATCACAGTCCTCCTCCATCATTTCTGTCCATTTCTCCAGCCATTTCTTTTTCTCTTCCTTCACTACTTCTCCTGCTTCTTTCTTCCGCTCTTGGTATTCTTCTCTTGTTCTGTCTGTCCTCTGTTGGAACCATTTCCTGAATGCTTCATTTTTCTTTTTCACTGCTTCCTTAGTTCTGGGGTTCCACCATGGTGTTTCCTTCCACCTTTTCTTTCCACTAGTTCTGCCACACACGACTTCCGCTGCTTCTACCAACACGTCCTTGAACCTATTCCATTCTTCTTCACCTGTTTTCGGATCATCCTTCGGTAATTTGTTCCTCACTAATATCTGGAACTTCTCCTTATTTCCATCCTCCTTCAGCTTCCATGTCCTTATTCTTCTTTCTTGGTTTTCAGTTCTCCTCTTTTCCTTCAGTCCTCTCACCTTGGCGACCAGCAGACGGTGGTCACTGTCCAGGGCTTCTGAAGGTATTACCCTTATATCCGTGATACTCTTCTTTGTCTCCTTCCCGCATAGAATATAGTCCACCACTGATTTCCTAGTCAAATCCCTGCTGTACCAAGTAATTTTATGGCTCTCTCTCTTCTTGTACCATGTGTTTCCAACCATTAGCCCATTTATCTTGCACAGTTCCAACAATCTCTCTCCTTCCTTATTCCTGTTTCCCCATCCTTCACCACCAATCACTTCCTCAAAACCTCTTCTATCAGTTCCGACATGGGCATTTAGGTCTCCCATGACTATCAGGTCTCTCCCCACTAACTGCTTCTGCAACTCCTCTTCAAACTCGTCCTTCTCGCCTTCTGTGCATCCCACCTGTGGTGCATAGACTTGCAGAATGTCCAGGTTTCTACCTTTCACAGTGATTCTGGCTCTAATTATTCTATCACTTACCCTCTTTACTTCCTCCCTCAGCCCTTCTCTCACCACCATTCCCACTCCATTTCTCTTCCCCTCCTCATTTCCTATCCAGTATAGCTGCAAGCCATTTCTCAGTTCTTTTCTTCCTTCCCCTCTCCATCTGGTCTCTGCCAGTCCGAGTACATCCAGTTTTCTCCTCTCCATCATATCCACAACCTCCTCCACTCTTCCCGTCAATGTCGTTATATTCAAAGTTCCGATTCGTAGTCCATTTCCATAGCCAGGTCTGCTTCCTTTAGATCTGTCCTTTCCGAGGCCCGTTCCCGTTTTAAAAGCAGTTTCATATCCACTACTGGCTTGCTAGGCCTAACGTAGCTTCACCATAACCCTGGCAAGGGGCCTGTTTTTGGTCCGCGAGAGGTATTTTATTTCTCTCAAACCCTCCGGACAAGTCCGGCGAGCCCCCCTATCCGCCACCTGGGACGCGCCCGATAGAGGAACAGGCAAACCCCCACGGGATTATAAACTCCCTAAAACACAAAAACAATATAAGTGAGGACAACACTACTAATGTCATGCTACAATTGTGTCTTGAGGGCCTTACACCATATCTTGTCAAAATAATAAATCTTTCAATGATGACTGGTATATTCCCCGATGCCTGTAAAGTCTCTAGGGTGGTCTCGATCTACAAAAAAGGAGACAAAACCCACCCATCAAATTACAGACCCATTAATATTATATCTGCCATCAGCAAGGTTCTAGAAAGCGTTGTTAAACGAAGACTTATGAATTTCTTCATGAAAAATGATTACTTTGCAAACTGCCAATATGGGTTTATTCCAAATAGAGGAGCTGATAGTGCTATATTTGAAGTAGTAACCGATGTAGAAAAGGCATTAGATGAAAACAAACTAGCTGCTGGTGTACTAATTGACCTTCAAAAAGCCTTCGATCTGGTTAACCATAAGATTCTCCTTAATAAACTAGAATTTGCAGGCATCAGAGGAGTGGCACATGATTGGTTCAAGAACTACCTCACTAACAGAAAACAATATGTTGCAATCAATAATGTAAAAGGATCTCAAATGAGAATTGACACAGGAGTACCTCAAGGTTCTGTCTTAGGACCAATTCTTTCCTTGGCCTATATTAATGATATAGTATTATTAGAATTGAAAGGCAAGCTTAAACTATTTGCAGATGATATTTTTATACTCTATCTGGGAACATCTGAACAGGAAATTATGCTAAATATTAATTATGAACTCAATAAGCAGGTGGATTGGTTGAGAGCACACAAAATGGTTATCAATATCACTAAAACAAAATATTTATTCTTCCATAAACCATCATACAAGATTGAGACCACAAACATAGTCAACATAGCCAACAAAGAAATAGAAAGGGTTAAATCGGCAACATACTTAGCTATCACACTAGATAGTACACTAACCTGGGAAAATCATGTAGAAAATGTAAAACATAAAATCAGCCCTATAATTGGTATTATTTTCAGATTAACAATTGAAAAATATATACTTTGCTCTGATACATTCACATCTAATGTACATGAATTTCATATGGGTTTATTGTAAGAAGGCGCTGATAAAAGAACTTGAGATACTCCAGAAACGTGCTATAAAATCTATCTTTGGATTTCCTTGGCTCACACCCTCAAATGAATTATACTCAAGAACTAAAATTATGCCACTGCAAAAACAAATAGCTATGTCAGCAACAGTATTTGTATACAAATTAGAAAACAAATAGATACACACACACATCCATTTTACCCATGCAAATGACATTCATCATTATGCAACAAGAGGAGTAAATCAAATATTCACCAGCAATTCCCAATCCATTAAATTTGGAACTAAAGGAATTATGTCCTCTATAATAAAAGAATACAACTCGCTACCATTAGGCATAAGGGAAAGTTTCTCTATAAAAACATTTAAGAGGAAAACAAAAGACTTCCTATTAAGGAATGAATAGCCCATATCCAATAGCCTTCAGCAATGCAATGTATCATACCGAATCATCTCTGTAAAGTTAGTCACTAGCAATCTAATATAAGTTACTATTAAACTAAACAATAATGTTACAAAAATTATATATATGCCATGCTGTAACTATGTTACTTGATTGTCCCTAACACGAGCTCAGGCTCATTGGGACCTATGTAAATAAATAAATAAATAAATACTTTAATAACCTCTAAACGGGGGAGGGCGCATCCTTGAAACAGTATGTCACAGCGAAATACCTAGGTAAATAAACTGGTAGGATTTCTATTCTTAATATTCATATTATGTGCTTGAGACATCTTGGCCATCAGCCCCATGTACTTGTCTGATAGGCCTATAACTTGAGTTTCTTTGATAGTTGTAGTAGTGTAGCTGTATTAAGGACAGGGTGCTCCTGGCCTTGAACTAAGATACTATTCCAGCATTTGCCTGGAAGGAGTGTAGGGAAATGCGGGGAACCACAATCTGGATAGCCAGGGGATTCAAACCGCCAATCGCCAGACTCGCTTCAGTGCCCCATCGCAGCCGTGGTGTGATTTAACACCACGGCTACGCCACATGGTATATAAATCTCACGCCGGCCAAGAGAACGGAACAAGGAATGAGGAGATTATTCTATCTTCTAACATCATGTTCGTTAACTGGCCATAAAACGCGAACCAGTCAGCGTAGAAATGTAATTTTTGTTTCTAAATACTCCGATTTCTTCATCCTAACTGCTTCAAAACCCCCCTACTACAAAAACTTTGCCCGAGTGCACATGATATTTGATGTTGCAGTGGCAACTTCTGCCCCTATGAGGCAACGCTGTAGCCTAGTATAGAACAGTACTTAGAGGAAAGGTCTTACAATTGAGCGTGCATGAACAGATATGTAAGTAACAAATATAATATTTACTTTAAAAACGGAGAACAAATAAATTATGAAAGAAATTGCAAGCAAGTGGCAATTTTTAGGTTATGAAAAAAAAAAAAAAAAAAAAAAAAAAAAAAAAAAGACGTCTCGAGTTTCTCGAATTTTCTCTCGTAAAATTAGAAACATTAAATTACTAATTACAGGCTTCATAGCCTTCCACAAATGCCAACACAAGGTTCATGGACACTAGAATACTCACCAAGTTGGCAGGGAGGGGCGAGGCTTTGTCTCGTGTTACATCCCTGTTCATATTAGCAGAATGGCAGCTTTGCTGGATTCAATCTCCACCACTTCGGCACTGTTCAAGTTAATATTATGCCCTCTAGAGATAGCATTCCTAACTAATCCGGAAGTTCAGTACGAGCGAAATACTTGAGAAGTCAAGGTTGCTCGGTGGCACTTGTGATCCACCGCCTGATGCGGGCCAGATCGGGAAGTGGTTGAGATGTACCTGGCCATTATTATTATTTACATTCATTGGACCATTATTCAATGCTAGACAAAGGAGTATTTATTTTCCTATCAGCCCAGAACTTCTTTCTTCGCCTGAAATCTTCCTTCATATTGACTATTTGTTGATATTGGAGTTTCTTAATTTTGTTTTTTAAATCTTCAACCGTAATTTGTAGTTCAATCATCTTCCTGTGACAGGGGCTGGAGGAGAAAGAACTAAGTCAAAACACCGACCTAGCCATCACACTTCACTGTCTAACTAAATTAACAATAATGTTATTGGTTTCACGTCCCTATTAATTACTGCAAGTTTTGCAAACGCCGGGGTGCCGGAATTTTACTCTGAGGAGGACCTTTAACGCGCCAGTAAATGTACTGACACGGTTCTTTCACATTTGTGCACCCTTTAATGCCAGCTGTCTCCACCAGGATTCGATCCTGCAACCTTGGTCACAGCAGACGAGAACGTTATTGCTGAGCCACGCAGCGAGCCTCTCTAGTACTAATTAAATTGCTTTGACACCTATTCTTTATTGATATAACATGTTCTCGGCCCTTCTTCCGCTTTAGCTTATAGTATACGATGGACAATACAAGTTAACATTACTTTGAAATGGACGTCCTTACAATTGTCATTAGGTACTCAAATCCAGAAAGCAAAATGTATAAATTTGGTATGTTGATTTGCAAGTAATTGGATCGTCAGTGAACAACTTCAAATCGAATATTATAAGGTGCGTTCAAAAAGTAACGAGCCGGAGGCTGTAATGCGCAAACCGGTGACGACATCGGCTAACCGTGGCGTGTGTAACGAGGTGTGGTTCCGACCAGAGCGTGGAAGGTCACAGCCCGTCGCTAGACGGCACGTGTGCACGTCACGTGACGATACAAAGCGAGCAGCAGCATGCATCAATTGTCCAACCAAGACCAAGACAGTGGGCCATTCGACATGTTTCCTGGTGTGGTTGAAGACTGTGGGGCACCCATTGGGCGCACACTTTGCGCAAGTGCAGTCGTTCCTTCATGATGGTGTGCACACTTCCGACGCTCAATCCGACCACGGCGGCTATGGCGTTCACTGTCACTCGGCGGTCCTGGGTAATGAGGGCATCAACCAGCTGGACGTTGTCATCGGTAATGCAGGGAGGGGCCCCAGACCGGGCATCATCGGCTAACGACACCCGTCCTTCCCTGAAGTGCTTGTGCCACGCCTTGACCCTTGCAAGGGACAGGCAGTGTTCGCCGTACACTTGTGATATTCGGCGATGAATGTCCGTCCCCCCTACTCCTTTCGCTGTCAGAAACCGAACAACACCTCTTTGCTCTTCGATTGACGCCTCCATGTCACTGTTTGCAATGCGACTGGCAGCGATAGACGATTGATGCATGCTGCTGCTCGCTTTGTATCGTCACGTGACGTGCACGCGTGCCCTCTTGCGACGGGCTGTGACTTTCCACGCTCTGGTTGGAGCCACACCTCGTTACACACGCCACGATTAGCCGATGTCGTCACCGGTTTGCGCATTACAGCCTCCGGCTCGTTACTTTCTGAACGCACCTTATACACTCCTGTAGCAATAGCACCTCTACACGGTCCTTGCAAATCAACATACTAAATGTATATATTGAATGACACCTTTATACATTTTGCTTTCAGGATTTGAGTACCTGAAATATCTTTCCTAATTACAATTGTTGTTGTTGTTTCTTATGGCTAGCCCGGACTCCAATCCATCAGCTTTCTTGCGTTCCAAAAGAGTTGAGTGAGGTTTCCTGAAGTTCTAGCAGTCACATCAAGTTTGTTGCAATGTAGCAGGTGTCCCTTATCCATTTTACTTCAAAGTTCGTGGCAAAGTGTGCATTTTTCAGATCTCCGGATGTTGATTCGTTTCAGATGAGCTGCAAGGCAGTCATGGCCAGTGTTAAGTCCGAAGAAAGCTACAGCTTCTCTTCTTGATGTTAATTTATATTGATCCCATTTAGCATCAATGTCCTTCCATAATTTGGTTTCTGCTGTTTTCTTTGCCATTTTGTCATACCGGTTTTGATAGTATTTTTCAAAATCCTTTTTGCTGACATAAAATCAGTCTGACATGTTGTTGTAGTGTGGTACCTTTTTTGGCTAATCTGTCGGCCTCTTCATTACCTGCTATTCCAACATGAGAAGGGATCCACTGAAATGAGATCTGTTTGTGGAGTCTTTTAAGGGTTTTTTTCATACAAAAAATTCCTTTCAGTTCATTATTTTGAGGCTTATAATTTGACGAGACGGCTTGTATGGCTACCTTTGAATCTGTAATGATAACACATTTTTGATAATCATTGTTTCTGCCTAATAACTGTGTTAGTGCATGTGAAATTGCTTTTATCTCAGCATCAAAGTTTGTTTTGTTTTGGCCTACTGGGAAGTAGAGTGAGAAGAGAGATGAATGTATTCCTGCTCCAGTTCTATTTTCTTTGTCTTGTGAGCCATCTGTAATTATTTTTAGCCATTGATTAGACGGATATCTTTCTTATATTGTACAGAGAGTCAGTTGTTTTAGATCATGTGTAATTACAATTGTAAGGACGTCTGTTTCAAAGTAATGTTAAGTTATATTGACCCTCAGATATGAAGGCGTACAATATTGTTTTACACTTTATGTTTTTCTACCCAAATGAAGTACATTACACATCAGTTGTTACGTCCACCTTCTCAACATAATCTTTTGTGTAACTTAATGCACATTTGCCATCAATGTGTCAGTCTCTCCAAACCTTCCTGAAAGCATTCTTTCGGAGTGCTGTGAACCCATGCCTTGACAGCGACTAAGCAGAGGTTTCTTCACGTTCCCGAACAGGTGATAATCACTCGATGCCAAGTCAGGAGAATATGGTGGGTATGGCAGCACCGTGAACCCCATTTGATCAATGGAAGCGGTGGTCTCTCGGCTAGTGTGGGGGCGGGCATCGTCATGTTGCAGAAGCACACCTTCAGCCGCTTAGTTTGAATGGCATGAGGTAAGCACTTGAGGGTTGCCACATTTGCTGCACTGTTAATCGTGGCCCCTAATTCCAGCCAGTCAATGAGGATGATGCCCTTTTTGTCCTAGAACACTAATGGCACTGTTCGACATTTCTTTGGCGGTCGACTGCCGCTATGCTTCGATTGTTGTTTCGTTTGTGGCTCATGGTAATGGAGCCATGGCCCCTGTGCGTGTGCTGCTACCGAACGGTGGAACAAGACACTAGTTACAAGTCACCAATGTGAACCATACCTGGACGTACAAAGTACGCCCTTCGTACTGTATGTGGTGTTAAGCTAGAGGACTCTCAAAACCGGACCATTTTTTCAAGTTTTCTTTTTGAAATTTGTGAAGTATATCTAACCCCAACTCGCAAGCATCAATGCTATTTTTGAATGGGCCCCCTAAAGCCCCATATTCAAGAGACACACTTCTAGCTTGGCCTGTCCTTCTTTCGGAACTTTGGTGAAGTACAGTGGAATCTCGTTAGTACGTTTTTCAAGGGACTGAAAAATTTGGACGTCATATGCGGGAAAACGTACTACCGAAAAACGCCATACTGCATTTACAACGTATAAGAAAGAACGCGGCGTATATATGAACGTCAAATCGCCGACCTTAGTAAGTGATTGTATGCACTACTACAGTCACGACATAAACATAGGTTATCAGTAACTTACACGCAATAAATAACATAAAAATGAATTACTGTACCTCTACACCACAGTATAATACAGGGTCTTTATTTCTGCTTAGCAAGGACATTCTCGCTCTCGCGCTCCGCCAGTGACGGCTCAGTTACCGGCGACCACGCACGCATATGTTTGAAGCACGGGCTTGCTTGAACCACTTCAATAAAGCGCTTTCTAGTTGAGGAAACTGTCCCTCTCGCACACGTTTCCTTTTGCCGCTCATTCCTTCTTCAAATGCACGTTCGATTTCCTTCCTTTTGCAGAGAATCGTGTTCAGTGTAGACGGAGGAATGTTCCACTTTCGCGCTATATCCACACGCTTCATGTGAGGATTGCATTCCACTTCTCGAATGTATTTCATCTTCTCGTCAGTAGTTATCTGCCGTACTTTCTTCTTATCCATTATGAAACACGCAATAAAATAGGTCATAACTGGACGTGAACACTAAGAACTAGAAGACAATAGTGCGGAATACGAAGACAATAATGCGCCTACGTGAGAAATAAACAAAGGGAAAGGGGTGGAGGGCAGCGGGAGAGAGACACGTCACCTGTGTTGCGTCATAGCTACAGCCACTTCTACGCCGTCAAACACAATAAAATCATCTACACTGTCAATAACTAGCAGAGAATATGCGGCAATATCGCGTCGTGTTTTCCAGAAGCCGAATTTTATAATGAAATAAGAATAAAATCAGGTTCGCTTACAAATAGTACAACGGAAATTTGATCGTCGTAAGCGGGAATAGAGAACGTATTAAGGGGATATATCAACATGTATTTTGTAGAATTGGGACTGGGACTTGAGAAAATCATCGCGCTAAACGGGAAAACGTCGTAACCGAGAACGTGCTAACGAGATTCCACTGTATTTGATTTACTCGATAATCAGCTGTCGCACCTCCAGCAGGAGGTTACAAACATCTCGACCCGCAATGATACCAGCAGTTGTCACAGACCATTCTAAACTTAGTGGAGTGTTTTTTATATAAAAGAACATCGGACCATATCTAATATTTTCAGGGCCATAAGGACCCAATGTGAACATGTTAAATCACATTTACCAACATGAACTTCCAGTGATCAAATTTTAAAGTGTTATTTTTAATGTGTTTTTATCTTATGTGTTTGTACTAGTTCTATGCTCCCCAGTTTTTTTTTTGGATATGTCTGTTGCACCACATCATTCCTCATTTGTTTTCGCTGTCACTTTCATCCATTTCATTTATTCATTTCACGTTAGAATCATATTTTTAGGATATTTTTAATGATTTTGACAAGTGTTTTTCTCGATGTTTGGCCGATGAAGGGGTTAGTATAAACCCCGAAACATGTACCATATGGGTATAATGTAACCCATTGTGTTTTAATTATAAAAAGTATTGATCAGGCGGATTCTCTCTTCCTTTTAATATATTTAACTAACAATCGATACGGAACCATGACTGAACCAAATAGTATAACTAAATTGATCATGCAAGTTTAGGGAACTTGTTACCTGGTCAGGCTGCACCGTCCCCGGGGTGTCGTAACACCAGCATCCTTCTTTGAACTCCTCGTCCTCGGGATCCAAGCCCATCTTACGGACGGGACTGTGGGCAGACATGCTCATGGAGAAGGGATCCTGTCCCGAGGGTGCCTGAGACTCGTCACGGAACGTACGGCCGATGTGACCTGTAAACACGTCTCTTCATAACAGGGGCTGGACGTTTAATGAAGTCAGCGTCACTCCTTCATTACCCTAATAAAATTATCAATTATTTGGGCACATGACCTAAAAACAAAAATAAATAACTATAATATATAACTGTTTATAACCAAAAATGCCTCTCTTGGAATTGTAAAATTCAACATTATAAAACAGTAGTCTTGCCTGCAGCCCTTTATGCAGCCGAGACACTTAATCTACAACATAAAACACTGAGAAATCAATTGGAGATTAAGGAACGCAAAATCATGCAAAAAATTTTGGGACCAAGAATCAAAGATGGAATTCACCTTCCGAAACCTAATGCTGACATCTATTTAAAAATTACTAAAATCACAGACACAATCCGTATGAGAAGGATCCAATTCATGGGACATTTGGACAGAATGGACCCAACTAGGTTAACAAATACAGTGGTGGAAATATTTATTGCATCACCATTAATTACTTCGTAATTTTGTCTTTTACAGCTGTTTGCTTCAGGTTATACCAGTCTAATCGTTCTCAAACATTGTAGACACATTGTTGCCTTGATTGTTTGACTTCTTCTCACATTTCTTCCAACAATACACAACTCTTTGTTGTTGTCCTTTGTTTCTACAATGATGCCAGTGTTTATACAGTCATTTAGAGTTGAGACTTTGCAGTGAGAAGATGGGCAGGTCAGTTGAATTAACGCCAGAAAAGAAAGCTGCTCTAGTTGCGTATTTGTCTGTTGGTCTCAGCACCAGAGAGATAGCCTCTAAGACAGGTTTTAATTTCAAGGTTACTGAAAAAATACAGGGAGGAAGGAAATATTGATCGAGAGAAAGGAAGAGGTCGAAGAAGGGCTTCTACTGCCAAACAGGACAGGATATTGAAAAGGCTTTCGCCCAAAGATCGTCACAAGTCATCAACTGAACTAAAGCGAGACTGGGAAGAAATGTGCGTCATCTCAGTAATCAGTAGAACTGTAAGAAATAGACTACTGAAAGCTGGACTCTCAGCCCGTCGACCTAAAAAGAAGCCTTTATTGCCCAAGAAACTGCGACAACAGCGGCTAAAATGGGCAAAAGCACATGTGACATGGACACCAGACGTGGAACAGAGTAATCTTTTCAGACCAGTCCAAATTTAATCTGCATGACTCAGATGGAAAAGTGTTTGTGCATCGAAGAAAAGGTGAAGAATTTTTACCATCATGTAATACTGTCAAACACCCACAAGGACAGATGGTCTCGGGGGGGGGGGGGGGGGGGGGGGGGGGGGCATTTTTAATCACAGAGTAGTTCGTCTGAACTTCATAAATGGCACTGTCAACGCGGATGTCTACATAAGCATCCTTGAAAGGAAGCTTATGCCCACAATAAGAGACCAGTTTGGAGGTGTTTCCAGATGCATTTTTCAGGATGACTCCGCTCCTTGCTATAGAGCTTTGAAGGTGATTCCTATGATTAATAATTATACCAAGCACGAAGCTGATGCCATTCTTGGCTAATTATCACATATTTTTACAATTCAGGTAAAATCCTTCCTTCGACAAAATGGGGTTCAAGTGTTAGATTGCCCTGGAAACAGCCCATATCTCAATCCTATTGAGAACTGTTGGAAGGTTATGGGCAATGTTATCTCCAAAAAGATGCCACGGAATAAACGGGAACTGTAGGAGGGCCTTGTTCGTGTGTGGTTTCATGAACGTAGTGAGAAGTACTGTAAAAAGTTAATTCTTTCAATGCCTTCACGATGCCAAGGGGTGATTAAGGCACGTGGTGGAGCAACAAAGTATTAAATGGCAACAGTGCATTCATATAAGGCAATTGTGTATAAACAAACACTAAAATTGATCAGTGTCATGTTACAACATTAATACGCAGGGTTTGTTTCAACATTAGTATTCATATTTCAGAAGGACAAACAGAATAGCTGACATATTTTTTAAGAAAGTGTTAAATTATTTTTAAAAAAACTTCTTATACAAACAAAAATAGAGAATAAAATAAAATTGACAAACATTACTGCGTATATTCATTTCTGATAGAAGTAGAGGGATTACAGGCCAATTTAGGTCAGTTATTCAATTATTATTTTTAAAAATATCAATTTTAGAAGGTGATGCAATAAATATTTCCACCACTGTAAAATCTATACGTTTTTGCAGAAAAAAGGCAACAAGGTCCAATTGGTACAAACAGGCAGAAAAGGACTTGGCTGAATTAGGTTTTCTCAATCTCAAGGATCGAGAGAAAATTAGGAAAATTACTCATACACGGGGTTTTGAGGCAGAAGAGAGAAGACTTACCAGACACGTCTGGTCGCAGCAACGAAGACTAGCTCAATCGTTGCGCATGAAGAGTTATTGGGCAAACATCAAGGCCAAGAAGTATTGATTCCACGTGGTCCTAGGAGACCCATTCGCGCAGAAGAAGAATATATATCTGACTGCCCTCTTGTACCTTGCAGTGTCGAGCTTGTCCAGAGGATTACGGGTCAGCTTTGGCTTCCACTGCTGCCTTCACATGGCCTTGTTTAGCTGTTCTGGCGTCTTCCATTCTTTGATGATATGATATATGAATCACTGCCAATGGCTGCCCGAAGGCTCCCAACAAGTCCAATTTCAAGTAGTTCCAATTTTGGCTACCAGATGCTACTCTCACTAACACCTACAGTTCAGCCGCATAATGTCCGGCTCGGCATTTCCCATGAGGGAGAGAGACAGCGTTGCCGGTTTTGTACCACGAAATACAAAACAACGTGGACTACATAAAATATTGGTGGTATGTAGCAAAACAACATGTTTTTAAATGAATCCTGATGAACCGCTGACCATATTACTAAAGTAATACACTAACACGCAGAGGAGAGTCGTGGCAACATCAAGCTAAATGTTGAGATCGGCTTATCGGGAAAACCACTGATTGCTACAAGTGACAGCGACTTCTCCAACATAGGTGGGATTCCACTGCGATTTAGAATTCAGGTTTTGTAACCAAAAAATGTCGGAAGAACAAAATCATGCATAACATTGCAAATGAGGTGTGGGACTTCCACGTTACATAGTGAAGACGCTACAGAAGAATTACAATGATGGCAAGTTTCAGGGTTGTATGAACAGCTTCGCACTGCCGTAAGTTGACTATATTGTTCTCTTTACCTCTCTTCTCCCACCATCGCCAAACGTCAGAGCCGGACACTCAGCGGCTGGACTGTAGCGGGTAACAATGGAACTTCATTGGGCGTTTCTAACCAGCCAAATATAACCCACAAATTTTGCTACATACCACCAATTGCTGTGGTAAAGCCCGACCCAGGAATGTCTGCCGTGACGCAGTTACACACTTCATTTCGTTCACACCTCCTCTGGCACACGTGACACGTCCTGACTCCCCGAGTCCCGATGTAGCAACATCATTCATTCTCTGCTTGGACTTGGCCGTGATAACATAATGCTACGCAATGTAGACGAGAGCTTCGCTCACCCGCTCGTCATTGTGCAACGACTTGGCAACATTACAGTGGTTCCCCAAATCAGCAGCGGCTAGTATCGAAGCAGTTTGCTCTTTATTTTGAAAATAACATAAAAAGTAAACTACAGGGCGTAGAATTGTGATTCAAGTTTCTATATACTCAGTAAAATGCTGCCTTTCATCCTACTTTTATGTACAAACCGTATCAGGTCAAACTTGACCCATCGGTGCGCGTGATATTTAGTTTCGGTGACGCGTGACGCAAGCCATCAGCCTCCCACTGTTCTGAAGCCACGCCTGTCCGGTCATGTCGCGGCAGAAACTGCTGGGTTGGGCTATAGGTTCTTTCACATGCCATAAATCCGACGACTTCAGCCGGATTTGAACCCGCCATCTAGGGCTTAGCAGTTCAGCATGCTACCAACTACGCCACCGAAGCCGCATTCTTTGATCATGCCTTTCTAGCAAAGGCGGAACATTGAAGACTCGTTCTTATTGTGAGATTTCTGATTCTGTCTCTTCTCGTTTTGCCTTCGGTTCTGCGGAGAAATCTCGCTTCTGATGTCTGAAGCTTACTTCCGTGTTTACTGGTCAGTGTCCAGGTTTCTGAACCATAGAGCAAGGCGGGGAGGTAGCTTGTAACTCACTACCATCCCATCACTGCTATTGTCACATATTGTGCACGTCGCTATTTTACTGCTCGGAGGCCAGGTGGATGCAGTGAACCTATGTTATTGGTCCTTTTTCAAAGAAGACTGAGTTGATATAATTATATTGAAATTTTAAATGCTTTTCAGTGGGTCAACACTCTTGTTTATTGCCTACACCTGGAAAATACTACATGTGATTAATACGTCTGAAAAGCATTCAAAAGTCAGTTTCCTAAGACAAAAAATAAATAAATAATAACATTGTATGGCCTCGGGTGCCGGGTGCAAGCTTTGTTATTTGTGCCCAGAGGGCAGCTTGAGTGTAAAATTTTATCGTTCCTTGGAGTCAAGGAGGTTAGATATCTAAGCTCCTTGACTCTATAGCACTTTCTAGTATAGAAAGGAGGAACTTGGTGTTGGCGGAAAATCCCATGATGAATTTTGTCATTACTTATTTTTTTTTAGTATGGCTTTTAGTGCCGGGATTGTCCGAGGACTTGTTCGGCTCGCCTGAGGCTGTAGCTGTTTCCAACGGACACCCTTGGGCTAAGCTACAAGTTTCGTTCAATTCAACTTTCGCTGCCAGATGTCACTAATAGCTAGTGGTGAATGTTGGAACTTTGAAAGAGGATTTCGACGAAATCTAACCTAACAATTTAGCTTCACACAAGTTTAGTCTGTGGAAGGATCTTTTACATGGCATAAATCTATGACATGGGACTGCCGGCTTTACTTCCCCTCCGAAGGAAGGCATACTGAGGGATTTTTAACACTCTTAAAAAATCCGACGACTTCGGCTGGGTTTGAACCCGCTATATTTTTGTCATTATGAACACGGCCTACTGAATGCCAACAACGTATGACATGCGTCGCCTTTCAAAAATCACTTACCACAGCCAGGAGCGAACCTGCAAGCTTGGGGTTGGTAGTCCGACACGATAACCACGCACCCACCGTGGCTAGCAATACAACAATAAAAAAATGGCTTCCAGCACGATGATAATAATAACATTCTCTCTTTCTGTGGCCAAGGTTGCGGGACCGAATCCCGCCCCATACGTTAACGTTACAGAACCCTTTCGAGGAGAGCGTCCAGCACCCTTCTGGGTTCTGATCGCCGGACCACTGTACTTGACACTCCAGCAGTAAGAAACAGGATCTGTTATTTGTAGCTAATAACACAGTGTCCCCCAGGGGCTCACATCTAGTGGGACGTGGGTTGGCGACCACGGGACCCCAGCATTGCTTCCACATACTTGTGCCGGGCTCCTCCATGTCTTCTTTCCTGTCGACCTCACTTGGTCAACTCTTGTTCTCTTCCGACCCCGACGGTATTAGGGTATCCGAGGCCTAGGGAATTTCTTCCTTTCCCGCCTTAATTGGCCCTTGTCCCATCTTTTCTGAAACTCTCCTTCTGCGAGGGGTCAGCTTTCTTTTTCTTTTCATGTTCTCTCCTGCCTTCTGCTCAAAGCCCTCAAGGAGGCAGGGTGTATGTAGCCCCACCACGTCTGGTGCACCCTGGATATTGCTACACCCTCAGGGGCTCACGGCTGGTGAGTTTGGGAGTTAGCGACCCCGAGCGATTCCTGAGCTGGGTCCGGTTTCCCACTTTTGTCCCTTAGCTGTGGGGCAGACCCTCTCCTCTTTCACTTTCCTATCTGCCTTTCATGGCTCTCCTTCCTTCCAAGTCCCTCAATCCGCATTCTTCGAGGGTTGAGGGCATTTCTTTTCCTCCTGTCCTTTATTTGCCTTATTCTCCTTTTGTTTCCCATTCCTTCTTCTAGTATATAAGTTAGTAGTTAGTTTTAGTTATAGTTTGCATTTCATTATCATCTTCACGATCACCCAAACCATTAGGGGCCGATAACCTAGATGTTAGGCCCCTTAAAACAACAATTATCATCTTCATCATCTTAACACAGTGATGGTCACTCGAGGATCATAATGCGTAATCCTATATTGCCCCATTTATCAGTGCCATTTAACTGATAGATGTCATCTATGCACAAATTAGAGCACTACAGTTTAAGACGTACTACATCGCAATTCTAACTTACGGAGTAGAAACATGCACCCTGTCCAGAGGAGAAGAAAGTAGGATTCAGGCATGTGAAATGGAGTTTATAAGAACAATGCTCCAAAGGACAAGGAGAGACAAAGTAAGGAACGAAACACACAGGAGAGAGGCTGGCATGGATATCAGTGTTAGGATGGTATGGGCATCTTCAGAGAATCAAGGATGATCTTGAAGGCAAAGGGCTAGACTGGAGAAGGACCCATAAAGACCAACTCTTCATGGACAGGAAAAGGAGGCGAGGGCTCATTAACAGCATCTGGGCGACTGGAGATGGAATTTGATAATGATGACGATGATGTCATTTTCTCCAGGAGTATTTATATCGTGTTGACCAACTGAAGAGCTAGGCAACAATGAAACAATGGCAATATTACAAGCTTCCTCAAAGATGTTGGCAGCAATGGTTCAGAATGCAAAATATTATTTTTAACATAAGGTGCGTTCAAAAAGTAACGAGCCGGAGGCTGGAATGCACAAACCGGTGAAGACATTGGCTAATCGTGGCGTGTGTAACGAGGTGTGGTTCCGACTAGAGCGTGGAAGGTCACATCCCGTCGCTAGAGGGCACGCGTGCACGTCACGTGACGATACAAAGCGAGCAGCAGCATGCATCAATCGTCCAACGCTGCCAGTCGCATTGCAAACAGTGACATGGAGGCGTCAAACGAAGAGCAAAGAGGTGTTGTTCGGTTTCTAACAGCGAAAGGAGTAGGGGGAACGGACATTCATTCCGAATGTCACAAGTGTACGGCGAACACTGCATGTCCCTTGCAAGGGTCAAGACGTGGCACAAGCGCTTCAGGGAAGGACGGGTGTCGTTAGCCGATGATGCCCGGTCTGGGGCACCCCCCTGCATTACCGATGACTAGGGCTAGGATTTTTAGGTAAATAAATATTTATCTATGTAAATTAAAGATACGAGAAAATAGCATTTTGAAATTGATTTTGTAGCACTTTCATTTTGAAAAATAGCATTTTGGAGCATTTTGAAATTTAAAAATTAGCATTTTGTAGCATTTAAAAGTTCGTCACCAGGTACAATAAACAGGTTCAAAATAATATGCACGGAAACTAATTCAAACATGTGCAGGATTGGAAATATGGGTGTTTCTGATAAATGGCATAAGCATTTAATATAAGTCTCCTGGTGTGTGTGTGGTTTTTATTTTTACTAAGGGAGTGTTAGAAGTATTAAAATCCTAATATCAGTATTACAGAAATGTAGAAACTTGACATCATACATTTTTCAGAAATGTGAGATCTCTGAAAATAAAGGCATCAGCCTGGCTAATTGGCAAGAGTTCAAGTGCTGTCGGTTGGTTGTATGACGTGAGACGAGGGTACCTAAGCTATGCTCAAAAGATCCAAAGGTCATGTTCTCATTATGCAATCAACAATATCAGGTGTTTTGCAGCAACTCATATATACAGGGTGTTTCAAAACTCGACGGCAAAATTCCGGGAATGGGTTCCTCACAGTAAGATAAGAAACAAATGTTATGACAACATGGGTCCGGAAATGGATACTTCCGGAGTTATTCCCCTTGGCAGGAATGAATGAATGTTAGTACATATATGTACATTACATGTCCTGTTTGGTGTAAAAGAAATCGCGAAACCGGTTACAAATGGTACATGTAGGCATGTTGTGAATGGAAGTGATGTGCATCGTATTAAAGACCTTAGCACTCATACATGAAATGGGATCGTCCTACGGTTTAGCCGTTGTCGAGAACACGTCTGTTATCTGTGAATAGTGATTAATGTAGTGAAGTGAAGTGTGAGTTTCGGTCTGTTTAACACGTCTGGCATCTGTGATTTGGATTGTGGTTTTCCGTCTGCGTTCGTACGTAACGGAGGTAAGTACGTGAAGGTCATTGAAGTAGCCGTATGTAAGTTGTCCGTGGTTAACAGTCATTGTACAGTACTGTACTGTTATTTGTGGTTTGCAGGCCGCTCTGACATGCGCATGTACACGAACACAGAGCTTGCGAGCATGCATTACATGTATGGTTTGGCGGATGGGAATGCTTCGAAGGCACGTCGCTTGTATCGGGAACGATATCCCAGACGCAGACTGCCGGACCGAAAGACATTTGAATCCATCCATCGCCGCCTCTGTGAACACGGGAGTTTCGCACGTCCACCAGGAACCGGGGGACGGTCAAGCAGTACAACAGTTGAGGAGGAGGAAGCCGTCCTCAACGCTGTGTTTGAACGTCCTCAAGTCAGCACTCGGCGGTTAGGCTTGCAGCGGAATAGGCCACACACGACTCGACTATCTGGAAACTGCTACGAGGAAACCTGTTGTATCCGTATCATCTGCTGCGTGTACAAGCCTTGTCGCCTGCGGATTTTCCGGCAAGAGCAACGTTCTGCCGGTGGTACCTACAACAGTGCGGCGTGACGCCGAACTTCGCTGCGTATGTGTTGTTCACAGATGAAGCGACCTTCACAAGAGACAGAATACAGAATTTCCATAATCAGCACAGGTGGAGTGATGCAAATCCGCATGCGATCATCCCATCTTCTCATCAACAGAGGTTTGGCATCAACATCTGGGCAGGCATTGTTGGTGATTCCTTGTTGGGACCGTACGTTCTTCCGCATAGGCTTACTGGACAGAACTACACGGATTTCTTGCGGACACAATTGCCTGAGTACTTGGACGACCTGCCACTTGCTGTCCGTCAAGCAATGTTTCTCATGCATGATGGTGCTCCCGCACATTTCAGTTTGTTGGCCCAGAGGTACCTGAATACCCATTTCCCTGGGCGCTGGATAGGTCGAGGAGGACCGATTGCGTGGCCACCACGCTCTCCGGACTTGAACCCCCTAGACTTCTACCTGTGGGGACACCTTAAGTCGCTCGTGTATGCGAATCCCGTTCCTGATGAAGCTACGTTACGTGAGCGCATAGTGGCCACCTGTCAGGCAGTACGCACTACACCAGGAATTTTTGATCGCGTGCGCAATTCCATGCGACGACGAGCGGAGGCTTGTATTCGAGCGGAAGGCCATCACTTTGAACATTTCCTGTGATACCTGCTGATACGGTGAAAATATACAAACGTGTGAATAAATCCGAAAGTATCCGTTTCCAGACCCATGTTGTCATAACATTTGTTTCTTATCTTACCGGTACTGTGAGAAACCCATTCCCGAAATTTTGCCGTCGAGTTTTGAAACACCCTATATATATAGGGCCGGCGGAGAGTTGTATTAGTTCACTGGTACCAAGGTGCCAATTGTTAATAAAGCGAGCTGTGGTCAGGCGACAATGCTTGTCTTGTGAAGTTTACTGTGTGGCAGGTGGAATGACGACAATACCAGGCTGTCCTGGACTCGATGGACAAATTGGTTCAAATTCTGAGGATGTCTATGAAATCCTTTTGTGTGGTTTTCCTACTAACTCCCTGCCAAGTTCCATTCATTTCTTTTAATAACTTATCTTATGAGGTAGGATTCAAGACGTGCCATTTGACCATTAAACCACCGGCAAATAGAAATTCAATGCTCCTCATCCATGGCCCTCATTGAAAAGGAAGTAATAATGTGAATCATACATTTACTTAACTTTGTGTAAATATCACACAATGGATAATTAACTAAATAATAAAATGTATGTTTACTCCCTCATTATTTCCTGACCACACTGCGGCTCTTGACTGACAATCTGTAAAACAGTATCCGAATTCACAGAGAAATCGCCGGACGACATGTACCATAACCTATAACTCACACATGGTAGAGAATACTTTCATCATATTATACAACATTTCCCAAAGCAAAGAGAACGCCTAACAAAAATTGTCTATTCATATAACGATACGTACTTGCGAGTTTTCATTTTCATTTCAAATACAAGAAATGAGGGCCGGCACGATATAAACATATATAAGCATAACCTTATTGCTCCAATTTTTAAATAGAATCTGCACAAACGATTAGAATATTCCTTTTATTAGCACAACCAACTGAAACTACGAAATAATTTCTCCAAAATCATCGTTTTACTGGCTATAAACAGTGGATATTATGCGGCAATAATAACAGCACCATTTTCAAATTAATTTTTACCATAATCGATTGTTTTCACGACAATAATCGATGTTCGTACATATCGATTATTACTCGTAAATATTGATTATATAGCAGATATTTTCATTGCTGGGAACTCGCAAATTTCAAAGTTGCGGCACGAAAATGTAATAAAACATAATATTCAACATTAATCGGTAAATTACGTACTTTCCGCATTTATCGCATTTATGGGAATAATTCGCAAGATCCCTTAGTTATCGCACTTTGTCGCACATTCAGTTTCGCAAAATTTGGGTATACATAGTCATATTAGTTGCCAGGTAGTTGAAAAAAGGAGAAAAAAGTAAAATTCGCATTTATCGCAAGTGCGATTTTCCCGTATCTCTAATGTAAATACATATTTTAAGCATTTTTTCTATAAATACATAAATTCCTGTTTTTCACTTATTAGCACATAAAAAGACATAATATTTACATTTAAAAAAATCTGTATGCTAGATCATTTAGTTTATTGCATTTTTGTTCTGTGTTACGTCAATGGGGAGGAACCTGTGAGCTATCTAATCTTCTTGCAGAGTGTATGTCAGCTTGCAACTGTGTTACTCTTAACTTGTCGCCCCGTGCCACTCACTGTGGAAGCCGGGGATTTCCTTGTCCATAGTCATATAGCACCAAATGCTAGACCTCCCCCTCCCCCAGCTACCTGGAACCAGTATCACTCACATGCAGTTCATTTCAGTGTAAGGCAGTTCTACGATGCCTAAATTAAAAACAAATACAAGATATCGTCTGATGCAGAATTTAAAGATAATTTTACTTCTGATGGGGGCGTTCTGTTCTGCCAACCATGTGGGAATGTAATCAAGGCTGAACAGCGATCTCAAGTTAAACAATACCTCAAGAGCAAGAAACTTACAGCCGCAGTTTTGCCCCTTCAGAATAAGTGTTTAGCGATAATCGTCGGTCATTTGTGATGGACAAGCTGAAAATGTATCTCGTTGTGTATTGTAATGCTTCAGCAGTCATGGTTACTGCATATTGATAATAATCACAATAATAAACTAAATTATAATTAAATATTTTTACTTTTTTGTCACATATTTCAGGTATTTTTAATACATAAAAAATAAATACTTTCCCGATTTTTAGCACCGAAAAATCCCAGCCCTACCGATGACAACGTCCAGCTGGTTGATGCACTCATTACCCAGGACCACCATAGCCGATGTGGTCGGATTGAGCGGCGGAAGTGTGCACACCATCATGAAGGAACGACTGCACTTGCGCAAAGTTTGTGCCCAATGGTTGCCCCACAGTCTTTAACCACACCAGGAAGCATGTCGAATGGCCCACTGTCTTGGTCTTGGTTGGACGATTGTTGCATGCTGCTGCTCGCTTTGTATCGTCACATAACATGCACGCGTGCCCTCTAGCGATGGGCTGTGACCCGCCACGCTCTGGTCGGAACCACACCTCGTTACACACGCCACGATTAGCCCATGTCGTCACCAGTTTGTGCATTACAGCCTCCGGCTCGTTACTTTTTGAACGCACCTTATACAAAGCTTAGTAAATAACCACCAAAAAGCAAAATAATAAAATCACAAGAGGTGATAAAAAAGCTATAATAGACCCTTAAGGTATAAGCATGTAAAGCCTACAATACTAAACAAAGCTCTAATTATGAGTGAATCTTCAAAGTCCACTACGTTGGCTGTTAGTCAGTGTCACTGAGTGCTGTAGTGCAACAAACTCGCTACCAACATTGCCTCTGATAATACCTCAAAATTCCAATTTTTGAGAAAAATATGCGGCATGTATTCTGTACGAATTGATATCCGAGTATTTTCAATCAACTAATGAATGCTGTGATTGCAGAGAAATCGAACAACGATCCTCACCGATCAATGTGGCCAGAGTTTTGTCTTTGCTCTTCTTCATCTGTAGAGTCCTCAGTCTGCGCTCCAAGATGTCGCTCCGACGGTCCTTCATCAGGCGCTGCATCCTCTGGTACAGACGCCAACCCGACGGTCGCAATATCGGGAACTGCAACAAACCACTGTTACATTTCACTGTTTGTTCTTACTAAGTGCAACAATAAACTGCGATCATTTAAACTAAATGACACCACCAAGTACCTGGCAGAGTAGAGATGAAGCAATCAGACTCTAGAGCTCAAGGATAGGGAATTACTGGGAAGATCAGCACATCCCTGAGGATGAACTCCTGCAGACTAGCCAACAAGCTCTTCACTGTGACAGATCATCTCAGTAACAACTGGGGATTGCAGTTTCTCACCAGCAAGAAGCTTGCCACAGGGGGTGAGTGGTTATAGTGTCGGACTACCAACCCCAAGCTTGCAGGTTTGCTCCTGGCCGTGGTACGTGATTTTTGAAAGGCGACAAAAATCATGGCATGCATGTCATACGATGTTGGCATGTTAAAGAACCCATTTGAATTCAGTAGGCCGTGTTCATAATGGCAAAATTCATCTCGGGAGTTTCCGCCAACACAAACGTTCCTTCTTTCTCTACTAGAAAGCACTATAGTGTCAAGGAGCTTAGATATCTAACTTTCATAGCGCTCAAAGGAACGACATGCAAGCTGCTCTCTGGACGTCAAATAACAAAGCTTGGAACCGGCACCCGAGGCCATAAGATATTATTATTACCAGTAAGAAGAACACCATGCAGAGGAGAGAAAGCTGGCACGTGAAAGGTTGTGGTACACAAGAAGCAAAGGAGCCCCGTAGTCTTCGGTAGGCCCAGACAACCCCAAGAAGGACACTCGGACCACAGCCAGGAATTGAACTCTGATCTCCAGGGTGACAGCCACGAGGGGGATAACTATACTGGCCCGCTTCACATGACCCACAGTTCAACCGGGAACATTCCTGCTGTCCAGTTGGGCACTGGGAAAGCTAGCGAGTTGCTGACGAATGTCGAGCAGACCGGTGGCCATTTTGGCGGGTAACGCTACAAGTACATAGGTACTTAATAATATCGCAGCACATTGTTTCTTCTGAATTACGAATTACAGTAAAACCTCCATTATCCGTCGCCAAAAAAAAAGGCGATTTTTCAAAAAGCGATGTACAGTTGCTCCAAAATTGAATGAGCGTACTCCTGATGTCAATAATAATAATGTTATTGGTTTTATGTCCCACTAACTACTTTTACGGTTTTCGGAGACGCCGAGGTGCTGAAGATGGATGCTATTCAAATTCAACAGTCACAAACTTTATTATCCATTCCATTATTGAAGAATAACGTGCCCTCTTCCAGCCCACGGAACGTATGCTGATCATTTCTACTTTTAAATGATGCCTACAACTAATTTGGTAGCGCGTAACATCGAGTACCTTGACCGTTCTCTGTCAAGGTTAAACATTTTCACCACAGGCTACTGAATCGTAAATATTTCACAATGCACAGGGATCAGAAACCAGCCCAGCAGTCCGTCCGTCAACCTCCACTATTTTTAGACAGGTAGCAGGTAGGCTACATTCTGTGCTGTAGTGCAAAGCAAGAAAGTGAGAGTGACGATAAAGTTGAACATTTATTTCCCGTTCTAACAGCCGTGAAATGTTGAGATCGAAATCTGCAGTGAAAAGTAAATGTATAGTTTGAACCATACAAAATAAAGTTAATATAATCAAACGGTTCAAGAAAGGTGAACTAATCTCAGATTTAGCATCAGAGTTCGGTGTGGGTGAGACAACAGTGCGGGACCTAATGAAGAATAAAGACAAAGTGTTACAGTTTGTGGCGAGTTCTGACGGTTCGCATGGACTTGCTAAAAGAAAAAATCACAGTCAGTCTGAAAGACTACACATTGTATCATTTCAAATGACGCATGCTACAAATGTTAGAAAGGCTGAGGAGGGCTTCTCGCTGTGCTCGAAGCCCCAGGACTCTTTCAACTGAATGCATTACCCATTAATTTAGGCTTCCCGCGCGGGCACCTCTTTAAGGGTCACGGGAAGAAATGTGTTTCTTGTACTTGTATTAGAGATGTGTTTGGTTGAATAAAGCGTAAATTGTGTACTTTTTGATAGCGGTTTTGTGGCCCATCATCCCAGGCAAGCCGGCAGAAACCTTTGCCTCCCTGTCAGAAGGATCATTTGGCCGTAAATTTGAATTAGTGTAAGGATGTAGTATGAGTGTCCAGATTTAGACAATAGCCTACTCCATGAAGGGGTCATGACTATGCCTTATATGTTTGTTTAATGAATAGTGTATCTGAAATAAGGGAAGAATACTGATTTACAGATTTGTGGAGTGAGTTTCTGATTTTTAAATAGAGTTTATGAAATTTATGGTAAAGGTGAAGGAGAGGTGAATATGATTAGACAATAGCCTACTCCATCATGAAGGAGTCATGACTATGCCTTCTGTGTATGTTTAAAGTATAGAGTAACTGAAATGAGGGAAGTTTACTGAATTTGGTGTTTGTAGAATGTAATTTTCGATTTCAATTTGGATTTTCGTGAAGCTTGTTGCGGAGTTGTTATTTCTCTGGAAAGGAGTGTTTTTGCCCCAGGCAGGCCTGTGTTCGATCTGGCTAGACTAGTGTAACGGTAGAGAGTTGGGAGATGAGTTGTAGAACCTGGGAGCGAGCAGTGGCAGGCTGAACATTAGGGGTGGGGGCTATTTTGAGTGAGAGTAGGGATGGAATATTGGGACTGGTTCGATGCTTTGCTCTGACATCCTGCACACCTCTTTAGGAGGCACCCTGTATTCTTATTTCAGACTGACTGTAATTTTTTGCTCTGACATCCTGCACACCTCTTTAGGAGGCACCCTGTATTCTTATATGGCATCTTGTATATCTCTTTAGAAGTCACCCTGCATTCTTGTGTTCGCTTCGCTCAAAGCCCCAGGTCGCTCGACGCCAGGCCTCTTTCAACAGACTCCAATAATCATTCTCAAGCTCTGAATCCAAAAAATATAATTTTGAATAACACTGATAAATTAGCTGAGCTTGAGAAATTGTTTGGAGTGCTCTCACAAAACGAAATCTGGTCTGGTTACTGTTCTCTGAAAAATGCAATTCAAACCCAGATGAAAGAAAGTGAAAAATGTGATATGCTTGCATTAACTGCAGTTCAGAGAGAGTTCAGCATATTTGCTAAATACTGTTTTGAATTGTTGTGGACCCCAACGAACAATGTAGATAGCGAGCGTGTATTGTCCCATTACAACACAGTGGTTACAGACGGTGCAATTTGAAAGAAAGCAATGCTGAACTACTGACAATGCTTTCATTTGAGGACTATAACGGCACTTCATAAACTTGGAGTCGTTAAAATAATATTACAATGTGATGATTTTTAACTTTGTAAATAGATGCTAATTTTGAAGAAAATAGATGCTAATTTTTCCGGTCCCTACCTATAACTCTCACATTGTAGAGAAGACTTTCATCATATTATACAAAATTCCCCAAAGCAAGGAGAACGCCTCGATACATACTTTACAGTTTTATTTATAATGGTCAAATACTAGAAATGAGAGCCAGCACGATATAAACCAATATAAGCATAACCTTATTACTGTAATTTTTAAAAAAGAATCAATAAAAACTGTTACGTGCATTGCCCGTTCCAACGTTTTTAAAATCCATCTTCCCTGTATACTGGTGTTCCTTGGCAGTTTGAAACGACCGCCTGGTGACTTGATTCCGATTTTGAACACGAGATGGCAGCTGCTGTCGGACTTCGGCGCTGCTAGCCGTGGTTCCTTCTTCACCACTAGTGTGTGTTGGTGGTGCCTTATAAACTCGTCATAATCGTGTCATATTTGAAGGCTATTATTATTATTCTACGTCATGAAACAAAGGACTGTGTATACATGATACCGCCAAATTAATTACTTAATAATCACATTGTTGCTTGATGTGTCAAGCCTTGATTGGACAATAACAATTTACATGAATGCAGTTCGGTATCTGACGTGTGATTCTCCACCATCTTGTGATCTTCATTGTCTGTCGTCTAAGAAGCAACTAGCCAGCTGGTGTGATAGAGTATCTCTTCGTGGGCTGGGGGCATTCGCCCTTAGCTTTTACAAAATATGAATACCTATTCAACTAAGAAAATGCCTGTGCTCGTAAGGTTTTAATTTTCATCGTTTCGCCGTGAAGAGGAAGTACAAAATGAAAATCGCATCTCCATGCAGACCAGTGCTTGTGACTTCAAACGAAGCATGTGCTGGGTTAGCCATTTTCAGGCACATTTAGTGTCGTATAATATTTTATTTAAATTGTGTGTTGATTAATTTATTATTATTGTGTCTCCACTGAGAAGTTTTCTTAGGTTCGTAATATTATTCTAAACCATTTATATTTTATTATGGGAGCTCCAATATTGGCCTTGCATGTATGTTGTGATGCTGTGTTTTGTTTCGCCTGGTAGGCCTAATTTATTTCTGTTTTAATAATGTTACCAGATATATATTAATTTTTGTTATTTTATTCTTCGTACCTTCTGGAGACACATTTCTAGTTTATTTTACGTTTTAAGTTATTATTTATTTTCTTTTGGCAATCTTGGAATTGGCATATTATTAATCTGATGTAAGATCCGATGCTCCAGCCTCATGTTAATAGTATTTAGATGTAATTGTTTTCCTCATTTCATTTCTTTCCGGTGATTTTAAAATTAATTTAATGCTAATTGTTTGCCGTAATTTCGATTTGACATGTGGTCGTCTGCTCCGGTGGCCATGTTTGTTTTGTTTTTGTTTGGCCCGAGTGCATTCTGGTCTTGAGGGCAGTCTCTTGGCGTCGAGCGGTAAACTCAAACGTGTTGTGGTGTTAGCTTAATATGCTTTTGTTAATCTTGTTGGTTTAACCTTATGTTTTTGGTGAATGTTCTTGTGTTTTTCTTAGTCACGAATATCGGGAATTTCTTAATTGATCATATTTTATTTTATTTATTTAATTTTAAATTTTTCGTTTCATGATGTGGCCTGGATCTCTGCATGTCGGATCGGTATTGCATTCCCTTGTAAATTATCAAGCCCGTTCTCATTTAATTATGCCTGTATTTTCTTTTTTTAATCTTTGGGCTTTAACATTTTAATTTTAATTTAATTCTTTTCTTTTTGTTTGCTTTGCAAGCAAGCATGTTAAGCGGTCTCTTGCCTTCTTTGTAAATTATGCTGGTTGATGCATGTTCTGTTTTCTGGTGGAGGTGTTCTTTAAATTTTAACAATTAAATTTTTCTTTTAAATTTTTAAGCAACTGTTGTGGCATTATTTCGTCGGCGACAATTCCATTAGTTATTGGGGGGTGTCTGTAGAATAGCCTGTGCGTTGTCCCCTTCTCCACCTTCCTTCCACCCCCTTTGGTGTTCTTCTGTTGGGACATGTCATCTGGAGGTGATTTTGCTGTGGAAGCGATGCGGACCTCTGAAGACAGGTAAGTATCCACCCTGGCCATCCACGTATCACAAACGATTGGAATATTCCTTTTATTAGCACAAACTAATGAAACTACGAAATAATTTCTCCAGAAACGTCGTCTTATTGGCGATAAACAGTGGATATTATGCGGCAATAACAGCAGCCATTTTCAAATTGATTTTTATCGTAATCGATTGTTTTAACAACAATACCAGTAATTGATGTTCGTACATATTGATTACTACTCGTAAATATAAATTATTTAGCCGAAATTTCCATTGATAGGAACTCGCAAATTTCCAAGTTGCGGCGCGAAAATGCAATAAAACATTGTATTTAATATTTTTTGGTAATAATAATAATAATAATAATAATAATAATGTATGGCCTCGGGTGCCGGGTGCAAGCTTTGTAATTTGACACCCTGAGCGTAGCTTGCATGTCGAATTTCGTTGTTCCTTGAATCACTATGAAAGTCAAGGAGGTTAGATATCTAAGCTTCTTGAACACTACAGCACTTTCTAGTAGAGAAATGAGGAACTTGTTGGCGGAAACTCCCGAGATTAATTTTGCCATTATGAACAAGGCCTACTGAATTCAAATGGGTTCTTTAACATGCCAACATCGTATGACATGCGTGTCGTATTTTTGCCGCCTTTCAAAAATCACTTACCACGGCTAGGAGCGAACCTGCAACCTTGGGGTTAGTAGACCGACACTCGATCCACTCACCCACCGTAAACTGGGCACTTTTCGCATGTATCACATTTATGGGAATAATTCGCAAGAACCCCTAGTTATCGCACTTTGTCGCATATTCAGTTTTACAAATTCTGGGTATACATAGTCATAATAGTTACCAAATAGTTGAAAAATCGAGAAAAAATTCAAGCGATTTTCCCGTATCTCTACTGTGGTGTTATAGCCCGGTAAAATTAGACAAAACGAAGGAAAAAGATCCCGGAGTTTTGAAAATTTGTACAGTTGTTTATTGGTATCTAAATTTCAAGAAAATAAAAAGTCCTTATGGATGGGTGGTGAGCTCGAGGGAGGGGGGCCCTTTATGGGGGCCCTTTTTTAGTTGTTCGCTTTTATCTCAGTAACTAACACTCGTAGGGATAAGTTGTTTGAATAACTCTTAAAGGTAATAATCTTAACTACAAAAATGGTCCTGTGCTTTGTTTACGTAGGACTAACATTTTCGGAGTTAAGGGGCCGAGAAAGTAACAACATTTCAAAAAATGGTGATTTATTTATTTCTAGCAACCCAGTCTTCGCCCGAGAACAGTTATGAATGCATTACGTGATAAACGCTTTCTTTCCCCTAGCTACCTCGTAAACTCTCGCCTCAGTAATTGAATGGAGATTGTTGGAAGAAATGAAAACGTAAAATAACTTAATAGTGGGCGATGTATTGAAGATAGAGATATGCTCTCACGGACTTTTATGTACAACGTTTCATGCTGAACAATTCTTACACTCATAGTATATTGATGTTTTTAACGGTTTGCGTAGCGTTAGCTTAAAAAGCGCATGGACGCCAGGTGACTTTTTCACTGAAATCGTTACCGCTTGGCTTTCTTTAATCAAAAGTAAATTATTTTCTACAGAAACCTTCCTTGAGATATCCTTTACAGAATGGTGAAAACCGCATCAAGATCTATCCAGTGGTTCTCAAGATTACCCGTGACATCCAAGAATCGGAAACTTCATTTTATACTAAGTAGAGACGTTTTATACTAAGTAGAGATAATGAAACAATAAAGTGTCAGGGTCGTTCATCTATCAAGCAGTCATCTTGTCACGGTCGTCAATCACATCTTCGTCCATCCTTGCGTCATCTACAACTGGAAGGCCATTGGTGCAGGCTCCCTCGCAGTTTCCACACACTGTTGTGCAGTGGATTCCTGCCTTGCGACACCCACAACGCGTCCCACAACCTGTCTCACATTTGCAGAGAATTGTGTTGAGGATGGAGGCAGGGGCAGCAGGTTCCATTGTCATAATAGGTCGAAGATTGCCATCGACGCCCCTCACCCAACCCCAATCGGTAGGTGGCAGCTGGTTGCCCAACCCGTTTTGAACCTGCAGATACACTCTTGGAGAGTGCTGCTGGGCAGAGCCTCTTGTGGATGGCAAGGACGACAGGTTTGGCTTTACCTTTGTGGTTGATTTGAGGAAAGTATTGTATATGTGAGCATTGAGATCTTATTCGCGGGCATAGTACAATGTGAGGAACATGCAGTGACCTCCTGTAGCGTTGAAGAGGATCTGTAAAACACGTTTGATATGGCTTTGACGCCGCTGACGTTGTTGAACAATTTGAAGATTGATGGCTTGCCTTTCATGAAGATAGATGAGGTAGTATCACACTCACTGAACCCATGAATGAACAGGATGCTTTCGGTGAAGTCAAGTTTTTGCAATTCCAGGAAAGAATACGTTCTGCTTTCCACTTTTCCTCTTCCAGGTTTGACAAACAGAATGCTGGGCTCAGGTGAAGCTAATGCTATCAACAAGGCCAGCAAATCTACGTCTTCGGCTATGACAGTTACATTTACATTTGATGCTGCTTTTTCAACTGCACACTGCACAATCATTGCGTCAGCATCAGCCTCAGCCTGTCTCACTTCAAATCCCTCGATGATTAATTTCTCAGACACCATACTGATGAACTTTGGCTTTGTTCCTCTCATTACTAAGGAAGTGTTCTCGCTGAAACGTCACTGTCATTCCTTCGGTGAAATCAATGTAAACCGACGTCTTTGTGTTACTTCGACGTTGTTGTTCAAAACGTTTTGTGGAGTTGACGGTGTCTGTGTAGGCATCAAACACAACAGTAGTGCGTTCACCGAAGTAAGTCACGTACCGGTACTGGTTGAAGACAAAAGAGAAAGTTGAGCCTGTACTTCACTTAACGCGATGTAACAGGAAGCCACCATCGATTACATTTGCAGCAAGCTTGAGATCTGAAGTGTTATCATGAACTGGGAACACATCATATAAAGCCGACTTCTTCGTCTTTCTCATCCCGCTGTCATCGAAGAGGACTGAGGGGAAAGGCACCAACTCGTAACACAGAAGGTCTTGTAGATCCTCATCATTCTGGTTGGAAATAGGAACTCTTTGGAAAATAAGAAGAGGATCCACAACCTCCACTTCATTATTAATTTTGATTGTGCTGCTCACAGAGGCTAGAGATAGGACTTTGTCTTTTCGAGCCAGTTTGATCTCTCCTAACAATTTCCTCATTATGTTCTTTCCTTCTTCGAGGGCTTTGTGGCAATTTACATCACAGTTTGCAACAATACCTGTTGCCAGAGATACTAGTTCAGGTGATTCTATAAAGGGAGGGAGCTGAGCAAACCACTCAAAGATCTTTTTCCTGTCTACATCATTTCTTATTTGCCGTGACGCACGGTAATCCACATGCTGCTCCCCTGTTAAGTGCAAGCCAGCGAAGTCCTCCAATGCAGAGCACATTGAGGTTGCTGTGGATGCCCCACAAACCCACCTTGCCAACACGGCATCCATGATTCCTCGCCCGCTTGTCAGCCCTCCACGAGTCCTCATGCCGCGCATTAGAGTCAGCTCTATAGTCGTATCAGACCAGTTTCCTGATCCAGGAGAATCTGATCTACTCACTGCAAATTGTGAATTAACCACCAGTTATTTTTTAACAATCATTGGCGACAGGCAGCCTTAATATTATATCTGAAATACTCATAAGCATGGTGTATAACAATGAGAATGTGAATAAATCAAGATTTTTTGAAATTTTGGTACTTTCTCGGCCCCTTAACTCCGAAAGTATTAGTCCTACGTAAACAAAGCATAGGACCATTTGTATAGTACATTTTATTTGCTTTAAGTTTTATTCAAACAACTTTTCGCTACGAGTGATAGTTACTGAGAAACAAGCGAAAACCTAAAATAGGGCCCCTATAAAGAGCCCCCCTCCCTCGAGCTCGCCCCCCACCCATAAGGACCTTTTATTTTCTTAAAACTTGGGTACCAAGGAACAACTGTACCAATTTTCAAAACTCCGGGATTTTTTCCCTTCGATTGGCCTCTATTTGTATAATTTTACTGGGCTATTATTAGACGAGACAAGGAACACTTGAAGTGGGACCATTGAGCAGGAAGATACAGGACATGTGGAACGAAGAAATAAAGATTATGTGGGAAAGACTCGAGGGGGAAAAGGTTGGACGAGAGAGAGGAAGGAAAGGATGAAAATTTCAACTCCATTTAAGTGAGGAAAGGTTTAGATACAGAAGAAGTGCAAAGTATTGCAATGTTTAAAATTATTCTGTTTCAATGAACTATGTTTTACTGTTACTGATCGATGGACTAAATTATGGCAAACCAGTGCTACAAAGGAGCAACTGAAGATGCCCTGTATCGAAACCAGGCCACCAGGATATGATAAACACAGGAAGATTTGGACCACTCTGAATAGGATACGAACTAATTGTGGTAGATGCGCCGATTCTCTACATAAATGGGGGATGACATCTTCCTCGCGCTGTGATTGTGGTCCTGAACGTCAAACGGTTCCGCACATTGTCCAAGTGTCCCCCTTACGAGCATTCCGTTGTGACCCGCAGGAGTTCCTCTTCGCAACAAACAAGGCAATTGAATACATCACAAATCTGAATATCTGTTTGTGATTCAGTGTATAGATTATGTAAATATGTATATAGACTGTAATTACCTTTGTGCAATGTTTTTCAAAAAGCTAAATAAATAATACTGTTACAAGACTATTCCCCGTGTAAATCAGCTGTCAACACAAAATAAATTAATAAAGAAGGTCAACACAAATCATGCCCAATTACATTATAAGGATTTTTTTATGACAACACTACATAAGACAATTATAATTACATTATTTATAATTAAGCAGTTTTTAACGAGTCCAAGAACCCCCATATAGGCTACGCCTGCTGCGCTTATATATGACTCATTAGTAGGGACCTGAAAATTTAGCATCTATTTTCCTTTAAATTAGTATTTATTTTTTTCCCTTTTTAGCATCTATTTTTGGAAAATTAGCATCTTTTTTTATTCTGGATTCTTACCGACTACATGACTTGATTGGCGACACATTTGTTTTGACTTACATTTTAGGCCTACAGAAAATTGAAAGTATTATAAATAAGTCTGACTTGCACTCTTTCAAGTTACATCTACTGTCAGCAACGACTGTATGGTAGGGCGAATAAAACACTCACTGTCTACATTGTTTCTTACATTAAACTAAGTACGGCACGTTGCGATAGCTGACTGTGGCCTAGATGCTACAAGCAGGCTGAATGCTAGCACTATGTGGCTGTGAGGGGAGTTACTAGGGCGGACAGAGTACTGTTGCAGAGTCGGAACAATAAAAGCCATGATTAGCGTACTGCTGTGCTCTTTCATGAGCAGTTACAGCAGTACGTCCCATTCCTAGAAAAAAACTTTGAACCTTCAAGTGTTTGAAGGTTGCAAAAAAATAAGGTTACTATTCAAGCGGCAAGCCGAAAAAATTTCCGTTTAGCGAAGTCCACGTGTTCGACAAACCACCAGTCGCCACGATGCGCCAAGTACACAAACGAGTTTCGTTCGTCAGCTGTCTGAATAAGTTATAGATAGAGGTGTTAGAAAGTGTTGTTATTTTTTTGAAGATTTGTTGATTTAAAATTCAAAAGGTGGTGTTTTGTGTTTTTATTATTTTTTCGGGGGATGACATGTTAAAATTTGGAAAGCGATAAGGTTTGTACAATAAGTTCATTTAAAAATATAAACAATTAATAAAACAAAGTAAAAAACAAAACAGCAGGGTAAAACGTTAAACATGGCTATGGAAGAATGAGATAATACTTATATGGAAGCAGTGGCGGTTTCTGGGTATTCGCCCTGGAGCCAGTGCACACCCATTCTTGAAAAATTGCCGTTCACATTTGAATTTTACGAATATAAAAATTAATATAAGATTTTATGGTAGTATAAAGCGTCAAAAAATGTCCAGAATACCGCTTTTTTACATTTAAATGTACCGCGTTCGTTGCGCCTCACTGTATGTTGCTTGTGTGCTGACTCGGGTATCATCAAATATCGTCGTTCGCCACCTGCAGAATTGTAGCCAGTGTTAGGCTTGACGGCAGGAGAGTGGACGGCAAGAGGGGAGAGGGGATGTGTGTTTACTATAACAGAATCGGAGCCAAATCCTTGCCTGGCGAATTGTACTGCGCATGCTCCGTTTATTTTCCATCTCCTGTCGCATCTGATGGACAGACGAAGAAGCGATGACCGCTAGCGTGCAGGAGCAACCGCACTATCTGTTGGTGAATTGTTGTACCAAGTAAAGTTTCATGCGCAGTTTGAAGTGGTTTGAAAGGTTGTGTCTTTACGCAGATTGTATAATAGCGCCACTGCCATTTGATTTTCAATGTGCATTTAAAAACCACAATCATGCAGCCAACTGTATGATATTATATAGTCTATAGTTGTAACAGTGAATTCAGTTTCATTACATTTCTTTATAATTTACAGATTTTTAAGATCCAGCAATTTGGAGGATTAATGCAGCCTATTATCTTGTTGATCTTGGACGTGGCAAGTATTTGTCACAAGTGTGTTTCTAAAGTGTGGAATATTTGAGTGCGTGTGCATTATTACGTATTTGATAGCTTATCCTCCCAGCTTGGCTTCACCCACTGACATAGCTAGGATCATTCCTCTACCGTCGGAAGGATGGTGTCTGGGAGGCAAACACACGTTTTCAGCAAATGCAACTGGGGATGGTGACAGGTGACCGCAAACTTGGGTCTAATGCAGGGTCAAAGAAGAGATTTTGACCGTTGGCCTGAAAGGAACCGTCCCGGTATTTGCCTAGTTATAAAAATGGAAAACCACGAAAATCATTTTCAGGACGGCCGAGGTGGGATTTGTGATTATTATCGCTACTGTTCAGGATTTAAAAACTATTACATCGTCTCAACGTACTTTGCAAGAAAAGGTGGCCATAAAATAAGAAATGGGAAGACCTATTCCAAACTTGAATTTAATTCAAACATCCCTGTGCAAAGCGAAGGCTAGGAATCGCTTATTCCATGATGAAGTTATAGCAAGTTAGTATGAGTTGGCTTGTGTCTGTGAACTAACCAACTGGATGTATTGTTTTCCGTGCTTAAAGTCGTGCTACGTGCACAAAAAGGAAAATCCCTCTCTGCACGCTGGAAGCGGAGGTAGATTTCACCGGGCAAAGAAAAATGCTTCGAATTCACTAAATTTGCCAATTGTTGTACAGTATACCTACAAAAGTTACACATGTTTAGCATACAGCATCTTCTTATAATACCTGAAACATTTTGCTCATCCCTTGGTGCAAGGGTGGGTCATATCAAATATTCTTTCAGACAAAAAATATTGTTACATTTTAGAGGGGAATTGGCCATTTTAAACTGTTTTGATATTGTGCCTATTAAGGGAGGTATGATTTCTTTTCTCTAAAAACTCAATTTTCCCCACCCCTTTGGTCAAACTTACGAAGATAAGCACTTGGCCCTTATTCCAAAAATAGTACGAACTTTGAATGGATTCAGTTTTTAAAATACTATGAAAGTTATAGCAAGATTTTGAATGGTTATATTTTATGTAGGCCTATACATATACATTATATATTAACTTTTGAACTGACGGTGGTTTTGGGATCTGTGGGATGTGAAACGGGAAGATATGTCATTTTTTTTCCGGATGTCGAAATGGTACCTTTTGCAATAGGTAACTTTCTAATGAAATCTAACTAAAATCGACAAATGTGAACAATCATAAGCCTACATGAATGCAGAATTGGAACTACAAGTACTAGGAAAGTAACAAATCAGACAACAGCTTCATTGTGCATTCAGGAGGGAGCACAGAACAGCAAAATATCGAGGTGTTGAAAAACCAACTCCAAGACCGACAGTAGTGGCTACGCTGGCTAAAATGCTGCGTTAGGCCATGGGGCCAAGCTCTCTGCTGACTCGGTAGACGCGTGGGTTCGAGCCCCACCGTCGGCTGTCCTTGAAATGGTTTTCCGTGGTTTCCCATTTTCAACACCAGGCAAATGCTGGGACAGTACATTCTGACAGGCCACGGCCGCTTCCTTCCACATCCTTGCCCAGTTTCATTCATCTTCATCCATTCCATCTCTCATCCCGACGCGCAGGTCGCCCACGGGCGTCGAATAGAAAGACCTGCACTCGGCCTCCCAGGAGGCCGCACGACAAAAAAAAAACTCAAGTGCCACTAGATGCATATCTAAGCATACAAAATAGAGTAACATTGTGAGGAGACAGTTATTTTGTATGCTTAGATATGCATCAATTTTTTTTAAAGAGTGCACACCCACAATTTTTCTTCACCAGCCGCTACTGTATGGAAGTCACATTTTTATTTTACATTCACCATCTCGAAACACATTTCAGTGAATACCTTTTTCAGTTTTATCCAAATACTGCGGTGAAATCACTGGAAGTAGATCATGGTTAAAGTCTCAGCATTTGCAGCTGTCAATTTTCGCCTCCTATCACTTACTATGAGACTGTATTTCGAAAATGACCTTTCAGAATCCACATTTGAACAAGGATACCACACACACTTTAATGCAGCTGTTGCATAGTCTCGGTGAGCAGGCCTTAATCCCATGAGGATCTCTGGAACATTCACATTATCTTCATGGCGCAGTTGGTTCTTGATTGCAGTCAGGTAAATGCTGTGAGCCTCTAAAAACTGTTGAGACTCCATCTTCGTAAGAAATGGGGCATTCTTCTTAAATTGGAGCAGTTCTGTGGGAGATACGTTCTTAGGTGCATGCCGAGGATCAAACAATGACCCGATGGCTTCTACAGTCTTCCTGGCTGGATCCGTGGTCCTTAAAGTCCTGACTTTCACTAGAGCTGACTGGGCAACACACGTAAGCTTGGACTTAACCTTTATCTGCATCTTTTGAGGAAGCTGTTCCAAGTTCTGGAGGATCGTATGATTGAACATTCCACCATCGCCTAATAGCTTGAGCTTTACCTCAAGGTCATCTAGCTTCCCAGCCAGTAAGTGAATTGTTGGGTACTTAGATCCCTCCAAGAAATTAAGCAAGTCCATAAGAGAGGCACCAACAACAGAAACATACAATGCTTGTAATTGTATAAATTGTATTGTTGAAGTCGATGCTTGTTGGAAAAATTTGACCCCAGAATTTGAATCTTCCAATGTTTTGAAAAATTCTACCAGATCTTCCACATGCGTGGCCATATACATTGCAGCCTTAAACCATGAATTCCATCTTGTACATACAGGCATTGGGAAAGCTAGAATTTCATTCTCTTTTTCTGTGTTTTCATATTTCTCCCTTAGAAATGCAACGTAATTGCTTTTTCTTTTTCGAGTATTTAAAAAGGCATTCTTTGTCTTTACTATAGACATGTTCAATTCGTCCAGCTCGTTTTCAAATACGCAGCCGATAAGATTGACTTTATGAGCCCAGCACTGGACATGACTTAATTCTTCAATCAATCCTTGAAGAGTAGTTACACATTTTGTCATGTAGCGTGCTGAGTCCGTAACTACTGCCACTACATGCTCCCGTTCAATTTCATAGGAATTCAAGGTGTCTAATATCGCATTGGAGCAATTTACGCTATTGGCAGAATCTAGAACAACAGAGGCAGCCAGATGGGTGTTCATTTCAGTTGATGGTACTGATGGACGAAAAAGAATGTTGAAAACACACCTACCATTCTTGTCAGTTGTTTCGTCACATAGCAGAAACACGTCTTTGTTTTTTATATCTTCCCTAATTTCTTCCCTCCTTCTTTCGCCAATCATGGGGATGTATTTCTGACGAATCTGATTTGCTGATGGTAAATCTCCACTTCCGCGAACGTACTTATTAAACCAAGTACGGATAGCAGGATTGTCTAGTTTCTCTACTGGTATATTAGCTTTCACAAACGCAGTAGTAGTGTCCAAAATAAACTCTTCTTTCATATCCTTCACACGACTAGCATTTGATAATGTTTCTTTCAAGGTGGCCACTCTAGGAAAGCTAACTTCAAGACGCGAATTTTCTCGGCGTTTTGAATGCTTCTCCGATTTGCAATGTTTGTCTAATGCATCTTTCCTGCGATAATCTAACCGACAATCACAATATTTGCACATAAGAATGCCACAAGAAATTATAAATCCTTCATTCTTATATTCTTTAAGTCTGTCTGTGGCAGAAACAGCTACCTTCGGCATTTTTAAACTCAACTGAGCGATGCCCAGTAACAAACACTGTTATCACACGGTTGACTGTAGTCACATGCCAGTATAAATTCGTAACCACACGCAAAATTTATTTCTGAATTCGTGTCATAATATTTAAATTACGTCGCGTCTCATCTTCCTGTACTGCTAAGTTCGGAACTAATACGACGAACACGTGGTCGCCAACTGATTCACGCAAATAACACACTAGCTTCGATGATAACGCACAATTTGCGCATTTTTTATTAAATTATATAGAATTCTCTACTATAATTTACACTCGCTACCGATGTAACAGGAGGCAAACGTAGTTTACATTATGAACAACTATCACATAACCTTTTGGAGGTAGTCGGCCAAACTATTCACGCCGCGATATAACAGCTGTTTACCACAGCGCTAAAATCCAACGAGTAACGAGAATATCGACAGTATATCGTAATATGACGTTTGTTTTTGGCCGGTGCTTGCTTGTTGCGTAGAGGTCTCCGACCAGCCAGGAAGCCTTCATATTGTGTGCATGTGCTGTAAAAACTGCGTGCACGCACGCACGATCAGAAGGAACGAAGGAAAGAAGGAAGGAGGTTTAATGGTTAGCACAGTGGATGCGTGAATTTGACTGCCACCGGCCAAAAACAAATGGCAGACCTATATATCGTGGTATTACCCCTCGCGAAACTATACAATCGATCATTCTCTCGAATTGAACACCAACCAAATTCGATTATCGGCTTGTGGACAAAAATGTTCGGATTGGTGTGGGGAAAAAATATGAAAATTTGTTTTTATTTCGCAGATTGCGGTATTTGTGGTGTTATTCACAAAATTCGCGATTTAATTTCACTCCTGGGCGGCACGAAACATATAAATACGTGAAAATAAAACATCCTAACCTCTAAATATGACTTTTCGTTTTATCTAGTTATAGATAGTCGAAAGTTTGTATCGATACAGAAATCGATTGTTATATCGACCAATATGCGTAGCACACTGCGAGTCCGAGATGAGGTATCGCTAGCAAGCGATAGGCCACCTACTAACATTTTCTCTTGTTTAATAAACAAATTCGCAAATAAATTAGCAGATTTAAAGTAATTTCGCTATAAAATCGCACTTATTCGGTATTTTCGCATTTTGGGTAATAATTCACATTTTTTCGCACTTTGATTTACGCTTAATTTTTTTTCCCCGCATTTAAATTAACCTAGGCTTGGATTCAGTACGAAATTAAAAAATTCGCATTTATCGCAAATGCGATTTTTTCAGGTCCCTACTCATTAGTGACATTTATGCACTAAAAACAATTAAAAAAAAACGCATGCAATTATGTACTAAACATATAGAAAATACCGTATGCATTAACAATAAGCCAATCTTATTCACTGCAGAAAGAAGCATCACAACAGATAATTGCAAGTTTTTCAATGTTTTCAGGAGACAAATAACATCTATTTTAATAGTTATCAGTGCATAAATGTCTCGTCCCAAGCCATCACTATCCCCTGACACCTGCTTCTCTTCCCTTTAGGCATTTTGAGTTCAGGATATGGAGACTAAGAATAAAGTAACACATTAACTGAAGATACTCCTCACAAACTAACCCTGGGATACTGGCTGTCGAGATGGTGAAAGGAATATCCCACCCCATTCCCTTCTTCAAATAGCCAGGCAGCAGTGCGTAAAATATTAGTTATGAATCTGTTGCTCAGAAAGTTGCACACAACATGCAGGCGTAACCTATTTTGTTCAAGATGTTTTAAATTACCGGTCACTTAATTTCAACTGTATAATATGCTAAGCAGAAGAATACAACTTGGGAGTGCTTTCTACCAACAGGTACGGGGACTAGTATGCAACAAGGATATACCAATTAAGGCTAAAGAAGTTATGTACAAAGCATATTATGTTCCTATAATGACATATGCAGCAGAAACTTGGACAATGACTAAGAGGGATGAGAGCAGAGTACAGGCAGCTGAGATGAGATTCCTGAGAAGTATGGTCCAGAAAACGAGGAGGGACAGAGTGAGAAATGAAGATATACGGAAAGAACTGGGAGTACAGAAACTAAATGACAAACTGGAGCAAAACAGATTGAGATGGTTTGGACATGTCAAACGGATGAATTAAGTAAGGCTACCAAGACGAGCACTGGAACGTTGGATGACAGGGAAGAGAGGACGAGGAAGACCATGAATGCGTTGGATGGACTCGCTGGAGAATAGTATTAGAAAACGGAACCTGGACTGGAACACTGTGTCGGAAGAGGAATGGTGGAACAACACAACAAAGTGGAGAGGAACCATATTTGCCCCCACCCAGTGTCAACTGGAAAAGGGGAAATGAAGAAGATGATGATGAATATGCTAAAATATGCTGTTGTGTTTAAAATATGCAAAATGTCCAATAAAGCGTCAAAATATGCATTTTCAATAAATCCGGTCCCTACTCATTAGTTTATGAGAGGCGAGGAAGAGATTGGTTGTTATTAGTAGAGATTGTCCTTCTTTGGCTGTAGATAACAAAGCAACAATAGGTGGCGCAGTACACAAACCCACAGTTAGAGCGCAGCACTCTTCGTATGACTCCATTACAAGCACACACAATAGGCCACCAATTTCAATAGGAAAGCTTGATTTAGAATATAACTAACATCACAAACAGTGGCGGCTGCCGGATAATTATTGTTCTGGGTTATGTTACTCCGCCAGAGAATACGCAAGCCCAGTCACGCCAAAGTGGTAGATGTTGCACTTAACGATACTTGTCATATTATTACTGGATGCCTCAAGCCCACTTCGCTGCACAAGCTGTACACCCTTGCTGGTATCGCACCCCCTGATATCCGCCGAGAGGTAGCGGCGATAAACGAGAAAAAAAAGGGCAGAAACTTCTGAAGCCCATCCTCTGTTTGGACACTGACCTGCAAAACCCTGACTAAAATCTAGGAAAAGCTTCCTTAGAACAACATAAGCTTTTGTCGGGACTTCACAACAATCCCGAACCAATTTGTGGCGTGCAAGGTTCTACAGCCCTGGACAATGGTTTCTACTCTCTGAATAACTACCAGCCGGTTTCACAGAGAAATGGAGTACATGGAGATCACTCGACAGACTTCGGTCAGGTGTCGCAAGATGCTAAAGCAACTTAATGAAATGGGGTTTCCATGAGTAGTCATCGTTTTGTGAATGTGGAACAACTCAGCGTCCTACCATCTGCTTCAGTGCAGTCAGTGCCCAACAACATGTACACTAGAAGACCTGTTACATGCAACACCTAATGCCATAGAGGTCGCCAACTTCTGGGCGGCTATAGTTTGAATAAAAAAATGAAATTTAAAATGTTGTATAGAATATTATGTATTTATTGTACAGGGAGATTCTTTTGGTGGAGCGAGGCCGGCGGCCGGCTGCTGGGCGCGCGCGCCCTCCTCCGGCCAAACAAGCTCTGGCCGCGGATAGTGTGCAGGTGAGATAACCAGGGTCATTAAAGTCAAGTCACTAAACTTTCATCAACGAGGATGTAAAGTGTCAGTGCACAGATATCAAAGTATCATAAACAACAGCTTCTTGCAAGATTTAATTAAAGAAGCACAGATGTATTTTTAATTCTTGGAATTCTGGATGACCTCACGTCACCAATTAAAGGTTAGAACTTATCCTTTCACAGAAGATATTGAAAATATTCTCCTTCAGCTGACAGACAGTAACTTTGGAAGTTACATCGTTACATTATGTAGCTACTCCTGATCCCCCCTGCGTGTTTACGGCATTCGAAGCACAGACATAAGCCCGATTGACGTTTAATTGTGGGGTAATTTAAAATACAAAGTGTAGAGATCAATTACCCACATTCTAGTGGAGCTGGAGAACAATATACGGCAGCAGATATACCTCACAACAGAAGGGAATTAGAATGTGTAAACGCTAATTTATTTACACCTGTCTGTCAGCTGAAGGAGAACATTTTCAGTGTCTTCTATGAAAAGCTAAGTACTTCAATCGTGATTTGCTAATGAATTTACCATTAATTCATTTACTTTGTTATGGTTTCCATCTGGGCATTGTCCATGGCCCGAGCTCGGTTGGCAGGCGGAAGGCGTGTGTGCCCGGCGGCCGGTCCCGCTCCAGCAAAAGAATCTCCCTGTATATTCAATTTCACACTGTAAGTGTTTCTGACATGAATGAATGAATTAACCTCATTTGGGAACAATCGTGTTGACCGACTGGTAAGCATTGTAATTATCTAAGCCTAAGTGGGCAAGATCTTCAGATCTTGACGATCGAAACATGTCATCCAATTTAAGCACCACAATTTTTGCACTTAAAAGCGAGTTGTCTATATATATATACAAATCAATGTTACGTGACAGTTTGTCTATATGTCCCTTATGTGTTCATATACCATTCATCCAATTGCGATGAAACTTGGGTGAGTTGTTGTGCACACTGCCACAAAGGTTTCTGAATTACAAAAACCATCTGGTAGTAGGTAGCATATGAGTAGTTTCAACAAATAAGTGTTGGCCCGCGAATCGTTTCAGGCGAGTCCCATAAGCGTTCATATACAATACCGCCAATTGTAATGAAACTTTGGTGAGTTGTCGTGCACACTCACACCATTGTTTCTGAATAAGTAAATCTATTTTACATTAGATGGCTCACGAGTAGTTTCAACAAATGTTCACATGGTCAGCTGTATGTGGCATGCTCACGCGTCGGAAAGCCTTTGGATTTATTTATATACGCACCAGACAGAAAAACAAAGAATATTGTTTATCCAAAGGCACCTCAGTAAACGAAATTACAATTCAAACACTTCTTTTTATTATTTCTATCGTTCTTGGGCTGGCTGCGTGGCTCAGTGGTAACGTTCTCGCCTGCTGTGACCAAGGTTGCACAGTCAGTTGGCATTTGAGGGTACGCAAATGAGAGGGGGCTTTGTCAGTAGATTTACTGGCACGTTAAAGATCCCCTTCGGGCCAAAATTCTGTCACCACGGTGTCTCTAAAAGCCACAGTTGTTAAAAGGGACGTAAAACCAATAACATTATCATTATCTTCCTTTCTGTCTTTAATTGGCATTGCAATGCATGCTGGGTAGAGCTAGCTTTTGGATAAATATCTTCTGTAGTGTTCTCATGTAACGGCGCCTATTGTAATTGGGTACAATTAGTGTTGACCGAGTAGAGCTTTCTTTATTAGAAACACTGAATGGCCTCTATCACTTCAAACAGAAAATAAATAGAGGAGAACCCCGTTTTAACTTGCGTGCTTTTAACGAATTCCCGCTTTTAACGAAGATTTACGTAAGACCCAGCCAAAATCACCATAAGCACAGTGTTATTTAAACCCCCTTCTAATGAACCCCGATATAAGGAAAAGTCCGCTTCTAAGGAATATATTTCACATAAATTACGATCACACATCCCGTTGTAACGAAAATTTCGATAAGATACTTTTTTCTTAAAAATGTTTTGAATGTAAATTAACTTCCGTTTTGACGTAATCTCAGTCCGAAGTTGACGCGCTAAACGAAATAGCTCCTTTAGCGATGAATGGAACCGTGATAAATTGACACAGCCTCTGGAAATGACTGTTACCGGCAAGCAGCAGGCACTATCGTGCTAGACGCTGTAGGTTAGTTATGTCCATTGAACTAAGGAATTCGTTACCTCTGCTGTTTCGTAAATATTTTCTGTTATTCTTGTGTTAAATTGACTTTTTAGTATTTCTTAACATGTTGATTTATTATTTCTTGACATTACATTAGTTGAAGACATAAATGTTGGTTGGTTCCTTAGTTTAGGGGCTGCGACAACGCGTCATGTAGCCCCGTGTACTTTGGGTGTGTGTAGAATCTGTCTTATAACCGGTGTTAATTGTGATGGCTGTATTAGTGTGTGTATCTGTTTTTTAATTCAAGTAAGGACTGCAAATTTGAATTTTTCAAATAGTTCCTACTTTTGCCGCCAAACGCCACCGTCAACGACTAGGCCTAGTTCAGAACTAGACTACTAGACGCCACCGCAGTCGGCTCTTGGCAACAAACGTAGAAACCTAAGAGCGTTGTTTACATTCCTAACCTATACAATTTAGCTTCACACAGGTGTAATTAGTGGAAGGTTCTTTAACATGCCATAAATCTATGACATGGGACCGACTGCTTTACTTCCCCTCCAAAGGAAGGCATACTGAGGGATTTTTAATGCTCTTAAAAAATCCGACGGCTTCGGCCGGGTTTGAACCCGCTATCTTGGGCATAGAAGCTCAGCATGCTACCAACTACGAGACATAAATGTATTATTATTTCTTGTGATATATAGCCTATTTTCTTCGAACCCCCTTTTAAGGAAAACCCCCTTCTAAGGAAGAAATACCCAAATCCCCCTCAGATTCGTTATAAAGGGGTACTACTATAATTTAAAAAAAATGATTTTTTTTATTCTTGGCATAAATTAGACATTTTAAGAGGTATAGTTTCAAAGTTGGCAGCATCTGTTGTTGAAAGGCACTCTTATGTACACTTGAAACCAACCTTGAGCAGGTTGAGCGTAGTTCCCGGCCACGGAGAGGTGGTCGCTCGCTGCAGCAGATCCACCGCCTTCACCTTGCACAAGTCCGACTGGAGCAGAGCGTTGAACAGCGTCGACTTGCCCACGTTGGTGCAGCCCATCAGATACACGTCGCCTGCAATCATAACACATCTACTCTACTTGGCCATTTTTACCTTTAAGATCTGTGATGACTTACAATTATAATCAATGTGGTGTTAGTGCCTACTCATAGGGCCAGTGCTATTGTGAGGAAAGCAATGACAAACTACCTCACTCCTCATCTAGCCTTGTGGGTGCTTACCAACCTAACCTGTGACAGCACTTTTTAAGGATCCAACCAGCCTCTACCTAACAGACTTCAGCTAGATATTAGTCATGTTGATACATTTGACTAAAAACAAACAAGTCTTTGTTGACATCTTATCTCCATGTATAAAAATGAATGTTACGTGATAGTTTGTGTGTGTGTCCTTTATGCATTCATATACCATTCATCCGATTACGATGAAACTTTGGTGAGTTGTTTTCCACGCTCCCACCAATGTTTCTGAATTAGTAAATTAATTTTACAATAGTTTAGAGGCAATTAGCGCAAAAAGAAAAAAAGAAAAGAAAAAAATGTGTATCCAAAAGCACTTCAGCAAACAAAATTACAACGCCAACACTGTATTTGCTTGGCGTTGCAACGCCTCCTGGGTGCAGCTTGTTGTATATAAATATAGGCTATACATTCATTTCAAAAGCTAAGGAAGCTTGTGACTATTGTAACCAAACTTTTGTAGTAGGTTACAGAGATTGCTTTTAGTTTTTTTTGTTTTGTTGGTATTTAGTTATTTTTTATTTCTATCTGGTTGCCAGCCATGGCCACTTATTGGTAGGCCACCAGAGAGAATCTTATGTGTTCTGTGCCTTCAGATTATTTGCTGGTTGGCAGCCAGTGGGTGGCTTTGACTAATTGGCAAAGGTTCCTTGACCTTAGGGCAAGGTTGCCATGGAATGTTGTTGAAAATTGCCATGCAGGATGGAAGCTGGTTGGTTTCATGCAGAATGGGAATGGTGATGATGATATGCTCTCTGGTCCAGGATTTTTAGTTGTGGATAAAGAGATGTTATGTGCTGTGGTATGTTAGTGAGGATTTGAAAAAAAAAAAAAAATAGATGTTACATCTAGTATGAAGAAGGTTATAGTTGTTGCTGGTGTGATTATGTTCTGTAGTATGAATGCGATGGATTGGAATAAATACATATGATATCTTGAAGAATGCTGAGGTAGAAAAATATGTTTTAAGGAAATGCAAGAAGAAAAGAAGGATCAGAAGAATAGTAAGGGTTGTGAGGCATATTTTTTCCCCTTGTGAAGGTGGTTGTGGATAAGGAACAAGAGATGCAGGTAATGAAAGCTTGCTTATATGTAGACAGACAAGGTATTAAAAGAATTGTATTTCTGATTTCGTTACGTGCACAACATCCACTCGACCCCGCAGAAGCTTATTATTAGAAGCTAGAAAATATAGTTATATTTATTGCCCAACGGTGGGGCATGTTGCTGTTGGTTGACCCCTAACCAAAAAGATATTTAGAAAGATTTATTTCATTGGTAGCCCAATGAGGGGCAAGTATTAGATTTATTTCACCATGAGCCACTGGACCTCCTTTTACGTTGAATGCGAACCACAGGACATGGTATTTCACTTTGAAAACCTCACATGTATTAACCGGGAATCGAACCTGGGTGAGAGTCAAACAGCAAATATTTCTAACAGTTTCGGTAGCAAGCTGAACCCAAGATTGCGGGTTCGAACCCGGCTAAAGTCGTCGGATTTTTAAAAGCGTTAAAATCCTTCAGTATGCCTTCCTTCGGAGGGGAAGTAAAGCCGGTGGGCCCATGTCATACATTTATGGCATGTAGAAGAACCTACCACTACAATTGGTAGTATGTAACTAATTTGTAGGATATTTGGTTTAGAAACGTTCCAACGTTCACTGCTAGGTGTTGGTGACAGTGGCACCTGACAGCCAAAGTTGGAGCTACGGTACTTGAAATTGAACTTGTTGGGAGCCCTCGGGCGTTCAATTGAAAAATACCCTGCTATGGCCATTGGCTGCAATTCAAATATTTCTGTAAAATGCACAGCATGATTCATTATTAGGGCTCGGATTTTTAGGTGCTAAAAATCAGGAAAATATTTATTTTTTATGTATTAGAAATACCTGAAATATGTGACAAAAAGGTAAAAATATGTAATTACAATTTAATTTATTATTGACAATATAAACAATATGCACCACTCACGAATGCAATTTATGCTATGCCTCAATGACTGCTGAAGAATTACAATACACAACACAGGTTGTCCATCACAAATAACGACGATTACCGCGCAACACTTCTTCTGAAGGTGCGAAACTGCGGCTATAAGTTTCTTGCCCTCGAGGTGTGGTGTAACTTGAGATCGCTGTTCAGCCTTGATTGCTTTGCACATGGTTGGCAGAACAGAACACCTCCATCAGAAGTAAAATAACTATCCTAAATTCTGCAACATACTGCTGCAGACGACAACTTGTACTTGATTTTACTTTAGGAATCGTAGAACTGCCTTACACTTCACAGTGCCAGAAATGAAATGCATGTGAGTGACACTGGTTCCATGTAGATGGGGGGAGGAGGAGGTCTAGCACGTGGTGCTACATGGCTATGGACAAGGAAATCACCGGCTTCCACAGTGAGTGGGACGGGGCGACAAGATAAGAAAAACACAGCTGCAAGCTGACATACGCTCTGAATGAAGATTAGATAGCCCACAGGTTCTTCTCTGTTAAATTAACAGAACAAAAATATAATGAACTGAAAGACTAGCATACTGATTTAAAAATATGTAAATATTATGTCTTTTTATGTGCTAATAAGTGAAAAGCAGGAATTTATGTATTTATAAACAAACTGTTTAAAATATGTATTTACATAAAAAAATATTTATTTACCTAAAAATCTGAGCCCTATTCATTATGAAGGAAGACTTTTGTTATGAGGGTATTCTATTCTACTCAGCAATTCTTCTAGGTTTGTGCCGTGTCTTGTGTGGGGTTTCGCCTAGGGCACTAAGCTGGCTCATCGGCGGGCTCAAACCTAGAAGAATTGCCGAGTTTTAATTCACCGGCCGTAAAAGCCAATATACCATTCTATTCTACGTTTATGGAATTGGCTGATCTACCCGAGTACTCCCAGATGTTGTGCAGCTTGGTGATTAGCTCCTCCACGCCGAAGCCCGTCGCCGCGCTCACCAGCGCCACATGTTTGATGTTGGCCACCTTGAGGCTGGTCTGCTGCAGGGCTGTCGTCAGGCAGCTCGTCACGTGCTCCAAGAAGGCAGGTCCGTCACACGGCAGCAGGTCGACCTTGTTGCCCACGATCACCACGGGTCTCTTGGTTCCTGCACACACCCAGCTTTAAGTTAATCAGTACATGCCCACATCCTTCAGCTGCATTAGTTTTTACACGCTTATATATATTCTACTTTGCTCTTATTAATCAAAGAAAAAAGAGTTTTAGTGTCCGCCTTTTCAGTACAAATTTTATAACAGACTTTATTTACAGGTACATGTTTCGGGGGCCAAGTCTACCTCCAAAACATGGACCTGAAAATAAACTTTGTTATAAAGTTTGTACCGTATTGAAAAGGCGGACAATCAAACTACGTCAATACAGACCATTATGGAGGAGAATAACATTGCTCTTATTAGGGACCAGATTCTTAGCTATGTTTCTCCTTACCTCTCAATACAAAAATACTTCAATACTTTTCCGAATCACACTCGAAACAGCCATATTCATGAATACCTAATTGATGTTTTGTTCCAATTATTGTAGTATATTTGAATTATTAATCTATAATTATTAAAAGTAAACCTGAAGACAGTGTTTATTCCTAGCTCTAGTTGATTGAGAGAAGCATTCAAATACTTCGGGGCAATTTCCAGCTTATATCTTATTGTTTGGTCATTCACTGTCTCTTATTGTATCCAAGTTCGCTATATTCTAAATAAACAAAGTTAATTAAACACGTTAGAACGTGAAAATCACGTCTCACAATCTTAGTTTTATTGAATTTGAATATGAATAATTAACATATTAAGGAGTGTGAAGTTGTCAGTAATAATTTGATCATTATGTAAAATATTTACACTCTCGTTACAATCAGAATTTCTACTAACAAGCTTTGCGCAGTTCATGACAACTTTTGCTGCACTTAAAACTTAAACACCTAAAAGAAACCATTTCATGTTTTTGAAAACCTAAAAATCCACTCCCTATTCATTATCCTGCCGTCCTTAGCCTCACTGGTATTTAATATAGTTAACTTTTTACTTAAGCTCGTCGTATTTAACAGCTGGCCTTAATAATATTGTTTGATGCAGCCCCTGTTATCAGGAACAGGGGTGTAACCACCAAAAGCTGTATTATGAGTTAACTGCAAAAAACGGAACTCGTGTATTGTCCGTTGCCCGCCGCCATTAAAATCCATTTTTTTTTTATAGAAATGGGCAATGTAACTAACATACAAGAGTTGAATATTTTATCGCTAGAGGGTGTTACTGCATTTTTTCAGAGTGCCAACATTATTGTTTCCAGACCAATGGTTTTCACCTAGACCAATAATGGTTATGTAATATGAACACCCCTAGTTTTTGGCACGCACAGTGGGGGTAGTCACGCCATCAATAATATTTATCCAGGCCAATGGTTTTGCCTAGTAGTACAATCAGTAATTTTCACCAATAATTTCGTCCAGAGAGTCGCCGGGGAAGTGAAGTTGGCATCATTACATAATCAAACATGGCGACGTGCTTTTTGGTAAGTTTATTACTTGAAAGTAATGTTGACAATTTCCTTATTTTGAAAGTGTGAACGTGGTGTTTGTTAATGGCAGTTGGCTTTAATAACGTGGCACAGTAAGTACAAACCATTTTCAGAGCGCTAATAACAAAAATAACGCACTTTTGAAACGCGCAACGGACAATACACGAGAGCCCAAAAAACATAGTTAAGTGAAATGTAGGTATAATTTGTGCAGATTGATAACTATTATGATGACTGAGGGTAATGAGACAGCCCAACAACAACGTACAAAAGAAATAATTTACAACAAAAATTTTAAAAAATGTTCTGGTGCTTTTATCCCTGGAACTGTGACACCTTACCTTGAAGTATATGCCCTAAGATGTTTGCGCTTGACGTCTTTCCAGTCATTCGCACTACGTTTGCGTTTTCATGCTTTAATGCACTCGTTGTCACAAGCAAAGACCTGTACTTAGCCATCTTGTACTGGAGTTAGATCCCTATTCTGTTCCCCACCTCCTAGCACTGCAACAAGTTCCGAATTCTTCCACATGACTACGCCACATTGTAGGAACGTTCATATAGATCCTTATTCCAATGGAACATCATTTTCACAAAAATGGCTGTTAGGGCGCATTGCTTCATTTCTTTGCTTGCATCCCGTTTGGTTTCTATGCAAACGATGCAACTACAGACTAATCGCTTACAGCGCAGTGAATAGCGTGTAATAATTATAAAAGCTTGCCATCTCAGGTACGTGGGACAATATACTTGCTTGTAAAAAAATCCACAAAGACCAGGACACGGTATTCTCAAAAATCCAAACTTGCTACCATTTTGCCTGCTAACAACATAACAGCTCATTTCCATGGCAACCTCACCATGCCAAGGAACCTTTTTATCATACAGATCAAAGCCACCTGGTTATTTTGCACAGCCACCTACCAGCAATAGCCAGACCACCACCAAGAATCTCTTTGGCCAAAACACATAAGACATTCCTTGGAGGTCTACCATTGTGGCCATGGCTGGCAACCAGATAAAATTAATAAAAAAATAATTGAAAGAAACAAGAAGGAGTCTCTGTAACCCACAAATGTTAGGTTACAGAAACGCCCCCTTGAGAGAGAATTTCCAACTGAAGGTTAGAAATTCACTCTCAACCCTTAAACAAAACCATAAATTAAAAAGAAATACAAAAAAGCAAACACTAAAACAAAAATTCAAACTGAAACAAATTATACATCAAAGTCAGAAAAACCATTGGCACTATCATCGCAGAAACAATGATTCTAAGTTCACCAGAATCACCAGCATAAATATATTCTTCTGACAGAGTAGCCGAAGCTATCTGATCGAGTCTATGAGACATTTCTGCACCATCGGAAAAATCCGACAACAATATCGTAGTCAGAAGGAACGGCAGAATCATCATCAGACATGTCTGTGCCGTTTTCATAAACACCTTAGTCTTCATCATCATCATCATCAAGTCTTTCCCTTTCTTCTTCTTTCTCTTATGCCTTCGGTCTTCCTCATCTGCTTCACTGTCTTCCGGCTGTGTCTCGCTTGCTCCTTCAGTCTTCTTGGCTGCCTCCTTGTTCTGCTCCTCCCTTTCCTCCTCCTCTCTCTTCTTCTGCGCTGCAGATTTCATGTTACTTCCTTCCACTTCCTCACCCTTCTTGTGTTCCGTGCTGCCCTCTGACGGCAGGGGGACCTGGTGCACAATCTCCACCTCCTGTTCTTCTTGGTCGGCAGTAGCTTGCTGCTGCTTGGTCTTGTTGGGCCGTATCCTGGTGCCGGGTTGAGAAGGCTTGCGGTCGTCCGACGCAGGCAGCTCCATGCCATGGGCCATGCGAGCCTGCAGCAGGGCCTGAGCACGCGCACGGTCTGCTTTGTGCTTGGGCGTCAGCCACTTGCCTTCCGCCTTCATTCTCTCCTTCTCCTTTCCCTTCTTTTTCTTCATCTGCCTTATCTTGCTCAGCAATTGTTTTCTTCTCATCTTTTCTTTTCTCTTTGCCTTTATCCCTTTTATCTTCTCTTTTTTCTTCTTCTGATCCTTCACTCTTTTATCTCGATCTGCCTGACATCTCTTCCTCTTCTTACTCCTTCTCTTTGCCTTCCATCTGGTCCATTTCTTCCTCCGACTTGTTCTCCTGCATATCCTCATCTTCTCCTCCTACCCTTCTTCACGTTATGTTCTATCTCATCTTCCTCCTTGTCTTCAGTTTTATTCTCCTCCTCCATTTGACGTCCTCTCTTTTTACGTCGGCGGCGACCTCTGTGTCTACCTCCACAACTGCTCTCTCTTCTTCGACTGTTATGGTCTCTCCAACATACATCTCTAAAACCTCGCCTTATCTATTCCACTTCTTCAATTACTTCTGTACGCCACCTAGCATCACGTACTTCATTTTTCTCCTCCTCTTCCTCTTCCTTTACAGACACACTCTCATATTTGATTATTTCAACTTTTTCTTCTACAAGGCATATGCTAGCCACGTGCTCTTTGACCTCATCAAGCTTCTCCATCAACTTCTCTTTAAAACTAGTCATCTGGCAGGTCATCTGGAGGTGATCCTCTCCTCCATCCCTACAGACTTGTAGCTACGAAGCATGAGCTTCCTCAACATGGTCATCATCTCAGCTTCCATATTTCTTATATTTTTGTTATTCATGCTCCTGTCTTTGTGTAATTCATTAATTCATCATGCTTTCACATTGGGCGCCATTGTAATAATTCTAAAAGCTTGCCATCTCAGGTTCGTGGGGCAATATACTCGCTTGTAAAAAAAGACCAGGACACGGTATTCTCAAAAATCCACTATTTATTAATTCAAGCAATCTTCCATTACCTGCATATGTTATCCTTGCCTGCCATCCACACACAATCAACACTAACTTCATTCCCATACTCTAAAAAAAAAAAAAAAAAAAAAAACCCAACTTGCTACCATTTTGCCTGCTAACATCATAACAGCTCATTTCCATGGCAACCTCACCATGCCAAGGAACCTTTTTATCATACAGATCAAAGCCACCTGGTTATTTTGCACAGCCACCTACCAGCAATAGCCAGACCACCACCAAGAATCTCTTTGGCCAAAACACATAAGACATTCCTTGGTGGTCTACCATTGTGGCCATGGCTGGCAACCAGATAAAAATAAAAAACTAAATAAATTAATTGAAAGAAACAAGAAGGAGTCTCTGTAACCCACAAATGTTAGGTACCAAGCGTGTTACTCCAGCAAAGAGTGAGTTGACCGACTCAAAAGTACACATACGAGGGGTGATCACAAAGCCGATATTCCTGGAGTTTCGTCTGTTATAGAGAAATTAGTAGTGTGGGGTGATTCGAATACATACGGTTGGTAACTGTGCAGAGTTTCAGCCATCCGCCACCAACAGCGCTAAACAACTAATGGCGAGTCTTTTGGAAAACTGGTCTCGCAAAGAGATCGGCTCAGTTATTGGATTTCTGTGTGCAAAACATATAACTGCGGCCAGGACTTCTCACCTTCTTTCATGATAATGTACGACCTCATACAGCCCAAAATATCACCACGTTGTTGTAGCAGTTTCGCTGGGACATCATTGACCAGCCTCCCTATAGTCCAGACCTTGCTTTCACCTGTTGCCTCACTTGAAGGAGTACCTAGGAGGCCGACCATGAGACAAGGAGGTGAAACACTTCGTGGCTGAACACGCAAGGACAGGATTGATACCAAAAAAGAATATCCAAACTCATCCCACAAGTGCCTAGACCGATATGGAGACCTTGTCCAAAAATAACCTAATGTATGTACTATCCTCTGCCTGTTTACCATCTCTTGATGAATGCAGTATATTTGCATTTGTCTTTTGGCACAGGCTAGAGTAAAATGTGGCTTGTCTCTGTCTTACTCATGGCTGTGATTATATGGAAGCTACTGAGGTATGGGTGGTGCTTAGTAATGACATTCAGGGCACAGTCAGTGCCTGTAGATGCTGTGAAAGGTTCTACTCATAGGGTTAGTACTGCTATTCTGACTCAGTGAGGAAAGCAATGACAAACTACCTCACTCCTCACCTTGCTTAGTATGCCTCATTATAATAATATCGTATGGCCTCGGATGCCTGGTGCAAGCTTTGTTATTTGACACTCAAAGGGTAGCTTGCATGTCGATTTGTTGTTCCTTGAAGCACTATGAAATGAGGTGCCTAGAATCAAAACCCGCCAAATCCATTCATTCACTTTTTCGGCAAAGTGGCAAAAAATGTCACAAACAAACCAATACCCAAAACAAAATACTTTTCTCACTAAAAAATGAATGAATTATTTTTAAAAACAGTGACGAAGTACGAAGCTGATCCCCGATATAGTTAAAAATGTATGTAGAAAAATATAAATAACCTAATGTATGTACTATCCTCTGCCTGTTTACCATCTCTTGATGAATGCAGTATATTTGCATTTGTCTACAATGTTTGAGAAGCCAGGCTCTGCCTATCACAAGTCAGGACTAAGGGCGAGTGATAGAGGAGTAACACCTCTTTAAAAAACCTTGGGCCAGCTGGCCAGGCTGGTAGTACCATGTGAGGGTCCCTTGCCAGGGTTACGGTGAAGACCTCAACGGCATAGACAGTGGAGTAAATGGACTATGGAACAGTGTCGATGGCGGAAGAGGCATCCCAGTGCTCGGGAGAATAAGAGTAAAGGTATATGGCAACCATATATCAATTTAAGGGGACGACGGTTCCATATGTTAATAGCGGTACCCCGACAGCGTCTGTATCACATGTTAGTGGCGGCTGATTTTATAACACTCAGAAGTGGAACTCTGAGTTTATCCGACTGACTGGTCAGTCAAAATTTCAAAACCTCAATTAAATCAACATGGACAGTGCACCTTCTAAAGCAAATATTTACCCCAGGGGTTTCAGTCCCCAAGTGGTCTATTCGGATTCTGGGGAGACCACTGATGAGTGCATGGAAGTAAGTTGGAGTACTTCAAATCCCCATAGAAACAAGGTTAAAGCAAGATCTCGGATTTGGCTCATGACATTTAATGTCAATTCTCTTTTGAAAGTGGGAAAACTTAAACATATCCTGAATAAATCTAAAGAACGCAACATTAAAATAATTGCATTCCAAGAATCACGCTATACTGATGAATACCCTTTTGATTCTGAAAACTATAGGATATTCAAAGGAAAACCGGGTGAACGAGTTATGGATCACTGTCCGCAGTTTGGGACGGGCTTTATAGTGGATAAGTTGTGGCTCAGTTGTGACATTCGAGTCTTATTCAGGACGTCTTTCAACCTTAATGATAAAATCGGGAAACAAAATTTATTCTCTAGTGAATGGTCATGCTCCAACTAACATTACGAATAAAGAAGCACCTGACAAAGCAGAGCAGTTCTGGAATCAGCTAGACAGTGTTTTACAAAGAATTCCAAGTCATCATGTCAAAATCCTTATGGGCGACTTTAATGCCCAAATAGGAAAGGAGAAGTAATATCGATACTGAGTTGGGAAATGGTCCGGCCATGCACAAACCAATAAGAACGGCATACGACTCATTGAGTTATGCATCAGCCATGACTTGTTTTTTAAATCTACCTTTTCAAGAAAAGCCCTTCTAAAACTAAGACTTGGGTCGCACCTAATCCCTTATTAGGTGAATATCAACTGGATCATGTGCTGATTTGCCGCCTGCATAATCTGAAATCATGAAACTCAAAGTTCTGAAAGGACTGGATTTAGACTCTGATCATTATCCAACAAAATTTTCCCTGGATATGATCCCTGAAAAGAGAAACTTTATGAAGCGAGCTCCACAACGAAAGTATGACACAGCAGGTATTAAAAGCAATGAAGACTTTAAGAAAGGCACAGAACAGTTAGATCCACAAAATTGGACACAAATTAAAACAGGACTCTTACACACAGCCGAAACTACAGCACCACTCAGAAGAACAAGAAAACACCCTTGGTGGACAGATGAATGCGACGAGTTAATACAACTTCGACAAAAAACTTGGCATAATTGGTCATACAATAAAACTCCAGCCACTTTTCAAGAACTTCAAAATGTTAGAAAGGTTGTTACTAAATCAATAAGGAAAATTCGTAAACTGAGTGAGGATATGAAATTACAGTCTATAGAAGATGACTTTAAACAACATAATTCAAGGAACTATTATAGAACTTTCAAACAAAAGTTAACCAAATATTCTCCTCCATCACTCCATTTTGTCAATCATCAAGGAGAAATGGCTTATACCACTGATGCTAACTGCAAAATCCTCGCAGCATACTTTTCTAAATTACTTAATAGTGAAAGCCCACTGGAAAAGTTTCAGTTCACTTCTAACCGAATTAATCAAGATTCAGCCCCACCGAAAGTTCAGGAAATTAGAGAAACAATTCAATCACTAAAATATAACAAGGCCACAGGAGAAGATCAAATAACTGCAGAACTTTGGAAAAATGAAGGGGAAAATTTCATCAAAAAACTTCACGACATTATGCTGGACATCTGGCAAACTGAAAAAATACCAAAGGATTGGAAGATGGCAATAATACACCCCATACATAAAAAAGGAAGCAGGTCTGATCCAAACAATTATAGAGGTGTTTCCCTTCTTCAAGTCACATATAAAATTCTCTCAAAAATTCTACTCAACCGTGCAGAGAGTCAACTTGACCAAAGAATTGGTGAATACCAAGGTGGATTCAGAAAGGGGAGATCCTGTGCTGAGCAAATTCTGAACCTGAAGAATACTATATCATATTTTCGGAACACAACAAACAAAAATTATGTCATCACATTTGTCGATTTCAAAAAGGCCTATGATAGTATAGATCGCATGTCACTTGTTAATGTTTTAACAGAATTTGGACTTGATAACAAAACAAGAAATATTATTAAAGATACACTAACTGAAACGAAGGCTAAAGTTAAATTTATGGGTGGTTGTAGTGATGAGTTTGAAATAAACACAGGTGTCCATCAAGGGGATGGGCTCTCCCCTTTACTTTTCAATTGTGCTCTTGAGAAAGTTGTCAGAGAATGGAGGAAAGCAGGTGCACCATCTCACCGCCTGGGCCCAAAGATTAAGGGTATTGACTTAGATTGTCTAGCGTTTGCTGATGATTTAGCACTAATTGCCAAAAACGTTGCTGATGCACAGAAACAGCTTGTTATACTGGAGGAGCAAGCAGCCAAAATAGGACTAAAAATCTCCTATGAAAAAACTAAATTTATGACAAATATTAAGAATGGTCCACCTGAAATTGTCATTGCTTTCAATAAGATTGCAAGAGTGAAAGAATTTAAATACTTAGGTGAATGGATCACTGAAAATGGCAATGAAAATAAATCTGTAGCATCACGAATTCAGAAAATGGTAAATGCTTTTCAACACACAAAGAATGTTTATAACAAAAAAAAGCTTGTCCTGGAACAACAAAATTCGTCATTACTGTACAGTGATTAAACCTGAAGCTCTATATGCTTCAGAAACGCTCAGTTTACATCGTAAGACCTTAAAGGAAAAAATAGAGATTAAAGAAAGGAAAATCATGAGGAAAATCTTAGGGCCCAGAATTGTAAATGGCATACACTACCCCAAACCCAACTCTGAAATTTATAAAAGAGTTTCTAAATTAACTGATACAATGAGATTGCGACGAATTCAGTTTCTAAGCCATTTGGAAAGAATGAATCCTACCAGACTCACTTATCGAATCCACAAATTTCTGCAAATCAAACGCACAAGACCAAAATGGTATAAACAAGCAGAGAAAGACCTTAATGAATTGGGTTCACCAAATTTACAAAATAGAAATATGATCCGGAAAATTGTTCACACAAGGGGATTTGAGGAAGATGAGAAGAAACCACAGCGACGTACCTGGTCGGAGGAACAGAAATCACAGCAATCAGTGAAAATGGAAAATTGTTCACACAAGGGGATTTGAGGAAGATGAGAAGAAACCACAGCGACGTACCTGGTCTGAGGAACAGAAATCACAGCAATCAGTGAAAATGAAGAACTATTGGGCAAGGAGGAAAGCTCAGAAAATGTTGATTCCGCGTGGTCCTAAGTGACCCATTCGCGAAGAAGAAGAAGAAGAAAGCAATAATTCGGATTTGTCGGGGTTTGTTACTAAGATTTGGATTTGGCAGGTTTTGATACCAGAGAGCTCTAATACATTTGAAGTTGCGAAGAGATTGTAGAAACTGCGTACGCTTTATTCAGAAATTAATATTTGAATGATAGTTAACTAAATATAGGTTATAAAATTTAAAAAATCGTATAATTTTTGTGTTTTGTTGTTGTTGTTATTGTTGTTTTAAGGGGCGGTTGTGTTTTATTAGAATAAACAGAAAAAGAATAAAACTCATATTACCCATTCAAGATTTGATTGCCGCTGAGTGTGGCTGTGCCAGCGTTTATGTTTATTGTAGCATGAGCTCTGCGGGGTGAAGCGGAGGACACAGCGATGACAGAGTGCAATCTGCACATAGGTCACGCTGCATTGCGTCAGATAAGCGTCACAGGAGCTCATGTCACCATGGACAGTTAAATCCAAAACTGGAGCTGAGTCATATCCTACACGCGCAACTGTACCTGTCAACGAAGCAGGCTGACGTGTGACACAATTACATAAAGAGTAGTTCCCATCTCCACCGCCGGCAATCAATTCCTGAAAGGGTAATAATACTGTACAGTAAATAACCCCTGGCACTACAGCCTGTGAAGGGCCTAATCCCCAGCCATTTGGCCTGCAGATATTGGGGTGCCGCATGACCAGCGCATCGGGTCCCCTCGGCCGTTAAACTTGGTTTTCGTGATCGGGGCGCTGCCTCACTGTCAGTTACTCAATTGTCCTCACGAGGCTGAGTGCACTCCGTTCCAGCCCTCACGTCAGTTTCCAAAATCCCTGACGGAGCCGGGAATCGAACCCGGGGCCTCCGGGTGAGAGGCAGGCGCGCTACCCCAACACCACGGGGCCGTCAATACTGTAGCCTACAGTACTGAACAATAATAAGGAAAAGTGTCAAATTAAATTAATATTCAATTACTATGGTCCAGGCCTTTAGAGACAAAACTATCGTCATTCAACTATTAAATCACATTCTTTATTGGAAGTTATAGCTACACAATTTCTGTTTCTACCTCATCCTCAATAGTAGTTTCTCAATCATCATCATTCTCTTCGTGTTCGCCACGACTTTGCAGATTGCAATAAAACTGCAGCTCTACATTTTCCCTCCATCTTTCTCCAGAATGCTTCGAAAGCAGTCTCGAAACATCTTTCACTTCTTGTGCCTGAAGGACAATCCCTCTGTTTATGGCTTCTGGCTTTACGTGAGTCATATCAAAATCAGGTTTCGTGACACGTTTGTGTTCGCAAATGTCAGTTCTGTGGAAAACATCACCCAGACCAGAATGTTATTGTTCTTCTCGTTCTTTGTCAAAATTATCCAAAACAAATTATTATCAGAACTGTTCTTCATTGGCAGTATGTGTTTCCTGTATGACAGCAATATCTATGTTATTATCCAGCAGAACTTTCGACAGAAAGTCACACTTGGCTTTGCTGATATTTTCGATGTTGAGTTGTAAAATACGGATGGAAGGTCCAATGTTTCTTGTTAGGGAGCTCTGAAAAGAGCCGTTTCCATTAGGTGTTCTCGTCATCATGTGATAGCCAGGAGATCTTGCAGATAGACTGGCTGCCAGAATATTGTTGCTCGCTTAGCACCACCCAGGGGTCACGTGTAGGGTACTTTAAGGTTATACCTACGGACGTGAGGTACATCAGACGGCAGCTTCGAGCTCTGAAATTAACAACACCTCGCAAATCAAACTACTCTTGTGCCTTCACATCTGACGAAATAGATGCCTCACTCAAGGATCTGAAGTCCGGTAAAGCTCCTGGTTTCGATGGCGTTCACCCAGAATTCCTCATACACATGGGTAATAATGCAAAGAGATGGCTGGCAGAGTTCTTTACGGACATTTTAAACACTGGGGAAATCCCATCAGAATTCAAGAAGGCAAAGATAATATCTGTCCTGAAACCTGGAAAACTCTCTAATAGACCTGAAAGTTATAGACCGATAGCTCTTCTTAGCTGCTGCTACAAACTGTTTGAGAGGCTTATCTTTAACAGAATTAACTCCACAATCTTGGCACACATTCCTGCAGAACAGGCAGGTTTTAGACCAAGTCGCAGCTGTTGTGATCAAGTACTATCACTCACATCATATATTGAGGCAGGATTCCAAAAGAAGCTTAAAACATCTGCTGCGTTTATAGACCTCACTGCTGCCTTCGATACTGTCTGGAGAGAAGGTATGATCTACAAGCTCCTCAAAGTCATACCCTGCAGAACCATCGCTCAGGTTATCAACAACATGCTAAGTGACAGGAGATTCCAGGTGTACTCAGGCAACAGTAAGAGCACAGAGAGAAAACTCAAGAATGGTTTACCCCAAGGATCAGTTCTGTCCCCTCTACTGTTCAATCTATACATCTCTGATCTTCCTGAGACAAATTGCAGGAAATTCTGTTATGCTGATGATCTTGCACTAGCCACACAGCACCAAGATCTCAAGAAAACTGAGGAAATCCTCACAAGGGACCTGTCCACTCTAGAGGTCTATTTCAAGAAATGGAGACTCAGTCCTAGTGCAAGTAAAACAGAAGTGTCATGCTTCCACTTAAATAACCGACTGGCTAACAGCAAATTGAACATAAGCTTCTGTAACCGAGTTCTTCGTCATAACTGGTTTCCTAAATATCTTGGTATAACCTTAGATCGCACTTTATCATTCAAGCAACATCTATTGAACTTATCAAAGAAACTGAAAACTCGGAACAACATTCTTCAGAAACTGTGTGGGACCACTTGGGGATCTACTGCAAGCACTCTACGACATTCTGCCCTTGGTCTGGTTTACTCCAGTGCAGAGTACTGCTCTCCAGTATGGTTAAATAGCCCGTATACCCGATATGTTGACACGCAGCTAAACAACAGCATGCGCCTTATTTCGGGCACAATCAGATCCACGCCAATCCATTGGCTCCCGCTGCTCACGGGAATAATTCCACCTGATCTGTGCAGATCGAATGCCCTATTAAGAGAGTACCAAAAAATCTGCAGAAATCCTGAACTACCCATACAAGAAGACATCCCTGCACTCAATCTTCAAAGATTGAAGTCACGCCATCCACCTTTGCGTGATGCTACCGACATGGCTCACAACAACTTCGACGCTGTGAAAGTTTGGAAAGACCGTTGGGAAACTTCCACAGACTTGTCCCTACACAACATCTTTTCTGGTGCGCAAATTGCTATTGGATTCCATCTACCACGCAGGCAGTGGGCCACTCTTAACAGAGTTCGGACAGGCCATGGAAGATGCAGGGACTCACTCTACAAGTGGAACTGTTTAACGTCACCAGAATGCGACTGTGGTGCTCCATGGCAAACCATCGCTCATATCTTCGGCAGCTGCAAGCTGAGAGCCTACTCGGGTAGCTGGGCTGATTTCTTGATCCCATCAGAGGCAGCACTAAAGTGGATCGAAGGACTGGACATTTCTATTTGAAATTGTTTCTTGTTATTGTATCATATTTAATTGTATATACGTTACTTATGCCATACGCTAAATAATAATAATATTATCAGAAAGTACAACAACATAAACCATTCTAATCACGTCAGGCAGGGGTACATTCGACGACTCATGCACGTAGGTAAAGAGCACACACTTCGCAAAGCATCATGGAAGGTAAGATGGCGGATCTGGGAGCTCCTATTTGCTGATGTGGATGTGGCGGGTTTTGTGACCAAAAATGGCGAAACTGTCGTTGGACTTGGCGGATATTGCAACTAAGCCTCAACTTTGACTTCGTTTTACAGTAGGATGTAGCGGGTTTTGTAACAAAATAATAGTTTTAATGTATTCAGCGCAGCAAAAGCTATATGAAACAATGCTTATCTCAATTTTCATAAAATATGGATTTGGCGGGTTTTGATTCTAGGCGCCTCAAATAGCACTTTCTAGTAGAGAAATGAGGAACTTTGTGTTGGCGTAAACTCCCGAGATTAATTTTGCCATTATGAACACGGCCTACTGAATTCAAATGGGTTCATTGACATGCCAACATCCTATGACATGGTGTCGTAATTTTTGCCACCTTTCAAGAATCACTTACCACGGCCAGGAGCGAACCTACAAGCTTGGGGTAGGTAGACCGATACGTTGACGACTCACCCACTGTGGCAAGCTTAGTACGCCTCATTATAGTGCTGCTTCAGTTTTGTGGGTTTCTACCACATAATCTACGGTGCTGCTTTTTGAGGATCCAACCAGCCTCCAGGCTGACTACCTAACAGACAGACATGTACTATCCGTTGGCTGTATTGGTTATACACGTTTTACCTTTGTAGCCTTAGATTCTGAATACCCATCGTTAAAGATACGAGAAAATAGCATTCTGAAATTGATTTTGTAGCACTTTCATTTTGAAAAATAGCATTTTGGAGCATTTTGAAATTTAAAAATTAGCATTTTGTAGCATTTAAAAGTTCGTCACCAGGTACAATAAACAGGTTCAAAATAATATGCACGGAAATTAATTCAAACATGTGCAGGATTGGAAATATGGGCGTTTCTGATAAACGGCATAAGCATTTAATATATTTAAGTCTCCTGGTGTGTGTGTGTGGTTTTTATTTTTACTAAGGGAGTGTTAGAAGTATTAAAATCCTAATATCAGTATTACAGAAATGTAGAAACTTGACATCATACATTTTTCAGAAATGTGAGATCTCTGAAAATAAAGGCATCAGCCTGGCTAATTGGCAAGAGTTCAAGTGCTGTCGGTTGGTTGTATGACATGAGACGAGGGTACCTAAGCTATGCTCAAAAGATCCAAAGGTCATGTTCTCATTATGCAATCAACAATATCAGGTGTTGTGCAGCAACTCAAATATTGAGGGCCGGCAGAGAGTTGTATTAGTTCACTGGTACCAAGGTGCCAATTGTTAATAAAGCGAGCTGTGGTCAGGCGACAATGCTTGTCTTGTGAAGTTTACTCTGTGGCAGGTGGAATGACGACAATACCAGGCTGTCCTGGACTCGATGGACAAATTGGTTCAAATTCTGAGGATGTCTATGAAATCCTTTTGTGTGGTTTTCCTACTAACTCCTTGCCAAGTTCCATTCATTTCTTTTAATAACTTATCTTATGAGGTAGGATTCAAGACGTGCCATTTGACCATTAAACCACCGGCAAATAGAAATTCAATGCTCCTCATCCATGGCCCTCATTGAAAAGGAAGTAATAATGTGAATCATACATTTACTTAACTTTGTGTAAATATCACACAATGGATAATTAACTAAATAATAAAATGTATGTTTACTCCCACATTATTTCCTGACCACACTGCGACTCTTGACTGACAATCTGTAAAACAGTATCCGAATTCACAGAGAAATCGCCGGACGACATGTAACATAACCTATAACTCACACATGGTAGAGAATACTTTCATCATATTATACAACATTTCCCAAAGCAAAGAGAACGCCTAATATTGAATTTGGAGTACCCCAGGGATCGGTTTTGGGCCCACTACTCTTTCTTCTATATATCAATGATATAACACAGAACGTTCATTCACATAAGGAAATTTTGTTTGCGGACGATACAACACTCGTAATAAAAGGTGAAACTAAACAGGTCATACAGCAGTCTGCTGACTCCGTTACAGGAGAGTTAACCAAATGGTCACAAGATAATCGCCTCATAATAAACTATAAAAAGTCAGTATGTCTAAATTTCCACACTATACAGAATAGGAATCCTGCGATGCCCAATATAACATTAAATGGTCATCAAATAGAAAATAAATCAGAAACAAAGTTTTTAGGACTATGGATACAACAAGACTTGAAATGGAATAAACATATACAATATCTGAATACTAAACTGAACTCGATGTGCTTTGCGTTACGTATTTTGAAAACCTGCACTAGCATGCACACATTAAGAAATACTTATTTTGCTTATTTCCATTCATACTTAAGATATGGGATCATATTTTGGGGTATGTCGCCAGATGTACTAAGCACGTTTAGGATACAAAAGAGAGCGATTAGAATTATGGCAAATGTAAACTCTAGAGAATCATGTAGACCTCTGTTTAAAGATTTAAACATTCTCCCACTGCCCTGCATATATATCTTTGAAAGTATTATGTTTTTTAAAAAGAATTTAATGAATAAAGATGTTTTTCTTAAAACAAACAATGATGTTCATAGGCATAACACAAGACAAAATCAAAACATTCATATTTCACACACACACACAAGCATATATCAAAAAGGAACTTTTCACACTGGAGTTAAATTATACAATAAACTACCCCAGTATATAAAACTGGCCCCAAAAATAAAAACCTTTGATAGAATGTTGAAAGCTTATCTGCAGTGCCATTGTTTTTACTCAGTAGTTGAATATTTTAGCGTATAGGAGTGATGGAATCTATAACTATATTTTACTTTTTTAATTTAATTTTAATACCTAGCTGTATGTTGTTGTATTTATAGAATTAAGTTTTCATATTATGATAATAGAGTGAGGTGTAAATAGTTGTGCAATAAGATTGTATCTATTAAGATTTGCTATTATAATAAGTTATAAATAGTTATAATCTTAGTAATATATACCTGTTAGTTCTTTTATTTTATGCATGTAAATTCTGACGTGTCCTATATCAAAAATGTATTGAATGCATGTATTTGATCAAATGGAATTAATAAAAATCTATCTATCTATCTATAACAAAAATTGTCTATTCATATAACGATACGTACTTGAGAGTTTTCATTTTGATTTCAAATACAAGAAATGAGGGCCGGCACGATATAAACATATATAAGCATAACCTTATTGCTCTAATTTTTAAAAAGAATCGGCACAAACGATTGGAATATTCCTTTTATTAGCACAACCAACTGAAACTACGAAATAATTTCTCCAAAATCATCGTTTTACTGGCGATAAAAAAAGGATATTATGCGGCAATAATAACAGCACCATTTTCAAATTAATTTTTACCGGAATCGATTGTTTTCACGACAATAATCGATGTTCGTACATTATCGATTATTACTCGTAAATATTGATTATATAGCCGATATTTTCATTGCTGGGAACTCGCAAATTTCAAAGTTGCGGCGCGAAAATGTAATAAAACATAATATTCAACATTAATCGGTAAATTCGGTACTTTTCGCATTTATCGCATTTATGGGAATACTTCGCAAGAACCCTTAGTTATCGCACTTTGTCGCACATTCAGTTTCGCAAATTTTGGGTATACATAGTCATATTAGTTACCAGGTAGTTGAAAAAAGGAGAAAAAAGTAAAATTCGCATTTATCGCAATTGCGATTTTCCCGTATCTCTACCCATCGTATATTTCCCACATTACCATTTGTTCTCCATCACCACAAACATGGTGGTACAGTATACATGGGTTGGTTTTTTAGTTTTGGCACCTTAGTTATAACTGGATTAATAACTCACTTAGATGGTTCCAAGTTCCCAGCGATGCGGAAGTCGTTGGATCCCGTTGGCACTGCCCAATCTATTGATGGTACGAAGAGAGCGCTCGGCAGCCTGCTTAACGTCTTCAATGGTACGGAATCGCTCCCCGCGCATTGTCATTTTCATCTTCGGGATGAGATCATAGTCGCAGGGACTGATGTCGGGAGAATATGGAGGGTGATAGAAGACCTCCCAGCCCCAGCGATCCAACAATGCCGACACAACGCCTACTGTGTGTACCCTAGCATTGTCATGCAGAACGATGGGCGGTGTAACCATGTGGTGGCGCCATTTCCTTCTCACAGCTCCTCGGAGATGGTCTTGCAGAAACGAACAATAAGATAGTACGCCGCATTAACGGTTTGCCCTCGGGAAACAGTATGGTGAATGATCACACCATCCCAATCATAGGCAAGAATCAACATTACCTTGGTTGGTCGAACTGTTTGTTTCCGTAGTGATCCGTGGAGCCGCCACTCGTTCGATTGGCGTTTTAACTGTGGCTCATAAGATCTGGCCCATGTCTCGTCAATGGTTATGATACGCCGTAAGAAGGCCTCTCCTTCGCGCTCATAACGCTGCAAGTGCATACGACAAGCGTCATATCGCAGCCATTTGTGCATGTCGGTTATGTCATGCGGAATCCATTTGGACGCAATCTTCCTCAACCCATCTTGCTACCGTTTTGAAGGGTAACGCAACTGCATCGCAAGCTTCCTGCAATTCTCGGTGACACTGTTTAGCACTGCGACCCCTAGCACACTGAATTTTTATCCACGTTCTATGCTCCTGCTTGGAAAACATTACGACTGTCTTTCGCGAGCACTGGTCTCACACTACTCATCTAACAGGCGCAACTGCGCACGAGCGGTGGTGAGGACGGGCGAGGTCGTGTGCTCTGAGGGAGGGGATGCAGGGCAGCAACCGTCGGTAAAAGCGGCAGCGCCCAACCTTGTTGCAACTTGGCACTGAAGCATTGGTGCCAAAACTAAAAACCCAATCCCATGTATTTCTTGCTATTAGCTTGAATCAGTGTTGCCACCCATGTTAGTAGTGATTTTTATTTAATATGACTGACCGATAATGTCGATGATGCCCGGCCATATACTGCAGGGGAAATCTGTCAGGTCGACCATCAGGATGACGAGCGCTCGCTTGTTCCGAATGTGCTCCAAGAGGCGGGGATACTCTTCGGGTGACACGCTCACGTTCAGAGCCACGTTGTAATGACTCAGGAAGTGGCAGCGTTGGCACTTGATGGAGCGGAGTTCTGCCTCCGAGCGGTACTGGAACAGCTCTCGAGGGAGGAAGCCGGGGATAGCCGTGTCCTACAACATACACGGGAGAAAAGTTAGGGTAACCAAATTAGCCTCGAGGACAGCTGCAGCAAGTCCGGAGATCGCAGGTTCTAATTCTCGCGCTGACAATGGCTATTCTCTTCCACACTCCCTCCAGACAAATGCAAGGATATTAACATATTGCAACTCCCAGGGCACCTACCTCATCCCTCACAGCTCGTGGTGTAGCGGCTAGCAAGCTTGGCTGTGGCCCAGAAGATCCGGGTTCGATTCCCGGCTCTGCCAAGAGATTTGATTCTGGTCTGAGGGTTGGAACGGGGTACACTCAGCCTCGTGAAGCTAACTTACTCCTTCCCAATCCTCACTTGACTTACAAATACACACACTAATGCAGCCATCACAATAAGACAGGTTATCACACAAGCTCAACACACACTAAACTACATGGAGCTCATGACCAAGATGATTGGTTCTTAAGTTTAGGGGCTGCGACAACGCGGTCATGTAGCCCCATGTACTTTGGGTGTGTGTAGAATCTGTCTGATAACCAGTGTTAATTGTGATGACTAGGGCTTGGATTTTTAGGTAAATAAATATTTTTTTATGTGAATACATATTTTAAGCATTTTTCCTATAAATACATAAATTCCTGCTTTTCATTATTAGCACATAAAAATACATAATATTTACATTTTTGAAAATCACTATGCTAGATCTTTCAGTTTATTGCATTTTTGTTCTGTGTTACTTAGTTACTTCAACGGGGAAGAACCTGTGAGCTATCAAATCTTCACGCACAGCGTCTGTCAGCTTCCAACTGTGTTATTCTTAACTTGTCACCCCGTGCCACTCTCTGTGGAAGCCGGGGATTTCCTTGTCCATAGCCATATTGCATCACGTGCTAGACGTCCCCCTCCCCCAGCTACCCGGAACCAGTGTCACTCACATGCAGTTCATTTCTGGCACTGTGAAGTGTACGGCAGTTCTACGATGCATAAAGTAAAAACAAATACAAGTTATCGTCTGTTGCAGAATTTAAGGATAATTTTACTTCTGACGGGAGCGTTCTGTTCACCAACCATGTGGCAAAGTAATCAAGGCTGAACAGCGATCACAAGTTACATAACACCTGAAGGGCAAGAAGCATATTGACACAGTTTCGCGCCTTCAGAAGAAGTGTTTCGCGATAATAGTCGGTCATTTGTGATGGACAACATGATGTATCTCGTTGTGTATTGTAATGCTTCAGCAGTCAGTGAGAATAATAATGTTATTGGTTTTACGTCCCTTTTAACTACACTGGCTTTTAGAGACGCCGGGGTGCCGGAATTTTGCCCCGAAGGGGATCTTTAACGTGCCAGTAAATGTACTGACACGGCTCCCTCGCATTTGCGCACCCTCAAATGCCAGCTGACTGCGCCAGGTTTCGAACCTGCAACCTTGGGCTCAGCAAGCGAGAACGTTACCCCTGAGCCACGCAGCCAGGCCAGTCAGTGAGACATAGCATAAATTGCATTCGTGAGTACTGGATATTGTTTATATTCACATTAATAATCTAAATTATAATCAAATATTTTTACTTTTTTGTCACATATTTCAGGTATTTTTAATACATAAAAAATAAATATTTTCCCGATTTTTAGCACCTAAAAATCTGAGCCCTAGTGATGACTGTATTAGTGTGTGTTATCTGTTTTAATTCAAGTAAGGACTGCAGACTCTTGAATTAAAAAATAGTTCCTACTTTTGCTGCCAAACGCCATCAATGACTACTAGTTCAGAACTTAGCTACTAGACGCCACCGCAGTTGGCTCTTGGCAACAAACGTAGAAATCTAAGAGCGTTGTTTACATTCTAAACCTATATAATTTAGCTTAACACAGGTGTAATTAGTGGAAGGTTCTTTAACATGCCATAAATCTATGACATGGGATCGTCGGCTTTACTTCCCCTCCGAAGGAAGGCATACTGAGGGATTTTTAACCCTCTTAAAAAAAACGACGACTTCGGCAGGATTTGAACCCGCAATCTTGGGCATAGAAGCTCAACATGCTACCAACTACGCCACCGAAGCCGCCTCATGACCAAGATGTCCCAAGCCCCTAAATGAACTAACAAAAAGAACCAAATTAGCCCACTATGGTACAAAAGTCAGCTTTTCAATAATAAAGGTGATCTAGGTAAAGAGGAACTAGATTGAAGTAGGAGGACCAATGGACTGTGTAAATTTTGCATATTTTCTTCGATTTTCTACTTAAACCAGTCGAGTTCCTCGAACTACCGACCACAGTGTGGCTAACAACATCAGCCCGTAAATGAAGTAGTGGTCTACAAAGAGTAGGCCTAAAGGAAATGAATTAGGTGGCGCTGCAGATTACGCCATCCTTTGTATAAAAAATTTTAAAAACTGAAATTATCTGAATTAATAGTCGGGAGAATATCTGGAGTCGGTTTAGTATTAGATGTTCACTCCTCCGCTGTCATAGACCCACCAACCCGCCCTAATAGTAGCACGACTTATATAGTTGAAATTGCAGCTCTGACAGCCATCTTTGTGAAGGAGTCAATAATGCCAACTCCACACATTCAGTACTATACCGCTTCCGACAGACCAATGGTGGTTGGGTAGCACGGCCCTCTAACAGATAACACCCCTGGTTTTTGTCACGCACAGTGGGGGTAGTCACGCATCGATAATCTTTATCCAGACCAATGGTTTTGCCTTTTATTTCATTATTCATGTTGGCAACATGTCACGTGGGGTATGACGTAGTGTCCGATGTCAATGTAAAATGGTGGACGATGTTCAAATGAATACGACCAAAAATGCTTGCTTTACGTAAAAAGCAATTAAGTTATATTTCCGGTGTAGGCAGTGGGAATTTAAACAAATGAACTCTGTAGGACTCCCAGAAAGATGATATATTTTCGGTAGCGGTTCACTTTAGACCATCCTTTGTATAAATATATTTTAAAACTGAAATGACCTGATTTAATAGTCGGGAGGATATCAGGAGAGGATTGAGTATTAGATGTTCATAGACCCACCATCCCGCCCAAATAGCGACACGACTTATATAGTTGAAATTGAAGTTCTCACCCCCATCTTTCACACTGAGTCAGTATTGCCAACCCCACTCGTTTGGTACTATTTCGCACGTGATGTATGAAATCACTAAGTGAACTCAATTACAGTGTTTATTTATGTATTTATATTGTTCTACATACAAAAACAGACCTAACCAGGGGCTTACGCCCCAGACCCCCTTGCTTGGGGTACTGGCATTAATTTTCAACCAGGCAGTACCTAACCTAGTAGCGGACATAAATTGTATGTTATTAATGTTTTACATACAAAAACAGACCTAACCTGGGGCTTACTCCCCAGACCCCCTTGCTTGTAGTACTAGCAGTAATTTTCCACAAGACAGTGCCTAACTTAGTAGCGAAGGCGTGTGGTGAATTTTGTTTATTCAAGTTGGTAACGTAGTCACACGATCGACTTTCGGGTGTCACATGACTGTCAATGATGGCATCCGTAAATGAAGAAAAATTTCATTCTTTCCGTGAAATAACAATTATTGCGGTGCAGCAGTGGCTATTGATTATGAAGAGATTGTGAAACGACTCCCAACAACTCCCCGAAAGGTATGCATATCATCTATTATATAAAGCTCAATGTTTGTCTGTCTGTTTGTCTGTTATGTATACAAATCCACACCGTTTCACCGATCTCAACCAAAATTTGTATACTTACCCTTCGGAACCCTGCGGGTAACCATGTCCACTTGAAATTTCCGACAGACCACCCCATTCCCTGCATTTAGGCCCTTTGGCCCAAATCTACACCGTTTCACCGATCTCAACCAAAATTTGTATAATTACCCTATGTAACCCTGTGAATAACACTATCCACTTAAAATTTCGGACAGACCACCCCATTTCCTGCATTTAGGCCCTTTGGCAAAAATCTATATCGTTTCACCGATTCGGACCAAAATTTGTATACTTACCCTTTCGAGCCCTGCGGGTAACCCTGTCTACTTGAAATTGCGGACAGATCACCCCATTCCCTGCATTTAGGCCCTTTGGCACAAATCTACACCGTTTCACCGTTCAGACCCAAAATTTGTATACTTACCCTTTGGTACCCTGCGAGTAACATTGTCTGCCTGAAATTGCGGACAGACCACTCCATTCCCGGAAAGAGGACAGGGTACGTCCCAAAGGCAATGGAAAAAAGGTGTAAAACCGGACCCGCTCAGGAAACCCTCAGGGTTGCCAGCTCCCGAAATCACCAGCCATGAGTCCTTGAGGAACTAGCACTATCCAGGGTGCACCAGAAGTGGTGGGGCTACACACACCCTGCCTTCTTGAGGTTCTTGAGCAGAAGACATGAGATACTAAGAAAAGAAAAAGAAGGCTGACACCTCGAAGAATGAGGCTATCAGGAATGATTAGACAAGGGCCAATTAAGGCGGGAAAGTGAAAGAGTCGCTAGGCCTCGGATACCCTGATACCATCGGGGTCGGAAGAGAACAAGAGTTTGACCAAGGGAGGCTGACAGGAAAGAGAACTGAAAGGAGCCCGGCACCAGTAAGTAGAAGCAATGCCGGACTCAGCTGGGGTCCCGTGGTCGCAAACCCACGTTCCACAAGTTGTGAGACCCTGGTGGGTGGAGGAGGGAGGAGGGGGCAGGTGTGAAAAAGGAAAGGAAGGAAGATTGTAGTTTTACGTGACCGTGAATCTTGTGATTATGAGCCACGGGACCTCCTTTTTACGTGGAATCCGAACCACAGGACATGGCATTTCACTTCGAAAATCTCACATGCATTGACCGGGAATCGAACCCGGACCGCCTTGGTGAGAGACATACAGCTAGACCGCTGAGCCACCACGCCCCCCCCAAGGGCAGGTGTGAGAATAGCTTGCTGATTCATCGCGAGTTGACATGAGAGGAATGTCCAGATCCCGCCGTGTTACCTGGTATTGCTGACTATGCTGATGTTCATACAGGGTCTTTGCTCAAACCACTATAGTGTTACGAAAGAATGAGTGATTCACCGGTCAATGTGAATAGGACCGGGAACCCCCCCGAACGTCTGTCATCACATATCGTCATCATCTGCGATATTCTCAGGTTCGTGCAGCTTGGACCCGAGCAGTACTCGATAAGCTCTTTCACTACACGCATCGAGTATAGGCCTAAGCCAGAAAATAACGTTCAGACTTTGGAAGACATCGAAGGTAGAAATCTGAATTACCTATATCAGATTTAAAATTACACCATGTTCGTTTAGTAGACATTTTTCATTACCTTATTATTATCATAAGGGCAAATGACCTAGATGTTACGCCCATTATACCACTAATCACCACACACAATAAGTCTTCATCGCCTGTGAATTTTGAAATATTTCTTTCTATCACGGTAGTTTGTAAGTTTGTCGTGTCAATTCAACAGTAGTTTTCATTACCATCCTCATCAAAAGGGCAAATGGCCTAAATATTACGTCCATTATACTACTAAGTAACACCACAGTCTTCATCGCCTGTGATTTTAAAATGTGTATTTCCATTAGTTTGTAAGTTTGATATACCCGTTCAGTAGTAGTCGTCTTCATTATCATCCTCATCAAAAGGGCAAATGACCTAGATGTTACGTCCATTATACAGTACTACTAAGCAACACCACAGTCTTCATCGCCTGTGATTTTAAAATGTGTATTTCCATTAGTTTATAAGTTTGATATACCCGTTCAGTAGTAGTAGTCTTCATTATCATCCTCATCAAAAGGGCAAATGACCTAGATGTTACGTCCATTATACAACTAAGCAACACCAGAGTCTACCTAGCCTGTGATTTAAAAAAATTGTATTTGCATTAGTTTGTAAGGTTGATATACCCGTTCAGTAGTAGTAGTAGTCTTCATTGTCATCCTCATCAAAAGGGAAAATGACCTAGATGTTACGCCCATTATACTACTAGGCAACACCACAGTCTTCCTCGCCGGTAATTTAAAAATATGTATTTCTATTAGAGTGTAAGTTTATTATACCCGTTCAATAGTAGTCGTCGTCAGTATCATCTTCATCAATGACGTTGAATGTTAAGGAGACTGAAATATTATCATCATTCCACCGGGTACTACTGCTAGTAAATGATATATTTTCAATAAGCTAAGGTGTTGAAAGTTGATAAAAGTGATGAAAAGGGAGGATGGTCTAAAGTGAACAATAAATATATTTCAAATTAGCTATATTGTTAAAAGTGATGAAAAGGGAGGATGGCGTAATCTGCAGAATTAATATGAATTATTACCTGGCAATGAAGGAGAGCCCCACAACCTCCGCAAGGGACTTTACTAACTGGTATCCTAGCATCAGCTGTACCATAATTCAACTGCCAAGGCCTTGATTTACTCTCATCGTAGAACTCGTAATCTTTCATCCAATTCTCTGTCTTTCTTTGTCCATCATCGGAAGAACTTTCCAGTTCGATCTGTACTTTATCGACACCACTACTACGAACAAGATCGCCAAATGGCAACTGCACAGGATCATCCTTCTCGTTTTGTCCAGCCGATTGTACAGTAACATCACTCAGACTACTAAAATACTTCAAGGAAATTGGAAAATCATGTGAATTTTCTATCAGTGTTTGGGATGCCTTAGATTCTCGTTTCAACCTTTTTTCTGATATAATTTTTCTCGACAGCCAATTTAACCTCACGGTCTCGGCATCCAAAACGCTATTGAAAAGTATTTTATCCCGTACTGACTGAGTTATTGGTTCGGTCTCATTACCAGAGTCAATATCTACTTTACCATGTTCAGAACTGAGAGATCGCAGAAGAAACACTAGATCTCTTCTTTTTGAATTTCGCGTCACACATCTTTTAATGAACGCATTTGCATTGTGACATAAATATCCTGTTGCATGTTTCAACACTGCTCGTTCACAAGCTAAAGCATACAGAGTTGCATATTTCCTCAGTTGACGATGCATTATATTTTCATTTCAATAATCATTACTCTAAAAATATTTCATGATTATATACCGTGCGCAGCCATCTTTGTTTTATTGTGTTTTTGTTCTCGTTGTCAATGTCACCAACGGTCACCAAAGTAAAAAATAAAACAAATGCACTGTGGCTATGAGTATTTAAGAATATACCTCCGTTAAATCTTACATCTTTAAAAGTTTTAAAATTCAATTCTTGTGCAATATGAATCCTCCCCATTACTGTAAATCGTAATATTCCATAATTATTTTCTATGTTTCACATATTGGCAATATCTCGTCGCCATGGTATCCTGTAGCAAAGACGAACGTGAAGACCAGAAACACAATACAAAATGGAGATTAATAAGTTAGTTATAATTGTACCTACAATTCAATGGTTATTGTTGTTTTAAGGGGCGGAACTACGAGGGCTGTGTTTCTATCTCCCAAAATTTTAATAATGGCACCCCGTCGTGTTCGTTAAGCCGCCATTTTGGACACGATGACGGCCTAGGGTGGGGGCTTAACGAAGCCCTGAGAATCAAAACGATCTAAAATTTTTCCGAGCAAGGTCGCCAATCAAAACGTCCCTGATTGGCTGAGCACTTATTGGGTCCTTCCCGCCACACAGCCCCAATCAAACCCGCCATTAACCTCAATTTAACATAACCTAAGTTACTTAAATTACAAATATTAATAATGTTGGTGAAGGGTGCGTGACTTGTGGATTAGATAAGCCATTTTTAGTGTTGCCTTCTATAGATTTGTGTTTTTTTTGGCAATCTCGTTATCTTGTAGACATTAAGATACATAGTTATATTTCGGGGGCGGATCACAACAGTAGCAACTATTACGAATAGCTGTACTATAGTAAGATTTTTCTGCACCTTCGCGAAATATTGGCGGTGGTTTGAGATTATTTTTGACTACCATTATGGGGTTTTAATAGTTTTTCATAGAGCATTTTTGTTGTCTTGTAGGCATGATTGATTTGACATGTTAGGTCTGCATGTAGCCTACAGTTTTTTTTTCTGGTTTTTGGAATAATGCTCATTCTCATTACCATTAAGTGCAACCGTGTTGACCGACTGAAAGACATTGAATATTTCGTTTACTAAGGCAGCACTGAAATATGGGTTGCAACACGATATGGACTTGGAACTTATGTCCACTTAACAAAATAACGATACATCAACAAGTCATCCTTGTAATCTCTGCAAATAATAAAAATATTTCCCATCCAATATAGGCCTATTCATGTTGAACGGTAGAAAGTTATCAACCTTTATTAAGGCAACACTGAAAAATGTTCATTTTTCAGTCATTTTGATCTAGCCTACTTACTCGGAGTCATCTGCATCAATGTCCCTAGAGGTTCAGTTTTTTAAATTCTCCCTTTCCTATGGTCAAATAACACATGGATGTTCCCTATTTTTCTTAAGGGGATTCAATGATCTTATGCTGAACTAATTAAGAATAGGGCATGTACCCCAACCCCTTAAAATATGAAGTAATCAGGATAAAAATAATGTCCATAACCATCAGAAACTTGAGAACACAGATCAGGAGAATGTTGATCGACCATGGATGCAAGACCAGAAAGTCTTAAAGAGGAGTGTTTCATTTAGAGGCTTGGAACATCATGGTCAATACCCCTGTACTTGGGTGTGAGCTCAATTTGTTTGAAAACCCGTTGACAGATCATAAGTTAATCTGTGGCTGGAATCCACTCCGTCCTATGCTATGCTGCGAGTACTGGGCACCATTAGTGTTCTGTGACTACTGTATCAATTTCTGAAAATTGTGTCATAGGCCTATGCATAGACAAGTCGCTGAGAATGTTCTCTGAATGGTGAATACCAGTAGGCTAGCCTACTTAGCTGCCTCCTTCACTAGCATTTCCAGGCACCTGGTTAGTTGGTAAAATGAAATAGAAAAATCTCTTGAATGATTCAAGTTGTCCTTGATTGCCCTCGAGGGACAGTGTACCCCATTCCAGATCTTAGTTCAGAATTAGTTTCCTTGACAGAGTTGGAGAAACAGTCACAATACCTATGGTACTACTAGACCTAGTACGGTACATGTAGATGGAAGCAACCATTAGGTAGTTTATGTCCCATTAGTTGGGAGTGTTAGGGAATGGGAGATTGGTTCAACATTTCAGCCTATGTTGTTGTATATTTCATTAATATATGAGATCTAAAAGTGTATCATAGGAATATTAAAGCAAACCATAATATATTACCAGTTGGTCAATTGGATACAACAATTCAATGAAACATTCTGTTAATAATTAGGAAGTGTCGTAGGCAACCAGAGAAGCGACACAAGAAAAAAAACCTGAGTCTTCCAGGCAGTTGTCATCAACTGTATTTCACATAGAGAAGAATGACTAAAATGGTTCCTCATGAAAAAAACAACTGGTCAATGGCTTGAAAGACAGTAGTAAGGACTTACATGCTGTCAGTAAAAGTGGAGTTAAGAAAGATGTCTGGAATATTTAAATCAGTAGTTGATAGCCATGATTTTTAAAATTACCCTAGTTAATTGCACCTTAATATGATTAGTAGCCTACCGGTATGTGCAAGATTTTAAATGGTAGGTTTTCCTGTGAACCAAAAACCAGCTCTTAACATGGATTATGTTCAGGTTAGGCCTACAAGTTATTGGGAGGGAGGTTTATTTTACATACCTGTTGCACATAAAATGAGCTTCTGATTAGAGCTCTGTGGGAATGTTTAAATGGTTTGATGATACAGGATTTATCAAGCCTTTATCTATGCATCTTTTAAAAACATTTTAACAATTCATAAATTACTGTCATCATTGCTAATGCTGTAATCTGTCATGTTTATTTATGCAGCATGAGGAATTAGGAAACATTGGTAGGATTGGTATATTGAGTGGAGATATAGTAGGATAAAATGCAACTGTGTCATGGAAACCTAAGATGTATTTTTATTTCTCAACTTTATTTTCTGTAGACTCCAACACAGCCAACCACCAGGGCAAAAAAAAAGTGTTGGCGATGTTTAATGAGAGCAAATCTTGAAATACTGTGATTTAAATGGTTGGTATCAAAAGCTGTATAGGAAAAATGAAAATGTGAAGTCACGCCCAAGTTTATGAAGCCTTGCCAGACTCGGCTGAAATTATCTTCGATGCAAATCAAGTCTCAATAGTTAAAACTTTAGGACCTTTGACATGAGCACTATAATAGGCCTACATTTAGGATCGACATAGCCTGCAGTAGGTCTTGTGCTACTGTATGCACCTGGGCATGTTTAAAAAAAACTCAGCCTGCAGGTTAATAAGGTATTATATTACTATAAATCTATCTCAAGCAAATCCAAGAAGTTACCAGACTGTGAGAAACTACATATCAATATTTAAACAAAAAAAGGGTGGCAGTGCAAACTGAACTTTTAATCCTTGCTTTATTAGTTAAACCATAATATTTGTACATAAATACAGTAAGGAATTCACGGCCACTTAAATTATATGCCTTATTAGGCATAACCTACAAATTACATGTCATGAAATTGGTAAATATAAGCAGACAGCAACATCAGTCTGCAATGGTCTATAATGTAGTTTTATAGTGCACAAAAGGTTATTGTACTGAATGTATTTCGAACTGATGAATAAAACTGGTGGAAACGACAGCCAATTGATTTACATCCATTACATCCAAAGTAGTAGAAACTTTCAGTTGATTGGCAAGAGTGTTGATTTGTACTTTTATTTTCACAAATTTTGATGAACAGTGTCACGCTTCAATTTAAATATAAACGCACATACAATTCCTCATCAATAAGTGATTTGCACTTCATACTGTCATGAACTGGAATAGATTTCTAGCAATTTAATTGATGTAGAAATCTATTCCTCTCGCCACCATATTGGTGATAATTGTAAACAAACCCGCGGGCAGCCAATGGCTGGTAATAATTGCCAGCCAATAACAAGCCAGGATGATGCGGATCATAATTCGCGTTTCACTCTCATTGCGTTTTAACTTGAGGTGAGGAATCAGCTGTTCGTTAACGCCACGGGGTGCCATTATTAAAATTTTGGGAGATAGAAACACACTCGAGGTCATCTGCCCCTGAAAATGGAGATTAAAATATTCGACTGCAGCGGCATCTGCCACCGAGCAGGTATTAAACTAATTTGTAAAACAAAAGAATTGCGTACAGCGCCTCTCTCTCTTTTTTTTTTTTTTTTTTTTTTTTTTTTTTAATACATTCGCTACAAAGTTCAGAATTAGTTGGTCGTTGACGGTGACGTTTGGTATCAAATGTTGGAACTACTTGAAAATCGAATTTCTGCAGTCCTTACTTGAATTAAAAACAGATAGCACACACTAATACAGCCATCACAATTAACATCGGTTATCAGACAGATTCTACACACACCCATAGCGGAGGAACTAACCAATACATTCGCACAAGTGCGCATGAGAAAGTTACCTGTACAAGGTTCTGTACTGTACATTGTCATCGACTTTTGTTGTTGTTGTTTGCAGCGGTCATTGCATTTTACAGCGTTTACAAACACACTTTATGATGGAACCCATGCACCGCAAGTCTTGTCACGTGTAGTCTGTGTGTCTGATTTGGCTTAGTTTGGACTAGTTAGGAGGTGAACTTATCAAAAGTCCCCGCCCGCAGCCCTTGAGCCGGGGGGTCTTAAATCTCTGAAACTATGCGTCCTAGCAAAATTACCATTCTATAAAAAATGAAAGCTGATTAAATTTTCTACAAGTTGTGTTCATTCAAGTTTTTCGATATCTTGTATAGTTTTCGCGATATCCGCTCTTGAAAGTCTGTAATTTTGAAGAAAAAAAAAAAAAAGATTTTCCTCACATTGTTTTCTCTCTTTTTGACCGTATAACTCTTCTACTATGCACCCAAAAAATAAATGCCGGCCAGAGGGTTGTAGAACATTAAATCCCCTTAGTAATATATATATTTGTGTACTATTTTATCTATTTTCCTTCAAATGTTATAGCAATTTCAGTGTTGAGCGTGAAATCTGAAGTTTTGCGAAAACTGTCGACTAATGTATCTTTCGATTTCTCACCATTCCCAGTCAACGTATTAGCCTGAAATATGCACCATTATATACACATAGTGAGTACTGGACGTCTAAATAGCACAGATACTCATTTTAGAATATATATACTTGTGAGCCCGCTGACCAGGTTCCTCACAGTTAAATAAAGATGATCTAGACCATTTTATTGGGAAAATATGTTGCTATGACCATGTGTGTGCATGTTTGAGTGTCTATAAGGCATTGGAATAGTTTTATAAATCACAACCATTAAATTAAAACCAAGTTTATTGACATAGAAAAGATAATTAACATAAAACATTACAACGGTACTTACCATTGAGACAATTTCTTGCTGTCTTGGGGTGGAAAGGCCCTTCATACTCGTCTTCGTTTTCATCTTCTTATTCCCCAATATCTTCTCCATCGGACCCCTTTAGGGAAAAGGTCAGAGTATCCTCCTGTTCTTCTTCATCTTCGGAGTCAACTTGAGGGACCTCTTCAGGCAGTTCCCCTGGTAATTTTGGCATACTGATGAACATTTGAGGCTTGCTTTTTGCAGCCACACTTTGCTCTAGCACAGTCTTTCTTACATCGTCGGAAAATCATTTTCAGGATATCCTCCGGTGCAGCTGCCAACTCACTGTGCACTGGGACTAGGCAGTTGTTCTTTATCTTCCAGCCATACATCTGAGGAGGCAGGTCATTTCCCCGCCACGGCTGAACTCGGTGGATTGTTCGGAGAGAATGCTGTTTTACAGCTCCCTCAGTGTGAGGAAAACAACAGATATCAGACTTGATGGTGGCCACTGATTTCAAGATTGTACCTGTAGGCATTGAGGGAGACCTCTTTCGCTGGAGACCCGTACCACCTCAAGATGCAGGTTTCACCTACCTTTTGTACATGGGCGTTGGCGGAGGAAGGGTCTGAAAAGACCGCTGCTGCTTTCTGGACCCCTGGCGATTTCAGTTACAACTTTGCAAATGCGACCTTGCTTTTTCGAAATGCGGAAGATGTTGCGTCGCATCCTGTAAAGGCGTGCAAAAACAGCACGTCCTTGAAACCTTGTTGCTGAAACTCTTGGGATGAGAAGATGGAATCCCCTTATCTTTCCACGTCCAGGTTTGATGAAAATAATGTCCTTATGCGTATCAGCTTTAGCCATCAAAGGGACTATGAGGTCGACATCTTCACCCACAATGCCGATAGCTGTTGTTTCGGACATTTCCACAGCCGTATCCACGTTCAGAACGTCCGCATCACTTTCTGCTTGAAGGGTCCTGATCCCATTGTCCTCAAGCTTCACCTTTAGCATGTTGATGAGCCTGCTTTTGTTGAACTTGTTCGACAGGAAATCATCTTGTTTGACGTTGATCTCGGCGTCTTCGATGAAATGGATGTCAGCAGACTTGCTGCGCTGCTACTTTCGTGCTTGAAGTTGATGAAGAATAGACATCAAAGACCACAGTACATCTCCTTCCGTGGTAGTTCTTCGTGATAAAGTGGATATAGCTCTCGCAGATTGTCGATACCTTGGCACCTCTTTGCCAAATTACTTTATGGAGGAGAAGCCCCAAGTCAAATACGACGTATAGCTGTGCGACACGTACATCCTTGGTCGCAGTGCTGAATAATTTGTACAGAGCTGACTTAGGTAAATTTCCTCATCCCACTCTCACTGAATAGGCTTAATTGGAACGGGGATAATTCGTATCCCATGTTCAGCTTTAAATCTTCGTCTGTTTTTTGCTGACGGATATACGTCGGAATAGCAAGGATGGGTCCACAGGAATCTTTTCGTCGTTGATTTTGATCGATGCGCCCACTGTCGACAGGGGAAGAGCTCGATCTTTTCGTGACAATTTGACGTTAGAAAATGCCGAATTGACCATTTTAGCCATTGCATGCTTACCAACTGCAACAGCATTGTAGCAGGTGATCGTTGTATCTCCAACAACTCCTGTCGCGATAGATATGTCACTTGTCTCTGGGAAGGGAGGAAATTTCTCAAACCAATCGGTGAGATAGGCAATGTCAGCTGTATCCTTGTTTTGGCGGGCTTGTCCCGGGCCGTCGATACGTAGCCAGCGCGGAAGTATGTGCGAATGGGTTTGAACATTTGAAGGAAAATAGAAAAAATAGTAATGTTATACATATTATTGAAGGGAATTTAATGTTCTACAACCCTCTGGCCAGCACTTATTTTTGGGTGCTTAGTTGAAAAAAGATCAAAACAAGTGAGAAAAAATATTTCCCCCCAAAATTACAGACTTTCAAGAGCGGATATCGCGAAAACTATACAAGACATCGAAAAACTTGACTGAATAAAACTTGTAGAATATTTAATCAGCTTTCATTTTGTATTGAATGGTAATTTCGCTAAGACGCATAGTTTCAGAGATTTAAGCGAAACACTTAAACATGGGACCTTGAAATCCCCCCGGCTCAAGGGCTACGGGCGGGGACTTTTGATATGTTCACCTCCTAACTAGTCCAAACAAAGCTACGAAGTCAAAAATGGTGTACCAAACATTTTCCTCTATACCCTTTTTTGAGCATTCGTTGACTGGACGAAAGTTATTCTTAGGAGAACATTCCACCCCCGAGACAAAGTTATATATCGGCGTCACATGGGGACGTCAATTAGTATTACGACGTTTCTTACATCGGATATGCAAAGTCACCCATAGCGTCTCTGAAAGTCAAGAGTTGGATTCCTCTCCCTACTGTGTCACTTCAAGGTTCCACCTCCCAGCTCTAGCAGAAAAACTATTTGTTTCAACCAAGACCGACTACAATCAAGACCAACTACAATCCTCAGACCTTAATGTAGAAAAAACATGGCTGCGATGGTTGCCCTACCAATAGCCAAGATCATGTCATCGGTGTTGTCACAGTTCGTGTAAATTATTATTTTTACTCACCTAAGAGCATAAAAGATATCACAAGACGAGACTAGGTTCCGAAGAAATATGCCTCAATAATTTAGACTTACCTGAATAAATTTATCTATATAGTGTTGGCCTCGAATTATAGGTTTCTTCGTATTCACCCAAGGGGCAGCTACAATAGTCTCACTGTATCTGTGGTTGAATAACAAGCTTTTTTGCGAGTTATCACGATTTGTATTTAAGATCAGTAATTATAGATTCATATTATTAGCATAAAATCAGATTCTGAAGTAGGAGAGAAGAAAGAACCGGTACCCTGTTACTGAATAATTGCTGTCCCAGCACATGCAGACTATTTGTGTACACAATCGGAATGAGAATAGTTGCCTGAAATAATCGAACCAACGGTATAGAGATACAATTCAATTAAGACCTCTCGTAGAATTGTCTAAAATCTCGGCTAAAACATCACACCGAATCAGTTGATTGAAATATGCAAAGAAGTCGTCGTGTGGATATCAGAACATAACTATGGATATTCACACACACACAAGGACACGATAATAACCTATTACACATTCGCTGTTACCGTTTGGAATAGTTGTATGCTGGAAATAGTAGATTTAGTAAAGTAATGTAGGTAGGAAAGCACCATCTCCCTCTTACGGAATTATCGCGTCACACCATCTCGCAATATAAGTACATAATTGGCAAGTTACTCACAACACTTTATTACACACATCATAATAAAAATGACTTGCAAGCTGTAAGAATCACAAAAGTATGAATAATGACGGAACACAATGAGTTCACTGTTCGACACAGGGGAAACATCTTCCTTAACCAATAAAACAGAAGTTCACTGTTTAGGGGCAGATGACCTCGTAGTTCCACCCCTTAAAACAACAATAACTAACTAACTAATACGTTCACTGTAATATTTGGCGTGCATACAAGGCAGTGTAGAACATCTGCTAGACTGGTAAGGATTTACGGAGGCACATGATGCTGAGCGTTCAAGATAACGTCAACGGTTTGGTCTTGACGTAGATGCTCATTGCGTTTTCCCTTTACGTACGTAAGTTCGACACTACCGGTACTTAAGTGTACTAAGCTATTATTATATTGTCAATAACTAGCAAATCATTGCGGTGTATATTCTTGAGACACTTCTATTATTGCTTTAGTCTTAGGTACTTCAACATCTGCAGTAAATGACACAATGCCATCGGTCGACTGAACAATCATCACACAATCGAACCAGTCCATAACAAGCGTATTATCACATATTTACACACGATAGCAGTACATTAACGCAAACTGGACTTAACAGACATACTGAAGACACTAAAAATTACAGATGAGCAATAGTGTATCTCAACTTGCATCAAACGAAGCTAATCAAAGCTAATATTGTCTCCCAGCAACCAATGTAAACAAACAATATCTCGGGTTTCCGCATAAGCCATTTTCACACTTTCGATACCTGCATTAAGGTCTGAGTATTGTAAGATCATGTCATCGCGCTTGTCACAGTTCGTGTAAATTATTATTTTTACTCACCTAAGAGCATAAAATATATCACAAGACGAGACTAGTTTCCGAAGAAATATGCATCAATAATTTAGACTTACCTGAATTCATTTATGTAGATAGTGCTGGCCTCTTCGTCTTCACCCAAGGCGCAGCTACAATAGTCTCACTGTTTCTGTGGTTGAATAAGAAGCTTTTTGGCGAGTTATCACGATTTTTATTTAAGTTCAGTAACTTAATTATAGATAATTATTATTAGCAAAAAATCAAACAGATTCTGAAGTATGAGAGAGGGAAGTACCCGGTTACTGAAGTGCTGTCGCAGCACATGCAGAATATTTGTGTACACAATCGGAATGAGAATAGTTGCCTGAAATAATCGAACCAACGCCAGAGATACAATTCAATTAAGACCTCTCGTGGAACTGTCTAAAATCTCGGGTAAAACATCACACCAAATTAGTTGATTGAAAAATGCAAATAAGTCGTCGTGTGGATATAAGAACATATTTATAGAGAATACTACACAAGGGACACGATAATATGATACCATCTAACCTATTAAACAATCGCTGTTACAGTTGGGAATAGTTGTACGCTGGCAATAGTTGATTTAGTAAAGCACTATATTTAGGAAAGCACCATCTCCCTCTCACGGAATTATCACGGCACACCGTCTCGCAATATAAGTACATGATTGGCAAGGTACTCACAACACTTTATTACACACATCATAATAAAAAATAACTTGCAAGCTGTAAGAATCACAAAAGTATGAATAATGACGGAACACAATGAGTTCACTGTTTGGCACAGGGGGAACATCTTCCTTAACCAATAAAACAGAAGTTCACTGTATTATTTGGCGTGTATACAAGGCAGTGTAGAGCATCTGCCAGACTGGTAATAATTTACGGAGGCACATATTGCTGAGCGTTCAAGATAACGTCAACGGTTTGGTCTAGCCTTAGATTCTCATTGCGTTTTCCCTTTACGTACCGTACTTAAGTTCGACACTACTGGAGTGGTACTAAGCTATTATTATATTGTCACTAACTAGCAAATCATTGCGGTGTATATTCCTGAGACACTTCTATTATGCTTTAGTCTTAGGTACTTCAACATCCGAAGTAAATGACACAATGCCAACGGTTGACTTGACAATCATCACACAAACGAACCAGTCCATATTATGCGTATTATCATATATTTACATACGATTGCAGTACAATAACGTGAACTGGACTTTACAGACAAACGGAAGACACTAAAAATTACAGATGAGCGACAGTTTATCCCAACTTTCATCAAACGAAGCTAATCAAAGCTAAATAGTGTATCCCAGCAACGAATGTAAACAAACAATATGCCGGGGCTTCAGCTTACGCCATTTTCACACTTTCGAGACCTGCATTGTATTGTAGTTGAGTATTGTAGTTGGTCTTGGTCTTGCTACAATCAAGACCAACTACAATACTCAGACCTTAATGCAGGTATCGAAAGTGTGAAAATGGCGTATGCGGAAGCCCGAGATATTGTTTGTTTACATTCGTTGCTGGGATACAATATTAGCTTTGATTAGCTTCGTTTGATGAAAGTTGGGATAAACTATTGCTCATGTATAATTTTTAGTGTCTTCAGTATGTCTGTAAAGTCCAGTTCGCGTTAATGTACTGCAATCGTGTGTAAATATGTGATAATACGCTTATTATGGACTGTTTCGATTGTGTGATGATTGTTCAGTCGACCGATGGCATTGTGTCATTTACTGCATATGTTGAAGTACCTAAGACTAAAGCATTAATAGAAGTGTCTCAAGAATATACACCGCAATGATTTGCTAGTTACTGACAATATAATAATAGCTTAGTACACTTCAGAACCGGTAGTGTCAAACTTAAGTACGTAAAGGGAAAACGCAATGAGCATCTACGGCAAGACCAACCCGTTTACGTTATCTTGAACGCTCAGCTTCATGTGCCTCCGTAAATCCTTACCAGTCTGGTAGATGTTCTACACTGCCTTGTATACACGCCAAATACTACAGTGAACTTCTGTTTTATTGGTTAAGGAAGATGTTTCCCCTGTGCCAAACAGTGAACTTATTGTGTTCCGTCATTATTCATACTTTTGTGATTCTTACAGCTTGCAAGTTATTTTTTTTATGATGATGTGTGTAATAAAGTGTGGTGAGTAACTTGCCAATTGTGTACTTATATTGCGAGATGGTGTGCCGCGATAATTCCGTAAGAGGGAGATGGTACTTTCCTACCTATATTATTTTACTAAATCTACTATTTGCAGCGTACAACTATTCCAAACGGTAACAGCGAATGTTTAATAGGTTAGATGGTAACATATTATCGTGTCCTTTGTGTGTGGTAATCTCAATAATTATGTTCAGATTTCCACACGACGACATCTTTGCATATTTCAATCAACTAATTCGGTGTGATGTTTTAGTCGAGATTTTAGACAATTCCTCGAGAGGTCTTAATTGAATTGTATCTCTATTGCGTTGGTTCGATTATTTCAGGCAACTATTCTCATTCCGATTGTGTACACAAATACTCTGCATGTGCTAGGACAGCACTTCAGTAACCGGGTACTTTCTTCTCTCCTACTTCAGAATCTGTTTGATTTTATGCTAATAATATTAATCTATAATTACTGAACTTAAATACAAATCGTGATAACTCGCCAAAAAGCTTCTTATTCAACCACAGAAACAGTGAGACTATTGTAGCTGCCCCTTGGGCGAAGACGAAGAAACCTATAATTCGAGGCCAGCATTATATAGATAAATTAATTCAGGTAAGTCTAATAAGGTCGATTCACACTATACGTTACGTAACCTTTCCGTTTCCTTTCCATACCCGTTGCGTTAAAAGTTGTTGTATTCGCACCATACTGTACCGTTCCTTGTCACGACGATATGTTTACGGAAGTTATGCGGACACTTATTGACAGAGTGCACTAGCAACCATTTCCATTCCGTGTCTAGAAAGCGTGTTTTTGCGTTCCCTTTGGTTTTAACCTGGGTTAGGTTTGGTTATAGTTTGCGGTAACCGCAAAATCTCCAAAACGAAACAGGTTATAAGAAAAGTTAGCAATTTCAGGACTTAGGGAAAGAATGTGGTCCAGAAAAAAAATAGTTCTATGTGCTATTATTATTTTAGACGAGGAGGAGCGTAGTACAAGAAAGAGGTAACGAAGAAAATGGGTTCATGATATGTTAAAAGAGCGAAATACAGAAAATCATACAACGCTGGATATTTTCTTACATGCTCAATCAATTTTTCGTCCATGATGCTGGAATATAAGACGCGGTATGGCGTATGGTATACTTCGGTTAATTCAAAAGCTAACCAGACCGTTTTGGCGAGCTTTGATGTTAATCCGGGTATAGTCTGGTGGTGAAATTACTAACCAAGCTACTACTTTGGTTACTGAAATTTTAACCACATTAGAAGCGCCAATTCAAACATAATCTGAAACTACTATTGAAAGTACGGATATCAAATCATGTTTGAACTTGAACCACTCAGCACTCAACAAATGAAATCATATAGGCTAATATCAAATTCTTTGTGGTTTTTGTAATTTTATATTCCACGATTGCAATTGAGGTTGAGAATACTCGTAAAATGCAACTCAGATCGAAAAGACTTACAAAATGCAACGTAGATTGAAAATACCCACAAAATGGAGTGTAGATGTGAAAAAAAAAAACGCCAAAGGGAATTTAGATACACGGGGAGCCAATTAACAAAAACAGTGCGGGATCAGGAAAGATGAGACAAGGGCCAATTAATGCGGGAAAGGCTTCGGATACCCTAATACCGTTGGGGTCGGAAAAGAACAAGAGTTGACCAAAGGAGGTCGATTGGAAAGAAGACGGAGAGGAGCCCGGCACAAGTAAGTGGAAGCAATGCCGGACCCAGCTGGGGTCCCGTGGTCGCCAACCCACGTCCCACTAGATGTGAGCCCCTGGGGGGAAATACTGTTTTCTGGAAGCATTCAGAGCCATTGCGATATTTTTAAAAATAGTTTCGCCCTCCATATATTGTAGGAAACACAATCATATGGTCGACATCATCATTATTTATTCACCATATCAATTCCAATACCATTATTTATTCACCATATCAATTCCAATACATCTTTCGTCGCCATATTGCTAACTTTTCTTAAGTTATAACCTATTTCGTTTTGGCGAGTGTAACCGCAAACTTTAACCAAACCTAACCCAGGTTAATGCCAGTGAATAAACACAGAGTGCCAAAACACGCCTTCTAGACACGGAATGGAAATGGTTGCTAGTGCACACTATCAATAAGTGACCGCATACGTTCCGTAAACATTGCTGCCAAACAATCCTGTCGGGAAACGGAAGGGTCACGGAAGGTGTATGTAACGTGCAGTGTGCATGTACTCATTTAAAATACAGTAAACTTTCATGCACGGTGATGTGATGGAAAGGAAACCGAAAGGTTACGTAACGTATAGCGTGAATCGACCTTAAATTGTTGATGCATATTTCTTCGGAACCTAGTCTTGTCTTGTGATATCTTTTATTATGCTCTTAGGTGAGTAAAGATAATAATTTACTCGAACTGTCGCTACCCCGATGACATGATCTTAGCTATTGGTAGGGCAACCATCGCCACCATGTATTTTCTACATTAAGGTCTGAGGATTGTAGTTGGTCTTGCTACAATCAAGACAAACTACAATACTCAGACCTTAATGCAGGTCTCGAAAGAGTGAAAATGGCGTATGCTGAAGCCCCGGCATATTGTTTGTTTACATTCGTTGCTGGGATACACTATTTAGCTTTGATTAGCTTCGGTTCATGAAAGTTGGGATAAACTGTCGCTCATCTGTAATTTTTAGTGTCTTCTGTATGTCTGTAAAGTCCAGTTTGCGTTAATGTACTGCAATGGTATGTAAATATGTGATAATACGCTTAATATGGACTGGTTCGTTTGTGTGATGATTGTCCAGTCAACCGATGGCATTGTGTCATTTACTTCGGACGTTGAAGTACCTAAGACTAAAGCATAATAGAAGTGAATCAAGAATATACACCTCAATGATTTGCTAGTTAGTGGCAATATAATAATAGCTGAGTACACTTCATTAGTGCCGAACTTAAGTACGTAAAGGGAAAACGCAATGAGCATCTACGGCTAGACCAAACCATTGACGTTATCTTGAATGCTCAGCAATAAGTGCCTCCGTAAATCCTTACCAGTCTGGCAGATGTTCTACACTGCCTTGTATACACGCCAAATAATACAGTGAACTTTTTTATTGGTTAAGGAAGATGTTCTCCCTGTGCCAAACAGTGAACTCATTGTGTTCCGTCATTATTCACACTTTAGTGATTCTTACAGCTTGCAAGTTATTTTTATTATGATGTGTGTAATAAAGTGTTGTAAGTACCTTGCCAATTATGTTCTTATATTGCGAGATGGTGTGCCGCGATAATTCCGTAAGAGGGAGATGGTGCTTTCCAACCTATATTACTTTACTTAATCAACTATTTCCAGCGTACAACTATTCCAAACGGTAACAGCGAATGTTTAATAGGTTAGATGGTAACATATTATCATGTCCCTTGTGTGTAGTATTCTCCATAATTATGTTATGATATCCACACGACGACTCCTTTGCATATTTTAATCAACTAATTCGGTGTGATATTTTACCCGAGATTTTAGACAATTCCACGAGAGGTCATAATTGAATTGTATCTCTATGGCGTTGGTTCGATTATTTCAGGCAACTATTCCCATTCCGATTGTGTACACAAATACTCTGCATGTGCTGGGACAGCACTTCAGTAACCGGGTACTTTCTTCTCTCCTACTTCAGAATCTGTTTGATTTTTGCTAATAATATTAATCTATAATTACTGAACTTAAATACAAATCGTTATAACTCGCCAAAAAGCGTCTTATTCAACCACAGAAACAGTGAGACTATTGTAGCTACCCCTTGGGTGAAGACGAAGAAACCTATAATTCGAGGCCAGCACTATATATATAAATTAATTCAGGTAAGTCTAAATTATTGATGCATATTTCTTCGGAATCTAGTCTCGTCTTGTGATATCTTTTATGATATTAGGTGAGTAAAAATAATAATTTACACGAACTGTGACAAGCCCGATGACATGAACTTAGCTATTGGTAGGGCAACCGTCACCGCCATATTTTTTCTACATTAAGGTCTGAGGATTGTAGTTGGTCTTGCTACAATATATCAGACCGTAATACGACAATCGATTCAAGAAAAATGGTGGTCATTATAGGGGAAGGCTTTGAGTTAACGGCGGTTTGTTTACGTTTGTTGCAAGTGCGTCTACTACCATGATTTCGTAAAATAGTATATCTTGAGTGATCTCGTACTGTTTACAATGTTAATAATGTACCGTAGGTAATGTAGTACATTGCGAATAAATACCGGTACCATTTGAATTTTAAGCGTCAATTGTAGTGGTGTGTGTTTTTGACAGTTTGAACATACATTTATGGTTAGGGAAGATCTTTCAACAAGTGTCTATTTCTTTCGACGTAAGTGCATTCTATAAGAATCTCTATATGCATCTGGAGAAGTTTAAATGGATACTGCAGTTACAGGTGGACCAAGCAAGACGATTTGGTGAGTCATATTTCAAATTACAATAACCTATACCTACCGGTACTTTTGAGATGATGCAAATGTTGGTAGATATTTTAAGGGAAGCCTGTGTCTCTATAGTGACAATGGTATAATGAAAACTAAGTTTCCGTGTAAATCAAATCCAGTCTTCGCTAGAGCTTTTAATATTGGCTACTCTCAAGAGCCTATCAGTCAAAGCAAAGAAATATGATGAACAGATTACCAATGTGTTTCTAACAAGATGGTATAGGGTTTTCTCAAATATCATTCTTAACGGCAAAATGTAAACTCTGCCATTATGATAAGGTTGTAACAGCCTCCTAGCCGGCCCCGGCTCCCTCAGGGATTTTAGAAACTGACGGTAGGGCTGGAACGGGGTACACTCAGCCTCGTGAGGACAATTTAGTAGCTGACAGTGAGGCAACGCCCCGATCACGAGAACCAAGATTAACGGCCGAGGGGACCCGATGCGCTGCTCACGTAGACTATCACCCCCAATATCTGCAAGACAATTGGCTGGGCAGCGGTTGCTTGGTAGGCCTAGGCCCTTAATGGGCTGTAGTGCAAGGGGTTATTATATTGTAACAGCCTCCGCATTATGTAGTCTCGGGGATCGCTTTGAGATTGTGGATCCAAAGGCCCTGGGTTCGATTTCTGGCTCTGCCAAGAAATTTAATTCTGGTCTGAGGATTGGAACGGGGCATGACCAGTCTCGTGAGGCTAAACTCAGAAGAGACGGTTCGAGTCCCACCACAGCTGTCATTGAAGTGGTTTTTTTCCCAAGTCTACTCCAGGCAAATGCTATGAGGGGAAGATGACCTCACTGTTTCGCCCCTTAAAACAATAACTAACAAATATAGAGATGGTTCGTAGCTTAAAACTACGGCCACCTTCTTCAAAATCCTAGCTTCAATTACAAATATACACACTGCTACAGCCATTACAATGCCACAGGTTATCAGACAGAGTCCACACACACCTATGGACAAGGGACAGCATGACCACGATGTCGCAAAGGCCTTAAATAAATCAATATCCATGCAACAATCTGTGACGTATGACAGTTATCAATGAAAGTCCTTCTGATCTCCAGAAATGGAAGATATGTGTCATTTGAGCCGTAGATTGGACTGACATACACATTGCGAAGAAATTTAATTCTGAAGTGCACTCAGCCTCATGAGGCAACTGAGTAGAGGAGGGTTCTATGCCCACCTCAGCCATCCTGGAAGTGGTTTCCCACCTCTACTGCTGGCAAATGCTGGGATGGTATCTAATGTAAGAATACGGCTGCTTCCTATTCAAATCCTGGAGACGGTTTTCCGTGTCTTCCCCACTTCTAGTCCAGGCAAATGCCAGGATGGTTCCTAACTTAAGGCCATGGCCTTCTCCTTGCCAATCCAATGTTAAAGCACACTAGTGCATCCATAACAATAACACAGGTTATCACACAAATACATGGCGTTATAAGACCAAGATGTCGTAGCCCCTAATATAATCAAGAACAACAATTTCTATTTGCATTCTTGTAGCTCCATTTACCAGTATTTGCATTTTTAATATACCGTATTTGTCTTGGTCTTATCTTTGCTTTATTTGTGTCTGAATTTTTAGTAGGTTCGAGTTGCTTGTAAGGAAGTACGTCAGGGCATCATATTGAATTTGTGCTTTATTACATCAAATCCTGTAATTTCTTGTGGAATTTAATCAATTATGCGAATGCTTGTCTTAGAATCTACCGCTATTTCAATGGCACCATGCCCGCCAGTCTCAACTGTTCCCCTACGATTGCCACCATCTTCGATTTCATGTTACGGTGAGACCACAGATTACCTACTACTACAGATGGCCAACAGCCATGCTAATTCTTGGTACCTAAGACTTCAGCGCTGTCTGGTGGTTGACTGATGTACTAGCAACACGTCGACCGGTAGCGCCACCTATGAGCAGATCTCGTAAACACTAACCCTCCCGCCCCCTCCACCCTGCACCTTCCCCTCGTTCCGCTAAATATTCTCGTCCTAAATGCTCTGCCCACTTCAATGTTCCGAAAATCACAATCTCCCAATACTTATGGCACGTTTTAAGTGTGGAGATAATAATATGATCTACAAGAAATAAATCACATTCAAAATACCAATAACAGAAAAAAATAATAACAAAGTGGGAAATTGTGAATTCCAGAACTTTGAAATGAACAATCACAGCATTTAGGACATAACCTCATCACTAATATACATGTTTAAATTTCTTTCAGTTGCAATTGGAGCATATTGCATTGGTGACAAAAATTAGGCTACTACAAGGCCTGCAGCATATTATTACTCAGCTTGAAAATGGCCCAAATAGGCCTATAACCAATTAGTTATTAGAAAAAACTACAAAGGAAAAGTAATGGGAAGGGAGAAAATTCATATTTTAAAATGCTTGATGCTGTTAGCAATAACAGTAAAATTTTAAGAGAGAATGCTAAGGATCAGGTGGTGTAACCAGATCCTCATCACACTAAAATTGTTATAGTGTAATTAGTGCCAAATACATTAGGGGACAGAAAAAGAATTGGATATCACAAAATATCTATACAGTAGTTCATTTCATGGATTACCTACAGAGGGTTAGACCATAAATTCAATAGATGGCTGGTGACGTCACATTGTTAAAACCAACATCTCGATCAGCTGACTGAAGGGAACTGCGGATAGTGATAATAGAATTAGCCAATATGAAGCTCCTTTTGTATTCCTTGACGTTGCTCACCATTCGCCAATTGTAGTCGGTCTTGAGCCATTACCCTTCAGTCAGCTGATCGAGATGTTGGTTTCACGTCACAGTACAGACGCAGTGTAGCAATGCGCCCTCTATTGTATTTATGCTCTAAGCGGTGAGAGATATTGTAGTCGGTCTCGTATCAACATTTCTGCGAGTGAGTGTTTTGTCTTTGTTGTCACAATCTTTGCCTCGATGTATTGAACAGATGACTGCCGTCCTGCGTACTACGTCAAACATGGCGGCGTATCTCCAACGAAAATAATAAGTGTTGATCTTTCTATAGATAACAGCAATATTTCTTAATCTTCCCCAGAATTTTCGATTGATTTCGCCTTAAATACACGTGTTTCTTGATATTCTGTGGAAAAGAAGTGCCATAATCTCTGCGTTTTTGCATGTAACCTGACAAGAAATTGAATTCTGGTCCAAGGGTTGGGACGGGGTACTCCGCTTCTTGAAACATAACTATCTGCAGGCAAATGCCAGGATAGCTCCTAAGGCCAGTCACCTTCCCAATCCTCACCTTAATTAAAAATCAGTCATAATACTGACACAGGTTATGAGACAAAAATTCCACACACCCAAGTACAGAATTAACACAATGTACAAGCCCCATTGGCTTTGTAGGTCATTTCGTATGTTGTTCGGCTAACGGTGTTAACTCGTATAACTGGTAAAAAGTAAGTTATTTTTATTCGAGACCAAGCAGCCAACACACCAACTTTCAAGCTGTGTTATAAATGCTTGCAAAATTGGTCATTGAAACATGTAATAATGAATACAACACTGATTCAGTCCAACAGTAAGAAATTACCCTATAAATCACCAAGTTTGTAGGGCACTACACCAATCCAGAGTGTCGGGTATTATTCCATACAGATGGTATCAAATTCCTGCAGGAACACAACTTGAACAAGAGACTGGACTCGACAGTCATTGAATGTTTTTTAATAATTGAAGTTGTAATGATACATTGTAACATTTGAAATATTGCAATTTGATAACATCAATATCCCTGCTTTCTTCAGGAATACGTAATGCACAAATATTTTGTCAAATCAGACAGTTTCAACATACCAATTTGGTAGCACAATGTTTAGTGATCTAGTAACATCTAATTTTGGCAAATCTGTTTGTTCTACCTTACCACCACAAGTAGTGTAGGTGTAGCAGCATCAACGATGTCGAGAACGACAAAGTTCAATGATGTATACATGTTAGCTTTGCATACAAAATGAAAACTAAGACAGTAACTTTTGCCCAGAGACTGGTCTTAACTTAAGTCTGTCCAATGAGTTGGGGTATGACATCGTGCACCAATATCTTGAATTAGTACTCGGCGTTGCCACACACACACGTCACTCAGACCACTTTTAATACTTGTTCAGACAACTTTTCACAGTCTACCTCTTAACAAAGAATACTATATTGCAATTAATACCTGATGGTGCAAAACCTCGGCTCCACATACAGCAAATCTTGTATGTGGGTGAGTCCATGTGCTTTAGCGTGGTTAATAGGGGAAGAACATTCACTTCGCTCTTGGTATGGAAGTGTTCACGTCAGTGAGTTAAGATCTTTCTAAACTTGGTGTGGCAAGAGGTTTTGTTTCGCTCCAGTAACACAGCAGCAGTGCCATCAGGTATCAAATGCTCCCTACCGCACTGTAAAAATCACCCTTAATTGTCCTTTTCATTTTTAACCTGCTACCTAAGCCATGAAACCATCATTCGTGATGCATCGTATTGGAGATACAGGCCTAATGAGACAAATACACACAGTACAAATTGGCAATTAATAACATAATATGTTTCCATCAATCAAGCTATACGTTCCCAAGTTGGCTGACTGAAATGCATTTTAACCTCAATTTTCCAACAAATAAAATGGCACTGTCAAGAGCAACAATAATACACCATACCATATGATAATCACATATTAGGCAATACACAGCAACATTGAGTTAATCCATCACCTTTAATATTCTAATGAATAACCCAGTGTACATTTCGAATGGGCCAGCGGAGGAAGCACGTTACCATAGCAACAGGCGAATGTGGCGCTTCTCTAAGTGACAGCCAATGGGTTTGTTTCACCATCCCTTTAGAAGATTGAACTGGAACCTTTCAATTAACAGCATCACACCATTGGACTAGAAGACGTGTGACCATCTCATACCAACATAAACAAAATAGTGGCAATTGGAGGCAGTGAGAAACAAACATAGTACGAGGAAGTTGTATGCCAATATAATTATGTAAATTTCTCGACATTAAAACGTCCACCCCGTACTTTCCATATTGATTTTCATAACTTATCATGATTTATTATCTTTCTATTTCCTGTCCATTTTTACCATAATTTTGAGCGACATTGAGACGCATTCAAGAGCTAGGGATTGGGTTGATGACGTGAATACCCACCTCTGCTGGTCACTGGCTTTCAATGATTGACAATTTTAATGGGTTAAGGGGTCTCCGTCCAATCAATACAAGTTGTATTGATTGGGCGGAGACCCCTTAACCCATTAAAATGGTCATTGTACACGTCAATACGGACCTTGCGAAAAACCTCCAATTAATCTTTCAATGATTGAACGAATGTATTTCTCTACATAGACTAAAAAGATAGTCAGTCTGAGAGACTAGACTTTATATCATTTCAAATGACGCATGCTACAAATGTTAGAAAGGCTCAGGAGGGCTTCTCTCTTCGCTCGAAGCCCCTGGACTCCTTCAACAGACTCCATTACCCATTAACTTAGGCTTCCCGCGCGGGGAACGGAGAGCGGGAGGTGCACTCTGCTGCATGACGTCATGCACTCGCCGTCTCCGTATCGCATAACGCCAGACCCCAGGAGTAAACTCAGACTCCATTACCCTTTAACTTAGGCTTCCCGCGCGGTGAACAGAGAGCGGGAGGTGCACTCTGCTGCATGACGCACTTGCAGTCTCCGTATCGCATAACGCCAGACCCCAGGAGTAAACTCAGACTCGGTGCATATGCACTGAACAACATGATGACGTCATACACGCTGTAACCGTAATGCATAACCATGAAGTCTACAAGATCATTTGAAATGATAAAATTATAAGTAAATAATGTAAATGCACTTTATTTTTCAACTTCTGAGTGCGTCAGTAAACAGCGAATCAAGTGGCAGGAGGCACAACTGGACATCTACCCCACTATAACCATTGCCAATCATTACGTTATTTTGAAGGGTTGTAAGCACTTGGTTGCTCTCCCACCAACTGCGCAGAAGGAAATTCTTTGAAAAAATGAGTTCCTCTGATTTATGACAACAGTGCTGCTATAACCCAACAGGTTCTTCGGCAGCCTCAACTTAGCGCCGCGGGACTTTCACCACATCCATCAACTGAAAAAGTGGCTGGCAGGGAGAGCAGACGAGCTTGTCTACAGATATGACAAAAGCCACAATTTTTACGGTAACCGTTTGTACATAACATACGGTAATTAATTCAGTTTGGAGATTTAAGAGAAGACGGAGGCGGAGGATAACATGAATGAATAGAACACACACTATTTTAATGCTATACTTCAAATATGTTTTTTTAATATTTTCTCCAAGTTTTGTGAAACAAAGTCATGAAAGTCAGCATGCTAGCAACCAGGGTGCGGGCAGCCTCCAGACAACTGAAACCAAAACACACCGTGTTAACAAAGCACGTTGAATGAAATGGACAAAGCTATTGAGAAAAATAAACAAGTCCAAAACTCACAGAATATTAGTAAATTGCTTTCCAGTCAGTCAACATGAGTGTACAATATTAGATTGGCTGGGGAGTTCCATTTAGCCGTTCTACACATCCTGGAGAAAATAATTGCGAGCTACGCTAACTGCAGCACCAAGTTTGGAGGGCCACGTTTACTACAGTAATAGCATACCGGCCACTTTCCAAATAATATACCAAACTGCTGTATAACACAGCAAAAGGCACTATTTTTTTTTTGCTCAGAGAGGAAAAAAATTAACCAGTCATTGCGTTATCATCAAAATGGTACAAAACGCCAATACATCTCCTTTCCTGGTCAGCATAGACACGAGTTCCAAAGAATATGCTTCCCTAACCACATAATAATACTGGTATATTGGCTTTCATGGCCGGTGAATTAAAACTCAGCAATTCTTCTAGGTTTATGCCGTGTCTTGTGTGGGGTTTCGCCTAGGACACCAAGCCGGCTCATCGGCGGGATCTTGGTGTCCCCGCCCGGACCCCCACAGGAGTAACGAACTGCACTACCTCCCTTTATATAGAGTGCAACTGCACTACTTAACTGCGAGAACTAAAAGCTCAAGCCAATATACCATCTTTTTGGAAGCCTTCATAGGGAGGTTAAGGCTGCTTGAGCTTTTAGTTCTCGCAGTTAAGTAGTGCAGTTGCACTCTATATAAAGGGAGGTAGCACGCAGTTTGTTACTCCAGTGGGGGACCGGGTGGGGACATCAAGAGCCCGCCGATGAGCCAGCTTGGTGTCCTAGGCGAAAGCCCACACAAGACACGGCACAAACCTAGAAGAATTACTGAGACCTAACAATACTGTTTTCGAATCGCGGCCACTCTAGAGAGAAGTCTCGTACATACTCGACTGTGAGTCGTGGCACCGCTTTAAGTCTTCGGTGGCGTAGTTGGCAGCATGCTGAACTGCTATGCCCAAGATCACGGGTTCAAACCCGGCTGAAGTCTTCGGATTTTTAAGAGCGTTAAAATCCTGTAGTATGCCTTTCTTCGGAGGGGAAGTAAAGCCGGCAAGCCCATGTCATAGATTTATGACATGTAAAAGAACCTACCACTACAATTAGTAGTATGTAGCTAAATTTGGATAGAAACGCTCTATGAAGTTCCAACGTTAACGGCCAGGTGTCAGTGATAGTGGCATCTCTGGTAGCCAAAGTTGGAAGTACTTGACCCTGAACTTTATGGGGAGCATATGGGCGTTCCCTACAGCCATTGGCTGGAATTCAAACATAAATAATACTGTTTTCCCATAATTATTGCTAAAACACACAACCATAATACGAAGTGAGCCAAACCCACAAATGGCCTCTGTGTCCACCAAATACTACAGCATTAAGCACCAATGTTGCAAGACTGAGAAATGACGATCCCATCTACAAACAGTCACCCTCCACTCTACCAATTGCTGTGATATACTTAACCCTTAGCACTCACGCGGCGGGGGAGCCCCGACAACGAAAATATCTTGCATAGATCCTTGGTCGGGTCACACCCGACATCGATTTGTTCCGCCTAAAACTTCGTTGTCGAGGTACACCCAACAAAATGTCAGCAATACTGGGCTTCTCACATCTTCTGGCGATACTATGCACTACCGTTACGCTGTATTCTCTTTGGAAACAAGCCGTATGGAGAGGTATTTAGAAGGCCATGCAAGTTTGAAATGAACTGTTGCGTAGCAACATGGCAAAGTTAGAAGATAGCGAGAAGCAAATAGCGGGATATTTGGATGAAAGTGACGTCTATTTTAGCGATAGTGGAACTGATACTGAATTAAGTGGTGTGGAAGATCATGCAGAATTAGACGGTGCTAGTGAATTTAGTGACGAAGAGTTCGTTTATGATAAAACATGTCGTAATGACAGTGCTGGTATCTCGAATGATGGTCGCTTATGGAGTTTAGGTGGTATAGATTTTTTTCTCGAAATGTGATTTTTACATCAATTATGGGTAAATCGAGGGTGCTGCTCATGAATATACTATTAGTTTTGCACCCACACCTAACGCTCTTGAGGGACGAGGGTTTGATTCCCCTCCCAGGTACTCAGTCATAAATTCGAATTTGCGGTGTGTAACCCGGGAAGTTACGGTATTGTGTTCATAAAAATAGTATGGAGACGTTTCTTACATTGGCTGTGCGAAAAGTCACACCTAACGCCCTTGAAGGTTGAGTGTTCGATTCCTCTCGCGGGTACCAAGTCATAAATTTGAAATTGCGATGAATGACCCGGATTAGTATTGACTAGGCGGATCCATAATAAAAGGGTAATTATTTATATAATCATACAGTATATTATCGACACAATACCATTCCGATCCAGAGATCGCGAATTCGATTATTCCACTGAGTACTTGGGAGGGGAACCTAACTCCGACATTCAAGGGCGCTACGGATGACTTTTCACATATCCGAAGTAAGAAACGTTTTCATACAACTTATATTGACGCAATGCCGTACAGATACGGGTTATACGTAGCAAATTCGAATTTTTGACTTAGTACCCAGGAGGGGAATCGAACTCTCGACCCTCAAGGGCGATACGGGTGACTTTTCGCACAGCCAATGTAAGAAATGTCTCCATACTATTTTTATGAACACAACACCGTAACGTTCCGGGTTACACGCCGCTAATTCAAATTTGTGACTTAGTACCTGGGAAGGGAATCGAACCCTCGTCCCTCGAGGGCGTTAGCTGAGGGTGCAAAACTAATAGCATATTCGTGATCAGCACCCTCGATATACCCATAATTCAGGTAAAAAATCACATTTCGAGAAAAAATATCTGTACCACCTGAACTTCATAAGTGCCGCCGGTTCAGAAGGTTATGCAATTACCGCTAATTACAGGTACATCCTGAGTGTAAAATACAGAACATTGTCCCTGATATGTTGTATTATGTTATAGCTCATTGTAGTAATTAATTGTATTGTATTATATTACATTAACCTATTAAATTCACATCGCAAACATACATGTGGTCTGATGACCTGCCACAAGCATATATTTAAATGGAGCTGAAGAGGAAATACTGTTCACAAATAATGGAGTGCCAAGGGTTAAGCAATAAACCCCAATCTTACTGTAAACTATTTGGCAGTACGAGCTACAACTGCAACTCCGGGCGGGGACACAGAGAGCCCGCTGATGAGCCAGCTTGGTGTCCTAGGCAAAACCCCACACAAGACACGGCACAAAGCTAGAAAAATCGCTGATTTTTAATTGTTAATGTGTTGATATGGAGACTTATCTGAATTGTGAAAAGTCTACAAGCTGCTCTGACAAACACAGTCTCGAAGTAAAAACAATTTGTATGTGGAACAACTCGCAAATCACCAATCTTGAGACTGACTTTAAAGGGCAGATTGCAGAAAACCTTTAATAATAATAATAAAAAAATAAAAAAACAATCCTTGCAAAACATTCTTTGGAAACTTTCCAGCCCATTATAGCTACTTAAAACTCTGGAGTGCTTGAAAGCAATACCAGGTTAGTGGTACATAACACAAATGGAAACAGTTCAATAATTCGTCTATAAATGCTAAAGAAAGGACAGCCGTGACAATATGACAGATGTCCGATAATCTCTCCCCATTCCTGTTGCTACTGCAATGGCTCCAACAACACGCTGAGTGTCAAACAGGATGATAATATTCTTCACAGCAATGCAAACATTCTAAATCCATAAAGAAAGTTCCATTTGTTAATATAAACAGAAAGAGTACAGATACTACGAATTGTGAGGTCCATTAACTTGTGTTGTCAGTGTTTCTTGGCACCCAACGAGCACAGAGTTTTCCAAATTTCAGGTTCTCAGAAACAATTTCATAATTTCTGATAGTTGTTAAAAAATAAGATTCTTTCACGACGAGTGGACCAGTAACGATAAACACAATATTCCATATAACTTGCAACCAAAATACAGTCTCACATCATCACGGCAGCCATGCATTATTTTTTACGTCCTTGCATTATAATTCAAGCCCAAGTATTCTGTGTTCTATGAAAACTTGAAGAAATTTCCTTCATAACAAACTAGAAAACCCATTTTTAAATTTTTTAAAGAACTATCAGACATTTGAAAATTATTTTTTACTAATTTAATGAAATAAGAATAGGTTACAATTTGAAGCAGTTTTAACAGATGAATTTAACAAGGGCTGAAATGGGAAGAAGTTGTAGAACGACAGAAAGCTTGTCTACCGCACCCGGGAAACTGGATACGGAAAAGAATGATGATGCTGATGAATATTATACTTTTTTGATTACATTATTACACATTTCTTAAGTTTTTAAGAAAATTATTATTAATTGTTATTGTAACAGATCAGCGAAACGAAAACCGTATGTTTGGTGATGAGCAGGGAAAGCAATCTTATCAAGCTGAAATTGGGACAACATGACATCGAAATAGTTGAACATTTGAAATACCTTTTGTCGACAGATAACAGGTTAACCCAAGAAACCAGCAGTAGGGTACAACCAGCTGCAAACTTTTACAACTCTGTTACACAGCTTCCATGGGACAAAAACTTTCCTCAGGAAGCTAAAATATCACTGTACAAATCCTACTCACTTCCCATATTGACCTAGGGTCTAGAAGCTGCTACAATGACTCCCCGGGACAACAGCCGGATACAAGCAATTGAGATGACATTTCTAAGATCAAGTATTCAGAAGACCAGACGAGACAAAATTAGAAATGAGTCAATCCGTATAAAGCTAGGGCTGAGGAGAAGTTCTTGAAGAGTCGAGATTCAAATGGTTCGGTCATCTGATGAGGATGCCCTCTTGTAGAACACCCAAAGGGAGATAACTGGCAAGAGGCCAAGCAAGTCCACACAGAGGTGGACAGGGGCGTGTTCATTCCCACACCCAGCCTGCTGGAGTGGACAATCCATGGTGATGGTAACAGATATGGAGGAGCATAGAATGGTGACAGCCATGGAAGGGGCTTGTACAATCCCACACCCAGCTTGCTGGAGTGGACAATCCAGGATGAGTATGATTGTAGCTTGATCTGATTTTTAAAAATTTCTTAATTCTAAGATGATGATGATAATTGTTGTTTTAAGGGGGCCTTACATCTAGGTTATCGGCCCTAAATTTTAAGAACATTTCTAAATATAATGTATAGTAATTAAGTATTATACACAGTTCAAAATAATTAGGGGAACATGTTTTTGAACTGATGCCGTGCTGCATAAAACCGTAGATATCTCACACCTATGTATATTAACAACTAAGCCTTTATTATTTACAGTTGACGTATACAAAAGAATATCGATGGATTCTCGTTCATTTTCAGAACACAAACGGAAATATCGAAATAGTGGCGAAAACGTGATAACAGTATTCCAGGGTTGATTTTACTTACAGTTGGAGAGCTTCAGTATGGTGTATGTCCTCCACGAGCATTTATTACAGTTTGGCACCTACGTGGCATGCTTCGTATAAGTCGACGGAGGTCACGTTGCGGTTTCGGGTCCCATTTTTCAATGAGAGCCTGTTCGAGGTCTTGGTGCGTCTGTGGTGGAACAGGACACCCACGAACACTTCTGTCAAGCCTATTCCACAAATGCTCGATGGAATTAAGGCCGGGACTCACTGCTGGCCATTCCAACTCTCGAATGTCCAGTTATCGCAAGACTGGTCTGGTGAGGCGCGTTACAGGAACCCTGGAATTGTCGTACATGAGTACGAATTCAGGGCCAACTCCGCATGCAGCAGCCAACATATGCTGTGGCAGTATCTGATCGATGTAACCCGCAGCAGTAAGATACCACGGTCGACGACAAGGTCCGTACGGCCATCAATACTGATGCCACCCCACACCATCACAGTACCTTTTCCGAATCGGTCGACTTCCAGGGACAACATTTGGCATGCACTGCTCATCATGGCGTCTCCATACACGTTGATGTCCATCACGCTGTGTCAGGGAAATCTGGACTCATCTGTGAACAACACAGGTCTCCATTGGCGAAGTTGCCGTGGGTACGGGCAAACAGAAGGCGACCTGCGTTGTGTCAGGGAAATCTGGACTCGTCTGTGAACAACACAGGTCTCCATTGGCGAAGTTGCCGTGGGTACGGGCAAACAGAAGGCGACCTGCGTTAAACGGGACACTCGAACAGGACGTCTGGGTTGTAGGGACACTTCTCTTAACCTGTTCCTTACTGTCTGGTCAGACACCGTGACTACAGTGACCCTCCTGAGGTCTTGTTGCAGTTCTCCGACAATTGCTGAACGACGCCGCAACTCTCAGGTATCGGTCATCTTGTGGGGTTGTCATGCGTCCACGACCTTGTCCAACCCTCCTTGTGAAACGGCCTGCCTCATTGTAGGGATTCCACAAGCGATGAATAGCTGACGGAGAGACATTGAGATCCACAGCAACACGACGAATAGTCCATCCTTCCTGGATCAAAGCGACAGCCCTTGTGACTTGAACCTCGTTAAGATGTCTCATGCCATGTGCTGGTTTACGTACAACATGCTCAAATGACCGCAGAAGTCTGTGTGCCTCACAAAACACACTGATATTCACTTTGTTTTGAGGGGTCACCCGACAGTTTAATGGATGGCTACGCCTACAGATGGAGTATAACTTCTATTTGACATACCTTGAGTAGCTTACGTCTCAGGGCATGCTGTACGACCATTGGAACCCCATCTACAAAATTAACTTTCACATACCAGACGTTACAAAACATGTTCCCCAAATTTATTTTTGAACTGTGTATATAAGTTTATATCAATTCCATACTCGCAATTACTAACCACTTGTAAAACATTCCGTATGCTGAAGAAGACCAGAACATGGATGAAATTCGTATCATTAAAGAACTTCAGGTGGACGGCTCATGATACTATTGTGTATTGATATAGTCGGTTTATAGATATACTAGCAACCTGACCCAGCTTCGCCCGGGAACAGTTATTAATGCATTACGTGATAAGCACTTTTTTTCCAATGTCAATGAACAACGACCAATATCCGTTTTAGGTCTCGGCATGATGGGTTAAAATCACTGACTGGACTATTAATTATATTATCATGGAGATGCATGTGCAACAAATTCTTGTCAGATGTAATTTAAGAATGGCGAGGTGCATGAAACACAAATCCCCCTTCTGTCCAATCTTAACTTGACTGTGAATTTTGCGGAACGAAAAGTTCACAGGCGAAATGAAGAAAAGCCGAGTTGCACTTCCAGGGAAACTCCAAACACATCCACTGTTCTCTAAAGTTTTTAACTCAACAGGACTCCACAGTTTGCTGCCGGCTGTATCTGGGGGCAATAAGCTCGTCCGCTAGCTAAGCTGTAACTGGGGTGATAAGACTCGCCCCTAGCTAGCTCGTAAACTGTCGCCTCAGTAACTGAATGGAGATTGTTGGAAGAAATGAAAACGTAAAAACACTTACAGTAGGCGATGTATTGAAGATAGAGATATGCTCTCCTGGGCGTTTTTTGTAGCACTTTTCATGCTGAACAATTTTTACACTCATAGTATGTAGGTATTTTTAATAGTTTGTCCAGCGTAAGCTTAAAAAGCGCACCAACGCCAGTTTTTTTTTCGACCTTTTCACTGAAATCGTTAGTGCTTGACTTTCTTAGGTCATAAATACATTATTTTCTACAAAAACCTTCCTCGAGATATCCTTTACAGAATGGTGAAAACCATATCAAAATCCATTCAGTGGTTCTCGAGATTACCCGTGACATCCAAGAAAGAATCGGGGACTTTGTTTCATACTAAGTAGAGATTATACGCCAATCAGTATAATTTAATATAATATAATCCCCCTTCCGTCCAATCTTAAATTGACTGTGAATTTTGTGGAACGAAAAGTTCACAGGCAAAATGAGAGTTGCACTTCCAGGGAATGGCGAGGTGAATGAAACTCAAATCCTCCTTCCATCCAATCTTAACTTGACTGTGTTTCACAGGCGAAATGAAGAAAACCGTGTTGAACTTCCAGGGAAACTCCAAACACAATCACCCTTCTCAGAAGTCTTAACTCAACACGACTCAATGGTTTGCTGCTGGCTGTATCTGGGGTAATAGGTTCACCTGCTAGCTAGGCTGTAACAGGGATGATAGACTCGCCTTTAGCCAGCTCGTAAACTGTCGCCTCAGTAGTTGAATGGACATGGTTGGAAGAAATTAAAACGTAAAAACATTTATAGTGGGCGATGTATTCAAGATAGACGTATGGTCTCGAGGACTTTTTTGTAGAACTTTTCATGCTGGACAATTCTTACACTCATAGTATTTACATATTTTTAACGGTTTGCCCAGCCTAAGCTTGCAAAGCGCTCGGACGCCAGTTTTTTTTCCGACTTTTCCACTGAAATCGTTACTGCTCGGCTTCCTTTGATCACAAATAAATTATTTTCTACAGAAATCATCCTCGAGATATCCTTTACAGAATGGTGAAAACCGCATCAAAATCCATCCAGTGGTTCTCGAGTTTACCCGTAACTCCCAAGAATCGGGGACTATGTTTTATACTAAATAGAGATTTATAGTTAACATCAAAAATGTAAACATGCATGCGAGGTGTAATGATAACACACACAAGACTGTGGCATGTTCAAAGAATATAAATCAAGTTATTCATGGAATTTAAAAGCATCGATAATATTCTGAGAATGAACGATTGCTGGGTCACAACAGTGTTAGCGCAGCGTGGTTGGAAATAACACTATCTCTTAATTTATCATTAAAGGTTATTTAACTTTACATGAGGATTTCACCAAACACAAACGCTCACTAACAAGGAATTACGTCAAATGGCCAAATATGACCACTCAACTATCTAAAGCATCGTTCAAGTGGAGGGTAACAGCTGAACTCTACTTCGTAAATCGCTCAATGGCGGTTTGTATTCAGGTTTCACACAAACTTTCATCTATATGAATATAAAATATGTTTATCACAATGGAATTATGAAAGATCATACACATTTAATTCCAAGAAAGAAGAATGCTGAAATAAAAAAGAGTGTACCCGAAGTGGGATTAGAACTCCTTTTAGCTCTGCATAATAAATTCAGAGCCTGCACAGCAATCGCTTACGCTACGAAGGCAACTGGAAGAGCGCGTCCTATCAAGCTATGTAATCACACAACTGCTAAATACTTTGTTCATATCATTTTAAGCTTTTGCAACTAGTAAGACCTTCTGTATTTCCCTTCCTTTATAATTATGTTCCAGGAAATCTCAAGGAAGCATCGCAAACAACGATCAGTGCTACACGCTTCGTTATCTGTTTGCCATGAAACCGAGTCCACGCATGCGCGGCAGCCGTAAAGCGCATTGAAATAATTGGGAACTCGAATGGCCTCGTGAAATGCATCAACGATAATCATGCATTAACTTTTGTATTTAAGTTAAATAGGAATAAAATAACTAATTATTACTAAAGAGTTGGTGAAAATGACCGTAAAACTTTCACAAAAACCTCAGCCGATAGCATTTGTAGCAGAAGCTCCCTCTTATTGTTCCTGTTTAAACTGGTGGCCTATTGTCTCGTCAATGTGGCGAATACACCAGAGTGGAATAAGGTTATGTAAACTTAGCTGGTATTTGAATTCTGACTGCTCCCCCCCCCCCCCCCCCCCAGTTTTGAACATAAAAGCATGTTTTATTTTCTTCTCATATTTTACACCCTCATTGGAGTACTTTAATCAATACAAATACAATTAAGTCTAACAATGGTATTTGGAGATAAGCAATTCAACTTCAGCTTCTTCTGCACCCAAAAATTCTTTATTCTATCCGACCTGGCTGCTCTTTGTTCATCTGTGATGGTGTAGTTTTTCCGTTCAAATGTTGTTAATGTGAATCGTAAGTATTTATTCCTTAAAATACTCTTCTCTATTCTTAATTTGGAGCATCGTTAAATTTAATTCATCTAAATCTTGCAGGTTCTCTTTGAATCAGTTGTTCTTTGTTTTGCTCTTCCAGAAGTAACTAAACAGCTGTTTTATTAGTCTGGTTTCTGGGACGCGTGTGATATGGCAGAAAAGAGATTCTCCTTTTCCGCATTGTATCTATTATTGATCCACTCTCTCGATATACCACTTATTAGTAAGTAATCTCCATTGGCCATTTACTGGATGTTTTTGTTAATAATTGTTCTGATGATTCTTCTGTCTGCTTTCTGCAGTTTGTCAGTTGTTAATTTGATGTTCAACTTGAAGAGTGTTTCACTACCTCGGGTTTAACAACGGAATTGATATTTTGTGATAAATATCTTATGTAACATTGAAATACAGTGAAAGCTCACTATTCGCATCCCTCTCCAAGTACTGTATGTATCAGGCTCAGTGAAGCCCACATGATGATTGTAGTCAGTTTACCCTCCAGGTAGGCTTTTTCCATGGGCTCAATGAAGGATCCCACCTTTACCGCCTCTACGGGCAGTATACGGGAGCTTGACATCAGGTGGGGGATACAACTGGGGAGGCGGGACTAGCGCCTCGCCCAGGCGGCCTCACCTCCAAAGCGTACAGGGGGGCCTCATGAGGGATGGGAGGGATAGACACGGAAGAGGGAAGGAGGAGGCCATGGCCTGAAGACGAAGTGGGAAACCAAGGAAAACCACTTCGAGGATGGCTGAGGTGGGAATCGAACCCCCTCTACTCATTTGGAACACCCGAGGCCGAGTCCTCATACCACTTTTCAAATTTCATGGCAGAGCCGGGAACCGAACCGAGGAACCTCCGGGGTGGTAGCTAAGCACGCTGACCCCTACACAACAGAGGCGACAAGTTACTGTTACATTGTGTTAAATTGTAAGATCGCTAAACAGTGTCGTACTGTTGTCCACGCTGGAATACAGTAACTAAGACGAGTGTTAGGGATAAATATACATCGCTAAGTTTAGAAGACAAAATATATATAGGGATAGCTTTGAATATGTATTGTAACTTTAATTTAATACAATATGTACATATTATGATGTTCATCCAGTCTTTCTTTAGTCATACATTGTATATTACATTCCTAATTATAACTATGCATGTATTGTACAGTACAATATTTTAGAAAACATTTTCTATAAAGTGGACTAGACCAGCGTTTCCCAAACTGTGGTCACCACTGGTGGTACGCTTGTACTGCTGCAGTGGTACGCGGTGATGTTACGAAAAATATAAAAAATATTAGATACCTACGTTAGGAAAAATATAAAAACATTGATATGTAGCAGGAGGACTTTAAGGCCAAAGATAAGGAGCATTTTTATGACTTGAATTATGATTCAGAACTAAGGCAAACATTTTCAAAAATGGCTCTTGTGAACTTTTGGGTTGAGAGGCGTGCTGACTATGCAGACATAGCTGACAAAGCAGTTAGATTTTTACTGCCTTTCACTACTTCGTACTTGTGCGAGACTGCATTTTTTCACTTGTTTATCTCAAGAATAAATACCGGAATAGGCTCCTACATGCATACATTTGAGACTCAGCAATCTTAAACCAGACATTCCTAAGTTGGCTTCTAATCTTCAAGCTCACCCTTCACATTAAAGTTGTTAGTTGAACTTTGGATTTTATGTTTAATTATTATTATATGTTCCTTTATTAATATTATTTGTACAGTGTCATTTCTGAATGTTTGAATTGAATACTTATTGTAATGAATAATAAAACAACTGGACACACTTTTTATTATTTGAACTCCAACATCTAACTAAATCTAATAGCACAATTTGCAATCCGTCCTTTGGTCTATTACGTAGTGGTGGGGATTATACAGTAGTTACTATATCTCCCAACCATTAGGTGGTATGCGACAGATTCTCAACCCTTAAAGTGGTACATACACAAAAAAGTTTGGGAAACACTGGACTAGACCACGCTCCCATTAGTCCGAATTTACTGTACTTGTTGCCCTGCCGAATGCAAATGGGCACAATGTGTTGACCGATGGAAAGCTATCTCGGGATAACAGTGGTATCAGGTGCCCAAGCACCGGTAATACCAGTTCTGTAACAAGCATCCCCCCCCGAGATCGATCCGAGCTGTGGACCTGTTTGGTGACACTCGGGACTCGTGTGATTTTACTACGTTAACAGCCTAATGGGTAACATCGCCAAAGAATTTCATGGAAATAATGTCTCTCAAGAATATCTTGAGAGTTTCCATCTAAACAGCAACGGCTCAACTCGTGCAGTCTTTCCCTATTCATCTCCACACTTCCATGACACATTTTTAGATTAGTTTCAAGGAATCAATAATACCAATCACTTAATAGTAATTTCCACATTTGTAACCGATCTGGCTTTAGTAAGTCTCGTAGGATATTTTTCTACATTATTATTAGATACGATTAGCTATTGACGGTTTTAGTTTTTAAGTTTGATATTCTTTTCATTGGATAACATTACATTATTATATTTTTATACAGATAATTTTAAATTAATATTCCGCCCCCCTCTGTTGTTCATTAGAATGGTTCCATTGAATTCAATTGGTGCATGCTCGCATCAACATACCCACAACGCGACTGGAACTGGTATATTGATTAAGGTGAAATAAATTAATTCTGCACCATTTCGAGTGTAAACCTCGAGAACTTACCACATTGTGAGTGATGGCGGCTCCAATGACATCCCGAAGTGTGAATGAGAAACCAACAAGTGTAGGCTCAGATGAGAAAAGTCCACATGCATACTGTCTTACCACAAACATTGCTTGTTTTTTTTTTAATGTATTTTCTTGATTTGCCTGTCACTGTAGATGAAGAAGATGCTCTGTTCATGACCTGCCACACTTGGCATCACTTTCAAATAAAAAGACAGAATGAGATTAGAGAGAGAAAGACAGACACGGAATGAATCACACATTAGTTCAGGTCCCGATCCTCTAAGTACTTATATTCGAAGGTGAAACCCTCCTTCTTTCTTTGGCCCCACTTCTCGTAGTCGAAGTAGATGTACGTCCCCTGTTCATACTCTTCGTTGATGGTCTTGGGTTCCTCGTGCCGTTGGAACCACATCATGTACTTGGTGTGGAACCTCCAGCTCTGCTTTTTGAGCGCCTTGGCGGCCAGATATTGCGCCTTGGTGCCCTCCATGTAGTAGAAGATGAAGAAGAGGGTTTCCGTGAGGAGGCGCTGGAAGAACTCTAAGGTATCAGAGTGAGAGAGCGGCTGTTGGTTGTAGTAGACCGGCGTCGGACACGGGTTCCTGGGGAGGTATTGTCTCATCCTTTCCGAGTCAGACGGGTGTGGCATGTGGTAGTAGGCGGCCTCCATGGCCTGGAACTGCGTCTGATGTTCTTTCTGAAGTGGAACGGGTCCGAGTGGTGCCACGCTGAGCAGAGGCGGAATGTGAGCTTCCGACGTGGTACATTCGTGTGCAGATTTGGTGTCGAACAGACTTCTGGTAGAGTCGGACAGCGGGATTTCGAGTCCGGCCCGCTCCATGACCTGTTGTGTGATGGATTTAAGAGACGAGAGGCCGTCCTGCAAGGAAGACGCTGCCGTGGAGGACGAAGGGGTGGGGATGGGAGAGGGCGAGTCGCTAACGACAGGCGATGGTGAAACGTTATTGTGAAGGTGATGGTCGATCGAGTTCACCAGACTCTGCTGCTGACTTAACGCCGAAATGAGGGCGTTCTGAGACATGTGACTTGCGACGCTCAACGGTTGCTGATGAGAAGTCGCCAGATTCAAACCTCCGACAGAAGACGAACTCGGGGCTTGCTGTTTGAGAGATGGCATCATGTTCTGGATGGGCGATGTCGACAGCTGTAATAGAGACGGTGCAGCGGCTACCGCTGCGAAGTTACCAAGTAGCCCTGAGCTGGGAGATGAATTGTTGGGTGTTGAATGAGATACAGACACAGGCTTGTTGTTGGGGGTGCTTGGTTTCATCGAGACTTGGGAGGAATAATTGTTGGTGCCGCCTAACGAGGTCGAACTGGAACTCGCTCTCAACGCCGTAGGCTTTACTGGCTTCGTACTGGACGCTACGTCTTCCATCTTGACTTTCTTCTTTTCCTCGCTTCCGATCTCGCCGGCCGAGTGATTGTGCGCCATCCTCATGGTCGGAGACTGCCCAGCCGCAGAATTTTCTGACATTGTCGAAGTGGGGGTACAGCCGGTGTCGTTGCTGTTGTTACTGTCTGTTGTCACCGACGAAGGTAAACCTACTCCGGACAATTCCACCTCCACCTCTTCGAGCCCAATCAGATCATCATAAATATACTCATTCTCTTCGAAGTCTGGTTCCTGAGATGATTCTATGTAATACTCTACATCGTCCTTTATCCTCCTGATCTGACTCACTTCCACGGACATGTTGTCCAGCATCCTGAGCAGCGTCTCCAGCTTGCGGATGTGGAACCGATGCTTGTCCAGTTTGCCCTTTAACTCCTCCACCCTGTCCTGCTTATCCTTATCCAGCCTCTTCTTCTTCTCCGCCATTATGGATTCTATTTCGCATTCGAACTGGTCCAACTGCAAATTGAGGGCATCTATGGAGGAGCTTAGCCAGCAGGACATCTCGTCACGTTCTTTCTGTGCGGGATCCAACTTCTGAGCGGCACCTAAACCCTCCTTGGAGTAAGCTTTCGTCTTGGTCTCCCTCTCCACGACTTTGAAACGCTCCATCTGCGTCTCGATGAGCTTACGATACTCCAGGAGGGTGCTCTTGTCTTTGATCTCTCCCGAAGCGATCCAACTTTTAATCTGGTCTCGAAGTCGCTGTAGTTTCTTGATCTCCTTCTTGAGATCTGCCTCGTATTTCTCCTTCTGGTTGCTGTTGGCAGCATTGTGCACCTTCTGCCAGATGTCTTCGAAGGTTTCCACACCCTCGCTTACCTTCTTGAGGCAACGGTCTATTTCACCTTGTAGCTTCCTAGTAGCAGCCATGGCTATGCACACCTTTGGGAGGGCGATCCATTCATAGTCCACACACTTGGCTATGTAACACAGCTTGAACGAGCTAATCTCACACCGTCAATACAACGCCTACAAACCGCTTCTGCAACAGAAATGAGACAACACAATCAGGCTCATCCTATGTGACCAGATAATCAAAAGCTAGATTATAAAAAATAACTCTTGGATTTATCAGTGTTAATGAGATTGCACAGGTAACTGAAACATTACTCATTGAGGAGACGAGAACACTCACAACTACATTACTATGGATAATACATGATTTTCATACCAATTAAAATTGCCGTCTATTATCACTAGTGCATTGGAAGTATGTGAGTTTGTTTCTAGCTCATTGAACGACAGCAGCAAAGTTCCTCAAGCGCTGAGCATTCATCAACTGTTACAGGGTTGGAGACATTGACGAAATATGACGCGTGGTGTTGCCAACATGTATTACACGAGATCGGTCATATCAGGGTGTCGACCAAAACCAACTAACAGATTTCCCTGACAATTCCCTGAGTAACAGTAGCGGCCATAATAAATATAAAAAACAGAGTTTGTACTTAAAGAGCATATCAAAAAATGCTCACACAATAAAGTGTAGCATGACAAAAAGAATTCTATATTTTACCAATTTCTAAATTTTCCATCCAGAAAAACTATTGTACTACCGGCCGAGAGCGTTAACGCTCTATCTCGTGCCTTGCTGGCGTTGGGAGAGCGTGGGTTCGATTCCCACCTCGGCCGTCCTGAAAAATGGTTTTCGTGGTTTCCCATTTTCACCACCAGGCAAATGCCGGGACGGTTCCTTTCAATAGGTCCATGGCCGATTTCCTTCCAATATCCCTTCCCTGACCCGTCCTGAAAAGAAAAGTACATGGCCATTGGCTGCATTAATAATCAAATTATAAAAAAACTATTGTACTTGCGAGTATTGAAAGTAGCTCGTCCACAGTAATGCTCCCAAAAATCATACAGTTATACATTTACATACAAACACACATGTAATTTGTGTGCTCTATCTTGCAAGAAATGTGAGCTTACTGATTTAACGTCAGTACGAACATACATCTACAACATTCATCACCAGAATATACTTTTCCCCCCATCATCATCATCTTGAGCAGTTTCCAACCGCTGGTCGGGTCTGCTTGGAACATAAGCCTCTCCATCGTTTCCTGTCCATCCACCATCCCTCGTCATTTACTGTGTCCCAGCATCCTCCTCTTTCCTCCACACTCTTCTTAACTCCTTTTGTCCATCTGTCCCTTGGCCTCCTTCCCGTCATTTCCATTCCAAACATCTTCTTCGGTATCCTCTCCTCTTGCATCCTCCTCACATGTCCATACCCTTGTAGCCTAGATTGCTCTATTCTATTTTGCAATGGTTCCTCTCTTACCATCTCCCTGACTCTCTCATTCCTTACTCTGTCCATTCTTGTCACTCCTACCCTACTCCTCTGGAACTTCATCTCCACTGCTCGTATTTTATTCTTGTCCCTTTCCTTCAACACCCATGTTTCTGAACCATATGTCAAAATTGGCACAAAGTAGGTCTTGTAGATGATTCCTTTACATTTTTGTGGTACATCTTTATTCATTCAATAGATGTGTCTTTTTTAGGTAACTGTTGTGTTTGTTCATTTATTCATTCAATTTTCCCCCCATCAAAATTTAAATTCTTAATGTTCCATTTATTCAAAGCTGGACCTTGTAAAACTAAAATTCCCTGAGTGTCGTTAAAATACCCTGATAATTCCCCGAGTTTTCCAGGATTTAAAAATTCCCTGTTTTCCATAGTAGTCAACACCCTGCATATGCATGACTAAAGCCATTGGTCTATAGATAGATTATGCGTGAAAATAACCAGGGGTACATATGTGGCTATAAACCATTGGATTGGACAAAACAAAGTGGTCGGTTTGCGGTGTGGCCTTGGACGTGGGGCACTGATAACGATACGTTAGGCTGTAACCATCCTCAAAACCACTGTTCCTTTCATTTGAACCACTCACAGAACACTATCGACAGCCTATAAGTACCGTATTGGTGGGGTTTCGTTGGGGTTGGCAATACTGCACTTCTGCATAATGCATTTGGATAATGGCAGACACAGCTGGAATTTTACTATAAAAGTCATGATATAACTTGGGACGGTGGGTGGGTTATGGACAGCAGAGGAGTAGACTATAAGTATTTTGAATCATTGGAGCATGGTGGCCACTCAAATCGGTCAACGATTTTCCAGGAGTTTTCCAGGAATTTTCTAGGAGTAATGCTCATTTTTGTAGACTTAAAAATAAGCGCGAATCCTGGGCGGAAGGGGGCTTTATCGGTTGCCTACTACAAGACCAAAGATGTTCACAAAAAAATAGTGGTGATTGCGTTATTGATACGCAAGACTACACACAAATGATTTAATTGTTGTTTAAAAAAAGCCTTTGTGACTCAAATATCTGCTTAAAATAAATAAATAGAAAAGAATGCCGCCTGCAATTTTATTGAGGTCAAGTTATCTATACTCAATATGTTTTACAAAAATACTATCGCGTGTTCTCACACACAGAAACAGGTAGCCTGAGAAAATTTCTTTCGTTAACGATAGAGTGCTCACCCAAAACCGCAGCGGGAGTATGATTTAAGATAAAACACTGCGCGTAAATTTCCGATTAAAAATAAACAGGGTTTGTAGAGAGACCGCTAGATGGCCCTTGCTACCCCATTCGCGATATCATGACGTCGAGGACTAGGAGAGGACTGGGAATTTTAGCAGTGGATGGAAAGATCTTTATAATTAATTAACTGAGGCTATTTTCCAGGAGTTTTCAAATTTTTCATCATTTTCAAGGAGTATTCCAGACCTATTAAAAATCCAGGAGTTTTCCAGGTTTTCCAGGAATAGTGGCCACCATGTTGGAGGTACATGGTCAATATCAGTAGTTTAGTAAATGTTCTCGTCTCCTCAACTGTACAACTGTTGCCTCTGAAAGACATGGCAAATACAAACACAACAGTTATCTAAAAAATACACATTTATTTTACTAAGCTTGCAACATGAAAATGAAAATCCACAGCCTGCTTCCAGTCTCCGACCGGGTCAGGAATGGAATGAATGAAGCCCCCATCTAGCGGCGAGGATATGAACTGTGCCGGCTGCCGAGGCCTGACGCACTCCTCTGGGGCAATGATTAAATGAATGACCGATGAAATGAAATGATATGGAGAGTGTTGCTGGAATGAAATTTTGACAGGGAAAACCGGAGTACCCGGAGAAAAACCTGTCTGCCTCCGTTCTGTCCAGCACAGATCTCACAGGGAGTGACCAGGATTTGAACCACGGACTCAGCGGTGAGAGGCCGGCGTGCTGCCGCCTAAGCCACAGAGACTAAGCTTGCAACATATTAAATACAAAGCGGCTTCAGTGGCGTAATCGGTAGCTTGCTGAACTGCTGTGCCCAAGGTCGCGGGTTCAAACCCGGCCGATGTCGTCGGATTTTTGAAGAGCGTTAAAATCCTTCAGTAGGCCTTCCTTCGGAGGGGAAGAAAAGCCTGCGGTCCCATTCCATAGATTTATGGCATGTAAGAGAACCTTCCACGAACTAAACTTGCGTGAAGCTAAATTTCCAGGTTAGATTTTGTTGAAACGCTCTAACAAAGTTCCAATGTTCACTACTAGGTGCCACTGACATCTGGTAGTGCAAGTTGGAACTTCTTGAAATTGAACGGAACTTGTAGCTCACCCCATGGGTGCCCGCTTGAGACAGTTACAGCCTCTGTCGAGCCGAACATGTCCTCAGACACTCCCGGCATAAAAGCCATAAGCTAAATAAATAAATACAAAACCCATTGTGTATGCAAATTTCTCTCAGTTCGCTTTCAGGAAATAATAATCCATTTCCTTCAGTCTCAACGTTTAATTGTGAGTCAAATATGCTCTACCGATCGTCTTGTCTTCACCCTTCCTCCAAAGCATCCGTGATCACCGTGTTTACAATGTTCGCATCACTCGAATCCTACATGAACATGCTTTAGTCACAATGAGCAGTGTGAATAGGGTTACCAACCAATCTTGGTTATGTCCGGCCGGCATTTCTAATTTATGGAAAGTGTTTGGCACTTGTCGTTAAAAGATTGCTCATTTAGGTTTTAGGCTGAAGGCAGACAGCATGTTATTGTTTCGTGATCAGGACACTACTTCCCAGGGTGGAAATACTGTAAGTAATCAGAAAGAAAAAGAATCAGTGAACGGAATGTTACTTGTGGAGTTCAATCTCAAGCATATGTCGTGTGAAGAATTGTTTATAAATATGTGCCTCAAGAAAATAATTTGAGTATTCTTTCAAAGGTATGTTCTGTTGAAAAATACAGCAGAACTGCAGCAAGGACTGATCGTTATTTCCTTTTGTGAAAAGTTATGTGTAATATATGAATCATTTTGTTATCGATTGAACTTGTCAGGCATTTTTCTTAAATGTCCTGCAGTTGGTAACCCTGAGTATAGAGCGACGAACGAGACTACCCGAGGCACGGTAAATACGATCAAAAATGCAGTTAACTGCAAACTTTTGATGGGCATGAATTTTCTTGAATTAAAACAGAACAAGAATTTCTTTTACCAAACCACGCACAGATAATCGAGAGTTTACGGTATTTATTGAAGACTGATGAAATTAGCTGTCTGGCAAATTGTATGAAGCAGCGAGTTTTGCAGAGAGCAAGTTTTTGGTGAGGAGACATCGTCCAAAGCTGATGTAATCTAGAAATTTGGTATTATCAATCCTTTTCACGGATACGTCCATGTTTCTGTTCTTCCTCAAATCCCAGAGTTTGGACAATATTTCTGATTTCCTGTCAATGTTGTAAATTAGGGATCCTACTTCAAGAAGGTGAGATTGTTCTTGTAGCTTCCTTTAGCAGAAATTTGAAAACCTAACGGGAAAGCCTACACTCTTTCTAAATGCCCTATGAATTGTATTCGCATTGTATCTCACAATTAGGGTTAGGAAGGAAATCTAAATGCTTTTCAATCGGTCGACACGATCGTACACAAATTGTAATGTCATGTAATTTTATTCAGGTGTAGGCTGCAGTGAGAGTTGATAGCAGGAGTCAGGCAAGGCTGTAAGGGTTCGCCACTACTGTTTATTTTATGTATGGGCCATTCGCTGAAGGACATAAGCTGGCCAGGATTCAATTACGTGGAAACCAGGTAAGCAGTCTGATTAACTGTGGAGTTTACCAGAACCGGAACCAAATAAGAACGTGGTAGATTATTGAACATATACTTTTCTGGGAGTCATGAGGAATTGAAAATACTGTCAAATATCACTAATATTGCTTAAAGGAAGGTTTTTATTTGTAGCTTGTTCAATGACCTCAGATGTTTGTGGCCGACACATTGACGTCATAAGCAATTGCGATGCCAACATGTACGATACAAAATACACCACACGACACACGTAACTTTGTTATTATTTGAAAAAAGAAATAAAAGGCAAAACCATTGGCCTAGATAAAGATTTTTGATGTGTGACAAAAACTAGGGGTATTTATATTAGCTACCTAACAATTATTGGTCTATGCGAAAACCATTGGTCTGCCAGATACGATATAGAACCGAATACGTGGGGTTGGCAATAGGGTATATGATGCTAAAAAAGGCAGAGTCAGCTGGAATTTAAACTATATAAGCCTTGATCCTATTTGGGATGGCTGGGTGGGTTACACACAGCGGAGGAGTAAACATCTATTACTATATCATCTCCAGATACAATTACTACAGGTATTCTGGCTAATTTCAGTAGTTAAAGAATTTTTCACTTCGGTTCAGGTAAACTCCACTCTTACCAGCAGTCTGGCCTATACTGATGACCTGGTAGTAATGAGAGACTCTGTCGAAAGCTTGCACTTGAACAGAATTGTGGGGACTATGGCATGAAGATGCCGGCCCTGTGGTGTTGGAGTAGCGCGCCTGCCTCTCACCCAGAGGCCCCGGGTTCGATTCCCGGCTCTGTCAGGGATTTTAGAAACTGACGTGAGGGTTGGAAGGGGGTGCACTCAGCCTCGTGAGGACAATTGAGTAGCTGTCTGACAGTGAGACATCGCCCCGGTCACGAAAACCAAGATTAACGGCCGAGGGGACCCGATGCGCTGACCACGCGTCACCCCAATATCTGCAGGTCAAATGGCTGGGCAGCAATCGCTTGGTAGGCGTAAGCCCTTCAAGGGCTGTAGTGCCAGGGGTTATTTTATTTTTTATGGTATAAAGATGAAGGTTATGTCGGTAGTGAAGAATGGCAGGCAGGAGGAAGTGAATTGGCTGTAGCCTATATTCTCTCAGGAAGGTGGTATGGGTCAACGTGTATAAAAGCCAATGCAGTGAGTTCTCAGTTGTGATCTACAGTATTCTGCAAAAAAGACGTTAGTGTAGTGACGAAACTCGATTTTAGACCGACCTTGCTGTATGGAAGCGAGAGCTAGAGGTAGCTGGGAGCAATGGCACTCGTGATGAAGAAATAAAGGCTAAGTTAGAAATGAACACGCTAGATGAAGCTGTTTGTACGAGCCGACTCAGATGGTGAAGAGAATGGGGGAGGAGAGATTACATTCGGCTCTAGAGGGTAAGAGAACCAGAGGCAGGCCTATGAGGCGGTGATTAGATTAAGTGTTGAACGATCTCAAAGTGAGAGGTGCAGAAGCAGTGCTAACTGCTAATAGGGGATCATGCAGGTGACTCGTTTGCAAACAGAGGCTTGCAGACTAGACTGGATGCTCAAAGACAAACCAGGGAATAACACCCATATTACAATGTGGGCACAATCTTGATCGACTGAAAGAGATTTCAGTTTCGTTTTTAAGTCTTGGTCCTAAGATTTTTTCATGATTTTCTCTTTACAAGTATTTCATGCCAAAAATTCAGTTTAAAGTTATGTAATGGGTTTGAGAAAGGAAAATGATTGTTCTCATTTGGCTAAATGTTGAAGAAGGGTTGATTGTAGTGGCTTTAAGGGGCGGAACAGCAAGGTCATCTGCCTCAAAGCCCAAAACATGTGCATGGGTTTGAAAAAACTGTTTTAATAATAAATAAGACTATTTACTACCGGACCAGTGCGAGAACCCTCGCATAATGCATTGTGTGCGTCCCATGTGTTCAGACTACCTGCCCGGCCCTAGTGCTATGCAGGCTGTACGCGATACAGTTCTGCCAGGGGCTATCGTCTTGTTTATTTGTTTAAAAGCATTTTATAAACAAAGAAATATATTTCCATTGACTTTTTAAGAAATGCAAGATTTTTGGTGTACTATTCAGACGATTTGGAAGATTTTGATACAAACCACACTTTCTAACTCCCTCTGATTTAGGAGCTTGAGTTTTGTGAAACATACACCTTAGCGTATTATATAATAAGATTATTATTTAAATAATATACATTTCTGTCACTCAAGACCGGGATCATGGTAACCCATCATTCCATTCAATAAAAGAAAAGGTTATTTCTCAGACTTTGCTCCTTGTCTGTACCTACCTCTGAGCAAACTCCAGGTCCATTACGTTCTGAATGATTTCTGTGTTAATTTACATTCCATAATGTCCTTTACTTTCAATTTCCTCAGGTGTCTCTCTTATAATTAGTGGTGAAGTGCTCTGCGAGAAGTAATTGTTTTTGTAGATTTTTTAAGAGCGTTAAAATCCTTCAGTATGCCTTCCTTTGGAGGGGAAGTAAAGCTAGCGATCCCATGTCATAGATTTATGGCATGTAAAAGAAACTTCCGCTAACTACCTTATGTGAGGCTAAATTTCTAGGTTGGATTTCGTTGGAACACTCTATCCAAGTTCCAACGTTCACCACTAGGTGATCTGGTAGCGAAAGTTGGAACTACTTGAAATTGAACGGAACTTGTAGCTCACCCTATGGGTGTCCGCTTGAAGCAGCTACAGCCCCTGACGAGCCGAACATGTCCTCGGACACTCCCGGCACTAAAAGCCATACGATAAATAAATAATAATCAGTACGTTCGTAGTTCTTATATCACATGTAGATGTGGAGTTATAGCCCCGAAGGGCCTAGGCCTATCAAGCGACCGCTGCCCAGCCATTTGCCTGCAGATTCTGGTCATCTCATCGAGTCCCCTCGGCCGTTATTTTTGGTTTTTGTGACCGGGACGCTGCCTCACTGTCAGACAGCTACTCAATTGTCCTCAAGAGGCTGAGTGCAACCCATTCCACGTCAGTTTCTAAATTCTCTGACGGAGCCAGGAATCGAACCCGAGGCCTCTGGGTGAGCAGAAGCGCGCTACCCCAACACCATGGGGCCGGCTCTATATGTAGGTTCAAGCTTATACCGTGATACGTACCTGGTTAGGAGAACTTTTAATCAAGGATGACATGGATGTTGATGTTCGTTTGTTTGATGTGCCTCGAATTACCGCCATATTGCTCAGTTGCACGAGGTTTCAAACAGTGCGAGGAGTGGTGGCGAGTTACAAATGTTCCCAATTACTTTTAGTTTGCACTGTACTCTTCTAAAGCTACGACTGTCTGGACTTCTTGTACTATAAGCAAGGTTTGTGTGTGTATTGTCGAGAATCTTTGACACAATGACGTCAATGTATGCCCATTGACTGCAAGAAATATTATTTATTTTATGGGTTTAAAAGCACAGAGAAATCTCATAACTAAAACATTTGCACCCAACAAAGTCATCATATCTTACAATCCACGTCGAACAAGTACACACCACATACGGACAAGGAAGCAGATCCATAAGTGGCATTGGAAAGTTATCATGCTTGCACAGTGATACTAGAATCTAACAATTTATACACACCACCAAAGAGGTATTCACGCTAAATCATTTAGCCACTTTACATAAAAGTTAATGTGGCCTCTACCGGTTTCAGCTGTGGCTCTGAATGGGTGGCAATATACAAAGCCACAATACGATTGAGAACGCAGTGACGTACGTTGCCACCATCCATTGACGCCTTGTGGATAACAGTGTCTATCGTACCTCTGGGTTTTAATAATTTGTTTTGGGCTCCAACTCTTGTTGAAATGTTATGTGCGATATCTGGTTGACACCATCAGTCATATGTAAGCATATTCCTTGTGACTCCAGAAAATATGATTCTTTCCTATATTAGACATAGGCCTAAATAACTAACTGTCAAGTTAAATTTTACATCACACTGGTGTAGATCGACCTTCAGTATAATATTTTGCATTAGGCCACTTGTTTTCTATTGTAACATTTGACCCAAAAGAACATAACCTCAAATTTGTTAAGTAACTTATATTTTTTCTAGGCAGACACGATCCTAGAAAAACTCCTTTCTAAAACAGTTATGTGTGTGTTTCAAGATTTACTATTTGCGTAGAAGTATGTCTACTGATGACATGCTGGATGCTGTGTCAGTAGAAAGGGATACGAGAGTTATGCAAAGTTCATTATAGTGTCAACAATGTTACTAATGTTAGTTTTTCTGCGCCTGGAAGTAAATAATATACTTGTCGAGCTCAGCAACCTGAAGTGCGACCCTGTGTGAGCGCAAGCTACGTCAGCCAGTGTGCCAGAGAGCTTGAAGTTCGCATTCTTGCCGGGGTTTCAGTTGGAATGCACTTCTAATGGTGGCTATGTATGTAACCATCATATCCACGCATGCCATGTTAAATGTCTGAGTGGATTTAGCGGTAGCGGTGCATGACGTATCACTAAATTCCAAAAATTAACCATCATACGTGTAGCCTAGTAATGGTCAGGAAAAAATCTGGAAATGCAGTAATAATAGATGTTTACTCCTCCGCTGTCTGCAACCCACCCACCATCCCAAATAAGATCACGACTTATATACATGAAATTCCAGCTGAGTTCCCCATTAACTAAGCACTAGTACAGTATTGCCAACCCCACACTTATGGTACTACTTTGGATGTGCGTGGTACCATGAAACAAAACAGCGCAGAGTTCACTTCACAGTGCGCCGAGTTAAAAATTGTAAGTAATGAGATTGGCCAAAATAACTGCAGTAATGGTATCTGGAGACGATATAGTAATAGATGTTCACTTGTCCGCTGCCGCAGACCCACCATCCCGCCCTAATAGGAGCAAGACTTATATAGCTGAAATTGCTACTCTGCCGTCCAATTTTGTGAATGTTTGTGAAGGAGTCCATAATGCCAACCCCACGCATTCGGTACCAATGGTTTTGACTAGACCAATATTTTCGTCCAGACCCATGGAGGATTGATAGCGCGGCCCCGTTAGCTAATAGATAACACCCCTGGTTTTTGTCAAGCATCAATAATCTTTGTCCAGGCCAATGGTTTGGCCTTTTATTTCATTTTTCATGTTGGCAACGTGTCACGTGGGTATGACGTAGTGTACGGTGTGATTTTAAAATGGCTGACCTTGTTGAAATGAACACGACCAATAATGCTTTCTTAACGTTAAAAGTAATTATTTCCGGTGCAGCAGTGGCAATTGAGAATGTGAAACGACTCCAACAACTCCCGGTAAAACTTCACAAGAGGGTTTCACAATGATTTTGCCTAGACCAAGGGTGGATTGATAGCGCGGCCGCGTTAGCTAATAGATAACACCCCTGGTTTTTGTCACGCATCAATAATCTTTATCCAGACCAATAGTTTTGCCTTTTATTTCATGTCCTGTGGTGAAAGGAAACCCTCTCGTAAAGAATTAATCAACTCCCAACATTCTCCGAGAAAGGTTTGCCAATCATAAATACTATATTTTCAGTAATATACCTTGTTGAAAGTTACCAAGGCTTGGTCTCCTGTTCTGTAGTTTCAATGTTTTGTTTTCTCCACAACCAATGTGGTGGTGGTTTTTATTTCCCACTGTAATATTGTGTTCTTTCAGTAACAATTTTCATATGTTCTTTCAATAATAATTTACATCCAAAGAAATACTGGTCTACATACAAAACAAACCTAACCTGGGGATTACACCCGAGAGCACCTTGCTTGTGGTGCAAATAGTAGCCAAACCTCGCTACAGGGAATTGCGGTAAACTGAAGTTGGCACCACTGCCTCATACAAGCATTATTTACGTAAATACACAAAAACCCAACTCACATAATTACGTTACATGTGTCGTCTGGTGTATTTTGTATCGGACATGTTGGCAACTACAGACGTCAATGTGTGCACCTCGTTGTGAGCCATCGCTGCGGCAGTTTCATAAACTAAATATGCTGACAAACATGGGGCCCGGTTGATAAATAAACAATGAATAAAAACACATATTTATGTGATTTAGCACATATATCCTGTGCAGAAATCAACGTTAGTAGTTACAATCGATGTCTCCCCTAAAGATGAAATATTAAAACTACAGAACAGGAGACCAAGCCGTCGTAACTTTCAACAAGGTATATTACTGAAAATATAGTATGTATGATTGACAAACCTTTCTCGGAGATGTTGGGAGTCATTTTACTTTCTCAATTGCCACTGCTGCACCGGCATAATTCCTTTTAATTGTATTTACGAAAATAATGCTTTTAGCATTGTCTTCTTTTCACTATGGACGCCATCTTGGACACTACGTCATACGTCATGTGACACCCGAAAAACGAACATCTGAGTACGTTACCAACATGTCCAATACAAAATTCACCATATGACACGTAAAGTTTGAAATTGTTACAAATTTCCACTAAGTTAAGCACTGTCTTGCGGAAAATTACTGCTAGTACCACAAGCAAGGGGGTCTGGGGCGTAAGCCCCAGGTTAGGTTTGTTTTTGTATGTAAAACATTAATAAGATAGAATTTATGTCCGCTACTAGGTTAGGTACTGCCTGTCCGTCATTTCGCTCTGTGTTAATATTATTAATTTTAGAGTTTTAATGGTTAATCTATCCAAGATTATATCGATGTCTTATGATGTTCAAATGTTAAATATAAGGAATGAAGAAGGGACCATACATTCCCGAAACATGTATCATCATAGTTTTCCATGAACAAAGTCTTTGAATTGTATTGAATAGGGTGGAATATAATAAACTTGACTGAATTCAGGTACTGCCTGGTCGAAAATTACTGCTAGTACCACAAGCAAGGGGGTCTGGGGCGTAAGCCCCAGGTTAGGTCTGTTTTTGTATGTAAAACATTATAAATACATAAATAAACACTGACAATTGCGCAATTTTTCATTACATTACTTTATCGACGCTCTTTTCTTTACTAGTTCTATACCCGATGTGAAATAGTACCAAATGCGTGGGGTTGGCATTCCTGACTTAGTAAGCAAGATGGCTACAAAAGACTTCATTTCTGCTATATAAGTCGTGTATCTATTTGGGATGGCTGGGTGGGTTTATGGCAACGGACGAGTCAACATCTATGTTTTACATACAAAAACAAACCTAACCTGGGGCTTACGCCCCAGACCCCCTTGCTTGTGGTACTAGCAGTAATTTTCCGCAAGACAGTGCTTAACTTAGTGGAAATTTGTAACAATTTCAAACTTTACGTGTCATATGGTGAATTTTGTATTGGATATGTTGGTAACGTACTCAGATGTTCGTTTTTCGGGTGTCACATGACGTATGATGTAGTGTCCAAGATGACGTCCATAATGAAATGAAGACAATGCTAAAAGCATTATTTTCGTAAATAATCAATTAAAAGGAATTATTCCGGTGCAGCAGTGGCAATTGAGAAAGTAAAACGACTCCCAACATCTCAGAGAAAGGTTTGTCAATCATAAATACTATATTTTCAGTAATATACCTTGTTGAAAGTTACGACGGCTTGGTCTCCTGTTCTGTAGTTTTAATGACAAGACACTAATAACAGCAGGATCGAAAGTACAACCCAGAAACAATACAAGCATAACTGGAGACTTAAATTATTGTTTAGACACAAAGAATAACAAAGACATCAACTGCTTCAAACACTGGAAAGATGCACTGTTGTCAACAATAAAACTCAAAAGTCGTTTTAGCCAACGGAAGTAGCACAATTTATGTAATATTCTTGAGCTGGATTTACATTAGTAGATCTTGCCATCTCTCGGTCAATTCATGGTTAGTCTCCACATCCATAACAAGAAATAAACGTTTATTACGATCTATATGCTTAGCACCTTTGATCTAAACGCTATCAGGAAATCATAGCCTAAAATTTGACGCAACATTCAGCCTAAAACAAATCTCAGCTCTAATGATATCCTTCAGAGGCAATAGTTTTAAGACATCCACGATACGGGGATCGAATATAAACAATCGTGGAAACACTCGAAATGCTCCTGCACGATGTCAAAACGACTTTGCCTATACACACAAAAAGTAGTCATGAAAAAACATTCAACCTTTCATTCTTCACTTGAACGGTGTACCTGGCAGAAGGCCAGGGTTAAGGGTTTCATAAATAAACAATCAGAACTAATCAGAGGCTAATTCAAAACAATTTAATTTCTCTCACCAAACACGAAATAAATATGAAGTATTCGAGAAAACACGGAAGTAGCCAACTTGTCAGAAACGGTACCTACACAAGATAAATCATTAGAGGCAGATTAAATATCAGCACAATTTCATCCTTTCTTTATGAATGTTGAACAATACTTACATAAATGCAGATTTAACAAGTAAAATGAAGCGATTGGCAATGTATTACAATACCACAGATAATATAACGATTAACGACAAATAACAATGTAATACAAGAGTCACTTTTCTACTCTGCTCCAGATAAACTATCATAAACCAACAACCGACGGATGTTCGTCCACGCAACCAAGCCCGTTACCTTATTTTTGATACTCTTTGGTCTATTATATATCATTACGCAGTAGTAAATTTCGTTACGTTGAAATTATAGCCTCCACCAGGAGCGTTGTAATCGAATTGTTATGTAGACTGGGACGGATGACCTCGCTGTTTCGCCTATTAAAACAATAACTAACTAACCATTTTAAAAAGATAATTAGCAGCGGAGATCTTGAGCAAGCTGCAAATTCGACCTCAGGGTCCTAAGTTTTGGGTGGAAAGTTATCGGTTGAGCAATGACAGCTTAATGCGGGCCAAACAATAATTCGGGAGGAATAAAGCAGTCTTAACTTAATTTTTACGAGAAACACATTTTCATCTCATTTCCTACTTCACATTATGCATAGTGTTAACTGTAGGCTAAAAAGTCCGCGCCACTAGAAAGTAATTGGCATTGTAACTTTCAGTGTTGACCGACTAAAAGTTATAAAAGATGAACTGTTAATAAGGCAACACCGAAAATTGCTTCAACAGAAAATAGAGGAGGGGCCTTAAAGCCAAAAAAAGGAAACTGCATGCTATTTTTGTGGACTTCTCCAAAGCCTTTATAACAGGAATATCATAGCAACATATAGGATATTACAAACATACGGTATATTAATTAATAAGAAAAGCGTACAGTTGTGCATACAAATGTAACTAAGATTTACAAAGTTGGCTAATGGAGATTCCTCTCTTTGAGCACTTAATGGCGTGGTACCGATCACAATATTCATTGCATATCTCACATACACATTCACGACTGGATTAATGAAGAGTCTTAGTTCTATATATTTTATGATGATAGCCATGTACAGCTAAATTTGTACAAACGTATATGCAGTCTCATAAGGAGCATTCTCATTGAAAACTACATCGAGGACGACGGAATTTCCAGATCAGGATCCATAAGGCAGATGATAGGAGTAGGCCTACTACAGAGAGATCGCCCTTAGGTCCAATAGCCTCAGCAGACATCACAATAATTGTAATAATGTAATTATTACATTGAACTAAGAAAGCATTGTGGTGTTTGAAGCCATATTTTCAGTGTTGCCTTAGTAAACAAGAGTTTAGTGCTTTTCAGTCGGTCAACACGAATGTACCCAAAAGAGATGGGTTGTGCCCTAATCCTTAAATAAATTACATGAGATTAATAAATACACTAGGATGACCAGTTTCGATCGTCAAACGATCATCATCAGATCCATTACACTTAGGCTATAAAATCTATGTTTGAAATACAGGTGAAAATATTGACAATATGTACAATTATTTAGTTGCAGTATTGGTACTGCAACTGTCGGTGTATGATAAATGCAGTATATATGAGGTTAGGTGAAATGCTAAATGGTGATAGATATCCGGAGTTTGTACTTTGGAGAGATGATATGGTTGTAAAAATCAACTATGGTTAAACTATAATATTATAGGCTAACTACTTATCTGATTGTCTTCCTTACAGTGAGCACGAAAACTGCGAGTAGCTCTAGGAACCTGGAAAAGAAAAGCGCTACCCAAGCAGCCGTTTAACTTAAAACGTACATTTTTACATCCTTCATTTATAAGTTTCTTTTTTACACTATTTCCCAGAATTGTCAGACTATTAAGGAACAGATTAGGCCTAAATATGAAAGTTATGATCTTTATGTTTACTGATGATGAGATATTTTTTTGAATTTGTTGAAGTACCGGTATCGTACTGTACCCGAAACACTTACCAATACCTGGTGAAATTCCTCGATGGTCTCTGGATCGTAGAACCTGAAAATGCCCGGCGAAAAACCCTCCCAGGTCCTACCACCAAGTAAAGGAGTGAATGGGGAACTAGTCATCCTAACAGGCTGTCTTAAGCATGACCATGGCTTTGAAAGAGAAATGAATAAAAAACTAGCTCAAGAACACGAAAAACTACTCTAAAAAGAACTATCTCAAGGGTGGAAAACCCAGGAAAAAAATCCAAGCGATGGCCATCTTAAAACATCTATGGTGTTCATGTCTTCCAGATTTTTGATAGGAACCTGGAAAAGAAAAGCGCTACCCACGCAGCCATTTAACTTAAAACGTTCGTTAAAATATCATGCCATGTTTTAAAATTGGGAAAAACAAATTTATTCCAACAGAACAAGATAACAGACAAGAAAAAAAATTAAATACCCTGTCGTAAAAAAACCCACAGTCAGAGCTATCAAAAACTGTATTAAGAAAACCCTAAATAAATCCAAAAAAATGGATTAAAATCATCACCTACCCGCTGGGGTGATTCTAGACATTATATTTAACATTATACAACAAGGATATTAGGAGTTAATCTCCTAATGGTATTAACAAGACTGGATGATATATTACGACGACGAATAAAAAGAATTATCATGAAGAAAAAAAATTACACGTGTATCGTCTTAAACGATGTTCCAAAAGTGTAGCAATACCAAGATTATATACAATGAATTTTATAAGAATACTAGCTGTTACCCGCGGCTTCGCCCGCAATAACATTTGGAATCCCGTTATAACATTAGTTATATAGATAGATAAGCATGGTCTATCACCTGAAACCAAAAATGCATGGGACGAAAAAAACCATCAAAATATCATGTTGGTTTCGGACCCTAAAAGACGTGAAAAATATAATAAAAATATTTTTTTTTTTGAAATTTCATTCGAATCAATTTTTATGTCATTCCTGGGACTTAGAAAATTCCGACCAAAAAGTACAAAATCATTAATAACTCCGTAAGTATTTGTCGTATGATTTTTTTAGCGTATGGCTTTTAGTGCCGGGAGTGTCCGAGGACATGTTCGGCTCGCCAGTTTTGTAGCTGCTTCGAGACGGACACCCAATGGGTGAGCTACAAGTACCGTTGGGGAGGAAAGTTGGAAGGGAAGGTCGAGGAGTTGGAAGGTAGCGGCTGTGGCCTATAGTTAGGGACCAACCCCGGCATTTGCCTGGAAGGAAGATGGGAAACCACAGAAGACCATCTTCAAGGTTGCCGGCGGGGGGATTCGAACCTCCTCGCCTCCCGGATGTGAGCGACTGCCAACAGTCATGCCGTAACGACCTCGGCTAACTCACCCGGTTGTCGTATGATGAAATAGCAAGAGACAAAAAAGATGTAATGTGTTATTGTCTACAACAGGGTGGTCCAACCTTTTGTTACCCGAGGACCAATCAAACTTTAGTATAGGAATGTGAGGGCCAGAGACAATCCAGAAAGAAAACGTATTACATATTTTACTCAAAAACATTTATTAAAATTTATATTGAAAGAAGTATAATATTACTAGTTTATATACCACTTCATTTTACAGTCGAGAAATCAATGTGATGATTGGCACTGCTTTCCTGATACAAGTGTATCAATGTCCACTGTAAGTTCAGTAAGGCAAAGTCTCAGGCTCGATTCCAGTGAAGCACTTTCAATTCGATTTCTCGTTTTTTATTTAATTTGTTTGAGAGCAGAAAAAACACTTTAGCACACATACGTACTGCCAAACAGCGAAAACACTTGCAGATATAATTTAAGCAGTTTAGGAAAACGTTCTTAGGAATCAGTTTCCAAACATCACACTTTTTATTCTGGTAGAATGGGTCTGCCTGAAGATCACAAATTTCCATTTGAAGGTCGCAGGGCACCTCACTCACTTCAATATCCATTGGGTTATTGAACAGTGCAAGTTTTGGTTTTAGGGAGTCAAAATCCTGGAACCTGTTCTGGAACTCTTTCTTGATATCTATTATTATTTCATGAAACATACTAAAATTTATGTCAGTTGTTTTTTCTTTCAACTGCTGACAAGATGGGAAGTGTGCCATATTATTTGCCTTCAATGCAATTTGCATTACATCAAGTTTTTTGCCGAAGCCCTCAATATGTCCATAAAGCTGGGAGATATTTTGTTTTCTGCCTTGTAGTTTCAGGTTTGAAGCATTTAGATTGGATGTTAAAATCTGTCAGAAAAGCGAAATTATTTAAAAACTGGATTTCTTCCAGTTTTTCTTGATACTCATGCCCAATGTTTTCATTTTTGAGAAAAGCAAGAATTTCATTCCTCAACCCAAAAAACTGTTGCAAGCAATTTCCAGCACTTAGCCAACCAATCTCAGCTTCCAAATTGTCCAGGAATGCAATAAATGCTGTGTCTTCAGGCTTTATTGCCTCCTCTTATTAAATGTACAGTATTTACAACAGTTTTCATTGGCGCACTGAGCCTTATATTTTTTCACAGAGAGCCTCCTGGTGGATAATGCAGTGGAAAAACAAACAATTCAATCCTTTTTCTTTACAAAGTCCTACTAAACCAATGCTAGGACCAACCATTGCTTTAGCTCCATCTGTTGCAATGCCATAGCACTTCACAAAACCTCCATATTTAATAACGATCCAGTACGTTGAATACGTCAATACCTTTTTTGCCGGTTTCTAATGATCTTAATTCCAACAGTTCTTCATGAATTTCAAATTCTTCGTTTATTGTTCTGACAAAGATAGGGAGCTGGCCGATGTCAGCAATATCTGTGCTCTCATCTAGAGTTAAGAGAGTAAAATTCATATTTTTCCAAAATGCTCTTGAGAGAACCTGAAACTTCACCAGCCGTATCATTAATTCCTGTACTAACTGTCTGATGAGACAAGGAAACTGTTTCAAAATTCTTAGCCATCCTATTATCTCCGAATGAAGATGCCATTTTTACAGCACATATCTCATAATGAGCTCACCATCCCTAAAATACGTTTTACTTTTAGCTTCGGTGGCTCTAAACATACCTCATAAGATGCCTTTAAACCGGTAGTGTTTGATGGTTGCTGAAATATATTCTTCTGTCTTGTTAGTTTCAGCTTCAAATCATTAATCACACAACATCTGGCACTTCCTTGGTATTGATCGTATTTTGATTTATGCAAGCTGGTATAGTGTCTATTCACGTTATACTCCTTCGAAACACCTAAGACTAGAGAACAGATAACGCACTGTGGTTTTCCATTATGTTCAACAAAAAAGTAACTTCCCTGCCACTTTGACCCAAATTGTCGTTTCTCACCTTCAACACACCGTTTATTAAGTCCCGCCATATTAGGTACCGCTCTCGCAACAACGATGACAACAAACTCTCGACGTACTATATCTCTTGAACAACCTCTCTCGTCAAAAACAACCTCTTCGAACAGCCCTGCGCTCCCTTTTATAGGGAAATCCGCCGCAGCACACGAACGATCGCGAACTAATATGCAGCCAATCACTGGCAGCCAACTACTGTCGACCAAAGTATTATGTGTACTCGAGTTTGAAGGTTGTTTGTGAAGTAACCAATAGACCTACATAAAATCCAATAACATCATCATTTTCGTCGTTCTATTTTACGTTAGCTCATGTAGGTTTGGAATTTTTAATTTATATTTTAATATTTTTTGTCGCAGTTGGAACACAAAAAGTGCACGTTTTTAAGCGTGTTTCAACCATGCGTCACATTTAAGAATTATTATCTCAGAAACCCGTCATCAGATCGAATCCAAATTTTAACACAATATACATTGGAATGTTGTATAACTGGTTTATTAATTTTAAAATTTTGTGTTTCCAAGAAACAAAGTTGTTATCATTTTTGTATGGTAACTTTTTCTCGGCTCGGGGTGGTTTGAAAATGTAGTTCTTGGTCGCGTTGTAATCCTTATACATTATGATTGTGAAATACGTAAATTAATTCACTCATTTTATATCGGTTTGTATTTGTAGGCGGAAATAACACATCGTTCACCAGCTACCCGCTCCGTGAAAGCTGTACAGCGTTGCTGTGATGGAGCCCATCACTTCCGAGCGAGGCACTCCATGATGCGTGATGGGCTCCATTTCGGCAACGCTGTACAGCTTTTCCGGATGCGGGTAGCTGGTGAACGATGTGTTATTTCCGCCTACAAATACAAACCGATATAAAATAAGTGAGTTAATTTACGTATTTCACAGTCATACAGCAAAACTTTTTGATGTATAAGGATTACATCGCAACCAAGAACTACATTTTCCAACCACCCCAAGCCGAGAAAAAGTTACCTTACAAAAATGATAACAACTTTTTTTTCTTAGACACGCAAAATTTTTAAATTAATAAACCAGTTATATAACATTCCAATGTATATTTTGTTAAAATTTGGATTCGATCTGATGACGGGCTTTTGAGATAATAATTCTTAAATGTGACGCATGGTTGAAACACGCTTAAAAACGTGCACTTTTTGTGTTCCAACTGCTACAAAAAATATTAAAATATAAATTAAAAATTCCAAACCTACATGAGCTAACGTAAAATAGAACGACGAAAATGATGATGTTATTGGATTTTATATAGGTCTATTGGTTACTTCACAAACAACCTTCAAACTCTAGTGCACATAATACTTTGGTCGACAGTAGTTGTCGCTTGGAGACGGGGCTTCTCGTGCCGTACGTATTCGTGGAAAGACAATTCTGATTACTGGCGTATTTTTCGGGATCTTTCCTTTCCCACCTGGCTCCTTGGTAACATTACTGAATGAAAGTGAAAATTAAAGTAGGCACGCCACAGATTATAATTGTCGGAGAGTGAAGGGCAGAAAGAAGGGCAAGGGCCAACAAAAATGAACAGGCGGGCCACATGCGGCCCGCGGGCCGCGGGTTGGACCACACTGGTCTACAACATAGGCCATGTATAATTTTATACTCAGACATATTACGTTTCCCCCCCTCCCCCATAATTTCACCCCTCCCCATGGGCCCCTTAAATTGGATTTATGAAAAAACGGTCAAACACATGATTAGTTATTTTTAATGCTGATTTTTCTCGGCTGAGTTCCAAACTCCTCGCCTATGTCGTTTAAGAGATACACGCTCCGTTAGGAATCCTTCAACCCCCACTTTTCACCCCTTTCACCTCATAATATACACCACATCGAAAAACCCTCAGACACATGTCTTCTTATTTTTAATGATGAGTTTATATGCCGAGTATCACATCCCCCAATGAAACCAATTGGGAGATATTGCTATTCACTGATATGCAGGTCTACCCCCTTAACACCCCTTTAGAACCTGAATATCCAAAAATCCTTTCTTAGTGGGCGTTTGCGGCCCTTGAGGAAGCTGCATACCAAATTTCATTCCAATCCGTTCGGTGGTTTCTGAGATTTCGTGATGAATGAATCAGTCAGTCAGTCAGTGAGTGAGTGAGTGGTATTTGAGCTTTATATAGTAGATATACAGAAGTGTCCTCGGACATTCAATTGATTCAGCCTAAATAGCTGATCTGGGTCATAGCATTCGCATCGTTATATGTAATTAAAAGAAATACTCAATACATCGGGTTACCAATTTATTTTTTCAAGCAATTAAGCTAAGTAGTATATCTATAGACTATGTTCATGTTTCAAATCTCAAGTAAAACTGCATAAAGTTGTAGAGGTTTTAATTATTATTCGCTGTGGAAATGTCTTAAGTCACACGAACAGATTATCCAAGCATTGCTCTTGATTAGGTGAAGAAAAGCATGTAGGTTCGATATAGCAGAACGACGACGCCAATGTCTCCAACAGACATGAAAATACCAGAAGAACTCATCTATATTAACGTAACACCTAACACGGGTGTTGACTACTCGAAGTCACAAACAGATAGGCACTCACCGGCTCAATCTATAACTGGCCTAATGCTTGAACAAGCATAAAATCTCAAAAATATGCATCATCCCAGATATGCATTCAAATCACAAAAACAACAAGGTTATGCTAACCTTCAAACACCACTATTTAATCTCAATACTAACACAATACCTACAAAACATGCTTAACCCACACACTAACCTCAAGCACGTTGTTCAAAGTCATGAAACTAAAACATTTCACTAGCAAATTAACCTATCTTGCCTCACGATAATGTATATCAATAATACTGTTTGATTCTCTTGACTCAAAGTCAAGCTTTCCTGGAATAATTTAATCAAACTTATGAATGGTGTTCAAAACTGTTGTACTATATCTCACTCGCACAATTGCATTAGATGCAATTATTTACATTAATATTGTGGAAAATAAATGTCTCAAAATGACATCCAAAGTTAAGTTACCCTCAAATCAATACCTAATAGAAGGTGAAACTGATCTTTCCCTGAAGCAGGATAGCCTCCAACTTCGGTGGGCTTCGAAGTATCAGGGGATAAAACTTACACCATGAAAGCAAGTTAACTTCTCAGGTTAATCCAATGACAATCATTAAGTAAATCCACTAATAAATCTGCACTCACAAAAGCGAAGTGCTTTCCATAAAAATAATCCAACAGGTGGATTAAAACTATAAATGCATCGAACACCAAGATAAACTTTCCAAGATTCAAATCGCTGCGAGAAAACGGAGTTCCTAACAGAACAGTAGTACATGAAAAATATGTACTGGCCACAAAGAAAGCAGTGTTCCAAACACTATGAAGCAAACGCGATTAATACTACTGTATACTTATACACAAGTTTGGAGATCTTTCCCTGATTCCTCTTCACGGCATATAAAAATACGCACTACTAAATAAAGGAGATTACTGATTCTACTGATTAAATATCCACACTATTAATACACAAGGGATGAATTCGTTAAGCGAATACAAAATCCCGGGAATGCAACAAATCAGTTTCGACAGAAACGTCGAACCTAAACTCGTGCATGCCCATTTAGTCTACAAAAAATAAATATGACAATTGCAATTGCTAACAAATGCCTCATCTAAGATACGGTAAAGAGTCTGCTAGTCCAGTACCTTTTGTTGCATCTTGAAGCGTCATAAACAGGATGTAAAGATCTGATGAATTTCCAGGGTATCACCAGATAATACACTCTTCTTCTTCTTCTTCTTCTCTGGAGCTGGGGAATGAACCCGGGCACGCGGCGCACACGAATACTGGTCGGACGACCGTACGAGCCCTCATCATTCATGCCAGAAAAATTATAACCCGCCCGAGAAATTGCACTGACCTGCATGTCGTAGCTTATGAAGACATTAGCAAGCAACCACCGGAGTGCGGAGAAAACAGACTCCTCTCCAAAAAGGAAAATGCAGTTGTGGGTGGCAGTCATTTCGCTTAGGCATTTCCCATGTAGCTACCCCATGTTATTTAACCTGCCAGTCTGGAAGTCATAACTATAACGTTAAACCTCCCCACTGACATCTCAGACGAGAATATGCGTTCTAATGTCTGCATAATGTACAGCTTAACAAGTCCTGGTGTTAGCATGTATCAGCACAATCATACATGTTGCTGTTGCTTGTGATGGAGGCCTCACAGGGTTTCGAAATGGCAGCCTTGACATGGACGCCGCTGGACAGAGACATAAAATCAATCTGCGCCCCGTTTCGACACTATTCTTCTTGACCAAGATGGCAATATGCATTTAAAACTGTACTGAAAGTATCTCAGATCCATTATAGAATGGTAGCTTCAATAAGTACTTGTACACGGTACACGGCCGATTGTCGAGACACAAAATATTTTACACATAAATAACGCACTTTGAAAAGACTGTTCGGCTTAGCCGAGTAGAAGCGCGAGCCGTCTCCACACGGAGTTATCACAGCCTGCTTGGCACCTGCGATCGAGCTCACCGGCTAGATTGCGTAACCGCACACTTGACAATCAGAATACAAGTAAGGTTGCCTTGCTGGCTGCCAAACGCCACAGTGAGCAACCCCCACTACTCCTTTCCTTCATCGATATCTCGATGTGACAATAACTCGCTTGTGGCTTGATCATTATAGATGTTATTCCTGCATGTCGTTTGTTATATTATATTCCTCATATAAAATAGCTTTCTGCTATGGTAATCTGCGTTCTACAGTCTTTGAAAGATCTTCTATAACTCTGATTTGCTTCAAAACAATAAAGATAATCCTGTAGCCTGGGTCGATATATGACATGACGTCACATATAGGTTTATTGATCAGACTAGCTGCGAGATATTCCACTCGGAAATGCTCGTAACTTCCGATCTCAAACCGAATGACACTTCTCATAATCACGGCGTGGCCTGACTCGCGAGCTCAACTGCTTCGCGTCTCTCGCCGTCTCCACTACAGTATCTGGACGAAACCTTATGAAAATATACGGTACAGTACCCATTTCAAATTGCTGGTTGTTACGATTAAGCATCAAGTCGAGCTTAATATTTATTCTGTGAATAATATACTGTCTAACCAATCTAATGCCCGTTGCTCACGGTAAAATGTTTCTTAAAATTTATTTTACAACTAATTTTATAAAAAATTGACGAAAGTAAGCTGTGTTGTTCACGGTAAAATTATATTATAAAATCCGTGGATGTATCAGGATCGCCATCTACAGATAAACTTCTGAACTAAGAATCAGCTGTTCACCACACATTGGTTTGAGAGTATGGCTCCAACAAACAAAGCAAAAATTGCAAAAATTGCTGCTTTAGCTACAATTATATGTCGTACAGTGGTAAAAAGGAAGAAAGGAAATGCTAGGAAGTCCTGGACTCGGGAATGGATAAAAAGAAGAGAAGAGTAGAGGAATGCTGTCCTTGGTCGAAAATTAGTTGAGGTTAGAATATCAGAATTCATATAGGAATTTTATAAGAATGGAGGAAAGCAGTTTTAAAAAACTCCTAGATCTTGTTTGTTCCAAAATTATTCGACAGGACACTAACATGGTTCAAGCCATTTCTCCTGAAATGAGACTGCAAGTGAGTTCGAAGCCCGTTTATCTTCGCCTTCACATCAGCCTGGCTTGTGTTCGGTCGAATTTGTGAAACATATTCGGCGATTGAGATTTCTGCCTCCCTTCTTGCATTTCTATTGTGGTATATGGGCGTTTTAACCTCAGACAAACACTGATATTTCTGGTACTCGTCCAGTAAAACACTAACAGCTTCCTTAGTCCAGCCGGAGCCTGCCATTTTCGAAGTGTTTGTTTAAAAGCGAGCTTCACAATCTTCTAACCACGTGGCGCCAGCATCATCTTCACGTCAGCTTCCCTGATTGGTTCGTTTCGTAAAATTAATTTTACGGAATAGAACATGTCCTATTTTAGGGAAAGTTTTATCAAAGGTCTTATAAAACTTGAAGTTGTCCGTGAGCAACAGAAATTTTATAAAATTAAATTATTGTACAATAAATTTGAAGGAAAATTTTACCGTGAGCAACGGGCATAATACAAATAATTTTTAGTTTTTTTAAATTTATGTATTTATGTCTCATAAGTACAAGTTACGCATCCAAAATTGCCTGCCTTGAAAGAGGGTTCTATTGAAATCATACACAACATTACGAAGTCTATCACTATTGAATTCACCATTTTGTCTACATTCGATTGAAAGTGTGAATCTTAGTCACTTTGATTACGGCACGAACATTGCAGGACAATTTAACTACCGGTACTGTGTTATAAATTGCTTCTATTGTAGATAATGTAACACTGCAGGTTAAGAATCTATAACTGCAATGGTAGATTGCTGTTCATTCGTAGCAAAAATCGCTTTGTTCTCAAGAAATGAGCCACTGTACTATTGCATACCTTTAAAATACAAATGTACTGCATTTCGCGGCACGAATAACGATCCTAACAAAAACAATTTCTTCTTCAAATATCAGTACGGCTTCCTTCCCAAACATAGCACTGATTCAGTAGCATTTGACGTAGTGTCACTTATACATAAAGCATTAGACAACAATAAAATAGCAGCTGGACTATTTATAGATCTTGATAAGGCGTTTGACACAGTTAACCATACCTTGTTGCTAAGTAAATTATCAAATGCAGGAATGAGAGGAATAGCCTTTGAGTGGTTTAAAAACTAACTGTCTAACAGGAAGCAGTTTGTTAATATTAATAAAACTAAAGGGTCCATTTCTGATGTTAAATGCGGTGTCCCACAAGGGTCAGTTCTTGGACCATTGCTGTTCCTGATATTTATTAATGATATAGGTTATTTAGAGTTTATTGGTAAAATATTTCTATTTGCAGATGATATATTTCTACTTTACGAGAGGGCATACGAACAAAGGATTATGGAGAATATGCAAAAGGATCTAAATATACTAACAACATGGCTTTCAAAAATAATTTAATCATAAGCATCTCAAAAACAAAATACACGCTCTTTCATAAACCAGCTTACAGTTCAAACACTTCCAACATAGTTAAAATTGGCAATGCGCCCATCGAACGGGTGAAACAATACACATATTTAGGCCTAACTTTGGACAATAACCTAAGTTGGAATGAACATGTCACAAATGTGAAAAAGAAAATGGTGAGTGTAATTGGTGTTCTAAAATGTTTAAGGGAATATGGAATAAGCAATCAACATTTAAGGAGCATATTTGTCTCTCTTATTCATTCTCACCTTATGCACATGAACATAATATGGGGTAAATGTACACAGGAATCAATAAATGAGCTCGAAGTACTCCAAAAAAAGAGCAATTAAAATCATGTAAGGTTACGATTTTAGAAAACCGACTGTACAAGTATTTCAGGAGACAAACATATTGCCATCACGAAGCCAGCTCAACTACTCTGAAGCTTTATTTATGTTCAGATATAAACAAGGTCTTATTAGTCTTAATACTGAACTTCAATGCAGGAAAAGACATTCATACCCATAACACAAGATCAGCAAACCAGTTATACATGGAGTCAACAAACACAACTAAATAAGGTATTAAAAGTATTTCCTATTCAGCCAGCACAACTTATAACAACTTACCCCCTAAACTGAGACAAATTGCAAACTTAAACAAATTCAAAAAGGAAGCACGCAGGTACTTCCTGAAACAATATGTTGAAGAATATAGATGAACCCATAAGCACTGAATAAATGATCATACCACCTTAGTATATTCTAGTATTAGTTACTTAGCCATATTTGTAAAGGTCGGTCCCCCTCTTGAGCTACCAGCTCACTGGGACTTTCTGTACCATATAAATAAATAAAATAAAAAAATATGGCGAGAGTATAATACAGTCAGGCCCATATTTAGGGTTCTCGACGCCTCTGGGATAAAAAAAAGACAACTTTCCTGTCCCCGACTTGGAATATGCAGATTTATTAAAGTTTCCATAACATATGAGGCTGTTTCTTCGCCTGAGTGTGTATTTAACTGTGAGTGGCATACACTATAAATATGCGTTTGCTAAAATTACAACAAAAAAAAGAGTACACTAGATGGAAAGAGCATATGGTATAACTAGGAACACCTACAACAAAAAATGTTTATCTAGAAACTTGAAAACACACCACTACAGAACAGTAATCAAACCAGAATGCCTATACGCAAGCGAATGTCTAGCACTGAATTATAAGTTAGATAAATTGGAAGTATTAGAAAGACGAATTGTACGGAAAATATTAGGTCCATTAAGAATCACAGAATTCTGGAAATTAAGAAGTAATGATGAAATATACCGCAACATTGAAAACATAACAGACACAATAAAAAAGAGGCGATTGCTATTTTTTGTACATTTATATAGAATGAATGACAACAGGTTAACCAAACAGATATTCAAATATCTTTGGAACAAGAAATTAACAACAACTTGGATTCAAGAAGTTAAAAGGATTTAGAAAGAAACAATATAAGAGAAGAAGATGCAATAGAGAGAGAAATGTTTAGGAAAAAAGTGTTGGGAATGGAAGGGTTCCAAGGAAGGAAGGAAAAGAAAAGAGGCTCAAAATGGTCCGAAGAGAGAAAGAAGATGCATAGTGTGAAGATGAAGGAGTCCTGGAGGAAGAAGAAGGAGACCTGGGGGAAGAAGAAAGAACACCAAAGGACTAAACATTGAAATTGGCTCGTGGTCCTTAGAAGACCGTAACGGAGAAAGAAGGAAGAAAAAAATACAGAGAATTTACATTAAATGTAGACAGATATCATACACAACCAATGTGCAAAAACAATTATTTAAATACCGGTAACAAGTTTAGAATTTCCTCATTGGCACAATGTCACATTCTAGTCAGATCAACAGCAAGAACACCAAGGTGACTAAGACGATCCTTTTATTTATGCCCTTAAATAATCAACATTGCCAAAGTATATTCTAAAAAAAAAGTTTGGTGCTTTTCAGTCGGTCAACACGAATGTACCCAAAAAAGAGCTGGGTTATGCCCAAATGCTGAAATAAATTACATGAGATTAATAAATACATGTAATTTATTTTAGGATTTGGGCATAACCCAACTCTTTTTTGTATACATTCGTGTTGACCGACTGAAAAGCACCAAACGTTTGTTTACTTAGGCAACACTGAAAAAATGGCTTCAAATCCCACAAAAGTATATTCTCTTATGGAGGGATTAAACTTAATTAACTTGACGTTTAATGACCAAGTAGTTTTGTGCAGTTTCCAGAAAATTTTCCGTCCCTAAAACCTGCCGCCCTGGGTAGTTGCCAAGTTTGTCCCCCCGACAATACGGGCCTGAATACAGTTAATTATCCAATATTGTATAGGACCAGTGTTTTACTAGTCAGCATAGAAAAGCTTATTTTAGGGGTTAAGATCCGCTAGCGATGTTGCAATGTATTGACTCAACGACTTGTTCGTTTTTGAATGATAATGTTTTGTTTTTCCGTAAATTTTGTTTATTTTTATATATTTTTTAAATTTTTTGTTTTTGTTTTATTAATTTTTGGTCTTTTTAAATTTAGATGTCCATTTCAAAATTTTAAATTCAATTCAAAATTTGTATTCTTTAATCTGTGTTAAGAGGGGCAGATGACATCGTAGTTCCGCCCCTTAATACAACAATAACTAACTAACTAACTATCTTCAGAACGTGCTTTTCATATCGACACTGCCGTAGTGAGGTGGCAAAAATAGTAGCCACTCAAGGTAGTGATGGGGAAACATACGGTATTTAACACTAGGCATAACCGTATTGAAATTTGGAGCTTACCTAGAAGTTAAGCCCTTTTAAACATCAATTATCATCATCATCCATTGGTGGCAGAGTGCATGGCATCATTAGACCCATATTTTTATTTAAAAATTGTAAATACATATTACGTCAGCAACATTACAGAATTTTGTTGTTGTAACAGTTGTCAGTTGACTATCAGTTACTTCCATTTATGAAATAAACTGGTGTGACAATGAACAATCTTATTTCAACATTCTCGGAAATCCAGCCGCCCCTGCGGGCGTCCAAGATATTAACCCATGCATGAGTGCCAAATGGCCGAACAGACCCACTTAAAGCTTGAATATTCTGGGAACAATTCTTATTGAGCACCCACAAACTGGGAATAATCAACATGCAACATTTCAGTTTCATAGCCCTTGTGGTTTCAAAGATACGATGATTAACGAGTGAGTACCTCCTTTTTGGATTATATATAATAAGATAAGATTGCATTACTTACCTTTAAGTGAAATACAAATCCATTCGTTTCTTTTTTTTTTAGTGTATGGCTTTTAGTGCCTGGAGTGTCCGAGGACATGTTCGGCTCGCCAGTTTTGTAGCTGCTTCGAGGCGAACACCCAATGGGTGAGCTACACGTACCGTCGCGTGTTGAGTGTTGTCTGGGGAGGAAAGTTTGAATGTAAGGACAAGGAGTTGGAAGGTAGCGGCTGTAGCCTATAGTTTGGGATCAACCCCGGCATTTGCCTGGAAGGGAGACGGGAAACCGCAGAAGACCATCTTCAAGGTTGGTGGCGGGGGGATTCGAACCTCCTCGCCTCCCGGATGTGAGCGACTGCCAGCAATCAAGCCGTAACGACCACGGCTAACTCACCCGGTAATCCATTCGTAGACGATGCACACGAAATAAATAAATAATGATATAAGCACACAGACACAGTCTAGGCGGCCGTTCATAGTGAACACAATACACACGAATGGAATGTACGTGCATATACATTACAATAGTCCTCTGTAATATTACTCAAGTGTCTAATTTAAAGCGAACACACACCAGCACCATTGCATAACTGACATAATATGTAGGATGATTTTAACCTTCCAGTGGGGCCGATTGATCTGACGGGCGCACGAGTTACTTCTTCTCTCATATTCGTCAACATATTCGTCAACTACCTTTCAGTAGTTACGTCTTTCCACATGACATTCAAGTCCATGTCGGCCAGTTTGTCAATGACCCTATACATTTGCTGTTGTTGCAAAAGTGATATGCGAGGCAGATTGCGCCTGATCGAGCACCATTACGTAACAGACTATGTAGAGGACGAATGAGTGTATTCACTAATTGAAGCAAAACTATTCTTTGGCAAATATTGTAATTATAAAAAAAAATCAGATTTCTGAGGTGAGCCAGACAAGCTTAATGCGCCCACTGCCACTATACAGTATTTCATGTTGTGCCTGTCGGAATGTTAAATATCTGACGTATTTATATTTAGTACAAATTAATTAGAATACTGTAAGCACTTTTTCCAAAAACGTTTGTTCTCAGTCTGATTTTCATATCGTTTTACTTTTCAAGGATCGGGGGGGGGGGGGGGACATGGCCCCCTGCCCCCCCCCCCCCCGCGGGCACCCATGGTGTACGCGGATGATAGAGTGATATCCTCTAAATCGTCATGAGATTTACAGACATCCCTTAATCAGCTAGCAGAATGGGCAGACAGGAATGAGTTTCAGATCAATAGCGACAAGACTGTATCCATAACATTCAGTAGGGGCATAAAACAAACAGTATTTACTCACAAGAACACACCCCTAACCATGGCGACGCACAGAAAATATTTAGGTGTGATTCTGCAACCAACACATTAAAGACAGAAACCACCGCTATGATCGATATACAGTAAATCAAATGAGGGCATTATCTATAAAAACTGAGAAGCTGCTTTTCCAGGTTAAAGTGTACCCAGTCGCCACTTATGGACTAGAAAATATCTGGCAGCATCTCACGAAGGTTCATCTGAAAGAACTTGAGAAAGCAAAGGCAACTTTCCTCAAAGTTCACACCGTCCCGCCTAGTATATGTCCTGGCGAGAGAACAGTTTTATGTTGAGGAGCTGAGGACAAATTTGCTACTCCGAACAACCCCGAGCTATGTGGAGATAATCAAAGAAATTACCAATAAAATAACAGAAATATGGGATGATTCCTTTGCAACTGATGCGATGATACTAGAGGACTGGAAAGGACCAAATTTCGAGCTAAGGCATATAATGACCAGATTTGCAGTGCATGGTTTTTATCACGGATCTAGCTTGCCACGGTGGGTGAGTGGTTCACGTGTCGGTCTACTAACCCCAAGCTTTCAGGTTCGCTCCTGGCCGTGGTAAGTGATTTTTGAAAGGCGGAAATTTACGACACGCATGTCATACGATGTTGGCATGTCAAAGAACCCATTTGAATTCAGTAGGCCGTGTTCATAATGGCAAAATTAATCTCGGGGGTTTCCGCCAACATAAAGTTCCTCATGTCTCTACTAGAAAGCGCTATAGTGTTCAAGGAGCTTAGATATCTAACCCCCTTGACTTTCATAGTGCTTCAAGGAACAACGAAATTCGACATGCAAGCTACCCTCTGGGTGTCAAGGATAATTCGCACAAAAAATAAAGGAAATTTTCCAATAACAGTGTACAGTATATTCATGCACACCTGTTTTATATCATCACTTTCTCCAACATACTGGTAAGTTAGTTCACATTGCATGATATTTCGTCGCACAAATTTCAGTGTTGGCTGTACCTCTTTTCCGAGTATAATGTTCTTCCTAATGGTCCTTTTCATTAAATGTATGTACACAAATACTGTATAAATAATCAAATAATCAAAATACCGAACAAACCAACCAACCACACCACGAGGAAAATCAATCAAAACAGACTATTCCCGCTCCCGCCAGTCGGTTTGGTGTGAGCATGGAGGAAATAATAAGAGGAGATGCCCTGAGCTCGTTTGAGTGAAGCCAAATGCTGCGTCCAAAGTGGGCGTAACCTTACCTTGTTTTCGGTGTTCCGTGACTTGCATATGGTTGTACGAATCGAATAAGTGTTCTGTTCATTAATTTTAAGGTTCGTATTCTTGAATATCAAAATGTGTACGAACAATGAGTGAAAGTGGCTGTGCTCGAAATTAGGCCTAAAAACTGATGAATGCCTCAACACCAATACGAACTTAAAAATCAATTTGGTGTAAATACCGTGATTAGTTTGGCATCATTATGATAGTTACCAAGATGTTCATTCTTTGGTATAAGTCGCACCTTCAGACACCTGTATTCAATTTAATCAGTGTTTCAGCGTATTATTACGTTTTGCCGTGTCTTTCTTACAAAACTAGCCTTGCATAGGTGCTCTCATATTTCTATGCAAATTGGCTTTTAAAATGATAACGCAGCTTATTTGTGCCAATTACCGTTATGTACGGAGTGTATTCTGCCTATCCAAGAACAAATCTTGACTTGTCATAACAGTTTTATGACACTAAAATCCCGACTAATTGGAGTAGTTTACGGCTTTAAGCATAGGAACAGCCATTTTATTGCTACCCAAAGTGGGCGTGCCGTTTGGCTTCACCAGCTTGCACCAGGCAGCGCAGTGAAGGCATCTCCTTCCGTTCTTTCCTCCATGGGTGTGAGCGTTGGGCGAGTGCCAACTACGGAACCATAGTACTAAAATTAATTCTTCATTGGTTGGCAGAACATCTGGAACAGAGCCTAATCGCGACCCACGCGCTCCCTATGTTCTGTCAAGACCGACTACAATATCTCAGACCGTAACATCAAAACAAAGATGGCGGCAATCGTAGGGGAACAGTTGTTGACGCCGGCGGGCATGTCGCCATCGAAATAGCGGTAAATTCGAAGACAAACTTTCGCATAATTGATTAAATTCCACCAGAAATGACAGGATTTTATGTAATGAGGCACAAATTCAATATGAAACCCTGACGTACTTCGCTACAAGCAACGCGAACAGACAGTAGCTAAAAATATAGACATAAATAAAGCAGAGATAACACAAAATATTTAAAAAATGCAAATACTTCTAAGTTAAATGGACCTACAAGAATGAAAATAGAAATTGTAGTTGCTTATATTAGGGGCTACGAGATCGTGGTCTTGTAGCCCTATGTATTTGTGTGATAACATGTGTTATTGTTATGGCTGAACTAATGTGTATGTAAATTGGGGATTGTAGTGGTAAAGAGGCGGCCATGGCCTTAAGTTAGGAACAATCCTGGCATTTGCCTGGAGTAGAAGTGGGGAAACCACTTCCAGGATGGCTGAGGTGGGAATCGAACCCTCCTCTACTCAGTTGCCTCATGAGGCCGAGTGCACCCTGTTCCAGCCCTCACACGAGAATTAAATTTCTTGGCAGAGCCGGGAATCAAATCCGGACCTCCGGGATGACAGCCAAGAACGCTAGTCACTACACGAGGAGGTCTAAAATAGAATGGTAGCATTGAATGAAAGTAGAACGAGCGATAACATTCTCTAATTTAACACAAATTATTATTAAATGGTCCGGCTAACCTTAGCCTCCACTAATATAAAGCCTACACAATCATGGCGTTCTCTGCATCAACACTGTCCTCCTAGCAGTGCTCGTATTGACCACTGCAGTGCTGAGTACCCACCTAACATTTACATGTAATAGCATTGCTATCGCAAGCTAAAATAGCAAAAATATACCTATACACTATATTTATAGTACTTGAATACACATTGTTGAGTAGATAGCAGTAAAATATAAGAGATGTTCATCTTTTACTACTTGGAGTTCGTTTCAACTGCGGATTTCCATTATTAAATAGCACGCACAACTGTCTGGTATGTAGGCCTACAAGAGTAAGGTACGGTTCTGTCACTAGATGGTTGCACTGAAAATTTTTACCAGAGTACCATAGAGTTTCAGTGAAAAGGAAAGACGTATCTTAATTTTTGTGATTCTTTCTTTCTTTCTTTCTTTCTTTCTTTCTTTCTTTCTTTTCATAATTTGTTTTTCTTCTCAAGACGTAGTCTCGTGTCATTGGTGTAGTTAATGACAGATGGGTGCAGAAACATTTGCAATTTTATCCTGCTCAGTTCCTCAGGATGATCACTTACTCCACACTGTAGAATATGAATTTTAGCAACATGTGGCAACAGTATTCTAGTTCATGCTATTCCTGGACTGCTCAGCGTAACCGATATCATTTCGTCCGTTACTTCTTCCAGGGAACAAAACCTGGCTTAAGGGGAGGTATGACTGAGTTTTTCAACTTCCACAGTTTTTATCATATCATTACCAAATTTAAACCACTTGCATAAACAGTTGCTGGCATCTAATGTTCTAATTTGTAATTAAATAGCTTTGTTAGTTTTTGAGATATTGCACTTTTTTGTATTCAAAAAGTGGTCACATAAAAAAAGTCCCTTGCGACAAAGTTTTTGTTCGACCAAGCTGATTTAAAAAAAAAATGTTGTTATGATGTATAGAAACAATAATTGCTTTGGGTTTTTGTGTTAGTTGAATACTGTTCTTTCCAGAAAAGTTTAAACTTTCATTTTATATATTTTTAAAATTTCAGCATTAATAGTTTAAAGTTATCTATCAAAATTCATACTAAAACTCAGAGAAGTTCAAAACCAGAAACAAGTTTACATTAGTGTACCTTTTGCAACTACTTTACCAAGTTTCAACAACATCTGAAAAGAATTGCATCGCAAGGAGCATTTTGTACACAGAAAAACATTGGAAAAGAGCAATGCGAGAAAAAGGCAAGTTAATATTTACTCACTCAAAACTGCCCTGCCCCATATGTTTCCCCTTCACATCTCCTCGTTCTTTCTTCCTTAGATATCTTCTGCCATTTTACATGCCTCCTAGTCATTTTCTCCCGATCACAGCCCCTCTTTTGTGCCTGAGTAACACGTCTAACATCTTGTAGTTTGCATAGAGAACTTGAGTTTATAGGGATGGTCGAATTTCTGATGGAATGAAGGGTTTCCAGAGTTTTGTAGTGCCCCATATTGAATTCTGAGACAGCCCTGAGGATACCAAGTTCCAGTTTTGTCTTGGAAACAAATATCTCCTTAGGGCATTTACTCCACACTACATTATGGAGGGACTCGTTAGCATTCTGAGTCTTCCCCGCTGTACAACGCTGCAATATCTGATCTGATGCTAGTCTCAGATACACAGGTGCTATCTTCTCAACAACAGAAGGATTCAGCTTGCAACTCATTCTACTGTGGCTATCATTTGGTTTTCCTTCTGCCTGTTGTCGGTTATAGAAGCACCAGGAGTTGATACCCTTAGGACAAGTCAAATGCTGAGGCTTGCGGTCAGTTGACATACAGTGTCTAAGAGTTGCAAAAACTGCCCTCTTCATTTTTCCTACATCTGGAATATTATTGACAATGGCATGCCTATAATAATGGGTCAATTTAGTTATAGTGCTGTCTTTCAAGTTGCCCTCTTTACGCCCACCCAGTGTCACACCCTTCGCCCTCCATTCCTTTACAGTGTTACGAAGAGCAGTACCAAGTCGCTTAGAAATATGGTTTATGCATTCTTCTTTCTCAATCCTTTGTTCTGGACCGTACACCTCAATCTCATTCAAGTGGGCGTAGGTCTTGGCATCCCCATCTGACAACACCGATGTGTATCGAAAACCATTGTCAATGGATCTCTTCCACAGGATCTCTCCAATGTCTTTTTCCATTGCATTGGAGGACCCATCATAATTTTTCTGGCATTCATCTGAGCTCTTATGACCCTCCCACCAAATATTATATTCTGCACTATTTTTTCCCAGGTCCCTTTCTGCAATAACACACTGATGGCAATACTTTGACAGAACATGGTAGTCTAACACAACTCCAGTCAGAATGTCAATTACGAATCCTGCACCATAATTCGATGTATGGCCACGTTTCTGCCATGTTGCATCATATGAAACACCTATGTCAATGGTCTGTTCATCACTAGCCCCATGAGCATTGTGTACTACTTGTGCAGCCATAGAAAGTACTTCTCTTCTCATTAATTTTCCCTCATCTATGAGAATGCTAAGGTGTTTTGCAAAAGGCCTTCGACCTAAAGTGTTCATACCCATACCTATAGAAAATGTCTCCAGCCCACGCTGGCCTTTACCTAAACTACTAAATGTTTCAACCATAGCATTGTTCACATGGAAACCAGGTCTTTGAGAATTATCATCTTTAATTCTTGGTGAAGTGTAGGTGTTAGCAGAAACATAACCACATGTTCTGCATTTAATTATAATTTTAGAGGAGAACCCATGAGTTTCCCTAAATTCAATAAAAATAGATTTGTTCTTACACTCACCACACAGTAGCTCCTTCACTAGTTCTTGCCAAACATCCTTATGCACCAAGGTATAGATCACAGACCCAACACTTTGTTCTGCACTGGCAGAAACAGAAAATAAATTTATTTTCCTCTCAGATGCAGACATATCTGCATCTAGTGAGCTACTAGAAACGTTATTCACTTCTTCATTAGGCCTAACTGAACTGACTTCTTGTCCTGGTTTCTGAATCTTTCTTTTAGCTATAGCTAATTTGGCAGCCTTGCTTTTCTTTGAGGGACGTTTTTTCACTGGTCTATAGCTACACCTAGGACTCTTTTGAATTTCCATGGTTTCTCACTAATAATAATAATCACTATTGCTATAGGCCTAACCTAAAAACTATAATCACTACTTATCTATACACTAAAACGACGCACTAAGACCTCTACACTATAAATTACACAACTACAAAGGAAATAAGACGAAACACATCACTGAATAATCACTAGTTTGGATATGTAATTCGCTGTACTGAAACCACACGTTACTTTTGCATTAAAATAACATAAACAAACAGGGAAGCCATGCTTGTACTACTACAGTCAACACAAATACGAAATTCAGAATGTAAATAATACAAACATATATATATATATAATATTAACTATCATAGTATAGTTGTGTGAAAAAAAAATGGAATGCAATTTAGAAGAGAGAAATCGTTCTCTAAATTAGTTAAAATTGAACTATTAAATGACATAACGTAGTTATATGGACTACGTAGTAAACAAACGACTGTCAGCTTGCACAGGTGTGCCTCTACGACACATACGCCGCGGAATACTTGAATAATCGACAAAAACATACAGAAAACTATCATTATGCTATTACAGGAAAAGTGGGCGTGGTAGTGGGCTATTAAATGCCATGCGCGCTCACATTAAATGGCCTCTACAAGCTTCAAAATAGCCGGAATTACTAAACTGAGATGATTTTCTGAAAGAGGAAGAATTAGGATATTTTTATATAAATAAAACAAAAAAACGAGTTTTTGCTTGAAAATCCGAAAAATTCAGTCATACCTCCCCTCCGTTACTTCTTCCAGGGAACAAAACCTGGCTTAAGATACTGGAGACCACCTCTCCCTCTGTCTTTGAATTTTAAATGAGCGACATTACTGGAGATGGACTCTTGACAGCAAGAGGCACTTGACCTCGCTGTTCCGTCACTTAAAAATAACTAACTCGGAATACTACTAATTTTATCAAGCACTCTTGACATGATATTGGGAGGCTATGGTCTTCAGCTCGTTGTTATTGTTGTTTCTATAGTGACGTTGCAACATCGTGGTCATGTAGCCCCGTGTTCTTGAGTGTGTGTAGAATTTGCCTGATAACCTGTGTCACTGTAATGTCTGTAATAGTGTGTGTATTTGTAATTGAGATACAATTTGGGTAGGAAGTGGCGTGGCCTTAAATTAGGTACCAGTACCATCCTGGCATTTGCCTGGCGTAGAAGTGGGAAACACTTCCAGAATAGCTGAGGAAGGAATCGAACCCGCCTCTTCTTAGGTTTGCCTAATGAGGCTGAGTGTACCTCGTTCCAGCCCTCAGAACCAGGAATCGAACTCGGGCCTCCGCAGTGACAGCCAAGAATGCTAGCCACTAGGCAACGAGGCGGACTCGACAGCTCGTACCAAATGCCCTCCAATATAGGCCATTGCTGCTCTCGTTATAGAAATTTGATAATTTAGTCCCGTGTCTGCTAACCTGTGTCATGGCGGCGTGTGCATTTGTAATTCCGGTGATGATTTGGAAGGTGACCTTAAGTTAGGAACCATCCCGGCATTTTCCTGGAGTAGAAGTGGGAAACTACGGAAAACCTGTTCAGGAAGAATGAGTTTTACCTCATGAAGCTGAACGTCACTATAGAAACGTTCCAGCCCTCAGAACAGAATTAAATTTATTGGCAGAGCCTGTATTCTAACATGGATCTCTAGGGGCGACAACGAGAAGGTCAGGTATCATCATCAGAACTGGAGCAATAATACAAGATCGCCTAATTTCCAATTCAATCGCATGGTCAGCGTAGGCTACATACCTTGTCTTATTGCTTTAATCCATAATTTTCTAGTTGGCTCTGGACTAGGAAATTCATGAAAACTAGTTCCAGGAACAATATTTCTAGAGCCTTGTTTACAAAACGGCACGCAAGAGTATACCATCGTAATACAATGGACTTATTTCAGTAATATAACTTGATTCGTGCATACACAATGTGTATAAATACCACCAAATGAACTGATAATGTAGGGTGGTATGAAGCGTCTCTTGCGGCAAACATAGCATAGCGTACAGCTCCCAGAGGCTATTGGGCAGGCTTTTTATTATTGGAGGCTAAAGGTATGGTTTGGCTACGGCGATGATCGCTGGGCGGCGAGATTGCAATTTCTAGTTCACTTTTAGCATTGGAGAGCGATACGGCTTCCTGATTGGCTATTTTGACGGAACACGACTGCAGCAGAGGATGTGATTAGTCAGCGTAGATATAGCGTGGAATCTATCAGCGAAATCGTTCCATTAAGTTAAGGCAAGACCGACTACAATATCTCAGACCGTAACATCAAAACCAAGATGGCGGAAATCGTAGGGGAACAGCTGTAGCAACTGGCGGGCATGGCGCCATCGAAATAGCGGCAAATTCGAAGACAAACATTCGCATATTTGATTAAATTCCGCCAGAAATTACAGGTTTTTATGTAATAAGGCACAAATTCAATATGAAACCCTGACGTATTTCGCTACAAGCAACGAGAACAGACAGTAGCTAAAAATACAGACATAAATAAAGCAGAGGTAAGACATTATGTTAAAAAAATGCAAATATTTCTAAATGGAACTACAAGAATAGTCAACCAACAACAAAGTCAACCCCTGACACTATACAGCCCATGAAGGGCCTAGGCAAATATAAAATGCAAATATAAATGGTTGTTGCTTATATTAGGGGCTACGACATCGTGGTCTTGTAGCCCCATGTATTTGTGTGTGGAATTTGTGTGATAACCTGTGTTATTGTTATGGCTGAACTAGTGTGTTTGTAAATTGGGTATTGTAGTGGGAAGGAAGCGGCCATGGCCTTAAGTTAGGAACCATCCTGGCATTCGCCTGGATTAGAAGTGGGGAAACCATGGAAAACCACTTCCAGGATGACTGAGGTGGGAATTGAACCCTCCTCTACTAAGTTGCTTCATGAGGCTGAGTGCACCCCATCCCAGCCCTCACATGAGAATTAAATTTCTTGGCAGAGCCGGAGAATCAAACCCGGACCTCCGGTACGACAGCCAAGAATGCTAGGCACTACACAACGAGGTGGTCTAAAACAGAATGGTACCACTGAACGAAAGTAGAACGAGCGATAATATTCTCTATAGTACATTAATTAGCCAAAATACCTTATCAAACAACGAGAAATAAATCAGGGAATGATGTTTTAAAAGATGCTTCCTCCTCCGCTGTATGTGACCCACCCAGCCATCCCAAATAGCATTGTGACTCACAATTTGGCTTCAGGAGAGAAAGATGCACAATCCAGGCAATTCGAAGTCTTGAAACTGAGATTGCGTCTACCCTGTCAGTACCGAAGGGAAAGTTACAATCCATATTCATTGACTTCTCTAAAGCTTTTGACTCGATTAGCAGGAAGAAAATATTGGAAAAACTAGACAGACTATTGAGAGGTAACAGCTACACTAAACATCTTGTCAAAAGTATTTTAGGCTCTAACAATATAGTCATTAACGATGGCATTACAACATCAAGCCCAATTGAGCAGACTACAGGCATGCTGCTACAAGGAGACCCATTAAGCCCTCGTGTTATTTATCACTGCTATGGCAGATAATATCACAGATATATTATCAGAGCGGGTAATCTCATTTATATACGCAGATGACATGGTGCTCGCTTCAAGTTCACAGGTCGAATTGCAATCTGCTCTCGATCCCTTTGAATTATGGGTGTTACACAATGACCTTAGGTTAAACAGAAACAAGACTAAATCTATGACCTTTAGGAAAGGGGGAAAGCCAGCAATTTTCCACATTGCAGGAAAACCGCTTGAGGGTGTACCACTTTACAAGTAGTCCTACTTAGGTCCTACATTAGTCAACTGGCAATGTTTTCACACTGCAAATCAAGGATAGACCCAGCGTCACTACCAAAGCCTTCAACGACATAAAACATTTGACTAAGCTATCTATAAAAACAGCCTTAAAACTTTTGCGGTTAAATGTTACCCGTATTGTGACTTATGGACTGGAGAGCATTTGGACACATTTAAATATGAAGTATTTGGAACAATATGGAGAAACTGAAGGCGACTTACATAAAGAAGGCCTTGGGTTTATCAAAGTATACACCTTCAAGACCGGTGTAAGAGGTGACTCGCGAGGTTTATAATGTAGAAGAACTCAGACTTCAAATGCTGCTACCTTCTACTCCAGGATATGTAAAACTCATGGACACACTAGAGCCAAAGAACATTGGTAGGATTTTTGCGCCACGGACACTATGATTTTTGACGATTGGAAGAGTGGAGGGTGCGAGCTGAGACCATTGAACTGTCGGTACTATTGGAACAACTCCTCCCATGGTAACCCTAGCTGAAAACTGCTTCCTGGTGCACTGCCAGGCGTAACTAGTCGCACCAAAAACTGTCATACCATTTAACTCTAGGTTGCATGTCAGCTGATATGTCGTGATTCTTTTCATATAATTGAACGTACGTTATATGTATGGTATTTTCCAATAATACGGTAGGTTTACGGTCTACTTTATTTCGAAGTAGCCTATTCTGCGTTTATGGATATGTCTTACATCAAATTTTGACATAGGCCTAAATAGCACGTATGACAAATACACGTAGGCCCTATTGTAGGTTATAAGTTATTAAGTTAGTCACAGAATTATAACCTACGTCTAGCTTATATTACAGATTTCCATGGAAACGCCCAGATGTAGGCCTATTAAAGAAATGGGTTATAGCTGTGAAAACTTTTATAAACATGCTACTTGTTTCATTCAAATAGAAACAAACCACTGCTTAAAGATGATGCGGTACCTACAATTTGCAATTTCCCACAGCATCGGCTTCAGCCACCCAAGAAAAGACCGAGAGTTATTGAACGACAAGTAGCCTAATATTTACTGTTACTTTCTTCATCAGCATAGGCATAAAATTTCACATTTTCCAGTATACTTTTATGATGTCAGTCTTGGAGACGATAAAAATAATTCGGCTTAAGGGACCTTCCCTGCAGGACCTGTTCGTTTGCTGTATGACTTATGTGAGGTCGAAGTTTCGACCTGCTTTGAAGAAAAAGAAGTTTGTAGTTTTTACGTGACCGTTAATCTTGTGATCATGAGCCAAGGGACCTCCATTTTACGTGGAATCCGAACCACAGGACATGGCATTTCACTTCCAAAATCTCACTTGCAATGACCGTGAATCAAACCTGGTCCACCTTGGTGAGAGGTGAATAGCTTGACCACTGCGCCACCATGCCCCATTGCTTTGAAGAATATTGAACATGTGGTTGTTTTGGATAAATAAAGCAGGCTATGTATTTTTGTTCACCAAGCATCTATTTAATTGTTTAGTTATAGGCTTATGCATATTCACACACATATGAATGTTGAATACCAATTAACATACTTTTTCTTCTTTATTGTTAGTCATTACCAGCCTAACCTTATTTTTATTTTATTTTAATGTATGTACGACTTGTATTTTTTGCCAGTAGGCCTATAACTTAGTTATTGTGTATGCTGCCTTTGATCTATGGATAAAATGATGAACAATCAGGCTGCAATATAATATTTAATGTTGGCATATATTCCTAGCCATTTTAAGTATCAAATTACTATGATATTTTGAAATATGTATTTCGGCGTAAGTTCAGTTTAGTTTACCATTCGCCTAAATGTTCAAAAGTACCTCTTTTACTTGTATCTCGTCGTACATATGTACATCATCCTTTTGTTCGTATACGTCAAACTCTCCTCCTTATAAAATGTGTCGCACCAAAAAGTTCCATCATCCGTGTGACGAATGTTTGTGTGAACTCTGTGGAGAACAATGTGGAAGATACCATGCTATATTCTGCACATTAAGACATGAATCTTTGATATTCCTAGGGAATAACAATTAGTTTACTGTATGATTTTAGATTTTATTCATTATATGCATGGGCATTGGCTGCAATAAATCCCTTATTATTATAGGCTATAGGTGAATTTCCAGCTGTGGATGCCATTATTCACATCAACCATCGTCAGAACAGTACTGCCAACCTCACCATTACGGTACTAGCCGCACCAACACTCGACCATTCTAACCTACGTTTTGTCCAATCCAATGGTTACAGCCTAACACGTCCAGATCAATGGTTTTGTATCAATCTGCCCCGATAGCTGCGCGCAATCAAAGCCGCAGCCTTCGATTTGTCCAATCCAATGTTTTTTTACAATGGTTACAGCTTAACGCATCCAGAACAATGGTTTTTGACAATGGTTATAGCGTAACGCGTTCCGATGACTGCCTTTTTTTTAACAACAGTGATCTGCTAATAGATGTAGTCTCCTCCGCTGTCTATAACCCATCCACCATCCCAATTTATAACACGACTTAGGCCTATATAGTGAAATTTCAGTTGTGTCGGCCAGTGGGCGTGGCTTATTTGACAAATAAGATATTGCCAACCCGAAGTATAGGTAAACACGGCCGTAGGTTGTTTGTTTTGAGCGTAGAGTGCTGTGAGATCGCACTCGCTTCTATCTGTATCGGGACATCCTGAACTAACTCCAACATATGGCGCATAAGTACTCTCATTAGTACTTTATTTCAAATAGCATTTGCCAATAACACACAATTGATGTTACAAACTCTTTAAAATGAAAATTTACTGTATTATGAACTTGTCATTCTTCAAATTCGATGTGTATAGAATTCCAACGAACATACATTCTATCTTATTAATGTTTTTAATACAAAAACAAACCTAACCAGCGACTAACGCCCCAGTCCCCCTTGCTTGTGGTAGCCTACTAACAGTAATTTTCGGCCAGGCAGTAGGCCTACCTAACCTAGTAACAGACAAATGTATATACAAAAACAAACCTAATCTGGGGATAACTCCCCAGGCCCCCTAGCTTGTGATACTAACAGGAGCATAATTCTATTTACATACCTGTTGCATTTAAAATCACTGCTTCCATCAGATTACAGTACCCACTTGAATTTTTTCCACAAGCACACAAAGATTATTGATTCATGATTATTATAGAATATATTTACACTTAAAGAACTTGACACTTTAGAAGACACTGACACTGCTGGTATGTCATTAAAACTACCATCATCTACTTTAACAAACAGGAGTTGTGTAGGACGGTTGATTTGGGAAAATTGTCGAAATGGTATCAGCGGTTAGTATGGCAATTTTCATAACCACAAATTTAGGTTCGAAATGTTTAAGTTAACAAATACAACTGTTTTAACTTCGAAAATGATCCCGGTGAATATTTCTCATCCACTTCTCTTTCAAAGATTTGTCTTTAGGAAATTTAAAAGTTGAAGTAACTTCAGCAGTATTAAATTTACAGGCAGGTACACAGTAATGACAATAAACAGCCAATGCTTCTCACATTACGTATCTTCGGCATTTAGAATTATTCACAGTGCACTTCACTACTTAAGGTACACTATTACAATATATAACAGCTCGAAATCACTTGAAATATGCGACATTTGAACGAAATTCTCGCAGCAGACCCACTTAAATGTTGGTTGACCAAATGTAAACAATCCCCTATGATTTCCGCCATTTTCTACGATATCGATAGTGGCATTATGGTCTGATTTATTGTAGTCGGTCTTGGTTAAGGTTTATGTGCTAGTCAAATTTATGCATTCATAACGAATAGAAACCTCATACTTCAATAAATGCAATAGCAAACACTTAGGAAATGATGACTAGGGACATCCATGTTAATGACAAATTGTGTACTTTTTTTGTTGTATTGTTCAATTCTCAAAATTTTATTAAAATCTAGTCTATTTGTAAAATATTTACGTATACAATGATACATTTTTCATAGAACTGTGTTGTTACATTAATAAAATCTATACAGCCATAGGACCATAAAGTGTCCCCTATTTGTAGAATCACCCAAATGGTAGGCTACAAGGGGGTGTTAATCGATGAAAAACATCCTGGGAATGATTCTTCTTGATTTAAGAAGATATGGAAACACTTATGGGCGTGGAACAATGATCATGCAACTATTTCAAGGCGCATTACATTGTATATCGGTACCAAGAAATTACGAAGTTAAAACAGCGGGAGTTGTACTTTTTTTTTCAAACCTGGAACGACATCGCTGATAGGTTCCACCCTATAACTACGCTGACTAATCACATCCTTTGCTGCAGACGTGTTTCGTCAGAATAGCCAATCAGGAAGCTGTGTCCTTCTCCAATGCTAAAAGTGAACTAGAAATTGCAATCTCGCCGCCGGGTGCACATCGCTGGCGATCTTCGTTGCTTTATGAACGCATGTAAATAAATGGGACTGGTTTCCTGTCATGACCATCAATGGTTTCATAACATTGATGTAGGTGGAGTTGGTGTCGCTTGGACATTGAGACTGAGATACATTCTTTTGTTTTTCGTGTACATATAATTACTTACTCTTTTGTTATGTGTTACAGATAATCTCCATTATTATATACATGTTGCTAATAAGTCAAGTTCGATTAAAGGTTGCTATTATTTTTATTCAATAACAGGTGCGTGCATTTCCCATTGATTTACCGTTCCATATCATATGAAGATATAATAGTTGGCGACGTGTGAAAAAAAATATCAAGAGAAAATGGATACCGAACAGTTCAAACAACTTCTGGATGCATTGCATGTACAACAGCAAACGTTACTGACCCAGCTTGTATCTCATTTTCGCTCCGAGATACGACCGGAAATTCCCGTAAGTTTCTCCAGCATGACACCATTTGAGAATTTCGATCCCGGCAGGGAAAAGTTCACGTGTTACTTAGAGCGGTTTGAGAATTATTGTAACATGAAGGGCATCACAGACCACGGGAAAATTGCTCAGCTTCTATGTGTATCTATTGGTTCAACACATTATAACAGTTTAGCAGCATTTCTTGGTCCTGATAAACCAGTCAAAAATCTAAACTATAACGACTTAATAAAAGCATTTAAACAGATGCTCATTCCTAAGAAAAGTGCAGTTGTTTCCCAGCATTATTGTTTGAACATTTACCAGAAACATGGACAGACCATTGTTGAATATGTTGCTGCACTCCAACGTGACCTTATTGAATGCGAGTTCACTGTTAATTGTGAGTGTGACAAATCAGTTTCCATTGCTGATGTTTTTCTCAGAGCTCAGTTTATTCGTGGCCTGCGTGATGACTGGCTACGTGAACACATTTTGCAATCTAGTACTACTTCATTCGAAGACATTTTGACAAAAGCTATTGCTCTTGAAGCATCGAAAATTGAGAGTAAAGAATTAGCAAAAAGCTCCAGCCCTAGTCATTCAGGTTTCAGCACAGATGATATTAATAGAATCTCCACCTCTTCAAGGCAGCGTTTCAGAGGGAGACCTGATTACAAGGCCCTAGGCATAGAAAATCTCTGTATAAGATGCGGGAAAGACAACCACAGAATAAACAGTTGTCGCGTTGATAGGAACAAACTTAAATGTGAAACTTGCGGAAAAGACGGTCATGTTGCAAGAGTATGTATTTCAAACTTGTTGGCAGCCTCACGTAAGAGATCAAGTGGCTCCAGTTCTCCATCATCACTCCTTGCTGTGTCTGATGACCACGTTAGTAATTCTGATCATATCTATGGCATCAACCAAGTGGGAGCTGTTCTACAGCAACGTGACGTTGTCGATTTGTTCGAAATGGTACCTGATACTGATAAATACCTCATCTTTGTCACACTAAATGGAAAATCTCAACGTTTCGAGTTTGATTCCGGTGCTAAATTTTCATGGCTGGCCGAAAATGATTTCAATTGCCTAAATCTGGATGTGCCTATCGACATTTCAAATATTGCTTTCCGATCTTATTCGGGCAACATAATTGAACCAAAAGGAAAGATTTCTGTCAACGTTGCGTACAACGGGAGATAAATACTTGGCGAATTACATATTGTACCAGACGGGCATGAGGCTCTTCTTGGCTGACAATGGATAAGAGGTTTATGTATTGATCTTCAACATATTGATGCAGGATTGAACAACTCCCATTCAGAGTCTCGCCTTCATTATGTGAACTCAATTGAAGACATTTTCACCAACTTCGCCCCAATCTTCCAGGAAAATGTAGGATGCGTCCCAGGACTCAAAGTCACTCTCCACTTCGTAAGGGAGCTACACCTGTCTTCACTAAGGAACGTGACGTTCCTTTTGCACTGCGGGAACGCGTAGATAAAGAGTTGGATTTGCTGGAAGCAGATGGCATCATTTCTCCTGTAGCCGTTAGTGACTGGGGGTCACCTTTAGTGGTAATTCCAAAACCAGACGGCGGAGTTCGGTTGTGCGTCGATTACAATGTGGGGTAAATGAAAGGTTAGTACAGGCAAATCACCCCATACGGCGCATTGATGAGATCCTTCATAGTCTCCGTGGTTCAAGGTACTTCTGTAAGCTTGATCTGTTCAAGGCTTACCTACATATCCAAGTTGATGAGGAGAGCAGTATAATCCAGACAATCTCAACTCACCGCGGCACCTATCGAATGCATCGTCTCAGTTTTGTAATAAAGACGGCTCCATCCGAATTCAAGAGAATTCTTTCGCAAATCCTGAAGGGCCTCCCCAAAACCGAATCTTACTTCGATGACATAATCGTCCACGGAACTACGAGGGAAGAATGCATACAAAATTTACAATCCTGCCTACAAAGACTGTCAAATTATGATCTTCATGTCAACAAAGGGAAATGCTCATTCTTTCAAGAGAAAATCGAATATCTTGGTTACATTGTGGAATATAACAAGATCAACAAATCACCAGTGAAAGTCCGTGCCATCCAAGACATGAGACGTCCAACTAATGTTGATGAAGTTAGAAGATTTCTGGGACTTGTTACCTATTATTCCCGATTTATCCCAGATTTTTCGACTATTTCCTATCCTCTTCGATGTCTGTTACGGAAAGGTGAACGTTGGGCATGGACACCAAATTGCGAGTCAGCATTTTGGAAGTTAACAGCTGAACTTTGCAGTGAGAGAACACTTACGCCGTTTCATACCAGTTTACCTCTTGTTTTGACAACTGACGCAAGCCCAACAGGAATAGCTGCTGTATTGAACCATACTATTGGGGGAGTTGAAAACCCCATATGCTATGCTTCGCGCTCACTCACTGTCTCAGAAAGAAATTACAGTCAGCTAGACCGTGAAGCACTTGCCATCGTATTTGGTGTGACCCATTTCTACAAATATTTGATTGGCAAACATTTCTTGCTAATAACTGACAACGAGCCATTATCCAGGATTTTTCACCACCATAGGGCATTACCACAGATGACATCTGCCCGCCTGCTCAGATACGCTTCTTTTCTTTCTGGATTTGATTACGCTGTACAATTTAAAAGAGGAAAAGAAAACCAGAATGTCGATTGTTTGTCCCGAGCCCCAATTCAGAAATCCAGAACTTCAGTTGATGAGTTTCTTGGTGAGGAAGTAAATCAGCTATACGCTCAAGTGATATTCCAGATTTCAAGTGACAAAATAACATCTTCGACAATTAAAGAAGAAACCCAGAAAGATCCAGAACTCAACAAAATTCTTCGCAATCTTGGTAACAAAGCAGAAGACTCTGAATTTACATTGCTAGATGGTATATTTTTTCGAAAGGACAGGGTTGTGATCCCAGGCACCCTGCGTTCCAGCATACTTAATGAACTTCATGAAACACATCTAGGCATTACCAAAATGAAACAGATTGCTCGCCGTTATGTCTATTGGCCCGGCATTGATCGTGACATTGAGAGATTGGTCAAGGGATGTGAAAACTGTGCCCTAACCCAATCGAATCCTCCTAAAGTTCCTGTACATCCATGGAATCTTCCTGAAGATAATTGGGAAAGGGTTCATGTCGATTATGCAGGCCCATATGAAGACTCCTATTTTCTGTTGTGTGTGGATGCAAAGTCTAAGTGGGCCGAAGTTAAGATTGCCAAAAACGCACCCACTACATCTACAACAATTTCTCTGCTGGAAACTATTTTTGCCGCACATGGATACCCGCAAGTTATTGTCTCAGACAACGCCTCAATTTTCCAGAGCGAGGAATTCCATACTTATTGTACTGTCAATGGAATGTTTCAAAAGTTCATTGCACCAGGACATCCAGCTACAAACGGCCTTGCAGAACGCAATGTACAGACCTTGAAGCACAGGTTGAAAGCTGTTTCGAACGACCGTGCATCAATCCAGGATAAGATACAGAACATTCTGTTCCGTTACCGTGCAACACCACTTGCTTGTGGTTACTCACCAGCTGAGTTGTATTTGCACCGGAAGCTACGGATCCGTTTGAATGCAATTTCTCCATATCGACCTCAAGCATCAAAACTTGCTGATAAACCAGCACGTTCGTTTCAAGCGGGGGAGAGAATACAGGCCCGATTTTTCATCAACAACAAATATGTTTGGCAGTTTGGGGAAGTCCAGAAAAAACTTGGTAAACTCCATTACCTGGTCGTATTGGACTCAGGAAGAACATTAAAAAGACATGTGAACCAACTGAGGACAACACTGGTTTCCAAAACTAAAAAGACTGTAACGTTGAGTCCCAGTCAGTCATTCAGCATTCCAAGGATCCCTTCAGTGATAAATCTACCTGAAGCAGAACATCTGAATGATCAGAATCCTCAACCAGTCCCTGAAGTAACACCGGACCCTCCACGGGGTCCATCACAGAGAACTAGACGTCCACCCATCTGGTTTAAGGATTATGTGATGTAAACATTCAGTCTGTTGTGTTTTCTATGTAAGTGGGGGTGAATGTCATGACCATCAATGGTTTCATAACATTGATGTAGGTGGAGTTGGTGTCGCTTGGACATTGAGACTGAGATACGTTCTTTGGTTTTGCGTGTACATATAATTACTTACTCTTTTGTTATGTGTTACAGTCAATCTCCATTATTATATACATGTTGCTAATAAGTCAAGTTCGATTAAAGGTTGCTATTATTTTTATTCAATAACAGGTGCGTGCATTTCCCATTGATTTACCGTTCCATATCATATGAAGTTATAATATTTCCCTACAGCGATCTGCGCTGGCGTCAATTCATTGCATTTCGGCAGCGATGATCGCTGGCCATTTTGTGAACAAAAGAATAACAATAAAGCTCTCATCTCTTTGGGAAACAGTATCATAGCTTCAATACAGACAGTATTTTGTAATTCCTCAAAATAAACTGATTATTTTTAATAAATTATGTTGTTTGTCACAGAAACGTGGTTATATGTATTTTAACACATGCTATTTAGGATCGACACACGGTATGATGACTTCATAGCCCTTATTCATAGATGTCATCAATCCAAAGGTTATTCAAAGTTAAATTCTTCATAAGTTTAATAGTTTCATTAGTTGACTCGGGGGGTATTGATCCCCCTGATCAACCCTCCCCCCCTCTCCCGTAGTTACGCCACTGGCCTTAAGTATTTCTTAAATTTTATATGGTCACTAAGTAGATGTCTATGAATCAGTGCATTAAAACATCCTTCTGTACGGTACGCCTATTTTTGTACATGTTATTTATTTATTGGGTACAGAATGTAGCTCAAGGGTGGACTACCCTTTACAAACATCGCTCACCACTATTAGTTTGAGTCTCTTTTTCTCCAAGTACATATACTTAATTCGATCATCATCTCTTGTTCCTCCTCTAAAAGAAGCAATATTGACGGTGATGTAATTCTGCTCAAGGTCATTCTGGCAACGTTATATTATTTCAGACTATAATCAGCTGATTATTATTTACCCCACAAACCTGTATAAGTAAAGAGTAGGCTACTGAGCTGTTGGGAAGTGAAAGTGATCCTGTTGTAGGAGGCAGTGGATGAAGGACGATGATCGCCGGCTAGGGAAACCACTTTTGTGACTTTGTGCGCCGAGCGATCATCGCCAGCGATGTGCGCCGGCGATCATCGCTGTAGCCAAACCGTACCTTGAGGGCTAATTCAAACAAGTTGCTAGCGTTTCGCCCCAGTGTACCATTGGGCTCTTGAGTTGGTACGGTACATATCACCAAGACGCGTAGCTAGTGCACACTGAGAAGGCCATTGCAATACGCTCAATACGTGTGTAGGCTATCTACGTCATGGGCAATGCCAGTGCACTACGGAAGTCAAGTGGAACGCGGATTATACACTTGCAGCAGACATGAATGTGGCTTTTACATACCTTGTGTCCTCGTTTCATGTTCTGGGCGATATTACGTATTGAAATTACGAACCTTACTGAACCTCATATATGTGCTAAAATTCGTAAATACAGGGTCTTTATATTTGCTTGGCAAGGACATTCTCGCTCACGCGCTCCGCCAAAGGCTGCTCAGTCGCCGGCTGCGCGCGTATGCACTGCAGAATACGGTGTTTAAAATCAGTATCATGCATTTTTACTCACTATGTTTACAGTAGATGCTGAAAACGTTCCCCATCCGCTGCCAAACATAATCGGCATCTCCTTATGAAGTTTACGGTTAATTTAGCTTCATTAAGGAAATAACGAACTTAAAGTCTATTTTTATTGTTTACTGAACCAGTACGTTTGAATCTCAAATTAGCCACTTGTTGTATTGTCCGATTTATAGGAATGGGTCTCCCTGGAAATTTCACTCGAAACTTTTGACTTTTTCTAGCACACGTTTTCCTGCACTTTATGTACGTATTGTGCAGATATACACGTTCAAGTAACGAATATTTCACATAAGGCATTACATCACTATACACAATCACAATAAAACAATTGGCTAAGAGATTCAAACGTACAGGTTCAGTAAACTATAAAAATAGACGTAGAGGTCGTTATTTCCTTAGTGAAGCGAAATTAACCGGAATAACCGGAAACTTCTTTAGTAGATGCCCATTATGTTTGGCAGCGGATGGGAAACATTTTCAGCATTTACTGTAAACATGGTATTCTGCCGTACATACGCGCACGTGGCAGCCGGCAACTGAGGCGTCACTGGCGGAGCGAGAATGTCCTTGCCAAGCAAATATAAAGACCCTGTATGTGTTTTATTTCTTGCTATTCTAAAAACCCGACACGATTTTCGACAGCGCTTTCATCTCGTTTAACTGTCAACCAGATGAACTCTACAGGCACGCAGCGAGGCACACACATTGATGGCAACTTGTGAGATACAAAATCACTGTTGATAAAAAGAAGTGAGACACAAAATCACTGTTGATCAAAAAACATATTCATCGGGACGTGTTAGGCTGTAACCATTGCCAAAACTCATTGATCTGGGCGCGTTAGGCTGTAACCTTTGTCAAAAACCATTGGATTGGACGGGGAACGTTTTCAGCATCTACTGTAAACATAGTGAGTAAAAATGCCCCAGTTGGGGGGGGGGGGCACGGTGACTCAAAACCATTGATCTGGGTGCGTTAGGCTGTAACCATTATGAAAAACCATTGGATTGGACAAAACGAAGGTTAGAAGGTCGGGGGCAAGTGCGGCCTTTCAGAGGCAATTTCCACAATCCATGAACAATAAACAATTCAATTGGGCGCACTATCTATGAATTGAGTGGTGCGCACGAATGATGCGCACTAGCGACTGAATTGGACGCTTCTTTGTTTTTCATAGTACCGTAAGCGCGAGGTTGGCAGTACTGTCATGGTACTGCTTTGATAACGATCGATGAGAATAATGGCGCTGACAGCTGTAATTTTCGCTATATAAGTCGTGTACCTATTTGGGATGGCCGGGTGGGTCACAGACATCGGAGGAGGGAATATCTACTAAAACATCGCTCCTTGATTTATTTCCCAGCGTTTCATAAGGTATTTTGGCTAATTCATGTATTGTAGAGAATATTATCGCGCGTTCTACCTTCATTCACTGCTACACATTGAATGATGTTTTAATAGATGCTTCCTCCTCCGCTGTCTGTGACCCACCCAGCCATCCCAAATAGCATCACGACTTATATAGGCGTATTTCCAGCTGTGAATGCCATTATTCACATCAACCATCATCAAAACAGTAGCCTACTGCCAACCTCAACATTACGGTGCTATACTGCACCAACACCCAACCGTTCTAACCTTCGATTTGTCCAATCCACTGGTTTTTACAATGGTTACAGCCTAACGAGTCCAGAACAATGGTTTTTGACGATGGTTACAGCCTAACGTTTCCTGATGATTGTCTTTTTTTAACAACAGTGATTTTGTGTCTCAATTTATAACACGACTTAGGCCTAGCTTATATAGGCTAGTGAAGTTTCAGTTGTGTGGGCCATTGTAGGCGTGGCTTATTTGACAAATAAGATATTGCCAACCCCACGTATACAGTAAACACAGCCGTGTGTTGTTTGTATAGCGACATCCTGAACTAGTTCCACCTTTATTTCAAATAGCATTTCCCAATAAGGCACAATTGACTGTTACAAACTCCTTAAAATGAACATTTACTGTATTATCAACTTGTCATTCTTCAAATTTGATGTGTATAGAATTCCTACGGAAGGCAAATCAATTGGGTCATGAAGGTTTTACATACAAAAACAAACCTAACCTGGGGCTTACGCCAGACCCCCTTGCTTGTGGTACACTACTAGCAGTAATTTTCAGCCAGACAGTGGCAGACATAAATTCTATCTTAAATTACGCCTAATGTTTTACATACAAAATCAAACCTAACCTGGGGCTTACACCCTAGACCCCCTTGCATGTGATACTAGCAGTAATTTTCGGCCAGATAGTGACAGACATAAATTCTATCTTAAATTAAGCCTAATGTTTACATACAAAAACAAATCTAACCTGGGGCTTACACCTCAGACCCCCTTGCATGTGGTACTAGCAGTAATTTTCGGTCAGGCAGTAGCGGACATAAATTCTATCTTATAAATGTTTTACATACAAAAACAAACCTGCTTCCATCAGACTGCAGTATCTACTTAAATTTCTCCACAGGCACACAAAGATTCGTATAGAATATATTTACACTTAAAGAACTTGACATTTGAAAACACACTGACTTTGATGATATGTCATTAAAACTACCATCATCTTCTTTAACAAACAGGACACAATCATCTTTCATTATCACAGTGAAAGGCTGCCTCTCATTAAGCTTACTTCGAAAGATATCGAAAATAGAAATTGTTCACACCATTCAGCAAAATGTCATCTCTTCGTAACACATTTTGCAATCGCTCTTCCGAATATTTCCTGTCTTTGGGAAGTGCAGTTGTGTGGTAGGACGTTTGACTTGGGAAAATTGTCGGAATGGCATCAGGGGTTAGCTTGGGAATTTTTCTGGGGACACGAATGTGTTCACCATTTTCAACTGGGAATAGATCTTCTCTAACCAGAAACTTAGGTACGAAACGTTTAACACATACAACTCTTTTAACTTCGAAAATTATCCCGGTGAATATTTCTTATTGGAGGCTAAGCTTGAAATAACACAATGAACAGGCCGATTATCATCTTTTATACTAGATGGCAGACTACGGCAGGATATTTGTTTAATTAAAGATATTTGTAAATGGTGTGGATGTTTTAATAATGTTGATTCGTGAGCAAAAGAAAAGATGGAGAAAAATGTGAGCAATTATGTCATTTGTAAAGAAATGTACATGTTGTTTAGTGATGAACTGTGGCGTGTCAGTCATGTGGAAGACCAACATAGCCTAAACCCTCATATCTGGAACGCCGCCAGGAGTAGTGTTGAAATGCTCTTGATCCAATTTTGTGGAGTGTGTTATACCAATAATATAATTCAGCAGGTCTCATTCTATCATGTAAGTTTGTATAGTGCTTATTTGAGCAGTACTACGTGACTGGTATTCGTGTGTGGCAAAGTTTCACTGTGAGAGAGAATGAGGACCTGTAGGCCTAAACCATTTACCTGACCTTGTTGCTTCCTAAGGAATTAGCCTGCGTGATTCTAACTAATAATGCTAGTAAACCCCTATCTGTAGGCCTACTGTCTTTGCTTTCCTCCTGTTTAGTCCGAAGAGGAAATTATTTCACTTGCTACCTTAGCTGGCTATGTGTATGCTAGGCAGCGGTGAGGCATATGGAACACTTCAATGGAGTGATGAACACTTCAAGTTCAGTAACAGTCCATTTTAATAGAGTTTTCAACTCTAATAATAAAGATTATTGGAGGCATTGAGACCTTATGGCATATTGCATATCCATCTAGTCTCAAGTTTGTGTTTCCAACATTAATTCTATACGCAGACCGGCACAGCAGATGCAGAGTACAGAGGCGGCAAACACTTTTATTGGATGTGTGGAGAAACGTGTACGAAGTATAGCAGGAGGGGTGAGTGGTCATAAATGCACTTAGCAGGTTTCCAGGGTGTGCCGAGGGTGTACATGTACCGTGAGAAGACGAGCGAGGGTAGGACAGGCAGGTCGTTGAACGCAGGAATTTGTGTGGGAAAATTGCAGTTTGGCAAGGTCACAGCTCCAAGTTTTGGTACCGCCCAAATGTGACCTACTTAAGAATTAATGACCGGAGAGCAATGAGAGTTGCATGTATGGAAGCGGGAGACTCTCAACCTCCCAGAAATGCAATTTGATGCAATTTGGATGTAAGGCTGATTTAATTCAGTATAAAATGCCTGATGTGGGGGCGTTTCAGCATCAGCCAATGAGTGGATAAGCGTCACCAAGCCGTGTTTGGCGCGTAAATTGGCAGACAATGAGGGATGATTACTGAGTTCATTTGATAAGGAGCCCACGATCGATTCTTGGAAAGGACATCACCAATGAGACATTGAGATTACGACGAGTTCAGTGATATAAGTCAATTCGGGACAGAGCTATTATTTTGGAAAATAAATCTCATATTTCCCCCTCCTACGGTCGGTTATGCCTCAAAAACTTAAATAGCTCCAACTGGGAGAGTGAGGTCAGTCGATTTTGTGATCCTGTCACGGACGCTCCACGTCAGTCGAGTTCGTGATTTGGACTCTGTTAATTTTCATGTCAAATGGTAAATTGAGACAGCGTGGCGTTTTTATTGAGATCATGTCTAGATACTATAGCATACGAGTGCGAGTTCTTGTTAGTGGCGAGATAAGACATTGATATGCGCTAGTTCGCGAGTGCAAGTTCGGCTGAGAAATAGGCTAGCCATTGCGCTAGGTAAACATATAAGTTGTGTCGATAGGAGCTACGGAGGACAATCTGGATGAATTGAGTAGTTCAGATGGTAGCATTTAGGAGAATGATAGGATTATCGGCCTGGAACAGTGAGTGCGAGTTACTTTCTTGAATGTCGCATTAAAAAAATTGTGTATTTCTGTGTTCTTCGTTACCACGAGGTACCCGAAGCAAGAGGAAGCTGATGCCGAGATTGGAACAATGGGAGGATCTTCAAATGTGGAATTCGTCATGCGTGGAATGATGGCGTGGACCCAAAACCTTGGGGCACGCTGCGATGATGGAGAAAATCTGGGACCCAGGAATAGTGATAAGTACAGCAAATTATCTTGCATAATTTAGTTGGGGGTGTACGGATCAGCATAAGTGCAATGGCTGTGTACATATTCAATTTCTTAATGTTAGTTATGCTTTTGTTGTTGTGTTCGTTGATACGACGTGCGTGTAAATATGTATCGTGTGGTCATGGTTTTCAATGTAGTTTGGGGAGATTATCATTCAGGGGAAATCTGGCCATCAGCTACTGTCACTGTAGATACATTTTCAGTTGAGAAGATGGGGGAGAGTTTGTACAATGGTCGTAAGCAAACCAGAGCATATTGAATATTTTGTGGTAAATCAGGTTCGTGGATCGCCTGTGGTAAGTTCTACCAGGTAATGGTTTTTGTTGCAATCTTCGATTGGTGACGGACAAGGCAGGCAAACCCGGCGATTTGAGATATTTAAATTGGAGTATGGCTGGATGTACTGATGCATATTGGTAAGTCGTGGATGTTCAGAACCACGTAAGTATTTTGGTAATTCCGTGGACGAGGTAATTCCCACGAGGTAAAATCACGGCCGTGATGCTGGGGTCGGTCTGACGCCCGTAGGCAGCGTGCTAAGTGATGATTCTGCGAGGCTTGTTGAATTGGGCTATAGTGAGCTCATGCTTCAGTCAGTACACGTCAGCTGTGGAGGGAGTGAAAGCAGGTAGCCACTCCTCGCCGCGGGGTGCTTTGCTTGGCCTTGAGTTCTGTCCGAGGTTAATTGGTAAAAGTTAAAATGGCTGGTTTGTTTACATATTTTATTGTTGATTCTGGGATTTTGGTCTGTTGTGTTTTGATTTTATTTGTGAACCCACGTTACTAGTGTATCAGATTTTGTACCCTCTGGGTGGCCGCTAGACGGTATTAATGGATGTCTTGATAAATGTTTCACACGGGAACTGTTGTATGTGAATGAGGTAGGCACGTTGTATCTTAATATAGTGTTTGTGTGGCCGCACTGCATGCTGACCGTACACGACTCTAACGGAGGTCGTGAAGGGAGGTCTGTTTGCCAAACGGAACGGTCTCGTCTGTACGATTCACTTTTTCCAAATAGAGAGCGTTAAAATGAGGTTCCAGCATGTAAAATTCAGTTGATTTGATGCTCCGTTGGAGTGTATAGTGTTATGATCTGATTAACGTAATGATTCATTTCTTGTGGCATTAATTTAGTCTTTTGTTGTTCCATTTTGAACTCACCTGGGGTGAGAGTGCGCCATTTTGATTTTTGATTTTATTTTATTTTATTTGGATTTGTTTTATTTGGAGTTCCATGATCCTGCAGTGTTTGATCAGGGGAAGCTGAGGCTTTGCCCGAACAAATTAGATTTAAGGTACCCTGGTTGTACCATCTCTGTGGACTTTATGGCAGAGAAGGATAGTGATGAAGCAGTTTATTTGTTGAGGTTCTACGTTGTTTATTAAGGGATTGTTTTTGTTTTGTTTTGTAGTTCTTCTAAGAATACATTTTTGTTTCCTTGTCCCCCTGGCATATGATTTATAGTTTAAAGTTCCCATGATTCAAATTTTCGAATTCCTAGGATGTAAAGTGTTAATTAGCCACCGAACGAGCCGCGCCCGAGATAAGATTCAGCATCCTAGAATGCCTTTGGAAGGGTATATAGGGGTTATGTGATAGTGCCTTAGCTATCCGTCCCTATTCGATTGCATTGTTGTTTTGATATCTAATTCAATGGATCATGTGGAAAGTCATATGCCTGTTTGAGCTAGTCGGTGATCATCGTAAAATCTCCCATCCGTGGTGGATTTTGCGTATGATTCGTTCGGCTAGGGTTTAGCCTATGATGGCGCGCCAATAGCGTGTGGCTCGATTTATTGTAAATAAAAGGGGTGTAAAATCATTGAGTTTGTATTAGAAATACAGTTGACATTTTTATTGCAAATGTAAAGTAGAGACATGTCAGCTGGGTGCCCGATTTGAATTTTGATAGTAACAAACTCCAGTGAAAATGAAATAGGAAGGCTGGTAGCCTATAGATTGTTAATATCTCTATTAGCAAGTCTGGGATAAATTAACGTAAAAACCGCGAGGGTAAGAATGAAAGAATTTATTCAAGGAAACTTTAAGGGAGTGTGCGTCACGTAGGAAGCTCAATATGCAGCTTGGATAGCTATTTGCTTATGGGATAGAATGACGTAGATAATTGAACTGACTAAAGTAATTGGGGGAGGCAGAACATGGAACAAAAAGGAACTCATTTTAGCGCTAACAGATTATCTCCTCATTAAGGCATGCCCCTATTTCTCAGATAAGTGTAATTTGTGTGGTGGAGGAGATGGCTTCTTCAGAGGAAGTGCGAGCCATTATGGAGGCGATGTGTGCCCAATTAAAGGCAGACTTGGAAGCTGACACCAGCGAACAACTAGAGCGCATGATAACAGACAATAGCGAACAGTTAATTCAAATTATAGCCGAGAACAATGAACACTTAAAGGCAGATTAGAAGGCAGACACTAGCGGACAATTATCGGAACAATTCGCGAAGCTTACGCTAGACATTAAAGCAGATGCGGGCATACAATTAGAGCGCATGGAGGGAACATTGAGAGAGGCGATCGCGCTTAGCGAGGAGAAGACATTCGCTAAACTAAACCAAATAGAGTTAGCATGCAATTTGAGCGCGGAAGGATTAAAACTGACACAGGAGGAGATGAAAGGCAGGCTAGACAAACTCGAAGAGGGAAATATCATGGCTCAGGGGCAGATGGCAGAGTTAAATAAAGCCGTGCGAGACATGCACAGAGACGTAGAAAGGGGGGAATTGCAAGCAGCAGAGAAATGGAGCGAGTTAGAAGCAGAGCAGGCAGCAATAAGAGAGGACTTGCGGGAGAGTAACGCTTTAATTGGTGAGAGGCTAAATCGGTTGGAAGAAAATAACGGAGCAGGAGGGAAGAAAGACGAAGAGAGATACTTGAGAATGAAAGAGGAAATAAATAAGACGTGCCTGCAGATAGGAGTCGAAGGGAAAGAAGATAGACAGAAAATATTTAAACAAATGGAAGAGAACCAAGAACGGATCAGAGAGGTCGAGAAACAATTCCTAGCCAGAATGGATGAGCAAGATAGGAAAATTATCAAAGCTGAGATACGAACTCTGGAACATGATGATTTCATGTTGGAAATGAGAACGAATAAAAGCGATGGGGTTACCGCAGCCACAGTACGTAGCGAAAGAGAAGCAAGCCAGGGGGCGACCGAGAAGGCTACGGTAGGTGAGACTACAGAGGGATTCCACCAATTTCGCGGACAAGCATCGACACCAATGGAGAATAAGCTAGCCACGCAATACGTACAGGTTATAAGAATGCAAGAGGACAGACCTCGGAGATACACACATGATGGATCAGTAACACCCAAATCTTTCATTAAGGAGGTGGAATCATTCTTTGCCGATCACGCAGTACCGCCCAATAGACAGCTTAGAGCTTTAGAAAAAATGTTAGGGAATGAAGTATTGACCTGGTACCAGAGCTTCAGGTACACTTTCGAGGACTTTGAAGGGTTTAAATCGGCGTTCCTAAGAAAATATTGGGGGCAGTCAGCACAGCTAAGCCTCAGGATGGAGCTGTACAGTAGAAAGTACCATGCTACGCAGCCCTCACGCTACGCGGATTATTTCACAAAACAGATGTTATTGATGAGGGATCTTGATGTCGCTCCCGGGGAAGAAGACATGATAATGACCATCGGCAAGCAATTACCCGCCAGCGTCCAGCAGATACTAGTGGCCGCAAACGTCAATAACGTGGTGCAAGCTGAGGAAGTGCTCCGACAGCTTGATGACACTTCTATGCAACCTCAGATGCGGAACGTGGCGAGCCATAGGACAGGTTAACACGGCTGTGTTACAGCAAGACACTGGTGCCAGCAAGCGAAGTCAGGGTACGAACACCGGACCGCCAGCATACGAGCGCAGGGATGAAAATAATGCGCGGAACGGATACCAAGGACATGAACGAGGAAAATGGGGACAGCACCGCGGAAGGAACTGGCAGCCGTACCAACAGAGAAGGGATGAATGGCGAAGAAGAAATGGCCCTTACGAACATGAGAGAGAAGGGAGGCGGCCGTGGCACGGAAGGCGAGAAGAAAGGCAGGAGCCCACGCAAGACTATAGACAGGATTGGAATATTCGGTACGAGGAGGCTCAGCGATATTTAAGCGAGTTGGAACAGGAAGCACAGAGAGAAAAATGGAAACATACCATGGAGAACAGGCATAACCCAGATATACAGGGGGCAGAAAGCGAGCTGGTAATGCAAGAGAGAGAGGATCGCAATGGTATCTGACAGCAGGGTGCCGTGCACAAAAAAAAGCTCGGCGGTAGACCAAGAAGACAGTCTCAGGAAGGAGCGAGAGGGAAATAACTGGTTAGTCGCACACATACAGGAATGGGTCGCTACATCAGACGATTTTTTAAATGAGCTCAGTCAACCAAAACAGCAGGGATTACGCAAGTTACCTATTATCATAGCAAGAATCGGTGGAGTCAGGGTCCGGTCTCTCGTGGATACTGGGTCACAACTGTGCCTGGCATCCGAAGCTTTAGTTAAGATGCTAAACAAGCAGAACAAAATACCTACATTACCTGTCCCACAGATAAAAATCAGAGGAGTTATTCCGGAGAAGTCAGCAGTATGCAAATACCAAGTACATCTAGATTTGGATATAATGGGCCATATTTTATCACAGAACTTCCTGGTTATGGCCAACATAAATTTCAACATAATCCTTGGTGCGGATTTCATATGCGACCACCAGGCAGTGATAGACCTGCATGAGAACACAATTACGTTCAAGAACGTGGAAGGGTTAAGCAACGTAAATTTACATATGAACGAGGTGAACGTGGAGCGCGAGGCAGATATGTGGATGCTAGAAACAATACCAGAGGAGGCCGAGAATGAAACGCAGGAGGGACATTCGAACCCGCAACCCATGCACGTTAGGGAACCTACACTGAGAGAGATCTGGAATACGGCCGTGGAAGTTGATGGAGCCGAAGAAACATTTGAGAAGCTATTACAGGAAAAACTGAGCGAGGCCAGGTTGGACAGCGAAGGCAAGGCACGCCTAGAAAATATTTTGAGAGAGCAGGCATCAGCGTTCGACACAATGCCAGGAAAAATTCTAAATTTCCGCTACGCCATGCAGGTGGACGACTGGTCACCATTTAAAAGCAAGCTTTACCCCGTTCCAGAGAAGCACTATCCGGAGGTTAAGAAAATTATTGGGGGAAATGGCGAAAGCAAATATAATCAGAATGACACCTACACCGTATTTAAATGCGATACTTGCAGTGGCGAAACCCAATGGATCTGTGAGGGTGTGTCTCGACAGTCGCACCTTGAATGCACGCCTTATACCTGAGCATGACAAAGCGCCGATAATTAAGGACGTTTTGAAGCGTTTTCGAGGAAAACAGATTTATTCGTCAGTTGACCTCTCGAGCTCTTATTACCATATCGAACTGGAGGAGAAATCACAGTTGCTGACTGGATTTCTGTTCGACAACCAGAGCTGGGTTTTCGCTAGGCTCCCATTTGGTGTCAAGACGGCCGGGTCTGCACTCATTAAGGCTTTGGATCGGAATTTAACAGAAGAGGTTAAGGAAATGACGGTAAGATACGTGGACGATATCTTGCTTGCGTCTAGCACAGCGGAGGAACATATGGTAAATTTAGAGAAACTGTTAAAGAACCTCAACAGGGCAAATTTTAAGATCAATCTCAAGAAGTCGCATTTCTTTCAGCAAGATATTTTATATCTAGGCCATATCATCGATGGAGAAGGAGTTCGACCCAATCCGGCAAAGATTGAAGCAATTAGAAATTTCCCAAGACCAACCAGAGTGAAGCACATCAGAATGTTTTTAGGCATCACAAACTTTTTCCGCGAGAATTGCCCAGGATATACGGAGGTAGTGGCACCACTCCAAGAGCTTCTGAAAAAAAAAAATCGATGGCAGTGGAGCGAGGAGAGCGAGAAGGCATTTGTCGCATCGAAGGAGCTACTAGCAAATAGTGTAAAGCTAGGATATCCAGACTTTACTCGCAAGTTTATCATACAGGCCGATGCGTCTATGATAGGTGTAGGAGCCATGTTATACCAGGAAGATGCCAGCAACCCGCAGAGTCGCATATATCTGGCGTTCTCTAGCCGCAGATTGCGCAAGCACGAGAAGAATTATACAGTCTCAGAGATTGAATTATTGGCGATAATTCATGCCCTCGAACAATGGAGGAAGATTATCTATGGTTTTCCCATAATAATTAGAACTGACCATAAGGCGTTGACGTTTTTGTTTAAGTCGGCTATGGTTTCTGAGAGGCTAAATAGATGGTCAATTTATGCGCAGCAATTTGACCTACAGATGGAATTTTGCCCTGGAAAATTAAACGTGATCCCGGATATTCTAAGCCGGAACCCGGAAGAAGGCGGAAGCACCATGGAAGCAAGTGTCCATCAGATTGAGCTCACGCAGCAAGACCAGGATTTCCTGCGGGAGTTAAGCAACATTCAGGCGGAACAGGAGAAGGAACCGTGGATGGGAATGATTATCAGATATTTCAAGAGGGAATTGGTACCTGGAAGCCCGGAATACCATGAGGCGGAAGCTCGAGCTAATAGTTACAATTATTTCAATAACCTCCTGCATAGATTTGTGGACCAGGACCATACCATGATGAGGATATTGGTTCCTGCCTCTCTCCAGCGAAAGCTAGTGTGGCATGCGCACTATACTTTAGGGCATGCCGGGACAGACAAAACGGAAGCGACACTAGGCGAGGCATTCACGTGGCCAAAAATTAGGAACTCAATATGTTAAGTGTTAAAGACGTGCGATACGTGCCAGAGGGTCAAGCCTAACAATTTCTTGATGAAACAGTACCCGAGACCTTTGTTGCCACAAAAACCATTGGAGCTCGTGGCCATTGACTGTTATGGCACGTTACCTAAGGGGAGAAGATGATGCAGCCACCTTTTGGCCTGTGTGGACGTCTTTTCCAAGTACGTGGTACTTTGCGCCGTCCAGAAAACAAATTCAAAACAGCTGCTAAATCAATTAAGGCATAAAGTCATACCTAGGATGGGGAAACCAGAGTTCATATTGTCGGACCACGGTAGCTACTTCACCAGCGCCGAATTCAAGTGAGGATTAGCGGAGCTAGGGATTAAGCATGTATTAAGTAGTGTCCGTTATCCCCAGTCGAACCCCTCGGAAAGAATTTTTCGTGAAGTATCTAAATTCTGTAAAATCTTCATCCCCGACGCGAATTACAAGTGGGAGGACGCCCTGAAGAAAATAGAGATCTGCATAAATTCCACACGACATGAGTCAACCGGTCAAATACCGAGCGTTCTACACCTGAACGAATATCCAGTGAGATCATGGGAAAGGGTAATAAACTGTCCCATGGATCCTAGACCAGCACCAGCCCTGAGAGTGGAAAGGACAGCTGTGTACCTTAGAAAGCAAGCAGACCGGAGATTGCGCCGGGTACGAGGAAAGCGGTTTCACCGTGCACTGGAATTGGGCGAGTTGGTCCTTGTTAAGCGCCAACCTGTATCTGATCCAGCAGCGAAGGTATTCCATAAATTTATACCACCTTACACGGGCCCGTTCCGCATAATTCGAAATTTGGGAAACAACGCATACAAATTGGAAGAGATCAGTACTGGAAACACTCCCATCTACAACATTTCTAATTTAAAAAAATATTATCCACTGGAACCATACGACGAGCCCAGGGCCGCAGCAGCAAACCATGCCGAGTTAAATTAATAGCAAAACTCTGGAAGAACAGGACAGGTCATGAGACGGTCCTCAGATGTAAACACGGGCCGATGTTTACAACAAGCACCTGATTGCTTCAGGCAAGTGGTGGCCATTGCTCGGAGAAGGAGGGAGAGAGGGGGTAGACATTGTCTAGCACACGCAGGTAGTCCAAAGGAGCCAGAGGTCTGACCTAATCCGGCTGGCATACTAGAGAAGGGAGTGAGACACCCTGTCATTTCAGAGCAACCCAGGAAGGGGGTCCAAAGTAGAGACGGAGGAAAGGAACCTCGTAGCAGCCGTGTGAAGTGCTAAAAATCATGTAATGCTTACCCTGATTTTTAACCTTGTGAGGGAGTAATGAGACCTTATGGCATATTGCATATCCATCTAGTCTCAAGTTTGTGTTTCCAACATTAATTCTATACGCAGACCGGCACAGCAGATGCAGAGTACAGAGGCGGCAAACACTTTTATTGGATATGTGCAAAAACGTGTACGAAGAATAGCAGGAGGGGTGAGTGGTCATAAATGCACTTAGCAGGTTTCCAGGGTGTGCCGAGGGTGTACATGTACCGTGAGAAGACGAGCGAGGGTAGGACAGGCAGGTCGTTGAACGCAGGAATTTGTGTGGGAAAATTGCAGTTTGGCAAGGTCACAGCTCCAAGTTTTGGTACCGCCCAAATGTGACCTACTTAAGAATTAATGACCGGAGAGCAATGAGAGTTGCACGTATGGAAGCGGGAGACACTCAACCTCCCAGAAATGTAATTTGATGCAATTTGGATGTAAGGCTGATTTAATTCAGTCTAAAATGCCTGATGTGGGGGCGTTTCAGCATCAGCCAATGAGTGGATAAGCGTCACCAAGCCGTGTTTGGCGCGTAAATTGGCAGACAATGAGGGATGATTACTGAGTTCATTTGATAAGGAGCCCACGATCGATTCTTGGAAAGGACATCACCAATGAGACATTGAGATTACGACGAGTTCAGTGATATAAGTCAATTCGGGACAGAGCTATTATTTTGGAAAATAAATCTCATATTTCCCCCTCCTACGGCCGGTTATGCCTCAAAAACTTAAATAGCTCCAACTGGGAGAGTGAGGTCAGTCGATTTTGTGATTCTGTCACGGACGCTCCACGTCAGTCGAGTTCGTGATTTGGACTCTGTTAATTTTCATGTCAAATGGTAAATTGAGACAGCGTGGCGTTTTTTTTTGAGATCATGTCTAGATACTATAGCATACGAGTGCGAGTTCTTGTTAGTGGCGAGATAAGACATTGATATGCGCTAGTTCGCGAGTGCAAGTTCGGCTGAGAAATAGGCTAGCCATTGCGCTAGGTAAACATATAAGTTGTGTCGATAGGAGCTACGGAGGACAATCTGGATGAATTGAGTAGTTCAGATGGTAGCATTTAGAATGATAGGATTATCGGCCTGGAACAGTGAGTGCGAGTTACTTTCTTGAATGTCGCATTAAAAAAAATTGTGTATTTCTGTGTTCTTCGTTACCACGAGGTACCCGAAGCAAGAGGAAGCTGATGCCGAGATTGGAACAATGGGAGGATCTTCAATTGTGGAATTCGTCATGCGTGGAATGATGGCGTAAACCCAAAACCTTGGGGCACGCTGCGATGATGGAGAAAATCTGGGACCCAGGAATAGTGATAAGTACAGCAAATTATCTTGCATAATTTAGTTGGGGGTGTACGGATCAGCATAAGTGCAATGGCTGTGTACATATTCAATTTCTTAATGTTAGTTATGCTTTTGTTGTTGTGTTCGTTGATACGACGTGCGTGTAAATATGTATCGTGTGGTCATGGTTTTCAATGTAGTTTGGGGAGATTATCATTCAGGGGAAATCTGGCCATCAGCTACTGTCACTGTAGATACATTTTCAGTTGAGAAGATGGGGGAGAGTTTGTACAATGGTCGTAAGCAAACCAGAGCATATTGAATATTTTGTGGTAAATCAGGTTCGTGGATCGCCTGTGGTAAGTTCTACCAGGTAATGGTTTTTGTTGGAATCTTCGATTGGTGACGGACAAGGCAGGCAAACCCGGCGATTTGAGATATTTAAATTGGAGTATGGCTGGATGTACTGATGCGTATTGGTAAGTCGTGGATGTTCAGAACCACGTAAGTATCTTGGTAATTCCGTGAACGAGGTAATTCCCACGAGGTAAAAATCACGGCCGTGGTGCTGGGGTCGGTCTGACGCCCGTAGGCAGCGTGCTAAGTGATGATTCTGCGAGGCTTGTTGAATTGGGCTATAGTGAGCTCATGCTTCAGTCAGTATACGTCAGCTGTGGAGGGAGTGAAAGCAGGTAGCCATTCCTCGCCGCGGGGTGCTTTGCTTGGGCTTGAGTTCTGTCCGAGGTTAATTGGTAAAAGTTAAAATGGCTGGTTTGTTTACATATTTTATTGTTGATTCTGGGATTTTGGTCTGTTGTGTTTTGATTTTATTTGTGAACCCACGTTACTAGTGTATCAGATTTTGTACCCTCTGGGTGGCCGCTAGACGGTATTAATGGATGTCTTGATAAATGTTTCACACGGGAACTGTTGTATGTGAATGAGGTAGGCACGTTGTATCTTAATGTAGTGTTTGTGTGGCCGCACTGCATGCTGACCGTACACGACTCTAATGGAGGTCGTGAAGGGAGGTCTGTTTGCCAAACGGAACGGTCTCGTCTGTACGATTCACTTTTTCCAAATAGAGAGCGTTAAAATGAGGTTCCAGCATGTAAAATTCAGTTGATTCGATGCTCCGTTGGAGTGTATAGTGTTATGATCTGATTAACGTAATGATTCATTTCTGATGGCATTAATTTAGTCTTTTGTTGTTCCAATTTGAACTCACCTGGGGTGAGAGTGCGCCACTTTGATTTTTTTGATTTTATTTTATTTGGATTTGTTTTATTTGGAGTTCCATGATCCTGCAGTGTTTGATCAGGGGAAGCTGAGGCTTTGCCCGAACAAATTAGATTTAAGGTACCCTGGTTGTACCATCTCTGTGGACTTTATGGCAGAGAAGGATAGTGATGAAGCAGTTTATTTGTTGAGGTTCTACGTTGTTTATTAAGGGATTGTTTTTGTTTTGTTTTGTAGTTCTTCTAAGAATAAATTTTTGTTTCCTTGTTCCCCTGGCATATGATTTATAGTTTTAAGTTCCCATGATCCAAATTTTCGAATTCCTAGGATGTAAAGTGTTAATTAGCCACCGAACGAGCCGCGCCTGAGATAAGATTCAGCAACCTAGAAGGCCTTTGGAAGGGTATAGCATATGATAAGAGTGGAGTTTACCTGAACCGAAGTAAAACATTCTTAAACTACTGAAATTAGCCAAGATACCTGTATTAATGGTATCTGGAGATGATATAGTAATAGATGTTTACTCCTCCGCTGTCTGTAACCCGCCCAGCCTTGCTAAATAGGATCACGACTTATAGAGATGAAATTCCAGCTGACTCCGCCATTTTTAGCATCGTGTACAGTATTGCCAACCCCACGCATCAGGTACTATATCACATCCATCAGACCAATGTTTTTTTGCCTAGACCTATAATAATTGTTAGGTAGCTTATATACACACCCCTGGTTTTTGTCACGCACAGTGGGGGTAGTCATTCATCAATAATCTTTATCCAAGCCGATGGTTGTGCCAATTATTTCTTTTTTCACATAATTACAATGTTATGTGTGTCGTGTGACATGTTAGCAACGCCATATGATGTCAATTTGTCGGCCACAAACATCTGCCGTCGTCGAAGGAGCTACAAATAAAAACCTTCTTGACTGTATATTAGTGATATTTGACAGTATACTTAATCTGCAACAGTGATATTTGACAGTATTTTCAATTCTTAATGACTCCCAAAAAGTATGTGAATGGTATATGTTCAATAATCTACCATGTTCTCGTTTGGTTCCGGTTCTTGTAAACTCCACAATTAATGACATATTCTTGGAACCGATGATAGTCTTTAGAAACGTTTAAAAACCCTTTTTTCTTTTTCTTTTTAAGTTCTGATACCATTTAGTTGGGATGAAATCCTGCAGCGTAGCCATGCTCGTTAAGTCATGCACTGTGGTCGTGATAGGCACCTGCAGCAAGTCGAGAAATCAACGGTTTATCCTGGCATTGACAGATGCTATCCTGAATGTGAATTTTCGACACTCCGTTGGGACAAATGCTGGGATTGTACCGTACCATATTTCAAATCCTGGGGCACTATTCCATCCTTGTCCCGAATATATTTACACATACTACGGTACTACACTCATCACAGAAAAGTGATACACCTTAGTTCCTCGGGCTGATGAACACAATGTCCCAGGCTATAGAAATGAGAAATACATATTGGTATGATCAAACTATGATGCTTACATATTGAGGCCGATTGTTTGAATGCCTACTTGGATGTTTTTTTATTATCGATTTTTTTCTCCAGCCGTTACATATTCACGTTGATATGTTACTTAATACAATAGTTGTAACTTACTATGGATCCATATTTCTTGACATTTATGTCATAGATACCTCAGCTTGTAACTGCATAACCAATTTGTTACCCAGATGAGAAACTAGGATGGCTGGCATATTCCTGACAATGTTCATGTCAAGGTTGTCAAAAACAACATAAACGCCTAATATTGGGAGCATTGAAGTTACTGTTTCAGAACAAATTATCACTGTGAGCTGTTTTAACATGCATGGACATTGGTGTCTGCTGCAAAACCATGTTATCAAGGATTGTTGTTGTTGCTGCTTGAATCAACTTGTGTTCAAATGCCGGCATTCAGCTGTGCACTTGACCTTGAGAGGTAGGAGTTAGGTGTAGAGAGGTGCGGGAAGCACGCCGAATACTTCCCTATCTGAGAACATTGACGCGTGTGGCAGTAGGTTGTCACAATCAGAAACAGACACACTCAGTGTGACAAGTGTTTTAAGTTGCAGTAGTATACCGGGAGAGTGGGGTGGGGGAGTACAGAACTACCTTCCCGGTAACTGTATGTATAGGTTGTATGTAGTGGTATATGCATTTGTAGGATTGGGAAGGAGGCAGTCATGGCCTTAATTTAGGAACCATCATTTGGGTGGATCACTGTGGTATGAACTAACCCAAACACTTCTCAATTTTGCATGTTCCAAACAGATTAGAATTAATTTTTTGTGTGCAATAAAACCCAGGACCTTTAGGACATGGGTCTCAATTTGTAGGCTACTCCTGAGATCACTGAAAGCGTCTCATGTTTCAAGGATACCAAACAATGTTGACACATGTAAATCTATGAACAAGGGACTAATCACATTCCTTTCCATATACTTTACCATTTTGTGCCATACTAGTAGGCCTACTGTTTTAAGGTGTAGCACGTTTTGTGTTCCTTAGGATATGCAGTTATTCGAGCGTAAGGACATGAGCGAGAAGCTGGTATTCAGAAAGGTGTAAGGCAAGGCCGCAACTTATCACTTATACTTTTCAATCTATACATTGAACACGCAATGAAGAAAATTGGAGAAAAATTGAAAGTAGGAGTAAAGATTCAAGGAGAAATAATTTCAACTCTGAGATTTGCTGATGACATCGTCATCTTAGCTGACACATCAGAGGATTTGAATGAGTTTATAAATGGTCTGGAATTTGTCTTGAGGAAAGAATTCATGATGAAAAGAAATCACTGAAATAACTGAAATCTTCCATGCCCATTTACAGCATATTTCCTTGAGAAGCTTAGCCTGCATACTTCCATGTCTAGTGTCTTTTAAGTTACATTTCACATTTATTGGATTTATAGCTTGATGTCTGTATTCTTACAGATCTGTTCACTGGATCCAGGTGAACAGCAAGTTGCATGAAGCAGAACTGGACGAGAATGCAATTTCAATAGTGTCATTCTTTCTATACTAGGCCTATACATATACAACAAATTTATTTTTACATTGTGTAATGCAAAATAATAATGTTTCAATCACCTATGGTTTTCATTTATCTTTCTCCTTCCTTGTCATATCACATTTGCAAGAGGGTCATGGGATTCAAAAAGAATTTGGAACCTGTGTAGGATAGCGGGTAGGGGTGATCATTTAAATTATTCTGTAGTCAGATTTGGAGGTTATGTAGGTTAGGACGAAAAAGGGGGCGGGTATGATATGTGCTCTGGAATTTGGAGGTTAAGTCAGCAGACATGACTCGATATTTCATTATATTTTGCATTCAACTAATAAAACGTGTTAGATAATTTATTTTAAGGTGTATAATTGATGAACTAACGACAATACATAATTATAATTATCAAAATATATAGCCACATAAGTACTTTTACTGCCAACATTACAAAGTGGACAACAAATTTCATAATTTATCAGTATATTGTTGATGGCTTGTGATACATTTTGTCAGAGCTTATATTGTCAAAGGTAAAAGCTATTAATGTTTATTGATCCACAAAGGGACTAGCTCTGCGTAATATTCATAAACATAAGCTGATATCTTAAAGATTTAGTTCCTTATGTTTCCCCTACCGAAGATAAATGATTGTTTTTTTGAAGCCGGATTTGGGCGGATTGAATTAATGTAATAAGGCACACAAATTGTGCATATAAAGATATTACATTTCATGTAAACATAAGTCTATTATAGGCCTATTTCGCTTTGTGCATTCCACAACATGGTAACGAGGACAAGTCGAATCACACAGTGCACACACACAACTATCGTCAGGTTCATGAAAGATCTTAGTTTTGCAGAGTTTATGGTGGTATCCTTGAACTGCCATAGCATTGACAAAATGTCGGAGATCCTGGTTAGTATTAGTCCAAATCCTATTCGTCATTGCTTCAGTCGAGTAGAAGTCAATACAAATGTCATTCCTTTTGGCCAATCTTTCGTCCAAGAGTTTCTTCCAATTGTCCGTATAAGGTAGTGCGATCTTGAATCTCAAATCTTCAATTAAAAAGTCTCATTTGCAAGTTCATAAACCAGTATTGATCTAGTAAATTTCAATACACAGAGGGTTTTGGATTTATCGAAAGCATTTGATGTTGTTGACCATAAAATCCTCCTTACAAAACTAAATCAATATGGTATTAGAGGTCTAGCTAATAAATGGATAGAGTCTTACTTAACAAGGCGTAAACAAATAGTAAGCTTGAGACTCAAGGGTGATGGAACCAGATTACTTAATGAAACATTGCCCAATGACGGAATTATTAAATTTGGAGTACCCCAAGGATCGGTTTTGGGCCCTCTACTCTTTTTTCTATATACCAATGATATAACACAGAACGTTTGTTCTCATAAGGAAATTTTGTTTGCGGACGATACAACACTCGTAATAAAAGGTGAAACTAAGCAGGTCTTACAGCAGTCTGCTGACTCCGTTACAGAAGAGTTAACCAAATGGTCACAAGATAATCACCTCATAATAAACTATAAAAAACATTATCTCTAAATTTCCAGACTATACAGAATAGGAATCCTGCGAAGCCCAATATAACATTAAATGGTCATCAAATTGAAAATAAATCAGAAACAACGTTTTTAGGACTATGGATACAACATGATTTGAAATGGAATAAACATATACAATATCTGAATACTAAACTGACCTCGATGTGCTTTGCGTTACGTATTTTGAAAACTTGCACAAGCATGCACACATTAAGAAATACTTATTTTGCTTATTTCCATTCATACTTAAGATATGGGGTCATATTTTGGGGTATGTCACCAGATGCACTAAGCACGTTTAGGATACAAAGGAGGGCGATTAGAATTATGGCAAATGTAAACACTAGAGAATCATGCAGACCTCTGTTTAAAGAGTTTAACATTCTCCCACTGCCCTGCATTCATATCTTTGAAAGTAATATGTTTTTAAAACGAATTTAATGAATAAAGACGTTTTTCTTAAAACAAACAATGATGTGCATAGGCATAACATAAGACAAAATCAAAACATTCATATTTCACACTCACTCACACACACACACACACACACACACACACACACACACACACACACACACACACACACACACACACACACACACACACACACACACACACACACACACACACACACACAAGCATATATCAAAAAGGAACTTTTCACACAGGAGTTAAATTATGCAATAAACTACCCCAGTATATAAAATTTGCCCCAAAATAAAAACCTTTGAAAGAATGTTGAAAGCTTATCTGCAGTGCCATTGTTTTTACTCTGTAGTTGAATATCTTAGTGTATAGAAACGATGAAATCTATAATTATATTTTACTTTTCTATTTTAATTGTAATACCTAGCTGTAAGTTGTTGTATTCATAGAATTAAGTTTTCGTATTGTAATAATAGAGTAAGGTGTAAATAGTTGTCCAATAAGATTGTATCTCTTAAGATCTGTTATTATAATAAGTTATAAATAGCTATTGTATTAGTAATATACAAGAAAGTTATTTTATTTTATAGATGTAATTACTGACGTGTCCTATATCAAAATGTATTCTATACATGTAATTACTCAAATGGATTAATAAAAATCTAATTTAATCTAATCTAATCTAAAGGGTTGTCTTTAAATAACGGGCTTTGATTTTTTCTAAAGTGTGGGTCATTCTTCGTTAGTTTATCCCAAATGATTTCCAGACCATATGCTAAAATAGGAATTATTTTTACGTCAAACAAGATCATGGCCGTCTTAAGAGATAATCTATTTAAATTCTTGATGTCAAAAATTGCTTTCATAGCTGTAGCAGCACGTAGCCTAATATGAAGCCTAAAAGAGTTTACTGTCGTTTGTATCGTCAAGCGTAGATATTTAAACTGTTTACATTGTGTAATGTCTCCGCTTTATAGGTCACTTTGTCCCTTGAAGATACTCGCCCTCCCTTCCTGAAAATCATGTAATCAGTCTTTTCAATGTTCACTTGCAATTCGTTTGTATCTGTCCACTTCTCTAATGCATCCAATGCCTTTTGTAGCTCTTGAACATCATGTGATCCTAGAACCATATCGTCAGCATACAAATACATGGTTACATCGTTTGACACATTTTTTATCGCTTAAACCATATTATACATAGCTACATTAAACAATAAAGGGTTAAGAGGGTCACCCTGTAGAACGCCATTTGTCTGCGTGATTGTCTGGGCGGATTTAAGGAAAATTATTTAACATGGGACCTGGGACTCTGGTATTACATTCTCTTTGCTGTCAATCGCCTGATTGTTATGATGACTGCATTGCTCAAACATTTGTGTGTGTGCTACGTATCAGATTACTCAAATTTATAATTATTATTGTCATTAATATTATTTCTAATTAGGCTATTTGTCATAACGGAATGGTGAAATGGTCAAGCATACATTGATAATCTGACGATAAATGCGGCACTTAAAAGATTTCATAGCGATCCTGAAAGGTAAGTTGTAAAATGATATAATCTTTCCATATATACTGGTATATTCTCATATTTCTCAAGAGTTAATGAAATATTTGCTGCTCTTTCTTTTCTGCATTTGGCATCCTTGATGATCGAAGTCGTCAACGATTTGATATAGCCTAAGTTATAGGTGGCAATATGCAAATGCCTACCATATTTACGAATAACTTGCAATAACTGACAGGAAGGGATCAAGGATTTATGGAAATGTGCATATCTTTCATATTTATTATTTTTCGCAGGTGCCAGACATGGGTCCAGAATTGTGGCAATCCTGATATGCTGTTACTTCTTTCAGGGAAGCTATCTCAGCTGCGTTACCTATGCCATGCCCTTTTTGATCAACAGTATTTATGGGACAAATATCTATAAATAAATTTAGCGAGAATGCTCTTGTTGCTATCAAATCTATAACAGCATCTGCTTTATAATAATAATAATTACATTTATTTATTTATTTCACGCTCAAAAACAAACATTTGTCTCGGAATTTTTAACACTACTAACAATACCAAAGGAAAAACTTACAGACTAAACCATAGAGTCAAGTCTCAAAACTATTTCATATTTTATCCACTAGGGGATTTCATATTTTATCCACTAGGGGATTTCATATTTTATCCGCTAGGGGCACCTACACCACTCCCCCTCCAGTAACATAGTTACGAAACAAAATTATATTACATAAATACATGTTTAAAAAAATTATATATGTGCACTAGGAAATTACATATTTACAATTTGTCTACTGTAGGTAACGATCTGGGAACCTGACCGTCCTTCCGCATCGAGACTTAAATAAATATAGCCTAGATAATCCCATAAGGGCAAAGGCCTCCTGCGAACAGGGACGTGCTCAGGTTTAAACTCGTTAGGCGAGCAAGTCCTAAGGAGTTGTGTACAAGTTTTTACTCCACTTGCTACACTTCACTATAGTTAACTTCACTAACACTACATTTCACTTCACTTTACGTGCATTGTTTGGCTTGTTACAGGTTGCAGAAGTGTATCTTTCATGTCATAGGTGTGCTGTCTACCAGGATCTTTCATTGTTGAAGCTCTCCTTCTCTTCCCTTCTTATAGTTCCATACGTCTCCATTCTTGTCTCTCCCTTGCTATCCTCGTCCAGTGTTTGCCTGTCTTCCTTACGATTGAGTCATCCCAGCGGGTCCTCTGTCTACCCACGTTCCTTCTTCCTGTCCTGGGGTCCCATATCGTTAGTTTGTGCGTCCATCGATCGTCTTTCATTCTGGCCACGTGGCCTCCCCACTTCCATTTTAGCCTGTCAGCTGTTGTCACGGCATCTTTCATGGCAGTTCTTCTTCTTATCTCCTCGTTTCGTAATCTGTCCCTCAAGGAAACTTCAAGGATCTTCCGTTCCATTTTGCGTTGACATACCCGGATTGTTTGCCTTTGCTTCTCTGTTAACGCCCAGGTTTGACAGCCGTATAGCAGTACCGGCATTACACACTTTTCTAGCACTTCTGACTTTAGACTTATTTTCTGGGATTTGTCCATCAATATAAATTTTAAGGACCAGAACTTCTTCCATGTTTGTCCAACTCGTCTCTTGATTTCCTTCTCCTGGGAGCAGTCAAATGACAGGTTTTGTCCAAGGTAGACGTATTCCTGTGTGTACGCTAGTGGTTTGCCATTGATGAGGATTTGTACTTCCAGTGAGTTGGTCATCAGTTTTGTTTTTAGGGGGTTCATAGATAAACCTACTTCTTTACTGACAGTGTCCAGGTCCGCTAGCATTTGTTCCAAGTCTGTTGCCGATTTTGCTAGCAGTGCAATATCGTCTGCGAACCGTAAGTGTGTCAGCCTTTCCCCGTTTATTTCGATGCCGTATTTGTTGTCCCATTCCAACTTCCTAAATTGGTTCTCCAGTAGGCATGTGAACAACTTTGGTGAGAGGGGGTCGCCTTGTTTCACGCCTCTCTCTAAGTTGATGTTCGCACCCTCCCTCTCCGTTCTTACCCTCGCTTGGCAGCCTTCGTAGAGCTTTTCCAGTAGTCTGACATATCTCTTTTGTATGCCTTGGCTTCTCAATGCCTCTAGCACACAACTATGTTCCACAGAATCGAAGGCTTTGTTATAGTCTACGAATGCAATGTATAGTTCGAGTTTAAATTCCTGCGTTTTTTCCAAGAGCTGGTTCATTGCTTGCAGGTGGTCAATTGTGCTAAAGCCTGCCCTGAAACCAGCTTGTTCCACTGCTTGGTTTTCATCTAGTAGTTTAGACATCCTTCTAGTCATGATTTTCGTGAAAAGTTTGTAGAGACTGGCCATTAAACTGATTGGTCTGTAGTTATTAATGTCATCTTTAGCGCCTTTCTTGTGAAGCAGAACAATAACACTCTGTTTCCATTCGGTTGGAATTTCTTCTGTTTCAAGTATCATGTTGAATAGCCTTGTTATCACTTCTATGAGATCCTCACCACCCATTTTCAGATATTCGTTGTAGATGGCATCCTCTCCGGGGCATTTCTCGTTTTTCGCCTCCTTTATTGCTGCTCTGACTTCACTGGTCATGATGGGAGGAATTTCTTCGTCGTGTAGTGCCTCCAGCCCCTTATCACTTTGGTCTGAGTCTCTTCTCTGGTGTGTACTGGAGTACAGCTCTCTGTAGAAGTCTGTGGCCTGTTTCGTTATTTCCTCCCTTGTTGCTTGTCTTTTACCTCTTTTGTCTTTCACTCCAAGCATCCATTGTTTGTCTGGTGCTAGTTCTTTTCTCATCTTTCGTATTGATTTTGATTCTTCTGCGTACTTTCTGATGATTTCTGTGTTGTGGTCTCTAATGTGCTTTCTAATTTCCCTTTTTGTGGGCTTATTAAGCTGCCCGTACTCTAACTTTTTCTGGTTGTTATCTACAGCTTGTGCTTTCAATATTTCCCTTTCCTCGATTAGGCGTTTGGTACTGTCTTTTAGCTTATCGCGTCGTCCCTTCTTACTTCTTGGTATTGCTGAGTTGTTAGATGCAGATGTTATACATTTTATGAGTTCTGTGTAGAGGTGCTGTGTGCTTAGGTGGTTTTGTTGCTTCAGGTGATTTAGATTTTGCTGGATTTCTTGGGCGTATTCGGTCTGGTTGATCTGTCCAGGGCTAGTTATCCTGGTCTTGAAGTATGGCCGTCTATTCTTCTTTATTGTTAGCTTTAAGCGCACCATTCTATGGTCGGTGTCGAATTTTAGCCCGTTGATCACTTGAATATCCTTTACTTCCTTTAAGTTGTCGGTAAGTATAAAGTCAATTTCGTTTTTTGTCCTGCCGTTCGGGCCTCTCCATGTCCATCTACTCTCTGGCATTTTCTTGAAGAAGGTGTTCACAATTTTCATGTTGTGTCCTTGAGCAAACTGGATCAATCTGTCTCCTCTCCCATTTCTAATTCCGTATCCGAATGGTCCCATAGGTGCTTCGTCTGTATGTTCCTTGATTCCCACTTTACTGTTAAAGTCCCCCATTACAAACGTTCTTTGTGTTTTGAAGTTGTCCAGCGAGACTTAGTAGTCACTAATTGCTGCGTTTTGTCAGGAGGATTTGATTTTCCCTTTGGAGGGCTGGGGCTTTGAGAAGCTGCTGGTGGTCTTTCACTATAAAGGTACGATTTGGATCCTCGCCGCCAAGGAGGCATGCTGCCGCTTCAAAGGCGGCGCTACCTGGGCAGTTGTGGTGTTTTCGTTCCTCGCTGCCTGGGCAGCGCGGCAGAGGTTCAGTAGGCTGTTTACATTGATGAAATTTAATAGAGGTACGATTATCATGTGTAGTGCCGCTACTCAAAAGGGAATTGGATGAGTATTGTAGGAAGAGGAAGACGATGACAACTTAATTCTAGCCCTATTGATGCGAAAACGAAAAAGGAAAGCCATGAAAGAGGTCTACAAAACCCGAGAGAGCGAGGGGTGCTTTAAAATATTGCGAAATATTGCATCATACAAAACTGGGTATTTGGATACGAGTTTTTCGTCATCTGCCGCTAAAGACGACATTGTTGATACAAAGGCACGCGGCTGGGAAATGTACGCCACAGGACATCAATAATAATAGAAGTAAGTTAATAGACGCAAGATAAAGCATGGCAAAAACAATCTACTGCAGCACACCTAATGGTATGGCGGTCAAGTATGAAAATATTGGCTCCCAAGCATTTTAAAGTTTTTATTTTTATTTAGGCCAAACCGGGTCACTCCAATCCTCACTTAATTTAGCCTAAGGACATATTTCCGTTACATAAAATTGGTCTAAAATTAAATGAAAAGTCATTTAAAAGTTCTTTAGATGCCGTATTATTTGAATAATTAACTTTTGGGCCTTAAAAAGGCAAAAGATACAATTATTTTCTAATAATTGGTACGGGCAAATTAGTGACAAGTCGAGAAATCTAGCGGACTTCTATGAATCGCCATTTTGGATAGCTGTTTTATGCTCCATTTCCGGGCTTTGTATAATTTCATTGCCCAAAGTGCGGCGCCGCAGAGCCGGCAGACCGGTCCGGGCGGAGAGATTGCATTTTCTAGTTCACTTTTAGCATTAGAGAGCGATGCGGCTTCTTGATTGGCTGTTCCTACAAAACACGACTGCAGCAAGGGCTGTGATTAGTCAGTGTAGTTATAGAGTGGAACCTATCAACGATGTCGTTCCAGGTTTGAACAAAATATGTAGAACTTCCACTGTTTTAACTTCGTATTTTCTTGGTATTTTCATAAATTGTAATTCGCCTAGCAATAGTTGCATTGTCCCTAGGCCATAAGTATTTCCATATCTTCTTAAGTCAAGAATTGCGGTGAATGGCAAGCTCATCTTTCGGCCCCGTGGTTGCCATTCATGCCATTTAGGCCGTCGGAAATGAAATATTTTGAGCCACCTGCCACCTCCCTGCAATTCTTGATCGGGAGTGGATGATAAGCTACTTCCGCGTTCGTACAGAGTAAATGAGCTAATCGATGAAAAATATTCTGATAATGATTCTTCTTGACTTAAGAAGATACGGAAACACTTATGGCCCAGGAACAATGATCATCCAACTATTGCTTGGCGCATTACAATTTATACGGGTACCTAGAAAATAGGAAGTTAGAACAGCGGGAGTTCTACATATTTTTTCAAACCTGGAACGACATCGCTGATAGGCTCCACCCTATAACTTCGCTGACTAATCACAGCCCTTGCTGCAGACGTGTTTCGTCAGAATAGCCAATTAGGAAGCCGTGTCCTTCTCCAATGCTAAAAGTGAACTAGAAAATGCAATCTCGCGTCCGGGCGCGGCTGGGCGGTCACGCTGCACAGGCAGCGCTGCTTAGGCAGCGGCGGCGGAGTTCGAAATGTATCCCGTCTAAATACACGTGGAGCGGTAGTGAGCTCCCGCCGCCATGACAGCGTGCCGCCTTGGCGGCGAGGATCCAAATCGTACCTTTATGTGGCAGAAGTTTGCTCATCTTCTGTTAAACTGTAAGCTGGTTTCAGACGATCGATGGAAACATTTACTGTCCTGTTCCTTATAATAACAGTAAAATATTTGTCAGTCTTCGTAACCATCTTGAAAGGACCTGCATATGGGGGTTGTAACGGTTTCTTCACTTTGTCCACTCTCACAAACACATGGGTACAATCCCTTAATTTTTTATGGATGAACACAGCTTTGGAAGTTTTGTGTTTCACTTCCATGGGTCGTAGTTGTTGCATGTATTGCTGCAGGTTGGAAACAAAGGTTGATGGTTCAATATGAGTTTCGGAGTCACTGAATAATTCTCCAGGAAGTCTTATATTAGTGCCGTATACCATCTGTGCAATTGAGCTATCGGAGTCCTCACGGAGGGAAGTACGAAGCCCTAACAACACTGTAGGGAGGGTGTCCGTCCACTTGATAGAGTTGAGAGCTTTAATCGCTATTTTAATCGTTCGGTGCAAGCGTTCGAATTTTCCATTATATTGCGGATGATGAGGCGTTTGCGTTTGAGTTTCACACCATACAATGCAGAAAGTTCCTTAAAAGTAGTGGAGTAGTGGTGCTTCTACTTCACTCCAGAACCCTCCTTGCCCCACTACTAAGCCTCAGCCATGTTAAATAATTAATATCTCTTGAACGCATGGTCGGATGTTGACAAATGAGGTGTCATTTGACTCGAGCTGACGTCCTCTTTCCTATGGACCACTCGTTATATTTTTGAATTTTTTTGAAAATTTTTGTTTACGAAAGTAGGTGATAGTTTGAGAACCAAACATGATACAACGTTGTACCATGGCTCAAATGAATGGTCATTATGACCTTTATTTTTTAATACAACTTTTTTATTTTTTATGTTTTTGAAAACCCTCGAATTTTGAAAATCCTATATTTTGGAAACTAGCAATTCAACAAAAAAAATATGTTTGACGTAAATCAATGGTCACTACGCCCTCTACCCCCCAAAACATTTCTAGTCTCTAGGATAAAAACCTGACAGTAGTGCGGTAAGGGGGAGCTGCTACACTTAGGAAGTTGTGAGCCCCTGCGAACTTGGAATGGAAGGAGTCATGCTAGGAGGGCGTGCTTGGATTCGTTTTTTTCGTCTCATTGCGCTCTTTACGGGAATGTAGGTGTCGAAAAGGTGAAATGTTGAGAACATGGTTTTTTGGGGTTAAAACGTGATTTTAGACTTTTTGCTATATCACGCGAACCAATCATGCCAGAGGCGTGTACGACGGGTCCAAGGACTCGAGATGACGTTCTCTTTTCTATGGACCAGTCGTTATATTTTTTAAAAATTTGGAAACTCGATTTTGGGGTAAACACGAGTTTTTTTTGTGATTTTTGCCGATATTTCACGAACCAATAACGCTAGAGACGTGTACGAGGTTCATTTTTATCGTCGCGTTGTTTTCTTGCCGAGGATGTTCGTGTTGAGCAGGAATGAAAAACCATGTTGAGGTAAAACCGTGATTTTAGACTTTTTGCTCTATCTCGCAAACCCATAACGCTAGAGACGTATTCGAGGGGTCGTAGGACTCGGGCTAACGCCCCCTTTTTGAAACTTATGTTTGACATTTTGACAAAGGGCCCAACGCCATACATGTTGAAAAAAAAATCTTTACCTGTTTAAAATGTTCATGATGCGTGGTGGTTAAAAGAGACGATACGGCTGGGAACGTGTTCCAACGAGGCTATTACTGGCCACGGTGGTGATAGACCAATACAGTATTCGCTATTTCGATGAGACGGCGGGTCGAGGGTTCGTTTTCCGATTTTTCCTATGATGGAATTCCTAATTCCAAAACCCCTGAAGGGGGTCTTTAACATGTAAACGATTATGAGTGACATGACAAATGATAATTCCTTGATCAGATGAAGCTGGCTTTAGATAGAACAAACAGAACTTGGTTATATGTTGCTTGAAGTGAGTATAGAAAACAAACTTGCTGGGACAGACTGACAGGATGTGGATGTTATTTGAGCTTATTGGGATGCATTGACCTGACTTGACAACAGGGCAATGAAAAAAGCACAGAGATGCTGAGGACACTTGAAGGTCAAACGATATGGCAACCATGGTGGGAGGGGGAAGCGAGGATGATGTCGCCGATCATGTTCAATGTTCAATGGATGAATTTATATTTTGCGAAGCATTGTTCGGAGAGGGTCATGTGACGACTTGTTTTAAGGGTATTTACTTTTCCGATCTTTCCTATGGTGGACTCATTGATTGAAATAATCCAAAACTGCTAGGGCATGGCCTCGAGATTTTATAAACCGATAATGGGATTTTGACATACAAGGTCCACTTAGAACTTGACATGATGTCATTCTTTTTATGGCTTATGAATTTCCCCCAAAAAGACCCAAAACAACAAGATCATGGACTTTTGCTTTTCTTAATATATTGCAAACCCATAATGTTAGATGTTTACTGTGAGTAACGAAACCTAGCTAGGTAAAGAAAGAATTATTGTAGGCTACATGTATGGTGACTGACACGTCTTTGACCATTGGAACTTGTTTTCAGATCTGACTGTAGTAGATAGGGAGTATAGGTAGTAGGCATGGCTTGACAAACGGTGTACACAAAATTCAATTTATCGATTCAAGAATTAAGAGTAGACTATCATTAATTAATTGGTTAAAGAGTGTAGCTAAAAATAAAAAATGGTGACTACATTAAACTAAACTGAACCAAGTCGAATCAAACCCAACTGAACCAAACCAAGCCAAAAGCAAACCAAACCTAATCAAGAACAAGCCAAGGGCATAAGTGTAAAACTTGTGGGGGAATGCAGTCATTGGCAATGTCCAAAGGAAGGGATAACGCTCTACCTTTAGAGGGTAAGGTAAAGCTAGCGCATGGTGCTAATGCATATTCCCAAGTACATGAACCACACACACACAACTATCCTATGCTGTTTTTATGAGTTGACTGTTAAAACTTACTCAGTGGTTACTGAGCAAGATGGTCGCTACACACAACAAGCTTTAAATACTTGAGGCTATTAATCTACACACACACACACGCTTGTTCTAAACTAAACTGTCTTGCTGGCAGTGCTCACACAGTAGGCAAATGACAGAAATGCTTGGCTAACAGAAATACAATCATTTTCGGTTGCCTAATGTTACCAGCTATCCATTACGTGCTATAGTGGTGAGCACATGTGCCTCTTGCACTGTAGATCGTAACTCGATTTCTAGCTCTAAGGCCTAGAACGAATCAAACTAAGAAAGAAGGGTATGGTGACGCAGTGGTTAAACTGTTAGCCTTTCACTAAGGTAGACTAGGGTTTGATTTTAGGTTAATATACATGTCATGAACAAACAAACAAACAAACAAACAAACAAACAAACAAACAAACAAACAAAAAAGCAGAGATAATGTTTAAAACTGATTACACTTTCAAATTATTACTTAGATTACAAATACAAAGGTGGACTGGGTTTGATATACAGTTAATGCTGTCTATCGCATACTAGCCTGTAAGAAAGCCAAACAAGCAAAAGGCGTAGGTAGAGCAGTGGTAAAATCGCTATGTGTAGAGAACTACCTAACGGTTTTATGAACTGGCAAAGGAATGTCGCATAAACAGTGCAGGATACAATCCAGCAACCATAATTTTTATCTTGTGGAACAGAGAAAACATATATATATATATATATATTTAGAGAGATATAGAAAGCTTATGTATAAATGGGTAGCATTGATTGTTTGACCAGAGAAAATACGGTGAGGTAGAGTGGGGAGAGGGAGAATTAACACTTATATATGAATGGTAAACAGTATCTTTGTTTTTTTCAATAGTTTTGTTTTTCAAATACAGTGGTAGATAGCCGTTATTTTGTAAAACATTCTTACTTGCAGTAGTAATAAGCCTATACGGTTCCGCTAACACACATAGACAGACTGTACTATTGCCATGGTCAAGCACTCACATTAAGATCATTTACAAAAACATAAAATGAAAAATAAAAAGTCTTGTTTTGGAAATATCGTTTTTCAACAGACACAAAAGAAATAAAAAATGTGTAAACAGCAAAATGGAAAATCCATGTTTCCATATAGACAAAAATTAAAAACCTTAAACGAACATTTAAAAAAATATATGTACAAATGGGAAATTGACAAATGCGTAAATATGAAAATGGGAAATCCATGTTTCCATATCATGAAATTGAAAAAAACATCAAACTGTCAATTAAAAAATGCAAATGGAAAACTGACAAATTGCAATGTGTGAAATGTGAAATTGAACAAATGGCTATCATTATTTTAAAAACTAAAAAAAAAAACACGGTGCTGTATGGTTGAGGTGTGAATCAAACCCTCTCTACTTATTTTGGACAACCCGAGACTGAGTATACTTGTTTTAGTCCTCATACCACTTTTAAAATTTTGTATTAAAGCTAGGAATTGAACCCAAGAGCTTGTAGGGGGAGACCAGGGTAAGAATATGTTAAACAGATAGTCTTAATTGTAGGGTGTGGTAGCTATATAGAGATGAAACGATTAGCTCGGGACAGGGGCATTGAGATCTGCAGCAAACCAGTCAAACGACTAAAGACTCAAACAACAACATGTAAGCTCACCAAAATAATGTTGTGTAACGGTAAATGTTAGTCAACGAACAGTAATGCATTCCTAAAACCCATGACACGATACCTAAGAGCTTTTCTAAAGTTATTTTAAAATGCCTTTAACCCTATATTAAACACCCAGTTCACAATATTCATAACTGCAATGTTATGGTAAAACAAAACAAAATCTATATTTCAAAACAAGCAAGTGGGTTTAGTCAATGTATACTGGGAAAAGTTTTGTAAACCCTCAAGTCCACAAGACTAATTAAATTAGTAACTGTCAGGTTGGCCGAGTGGTTAAGGTGTTTGACTTAAGTTCAAATTTCCGGTACAAGGAAGCAAGGGTTCGAATCCCTTACCTGACATAACTATTGCCTTAACATGGCTTGTCCACACTGAATTATTATGATACTTGCTACACAAACCATAGAGAGAGTGCATTGTTTAAGGCACTCTCTTTATGAACATAGTCAGAGACTGTTGATGGTTAACAATTGCATTAATAGTGGGACATGGGGATAGCAATTAAGAAAAACAGCCAATACCCATACAATATTTTTATTCATTTAGTTTTTTTTTACAATAGTTACACACCGAATACAACTTTTATATCTTTTTATCATTGTTTGATATAGATTTTAAACACAATGCTTGTTGTAGATCCTTTTATAACATTCTCCAGGTACTCTTGTTCTTAAAAACTGGGGAAGCCGCAATGGTTTTATAGACATTAAACCCTCATCCTTTTCTTTTTCATCATCATCATCATCATCATTATAAATATTATCATCATAATTATTCTAGTCATTGTCACCATCATCATCATCATCATCATCATCATCATCATCATCATCATCCTCAACATCACTAGAACTATCCAAGTATTTAAAGCTTGTTGTGTGTAGCGACCATCTTGCTCAGTAACCACTGAGTAAGTTTTAACAGTCAACTCATAAAAACAGCATAGGATAGTTGTGTGTGTGTGGTTCATGTACTTGGGAATATGCATTAGCACCATGCGCTAGCTTTACCTTACCCTCTAAAGGTAGAGCGTTATCCCTTCCTTTGGACATTGCCAATGACTGCATTCCCCCACAAGTTTTACACTTAAGCCCTTGGCTTGTTCTTGATTAGGTTTGGTTTTCTTTTGGCTTGGTTTGGTTCAGTTGGTTTTGATTCGACTTGGTTCAGTTTAGTTTAATGTAGTCACCATTTTTTTTATTTTTAGCTACACTCTTTAACCAATTAATTAATGATAGTCTACTCTTAATTCTTGAATCGATAAATTGAATTTTGTGTACACCGTTTGTCAAGCCATGCCTACTACCTATACTCCCTATCTACTACAGTCAGATCTGAAAACAAGTTCCAATGGTCAAAGACGTGTCAGTCACCATACATGTAGCCTACAATAATTCTTTCTTTACCTAGCTAGGTTTCGTTACAGAAAACATCTAACATTATGGGTTTGCAATATATTAAGAAAAGCAAAAGTCCATGATCTTGTTGTTTTGGGTCTTTTTTTGGGGAAATTCATAAGTCATAAAAAGAATGACATCATGTCAAGTTCTGAGTGGACCTTGTATGTCAAAATCCCATTATCGGTTTATAAAATCTCGAGGCCATGCCCTAGCAGTTTTGGATTATTTCAATCAATGAGTCCACCATAGGAAAGATCGGAAAAGTAAATACCCTGAAAACAAGTCGTCACATGACCCTCTCCGAACAATGCTTCGCAAAATATAAATTCATCCATTGAACATTGAACATGATCGGCGACATCATCCTCGCTTCCCCCTCCCACCATGGTTGCCATATCGTTTGACCTTCAAGTGTCCTCAGCATCTCTGTGCTTTTTTCATTGCCCTGTTGTCAAGTCAGGTCAATGCATTCCAATAAGCTCAAATAACATCCACATCCTGTCAGTCTGTCCCAACAAGTTTGTTTTCTATACTCACTTCAAGCAACATATAACCAAGTTCTGTTTGTTCTATCTAAAGCCAGCTTCATCTGATCAAGGAATTATCATTTGTCATGTCACTCATAATCGTTTACATGTTAAAGACCCCCTTCAGGGGTTTTGGAATTAGGAATTCCATCATAGGAAAAATCGGAAAACGAACCCTCGACCCGCCGTCTCATCGAAATAGCGAATACTGTATTGGTCTATCACCACCGTGGCCAGTAATAGCCTCGTTGGAACACGTTCCCAGCCGTATCGTCTCTTTTAACCACCACGCATCATGAACATTTTAAACAGGTAAAGAATTTTTTTCAACATGTATGGCGTTAGGCCCTTTGTCAAAATGTCAAACATAGTTTCAAAAAGGGGGCGTTAGCCCGAGTCCTACGACCCCTCGTATACGTCTCTAGCGTTATGGGTTTGCGAGATAGAGCAAAAAGTCTAAAATCACGGTTTTAACTCAACATGGTTTTTCATTCCTGCTCAACACGAACATCCTCGGCAAGAGGACAACGCGACGATAAAAATGAACCTCGTACACGTCTCTAGCGTTATTGGTTCGTGAAATATCGGCAAAAATCACAAAAAAAACTCGTGTTTACCACAAAATCGAGTTTCCAAATTTTTTAAAAAATATAACGAGTGGTCCATAGCAAATAGAACGTCATCTTGAGTCCTTGGACCCGTAGTACACGCCTCTGGCATGATTGGTTCGCGAGATATAGCAAAAAGTCTAAAATCACGTTTTTACCTCAGAAAACCATGTTCTCAACATTTCACCTTTTCGACACCTACATTCCCGTAAAGAGCGCAACGAGGCGATAAAAACGAATCCAAGCACGCCCTCCTAGCATGACTCCTTCCATTCCAAGGTCGCAGGGGCTCACAACTTCCTAAGTGTAGCAGCTCCCCCTTACCGCACTACTGTCAGGTTTTTATCCTAGAGACTTGAAATTTATTTTGGGGGTAGAGAGCGTAGGGACCATTGATTTACGTCAAACATTTTTTTTGTAGAATTGCTAGTTTCCAAAATATAGGATTTTCAAAATTCGAGGGTTTTCAAAAAACATAAAAATAAAAAAGTTGTATTAAAAAAATAAAGGTCATAAAGACCATTCGTTTGAGCCATGGCACAACGTTCTATCATGTTTGGTTTTCAAACTATCACCTACTTTCGATAACAAAAATTTTCAAAAAAAAATTTCAAAAATATAACGAGTGGTCCATAGGAAAGAGGACGTCAGCTCGAGTCCAATGACACCTCCTTTGTCAACATCCGACCATGCGTTCAAGAGATATTAATTATTTAACATGGCTGAGGCTTAGTAGTGGGACAAGGAGGGTTCTGGAGTGAAGTAGAAGCACCAATACTCCACTACTCTTAAATAGTTGACTTTGGAATTGCGGCCCTTGGTCGGTGAATAGGTTAGCTGGCACTCCAAATCGTGTCACCCATTGAAGATAAAATGTTTTGGCTACAGTTTCCGCTGTGATATTGGTCATCGGTATCGCCTCCATCCAGTTGGTGAAGCGATCTATGCATGTTAGGCAATATATATGGCCATCAGAAGGTGAAAGTGGTCCGACAATGTCGATGTGAACTGTATTGAATCTCTCACTGGAATCTTGGAAGTGGCTAATAGGCGACTTGGTGTGTCTTGATATTTTACTTCTTTGACATCCCATACAGGCTTGGGTCCATTTTGTTACGTCAAACATGATATCTGGCCATATAAATTTTGAGGTCATAAGAGCAACGGTTGTCTTTACTCCTGGATGAGACATGTTGTGAATCTGGCGAAAGAATTGCGTACGGAACTCTTGTGGAATGTACGGCCTAATTTTGTCAGCTGAAGTGTCACACCACAGTAATTTTCCAGATGGCAGCGGGTAACTCTTGAACGCTTGAGAATGATTGTCCTCTTTCAGTTTTCTGAGTTCAATGTTCGCACGCTGGCTCTCAGCAACTGCATCATAGTCAATGGCAGTCATAGCTTCAATTCGTGAAAGATGATATGCAACAATATTATCTTTTCCCTTGATGTGTTGTATGTTTGTGCTGAACTGAGAAATATATTGTAGATGTCGATGCTGTCGCGGAGATGCTCGATCATTTTTTGGTTTAAATGTGTTATGTCGTGGGAGATACAATATAAAAAACATACACTTGTTAATATAACACAACAGTTTATTAAACACTAGTCGATACACAACGATACACAATGTGAACTAACTTGAGCGGAACTATCGTCTACAGTCCGCGGGTGCATATATACATAGTAGCTGGAAAGTTCCAGAATCGAATGTTCCAGATTGGAACGTTCTGGGCATAGTGACTAGAATGTTCGTGTTAACTCAAGTAGACTAAATACACAACACTGACTAGAATGTTCATGTTAACATAGCACTTTCTAGAATGTTCATGTAAATACACAACAAAATGCAAATATTAGCGGTTTGTGGTTTGTATATATTACAAACACTCTTCCTCCTAGGAAGTGTTTGAATTGTTTGACAGAGAGATAGATCCCTAAGAGTTCACGATCATAGGTGCTGTATACTCTCTGTGCGTCATTGAACTTCTTTGAAAAAAAAATCCTATGGGTTTCCATCCATGACTTTCATATTGTTGTAGGACACCACCTACAGCAAAATCACTTGCATCTACCATTAATGACAACGTACACGCAGGGTTAGGGTATGTGAGCAATGCTGCATTTGCCAAATCCTCCTTGCATTTTTCAAATTTCTTAACAGCATCTGGAGTCCAGACGATTTTTTGTTTGTCTCTCTTCTTGGCACCTCGAAGATACTCGTGAAACACAGCTTGTGTTTCCGCTACGTCCTTAAGATACCTGCGTTAAAAATTAACAGTACCCAGGAAAACACGAAGTTCATGAAATGTTTCTGGCAACTTGTAGTCGACGATCACTTTCACTTTATCAGGGAGGGGTTTTGAGCCTTCAGGTGTAATACAGTGACGCAAGAATTCAAGTTCTTCTACACCAATGACAGATTTAGATACGTTAATACGTAGGCCGTATTTGTTCATACGTTCAAACACAGTCTTGATGCGGTGGTCCTCTATAGTTTCCGAAGCAACTAGGCAATCATCGAGGTATAGAAAACTGAAGTCTATGCCTTGAAATTCGTCATTTATGAATCGTTGGAATGTGCTCGGTGCATTTTTAAGTCCAAATGACATGACGTTGAACTCAAATAATCCAAAAGGTGTGCTTAAAGCTGTTTTGGGCTTGTCTTCTGCGACCGGAATCTGAAAGTATGCCTTGAAGAGATCAATTTTGCTAAAGACTTTCTTGTTTTTCAGTATGTGTTGGAAATCGTCAATCCGAGGAATTGGATAACGATCCGGTATGGTTTGGGCATTCAATCTTCTATAATCGCCACATGGTCGTATAGTTCCGTCTTTTTTGGGGACTAGTTGGAGTGGGCTTGCCCATTATGATTTAGATGGTCGAATTATGCCAATACTCTGCATAAACTGGAATTCCTGTTTGGCTATAGCAAGTTTCCGAGGATCCAGTTGCCGTGGCTTACAATGCACTGGTTGGCCCTCTGTTAGAATGAAGTGTTTGATATCAGAGGGTATCTAATTGGGTTTAGTTAGGTCAGGATACTCAGATAGTAAATCTGCAAATTTTTGTGATTTGGACATGGTGCTAACCACATTATCTGGTTTGACTGACATGACTTCGCCTCGAATGGAAAGCTTGGTCTCGCCATCAATTAGCTGCTTTTTTTGGAGGTCGATTACTAAATTGAACTTGTTCAAAAAATCTGGTCATAGTATACCCTTGTTAATCTTTCCCACAATGAAGGGCCATTGGAACTGGCGACGAAGACCCAGATCAATGTTTAGTGTTTCCATCTCATATGTGGGTATCTCAGTGTTATTGGCTTCAACTATTTTAAAATTGGAATCACATATTTTGTTGTTAGGAGTGGCAGGACACATCAGCTCCACTGTCTACGAGGAAATGCAAACTCATGTTTTTGTCACGCACAAATAAGCGGGATCTGCAGCAATCCATTGTATTATTTTCAGTAGTGGAGCTTGCTGCTGACTCTACTACTGTTTGGGGTTTTCCGTATTTTTCCACGAGCATTGCGATTTACATTTCTCAGGAAAATATAGGTTTACAAATTTAAAATGGTAATAACAGTACTTTCCATTTGGATTGAACTTCTTTTGACTTTGACGTCGACTGCGGCTTGAGCTACGATTACGGCTGCGACGACTAAAACCACGCATGTCTGCAATTTGTTGTTCCAGGGCAGATATTTGAGCTGAGAGTTGAGAAATGACATCATTATTAAGTTTATGAACATCACTACTAGGGTCCTTCACACTGTATAGTTCACTTCGAGGGTTCATTTCAGTTATCTTATCTGCCATAATGGCCACTTTTCTAAATTTTCATCAGACACTATTAACACATTTTTAATTGAGTCCGGAAATTTATCTAACCACAACGTACGGAGAACCTTTTCGGAAATATTTACACCGGATAACGACTGCATCCTTCTTAGTAACTGGCTTGGCTTCATGTCACCTAGCTCTACACCTTTTACTAAGCGCCTTATTTGCTTATCTTCACTTTGGGATCACACTACCCAATAGCAGTGCAACTGTTTCATAGCCTACATCACTCCCAGAAGACAAAGATGGTCCCAGTGAGATAATAATTGACGGTAAATCTTTCACAGGAAAAGAAAATATTTGCAATGCTCTAAACACTCACTTTATAAACATAGCACACAAATTAACCATAAACATCCCCCCAGGGAAGAAGACAAATGTATGTGGCACTGTTCGCGTTGCACTCATACACTACAAATCATTGGCGTGCGAGTGGATACCAGGACCACTGATCTACCCTGTTTAGGTCCACTAAGTGACAGATGGTTAGGTGTCGGTGCATTTTCATTGGTGAACTTGCTTGCAATTCTGCAAAATATTCTCTTAATTTGGCCTTCTTTGGAATAAAAGTACCAAAAAAGTGTTGGCATGTTTGTGTTGAGGTACGGGACACATGGGGCGCACACAACCCAGTTCTCGCACGGGTCCACTAGTTTTAATAATTAGGCCTATACACGCGATCAATAGTAGAAAGAAAGAAAGAAAGAAACACCTGTTCGCACTTGAAATACCGTAACATGTACAAATGTTTCTTTCTTGCACTGACTAGGCGTACAATTATTAAAGTATTGTTCAATTCGCTGGCTTAGGACCAGAATAGAGTAGGCTATCTACAATGGTAATCCTATTCTGGTTCTAAGCAAACAAATTGTCAATGCAGATTGTTGCTCGCTTTACCATAATGGAAAATTAAAGGTAGCAGTGCCTGACGTATGTCTCCGTTATACTTTTCTAAAGTAGAGAAACTAACCAAAATACATGTAGTAATGGCCAGGACAATATCTGGAGATGATATATTAATAGATGCAAGAGAAGACAAAAGAAGAAAACATTGTGTACAAAAACTTATGAAAGCTACAAAATGTTGTATATATTTTCATACTGAAAACTTTGTAAACTAAACATTGTATAGTAATTTGTCGCCAACAAGATAAAACTGTACAATTCCTTTGTATATGAGTCCTTGACTCGTTAAGGGATTAATAAAATGCATTATTATTATTATTATTATTATTATTATTATTATTATTAAAATACGGTAAGTGCGCGGTTGGAAATACCGTATTAGTGCATAATCAATGGCGAAAATGGCGGACACAGCTAGAATTTCATGTATATAAGTCGAGATCCTATTTGGGACGGGTGGCGGGTCACAGACAGCGGAGGAGTAAACATCTTGAAAAGTCAACGTAAATATATTTATTTGTTTATAAAGTGCGTTTAAACAAGTGAACAAGACGATAGCCCATGGCAGAACTGTGTCGCGTACAGCCGCATAGCACTAGAGAAGAAATGCAAGATTCTTCCTGTACTATGGAATATTTTGGTACAAACCGCACCTTCTAACTCCCTGTGGTTTAGGAGCTTGAGTTTTGTGAAACATACACCTTAGCGTAGGCCTATTATATAAGATATTACACAACCGCAAGCCACAACTTCATATAATAGTTGTTCAGTTTTCTTTTTCAATGGCAAAGCTTTCAATTTCTACATTAATGGTGTGAGTGCATACCACCGAGATTACAGTACCTATAGTAATATCAATGCGAATGATAGCTACAAGGGTACCGGTACCTTATAATAATGAATCAGTTTATTTAAAGCCACACAATGTGATAATCTTGCGCCATTCACAGAAATACATTTAACTCACATTTATTTGATTTGATTTCTGCATTTAGGGCTACTGGTTGAATTTTACTCGTAATACAAAGGTGTTTGGTTGGTGTTAAAAAAGGGTAGTTATAAATATTTCTTATGGCTCTATTCTGAATTACCTCAATTTCCTTTTTTAGGTAATTTGAGCATTTTATACAAATTGTATTCAAATATTGTAAGTGGCTATGGATTAAGGAAAAATACACTTCCCTGAGTAGATATTTTGGGATATAGTAGCTCAATTTTTTATCATCCCAGCGTCAGGTGATATTTTTTTTACTAATGCATTAATGTGCTTTTGCCAGGAGAGATTTTCATCTATTATTAAGCCTAGGTATTTGACAGATGGGACCCTTTTAACTGCTTTTCCATTCAGCATTATATTCTGAGTGATGTCTAATTTTGTTCTATGCTTAGATATTATTAAATAATTTGTTTTATCTTCATTTATTGTTAATTTATTTGACTGGGTCCAGCCAAGTATGGTATTCATGTCCTCCTGCGTGTGTGTAATCAGCGTGTTGGTGGCGTACGCATTGTAAAAGATACTTAAGTCATCTGCAAACAACGTTGTATTACCATGACAACGGAGTGTTGCTATGCCATTAGTATATACTAAGAAGAGGGAAGGACCCAGTATTGATCCTTGGGGCACACCGTGGGTAATATTAACTTCCTCACTTCTGTAGCCATTTATTTCAATATACTGCTTATGATTAGATAGGTAATTTTTAAACCATGTCCAAGCTACTCCTCGGATACCTGCTTTATCAAGTTTCCCTAAAAGAATTTCATGGTCAACTGTATCAAGCGCCTTTCTCAGGTCTATGAAAAGGCCACTCGCTGTCATCTTATTGTCTAAGACATCCTGCAAGTTAGAGATAATATCAATTGTGGCTATTTCTGTGCTTGAGTTTTCTCGGAATCCATATTGCTCTTTGTAGAAGTAATCATTTTTATTTAAGAAATTAACAATTCTGTTTTTACTACTGTTTCGAGTACCTTGGATATGGGTGGGAGGATGGAAATGGGCCTGTAATTGTCCGGATTGCTTTTGTCACCTCCTTTATAGACTGGTATGACTCGTGCTATATTTAGATCTTCAGGCACCAGACCAGTCTCTAACGATAAATTTATTAAAGTAGTTAGTGGGCTATTTAGCATGTCAATGGAGTTTTTTAACAATTTCACTGACATACCATCTTTGTCTTGGCTACTTTTCATTTTAAGACTTAATATAATATTGCGAATTTCCATCTCATTAGTCGGGGTCATAAATATGGAATCTGTGTTGACATTAATTTCATTAACTTTCTTCCCTGGGGGGATGTTTATGGCTAATTTGTGTGCTATGTTTATAAAGTGAGTGTTTAGAGCATTGCAAATATTTTCTTTTCCTGTGGAAGATTTACCGTCAATTATTATCTCACTGGGACCATCTTTGTTTTCAGTTGTGCAGTTGTATATCATTTCATTGATTACTTTCCAAGTATCTTTTATGCTATTGGCATTCAATGTTAATTTTTGTTCATAGTATGAGGATTTCAGTTTCCGTTTTAAAGCTGTCACTTTGTTCCTACATATTATGTGCTCTTCCTTTAAGAAGTTATTGTTTCTGTGAATGCTAGTTTTAAGTTTAGCATGTAGTAGGTCCCTTTGTTTTATTAGTTGAATTAATTCTGTTGTTATCCATGGGTTTTTGTGGTTATGGTGTATTTCCCTCAAAGGTGAGGCAGTGTTTTCTTTGTTGGGTGTCTGTGCCAAGATTTTGTGTTTCATGGCGATGTAAGTTTCGTTTAGATCATCTAAGCAGTCTATTTGATTAAGATCATTAGAGAATTTGTTTTTGTTCATGTACCGGTAATTTTTATTCACGTTTTTTGAACTAGTAGACCTTTACTTGTTGGGGGCGTATTTAAATGTCATGTTCGAGATAGGGCTTTTGCCTGGATAGTAGTTTGACCAGAAAATCTCAGTTACAAGAATATTATGATCACTAATATCACTATTTATATTGCTTATTCTATAGGCATATTTACAGTTATTAGTGGCCACCTGATCAAGGAGTGTAGCCTACTTGTTGATTCACTTATTCTTGTTGGATAGCGAGTATTGTCTTGTGTGAAACCATAGCTTGATAGTAGATTGAGGTATGATTTGGTTACATTATTTTTGTTTAATAAGTTAATGTTTGTATCACCAATGCATAAGGAAAGATTGGCATTGTTTTTCGAGAGAATGTGCTCTAGAGATTGCATGAATTTTGTTGCGTTATTTATGTTAGGATTATATACTGCAATTATATTAATAGTAAGCAGGTTATTGAAACGAACAGTATCATTTCTTATAAGCTCTAACTGGATCAAGCTATGGTTACTCTCAACTAGGTTAAGAACTTTTGTATTCCATTTTTTGTGGACATAAACTCCCACATCTCCACCATCCTGATTGTCTCTGTGTACAAATGCAACAGAATAGTTGTTTAGGTTGAAGTATTTAGCTTCATTACTTTTTACCCAAGTCTCGGTTACCACTATGACAGCTAGATTTTCCACACCTATTAGTATATCGATATCTTCTAGTTTAATTTTTGGCTTCTGCTATTTAGGTAAAGACACTTGATTTGGCTAACCTCATTTTTAGTGTCTGCTATGTAGTCGTGGATACAGTCATATTTACGCTCATCAATTGATGTGTGTAAGTCAACATCAACTATAAGGTCAATGTCTTGATTCATTATTATTACTGTGAATGGGATGGCTGAGCCTTGTTTATGGAAGAGTCTTTTACTAGCGTTTCAATGTCTTCTGGTGAGGTGATCCTGATAGCCTTGTCACTATCTGATTTACGGACGAAAATTTTACAGTCCCGGGTCCAGACGTATTTAAAACCTAAATTACGGCGGTCTCTTGCTTGTTTGTGAAGTACTTTATTTGCTGGCGTCAAATGCTCGTTAATGTAGATAGGCCTAGCCCTTCCATTGATTCCTGCATCACTTGAGTTCAGATTGGGTTTGGATCTTTTGCCTTTTAGAATTGCGTCCTTTTCTCTGCTGTGTGGTAGCCGATGGCAGGCGTCAATATCGGACTCAACAACTGTGACACCCAATTGGTCAGCGATAGTCTTGACAAGTTGAACGGGGTTTTCGTTTGAAGTGTGCGGCACGCCATGAAGCTCTAAGTTGTTTCGCCGAACGTACTGTTGAAGCTCGAGATTCTCTTGCTTTAACAATTTGACCTCACTGCAGGCGATATTCTTATCCTTCTCTAACTCACAAACTCTTTGGCTGAGCTTTGTTATTTCCGACAAGGCTTGCTTCAGAGTTTGTGCGGCAGTTGAAATGTCACTTTTCATACCATCAAAACAATCAGAAAAGTATGTCACGGACTTAAGCATGTCATTCTGAGTCTTTTCAATGTTTTCGAGTTTTGTCAGTCGGAGGTTGATTTCACAAACAAGATCGTGTAAATCTGGTTTATTTACATTCTCGTCTGGCGAGGCGATTTTAGAAACCTCATCCGTAGTTGACTTATTACTCATTGCACTGCACACGACACAATACCATTGCTTGGCCTTGTTACTTCGTATATGCGCGGTACCGTGAAACAAAATAGCGCAGAGTTCACTTGAAGGTGCACTCAGTTTGAACCAGATCACAAAGGATTGTGCAAGCTGTCTCATTACTATAAGTAATTCCAATCGGCGTTTTTACAATGACCGCAAAGAGTTGCTGAAGCTGTTACAAAGTCACCACAATGAATGTGTGTTTTTTGTTGTTAGTCTTTCACTGTAATAATTCAAGGTTTTTAAATAATTTTCATCGAAACCAATACTGTTCTACATACAAGACAACCCTAACCTGGGGCTTACGCCCCAGCCCCCTTGCTTGTAGTGCAATCAGTATTTTTCGTCCAGCCAGTCACCAAATCTCGCTAAAAATTGCGGTAAAGTGAAGTTGGCACTATCGCCTTGCACAAGCATTAAGTTATTTACAAACACAAATAATACACAAAAGCCCAATTATTTCTTTTTTTCACATAATTACAACGTTACATGTGTTGTGTGGTGTATTTTGTATCGGACAAGTTGGCAACTACTGACATCAATGTGTGTGTCTCGTTGTGAGCGCTCGCTGCGGCAGTTATACACACTAAAGAAAACATCGACGAACATGGCTCCGGTTGTTAAATAAAACACATATTTACGTGATTTAGCACACCTGGTGCAGTCGGTGCAAAAGTGATCATGGTTAGTAGTTACAATTGATAATGTCCCCAGAAAAGATAAAATAAGGTATGAAAATGATATAGTGTCGAAGTGGAAGCGAAAAGGAAAAGAGTGACACGTCGTGCATAACTAATAAATTGAATTACTTAAATTAAAGGTCACATTTTGTGTATATACTGAATTGTTTCAATTTGTGCTGTAATTATAGGCCTTGAACATATGCATTTCATGAAGTCATGTATTAAAACGACTTAGTGAATTTGCATGGTTCCAATGATTTGAGAGGTTAGTCTGGTTTGAGCTTAGAGGATGGATTTTTGACTTTGAAGACTTGTAGATAGATAGATTTTTATTAATTCCATTTGATCAAATATATGCATTCAATACATTTTTGATATAGGACACGTCAGAATTTACATCTATAAAATAAAAGAACTAACAGGTATATATTACTAATATTATAACTATTTAACTTATTAAAATAGCAAATCTTAATAGATACAATCTTATTGCACAACTATTTACACCTCACTCTATTATCATAATATGAAAACTTAATTCTATAAATACAACAACATACAGCTAGGTATTACAATTAAATTAAAAAAGTAAAATATAATTATAGATTTCATCGCTCCTATAGGCGAAGATATTCAACTACTGAGTAAAAACAATGGCACTGCAGATAAGCTTTCAACATTCTATCAAAGGTTTTTATTTTTGGGGCCAGTTTTATATACTGGGGTAGTTTATTGTATAATTTAACTCCAGTGTGAAAAGTTCCTTTTTGATATATGCTTGTGTGTGTGTGTGAAATATGAATGTTTTGATTTTGTCTTGTGTTATGCCTATGAACATCATTGTTCGTTTTAAGAAAAACATCTTTATTCATTAAATTCTTAAAAAAAAAACATTATACTTTCAAAGATATATATGCAGGGCAGTGGGAGAATGTTTAAATCTTTAAACAGAGGTCTACATGATTCTCCATGATTTTCCATAATTCTAATCGCCCTCTTTTGTATCCTAAACGTGCTTAGTACATCTGGCGACATACCCCAAAATATGATCCCATATCTTAAGTATGAATGGAAATAAGCAAAATAAATATTTCTTAATGTGTGCATGCTAGCGCAGGTTATCAAAATACGTAACGCAAAGCACATCGAGTTCAGTTTAGTATTCAGATATTGTATATGTTTATTCCATTTCAAGTCTTGTTGTATCCATAGTCCTAAAAACTATGTTTCTGATTTATTTTCTATTTGATGACCATTTAATGTTATATTGGGTTTCGCAGGATTCCTATTCTGTATAGTGTGGAAATTTAGACATACTGTTTTTTTATAGTTTATTATGAGGCGATTATCTTGTGACCATTTGGTTAACTCTCCTGTAACGGAGTCAGCAGACTGCTGTATGACCTGTTTAGTTTCACCTTTTATCACGAGTGTTGTATCGTCCGCAAACAAAATTTCCTTATGTGAATGAACGTTCTGTGTTATATCATTGATATATAGAAGAAAGAGTAGTGGGCCCAAAACCGATCCCTGGGGTACTCTAAATTCAATAATTCCCTCATTGGACAATGTTTCATTAAGTAATTTGGTTCCATCATCCTTGTGTCTCAAGGTTAATATTTGTTTACGTTTTGTTAAGCAAGACTCTATCCATTTATTAGCTAGACCTCTAATACCATATTGATTTAGTTTGGTAAGGAGGATTTTATGGTCAACAACATCAAATGCTTTCGATAAATCCAAGAATAGGCCAGTTACATGTTCCTTATTGTCAATTAATTTCAGTATACAATTACTACATTCGTAAATTGCTGTCTGTGTAGATTTTTCCGTTCTGAATCCATGTTGTGAGTTTGATAATATTTTATTTTTTTCTATGAAACTTATCAGTCTCTTATACATATTTTTCCCCACAATTTTTGCAATACCAGTTGGTAAGGTAATAGGACGATAGTTATGTAATTCATCTTTTGAACCGTTTTTGTGTCCTGGAATTACTTTTGATAACTTCAATATATCCGGGTAAGTTCCTGAGAGAATTGAACTGTTTATTAAGTGCGTAAGTGGATTTATTATATTTTCTGCACATTTCTATAAAATTGCATCAGGGATGCCATCAATGCCAGCACAGAATGTATTTTTTAGCTATTTTATAACTATTCTTACCTCTTTACTTGTGACATGATTTATAAATAAAGAATCACTGCATATATTTATTTTATTATTAGAATTTAGTGTATTTACCTGTGATTTATTTAATAATTTTTGTGGAATTTCCAGAAAATAGTCATTAAAAGTGTTTGCTATTTCCTCTGGATTATTAATCACTTTATTATTTCTGGTCAGTGTAATGTTACTTTGTATTTTAGCAGATTTTCCAGTTTCTTTCTTTATCACGGACCACATAGCCCTGTTTTTATTAGATGATTGGGAAATAAAATTATCATTATGCATTTTCTTTGCTAGTCTTATTACCTTATTTTATATGCTAGTGTATTTTTTGTAGTATAAATTGAATTCAGGTGTTGTGTGGTATTGTTTATATAATTTGTGTAGAAATTTCTTTCTTTGACATGAATTTATAATCCCTGTTGTTATCCAATTGCTAGTTTTGTTATTTTGAACAGTTCTTCGTTTAAAGGGGAATGCTATTTCAAAATAGTGTTTTAGAGTACTGTTAAATGCATTAAATTTATCATTTACATTTTCTAGTTCATAAATTTCTGACCATGTTTCCTTATTTAATAAGTCATTTAAATATGTAACATTTGATTCAGTGAATGACCTGCACTTTGATTTTACTCCATTATCATTATTATTGATTGTTTCGGATACTTCAAAACTCAGTATTTGTCCATGGTGGTCACTAAAACCCGGACAATAGACTTCTATTGAATGGTGATATTTATCTGTATTTATAAAAATTTGATCAGGAGTGGTTTTACTAAATTTTGTTATTCTTGTTGGGGTATTTACTGTAGGTTTCAGTCCATAGGAAATTAGTAACTGTGTTAATAATTCACAATTTCTATCAAATTTGAAGAAATCCACATTTATATCCCCACAAATTATTATATCGAAATTTACTTTGCTCATGCTATTGAGTAACAATTCTAATTTATCTATAAATACAGGAAACTTTCCTGACGGAGAACGGTATACGCATACAATTATTAACTTAAACTGCTGTATTTTTACGGCAGAGAATTCAAAATCCTGTTCCATAATTAGATAATCATAAGCTGTTATTTGTTCATGATCTAAATTATTTCTTAAGAAGATGCAAGTACCACCATGGCTAATATTAGATCTAGAGTATTTACTAGCTTGTATAAACCATGGGAATTGAATTAATTCGAGTTGTTCCTCTTTCAGCCAATGTTCTGAAATACATAGTGCTGAGATTTGTTTAAGTTCATTTTTAAGCATTAGATTTATGTAATCAATTTTATTATAAAGAGACTGGACATTCTGGTGGTAAATTTTAAATTTGTTACTTTTGCAAGCTTGTGTTGGTGATTTATTTACATTATTATTACCGGTATCATAATTGTTATTATTATTGTTGCTAGTCAAATCCGAAATACCATTGTTGCACTCCGTTAAATTTGACTTCAAAAGATCTGAATGCCAAACCTCACGTTTGGCTTCTTCTACCAGTTTCCCTGCTTCCACTCTAATGATATTACTGTTGAATTATTCTTACCATTTGAATTTACAATTTTGCAGATTTCATCACTAAGATACTCTTTTCCTAATCTATTTAAGTGTAGGCCATGCCGAGTGTGGAACTTCCTGTCTAATTTACTTACATCTACAATTTGGACATTTGGAAAACTCTTACAAATTTTATGAATTTTTCCATTTGTAGCCTCTATTTCTACATTTACACATGATTTGGGAATTAAATCGTATCTCTGCGGAATGTTTACAATAATGCCATTTGTTTCTTGCATGGATGGCAATGTACCCTTTAAATCTTTGATTACCTTTTTACTCTCATTTCTATAGACGTCGTTTGCTCCAGCGATGATCACTGCGTAGTCCTTTGCAGTAAGGGACGCGCACTCTCCTATCATCCCGTTCGTGACCTCTGCAATTTGAGCTCCTGGCTCTACTGTCGAAGTGACCTCCATTTCTCTGCTTCTCTCCAATACGCTTGCTGCTATATCTCGCCCGTGGCTATCCGCAAATATCCGCATCTTCCTGGATTTTCTCTTTATCACTTTCTTCTTTTCTTATTGAGGAAAGTCATCATTTTCTTCGACACGCACTCCAAATGAATTTGAGACGGGAATTTCAGTTACATGTACTCCATTTATAGGCCTAGGCTTATTCAATCTTACCTTACCAGCAATCACTGTCGACCAAGTTTCCTTGCTTTCCTCTCTGCTTTCATTTAATTTATTCAACTCTTCCATTAACTTAGCAATATCTTCCTTTAGCAGCTTTATAATTTCGTATTTTGAGGACAGTTCGTTTCTCAGGTTATGACATTCGCATGACGGTAGAGGTAGGCCTACATTACGACAATCGGTTTCACTTGTCTCCTCATTCAATTCTACCTGAGATCTTGTGATGATTTTATTTGCATTTTTTACTTTTATTTTGCACGACGAGCTTAAATCCGTTACGGTTACACTACCTGACGAGACACTAACACTTTTTACTGTCGTCATACTAGAGATCTAAGTTGGCCTAGATGTTTACCCCAAATTACACTAAATTTATTTTAATTATTACTACCTAATAGAATTAATCTAATTACCTACCAATAAAGAAGAATGTGAAATACGTATATCTTCCAATCGGGTGAAGTCTCGTAAAAGCACCACTGCTCTACTTGGTTCAAACACTGATTGAAGAAGTCACCGAATCTTTGGATACACGTTCCCACAACTTAGTTTAAGTTTATTAAATTATCAATGAGAATTTCTAAATACTATCAATATTCCGTATTACACTTGATTTAAGGAAAGTAACTTTATAGATTTTAAACCTCTGTTATAATATTTTACCACTTTTATCAAATATTTACACTAGCTGCTATTTCACTACACTTTCACTGTAACGCCATCTTTCCCCCCCCCCAAAAAAAATCATGCCAAATGAGTGTACTTGTACACCTCATGGTGTAAATGAAGCATTGATGGTTGTCACCCCGGGGGTCTGGGTTTAATTCTTGGATCTGCCAAAGAATGTAATCTGGAATGGTACTGCTGACATGCTAATCACCAGGCTTTGCCTAGGTTTTAGGAGACTGCGACACTCTTGATCTGAAGGGCATCAGTTTCGATTCCCAGCTAAGTTGTAGGAGTTTAGCTTCAGATAGTTATTTCCCTTGCCTTGAGGATTGATTGTTTGTGATCTTCATTATTTATTTCATCCACATCACGACGTGCAGGTGGAGAGTAAGGAGTATTAGCACACTTTAACTTTCAGTCAAGTCGACACTTCCTGCTCGTGCTACTTTAATTTGTATGGTAAAACGACTACTGTATTAACTCTGAATGTTGCCTTTCAAGATACAAGTGCTGGTACTGGTGGCCGATGTGGGAACTATTCCTTGTAACGCGCAGCTGTCTATGTCTGTCCGGTACATAAGTCGTTCGGCTGGGAAATGACCGGCTCCAGCGGTAAATGGAGCCTACGGTACCGTAGACCTATTTATTAGTGGGATTTAAGTATGATTACCAGTAAAAGATTCGTGTGCAGGTATAGTACGAAGTTGTAAGATATATGACGATGGAAATCAAGGAATATTTCTTGATCTTTACTGGCTAGCGTGAAGTGTACAGCAGTTACGATACTTTTTGTCGCACTCTAAAATCACGTAATCTGCCATAAAACGTTTAATTTTACAACATAAACTAGAACAATACACCGATCTAAAATATAGTATATATAGCACTTGGGAAATTAATGTATTATATTGTTTTTATTGCACGATGTTTTTAACAAATAGGCCAGTTCAGTTCCGGTAACAACATAAACAAGTTCTTGGCTGAGGTTGGAGATTAACATGCTAAAATATGCAAATAATGGCATATCAATCCTCTAACACACATGAGCAATAAATCTAGAGCTCAAGCCATGTTAAAATAGATTGGGGGTAATTAGATTACAGTTAATGCAGTACCGTTCATTAATAAATTGACAATCAGAAATTATTTCCAGTAAAAAACGAAGGAAAATATCCGTAATGAATTCCTAGCAATCAAAATACTAATATTGGTGGACACATGTCACTATTTGAACATTTAACGAATTATACTAGAACGGTACCGTAAGCTGGCTACTCTAAGGATGAAAACTTAACACAATAAATGGCAAATTAAGTGCATTTACTTGTGAAATGACATTAGTTTGGCAGGTGGGAGTTCTGTTTACGCACTAATATGCCCCACATGTCGACATTTCGACCGACACGCGAAATATCACCACTTTTTAGAACGTATGTCAAACCATCCAATGCTATTCTTATAAGCCTAACGCTATGTTTTGAGTTTATGATGAGCATACAGGGGCGTATAAAAGGGGGGAGGCCCGGGGGCCCGCCCCCGAAATTTTTGTCATATATATTAGTTGTTTATGAATTAAAACATTAAATACCAATATAATCATGTACTATTGTTACTAAGTGACGTATGGCAACGTTGCAAAGCAAGGCGAAGGTACTATTGTTACTAAGTGACGTATGGCAACGTTGCAAAGCAAGGCGAAGGTACTATTGTTACTAAGTGACGTATGGCAACGTTGCAAAGCAAGGCGAAGGTACTATTGTTACTAAGTGACGTCTGGCAACGTTGCAAAGCAAGGCGAAGGTACTATTGTTACTAAGTGACGTATGGCAACGTTGCAAAGCAAGGCGAAGGTACTATTGTTACTAAGTGACGTCTGGCAACGTTGCAAAGCAAGGCGAAGGTACTATTGTTACTAAGTGACGTCTGGCAACGTTGCAAAGTAAGGCGAAGGTAGAGCGATGAAAACAGTGTGACAATCAGTTTGCTCTGATCTTATGAGTAACAACATATCCTCTTATTACTCACCAGTGCCTTCGCTCTTATGAACGAACCAAGAACAGCAACAACAAGTGTGACATAAGTTTATTCCCCCTAACTTTTATACCCTTATCAAACTTTTGGCAAATTAGCCTCTCTCTGTAGCTACTGGTACTGTCGAACGGAGTTTGAGTTGGTTGAAAACATACTTAAGAAATTCAACTTTTGAAAACAGACTCAACGGACTAGTATTGTAATCTATTCACAGATATATACTTCTCACTGACGATGAAGTTATGAACCGATTTGGCAATGCTTCAAGAAACCTTGACTTTATATTATAGTGTAAGTTGTAAATCAAAACAGTAATGTTAATTCTTTCGATGTAAACACTATCAAGTGAGCAAGATGATTGTATTAGCCTAATAAAAAGTATCATAAAATGGTGTTAGTTGTGTTTGACATTATCCAAACATTAATAGGCAGACTGAAAGTGAAGGATGTAAACGAAAGATTCAAGAAGAGTATAAAGGAAGGACTAATGCCAAAACCCTAAACAAACTTCAATTGCAGACACATGGGCACTTTTGAAGAGTGAATTAACAAAATCCGCAGAAGAAAACATTGGTAGGAAAGAAAGAATAGGTAGAAAACCGTGGATCACTCAGGATATACTAGAATTGATGGATGAAAGGCGGAAACACAAGAATGTAAGAGATGAAAAGGGGAAAGCAGAATACCGACGTCTGAGAAATGAGGTTAACAAGAAGTGCAAGGAAGCGAAAGACGAATGGTTGAAAGAGAAATGTGCAGGTATGGAAAATTGTCTGAAATTAGGAAAAGTAGACAGAGCTTATCGAAGGATTAAGAATACTTTTGGGGAAAAGAAGACTAAGTGCTGTAATATTACGGACACAAATGAAAAACCTCTAACAGATAGGGAAGAAAAGGTTGGGAGATGGAAAGCTTACCTAGATTGTATGTATAAGGGAAAGGAGATTGAGAATCATGTAATGGAAAGGGAGGAGGATGCAAAAGGAGATTAAATATTGAGATCAGAATTTGATAGAGCATTGGAGGACTTAAGCAGGAACAAAGCACCAGGCATAGATGATATACCGATTGAGTTGTTACGCGCATAGGAAATGGTCTGATCAGGTTATTTCACTTGGTGTGTAGGATTAATGAGACAGGTGAGATACCCACCGATTTCAAGAAGAATGTTATCATTCCTATACCAAAGAAAGTTGGAGCTGACAGATGTGAATATTACCGTACAATCAGCTTGATTATTCATGCTTCAAAGATCCTGTCTAGAATAATTCACGAGAGGATGGAAAGCCAGATAGAAACGGAGTTGGGTGAAGACCAGTTTGGTTTCAGGAGATATGTAGGAACAAGGGAAGCTGTACTAAGTCTTAGCTGATTTTGGACGGTAAAATAAGGAAAGATAAGAGAACATCCATGGCATTTGTAGACTTAGAAAAGGCATTTGATAACGTTGATTGGACTAAATTGTTCGACATTTTGAAATCTATTGGAATAAAGTATAGGAATAGGAGGGTATTATACAATATATACAGAAACCAGACGGCAGTCATTCGAGCTGAAGGACATGAGAGATAATCTGGTCTTCAGAATGGTGTAAGGCAAGGCTGAAACTTATCACCTATACTTTTCAATCTTTACATTGAACAAGCAATGAAGGAAATTGGAGAAAAAAATAAAGTGGGAGTGAAGATTCAAGGAGAAATAATTTCAACTCTGAGATTTGCTGATGACATTGTAATCATGGCCGACACGCCTGAGGATTTGAATGAGTTTTTGACTGATATGGACTCCGTCTTACGGAAAGAATTCATGATGAAAATTAATAAATGTAAAACAAAAATACTGGAATGCAGCGGAAATAAATCAGAATCCTCTATGGACATCAAATTGGCAGGTGAAAAGCTGAAGGAAGTAGGAGACTTCTGTTATTTAGGAAGCAAAATAACCAGTGATGGACGAAGCAAAGAGGATAGAGAAAGTAGGTTGAATCAGGAAAGGAAAGAATTTCTACAAAAAAGGAGTCTGTTGATATCGAATATAGATTTAGGTATTAGGAAGTCATTTTTAAAAGCCTTTGTCTGGAGCGTAGCGCTCTATGTAAATGAAACTTGGACAATTGGAGCAGCAGAAAAGAGGAGAATTGAAGCATTTGAAATGTGGTGTTACAGGAGAATGATGAAGATCAGATGGGTAGATAGGGTTACAAACGAAGAGGTATTAAGACGAGTGGCAGAGGAGAGATGTTTCAGACGACTGCTGATGAAGAGAAGAGATAGGATAGTAGGACACATACTAAGACACCCAGGAATAGCAAGCTTAGTTATGGAAGGAAGGGTCGAGGACTAGAACTGTCGGGGTAGACCAAGGTTGGAATATGTTAAACAGATTGCCTCAGATGTAGGGTGTGGTAGTTATGTAGAGATGAAACGATTAGCTCAGGACAGGGAAGCATGGAGGGCAGCATCAAACCAGTCAAAAGACTGAAGACCCAAACACAGAAAACATCACAACAAATTGGTTGAAAAAGTGATGCCAGATAGCCTTAAAACTCATAATTTTGCCCCGAATTATACAAAAGTTTCCCGGGAAGCACCCCGGACCCCCTATTCTTTGGGCCTATACCATGCCCTCTACCCCCGGTTGGGCACCCCCGAAATATAATTCTATATGCTGTGCCCGTCTGTACACCTGGAGTGACTGACAACCACATGCGAGGTAGCAGTAAATGCAGTGTTAGCACAAGATCTCTCTCAGGGCGTTCTGGGCTTGGGCTGTAATTACTAGACACTGCATTCATGCTCCCCGTAAAGGAAAAAGGACAGAGTCATGACATATAACAAGAGAATTAAAAACATCTTTTAAAATAAACCAATTCACCAAGAAAAATTTCATCAGTAAATTTCTGCCGACTGGCAAAAAAAAATAACACACGCATTCCCTAATGGATTTTATGTCGCTCAAACAAAATAAACTATAGTCTTATTTAATATTGTCCGATGAGCTAGACTATGTTCATGAGTTATACTTTCTTTTGTTACTCTATACATTTTACAGACGACATAAAATTATATTTCACTTTCCACTATAAAGATGTATTGTTCAATCGTCCTATTCACTTATATACAATTTACATATTTACATTCCTGACACTAGCATGGAATAATTTCACACTCGAAGTTTCACATTTTGAATCTGGATTTTCTTCGAAAACGACAATTCTTAACGCAGTCAAATACACAGCATATTGACTATTCTTGGAAACAGCAGTTAAATCTTTACATCAGACATTTTATAATAATAATAATCAAGTTAAGTTACTTGGAAGTTAGCTTGGAATATCCTTTTATAAATTCAGGATTTTATTCACTGGACATGAATTTAAAATGGCCATAATAAAAAATTGGCATGACAACATTGCTTGTAATATTTAATCATTGGAGCTGTTAATATCATAGGGGAAATCTTTAAGATTTTCTACATACTGAAGCTTCTGGGAAAGGAACTGACTCCCGAAATCTCCCATTTTATTTTCTATTAACAAGAATACAGCTTTCTGTGGCTCTCAGGATATTACTCCCGCTACGTCCACTACACACGAGGAGCAAAGCCTCTATTAACTTTTCACAAAGTGCATTGGCACAACATAACATAAATACAGCATCATTTAACAATACCCTAGACGATAACAAATCGTATAATCTCAATTTTAACATTAACAATTAATTGTTTAATCATATTCAACACTTTTCATAGTCTGTCATTTTTTTATAATTCTGAAGGAATATTACTTCCATGCCTGTTCCCATAATTCATTACTTATCAATATTAAGGCTTAGACATTTATTATTATTGGAAAAATATATTCTGTCATGCAGAAGAAAACTTATTAATTCATAAAATGTTTCATAACTCTGCTGCGTTCTGAATGGGGTAAGACTACCCATCTTATTACTGCAATATCGAAAACGAAATATTGAGGATGCACCTCAGCTACAAGTCTACTTGACTGCAAGGAAAAATTACTCCTAAACAAAAATGTACAATCATTTTAAATATAAAGGCGCTTCTTAATAATAGAGAAAGTGAATTGGTTTTATCGGAATGGTGGAAAATTCACGGCTCGAGAAATTATTTAGGCTTTTTGGAAGTCTACGGTATCATATTTTCTGTGGCGAGTTGACCTTCCTCGGTGCAGATCGAGCCCAAGCACCATGGATCTGAGAATCCTACACGCTGGACATGGGACATGCTTATAACACGCCGCTCTCCTGTCATCCACAGAAATATGCCGCAGGTGGCCCTGCTCCTCGTTCCTAATTGGTCATTCTGGCCTGATCTCCTCACATTCCGCCGCCTTAGCTGCTAACCATATTAACTAACTGGGGCAGTGTAATTGTTCTATCATGGGGCTGTTCTTCCAGCATACAAGGCATGTTACTAGCGTGGCCCATTGCAAATAATGAAGTCCACTTATGTGATCCAGTGGTCTGACTGGACAAGAAAATAGGTAACAGTTCCTGTTGATAATGTATTTGATATAAGTGGTGGGAATAGCACAAGACAGAGTCATATACTTGTGTAACAAGTCACTCGCATACCTTGGAATATGTTGAAGTGTTCAACCAGCGATTATTATAAGTTTCGTAGCACTGTTATATTACCACAATCGTAGCACAAGGTCTATGTCCACTCGGGCTTAGTGGCGTTGTATATGTTGCCTAGCTCAAAGGAGCGCTCGTTCAGAATAACGACGTATTTCACTGTCGTGGACACACACACACGTGGACTATTTTGACGACTCGTTGACTGTGTCGGTGTGAGGTACCTGACCTCTACCATGGCTGGCTTTATATACTGTCCCAAGGACACATATCGATCTGTGAACTCGCATTACGTAATGTTGGATCTTAGGTTTCATTGGCTATATGCATAGAAAGATAGAGAATGTTGGTAAATTCCTATAAAACAACATAAATAAGCTGGTGAATTACTCCTAACTTCATTCTGAAGTGCTGATATCACCTTCTTCCATAACAAAAGCTTTATAAGAATAATAGCTTTCAACATCCGTTGGCACCACGTGAAACACGCGGCTCGTTCAAACTCTGCTGGGCTGACAGCTCGGAACCTGCTCGCTGATGTCATTAGCGTGCTCTCTTTGAATTCACGCCAGACCATATCATCGTAAATGAGCACATTAACAATTAATTGTTTAATCATATTCAACACTTTTCATAGTCTGTCATTTTAATAATTCTGAAGGAATATTACTTCCATGCCTGTTCACATAATTCATTACTTATCAATATTAAGGCTTAGACATTTATTATTATTGGAAAAATATATTCTGTCATGCAGAAGAAAACTTATTAATTCATAAACTGTATCATAACTCTGCTGCGTTCTGAATGGGGTAAGACTTCCCATCTTATTACTGCAATATCGAAAACGAAATATTGAGGATGCACCTCAGCTACAAGTCTACTTGACTGCAAGGAAAAATTACTCCTAAACAAAAATGTACAATCATTTTAAATATAAATGCGCTTCTTAATAATAGAGAAAGTGAATTGGTTTTATCGGAATGGTGGAAAATTCATGGCTCAAGAAATTATTTAGGCTTTTTGGAAGTCTACGGTATCATATTTTCTGTGGCGAGTTGACCTCCCTCGGTGCAGATCGAGCCCAAGCACCATGGATCTGAGAATCCTACACGCTGGACATGGGACATGCTTATAGCGCGCCGCTCTCCTGTCATCCACAGAAATATGCCGCAGGTGGCCCTGCTCCTCGTTCCTAATGGGTCATTCTAGCCTGATCTCCTCATATTCCGCCGCCTTAGCTGCTAACCATATTAACTAACTGGGGCAGTGTAATTGTTCTATCATGGGGCTGTTCTTCCTGCATACAAGGCATGTTACTAGCGTGGCCCATTGCAAATAATGAAGTCCACTTATGTGATCCAGTGGTCTGACTGAACAAGAAAATATGTAACAGTTCCTGTTGATAATGTATTTGATATAAGTGGTGGGAATAGCACAAGACAAAGTCATATACTTGTGTAACAAGTCACTCGCATACCTTGGAATATGTTGAAATGTTCAACCAGCGATTATTATAAGTTTCGTAGCACTGTTATATTACCACAATCGTAGCACAAGGTCTATGTCCACTCGGGCTTAGTGGCGTTGTATATGTTGCCTAGCTCAAAGGAGCGCTCGTTCAGAATAACGACGTATTTCACTGTCGTGGACACACACACACGTGGACTATTTTGACGACTCGTTGACTGTGTCGGTGTGAGGTACCTGACCTCTACCATGGCTGGCTTTATATACTGTCCCAAGGACACATATCGATCTGTGAACTCGCATTACGTAATGTTGGATCTTAGGTTTCATTGGCTATATGCATAGAAAGATAGAGAAGGTTGGTAAATTCCTATAAAACAATATAAATAAGCTGGTGAATTACTCCTAACTTCATTCTGAAGTGCTGATATCACCTTCTTCCATAACAAAAGCTTTATACGAATAATAGCTTTCAACATCCGTTGGCACCACGTGAAACACGCGGCTCGTTCAAACTCTGCTGGGCTGACAGCTCGGAACCTGCTCGCTGATGTCATTAGCGTGCTCTCTTTGAATTCACGCCAGACCATATCATCGTAAATGAGCACATTAACAATTAATTGTTTAATCATATTCAACACTTTTCATAGTCTGTCATTTTAATAATTCTGAAGGAATATTACTTCCATGCCTGTTCACATAATTCATTACTTATCAATATTAAGGCTTAGACATTTATTATTATTGGAAAAATATATTCTGTCATGCAGAAGAAAACTTATTAATTCATAAACTGTATCATAAATCTGCTGCGTTCTGAATGGGGTAAGACTTCCCATCTTATTACTGCAATATCGAAAACGAAATATTGAGGATGCACCTCAGCTACAAGTCTACTTGACTGCAAGGAAAAATTACTCCTAAACAAAAATGTACAATCATTTTAAATATAAATGCGCTTCTTAATAATAGAGAAAGTGAATTGGTTTTATCGGAATGGTGGAAAATTCATGGCTCAAGAGATTATTTAGGCTTTTTGGAAGTCTACGGTATCATATTTTCTGTGGCGAGTTGACCTCCCTCGGTGCAGATCGAGCCCAAGCACCATTTATCTGAGAATCCTACACGCTGGACATGGGACATGCTTATAGCGCGCCGCTCTCCTGTCATCCACAGAAATATGCCGCAGGTGGCCCTGCTCCTCGTTCCTAATGGGTCATTCTAGCCTGATCTCCTCATATTCCGCCGCCTTAGCTGCTAACCATATTAACTAACTGGGGCAGTGTAATTGTTCTATCATGGGGCTGTTCTTCCTGCATACAAGGCATGTTACTAGCGTGGCCCATTGCAAATAATAAAGTCCACTTATGTGATCCAGTGGTCTGACTGGACAAGAAAATAGGTAACAGTTCCTGTTGATAATGTATTTGATATAAGTGGTGGGAATAGCACAAGACAAAGTCATATACTTGTGTAACAAGTCACTCGCATACCTTGGAATATGTTGAAGTGTTCAACCAGCGATTATTATAAGTTTCGTAGCACTGTTATATTACCACAATCGTAGCACAAGGTCTATGTCCACTCGGGCTTAGTGGCGTTGTATATGTTGCCTAGCTCAAAGGAGCGCTCGTTCAGAATAACGACGTATTTCACTGTCGTGGACACACACACACGTGGACTATTTTGACGACTCGTTGACTGTGTCGGTGTGAGGTACCTGACCTCTACAATGGCTGGCTTTATATACTGTCCCAAGGACACATATCGATCTGTGAACTCGCATTACGTAATGTTGGATCTTAGGTTTCATTGGCTATATGCATAGAAAGGTAGAGAAGGTTGGTAAATTCCTATAAAACAACATAAATAAGCTGGTGAATTACTCCTAACGTCATTCTGGAGTGCTGATATCACCTTCTTCCATAACAAAGCTTTATAAGAATAATAGCTTTCAACATCCGTTGGCACCACGTGAAACACGCGGCTCGTTCAAACTCTGCTGGGCTGACAGCTCGGAACCTGCTCGCTGATGTCATTAGCGTGCTCTCTTTGAATTCACGCCAGACCATATCATCGTAAATGAGCACATTAACAATTAATTGTTTAATCATATTCAACACTTTTCATAGTCTGTCATTTTTATAATTCTGAAGGAATATTACTTCCATGCCTGTTCACATAATTCATTACTTATCAATATTAAGGCTTAGACATTTATTATTATTGGAAAAATATATTCTGTCATGCAGAAGAAAACTTATTAATTCATAAACTGTGTCATAACTCTGCTGCGTTCTGAATGGGGTAAGATTTCCCATCTTATTACTGCAATATCGAAAACGAAATATAGAGGATGCACCTCAGCTACAAGTCTATTTGACTGCAAGGAAAAATTACTCCTAAACAAAAATGTACAATCATTTTAAATATAAATGCGCTTCTTAATAATAGAGAAAGTGAATTGGTTTTATCGGAATGGTGGAAAATTCATGGCTCGAGAAATTATTTAGGCTTTTTGGAAGTCTACGGTATCATATTTTCTGTGGCGAGTTGACCTCCCTCGGTGCAGATCGAGCCCAAGCACCATGGATCTGAGAATCCTACACGCTGGACATGGGACATGCTTATAGCGCGCCGCTCTCCTGTCATCCACAGAAATATGCCGCAGGTGGCCCTGCTCCTCGTTTCTAATAGGTCATTCTGGCCTGATCTCCTCACATTCCGCCGCCTTAGCTGCTAACCATATTAACTAACTGGGGCTGTTCTTCCTGCATACAAGGCATGTTACTAGCGTGGCCCATTGCAAATAATGAAGTCCACTTATGTGATCCAGTGGTCTGACTGGACAAGAAAATAGGTAACAGTTCCTGTTGATAATGTATTTGATATAAGTAGTGGGAATAGCACAAGACAAAGTCATATACTTGTGTAACAAGTCACTCGTATACCTTGGAATATGTTGAAGTGTTCAACCAGCGATTATTATAAGTTTCGTAGCACTGTTATATTACCACAATCGTAGCACAAGGTCTATGTCCACTCGGGCTTAGTGGCGTTGTATATGTTGCCTAGCTCAAAGGAGCGCTCGTTCAGAATAACGACGTATTTCACTGTCGTGGACACACACACACGTGGACTATTTTGACGACTCGTTGACTGTGTCGGTGTGAGGTACATGACCTCTACCATGGCTGGCTTTATATACTGTCCCAAGGACACATATCGATCTGTGAACTCGCATTACGTAATGTTGGATCTTAGGTTTCATTGGCTATATGCATAGAAAGATAGAGAAGGTTGGTAAATTCCTATAAAACAACATAAATAAGCTGGTGAATTACTCCTAACTTCATTCTGAAGTGCTGATATCACCTTCTTCCATAACAAAAGCTTTATAAGAATAATAGCTTTCAACATCCGTTGGCACCACGTGAAACACGCGGCTCGTTCAAACTCTGCTGGGCTGACAGCTCGGAACATGCTCGCTGATGTCATTAGCGTGCTCTCTTTGAATTCACGCCTGACCATATCATCGTAAATGAGCACATTAACAATTAATTGTTTAATCATATTCAACACTTTTCATAGTCTGTCATTTTTATAATTCTGAAGGAATATTACTTCCATGCCTGTTCACATAATTCATTACTTATCAATATTAAGGCTTAGACATTTATTATTATTGGAAAAATATATTCTGTCATGCAGAAGAAAACTTATTAATTCATAAACTGTGTCATAACTCTGCTTGCGTTCTGAATGGGGTAAGATTTCCCATCTTATTACTGCAATATCGAAAACGAAATATTGAGGATGCACCTCAGCTACAAGTCTACTTGACTGCAAGGAAAAATTACTCCTAAACAAAAATGTACAATCATTTTAAATATAAATGCGCTTCTTAATAATAGAGAAAGTGAATTGGTTTTATCGGAATGGTGGAAAATTCATGGCTCGAGAAATTATTAAGGCTTTTTGGAAGTCTACGGTATCATATTTTCTGTGGCGAGTTGACCTTCCTCGGTGCAGATCGAGCCCAAGCACCATGGATCTGAGAATCCTACACGCTGGACATGGGACATGCTTATAGCACGCCGCTCTCCTGTCATCCACAGAAATATGCCGCAGGTGGCCCTGCTCCTCGTTCCTAATGGGTCATTCTGACCTGATCTCCTCACATTCCGCCGCCTTAGCTGCTAACCATATTAACTAACTGGGGCAGTGTAATTGTTCTATCATGGGGCTGTTCTTCCTGCATACAAGGCATGTTACTAGCGTGGCCCATTGCAAATAATGAAGTCCACTTATGTGATCCAGTGGTCTGACTGGACAAGAAAATAGGTAACAGTTCCTGTTGATAATGTATTTGATATAAGTGGTGGGAATAGCACAAGACAAAGTCATATACTTGTGTAACAAGTCACTCGCATACCTTGGAATATGTTGAAGTGTTCAACCAGCGATTATTATAAGTTTCGTAGCACTGTTATATTACCACAATCGTAGCACAAGGTCTATGTCCACTCGGGCTTAGTGGCGTTGTATATGTTGCCTAGCTCAAAGGAGCGCTCGTTCAGAATAACGACGTATTTCACTGTCGTGGACACACACACACGTGGACTATTTTGACGACTCGTTGACTGTGTCGGTGTGAGGTACCTGACCTCTACCATGGCTGGCTTTATATACTGTCCCAAGGACACATATCGATCTGTGAACTCGCATTACGTAATGTTGGATCTTAGGTTTCATTGGCTATATGCATAGAAAGGTAGAGAAGGTTGGTAAATTCCTATAAAACAACATAAATAAGCTGGTGAATTACTCCTAACGTCATTCTGGAGTGCTGATATCACCTTCTTCCATAACAAAGCTTTATAAGAATAATAGCTTTCAACATCCGTTGGCACCACGTGAAACACGCGGCTCGTTCAAACTCTGCTGGGCTGACAGCTCGGAACCTGCTCGCTGATGTCATTAGCGTGCTCTCTTTGAATTCACGCCAGACCATATCATCGTAAATGAGCACATTAACAATTAATTGTTTAATCATATTCAACACTTTTCATAGTCTGTCATTTTTATAATTCTGAAGGAATATTACTTCCATGCCTGTTCACATAATTCATTACTTATCAATATTAAGGCTTAGACATTTATTATTATTGGAAAAATATATTCTGTCATGCAGAAGAAAACTTATTAATTCATAAACTGTGTCATAACTCTGCTGCATTCTGAATGGGGTAAGATTTCCCATCTTATTACTGCAATATCGAAAACGAAATATTGAGGATGCACCTCAGCTACAAGTCTATTTGACTGCAAGGAAAAATTACTCCTAAACAAAAATGTACAATCATTTTAAATATAAATGCGCTTCTTAATAATAGAGAAAGTGAATTGGTTTTATCGGAATGGTGGAAAATTCATGGCTCGAGAAATTATTTAGGCTTTTTGGAAGTCTACGGTATCATATTTTCTGTGGCGAGTTGACCTCCCTCGGTGCAGATCGAGCCCAAGCACCATGGATCTGAGAATCCTACACGCTGGACATGGGACATGCTTATAGCGCGCCGCTCTCCTGTCATCCACAGAAATATGCCGCAGGTGGCCCTGCTCCTCGTTCCTAATAGGTCATTCTGGCCTGATCTCCTCACATTCCGCCGCCTTAGCTGCTAACCATATTAACTAACTGGGGCTGTTCTTCCTGCATACAAGGCATGTTACTAGCGTGGCCCATTGCAAATAATGAAGTCCACTTATGTGATCCAGTGGTCTGACTGGACAAGAAAATAGGTAACAGTTCCTGTTGATAATGTATTTGATATAAGTAGTGGGAATAGCACAAGACAAAGTCATATACTTGTGTAACAAGTCACTCGTATACCTTGGAATATGTTGAAGTGTTCAACCAGCGATTATTATAAGTTTCGTAGCACTGTTATATTACCACAATCGTAGCACAAGGTCTATGTCCACTCGGGCTTAGTGGCGTTGTATATGTTGCCTAGCTCAAAGGAGCGCTCGTTCAGAATAACGACGTATTTCACTGTCGTGGACACACACACACGTGGACTATTTTGACGACTCGTTGACTGTGTCGGTGTGAGGTACATGACCTCTACCATGGCTGGCTTTATATACTGTCCCAAGGACACATATCGATCTGTGAACTCGCATTACGTAATGTTGGATCTTAGGTTTCATTGGCTATATGCATAGAAAGATAGAGAAGGTTGGTAAATTCCTATAAAACAACATAAATAAGCTGGTGAATTACTCCTAACTTCATTCTGAAGTGCTGATATCACCTTCTTCCATAACAAAAGCTTTATAAGAATAATAGCTTTCAACATCCGTTGGCACCACGTGAAACACGCGGCTCGTTCAAACTCTGCTGGGCTGACAGCTCGGAACCTGCTCGCTGATGTCATTAGCGTGCTCTCTTTGAATTCACGCCAGACCATATCATCGTAAATGAGCACATTAACAATTAATTGTTTAATCATATTCAACACTTTTCATAGTCTGTCATTTTAATAATTCTGAAGGAATATTACTTCCATGCCTGTTCACATAATTCATTACTTATCAATATTAAGGCTTAGACATTTATTATTATTGGAAAAATATATTCTGTCATGCAGAAGAAAACTTATTAATTCATAAACTGTATCATAACTCTGCTGCGTTCTGAATGGGGTAAGACTTCCCATCTTATTACTGCAATATCGAAAACGAAATATTGAGGATGCACCTCAGCTACAAGCCTACTTGACTGCAAGGAAAAATTACTCCTAAACAAAAATGTACAATCATTTTAAATATAAATGCGCTTCTTAATAATAGAGAAAGTGAATTAGTTTTATCGGAATGGTGGAAAATTCATGGCTCAAGAAATTATTTAGGCTTTTTGGAAGTCTACGGTATCATATTTTCTGTGGCGAGTTGACCTCCCTCGGTGCAGATCGAGCCCAAGCACCATGGATCTGAGAATCCTACACGCTGGACATGGGACATGCTTATAGCACGCCGCTCTCCTGTCATCCACAGAAATATGCCGCAGGTGGCCCTGCTCCTCGTTCCTAATGGGTCATTCTAGCCTGATCTCCTCATATTCCGCCGCCTTAGCTGCTAACCATATTAACTAACTGGGGCAGTGTAATTGTTCTATCATGGGGCTGTTCTTCCTGCATACAAGGCATGTTACTAGCGTGGCCCATTGCAAATAATGAAGTCCACTTATGTGATCCAGTGGTCTGACTGGACAAGAAAATATGTAACAGTTCCTGTTGATAATGTATTTGATATAAGTGGTGGGAATAGCACAAGACAAAGTCATATACTTGTGTAACAAGTCACTCGCATACCTTGGAATATGTTGAAGTGTTCAACCAGCGATTATTATAAGTTTCGTAGCACTGTTATATTACCACAATCGTAGCACAAGGTCTATGTCCACTCGGGCTTAGTGGCGTTGTATATGTTGCCTAGCTCAAAGGAGCGCTCGTTCAGAATAACGACGTATTTCACTGTCGTGGACACACACACACGTGGACTATTTTGACGACTCGTTGACTGTGTCGGTGTGAGGTACCTGACCTCTACCATGGCTGGCTTTATATACTGTCCCAAGGACACATATCGATCTGTGAACTCGCATTACGTAATGTTGGATCTTAGGTTTCATTGGCTATATGCATAGAAAGATAGAGAAGGTTGGTAAATTCCTATAAAACAATATAAATAAGCTGGTGAATTACTCCTAACTTCATTCTGAAGTGCTGATATCACCTTCTTCCATAACAAAAGCTTTATACGAATAATAGCTTTCAACATCCGTTGGCACCACGTGAAACACGCGGCTCGTTCAAACTCTGCTGGGCTGACAGCTCGGAACCTGCTCGCTGATGTCATTAGCGTGCTCTCTTTGAATTCACGCCAGACCATATCATCGTAAATGAGCACATTAACAATTAATTGTTTAATCATATTCAACACTTTTCATAGTCTGTCATTTTTATAATTCTGAAGGAATATTACTTCCATGCCTGTTCACATAATTCATTACTTATCAATATTAAGGCTTAGACATTTATTATTATTGGAAAAATATATTCTGTCATGCAGAAGAAAACTTATTAATTCATAAACTGTGTCATAACTCTGCTGCGTTCTGAATGGGGTAAGATTTCCCATCTTATTACTGCAATATCGAAAACGAAATATTGAGGATGCACCTCAGCTACAAGTCTATTTGACTGCAAGGAAAAATTACTCCTAAACAAAAATGTACACTCATTTTAAATATAAATGCGCTTCTTAATAATAGAGAAAGTGAATTGGTTTTATCGGAATGGTGGAAAATTCATGGCTCGAGAAATTATTTAGGCTTTTTGGAAGTCTACGGTATCATATTTTCTGTGACGAGTTGACCTCCCTCGGTGCAGATCGAGCCCAAGCACCATGGATCTGAGAATCCTACACGCTGGACATGGGACATGCTTATAGCGCGCCGCTCTCCTGTCATCCACAGAAATATGCCGCAGGTGGCCCTGCTCCTCGTTCCTAATAGGTCATTCTGGCCTGATCTCCTCACATTCCGCCGCCTTAGCTGCTAACCATATTAACTAACTGGGGCTGTTCTTCCTGCATACAAGGCATGTTACTAGCGTGGCCCATTGCAAATAATGAAGTCCACTTATGTGATCCAGTGGTCTGACTGGACAAGAAAATAGGTAACAGTTCCTGTTGATAATGTATTTGATATAAGTAGTGGGAATAGCACAAGACAAAGTCATATACTTGTGTAACAAGTCACTCGTATACCTTGGAATATGTTGAAGTGTTCAACCAGCGATTATTATAAGTTTCGTAGCACTGTTATATTACCACAATCGTAGCACAAGGTCTATGTCCACTCGGGCTTAGTGGCGTTGTATATGTTGCCTAGCTCAAAGGAGCGCTCGTTCAGAATAACGACATATTTCACTGTCGTGGACACACACACACGTGGACTATTTTGACGACTCGTTGACTGTGTCGGTGTGAGGTACATGACCTCTACCATGGCTGGCTTTATATACTGTCCCAAGGACACATATCGATCTGTGAACTCGCATTACGTAATGTTGGATCTTAGGTTTCATTGGCTATATGCATAGAAAGATAGAGAAGGTTGGTAAATTCCTATAAAACAACATAAATAAGCTGGTGAATTACTCCTAACTTCATTCTGAAGTGCTGATATCACCTTCTTCCATAACAAAAGCTTTATAAGAATAATAGCTTTCAACATCCGTTGGCACCACGTGAAACACGCGGCTCGTTCAAACTCTGCTGGGCTGACAGCTCGGAACCTGCTCGCTGATGTCATTAGCGTGCTCTCTTTGAATTCACGCCAGACCATATCATCGTAAATGAGCACATTAACAATTAATTGTTTAATCATATTCAACACTTTTCATAGTCTGTCATTTTTATAATTCTGAAGGAATATTACTTCCATTCCTGTTCACATAATTCATTACTTATCAATATTAAGGCTTAGACATTTATTATTATTGGAAAAATATATTCTGTCATGCAGAAGAAAACTTATTAATTCATAAACTGTGTCATAACTCTGCTTGCGTTCTGAATGGGGTAAGATTTCCCATCTTATTACTGCAATATCGAAAACGAAATATTGAGGATGCACCTCAGCTACAAGTCTACTTGACTGCAAGGAAAAATTACTCCTAAACAAAAATGTACACTCATTTTAAATATAAATGCGCTTCTTAATAATAGAGAAAGTGAATTGGTTTTATCGGAATGGTGGAAAATTCATGGCTCGAGAAATTATTTAGGCTTTTTGGAAGTCTACGGTATCATATTTTCTGTGGCGAGTTGACCTTCCTCGGTGCAGATCGAGCCCAAGCACCATGGATCTGAGAATCCTACACGCTGGACATGGGACATGCTTATAGCACGCCGCTCTCCTGTCATCCACAGAAATATGCCGCAGGTGGCCCTGCTCCTCGTTCCTAATGGGTCATTCTGGCCTGATCTCCTCACATTCCGCCGCCTTAGCTGCTAACCATATTAACTAACTGGGGCAGTGTAATTGTTCTATCATGGGGCTGTTCTTCCTGCATACAAGGCATGTTACTAGCGTGGCCCATTGCAAATAATGAAGTCCACTTATGTGATCCAGTGGTCTGACTGGACAAGAAAATAGGTAACAGTTCCTGTTGATAATGTATTTGATATAAGTGGTGGGAATAGCACAAGACAAAGTCATATACTTGTGTAACAAGTCACTCGCATACCTTGGAATATGTTGAAGTGTTCAACCAGCGATTATTATAAGTTTCGTAGCACTGTTATATTACCACAATCGTAGCACAAGGTCTATGTCCACTCGGGCTTAGTGGCGTTGTATATGTTGCCTAGCTCAAAGGAGCGCTCGTTCAGAATAACGACGTATTTCACTGTCGTGGACACACACACACGTGGACTATTTTGACGACTCGTTGACTGTGTCGGTGTGAGGTACCTGACCTCTACCATGGCTGGCTTTATATACTGTCCCAAGGACACATATCGATCTGTGAACTCGCATTACGTAATGTTGGATCTTAGGTTTCATTGGCTATATGCATAGAAAGGTAGAGAAGGTTGGTAAATTCCTATAAAACAACATAAATAAGCTGGTGAATTACTCCTAACGTCATTCTGGAGTGCTGATATCACCTTCTTCCATAACAAAGCTTTATAAGAATAATAGCTTTCAACATCCGTTGGCACCACGTGAAACACGCGGCTCGTTCAAACTCTGCTGGGCTGACAGCTCGGAACCTGCTCGCTGATGTCATTAGCGTGCTCTCTTTGAATTCACGCCAGACCATATCATCGTAAATGAGCACATTAACAATTAATTGTTTAATCATATTCAACACTTTTCATAGTCTGTCATTTTTATAATTCTGAAGGAATATTACTTCCATGCCTGTTCACATAATTCATTACTTATCAATATTAAGGCTTAGACATTTATTATTATTGGAAAAATATATTCTGTCATGCAGAAGAAAACTTATTAATTCATAAACTGTGTCATAACTCTGCTGCGTTCTGAATGGGGTAAGATTTCCCATCTTATTACTGCAATATCGAAAACGAAATATTGAGGATGCACCTCAGCTACAAGTCTATTTGACTGCAAGGAAAAATTACTCCTAAACAAAAATGTACAATCATTTTAAATATAAATGCGCTTCTTAATAATAGAGAAAGTGAATTGGTTTTTATCGGAATGGTGGAAAATTCATGGCTCGAGAAATTATTTAGGCTTTTTGGAAGTCTACGGTATCATATTTTCTGTGGCGAGTTGAACTCCCTCGGTGCAGATCGAGCCCAAGCACCATGGATCTGAGAATCCTACACGCTGGACATGGGACATGCTTATAGCGCGCCGCTCTCCTGTCATCCTCAGAAATATGCCGCAGGTGGCCCTGCTCCTCGTTCCTAATAGGTCATTCTGGCCTGATCTCCTCACATTCCGCCGCCTTAGCTGCTAACCATATTAACTAACTGGGGCTGTTCTTCCTGCATACAAGGCATGTTACTAGCGTGGCCCATTGCAAATAATGAAGTCCACTTATGTGATCCAGTGGTCTGACTGGACAAGAAAATAGGTAACAGTTCCTGTTGATAATGTATTTGATATAAGTAGTGGGAATAGCACAAGACAAAGTCATATACTTGTGTAACAAGTCACTCGTATACCTTGGAATATGTTGAAGTGTTCAACCAGCGATTATTATAAGTTTCGTAGCACTGTTATATTACCACAATCGTAGCACAAGGTCTATGTCCACTCGGGCTTAGTGGCGTTGTATATGTTGCCTAGCTCAAAGGAGCGCTCGTTCAGAATAACGACGTATTTCACTGTCGTGGACACACACACACGTGGACTATTTTGACGACTCGTTGACTGTGTCGGTGTGAGGTACATGACCTCTACCATGGCTGGCTTTATATACTGTCCCAAGGACACATATCGATCTGTGAACTCGCATTACGTAATGTTGGATCTTAGGTTTCATTGGCTATATGCATAGAAAGATAGAGAAGGTTGGTAAATTCCTATAAAACAACATAAATAAGCTGGTGAATTACTCCTAACTTCATTCTGTAGTGCTGATATCACCTTCTTCCATAACAAAAGCTTTATAAGAATAATAGCTTTCAACATCCGTTGGCACCACGTGAAACACGCGGCTCGTTCAAACTCTGCTGGGCTGACAGCTCGGAACCTGCTCGCTGATGTCATTAGCGTGCTCTCTTTGAATTCACGCCAGACCATATCATCGTAAATGAGCACATTAACAATTAATTGTTTAATCATATTCAACACTTTTCATAGTCTGTCATTTTAATAATTCTGAAGGAATATTACTTCCATGCCTGTTCACATAATTCATTACTTATCAATATTAAGGCTTAGACATTTATTATTATTGGAAAAATATATTCTGTCATGCAGAAGAAAACTTATTAATTCATAAACTGTATCATAACTCTGCTGCGTTCTGAATGGGGTAAGACTTCCCATCTTATTACTGCAATATCGAAAACGAAATATTGAGGATGCACCTCAGCTACAAGTCTACTTGACTGCAAGGAAAAATTACTCCTAAACAAAAATGTACAATCATTTTAAATATAAATGCGCTTCTTAATAATAGAGAAAGTGAATTAGTTTTATCGGAATGGTGGAAAATTCATGGCTCAAGAAATTATTTAGGCTTTTTGGAAGTCTACGGTATCATATTTTCTGTGGCGAGTTGACCTCCCTCGGTGCAGATCGAGCCCAAGCACCATGGATCTGAGAATCCTACACGCTGGACATGGGACATGCTTATAGCACGCCGCTCTCCTGTCATCCACAGAAATATGCCGCAGGTGGCCCTGCTCCTCGTTCCTAATGGGTCATTCTAGCCTGATCTCCTCATATTCCGCCGCCTTAGCTGCTAACCATATTAACTAACTGGGGCAGTGTAATTGTTCTATCATGGGGCTGTTCTTCCTGCATACAAGGCATGTTACTAGCGTGGCCCATTGCAAATAATGAAGTCCACTTATGTGATCCAGTGGTCTGACTGGACAAGAAAATATGTAACAGTTCCTGTTGATAATGTATTTGATATAAGTGGTGGGAATAGCACAAGACAAAGTCATATACTCGTGTAACAAGTCACTCGCATACCTTGGAATATGTTGAAGTGTTCAACCAGCGATTATTATAAGTTTCGTAGCACTGTTATATTACCACAATCGTAGCACAAGGTCTATGTCCACTCGGGCTTAGTGGCGTTGTATATGTTGCCTAGCTCAAAGGAGCGCTCGTTCAGAATAACGACGTATTTCACTGTCGTGGACACACACACACGTGGACTATTTTGACGACTCGTTGACTGTGTCGGTGTGAGGTACCTGACCTCTACCATGGCTGGCTTTATATACTGTCCCAAGGACACATATCGATCTGTGAACTCGCATTACGTAATGTTGGATCTTAGGTTTCATTGGCTATATGCATAGAAAGATAGAGAAGGTTGGTAAATTCCTATAAAACAATATAAATAAGCTGGTGAATTACTCCTAACTTCATTCTGAAGTGCTGATATCACCTTCTTCCATAACAAAAGCTTTATACGAATAATAGCTTTCAACATCCGTTGGCACCACGTGAAACACGCGGCTCGTTCAAACTCTGCTGGGCTGACAGCTCGGAACCTGCTCGCTGATGTCATTAGCGTGCTCTCTTTGAATTCACGCCAGACCATATCATCGTAAATGAGCACATTAACAATTAATTGTTTAATCATATTCAACACTTTTCATAGTCTGTCATTTTTATAATTCTGAAGGAATATTACTTCCATGCCTGTTCACATAATTCATTACTTATCAATATTAAGGCTTAGACATTTATTATTATTGGAAAAATATATTCTGTCATGCAGAAGAAAACTTATTAATTCATAAACTGTGTCATAACTCTGCTGCGTTCTGAATGGGGTAAGATTTCCCATCTTATTACTGCAATATCGAAAACGAAATATTGAGGATGCACCTCAGCTACAAGTCTATTTGACTGCAAGGAAAAATTACTCCTAAACAAAAATGTACAATCATTTTAAATATAAATGCGCTTCTTAATAATAGAGAAAGTGAATTGGTTTTATCGGAATGGTGGAAAATTCATGGCTCGATAAATTATTTAGGCTTTTTGGAAGTCTACGGTATCATATTTTCTGTGGCGAGTTGACCTCCCTCGGTGCAGATCGAGCCCAAGCACCATGGATCTGAGAATCCTACACGCTGGACATGGGACATGCTTATAGCGCGCCGCTCTCCTGTCATCCACAGAAATATGCCGCAGGTGGCCCTGCTCCTCGTTCCTAATAGGTCATTCTGGCCTGATCTCCTCACATTCCGCCGCCATAGCTGCTAACCATATTAACTAACTGGGGCTGTTCTTCCTGCATACAAGGCATGTTACTAGCGTGGCCCATTGCAAATAATGAAGTCCACTTATGTGATCCAGTGGTCTGACTGGACAAGAAAATAGGTAACAGTTCCTGTTGATAATGTATTTGATATAAGTAGTGGGAATAGCACAAGACAAAGTCATATACTTGTGTAACAAGTCACTCGTATACCTTGGAATATGTTGAAGTGTTCAACCAGCGATTATTATAAGTTTCGTAGCACTGTTATATTACCACAATCGTAGCACAAGGTCTATGTCCACTCGGGCTTAGTGGCGTTGTATATGTTGCCTAGCTCAAAGGAGCGCTCGTTCAGAATAACGACGTATTTCACTGTCGTGGACACACACACACGTGGACTATTTTGACGACTCGTTGACTGTGTCGGTGTGAGGTACATGACCTCTACCATGGCTGGCTTTATATACTGTCCCAAGGACACATATCGATCTGTGAACTCGCATTACGTAATGTTGGATCTTAGGTTTCATTGGCTATATGCATAGAAAGATAGAGAAGGTTGGTAAATTCCTATAAAACAACATAAATAAGCTGGTGAATTACTCCTAACTTCATTCTGTAGTGCTGATATCACCTTCTTCCATAACAAAAGCTTTATAAGAATAATAGCTTTCAACATCCGTTGGCACCACGTGAAACACGCGGCTCGTTCAAACTCTGCTGGGCTGACAGCTCGGAACCTGCTCGCTGATGTCATTAGCGTGCTCTCTTTGAATTCACGCCAGACCATATCATCGTAAATGAGCACATTAACAATTAATTGTTTAATCATATTCAACACTTTTCATAGTCTGTCATTTTAATAATTCTGAAGGAATATTACTTCCATGCCTGTTCACATAATTCATTACTTATCAATATTAAGGCTTAGACATTTATTATTATTGGAAAAATATATTCTGTCATGCAGAAGAAAACTTATTAATTCATAAACTGTATCATAACTCTGCTGCGTTCTGAATGGGGTAAGACTTCCCATCTTATTACTGCAATATCGAAAACGAAATATTGAGGATGCACCTCAGCTACAAGTCTACTTGACTGCAAGGAAATATTACTCCTAAACAAAAATGTACAATCATTTTAAATATAAATGCGCTTCTTAATAATAGAGAAAGTGAATTAGTTTTATCGGAATGGTGGAAAATTCATGGCTCAAGAAATTATTTAGGCTTTTTGGAAGTCTACGGTATCATATTTTCTGTGGCGAGTTGACCTCCCTCGGTGCAGATCGAGCCCAAGCACCATGGATCTGAGAATCCTACACGCTGGACATGGGACATGCTTATAGCACGCCGCTCTCCTGTCATCCACAGAAATATGCCGCAGGTGGCCCTGCTCCTCGTTCCTAATGGGTCATTCTAGCCTGATCTCCTCATATTCCGCCGCCTTAGCTGCTAACCATATTAACTAACTGGGGCAGTGTAATTGTTCTATCATGGGGCTGTTCTTCCTGCATACAAGGCATGTTACTAGCGTGGCCCATTGCAAATAATGAAGTCCACTTATGTGATCCAGTGGTCTGACTGGACAAGAAAATATGTAACAGTTCCTGTTGATAATGTATTTGATATAAGTGGTGGGAATAGCACAAGACAAAGTCATATACTCGTGTAACAAGTCACTCGCATACCTTGGAATATGTTGAAGTGTTCAACCAGCGATTATTATAAGTTTCGTAGCACTGTTATATTACCACAATCGTAGCACAAGGTCTATGTCCACTCGGGCTTAGTGGCGTTGTATATGTTGCCTAGCTCAAAGGAGCGCTCGTTCAGAATAACGACGTATTTCACTGTCGTGGACACACACACACGTGGACTATTTTGACGACTCGTTGACTGTGTCGGTGTGAGGTACCTGACCTCTACCATGGCTGGCTTTATATACTGTCCCAAGGACACATATCGATCTGTGAACTCGCATTACGTAATGTTGGATCTTAGGTTTCATTGGCTATATGCATAGAAAGATAGAGAAGGTTGGTAAATTCCTATAAAACAATATAAATAAGCTGGTGAATTACTCCTAACTTCATTCTGAAGTGCTGATATCACCTTCTTCCATAACAAAAGCTTTATACGAATAATAGCTTTCAACATCCGTTGGCACCACGTGAAACACGCGGCTCGTTCAAACTCTGCTGGGCTGACAGCTCGGAACCTGCTCGCTGATGTCATTAGCGTGCTCTCTTTGAATTCACGCCAGACCATATCATCGTAAATGAGCACATTAACAATTAATTGTTTAATCATATTCAACACTTTTCATAGTCTGTCATTTTTATAATTCTGAAGGAATATTACTTCCATGCCTGTTCACATAATTCATTACTTATCAATATTAAGGCTTAGACATTTATTATTATTGGAAAAATATATTCTGTCATGCAGAAGAAAACTTATTAATTCATAAACTGTGTCATAACTCTGCTGCGTTCTGAATGGGGTAAGATTTCCCATCTTATTACTGCAATATCGAAAACGAAATATTGAGGATGCACCTCAGCTACAAGTCTATTTGACTGCAAGGAAAAATTACTCCTAAACAAAAATGTACAATCATTTTAAATATAAATGCGCTTCTTAATAATAGAGAAAGTGAATTGGTTTTATCGGAATGGTGGAAAATTCATGGCTCGATAAATTATTTAGGCTTTTTGGAAGTCTACGGTATCATATTTTCTGTGGCGAGTTGACCTCCCTCGGTGCAGATCGAGCCCAAGCACCATGGATCTGAGAATCCTACACGCTGGACATGGGACATGCTTATAGCGCGCCGCTCTCCTGTCATCCACAGAAATATGCCGCAGGTGGCCCTGCTCCTCGTTCCTAATAGGTCATTCTGGCCTGATCTCCTCACATTCCGCCGCCATAGCTGCTAACCATATTAACTAACTGGGGCTGTTCTTCCTGCATACAAGGCATGTTACTAGCGTGGCCCATTGCAAATAATGAAGTCCACTTATGTGATCCAGTGGTCTGACTGGACAAGAAAATAGGTAACAGTTCCTGTTGATAATGTATTTGATATAAGTAGTGGGAATAGCACAAGACAAAGTCATATACTTGTGTAACAAGTCACTCGTATACCTTGGAATATGTTGAAGTGTTCAACCAGCGATTATTATAAGTTTCGTAGCACTGTTATATTACCACAATCGTAGCACAAGGTCTATGTCCACTCGGGCTTAATGGCGTTGTATATGTTGCCTAGCTCAAAGGAGCGCTCGTTCAGAATAACGACGTATTTCACTGTCGTGGACACACACACACGTGGACTATTTTGACGACTCGTTGACTGTGTCGGTGTGAGGTACATGACCTCTACCATGGCTGGCTTTATATACTGTCCCAAGGACACATATCGATCTGTGAACTCGCATTACGTAATGTTGGATCTTAGGTTTCATTGGCTATATGCATAGAAAGATAGAGAAGGTTGGTAAATTCCTATAAAACTACACAAATAAGCTGGTGAATTACTCCTAACTTCATTCTGAAGTGCTGATATCACCTTCTTCCATAACAAAAGCTTTATAAGAATAATAGCTTTCAACATCCGTTGGCACCACGTGAAACACGCGGCTCGTTCAAACTCTGCTAGGCTGAGAGCTCGGAACATGCTCGCTGATGTCATTAGCGTGCTCTCTTTGAATTCACGCCAGACCATATCATCGTAAATGAGCACATTAACAATTAATTGTTTAATCATATTCAACACTTCTCATAGTCTGTCATTTTTATAATTCTGAAGGAATATTACTTCCATGCCTGTTCACATAATTCATTACTTATCAATATTAAGGCTTAGAGATTTATTATTATTGGAAAAATATATTCTGTCATGCAGAAGAAAACTTATTAATTCTTAAACTGTGTCATAACTCTGCTGCGTTCTGAATGGGGTAAGATTTCCCATCTTATTACTGCAATATCGAAAACGAAATATTGAGGATGCACCTCAGCTACAAGTCTACTTGACTGCAAGGAAAAATTACTCCTAAACAAAAATGTACAATCATTTTAAATATAAATGCGCTTCTTAATAATAGAGAAAGTGAATTGGTTTTATCGGAATGGTGGAAAATTCATGGCTCGAGAAATTATTTAGGCTTTTTGGAAGTCTACGGTATCATATTTTCTGTGGCGAGTTGACCTCCCTCGGTGCAGATCGAGCCCAAGCACCATGGATCTGAGAATCCTACACGCTGGACATGGGACATGCTTATAGCGCGCCGCTCTCCTGTCATCCACAGAAATATGCCGCAGGTGGCCCTGCTCCTCGTTCCTAATGGGTCATTCTGGCCTGATCTCCTCACATTCCGCCGCCTTAGCTGCTAACCATATTAACTAACTGGGGCAGTGTAATTGTTCTATCATGGGGCTGTTCTTCCTGCATACAAGGCATGTTACTAGCGTGGCCCATTGCAAATAATGAAGTCCACTTATGTGATCCAGTGGTCTGACTGGACAAGAAAATAGGTAACAGTTCCTGTTGATAATGTATTTGATATAAGTGGTGGGAATAGCACAAGACAAAGTCATATACTTGTGTAACAAGTCACTCGCATACCTTGGAATATGTTGAAATGTTCAACCAGCGATTATTATAAGTTTCGTAGCACTGTTATATTACCACAATCGTAGCACAAGGTCTATGTCCACTCGGGCTTAGTGGCGTTGTATATGTTGCCTAGCTCAAAGGAGCGCTCGTTCAGAATAACGACGTATTTCACTGTCGTGGACACACACACACGTGGACTATTTTGACGACTCGTTGACTGTGTCGGTGTGAGGTACCTGACCTCTACCATGGCTGGCTTTATATACTGTCCCAAGGACACATATCGATCTGTGAACTCGAATTACGTAATGTTGGATCTTAGGTTTCATTGGCTATATGCATAGAAAGATAGAGAAGGTTGGTAAATTCCTATAAAACAATATAAATAAGCTGGTGAATTACTCCTAACTTCATTCTGAAGTGCTGATATCACCTTCTTCCATAACAAAAGCTTTATACGAATAATAGCTTTCAACATCCGTTGGCACCACGTGAAACACGCGGCTCGTTCAAACTCTGCTGGGCTGACAGCTCGGAACCTGCTCGCTGATGTCATTAGCGTGCTCTCTTTGAATTCACGCCAGACCATATCATCGTAAATGAGCACATTAACAATTAATTGTTTAATCATATTCAACACTTTTCATAGTCTGTCATTTTAATAATTCTGAAGGAATATTACTTCCATGCCTGTTCACATAATTCATTACTTATCAATATTAAGGCTTAGACATTTATTATTATTGGAAAAATATATTCTGTCATGCAGAAGAAAACTTATTAATTCATAAACTGTATCATAACTCTGCTGCGTTCTGAATGGGGTAAGACTTCCCATCTTATTACTGCAATATCGAAAACGAAATATTGAGGATGCACCTCAGCTACAAGTCTACTTGACTGCAAGGAAAAATTACTCCTAAACAAAAATGTACAATCATTTTAAATATAAATGCGCTTCTTAATAATAGAGAAAGTGAATTGGTTTTATCGGAATGGTGGAAAATTCATGGCTCAAGAGATTATTTAGGCTTTTTGGAAGTCTACGGTATCATATTTTCTGTGGCGAGTTGACCTCCCTCGGTGCAGATCGAGCCCAAGCACCATTTATCTGAGAATCCTACACGCTGGACATGGGACATGCTTATAGCGCGCCGCTCTCCTGTCATCCACAGAAATATGCCGCAGGTGGCCCTGCTCCTCGTTCCTAATGGGTCATTCTAGCCTGATCTCCTCATATTCCGCCGCCTTAGCTGCTAACCATATTAACTAACTGGGGCAGTGTAATTGTTCTATCATGGGGCTGTTCTTCCTGCATACAAGGCATGTTACTAGCGTGGCCCATTGCAAATAATAAAGTCCACTTATGTGATCCAGTGGTCTGACTGGACAAGAAAATAGGTAACAGTTCCTGTTGATAATGTATTTGATATAAGTGGTGGGAATAGCACAAGACAAAGTCATATACTTGTGTAACAAGTCACTCGCATACCTTGGAATATGTTGAAGTGTTCAACCAGCGATTATTATAAGTTTCGTAGCACTGTTATATTACCACAATCGTAGCACAAGGTCTATGTCCACTCGGGCTTAGTGGCGTTGTATATGTTGCCTAGCTCAAAGGAGCGCTCGTTCAGAATAACGACGTATTTCACTGTCGTGGACACACACACACGTGGACTATTTTGACGACTCGTTGACTGTGTCGGTGTGAGGTACCTGACCTCTACAATGGCTGGCTTTATATACTGTCCCAAGGACACATATCGATCTGTGAACTCGCATTACGTAATGTTGGATCTTAGGTTTCATTGGCTATATGCATAGAAAGGTAGAGAAGGTTGGTAAATTCCTATAAAACAACATAAATAAGCTGGTGAATTACTCCTAACGTCATTCTGGAGTGCTGATATCACCTTCTTCCATAACAAAGCTTTATAAGAATAATAGCTTTCAACATCCGTTGGCACCACGTGAAACACGCGGCTCGTTCAAACTCTGCTGGGCTGACAGCTCGGAACCTGCTCGCTGATGTCATTAGCGTGCTCTCTTTGAATTCACGCCAGACCATATCATCGTAAATGAGCACATTAACAATTAATTGTTTAATCATATTCAACACTTTTCATAGTCTGTCATTTTTATAATTCTGAAGGAATATTACTTCCATGCCTGTTCACATAATTCATTACTTATCAATATTAAGGCTTAGACATTTATTATTATTGGAAAAATATATTCTGTCATGCAGAAGAAAACTTATTAATTCATAAACTGTGTCATAACTCTGCTGCGTTCTGAATGGGGTAAGATTTCCCATCTTATTACTGCAATATCGAAAACGAAATATAGAGGATGCACCTCAGCTACAAGTCTATTTGACTGCAAGGAAAAATTACTCCTAAACAAAAATGTACAATCATTTTAAATATAAATGCGCTTCTTAATAATAGAGAAAGTGAATTGGTTTTATCGGAATGGTGGAAAATTCATGGCTCGAGAAATTATTTAGGCTTTTTGGAAGTCTACGGTATCATATTTTCTGTGGCGAGTTGACCTCCCTCGGTGCAGATCGAGCCCAAGCACCATGGATCTGAGAATCCTACACGCTGGACATGGGACATGCTTATAGCGCGCCGCTCTCCTGTCATCCACAGAAATATGCCGCAGGTGGCCCTGCTCCTCGTTTCTAATAGGTCATTCTGGCCTGATCTCCTCACATTCCGCCGCCTTAGCTGCTAACCATATTAACTAACTGGGGCTGTTCTTCCTGCATACAAGGCATGTTACTAGCGTGGCCCATTGCAAATAATGAAGTCCACTTATGTGATCCAGTGGTCTGACTGGACAAGAAAATAGGTAACAGTTCCTGTTGATAATGTATTTGATATAAGTAGTGGGAATAGCACAAGACAAAGTCATATACTTGTGTAACAAGTCACTCGTATACCTTGGAATATGTTGAAGTGTTCAACCAGCGATTATTATAAGTTTCGTAGCACTGTTATATTACCACAATCGTAGCACAAGGTCTATGTCCACTCGGGCTTAGTGGCGTTGTATATGTTGCCTAGCTCAAAGGAGCGCTCGTTCAGAATAACGACGTATTTCACTGTCGTGGACACACACACACGTGGACTATTTTGACGACTCGTTGACTGTGTCGGTGTGAGGTACATGACCTCTACCATGGCTGGCTTTATATACTGTCCCAAGGACACATATCGATCTGTGAACTCGCATTACGTAATGTTGGATCTTAGGTTTCATTGGCTATATGCATAGAAAGATAGAGAAGGTTGGTAAATTCCTATAAAACAACATAAATAAGCTGGTGAATTACTCCTAACTTCATTCTGAAGTGCTGATATCACCTTCTTCCATAACAAAAGCTTTATAAGAATAATAGCTTTCAACATCCGTTGGCACCACGTGAAACACGCGGCTCGTTCAAACTCTGCTGGGCTGACAGCTCGGAACATGCTCGCTGATGTCATTAGCGTGCTCTCTTTGAATTCACGCCTGACCATATCATCGTAAATGAGCACATTAACAATTAATTGTTTAATCATATTCAACACTTTTCATAGTCTGTCATTTTTATAATTCTGAAGGAATATTACTTCCATGCCTGTTCACATAATTCATTACTTATCAATATTAAGGCTTAGACATTTATTATTATTGGAAAAATATATTCTGTCATGCAGAAGAAAACTTATTAATTCATAAACTGTGTCATAACTCTGCTTGCGTTCTGAATGGGGTAAGATTTCCCATCTTATTACTGCAATATCGAAAACGAAATATTGAGGATGCACCTCAGCTACAAGTCTACTTGACTGCAAGGAAAAATTACTCCTAAACAAAAATGTACAATCATTTTAAATATAAATGCGCTTCTTAATAATAGAGAAAGTGAATTGGTTTTATCGGAATGGTGGAAAATTCATGGCTCGAGAAATTATTAAGGCTTTTTGGAAGTCTACGGTATCATATTTTCTGTGGCGAGTTGACATTCCTCGGTGCAGATCGAGCCCAAGCACCATGGATCTGAGAATCCTACACGCTGGACATGGGACATGCTTATAGCACGCCGCTCTCCTGTCATCCACAGAAATATGCCGCAGGTGGCCCTGCTCCTCGTTCCTAATGGGTCATTCTGGCCTGATCTCCTCACATTCCGCCGCCTTAGCTGCTAACCATATTAACTAACTGGGGCAGTGTAATTGTTCTATCATGGGGCTGTTCTTCCTGCATACAAGGCATGTTACTAGCGTGGCCCATTGCAAATAATGAAGTCCACTTATGTGATCCAGTGGTCTGACTGGACAAGAAAATAGGTAACAGTTCCTGTTGATAATGTATTTGATATAAGTGGTGGGAATAGCACAAGACAAAGTCATATACTTGTGTAACAAGTCACTCGCATACCTTGGAATATGTTGAAGTGTTCAACCAGCGATTATTATAAGTTTCGTAGCACTGTTATATTACCACAATCGTAGCACAAGGTCTATGTCCACTCGGGCTTAGTGGCGTTGTATATGTTGCCTAGCTCAAAGGAGCGCTCGTTCAGAATAACGACGTATTTCACTGTCGTGGACACACACACACGTGGACTATTTTGACGACTCGTTGACTGTGTCGGTGTGAGGTACCTGACCTCTACCATGGCTGGCTTTATATACTGTCCCAAGGACACATATCGATCTGTGAACTCGCATTACGTAATGTTGGATCTTAGGTTTCATTGGCTATATGCATAGAAAGGTAGAGAAGGTTGGTAAATTCCTATAAAACAACATAAATAAGCTGGTGAATTACTCCTAACGTCATTCTGGAGTGCTGATATCACCTTCTTCCATAACAAAGCTTTATAAGAATAATAGCTTTCAACATCCGTTGGCACCACGTGAAACACGCGGCTCGTTCAAACTCTGCTGGGCTGACAGCTCGGAACCTGCTCGCTGATGTCATTAGCGTGCTCTCTTTGAATTCACGCCAGACCATATCATCGTAAATGAGCACATTAACAATTAATTGTTTAATCATATTCAACACTTTTCATAGTCTGTCATTTTTATAATTCTGAAGGAATATTACTTCCATGCCTGTTCACATAATTCATTACTTATCAATATTAAGGCTTAGACATTTATTATTATTGGAAAAATATATTCTGTCATGCAGAAGAAAACTTATTAATTCATAAACTGTGTCATAACTCTGCTGCATTCTGAATGGGGTAAGATTTCCCATCTTATTACTGCAATATCGAAAACGAAATATTGAGGATGCACCTCAGCTACAAGTCTATTTGACTGCAAGGAAAAATTACTCCTAAACAAAAATGTACAATCATTTTAAATATAAATGCGCTTCTTAATAATAGAGAAAGTGAATTGGTTTTATCGGAATGGTGGAAAATTCATGGCTCGAGAAATTATTTAGGCTTTTTGGAAGTCTACGGTATCATATTTTCTGTGGCGAGTTGACCTCCCTCGGTGCAGATCGAGCCCAAGCACCATGGATCTGAGAATCCTACACGCTGGACATGGGACATGCTTATAGCGCGCCGCTCTCCTGTCATCCACAGAAATATGCCGCAGGTGGCCCTGCTCCTCGTTCCTAATAGGTCATTCTGGCCTGATCTCCTCACATTCCGCCGCCTTAGCTGCTAACCATATTAACTAACTGGGGCTGTTCTTCCTGCATACAAGGCATGTTACTAGCGTGGCCCATTGCAAATAATGAAGTCCACTTATGTGATCCAGTGGTCTGACTGGACAAGAAAATAGGTAACAGTTCCTGTTGATAATGTATTTGATATAAGTAGTGGGAATAGCACAAGACAAAGTCATATACTTGTGTAACAAGTCACTCGTATACCTTGGAATATGTTGAAGTGTTCAACCAGCGATTATTATAAGTTTCGTAGCACTGTTATATTACCACAATCGTAGCACAAGGTCTATGTCCACTCGGGCTTAGTGGCGTTGTATATGTTGCCTAGCTCAAAGGAGCGCTCGTTCAGAATAACGACGTATTTCACTGTCGTGGACACACACACACGTGGACTATTTTGACGACTCGTTGACTGTGTCGGTGTGAGGTACATGACCTCTACCATGGCTGGCTTTATATACTGTCCCAAGGACACATATCGATCTGTGAACTCGCATTACGTAATGTTGGATCTTAGGTTTCATTGGCTATATGCATAGAAAGATAGAGAAGGTTGGTAAATTCCTATAAAACAACATAAATAAGCTGGTGAATTACTCCTAACTTCATTCTGAAGTGCTGATATCACCTTCTTCCATAACAAAAGCTTTATAAGAATAATAGCTTTCAACATCCATTGGCACCACGTGAAACACGCGGCTCGTTCAAACTCTGCTGGGCTGACAGCTCGGAACCTGCTCGCTGATGTCATTAGCGTGCTCTCTTTGAATTCACGCCAGACCATATCATCGTAAATGAGCACATTAACAATTAATTGTTTAATCATATTCAACACTTTTCATAGTCTGTCATTTTAATAATTCTGAAGGAATATTACTTCCATGCCTGTTCACATAATTCATTACTTATCAATATTAAGGCTTAGACATTTATTATTATTGGAAAAATATATTCTGTCATGCAGAAGAAAACTTATTAATTCATAAACTGTATCATAACTCTGCTGCGTTCTGAATGGGGTAAGACTTCCCATCTTATTACTGCAATATCGAAAACGAAATATTGAGGATGCACCTCAGCTACAAGTCTACTTGACTGCAAGGAAAAATTACTCCTAAACAAAAATGTACAATCATTTTAAATATAAATGCGCTTCTTAATAATAGAGAAAGTGAATTAGTTTTATCGGAATGGTGGAAAATTCATGGCTCAAGAAATTATTTAGGCTTTTTGGAAGTCTACGGTATCATATTTTCTGTGGCGAGTTGACCTCCCTCGGTGCAGATCGAGCCCAAGCACCATGGATCTGAGAATCCTACACGCTGGACATGGGACATGCTTATAGCACGCCGCTCTCCTGTCATCCACAGAAATATGCCGCAGGTGGCCCTGCTCCTCGTTCCTAATGGGTCATTCTAGCCTGATCTCCTCATATTCCGCCGCCTTAGCTGCTAACCATATTAACTAACTGGGGCAGTGTAATTGTTCTATCATGGGGCTGTTCTTCCTGCATACAAGGCATGTTACTAGCGTGGCCCATTGCAAATAATGAAGTCCACTTATGTGATCCAGTGGTCTGACTGGACAAGAAAATATGTAACAGTTCCTGTTGATAATGTATTTGATATAAGTGGTGGGAATAGCACAAGACAAAGTCATATACTTGTGTAACAAGTCACTCGCATACCTTGGAATATGTTGAAGTGTTCAACCAGCGATTATTATAAGTTTTGTAGCACTGTTATATTACCACAATCGTAGCACAAGGTCTATGTCCACTCGGGCTTAGTGGCGTTGTATATGTTGCCTAGCTCAAAGGAGCGCTCGTTCAGAATAACGACGTATTTCACTGTCGTGGACACACACACACGTGGACTATTTTGACGACTCGTTGACTGTGTCGGTGTGAGGTACCTGACCTCTACCATGGCTGGCTTTATATACTGTCCCAAGGACACATATCGATCTGTGAACTCGCATTACGTAATGTTGGATCTTAGGTTTCATTGGCTATATGCATAGAAAGATAGAGAAGGTTGGTAAATTCCTATAAAACAATATAAATAAGCTGGTGAATTACTCCTAACTTCATTCTGAAGTGCTGATATCACCTTCTTCCATAACAAAAGCTTTATACGAATAATAGCTTTCAACATCCGTTGGCACCACGTGAAACACGCGGCTCGTTCAAACTCTGCTGGGCTGACAGCTCGGAACCTGCTCGCTGATGTCATTAGCGTGCTCTCTTTGAATTCACGCCAGACCATATCATCGTAAATGAGCACATTAACAATTAATTGTTTAATCATATTCAACACTTTTCATAGTCTGTCATTTTTATAATTCTGAAGGAATATTACTTCCATGCCTGTTCACATAATTCATTACTTATCAATATTAAGGCTTAGACATTTATTATTATTGGAAAAATATATTCTGTCATGCAGAAGAAAACTTATTAATTCATAAACTGTGTCATAACTCTGCTGCGTTCTGAATGGGGTAAGATTTCCCATCTTATTACTGCAATATCGAAAACGAAATATTGAGGATGCACCTCAGCTACAAGTCTATTTGACTGCAAGGAAAAATTACTCCTAAACAAAAATGTACACTCATTTTAAATATAAATGCGCTTCTTAATAATAGAGAAAGTGAATTGGTTTTATCGGAATGGTGGAAAATTCATGGCTCGAGAAATTATTTAGGCTTTTTGGAAGTCTACGGTATCATATTTTCTGTGACGAGTTGACCTCCCTCGGTGCAGATCGAGCCCAAGCACCATGGATCTGAGAATCCTACACGCTGGACATGGGACATGCTTATAGCGCGCCGCTCTCCTGTCATCCACAGAAATATGCCGCAGGTGGCCCTGCTCCTCGTTCCTAATAGGTCATTCTGGCCTGATCTCCTCACATTCCGCCGCCTTAGCTGCTAACCATATTAACTAACTGGGGCTGTTCTTCCTGCATACAAGGCATGTTACTAGCGTGGCCCATTGCAAATAATGAAGTCCACTTATGTGATCCAGTGGTCTGACTGGACAAGAAAATAGGTAACAGTTCCTGTTGATAATGTATTTGATATAAGTAGTGGGAATAGCACAAGACAAAGTCATATACTTGTGTAACAAGTCACTCGTATACCTTGGAATATGTTGAAGTGTTCAACCAGCGATTATTATAAGTTTCGTAGCACTGTTATATTACCACAATCGTAGCACAAGGTCTATGTCCACTCGGGCTTAGTGGCGTTGTATATGTTGCCTAGCTCAAAGGAGCGCTCGTTCAGAATAACGACATATTTCACTGTCGTGGACACACACACACGTGGACTATTTTGACGACTCGTTGACTGTGTCGGTGTGAGGTACATGACCTCTACCATGGCTGGCTTTATATACTGTCCCAAGGACACATATCGATCTGTGAACTCGCATTACGTAATGTTGGATCTTAGGTTTCATTGGCTATATGCATAGAAAGATAGAGAAGGTTGGTAAATTCCTATAAAACAACATAAATAAGCTGGTGAATTACTCCTAACTTCATTCTGAAGTGCTGATATCACCTTCTTCCATAACAAAAGCTTTATAAGAATAATAGCTTTCAACATCCGTTGGCACCACGTGAAACACGCGGCTCGTTCAAACTCTGCTGGGCTGACAGCTCGGAACCTGCTCGCTGATGTCATTAGCGTGCTCTCTTTGAATTCACGCCAGACCATATCATCGTAAATGAGCACATTAACAATTAATTGTTTAATCATATTCAACACTTTTCATAGTCTGTCATTTTTATAATTCTGAAGGAATATTACTTCCATGCCTGTTCACATAATTCATTACTTATCAATATTAAGGCTTAGACATTTATTATTATTGGAAAAATATATTCTGTCATGCAGAAGAAAACTTATTAATTCATAAACTGTGTCATAACTCTGCTTGCGTTCTGAATGGGGTAAGATTTCCCATCTTATTACTGCAATATCGAAAACGAAATATTGAGGATGCACCTCAGCTACAAGTCTACTTGACTGCAAGGAAAAATTACTCCTAAACAAAAATGTACACTCATTTTAAATATAAATGCGCTTCTTAATAATAGAGAAAGTGAATTGGTTTTATCGGAATGGTGGAAAATTCATGGCTCGAGAAATTATTTAGGCTTTTTGGAAGTCTACGGTATCATATTTTCTGTGGCGAGTTGACCTTCCTCGGTGCAGATCGAGCCCAAGCACCATGGATCTGAGAATCCTACACGCTGGACATGGGACATGCTTATAGCACGCCGCTCTCCTGTCATCCACAGAAATATGCCGCAGGTGGCCCTGCTCCTCGTTCCTAATGGGTCATTCTGGCCTGATCTCCTCACATTCCGCCGCCTTAGCTGCTAACCATATTAACTAACTGGGGCAGTGTAATTGTTCTATCATGGGGCTGTTCTTCCTGCATACAAGGCATGTTACTAGCGTGGCCCATTGCAAATAATGAAGTCCACTTATGTGATCCAGTGGTCTGACTGGACAAGAAAATATGTAACAGTTCCTGTTGATAATGTATTTGATATAAGTGGTGGGAATAGCACAAGACAAAGTCATATACTCGTGTAACAAGTCACTCGCATACCTTGGAATATGTTGAAGTGTTCAACCAGCGATTATTATAAGTTTCGTAGCACTGTTATATTACCACAATCGTAGCACAAGGTCTATGTCCACTCGGGCTTAGTGGCGTTGTATATGTTGCCTAGCTCAAAGGAGCGCTCGTTCAGAATAACGACGTATTTCACTGTCGTGGACACACACACACGTGGACTATTTTGACGACTCGTTGACTGTGTCGGTGTGAGGTACCTGACCTCTACCATGGCTGGCTTTATATACTGTCCCAAGGACACATATCGATCTGTGAACTCGCATTACGTAATGTTGGATCTTAGGTTTCATTGGCTATATGCATAGAAAGATAGAGAAGGTTGGTAAATTCCTATAAAACAATATAAATAAGCTGGTGAATTACTCCTAACTTCATTCTGAAGTGCTGATATCACCTTCTTCCATAACAAAAGCTTTATACGAATAATAGCTTTCAACATCCGTTGGCACCACGTGAAACACGCGGCTCGTTCAAACTCTGCTGGGCTGACAGCTCGGAACCTGCTCGCTGATGTCATTAGCGTGCTCTCTTTGAATTCACGCCAGACCATATCATCGTAAATGAGCACATTAACAATTAATTGTTTAATCATATTCAACACTTTTCATAGTCTGTCATTTTTATAATTCTGAAGGAATATTACTTCCATGCCTGTTCACATAATTCATTACTTATCAATATTAAGGCTTAGACATTTATTATTATTGGAAAAATATATTCTGTCATGCAGAAGAAAACTTATTAATTCATAAACTGTGTCATAACTCTGCTGCGTTCTGAATGGGGTAAGATTTCCCATCTTATTACTGCAATATCGAAAACGAAATATTGAGGATGCACCTCAGCTACAAGTCTATTTGACTGCAAGGAAAAATTACTCCTAAACAAAAATGTACAATCATTTTAAATATAAATGCGCTTCTTAATAATAGAGAAAGTGAATTGGTTTTATCGGAATGGTGGAAAATTCATGGCTCGATAAATTATTTAGGCTTTTTGGAAGTCTACGGTATCATATTTTCTGTGGCGAGTTGACCTCCCTCGGTGCAGATCGAGCCCAAGCACCATGGATCTGAGAATCCTACACGCTGGACATGGGACATGCTTATAGCGCGCCGCTCTCCTGTCATCCACAGAAATATGCCGCAGGTGGCCCTGCTCCTCGTTCCTAATAGGTCATTCTGGCCTGATCTCCTCACATTCCGCCGCCATAGCTGCTAACCATATTAACTAACTGGGGCTGTTCTTCCTGCATACAAGGCATGTTACTAGCGTGGCCCATTGCAAATAATGAAGTCCACTTATGTGATCCAGTGGTCTGACTGGACAAGAAAATAGGTAACAGTTCCTGTTGATAATGTATTTGATATAAGTAGTGGGAATAGCACAAGACAAAGTCATATACTTGTGTAACAAGTCACTCGTATACCTTGGAATATGTTGAAGTGTTCAACCAGCGATTATTATAAGTTTCGTAGCACTGTTATATTACCACAATCGTAGCACAAGGTCTATGTCCACTCGGGCTTAATGGCGTTGTATATGTTGCCTAGCTCAAAGGAGCGCTCGTTCAGAATAACGACGTATTTCACTGTCGTGGACACACACACACGTGGACTATTTTGACGACTCGTTGACTGTGTCGGTGTGAGGTACATGACCTCTACCATGGCTGGCTTTATATACTGTCCCAAGGACACATATCGATCTGTGAACTCGCATTACGTAATGTTGGATCTTAGGTTTCATTGGCTATATGCATAGAAAGATAGAGAAGGTTGGTAAATTCCTATAAAACTACACAAATAAGCTGGTGAATTACTCCTAACTTCATTCTGAAGTGCTGATATCACCTTCTTCCATAACAAAAGCTTTATAAGAATAATAGCTTTCAACATCCGTTGGCACCACGTGAAACACGCGGCTCGTTCAAACTCTGCTAGGCTGAGAGCTCGGAACATGCTCGCTGATGTCATTAGCGTGCTCTCTTTGAATTCACGCCAGACCATATCATCGTAAATGAGCACATTAACAATTAATTGTTTAATCATATTCAACACTTCTCATAGTCTGTCATTTTTATAATTCTGAAGGAATATTACTTCCATGCCTGTTCACATAATTCATTACTTATCAATATTAAGGCTTAGAGATTTATTATTATTGGAAAAATATATTCTGTCATGCAGAAGAAAACTTATTAATTCTTAAACTGTGTCATAACTCTGCTGCGTTCTGAATGGGGTAAGATTTCCCATCTTATTACTGCAATATCGAAAACGAAATATTGAGGATGCACCTCAGCTACAAGTCTACTTGACTGCAAGGAAAAATTACTCCTAAACAAAAATGTACAATCATTTTAAATATAAATGCGCTTCTTAATAATAGAGAAAGTGAATTGGTTTTATCGGAATGGTGGAAAATTCATGGCTCGAGAAATTATTTAGGCTTTTTGGAAGTCTACGGTATCATATTTTCTGTGGCGAGTTGACCTCCCTCGGTGCAGATCGAGCCCAAGCACCATGGATCTGAGAATCCTACACGCTGGACATGGGACATGCTTATAGCGCGCCGCTCTCCTGTCATCCACAGAAATATGCCGCAGGTGGCCCTGCTCCTCGTTCCTAATGGGTCATTCTGGCCTGATCTCCTCACATTCCGCCGCCTTAGCTGCTAACCATATTAACTAACTGGGGCAGTGTAATTGTTCTATCATGGGGCTGTTCTTCCTGCATACAAGGCATGTTACTAGCGTGGCCCATTGCAAATAATGAAGTCCACTTATGTGATCCAGTGGTCTGACTGGACAAGAAAATAGGTAACAGTTCCTGTTGATAATGTATTTGATATAAGTGGTGGGAATAGCACAAGACAAAGTCATATACTTGTGTAACAAGTCACTCGCATACCTTGGAATATGTTGAAGTGTTCAACCAGCGATTATTATAAGTTTCGTAGCACTGTTATATTACCACAATCGTAGCACAAGGTCTATGTTCACTCGGGCTTAGTGGCGTTGTATATGTTGCCTAGCTCAAAGGAGCGCTCGTTCAGAATAACGACGTATTTCACTGTCGTGGACACACACACACGTGGACTATTTTGACGACTCGTTGACTGTGTCGGTGTGAGGTACCTGACCTCTACCATGGCTGGCTTTATATACTGTCCCAAGGACACATATCGATCTGTGAACTCGCATTACGTAATGTTGGATCTTAGGTTTCATTGGCTATATCCATAGAAAGATAGAGAAGGTTGGTAAATTCCAATAAAACAACATAAATAAGCTGGTGAATTACTCCTAACTTCATTCTGAAGTGCTGATATCACCTTCTTCCATAACAAAAGCTTTATAAGAATAATAGCTTTCAACATCCGTTGGCACCACGTGAAACACGCGGCTCGTTCAAACTCTGCTGGGCTGACAGCTCGGAACCTGCTCGCTGATGTCATTAGCGTGCTCTCTTTGAATTCACTCCAGACCATATCATCGTAAATGAGCACATTAACAATTAATTGTTTAATCATATTCAACACTCTTCATAGTCTGTCATTTTTATAATTCTGAAGGAATATTACTTCCATGCATGTTCACATAATTCATTACTTATCAATATTAAGGCTTAGACATTTATTATTATTGGAAAAATATATTCTGTCATGCAGAAGAAAACTTATTAATTCATAAACTGTGTCATAAATCTGCTGCGTTCTGAATGGGGTAAGATTTCCCATCTTATTACTGCAATATCGAAAACGAAATATTGAGGATGCACCTCAGCTACAAGTCTATTTGACTGCAAGGAAAAATTACTCCTAAACAAAAATGTACACTCATTTTAAATATAAATGCGCTTCTTAATAATAGAGAAAGTGAATTGGTTTTATCGGAATGGTGGAAAATTCATGGCTCGAGAAATTATTTAGGCTTTTTGGAAGTCTACGGTATCATATTTTCTGTGACGAGTTGACCTCCCTCGGTGCAGATCGAGCCCAAGCACCATGGATCTGAGAATCCTACACGCTGGACATGGGACATGCTTATAGCGCGCCGCTCTCCTGTCATCCACAGAAATATGCCGCAGGTGGCCCTGCTCCTCGTTCCTAATAGGTCATTCTGGCCTGATCTCCTCACATTCCGCCGCCTTAGCTGCTAACCATATTAACTAACTGGGGCTGTTCTTCCTGCATACAAGGCATGTTACTAGCGTGGCCCATTGCAAATAATGAAGTCCACTTATGTGATCCAGTGGTCTGACTGGACAAGAAAATAGGTAACAGTTCCTGTTGATAATGTATTTGATATAAGTAGTGGGAATAGCACAAGACAAAGTCATATACTTGTGTAACAAGTCACTCGCATACCTTGGAATATGTTGAAGTGTTCAACCAGCGATTATTATAAGTTTCGTAGCACTGTTATATTACCACAATCGTAGCACAAGGTCTATGTCCACTCGGGCTTAGTGGCGTTGTATATGTTGCCTAGCTCAAAGGAGCGCTCGTTCAGAATAACGACATATTTCACTGTCGTGGACACACACACACGTGGACTATTTTGACGACTCGTTGACTGTGTCGGTGTGAGGTACATGACCTCTACCATGGCTGGCTTTATATACTGTCCCAAGGACACATATCGATCTGTGAACTCGCATTACGTAATGTTGGATCTTAGGTTTCATTGGCTATATGCATAGAAAGATAGAGAAGGTTGGTAAATTCCTATAAAACAACATAAATAAGCTGGTGAATTACTCCTAACTTCATTCTGAAGTGCTGATATCACCTTCTTCCATAACAAAAGCTTTATAAGAATAATAGCTTTCAACATCCGTTGGCACCACGTGAAACACGCGGCTCGTTCAAACTCTGCTGGGCTGACAGCTCGGAACCTGCTCGCTGATGTCATTAGCGTGCTCTCTTTGAATTCACGCCAGACCATATCATCGTAAATGAGCACATTAACAATTAATTGTTTAATCATATTCAACACTTTTCATAGTCTGTCATTTTAATAATTCTGAAGGAATATTACTTCCATGCCTGTTCACATAATTCATTACTTATCAATATTAAGGCTTAGACATTTATTATTATTGGAAAAATATATTCTGTCATGCAGAAGAAAACTTATTAATTCATAAACTGTATCATAACTCTGCTGCGTTCTGAATGGGGTAAGACTTCCCATCTTATTACTGCAATATCGAAAACGAAATATTGAGGATGCACCTCAGCTACAAGTCTACTTGACTGCAAGGAAAAATTACTCCTAAACAAAAATGTACACTCATTTTAAATATAAATGCGCTTCTTAATAATAGAGAAAGTGAATTGGTTTTATCGGAATGGTGGAAAATTCATGGCTCGAGAAATTATTTAGGCTTTTTGGAAGTCTACGGTATCATATTTTCTGTGACGAGTTGACCTCCCTCGGTGCAGATCGAGCCCAAGCACCATGGATCTGAGAATCCTACACGCTGGACATGGGACATGCTTATAGCGCGCCGCTCTCCTGTCATCCACAGAAATATGCCGCAGGTGGCCCTGCTCCTCGTTCCTAATAGGTCATTCTGGCCTGATCTCCTCACATTCCGCCGCCTTAGCTGCTAACCATATTAACTAACTGGGGCTGTTCTTCCTGCATACAAGGCATGTTACTAGCGTGGCCCATTGCAAATAATGAAGTCCACTTATGTGATCCAGTGGTCTGACTGGACAAGAAAATAGGTAACAGTTCCTGTTGATAATGTATTTGATATAAGTAGTGGGAATAGCACAAGACAAAGTCATATACTTGTGTAACAAGTCACTCGTATACCTTGGAATATGTTGAAGTGTTCAACCAGCGATTATTATAAGTTTCGTAGCACTGTTATATTACCACAATCGTAGCACAAGGTCTATGTCCACTCGGGCTTAGTGGCGTTGTATATGTTGCCTAGCTCAAAGGAGCGCTCGTTCAGAATAACGACATATTTCACTGTCGTGGACACACACACACGTGGACTATTTTGACGACTCGTTGACTGTGTCGGTGTGAGGTACATGACCTCTACCATGGCTGGCTTTATATACTGTCCCAAGGACACATATCGATCTGTGAACTCGCATTACGTAATGTTGGATCTTAGGTTTCATTGGCTATATGCATAGAAAGATAGAGAAGGTTGGTAAATTCCTATAAAACAACATAAATAAGCTGGTGAATTACTCCTAACTTCATTCTGAAGTGCTGATATCACCTTCTTCCATAACAAAAGCTTTATAAGAATAATAGCTTTCAACATCCGTTGGCACCACGTGAAACACGCGGCTCGTTCAAACTCTGCTGGGCTGACAGCTCGGAACCTGCTCGCTGATGTCATTAGCGTGCTCTCTTTGAATTCACGCCAGACCATATCATCGTAAATGAGCACATTAACAATTAATTGTTTAATCATATTCAACACTTTTCATAGTCTGTCATTTTTATAATTCTGAAGGAATATTACTTCCATGCCTGTTCACATAATTCATTACTTATCAATATTAAGGCTTAGACATTTATTATTATTGGAAAAATATATTCTGTCATGCAGAAGAAAACTTATTAATTCATAAACTGTGTCATAACTCTGCTTGCGTTCTGAATGGGGTAAGATTTCCCATCTTATTACTGCAATATCGAAAACGAAATATTGAGGATGCACCTCAGCTACAAGTCTACTTGACTGCAAGGAAAAATTACTCCTAAACAAAAATGTACACTCATTTTAAATATAAATGCGCTTCTTAATAATAGAGAAAGTGAATTGGTTTTATCGGAATGGTGGAAAATTCATGGCTCGAGAAATTATTTAGGCTTTTTGGAAGTCTACGGTATCATATTTTCTGTGGCGAGTTGACCTTCCTCGGTGCAGATCGAGCCCAAGCACCATGGATCTGAGAATCCTACACGCTGGACATGGGACATGCTTATAGCACGCCGCTCTCCTGTCATCCACAGAAATATGCCGCAGGTGGCCCTGCTCCTCGTTCCTAATGGGTCATTCTGGCCTGATCTCCTCACATTCCGCCGCCTTAGCTGCTAACCATATTAACTAACTGGGGCAGTGTAATTGTTCTATCATGGGGCTGTTCTTCCTGCATACAAGGCATGTTACTAGCGTGGCCCATTGCAAATAATGAAGTCCACTTATGTGATCCAGTGGTCTGACTGGACAAGAAAATAGGTAACAGTTCCTGTTGATAATGTATTTGATATAAGTGGTGGGAATAGCACAAGACAAAGTCATATACTTGTGTAACAAGTCACTCGCATACCTTGGAATATGTTGAAGTGTTCAACCAGCGATTATTATAAGTTTCGTAGCACTGTTATATTACCACAATCGTAGCACAAGGTCTATGTCCACTCGGGCTTAGTGGCGTTGTATATGTTGCCTAGCTCAAAGGAGCGCTCGTTCAGAATAACGACGTATTTCACTGTCGTGGACACACACACGTGGACTATTTTGACGACTCGTTGACTGTGTCGGTGTGAGGTACCTGACCTCTACCATGGCTGGCTTTATATACTGTCCCAAGGACACATATCGATCTGTGAACTCGCATTACGTAATGTTGGATCTTAGGTTTCATTGGCTATATGCATAGAAAGGTAGAGAAGGTTGGTAAATTCCTATAAAACAACATAAATAAGCTGGTGAATTACTCCTAACGTCATTCTGGAGTGCTGATATCACCTTCTTCCATAACAAAGCTTTATAAGAATAATAGCTTTCAACATCCGTTGGCACCACGTGAAACACGCGGCTCGTTCAAACTCTGCTGGGCTGACAGCTCGGAACCTGCTCGCTGATGTCATTAGCGTGCTCTCTTTGAATTCACGCCAGACCATATCATCGTAAATGAGCACATTAACAATTAATTGTTTAATCATATTCAACACTTTTCATAGTCTGTCATTTTTATAATTCTGAAGGAATATTACTTCCATGCCTGTTCACATAATTCATTACTTATCAATATTAAGGCTTAGACATTTATTATTATTGGAAAAATATATTCTGTCATGCAGAAGAAAACTTATTAATTCATAAACTGTGTCATAACTCTGCTGCGTTCTGAATGGGGTAAGATTTCCCATCTTATTACTGCAATATCGAAAACGAAATATTGAGGATGCACCTCAGCTACAAGTCTATTTGACTGCAAGGAAAAATTACTCCTAAACAAAAATGTACAATCATTTTAAATATAAATGCGCTTCTTAATAATAGAGAAAGTGAATTGGTTTTATCGGAATGGTGGAAAATTCATGGCTCGAGAAATTATTTAGGCTTTTTGGAAGTCTACGGTATCATATTTTCTGTGGCGAGTTGACCTCCCTCGGTGCAGATCGAGCCCAAGCACCATGGATCTGAGAATCCTACACGCTGGACATGGGACATGCTTATAGCGCGCCGCTCTCCTGTCATCCACAGAAATATGCCGCAGGTGGCCCTGCTCCTCGTTCCTAATAGGTCATTCTGGCCTGATCTCCTCACATTCCGCCGCCTTAGCTGCTAACCATATTAACTAACTGGGGCTGTTCTTCCTGCATACAAGGCATGTTACTAGCGTGGCCCATTGCAAATAATGAAGTCCACTTATGTGATCCAGTGGTCTGACTGGACAAGAAAATAGGTAACAGTTCCTGTTGATAATGTATTTGATATAAGTAGTGGGAATAGCACAAGACAAAGTCATATACTTGTGTAACAAGTCACTCGTATACCTTGGAATATGTTGAAGTGTTCAACCAGCGATTATTATAAGTTTCGTAGCACTGTTATATTACCACAATCGTAGCACAAGGTCTATGTCCACTCGGGCTTAGTGGCGTTGTATATGTTGCCTAGCTCAAAGGAGCGCTCGTTCAGAATAACGACGTATTTCACTGTCGTGGACACACACACACGTGGACTATTTTGACGACTCGTTGACTGTGTCGGTGTGAGGTACATGACCTCTACCATGGCTGGCTTTATATACTGTCCCAAGGACACATATCGATCTGTGAACTCGCATTACGTAATGTTGGATCTTAGGTTTCATTGGCTATATGCATAGAAAGATAGAGAAGGTTGGTAAATTCCTATAAAACAACATAAATAAGCTGGTGAATTACTCCTAACTTCATTCTGAAGTGCTGATATCACCTTCTTCCATAACAAAAGCTTTATAAGAATAATAGCTTTCAACATCCGTTGGCACCACGTGAAACACGCGGCTCGTTCAAACTCTGCTGGGCTGACAGCTCGGAACCTGCTCGCTGATGTCATTAGCGTGCTCTCTTTGAATTCACGCCAGACCATATCATCGTAAATGAGCACATTAACAATTAATTGTTTAATCATATTCAACACTTTTCATAGTCTGTCATTTTAATAATTCTGAAGGAATATTACTTCCATGCCTGTTCACATAATTCATTACTTATCAATATTAAGGCTTAGACATTTATTATTATTGGAAAAATATATTCTGTCATGCAGAAGAAAACTTATTAATTCATAAACTGTATCATAACTCTGCTGCGTTCTGAATGGGGTAAGACTTCCCATCTTATTACTGCAATATCGAAAACGAAATATTGAGGATGCACCTCAGCTACAAGTCTACTTGACTGCAAGGAAAAATTACTCCTAAACAAAAATGTACAATCATTTTAAATATAAATGCGCTTCTTAATAATAGAGAAAGTGAATTAGTTTTATCGGAATGGTGGAAAATTCATGGCTCAAGAAATTATTTAGGCTTTTTGGAAGTCTACGGTATCATATTTTCTGTGGCGAGTTGACCTCCCTCGGTGCAGATCGAGCCCAAGCACCATGGATCTGAGAATCCTACACGCTGGACATGGGACATGCTTATAGCACGCCGCTCTCCTGTCATCCACAGAAATATGCCGCAGGTGGCCCTGCTCCTCGTTCCTAATGGGTCATTCTAGCCTGATCTCCTCATATTCCGCCGCCTTAGCTGCTAACCATATTAACTAACTGGGGCAGTGTAATTGTTCTATCATGGGGCTGTTCTTCCTGCATACAAGGCATGTTACTAGCGTGGCCCATTGCAAATAATGAAGTCCACTTATGTGATCCAGTGGTCTGACTGGACAAGAAAATATGTAACAGTTCCTGTTGATAATGTATTTGATATAAGTGGTGGGAATAGCACAAGACAAAGTCATATACTCGTGTAACAAGTCACTCGCATACCTTGGAATATGTTGAAGTGTTCAACCAGCGATTATTATAAGTTTCGTAGCACTGTTATATTACCACAATCGTAGCACAAGGTCTATGTCCACTCGGGCTTAGTGGCGTTGTATATGTTGCCTAGCTCAAAGGAGCGCTCGTTCAGAATAACGACGTATTTCACTGTCGTGGACACACACACACGTGGACTATTTTGACGACTCGTTGACTGTGTCGGTGTGAGGTACCTGACCTCTACCATGGCTGGCTTTATATACTGTCCCAAGGACACATATCGATCTGTGAACTCGCATTACGTAATGTTGGATCTTAGGTTTCATTGGCTATATGCATAGAAAGATAGAGAAGGTTGGTAAATTCCTATAAAACAATATAAATAAGCTGGTGAATTACTCCTAACTTCATTCTGAAGTGCTGATATCACCTTCTTCCATAACAAAAGCTTTATACGAATAATAGCTTTCAACATCCGTTGGCACCACGTGAAACACGCGGCTCGTTCAAACTCTGCTGGGCTGACAGCTCGGAACCTGCTCGCTGATGTCATTAGCGTGCTCTCTTTGAATTCACGCCAGACCATATCATCGTAAATGAGCACATTAACAATTAATTGTTTAATCATATTCAACACTTTTCATAGTCTGTCATTTTTATAATTCTGAAGGAATATTACTTCCATGCCTGTTCACATAATTCATTACTTATCAATATTAAGGCTTAGACATTTATTATTATTGGAAAAATATATTCTGTCATGCAGAAGAAAACTTATTAATTCATAAACTGTGTCATAACTCTGCTGCGTTCTGAATGGGGTAAGATTTCCCATCTTATTACTGCAATATCGAAAACGAAATATTGAGGATGCACCTCAGCTACAAGTCTATTTGACTGCAAGGAAAAATTACTCCTAAACAAAAATGTACAATCATTTTAAATATAAATGCGCTTCTTAATAATAGAGAAAGTGAATTGGTTTTATCGGAATGGTGGAAAATTCATGGCTCGATAAATTATTTAGGCTTTTTGGAAGTCTACGGTATCATATTTTCTGTGGCGAGTTGACCTCCCTCGGTGCAGATCGAGCCCAAGCACCATGGATCTGAGAATCCTACACGCTGGACATGGGACATGCTTATAGCGCGCCGCTCTCCTGTCATCCACAGAAATATGCCGCAGGTGGCCCTGCTCCTCGTTCCTAATAGGTCATTCTGGCCTGATCTCCTCACATTCCGCCGCCATAGCTGCTAACCATATTAACTAACTGGGGCTGTTCTTCCTGCATACAAGGCATGTTACTAAAGTGGCCCATTGCAAATAATGAAGTCCACTTATGTGATCCAGTGGTCTGACTGGACAAGAAAATAGGTAACAGTTCCTGTTGATAATGTATTTGATATAAGTAGTGGGAATAGCACAAGACAAAGTCATATACTTGTGTAACAAGTCACTCGTATACCTTGGAATATGTTGAAGTGTTCAACCAGCGATTATTATAAGTTTCGTAGCACTGTTATATTACCACAATCGTAGCACAAGGTCTATGTCCACTCGGGCTTAATGGCGTTGTATATGTTGCCTAGCTCAAAGGAGCGCTCGTTCAGAATAACGACGTATTTCACTGTCGTGGACACACACACACGTGGACTATTTTGACGACTCGTTGACTGTGTCGGTGTGAGGTACATGACCTCTACCATGGCTGGCTTTATATACTGTCCCAAGGACACATATCGATCTGTGAACTCGCATTACGTAATGTTGGATCTTAGGTTTCATTGGCTATATGCATAGAAAGATAGAGAAGGTTGGTAAATTCCTATAAAACTACACAAATAAGCTGGTGAATTACTCCTAACTTCATTCTGAAGTGCTGATATCACCTTCTTCCATAACAAAAGCTTTATAAGAATAATAGCTTTCAACATCCGTTGGCACCACGTGAAACACGCGGCTCGTTCAAACTCTGCTAGGCTGAGAGCTCGGAACATGCTCGCTGATGTCATTAGCGTGCTCTCTTTGAATTCACGCCAGACCATATCATCGTAAATGAGCACATTAACAATTAATTGTTTAATCATATTCAACACTTCTCATAGTCTGTCATTTTTATAATTCTGAAGGAATATTACTTCCATGCCTGTTCACATAATTCATTACTTATCAATATTAAGGCTTAGAGATTTATTATTATTATTGGAAAAATATATTCTGTCATGCAGAAGAAAACTTATTAATTCTTAAACTGTGTCATAACTCTGCTGCGTTCTGAATGGGGTAAGATTTCCCATCTTATTACTGCAATATCGAAAACGAAATATTGAGGATGCACCTCAGCTACAAGTCTACTTGACTGCAAGGAAAAATTACTCCTAAACAAAAATGTACAATTATTTTAAATATAAATGCGCTTCTTAATAATAGAGAAAGTGAATTGGTTTTATCGGAATGGTGGAAAATTCATGGCTCGAGAAATTATTTAGGCTTTTTGGAAGTCTACGGTATCATATTTTCTGTGGCGAGTTGACCTCCCTCGGTGCAGATCGAGCCCAAGCACCATGGATCTGAGAATCCTACACGCTGGACATGGGACATGCTTATAGCGCGCCGCTCTCCTGTCATCCACAGAAATATGCCGCAGGTGGCCCTGCTCCTCGTTCCTAATGGGTCATTCTGGCCTGATCTCCTCACATTCCGCCGCCTTAGCTGGTAACCATATTAACTAACTGGGGCAGTGTAATTGTTCTATCATGGGGCTGTTCTTCCTGCATACAAGGCATGTTACTAGCGTGGCCCATTGCAAATAATGAAGTCCACTTATGTGATCCAGTGGTCTGACTGGACAAGAAAATAGGTAACAGTTCCTGTTGATAATGTATTTGATATAAGTGGTGGGAATAGCACAAGACAAAGTCATATACTTGTGTAACAAGTCACTCGCATACCTTGGAATATGTTGAAGTGTTCAACCAGCGATTATTATAAGTTTCGTAGCACTGTTATATTACCACAATCGTAGCACAAGGTCTATGTTCACTCGGGCTTAGTGGCGTTGTATATGTTGCCTAGCTCAAAGGAGCGCTCGTTCAGAATAACGACGTATTTCACTGTCGTGGACACACACACACGTGGACTATTTTGACGACTCGTTGACTGTGTCGGTGTGAGGTACCTGACCTCTACCATGGCTGGCTTTATATACTGTCCCAAGGACACATATCGATCTGTGAACTCGCATTACGTAATGTTGGATCTTAGGTTTCATTGGCTATATCCATAGAAAGATAGAGAAGGTTGGTAAATTCCAATAAAACAACATAAATAAGCTGGTGAATTACTCCTAACTTCATTCTGAAGTGCTGATATCACCTTCTTCCATAACAAAAGCTTTATAAGAATAATAGCTTTCAACATCCGTTGGCACCACGTGAAACACGCGGCTCGTTCAAACTCTGCTGGGCTGACAGCTCGGAACCTGCTCGCTGATGTCATTAGCGTGCTCTCTTTGAATTCACTCCAGACCATATCATCGTAAATGAGCACATTAACAATTAATTGTTTAATCATATTCAACACTCTTCATAGTCTGTCATTTTTATAATTCTGAAGGAATATTACTTCCATGCATGTTCACATAATTCATTACTTATCAATATTAAGGCTTAGACATTTATTATTATTGGAAAAATATATTCTGTCATGCAGAAGAAAACTTATTAATTCATAAACTGTGTCATAACTCTGCTGCGTTCTGAATGGGGTAAGATTTCCCATCTTATTACTGCAATATCGAAAACGAAATATTGAGGATGCACCTCAGCTACAAGTCTATTTGACTGCAAGGAAAAATTACTCCTAAACAAAAATGTACACTCATTTTAAATATAAATGCGCTTCTTAATAATAGAGAAAGTGAATTGGTTTTATCGGAATGGTGGAAAATTCATGGCTCGAGAAATTATTTAGGCTTTTTGGAAGTCTACGGTATCATATTTTCTGTGACGAGTTGACCTCCCTCGGTGCAGATCGAGCCCAAGCACCATGGATCTGAGAATCCTACACGCTGGACATGGGACATGCTTATAGCGCGCCGCTCTCCTGTCATCCACAGAAATATGCCGCAGGTGGCCCTGCTCCTCGTTCCTAATAGGTCATTCTGGCCTGATCTCCTCACATTCCGCCGCCTTAGCTGCTAACCATATTAACTAACTGGGGCTGTTCTTCCTGCATACAAGGCATGTTACTAGCGTGGCCCATTGCAAATAATGAAGTCCACTTATGTGATCCAGTGGTCTGACTGGACAAGAAAATAGGTAACAGTTCCTGTTGATAATGTATTTGATATAAGTAGTGGGAATAGCACAAGACAAAGTCATATACTTGTGTAACAAGTCACTCGCATACCTTGGAATATGTTGAAGTGTTCAACCAGCGATTATTATAAGTTTCGTAGCACTGTTATATTACCACAATCGTAGCACAAGGTCTATGTCCACTCGGGCTTAGTGGCGTTGTATATGTTGCCTAGCTCAAAGGAGCGCTCGTTCAGAATAACGACATATTTCACTGTCGTGGACACACACACACGTGGACTATTTTGACGACTCGTTGACTGTGTCGGTGTGAGGTACATGACCTCTACCATGGCTGGCTTTATATACTGTCCCAAGGACACATATCGATCTGTGAACTCGCATTACGTAATGTTGGATCTTAGGTTTCATTGGCTATATGCATAGAAAGATAGAGAAGGTTGGTAAATTCCTATAAAACAACATAAATAAGCTGGTGAATTACTCCTAACTTCATTCTGAAGTGCTGATATCACCTTCTTCCATAACAAAAGCTTTATAAGAATAATAGCTTTCAACATCCGTTGGCACCACGTGAAACACGCGGCTCGTTCAAACTCTGCTGGGCTGACAGCTCGGAACCTGCTCGCTGATGTCATTAGCGTGCTCTCTTTGAATTCACGCCAGACCATATCATCGTAAATGAGCACATTAACAATTAATTGTTTAATCATATTCAACACTTTTCATAGTCTGTCATTTTAATAATTCTGAAGGAATATTACTTCCATGCCTGTTCACATAATTCATTACTTATCAATATTAAGGCTTAGACATTTATTATTATTGGAAAAATATATTCTGTCATGCAGAAGAAAACTTATTAATTCATAAACTGTATCATAACTCTGCTGCGTTCTGAATGGGGTAAGACTTCCCATCTTATTACTGCAATATCGAAAACGAAATATTGAGGATGCACCTCAGCTACAAGTCTACTTGACTGCAAGGAAAAATTACTCCTAAACAAAAATGTACAATCATTTTAAATATAAATGCGCTTCTTAATAATAGAGAAAGTGAATTAGTTTTATCGGAATGGTGGAAAATTCATGGCTCAAGAAATTATTTAGGCTTTTTGGAAGTCTACGGTATCATATTTTCTGTGGCGAGTTGACCTCCCTCGGTGCAGATCGAGCCCAAGCACCATGGATCTGAGAATCCTACACGCTGGACATGGGACATGCTTATAGCACGCCGCTCTCCTGTCATCCACAGAAATATGCCGCAGGTGGCCCTGCTCCTCGTTCCTAATGGGTCATTCTAGCCTGATCTCCTCATATCCCGCCGCCTTAGCTGCTAACCATATTAACTAACTGGGGCAGTGTAATTGTTCTATCATGGGGCTGTTCTTCCTGCATACAAGGCATGTTACTAGCGTGGCCCATTGCAAATAATGAAGTCCACTTATGTGATCCAGTGGTCTGACTGGACAAGAAAATATGTAACAGTTCCTGTTGATAATGTATTTAATATAAGTGGTGGGAATAGCACAAGACAAAGTCATATACTCGTGTAACAAGTCACTCGCATACCTTGGAATATGTTGAAGTGTTCAACCAGCGATTATTATAAGTTTCGTAGCACTGTTATATTACCACAATCGTAGCACAAGGTCTATGTCCACTCGGGCTTAGTGGCGTTGTATATGTTGCCTAGCTCAAAGGAGCGCTCGTTCAGAATAACGACGTATTTCACTGTCGTGGACACACACACACGTGGACTATTTTGACGACTCGTTGACTGTGTCGGTGTGAGGTACCTGACCTCTACCATGGCTGGCTTTATATACTGTCCCAAGGACACATATCGATCTGTGAACTCGCATTACGTAATGTTGGATCTTAGGTTTCATTGGCTATATGCATAGAAAGATAGAGAAGGTTGGTAAATTCCTATAAAACAATATAAATAAGCTGGTGAATTACTCCTAACTTCATTCTGAAGTGCTGATATCACCTTCTTCCATAACAAAAGCTTTATACGAATAATAGCTTTCAACATCCGTTGGCACCACGTGAAACACGCGGCTCGTTCAAACTCTGCTGGGCTGACAGCTCGGAACCTGCTCGCTGATGTCATTAGCGTGCTCTCTTTGAATTCACGCCAGACCATATCATCGTAAATGAGCACATTAACAATTAATTGTTTAATCATATTCAACACTTTTCATAGTCTGTCATTTTTATAATTCTGAAGGAATATTACTTCCATGCCTGTTCACATAATTCATTACTTATCAATATTAAGGCTTAGACATTTATTATTATTGGAAAAATATATTCTGTCATGCAGAAGAAAACTTATTAATTCATAAACTGTGTCATAACTCTGCTGCGTTCTGAATGGGGTAAGATTTCCCATCTTATTACTGCAATATCGAAAACGAAATATTGAGGATGCACCTCAGCTACAAGTCTATTTGACTGCAAGGAAAAATTACTCCTAAACAAAAATGTACAATCATTTTAAATATAAATGCGCTTCTTAATAATAGAGAAAGTGAATTGGTTTTATCGGAATGGTGGAAAATTCATGGCTCGATAAATTATTTAGGCTTTTTGGAAGTCTACGGTATCATATTTTCTGTGGCGAGTTGACCTCCCTCGGTGCAGATCGAGCCCAAGCACCATGGATCTGAGAATCCCACACGCTGGACATGGGACATGCTTATAGCGCGCCGTTCTCCTGTCATCCACAGAAATATGCCGCAGGTGGCCCTGCTCCTCGTTCCTAATAGGTCATTCTGGCCTGATCTCCTCACATTCCGCCGCCATAGCTGCTAACCATATTAACTAACTGGGGCTGTTCTTCCTGCATACAAGGCATGTTACTAGCGTGGCCCATTGCAAATAATGAAGTCCACTTATGTGATCCAGTGGTCTGACTGGACAAGAAAATAGGTAACAGTTCCTGTTGATAATGTATTTGATATAAGTAGTGGGAATAGCACAAGACAAAGTCATATACTTGTGTAACAAGTCACTCGTATACCTTGGAATATGTTGAAGTGTTCAACCAGCGATTATTATAAGTTTCGTAGCACTGTTATATTACCACAATCGTAGCACAAGGTCTATGTCCACTCGGGCTTAATGGCGTTGTATATGTTGCCTAGCTCAAAGGAGCGCTCGTTCAGAATAACGACGTATTTCACTGTCGTGGACACACACACACGTGGACTATTTTGACGACTCGTTGACTGTGTCGGTGTGAGGTACATGACCTCTACCATGGCTGGCTTTATATACTGTCCCAAGGACACATATCGATCTGTGAACTCGCATTACGTAATGTTGCATCTTAGGTTTCATTGGCTATATGCATAGAAAGATAGAGAAGGTTGGTAAATTCCTATAAAACTACACAAATAAGCTGGTGAATTACTCCTAACTTCATTCTGAAGTGCTGATATCACCTTCTTCCATAACAAAAGCTTTATAAGAATAATAGCTTTCAACATCCGTTGGCACCACGTGAAACACGCGGCTCGTTCAAACTCTGCTGGGCTGACAGCTCGGAACCTGCTCGCTGATGTCATTAGCGTGCTCTCTTTGAATTCACGCCAGACCATATCATCGTAAATGAGCACATTAACAATTAATTGTTTAATCATATTCAACACTTTTCATAGTCTGTCATTTTAATAATTCTGAAGGAATATTACTTCCATGCCTGTTCACATAATTCATTACTTATCAATATTAAGGCTTAGACATTTATTATTATTGGAAAAATATATTCTGTCATGCAGAAGAAAACTTATTAATTCATAAACTGTATCATAACTCTGCTGCGTTCTGAATGGGGTAAGACTTCCCATCTTATTACTGCAATATCGAAAACGAAATATTGAGGATGCACCTCAGCTACAAGTCTACTTGACTGCAAGGAAAAATTACTCCTAAACAAAAATGTACACTCATTTTAAATATAAATGCGCTTCTTAATAATAGAGAAAGTGAATTGGTTTTATCGGAATGGTGGAAAATTCATGGCTCGAGAAATTATTTAGGCTTTTTGGAAGTCTACGGTATCATATTTTCTGTGACGAGTTGACCTCCCTCGGTGCAGATCGAGCCCAAGCACCATGGATCTGAGAATCCTACACGCTGGACATGGGACATGCTTATAGCGCGCCGCTCTCCTGTCATCCACAGAAATATGCCGCAGGTGGCCCTGCTCCTCGTTCCTAATGGGTCATTCTGGCCTGATCTCCTCACATTCCGCCGCCTTAGCTGGTAACCATATTAACTAACTGGGGCAGTGTAATTGTTCTATCATGGGGCTGTTCTTCCTGCATACAAGGCATGTTACTAGCGTGGCCCATTGCAAATAATGAAGTCCACTTATGTGATCCAGTGGTCTGACTGGACAAGAAAATAGGTAACAGTTCCTGTTGATAATGTATTTGATATAAGTGGTGGGAATAGCACAAGACAAAGTCATATACTTGTGTAACAAGTCACTCGCATACCTTGGAATATGTTGAAGTGTTCAACCAGCGATTATTATAAGTTTCGTAGCACTGTTATATTACCACAATCGTAGCACAAGGTCTATGTTCACTCGGGCTTAGTGGCGTTGTATATGTTGCCTAGCTCAAAGGAGCGCTCGTTCAGAATAACGACGTATTTCACTGTCGTGGACACACACACACGTGGACTATTTTGACGACTCGTTGACTGTGTCGGTGTGAGGTACCTGACCTCTACCATGGCTGGCTTTATATACTGTCCCAAGGACACATATCGATCTGTGAACTCGCATTACGTAATGTTGGATCTTAGGTTTCATTGGCTATATCCATAGAAAGATAGAGAAGGTTGGTAAATTCCAATAAAACAACATAAATAAGCTGGTGAATTACTCCTAACTTCATTCTGAAGTGCTGATACCTTCTTCCATAACAAAAGCTTTATAAGAATAATAGCTTTCAACATCCGTTGGCACCACGTGAAACACGCGGCTCGTTCAAACTCTGCTGGGCTGACAGCTCGGAACCTGCTCGCTGATGTCATTAGCGTGCTCTCTTTGAATTCACTCCAGACCATATCATCGTAAATGAGCACATTAACAATTAATTGTTTAATCATATTCAACACTCTTCATAGTCTGTCATTTTTATAATTCTGAAGGAATATTACTTCCATGCATGTTCACATAATTCATTACTTATCAATATTAAGGCTTAGACATTTATTATTATTGGAAAAATATATTCTGTCATGCAGAAGAAAACTTATTAATTCATAAACTGTGTCATAACTCTGCTGCGTTCTGAATGGGGTAAGATTTCCCATCTTATTACTGCAATATCGAAAACGAAATATTGAGGATGCACCTCAGCTACAAGTCTATTTGACTGCAAGGAAAAATTACTCCTAAACAAAAATGTACACTCATTTTAAATATAAATGCGCTTCTTAATAATAGAGAAAGTGAATTGGTTTTATCGGAATGGTGGAAAATTCATGGCTCGAGAAATTATTTAGGCTTTTTGGAAGTCTACGGTATCATATTTTCTGTGACGAGTTGACCTCCCTCGGTGCAGATCGAGCCCAAGCACCATGGATCTGAGAATCCTACACGCTGGACATGGGACATGCTTATAGCGCGCCGCTCTCCTGTCATCCACAGAAATATGCCGCAGGTGGCCCTGCTCCTCGTTCCTAATAGGTCATTCTGGCCTGATCTCCTCACATTCCGCCGCCTTAGCTGCTAACCATATTAACTAACTGGGGCTGTTCTTCCTGCATACAAGGCATGTTACTAGCGTGGCCCATTGCAAATAATGAAGTCCACTTATGTGATCCAGTGGTCTGACTGGACAAGAAAATAGGTAACAGTTCCTGTTGATAATGTATTTGATATAAGTAGTGGGAATAGCACAAGACAAAGTCATATACTTGTGTAACAAGTCACTCGCATACCTTGGAATATGTTGAAGTGTTCAACCAGCGATTATTATAAGTTTCGTAGCACTGTTATATTACCACAATCGTAGCACAAGGTCTATGTCCACTCGGGCTTAGTGGCGTTGTATATGTTGCCTAGCTCAAAGGAGCGCTCGTTCAGAATAACGACATATTTCACTGTCGTGGACACACACACACGTGGACTATTTTGACGACTCGTTGACTGTGTCGGTGTGAGGTACATGACCTCTACCATGGCTGGCTTTATATACTGTCCCAAGGACACATATCGATCTGTGAACTCGCATTACGTAATGTTGGATCTTAGGTTTCATTGGCTATATGCATAGAAAGATAGAGAAGGTTGGTAAATTCCTATAAAACAACATAAATAAGCTGGTGAATTACTCCTAACTTCATTCTGAAGTGCTGATATCACCTTCTTCCATAACAAAAGCTTTATAAGAATAATAGCTTTCAACATCCGTTGGCACCACGTGAAACACGCGGCTCGTTCAAACTCTGCTGGGCTGACAGCTCGGAACCTGCTCGCTGATGTCATTAGCGTGCTCTCTTTGAATTCACGCCAGACCATATCATCGTAAATGAGCACATTAACAATTAATTGTTTAATCATATTCAACACTTTTCATAGTCTGTCATTTTAATAATTCTGAAGGAATATTACTTCCATGCCTGTTCACATAATTCATTACTTATCAATATTAAGGCTTAGACATTTATTATTATTGGAAAAATATATTCTGTCATGCAGAAGAAAACTTATTAATTCATAAACTGTATCATAACTCTGCTGCGTTCTGAATGGGGTAAGACTTCCCATCTTATTACTGCAATATCGAAAACGAAATATTGAGGATGCACCTCAGCTACAAGTCTACTTGACTGCAAGGAAAAATTACTCCTAAACAAAAATGTACAATCATTTTAAATATAAATGCGCTTCTTAATAATAGAGAAAGTGAATTAGTTTTATCGGAATGGTGGAAAATTCATGGCTCAAGAAATTATTTAGGCTTTTTGGAAGTCTACGGTATCATATTTTCTGTGGCGAGTTGACCTCCCTCGGTGCAGATCGAGCCCAAGCACCATGGATCTGAGAATCCTACACGCTGGACATGGGACATGCTTATAGCACGCCGCTCTCCTGTCATCCACAGAAATATGCCGCAGGTGGCCCTGCTCCTCGTTCCTAATGGGTCATTCTAGCCTGATCTCCTCATATCCCGCCGCCTTAGCTGCTAACCATATTAACTAACTGGGGCAGTGTAATTGTTCTATCATGGGGCTGTTCTTCCTGCATACAAGGCATGTTACTAGCGTGGCCCATTGCAAATAATGAAGTCCACTTATGTGATCCAGTGGTCTGACTGGACAAGAAAATATGTAACAGTTCCTGTTGATAATGTATTTAATATAAGTGGTGGGAATAGCACAAGACAAAGTCATATACTCGTGTAACAAGTCACTCGCATACCTTGGAATATGTTGAAGTGTTCAACCAGCGATTATTATAAGTTTCGTAGCACTGTTATATTACCACAATCGTAGCACAAGGTCTATGTCCACTCGGGCTTAGTGGCGTTGTATATGTTGCCTAGCTCAAAGGAGCGCTCGTTCAGAATAACGACGTATTTCACTGTCGTGGACACACACACACGTGGACTATTTTGACGACTCGTTGACTGTGTCGGTGTGAGGTACCTGACCTCTACCATGGCTGGCTTTATATACTGTCCCAAGGACACATATCGATCTGTGAACTCGCATTACGTAATGTTGGATCTTAGGTTTCATTGGCTATATGCATAGAAAGATAGAGAAGGTTGGTAAATTCCTATAAAACAATATAAATAAGCTGGTGAATTACTCCTAACTTCATTCTGAAGTGCTGATATCACCTTCTTCCATAACAAAAGCTTTATACGAATAATAGCTTTCAACATCCGTTGGCACCACGTGAAACACGCGGCTCGTTCAAACTCTGCTGGGCTGACAGCTCGGAACCTGCTCGCTGATGTCATTAGCGTGCTCTCTTTGAATTCACGCCAGACCATATCATCGTAAATGAGCACATTAACAATTAATTGTTTAATCATATTCAACACTTTTCATAGTCTGTCATTTTTATAATTCTGAAGGAATATTACTTCCATGCCTGTTCACATAATTCATTACTTATCAATATTAAGGCTTAGACATTTATTATTATTGGAAAAATATATTCTGTCATGCAGAAGAAAACTTATTAATTCATAAACTGTGTCATAACTCTGCTGCGTTCTGAATGGGGTAAGATTTCCCATCTTATTACTGCAATATCGAAAACGAAATATTGAGGATGCACCTCAGCTACAAGTCTATTTGACTGCAAGGAAAAATTACTCCTAAACAAAAATGTACAATCATTTTAAATATAAATGCGCTTCTTAATAATAGAGAAAGTGAATTGGTTTTATCGGAATGGTGGAAAATTCATGGCTCGATAAATTATTTAGGCTTTTTGGAAGTCTACGGTATCATATTTTCTGTGGCGAGTTGACCTCCCTCGGTGCAGATCGAGCCCAAGCACCATGGATCTGAGAATCCTACACGCTGGACATGGGACATGCTTATAGCGCGCCGTTCTCCTGTCATCCACAGAAATATGCCGCAGGTGGCCCTGCTCCTCGTTCCTAATAGGTCATTCTGGCCTGATCTCCTCACATTCCGCCGCCATAGCTGCTAACCATATTAACTAACTGGGGCTGTTCTTCCTGCATACAAGGCATGTTACTAGCGTGGCCCATTGCAAATAATGAAGTCCACTTATGTGATCCAGTGGTCTGACTGGACAAGAAAATAGGTAACAGTTCCTGTTGATAATGTATTTGATATAAGTAGTGGGAATAGCACAAGACAAAGTCATATACTTGTGTAACAAGTCACTCGTATACCTTGGAATATGTTGAAGTGTTCAACCAGCGATTATTATAAGTTTCGTAGCACTGTTATATTACCACAATCGTAGCACAAGGTCTATGTCCACTCGGGCTTAATGGCGTTGTATATGTTGCCTAGCTCAAAGGAGCGCTCGTTCAGAATAACGACGTATTTCACTGTCGTGGACACACACACACGTGGACTATTTTGACGACTCGTTGACTGTGTCGGTGTGAGGTACATGACCTCTACCATGGCTGGCTTTATATACTGTCCCAAGGACACATATCGATCTGTGAACTCGCATTACGTAATGTTGCATCTTAGGTTTCATTGGCTATATGCATAGAAAGATAGAGAAGGTTGGTAAATTCCTATAAAACTACACAAATAAGCTGGTGAATTACTCCTAACTTCATTCTGAAGTGCTGATATCACCTTCTTCCATAACAAAAGCTTTATAAGAATAATAGCTTTCAACATCCGTTGGCACCACGTGAAACACGCGGCTCGTTCAAACTCTGCTGGGCTGACAGCTCGGAACCTGCTCGCTGATGTCATTAGCGTGCTCTCTTTGAATTCACGCCAGACCATATCATCGTAAATGAGCACATTAACAATTAATTGTTTAATCATATTCAACACTTTTCATAGTCTGTCATTTTAATAATTCTGAAGGAATATTACTTCCATGCCTGTTCACATAATTCATTACTTATCAATATTAAGGCTTAGACATTTATTATTATTGGAAAAATATATTCTGTCATGCAGAAGAAAACTTATTAATTCATAAACTGTATCATAACTCTGCTGCGTTCTGAATGGGGTAAGACTTCCCATCTTATTACTGCAATATCGAAAACGAAATATTGAGGATGCACCTCAGCTACAAGTCTACTTGACTGCAAGGAAAAATTACTCCTAAACAAAAATGTACAATCATTTTAAATATAAATGCGCTTCTTAATAATAGAGAAAGTGAATTAGTTTTATCGGAATGGTGGAAAATTCATGGCTCAAGAAATTATTTAGGCTTTTTGGAAGTCTACGGTATCATATTTTCTGTGGCGAGTTGACCTCCCTCGGTGCAGATCGAGCCCAAGCACCATGGATCTGAGAATCCTACACGCTGGACATGGGACATGCTTATAGCACGCCGCTCTCCTGTCATCCACAGAAATATGCCGCAGGTGGCCCTGCTCCTCGTTCCTAATGGGTCATTCTAGCCTGATCTCCTCATATTCCGCCGCCTTAGCTGCTAACCATATTAACTAACTGGGGCAGTGTAATTGTTCTATCATGGGGCTGTTCTTCCTGCATACAAGGCATGTTACTAGCGTGGCCCATTGCAAATAATGAAGTCCACTTATGTGATCCAGTGGTCTGACTGGACAAGAAAATATGTAACAGTTCCTGTTGATAATGTATTTGATATAAGTGGTGGGAATAGCACAAGACAAAGTCATATACTCGTGTAACAAGTCACTCGCATACCTTGGAATATGTTGAAGTGTTCAACCAGCGATTATTATAAGTTTCGTAGCACTGTTATATTACCACAATCGTAGCACAAGGTCTATGTCCACTCGGGCTTAGTGGCGTTGTATATGTTGCCTAGCTCAAAGGAGCGCTCGTTCAGAATAACGACGTATTTCACTGTCGTGGACACACACACACGTGGACTATTTTGACGACTCGTTGACTGTGTCGGTGTGAGGTACCTGACCTCTACCATGGCTGGCTTTATATACTGTCCCAAGGACACATATCGATCTGTGAACTCGCATTACGTAATGTTGGATCTTAGGTTTCATTGGCTATATGCATAGAAAGATAGAGAAGGTTGGTAAATTCCTATAAAACAATATAAATAAGCTGGTGAATTACTCCTAACTTCATTCTGAAGTGCTGATATCACCTTCTTCCATAACAAAAGCTTTATACGAATAATAGCTTTCAACATCCGTTGGCACCACGTGAAACACGCGGCTCGTTCAAACTCTGCTGGGCTGACAGCTCGGAACCTGCTCGCTGATGTCATTAGCGTGCTCTCTTTGAATTCACGCCAGACCATATCATCGTAAATGAGCACATTAACAATTAATTGTTTAATCATATTCAACACTTTTCATAGTCTGTTATTTTTATAATTCTGAAGGAATATTACTTCCATGCCTGTTCACATAATTCATTACTTATCAATATTAAGGCTTAGACATTTATTATTATTGGAAAAATATATTCTGTCATGCAGAAGAAAACTTATTAATTCATAAACTGTGTCATAACTCTGCTGCGTTCTGAATGGGGTAAGATTTCCCATCTTATTACTGCAATATCGAAAACGAAATATTGAGGATGCACCTCAGCTACAAGTCTATTTGACTGCAAGGAAAAATTACTCCTAAACAAAAATGTACAATCATTTTAAATATAAATGCGCTTCTTAATAATAGAGAAAGTGAATTGGTTTTATCGGAATGGTGGAAAATTCATGGCTCGATAAATTATTTAGGCTTTTTGGAAGTCTACGGTATCATATTTTCTGTGGCGAGTTGACCTCCCTCGGTGCAGATCGAGCCCAAGCACCATGGATCTGAGAATCCTACACGCTGGACATGGGACATGCTTATAGCGCGCCGTTCTCCTGTCATCCACAGAAATATGCCGCAGGTGGCCCTGCTCCTCGTTCCTAATAGGTCATTCTGGCCTGATCTCCTCACATTCCGCCGCCATAGCTGCTAACCATATTAACTAACTGGGGCTGTTCTTCCTGCATACAAGGCATGTTACTAGCGTGGCCCATTGCAAATAATGAAGTCCACTTATGTGATCCAGTGGTCTGACTGGACAAGAAAATAGGTAACAGTTCCTGTTGATAATGTATTTGATATAAGTAGTGGGAATAGCACAAGACAAAGTCATATACTTGTGTAACAAGTCACTCGTATACCTTGGAATATGTTGAAGTGTTCAACCAGCGATTATTATAAGTTTCGTAGCACTGTTATATTACCACAATCGTAGCACAAGGTCTATGTCCACTCGGGCTTAATGGCGTTGTATATGTTGCCTAGCTCAAAGGAGCGCTCGTTCCGAATAACGACGTATTTCACTGTCGTGGACACACACACACGTGGACTATTTTGACGACTCGTTGACTGTGTCGGTGTGAGGTACATGACCTCTACCATGGCTGGCTTTATATACTGTCCCAAGGACACATATCGATCTGTGAACTCGCATTACGTAATGTTGCATCTTAGGTTTCATTGGCTATATGCATAGAAAGATAGAGAAGGTTGGTAAATTCCTATAAAACTACACAAATAAGCTGGTGAATTACTCCTAACTTCATTCTGAAGTGCTGATATCACCTTCTTCCATAACAAAAGCTTTATAAGAATAATAGCTTTCAACATCCGTTGGCACCACGTGAAACACGCGGCTCGTTCAAACTCTGCTGGGCTGACAGCTCGGAACCTGCTCGCTGATGTCATTAGCGTGCTCTCTTTGAATTCACGCCAGACCATATCATCGTAAATGAGCACATTAACAATTAATTGTTTAATCATATTCAACACTTTTCATAGTCTGTCATTTTAATAATTCTGAAGGAATATTACTTCCATGCCTGTTCACATAATTCATTACTTATCAATATTAAGGCTTAGACATTTATTATTATTGGAAAAATATATTCTGTCATGCAGAAGAAAACTTATTAATTCATAAACTGTATCATAACTCTGCTGCGTTCTGAATGGGGTAAGACTTCCCATCTTATTACTGCAATATCGAAAACGAAATATTGAGGATGCACCTCAGCTACAAGTCTACTTGACTGCAAGGAAAAATTACTCCTAAACAAAAATGTACAATCATTTTAAATATAAATGCGCTTCTTAATAATAGAGAAAGTGAATTAGTTTTATCGGAATGGTGGAAAATTCATGGCTCAAGAAATTATTTAGGCTTTTTGGAAGTCTACGGTATCATATTTTCTGTGGCGAGTTGACCTCCCTCGGTGCAGATCGAGCCCAAGCACCATGGATCTGAGAATCCTACACGCTGGACATGGGACATGCTTATAGCACGCCGCTCTCCTGTCATCCACAGAAATATGCCGCAGGTGGCCCTGCTCCTCGTTCCTAATGGGTCATTCTAGCCTGATCTCCTCATATTCCGCCGCCTTAGCTGCTAACCATATTAACTAACTGGGGCAGTGTAATTGTTCTATCATGGGGCTGTTCTTCCTGCATACAAGGCATGTTACTAGCGTGGCCCATTGCAAATAATGAAGTCCACTTATGTGATCCAGTGGTCTGACTGGACAAGAAAATATGTAACAGTTCCTGTTGATAATGTATTTGATATAAGTGGTGGGAATAGCACAAGACAAAGTCATATACTCGTGTAACAAGTCACTCGCATACCTTGGAATATGTTGAAGTGTTCAACCAGCGATTATTATAAGTTTCGTAGCACTGTTATATTACCACAATCGTAGCACAAGGTCTATGTCCACTCGGGCTTAGTGGCGTTGTATATGTTGCCTAGCTCAAAGGAGCGCTCGTTCAGAATAACGACGTATTTCACTGTCGTGGACACACACACACGTGGACTATTTTGACGACTCGTTGACTGTGTCGGTGTGAGGTACCTGACCTCTACCATGGCTGGCTTTATATACTGTCCCAAGGACACATATCGATCTGTGAACTCGCATTACGTAATGTTGGATCTTAGGTTTCATTGGCTATATGCATAGAAAGATAGAGAAGGTTGGTAAATTCCTATAAAACAATATAAATAAGCTGGTGAATTACTCCTAACTTCATTCTGAAGTGCTGATATCACCTTCTTCCATAACAAAAGCTTTATACGAATAATAGCTTTCAACATCCGTTGGCACCACGTGAAACACGCGGCTCGTTCAAACTCTGCTGGGCTGACAGCTCGGAACCTGCTCGCTGATGTCATTAGCGTGCTCTCTTTGAATTCACGCCAGACCATATCATCGTAAATGAGCACATTAACAATTAATTGTTTAATCATATTCAACACTTTTCATAGTCTGTCATTTTTATAATTCTGAAGGAATATTACTTCCATGCCTGTTCACATAATTCATTACTTATCAATATTAAGGCTTAGACATTTATTATTATTGGAAAAATATATTCTGTCATGCAGAAGAAAACTTATTAATTCATAAACTGTGTCATAACTCTGCTGCGTTCTGAATGGGGTAAGATTTCCCATCTTATTACTGCAATATCGAAAACGAAATATTGAGGATGCACCTCAGCTACAAGTCTATTTGACTGCAAGGAAAAATTACTCCTAAACAAAAATGTACAATCATTTTAAATATAAATGCGCTTCTTAATAATAGAGAAAGTGAATTGGTTTTATCGGAATGGTGGAAAATTCATGGCTCGAGAAATTATTTAGGCTTTTTGGAAGTCTACGGTATCATATTTTCTGTGGCGAGTTGACCTCCCTCGGTGCAGATCGAGCCCAAGCACCATGGATCTGAGAATCCTACACGCTGGACATGGGACATGCTTATAGCGCGCCGCTCTCCTGTCATCCACAGAAATATGCCGCAGGTGGCCCTGCTCCTCGTTCCTAATAGGTCATTCTGGCCTGATCTCCTCACATTCCGCCGCCATAGCTGCTAACCATATTAACTAACTGGGGCTGTTCTTCCTGCATACAAGGCATGTTACTAGCGTGGCCCATTGCAAATAATGAAGTCCACTTATGTGATCCAGTGGTCTGACTGGACAAGAAAATAGGTAACAGTTCCTGTTGATAATGTATTTGATATAAGTAGTGGGAATAGCACAAGACAAAGTCATATACTTGTGTAACAAGTCACTCGTATACCTTGGAATATGTTGAAGTGTTCAACCAGCGATTATTATAAGTTTCGTAGCACTGTTATATTACCACAATCGTAGCACAAGGTCTATGTCCACTCGGGCTTAATGGCGTTGTATATGTTGCCTAGCTCAAAGGAGCGCTCGTTCAGAATAACGACGTATTTCACTGTCGTGGACACACACACACGTGGACTATTTTGACGACTCGTTGACTGTGTCGGTGTGAGGTACATGACCTCTACCATGGCTGGCTTTATATACTGTCCCAAGGACACATATCGATCTGTGAACTCGCATTACGTAATGTTGGATCTTAGGTTTCATTGGCTATATGCATAGAAAGATAGAGAAGGTTGGTAAATTCCTATAAAACTACACAAATAAGCTGGTGAATTACTCCTAACTTCATTCTGAAGTGCTGATATCACCTTCTTCCATAACAAAAGCTTTATAAGAATAATAGCTTTCAACATCCGTTGGCACCACGTGAAACACGCGGCTCGTTCAAACTCTGCTAGGCTGAGAGCTCGGAACATGCTCGCTGATGTCATTAGCGTGCTCTCTTTGAATTCACGCCAGACCATATCATCGTAAATGAGCACATTAACAATTAATTGTTTAATCATATTCAACACTTTTCATAGTCTGTCATTTTTATAATTCTGAAGGAATATTACTTCCATGCCTGTTCACATAATTCATTACTTATCAATATTAAGGCTTAGAGATTTATTATTATTGGAAAAATATATTCTGTCATGCAGAAGAAAACTTATTAATTCTTAAACTGTGTCATAACTCTGCTGCGTTCTGAATGGGGTAAGATTTCCCATCTTATTACTGCAATATCGAAAACGAAATATTGAGGATGCACCTCAGCTACAAGTCTACTTGACTGCAAGGAAAAATTACTCCTAAACAAAAATGTACAATCATTTTAAATATAAATGCGCTTCTTAATAATAGAGAAAGTGAATTGGTTTTATCGGAATGGTGGAAAATTCATGGCTCGAGAAATTATTTAGGCTTTTTGGAAGTCTACGGTATCATATTTTCTGTGGCGAGTTGACCTCCCTCGGTGCAGATCGAGCCCAAGCACCATGGATCTGAGAATCCTACACGCTGGACATGGGACATGCTTATAGCGCGCCGCTCTCCTGTCATCCACAGAAATATGCCGCAGGTGGCCCTGCTCCTCGTTCCTAATGGGTCATTCTGGCCTGATCTCCTCACATTCCGCCGCCTTAGCTGCTAACCATATTAACTAACTGGGGCAGTGTAATTGTTCTATCATGGGGCTGTTCTTCCTGCATACAAGGCATGTTACTAGCGTGGCCCATTGCAAATAATGAAGTCCACTTATGTGATCCAGTGGTCTGACTGGACAAGAAAATAGGTAACAGTTCCTGTTGATAATGTATTTGATATAAGTGGTGGGAATAGCACAAGACAAAATCATATACTTGTGTAACAAGTCACTCGCATACCTTGGAATATGTTGAAGTGTTCAACCAGCGATTATTATAAGTTTCGTAGCACTGTTATATTACCACAATCGTAGCACAAGGTCTATGTTCACTCGGGCTTAGTGGCGTTGTATATGTTGCCTAGCTCAAAGGAGCGCTCGTTCAGAATAACGACGTATTTCACTGTCGTGGACACACACACACGTGGACTATTTTGACGACTCGTTGACTGTGTCGGTGTGAGGTACCTGACCTCTACCATGGCTGGCTTTATATACTGTCCCAAGGACACATATCGATCTGTGAACTCGCATTACGTAATGTTGGATCTTAGGTTTCATTGGCTATATCCATAGAAAGATAGAGAAGGTTGGTAAATTCCAATAAAACAACATAAATAAGCTGGTGAATTACTCCTAACTTCATTCTGAAGTGCTGATATCACCTTCTTCCATAACAAAAGCTTTATAAGAATAATAGCTTTCAACATCCGTTGGCACCACGTGAAACACGCGGCTCGTTCAAACTCTTCTGGGCTGACAGCTCGGAACCTGCTCGCTGATGTCATTAGCGTGCTCTCTTTGAATTCACTCCAGACCATATCATCGTAAATGAGCACATTAACAATTAATTGTTTAATCATATTCAACACTCTTCATAGTCTGTCATTTTTATAATTCTGAAGGAATATTACTTCCATGCATGTTCACATAATTCATTACTTATCAATATTAAGGCTTAGACATTTATTATTATTGGAAAAATATATTCTGTCATGCAGAAGAAAACTTATTAATTTATAAACTGTGTCATAACTCTGCTGCGTTCTGAATGGGGTAAGACTTCCCATCTTATTACTGCAATATCGAAAACGAAATATTGAGGATGCGCCTCAGCTACAAGTCTACTTGACTGCAAGGAAAAATTACTCCTAAACAAAAATGTACAATCATTTTAAATATAAATGCGCTTCTTAATAATAGAAAAAGTGAATTGGTTTTATCGGAATGGTGGAAAATTCATGGCTCGAGAAATTATTTAGGCTTTTTGGAAGTCTACGGTATCATATTTTCTGTGGCGAGTTGACCTCCCTCGGTGCAGATCGAGCCCAAGCACCATGGATCTGAGAATCCCACACGCTGGACATGGGACATGCTTATAGCGCGCCGCTCTCCTGTCATCCACAGAAATATGCCGCAGGTGGCCCTGCTCCTCGTTCCTAATGGGTCATTCTGGCCTGATCTCCTCATATTCCGCCGCCTTAGCTGCTACCATATTAACTAACTGGGGCAGTGTAATTGTTCTATCATGTGGCTGTTCTTCCTGCATACAAGGCATGTTACTAGCGTGGCCCATTGCAAATAATGAAGTCCACTTATGTGATCCAGTGGTCTGACTGGACAAGAAAATAGGTAACAGTTCCTGTTGATAATGTATTTGATATAAGTGGTGGGAATAGCACAAGACAAAGTCATATACTTGTGTAACAAGTCACTCGCATACCTTGGAATATGTTGAAGTGTTCAACCAGCGATTATTATAAGTTTCGTAGCACTGTTATATTACCACAATCGTAGCACAAGGTCTATGTCCACTCGGGCTTAGTGGCGTTGTATATGTTGCCTAGCTCAAAGGAGCGCTCGTTCAGAATAACGACGTATTTCACTGTCGTGGACACACACACACGTGGACTATTTTGACGACTCGTTGACTGTGTCGGTGTGAGGTACCTGACCTCTACCATGGCTGGCTTTATATACTGTCCCAAGGACACATATCGATCTGTGAACTCGCATTACGTAATGTTGGATCTTAGGTTTCATTGGCTATATGCATAGAAAGGTAGAGAAGGTTGGTAAATTCCTATAAAACAACATAAATAAGCTGGTGAATTACTCCTAACGTCATTCTGGAGTGCTGATATCACCTTCTTCCATAACAAAGCTTTATAAGAATAATAGCTTTCAACATCCGTTGGCACCACGTGAAACACGCGGCTCGTTCAAACTCTGCTGGGCTGACAGCTCGGAACCTGCTCGCTGATGTCATTAGCGTGCTCTCTTTGAATTCACGCCAGACCATATCATCGTAAATGAGCACATTAACAATTAATTGTTTAATCATATTCAACACTTTTCATAGTCTGTCATTTTTATAATTCTGAAGGAATATTACTTCCATGCCTGTTCACATAATTCATTACTTATCAATATTAAGGCTTAGACATTTATTATTATTGGAAAAATATATTCTGTCATGCAGAAGAAAACTTATTAATTCATAAACTGTGTCATAACTCTGCTGCGTTCTGAATGGGGTAAGATTTCCCATCTTATTACTGCAATATCGAAAACGAAATATTGAGGATGCACCTCAGCTACAAGTCTATTTGACTGCAAGGAAAAATTACTCCTAAACAAAAATGTACAATCATTTTAAATATAAATGCGCTTCTTAATAATAGAGAAAGTGAATTGGTTTTATCGGAATGGTGGAAAATTCATGGCTCGAGAAATTATTTAGGCTTTTTGGAAGTCTACGGTATCATATTTTCTGTGGCGAGTTGACCTCCCTCGGTGCAGATCGAGCCCAAGCACCATGGATCTGAGAATCCTACACGCTGGACATGGGACATGCTTATAGCGCGCCGCTCTCCTGTCATCCACAGAAATATGCCGCAGGTGGCCCTGCTCCTCGTTCCTAATAGGTCATTCTGGCCTGATCTCCTCACATTCCGCCGCCTTAGCTGCTAACCATATTAACTAACTGGGGCTGTTCTTCCTGCATACAAGGCATGTTACTAGCGTGGCCCATTGCAAATAATGAAGTCCACTTATGTGATCCAGTGGTCTGACTGGACAAGAAAATAGGTAACAGTTCCTGTTGATAATGTATTTGATATAAGTAGTGGGAATAGCACAAGACAAAGTCATATACTTGTGTAACAAGTCACTCGTATACCTTGGAATATGTTGAAGTGTTCAACCAGCGATTATTATAAGTTTCGTAGCACTGTTATATTACCACAATCGTAGCACAAGGTCTATGTCCACTCGGGCTTAGTGGCGTTGTATATGTTGCCTAGCTCAAAGGAGCGCTCGTTCAGAATAACGACGTATTTCACTGTCGTGGACACACACACACGTGGACTATTTTGACGACTCGTTGACTGTGTCGGTGTGAGGTACATGACCTCTACTATGGCTGGCTTTATATACTGTCCCAAGGACACATATCGATCTGTGAACTCGCATTACGTAATGTTGGATCTTAGGTTTCATTGGCTATATGCATAGAAAGATAGAGAAGGTTGGTAAATTCCTATAATACAACATAAATAATCTGGTGAATTACTCCTAACTTCATTCTGAAGTGCTGATATCACCTTCTTCCATAACAAAAGCTTTATAAGAATAATAGCTTTCAACATCCGTTGGCACCACGTGAAACACGCGGCTCGTTCAAACTCTGCTGGGCTGACAGCTCGGAACCTGCTCGCTGATGTCATTAGCGTGCTCTCTTTGAATTCACGCCAGACCATATCATCGTAAATGAGCACATTAACAATTAATTGTTTAATCATATTCAACACTTTTCATAGTCTGTCATTTTAATAATTCTGAAGGAATATTACTTCCATGCCTGTTCACATAATTCATTACTTATCAATATTAAGGCTTAGACATTTATTATTATTGGAAAAATATATTCTGTCATGCAGAAGAAAACTTATTAATTCATAAACTGTATCATAACTCTGCTGCGTTCTGAATGGGGTAAGACTTCCCATCTTATTACTGCAATATCGAAAACGAAATATTGAGGATGCACCTCAGCTACAAGTCTACTTGACTGCAAGGAAAAATTACTCCTAAACAAAAATATACAATCATTTTAAATATAAATGCGCTTCTTAATAATAGAGAAAGTGAATTAGTTTTATCGGAATGGTGGAAAATTCATGGCTCAAGAAATTATTTAGGCTTTTTGGAAGTCTACGGTATCATATTTTCTGTGGCGAGTTGACCTCCCTCGGTGCAGATCGAGCCCAAGCACCATGGATCTGAGAATCCTACACGCTGGACATGGGACATGCTTATAGCACGCCGCTCTCCTGTCATCCACAGAAATATGCCGCAGGTGGCCCTGCTCCTCGTTCCTAATGGGTCATTCTAGCCTGATCTCCTCATATTCCGCCGCCTTAGCTGCTAACCATATTAACTAACTGGGGCAGTGTAATTGTTCTATCATGGGGCTGTTCTTCCTGCATACAAGGCATGTTACTAGCGTGGCCCATTGCAAATAATGAAGTCCACTTATGTGATCCAGTGGTCTGACTGGACAAGAAAATATGTAACAGTTCCTGTTGATAATGTATTTGATATAAGTGGTGGGAATAGCACAAGACAAAGTCATATACTTGTGTAACAAGTCACTCGCATACCTTGGAATATGTTGAAGTGTTCAACCAGCGATTATTATAAGTTTCGTAGCACTGTTATATTACCACAATCGTAGCACAAGGTCTATGTCCACTCGGGCTTAGTGGCGTTGTATATGTTGCCTAGCTCAAAGGAGCGCTCGTTCAGAATAACGACGTATTTCACTGTCGTGGACACACACACACGTGGACTATTTTGACGACTCGTTGACTGTGTCGGTGTGAGGTACCTGACCTCTACCATGGCTGGCTTTATATACTGTCCCAAGGACACATATCGATCTGTGAACTCGCATTACGTAATGTTGGATCTTAGGTTTCATTGGCTATATGCATAGAAAGATAGAGAAGGTTGGTAAATTCCTATAAAACAATATAAATAAGCTGGTGAATTACTCCTAACTTCATTCTGAAGTGCTGATATCACCTTCTTCCATAACAAAAGCTTTATACGAATAATAGCTTTCAACATCCGTTGGCACCACGTGAAACACGCGGCTCGTTCAAACTCTGCTGGGCTGACAGCTCGGAACCTGCTCGCTGATGTCATTAGCGTGCTCTCTTTGAATTCACGCCAGACCATATCATCGTAAATGAGCACATTAACAATTAATTGTTTAATCATATTCAACACTTTTCATAGTCTGTCATTTTTATAATTCTGAAGGAATATTACTTCCATGCCTGTTCACATAATTCATTACTTATCAATATTAAGGCTTAGACATTTATTATTATTGGAAAAATATATTCTGTCATGCAGAAGAAAACTTATTAATTCATAAACTGTGTCATAACTCTGCTGCGTTCTGAATGGGGTAAGATTTCCCATCTTATTACTGCAATATCGAAAACGAAATATTGAGGATGCACCTCAGCTACAAGTCTACTTGACTGCAAGGAAAAATTACTCCTAAACAAAAATGTACAATCATTTTAAATATAAATGCGCTTCTTAATAATAGAGAAAGTGAATTGGTTTTATCGGAATGGTGGAAAATTCATGGCTCGAGAAATTATTTAGGCTTTTTGGAAGTCTACGGTATCATATTTTCTGTGGCGAGTTGACCTTCCTCGGTGCAGATCGAGCCCAAGCACCATGGATCTGAGAATCCTACACGCTGGACATGGGACATGCTTATAGCACGCCGCTCTCCTGTCATCCACAGAAATATGCCGCAGGTGGCCCTGCTCCTCGTTCCTAATGGGTCATTCTGGCCTGATCTCCTCACATTCCGCCGCCTTAGCTGCTAACCATATTAACTAACTGGGGCAGTGTAATTGTTCTATCATGGGGCTGTTCTTCCTGCATACAAGGCATGTTACTAGCGTGGCCCATTGCAAATAATAAAGTCCACTTATGTGATCCAGTGGTCTGACTGGACAAGAAAATAGGTAACAGTTCCTGTTGATAATGTATTTGATATAAGTGGTGGGAATAGCACAAGACAAAGTCATATACTTGTGTAACAAGTCACTCGCATACCTTGGAATATGTTGAAGTGTTCAACCAGCGATTATTATAAGTTTCGTAGCACTGTTATATTACCACAATCGTAGCACAAGGTCTATGTCCACTCGGGCTTAGTGGCGTTGTATATGTTGCCTAGCTCAAAGGAGCGCTCGTTCAGAATAACGACGTATTTCACTGTCGTGGACACACACACACGTGGACTATTTTGATGACTCGTTGACTGTGTCGGTGTGAGGTACCTGACCTCTACCATGGCTGGCTTTATATACTGTCCCAAGGACACATATCGATCTGTGAACTCGCATTACGTAATGTTGGATCTTAGGTTTCATTGGCTATATGCATAGAAAGGTAGAGAAGGTTGGTAAATTCCTATAAAACAACATAAATAAGCTGGTGAATTACTCCTAACGTCATTCTGGAGTGCTGATATCACCTTCTTCCATAACAAAGCTTTATAAGAATAATAGCTTTCAACATCCGTTGGCACCACGTGAAACACGCGGCTCGTTCAAACTCTGCTGGGCTGACAGCTCGGAACCTGCTCGCTGATGTCATTAGCGTGCTCTCTTTGAATTCACGCCAGACCATATCATCGTAAATGAGCACATTAACAATTAATTGTTTAATCATATTCAACACTTTTCATAGTCTGTCATTTTAATAATTCTGAAGGAATATTACTTCCATGCCTGTTCACATAATTCATTACTTATCAATATTAAGGCTTAGACATTTATTATTATTGGAAAAATATATTCTGTCATGCAGAAGAAAACTTATTAATTCATAAACTGTGTCATAACTCTGTTGCGTTCTGAATGGGGTAAGATTTCCCATCTTATTACTGCAATATCGAAAACGAAATATTGAGGATGCACCTCAGCTACAAGTCTATTTGACTGCAAGGAAAAATTACTCCTAAACAAAAATGTACAATCATTTTAAATATAAATGCGCTTCTTAATAATAGAGAAAGTGAATTGGTTTTATCGGAATGGTGGAAAATTCATGGCTCGAGAAATTATTTAGGCTTTTTGGAAGTCTACGGTATCATATTTTCTGTGGCGAGTTGACCTCCCTCGGTGCAGATCGAGCCCAAGCACCATGGATCTGAGAATCCTACACGCTGGACATGGGACATGCTTATAGCGCGCCGCTCTCCTGTCATCCACAGAAATATGCCGCAGGTGGCCCTGCTCCTCGTTCCTAATAGGTCATTCTGGCCTGATCTCCTCACATTCCGCCGCCTTAGCTGCTAACCATATTAACTAACTGGGGCTGTTCTTCCTGCATACAAGGCATGTTACTAGCGTGGCCCATTGCAAATAATGAAGTCCACTTATGTGATCCAGTGGTCTGACTGGACAAGAAAATAGGTAACAGTTCCTGTTGATAATGTATTTGATATAAGTAGTGGGAATAGCACAAGACAAAGTCATACACTTGTGTAACAAGTCACTCGTATACCTTGGAATATGTTGAAGTGTTCAACCAGCGATTATTATAAGTTTCGTAGCACTGTTATATTACCACAATCGTAGCACAAGGTCTATGTCCACTCGGGCTTAATGGCGTTGTATATGTTGCCTAGCTCAAAGGAGCGCTCGTTCAGAATAACGACGTATTTCACTGTCGTGGACACACACACACGTGGACTATTTTGACGACTCGTTGACTGTGTCGGTGTGAGGTACATGACCTCTACCATGGCTGGCTTTATATACTGTCCCAAGGACACATATCGATCTGTGAACTCGCATTACGTAATGTTGGATCTTAGGTTTCATTGGCTATATGCATAGAAAGATAGAGAAGGTTGGTAAATTCCTATAAAACAACATAAATAAGCTGGTGAATTACTCCTAACTTCATTCTGAAGTGCTGATATCACCTTCTTCCATAACAAAAGCTTTATAAGAATAATAGCTTTCAACATCCGTTGGCACCACGTGAAACACGCGGCTCGTTCAAACTCTGCTGGGCTGAGAGCTCGGAACATGCTCGCTGATGTCATTAGCGTGCTCTCTTTGAATTCACGCCAGACCATATCATCGTATATGAGCACATTAACAATTAATTGTTTAATCATATTCAACACTTTTCATAGTCTGTCATTTTTATAATTCTGAAGGAATATTACTTCCATGCCTGTTCACATAATTCATTACTTATCAATATTAAGGCTTAGACATTTATTATTATTGGAAAAATATATTCTGTCATGCAGAAAAAAAACTTATTAATTCTTAAACTGTGTCATAACTCTGCTGCGTTCTGAATGGGGTAAGATTTCCCATCTTATTACTGCAATATCGAAAACGAAATATTGAGGATGCACCTCAGCTACAAGTCTACTTGACTGCAAGGAAAAATTACTCCTAAACAAAAATGTACAATCATTTTAAATATAAATGCGCTTCTTAATAATAGAGAAAGTGAATTGGTTTTATCGGAATGGTGGAAAATTCATGGCTCGAGAAATTATTTAGGCTTTTTGGAAGTCTACGGTATCATATTTTCTGTGGCGAGTTGACCTCCCTCGGTGCAGATCGAGCCCAAGCACCATGGATCTGAGAATCCTACACGCTGGACATGGGACATGCTTATAGCGCGCCGCTCTCCTGTCATCCACAGAAATATGCCGCAGGTGGCCCTGCTCCTCGTTCCTAATGGGTCATTATGGCCTGATCTCCTCACATTCCGCCGCCTTAGCTGCTAACCATATTAACTAACTGGGGCAGTGTAATTGTTCTATCATGGGGCTGTTCTTCCTGCATACAAGGCATGTTACTAGCGTGGCCCATTGCAAATAATGAAGTCCACTTATGTGATCCAGTGGTCTGACTGGACAAGAAAATAGGTAACAGTTCCTGTTGATAATGTATTTGATATAAGTGGTGGGAATAGCACAAGACAAAGTCATATACTTGTGTAACAAGTCACTCGCATACCTTGGAATATGTTGAAGTGTTCAACCAGCGATTATTATAAGTTTCGTAGCACTGTTATATTACCACAATCGTAGCACAAGGTCTATGTCCACTCGGGCTTAGTGGCGTTGTATATGTTGCCTAGCTCAAAGGAGCGCTCGTTCAGAATAACGACGTATTTCACTGTCGTGGACACACACACACGTGGACTATTTTGACGACTCGTTGACTGTGTCGGTGTGAGGTACCTGACCTCTACCATGGCTGGCTTTATATACTGTCCCAAGGACACATATCGATCTGTGAACTCGCATTACGTAATGTTGGATCTTAGGTTTCATTGGCTATATCCATAGAAAGATAGAGAAGGTTGGTAAATTCCAATAAAACAACATAAATAAGCTGGTGAATTACTCCTAACTTCATTCTGAAGTGCTGATATCACCTTCTTCCATAACAAAAGCTTTATAAGAATAATAGCTTTCAACATCCGTTGGCACCACGTGAAACACGCGGCTCGTTCAAACTCTGCTGGGCTGACAGCTCGGAACCTGCTCGCTGATGTCATTAGCGTGCTCTCTTTGAATTCACTCCAGACCATATCATCGTAAATGAGCACATTAACAATTAATTGTTTAATCATATTCAACACTCTTCATAGTCTGTCATTTTTATAATTCTGAAGGAATATTACTTCCATGCCTGTTCACATAATTCATTACTTATCAATATTAAGGCTTATACATTTATTATTATTGGAAAAATATATTCTGTCATGCAGAAGAAAACTTATTAATTTATAAACTGTGTCATAACTCTGCTGCGTTCTGAATGGGGTAAGACTTCCCATCTTATTACTGCAATATCGAAAACGAAATATTGAGGATGCGCCTCAGCTACAAGTCTACTTGACTGCAAGGAAAAATTACTCCTAAACAAAAATGTACAATCATTTTAAATATAAATGCGCTTCTTAATAATAGAAAAAGTGAATTGGTTTTATCGGAATGGTGGAAAATTCATGGCTCGAGAAATAATTTAGGCTTTTTGGAAGTCTACGGTATCATATTTTCTGTGGCGAGTTGACCTCCCTCGGTGCAGATCGAGCCCAAGCACCATGGATCTGAGAATCCTACACGCTGGACATGGGACATGCTTATAGCGCGCCGCTCTCCTGTCATCCACAGAAATATGCCGCAGGTGGCCCTGCTCCTCGTTCCTAATGGGTCATTCTGGCCTGATCTCCTCATATTCCGCCGCCTTAGCTGCTACCATATTAACTAACTGGGGCAGTGTAATTGTTCTATCATGGGGCTGTTCTTCCTGCATACAAGGCATGTTACTAGCGTGGCCCATTGCAAATAATGAAGTCCACTTATGTGATCCAGTGGTCTGACTGGACAAGAAAATAGGTAACAGTTCCTGTTGATAATGTATTAGATATAAGTGGTGGGAATAGCACAAGACAAAGTCATATACTTGTGTAACAAGTCACTCGCATACCTTGGAATATGTTGAAGTGTTCAACCAGCGATTATTATAAGTTTCGTAGCACTGTTATATTACCACAATCGTAGCACAAGGTCTATGTCCACTCGGGCTTAGTGGCGTTGTATATGTTGCCTAGCTCAAAGGAGCGCTCGTTCAGAATAACGACGTATTTCACTGTCGTGGACACACACACACGTGGACTATTTTGACAACTCGTTGACTGTGTCGGTGTGAGGTACCTGACCTCTACCATGGCTGGCTTTATATACTGTCCCAAGGACACATATCGATCTGTGAACTCGCATTACGTAATGTTGGATCTTAGGTTTCATTGGCTATATGCATAGAAAGGTAGAGAAGGTTGGTAAATTCCTATAAAACAACATAAATAAGCTGGTGAATTACTCCTAACGTCATTCTGGAGTGCTGATATCACCTTCTTCCATAACAAAGCTTTATAAGAATAATAGCTTTCAACATCCGTTGGCACCACGTGAAACACGCGGCTCGTTCAAACTCTGCTGGGCTGACAGCTCGGAACCTGCTCGCTGATGTCATTAGCGTGCTCTCTTTGAATTCACGCCAGACCATATCATCGTAAATGAGCACATTAACAATTAATTGTTTAATCATATTCAACACTTTTCATAGTCTGTCATTTTTATAATTCTGAAGGAATATTACTTCCATGCCTGTTCACATAATTCATTACTTATCAATATTAAGGCTTAGACATTTATTATTATTGGAAAAATATATTCTGTCATGCAGAAGAAAACTTATTAATTCATAAACTGTGTCATAACTCTGCTGCGTTCTGAATGGGGTAAGATTTCCCATCTTATTACTGCAATATCGAAAACGAAATATTGAGGATGCACCTCAGCTACAAGTCTATTTGACTGCAAGGAAAAATTACTCCTAAACAAAAATGTACAATCATTTTAAATATAAATGCGCTTCTTAATAATAGAGAAAGTGAATTGGTTTTATCGGAATGGTGGAAAATTCATGGCTCGAGAAATTATTTAGGCTTTTTGGAAGTCTACGGTATCATATTTTCTGTGGCGAGTTGACCTCCCTCGGTGCAGATCGAGCCCAAGCACCATGGATCTGAGAATCCTACACGCTGGACATGGGACATGCTTATAGCGCGCCGCTCTCCTGTCATCCACAGAAATATGCCGCAGGTGGCCCTGCTCCTCGTTCCTAATAGGTCATTCTGGCCTGATCTCCTCACATTCCGCCGCCTTAGCTGCTAACCATATTAACTAACTGGGGCTGTTCTTCCTGCATACAAGGCATGTTACTAGCGTGGCCCATTGCAAATAATGAAGTCCACTTATGTGATCCAGTGGTCTGACTGGACAAGAAAATAGGTAACAGTTCCTGTTGATAATGTATTTGATATAAGTAGTGGGAATAGCACAAGACAAAGTCATACACTTGTGTAACAAGTCACTCGTATACCTTGGAATATGTTGAAGTGTTCAACCAGCGATTATTATAAGTTTCGTAGCACTGTTATATTACCACAATCGTAGCACAAGGTCTATGTCCACTCGGGCTTAATGGCGTTGTATATGTTGCCTAGCTCAAAGGAGCGCTCGTTCAGAATAACGACGTATTTCACTGTCGTGGACACACACACACGTGGACTATTTTGACGACTCGTTGACTGTGTCGGTGTGAGGTACATGACCTCTACCATGGCTGGCTTTATATACTGTCCCAAGGACACATATCGATCTGTGAACTCGCATTACGTAATGTTGGATCTTAGGTTTCATTGGCTATATGCATAGAAAGATAGAGAAGGTTGGTAAATTCCTATAAAACAACATAAATAAGCTGGTGAATTACTCCTAACTTCATTCTGAAGTGCTGATATCACCTTCTTCCATAACAAAAGCTTTATAAGAATAATAGCTTTCAACATCCGTTGGCACCACGTGAAACACGCGGCTCGTTCAAACTCTGCTGGGCTGAGAGCTCGGAACATGCTCGCTGATGTCATTAGCGTGCTCTCTTTGAATTCACGCCAGACCATATCATCGTAAATGAGCACATTAACAATTAATTGTTTAATCATATTCAACACTTTTCATAGTCTGTCATTTTTATAATTCTGAAGGAATATTACTTCCATGCCTGTTCACATAATTCATTACTTATCAATATTAAGGCTTAGACATTTATTATTATTGGAAAAATATATTCTGTCATGCAGAAGAAAACTTATTAATTCTTAAACTGTGTCATAACTCTGCTGCGTTCTGAATGGGGTAAGATTTCCCATCTTATTACTGCAATATCGAAAACGAAATATTGAGGATGCACCTCAGCTACAAGTCTACTTGACTGCAAGGAAAAATTACTCCTAAACAAAAATGTACAATCATTTTAAATATAAATGCGCTTCTTAATAATAGAGAAAGTGAATTGGTTTTATCGGAATGGTGGAAAATTCATGGCTCGAGAAATTATTTAGGCTTTTTGGAAGTCTACGGTATCATATTTTCTGTGGCGAGTTGACCTCCCTCGGTGCAGATCGAGCCCAAGCACCATGGATCTGAGAATCCTACACGCTGGACATGGGACATGCTTATAGCGCGCCGCTCTCCTGTCATCCACAGAAATATGCCGCAGGTGGCCCTGCTCCTCGTTCCTAATGGGTCATTATGGCCTGATCTCCTCACATTCCGCCGCCTTAGCTGCTAACCATATTAACTAACTGGGGCAGTGTAATTGTTCTATCATGGGGCTGTTCTTCCTGCATACAAGGCATGTTACTAGCGTGGCCCATTGCAAATAATGAAGTCCACTTATGTGATCCAGTGGTCTGACTGGACAAGAAAATAGGTAACAGTTCCTGTTGATAATGTATTTGATATAAGTGGTGGGAATAGCACAAGACAAAGTCATATACTTGTGTAACAAGTCACTCGCATACCTTGGAATATGTTGAAGTGTTCAACCAGCGATTATTATAAGTTTCGTAGCACTGTTATATTACCACAATCGTAGCACAAGGTCTATGTCCTCTCGGGCTTAGTGGCGTTGTATATGTTGCCTAGCTCAAAGGAGCGCTCGTTCAGAATAACGACGTATTTCACTGTCGTGGACACACACACACGTGGACTATTTTGACGACTCGTTGACTGTGTCGGTGTGAGGTACCTGACCTCTACCATGGCTGGCTTTATATACTGTCCCAAGGACACATATCGATCTGTGAACTCGCATTACGTAATGTTGGATCTTAGGTTTCATTGGCTATATCCATAGAAAGATAGAGAAGGTTGGTAAATTCCAATAAAACAACATAAATAAGCTGGTGAATTACTCCTAACTTCATTCTGAAGTGCTGATATCACCTTCTTCCATAACAAAAGCTTTATAAGAATAATAGCTTTCAACATCCGTTGGCACCACGTGAAACACGCGGCTCGTTCAAACTCTGCTGGGCTGACAGCTCGGAACCTGCTCGCTGATGTCATTAGCGTGCTCTCTTTGAATTCACTCCAGACCATATCATCGTAAATGAGCACATTAACAATTAATTGTTTAATCATATTCAACACTCTTCATAGTCTGTCATTTTTATAATTCTGAAGGAATATTACTTCCATGCCTGTTCACATAATTCATTACTTATCAATATTAAGGCTTAGACATTTATTATTATTGGAAAAATATATTCTGTCATGCAGAAGAAAACTTATTAATTTATAAACTGTGTCATAACTCTGCTGCGTTCTGAATGGGGTAAGACTTCCCATCTTATTACTGCAATATCGAAAACGAAATATTGAGGATGCGCCTCAGCTACAAGTCTACTTGACTGCAAGGAAAAATTACTCCTAAACAAAAATGTACAATCATATTAAATATAAATGCGCTTCTTAATAATAGAAAAAGTGAATTGGTTTTATCGGAATGGTGGAAAATTCATGGCTCGAGAAATTATTTAGGCTTTTTGGAAGTCTACGGTATCATATTTTCTGTGGCGAGTTGACCTCCCTCGGTGCAGATCGAGCCCAAGCACCATGGATCTGAGAATCCTACACGCTGGACATGGGACATGCTTATAGCGCGCCGCTCTCCTGTCATCCACAGAAATATGCCGCAGGTGGCCCTGCTCCTCGTTCCTAATGGGTCATTCTGGCCTGATCTCCTCATATTCCGCCGCCTTAGCTGCTACCATATTAACTAACTGGGGCAGTGTAATTGTTCTATCATGGGGCTGTTCTTCCTGCATACAAGGCATGTTACTAGCGTGGCCCATTGCAAATAATGAAGTCCACTTATGTGATCCAGTGGTCTGACTGGACAAGAAAATAGGTAACAGTTCCTGTTGATAATGTATTTGATATAAGTGGTGGGAATAGCACAAGACAAAGTCATATACTTGTGTAACAAGTCACTCGCATACCTTGGAATATGTTGAAGTGTTCAACCAGCGATTATTATAAGTTTCGTAGCACTGTTATATTACCACAATCGTAGCACAAGGTCTATGTCCACTCGGGCTTAGTGGCGTTGTATATGTTGCCTAGCTCAAAGGAGCGCTCGTTCAGAATAACGACGTATTTCACTGTCGTGGACACACACACACGTGGACTATTTTGACAACTCGTTGACTGTGTCGGTGTGAGGTACCTGACCTCTACCATGGCTGGCTTTATATACTGTCCCAAGGACACATATCGATCTGTGAACTCGCATTACGTAATGTTGGATCTTAGGTTTCATTGGCTATATGCATAGAAAGGTAGAGAAGGTTGGTAAATTCCTATAAAACAACATAAATAAGCTGGTGAATTACTCCTAACGTCATTCTGGAGTGCTGATATCACCTTCTTCCATAACAAAGCTTTATAAGAATAATAGCTTTCAACATCCGTTGGCACCACGTGAAACACGCGGCTCGTTCAAACTCTGCTGGGCTGACAGCTCGGAACCTGCTCGCTGATGTCATTAGCGTGCTCTCTTTGAATTCACGCCAGACCATATCATCGTAAATGAGCACATTAACAATTAATTGTTTAATCATATTCAACACTTTTCATAGTCTGTCATTTTTATAATTCTGAAGGAATATTACTTCCATGCCTGTTCACATAATTCATTACTTATCAATATTAAGGCTTAGACATTTATTATTATTGGAAAAATATATTCTGTCATGCAGAAGAAAACTTATTAATTCATAAACTGTGTCATAACTCTGCTGCGTTCTGAATGGGGTAAGATTTCCCATCTTATTACTGCAATATCGAAAACGAAATATTGAGGATGCACCTCAGCTACAAGTCTATTTGACTGCAAGGAAAAATTACTCCTAAACAAAAATGTACAATCATTTTAAATATAAATGCGCTTCTTAATAATAGAGAAAGTGAATTGGTTTTATCGGAATGGTGGAAAATTCATGGCTCGAGAAATTATTTAGGCTTTTTGGAAGTCTACGGTATCATATTTTCTGTGGCGAGTTGACCTCCCTCGGTGCAGATCGAGCCCAAGCACCATGGATCTGAGAATCCTACACGCTGGACATGGGACATGCTTATAGCGCGCCGCTCTCCTGTCATCCACAGAAATATGCCGCAGGTGGCCCTGCTCCTCGTTCCTAATAGGTCATTCTGGCCTGATCTCCTCACATTCCGCCGCCTTAGCTGCTAACCATATTAACTAACTGGGGCTGTTCTTCCTGCATACAAGGCATGTTACTAGCGTGGCCCATTGCAAATAATGAAGTCCACTTATGTGATCCAGTGGTCTGACTGGACAAGAAAATAGGTAACAGTTCCTGTTGATAATGTATTTGATATAAGTAGTGGGAATAGCACAAGACAAAGTCATATACTTGTGTAACAAGTCACTCGTATACCTTGGAATATGTTGAAGTGTTCAACCAGCGATTATTATAAGTTTCGTAGCACTGTTATATTACCACAATCGTAGCACAAGGTCTATGTCCACTCGGGCTTAGTGGCGTTGTATATGTTGCCTAGCTCAAAGGAGCGCTCGTTCAGAATAACGACGTATTTCACTGTCGTGGACACACACACACGTGGACTATTTTGACGACTCGTTGACTGTGTCGGTGTGAGGTACATGACCTCTACCATGGCTGGCTTTATATACTGTCCCAAGGACACATATCGATCTGTGAACTCGCATTACGTAATGTTGGATCTTAGGTTTCATTGGCTATATGCATAGAAAGATAGAGAAGGTTGGTAAATTCCTATAAAACAACATAAATAAGCTGGTGAATTACTCCTAACTTCATTCTGAAGTGCTGATATCACCTTCTTCCATAACAAAAGCTTTATAAGAATAATAGCTTTCAACATCCGTTGGCACCACGTGAAACACGCGGCTCGTTCAAACTCTGCTGGGCTGACAGCTCGGAACCTGCTCGCTGATGTCATTAGCGTGCTCTCTTTGAATTCACGCCAGACCATATCATCGTAAATGAGCACATTAACAATTAATTGTTTAATCATATTCAACACTTTTCATAGTCTGTCATTTTAATAATTCTGAAGGAATATTACTTCCATGCCTGTTCACATAATTCATTACTTATCAATATTAAGGCTTAGACATTTATTATTATTGGAAAAATATATTCTGTCATGCAGAAGAAAACTTATTAATTCATAAACTGTATCATAACTCTGCTGCGTTCTGAATGGGGTAAGACTTCCCATCTTATTACTGCAATATCGAAAACGAAATATTGAGGATGCACCTCAGCTACAAGTCTACTTGACTGCAAGGAAAAATTACTCCTAAACAAAAATGTACAATCATTTTAAATATAAATGCGCTTCTTAATAATAGAGAAAGTGAATTAGTTTTATCGGAATGGTGGAAAATTCATGGCTCAAGAAATTATTTAGGCTTTTTGGAAGTCTACGGTATCATATTTTCTGTGGCGAGTTGACCTCCCTCGGTGCAGATCGAGCCCAAGCACCATGGATCTGAGAATCCTACACGCTGGACATGGGACATGCTTATAGCACGCCGCTCTCCTGTCATCCACAGAAATATGCCGCAGGTGGCCCTGCTCCTCGTTCCTAATGGGTCATTCTAGCCTGATCTCCTCATATTCCGCCGCCTTAGCTGCTAACCATATTAACTAACTGGGGCAGTGTAATTGTTCTATCATGGGGCTGTTCTTCCTGCATACAAGGCATGTTACTAGCGTGGCTTATTGCAAATAATGAAGTCCACTTATGTGATCCAGTGGTCTGACTGGACAAGAAAATATGTAACAGTTCCTGTTGATAATGTATTTGATATAAGTGGTGGGAATAGCACAAGACAAAGTCATATACTTGTGTAACAAGTCACTCGCATACCTTGGAATATGTTGAAGTGTTCAACCAGCGATTATTATAAGTTTCGTAGCACTGTTATATTACCACAATCGTAGCACAAGGTCTATGTCCACTCGGGCTTAGTGGCGTTGTATATGTTGCCTAGCTCAAAGGAGCGCTCGTTCAGAATAACGACGTATTTCACTGTCGTGGACACACACACACGTGGACTATTTTGACGACTCGTTGACTGTGTCGGTGTGAGGTACCTGACCTCTACCATGGCTGGCTTTATATACTGTCCCAAGGACACATATCGATCTGTGAACTCGCATTACGTAATGTTGGATCTTAGGTTTCATTGGCTATATGCATAGAAAGATAGAGAAGGTTGGTAAATTCCTATAAAACAATATAAATAAGCTGGTGAATTACTCCTAACTTCATTCTGAAGTGCTGATATCACCTTCTTCCATAACAAAAGCTTTATACGAATAATAGCTTTCAACATCCTTTGGCACCACGTGAAACACGCGGCTCGTTCAAACTCTGCTGGGCTGACAGCTCGGAACCTGCTCGCTGATGTCATTAGCGTGCTCTCTTTGAATTCACGCCAGACCATATCATCGTAAATGAGCACATTAACAATTAATTGTTTAATCATATTCAACACTTTTCATAGTCTGTCATTTTTATAATTCTGAAGGAATATTACTTCCATGCCTGTTCACATAATTCATTACTTATCAATATTAAGGCTTAGACATTTATTATTATTGGAAAAATATATTCTGTCATGCAGAAGAAAACTTATTAATTCATAAACTGTGTCATAACTCTGCTGCGTTCTGAATGGGGTAAGATTTCCCATCTTATTACTGCAATATCGAAAACGAAATATTGAGGATGCACCTCAGCTACAAGTCTACTTGACTGCAAGGAAAAATTACTCCTAAACAAAAATGTACAATCATTTTAAATATAAATGCGCTTCTTAATAATAGAGAAAGTGAATTGGTTTTATCGGAATGGTGGAAAATTCATGGCTCGAGAAATTATTTAGGCTTTTTGGAAGTCTACGGTATCATATTTTCTGTGGCGAGTTGACCTTCCTCGGTGCAGATCGAGCCCAAGCACCATGGATCTGAGAATCCTACACGCTGGACATGGGACATGCTTATAGCACGCCGCTCTCCTGTCATCCACAGAAATATGCCGCAGGTGGCCCTGCTCCTCGTTCCTAATGGGTCATTCTGGCCTGATCTCCTCACATTCCGCCGCCTTAGCTGCTAACCATATTAACTAACTGGGGCTGTTCTTCCTGCATACAAGGCATGTTACTAGCGTTGCCCATTGCAAATAATGAAGTCCACTTATGTGATCCAGTGGTCTGACTGGACAAGAAAATAGGTAACAGTTCCTGTTGATAATGTATTTGATATAAGTAGTGGGAATAGCACAAGACAAAGTCATATACTTGTGTAACAAGTCACTCGTATACCTTGGAATATGTTGAAGTGTTCAACCAGCGATTATTATAAGTTTCGTAGCACTGTTATATTACCACAATCGTAGCACAAGGTCTATGTCCACTCGGGCTTAATGGCGTTGTATATGTTGCCTAGCTCAAAGGAGCGCTCGTTCAGAATAACGACGTATTTCACTGTCGTGGACACACACACACGTGGACTATTTTGACGACTCGTTGACTGTGTCGGTGTGAGGTACATGACCTCTACCATGGCTGGCTTTATATACTGTCCCAAGGACACATATCGATCTGTGAACTCGCATTACGTAATGTTGGATCTTAGGTTTCATTGGCTATATGCATAGAAAGATAGAGAAGGTTGGTAAATTCCTATAAAACAACATAAATAAGCTGGTGAATTACTCCTAACTTCATTCTGAAGTGCTGATATCACCTTCTTCCATAACAAAAGCTTTATAAGAATAATAGCTTTCAACATCCGTTGGCACCACGTGAAACACGCGGCTCGTTCAAACTCTGCTGGGCTGAGAGCTCGGAACATGCTCGCTGATGTCATTAGCGTGCTCTCTTTGAATTCACGCCAGACCATATCATCGTAAATGAGCACATTAACAATTAATTGTTTAATCATATTCAACACTTTTCATAGTCTGTCATTTTTATAATTCTGAAGGAATATTACTTCCATGCCTGTTCACATAATTCATTACTTATCAATATTAAGGCTTAGACATTTATTATTATTGGAAAAATATATTCTGTCATGCAGAAGAAAACTTATTAATTCATAAACTGTGTCATAACTCTGCTGCGTTCTGAATGGGGTAAGATTTCCCATCTTATTACTGCAATATCGAAAACGAAATATTGAGGATGCACCTCAGCTACAAGTCTACTTGACTGCAAGGAAAAATTACTCCTAAACAAAAATGTACAATCATTTTAAATATAAATGCGCTTCTTAATAATAGAGAAAGTGAATTGGTTTTATCGGAATGGTGGAAAATTCATGGCTCGAGAAATTATTTAGGCTTTTTGGAAGTCTACGGTATCATATTTTCTGTGGCGAGTTGACCTTCCTCGGTGCAGATCGAGCCCAAGCACCATGGATCTGAGAATCCTACACGCTGGACATGGGACATGCTTATAGCACGCCGCTCTCCTGTCATCCACAGAAATATGCCGCAGGTGGCCCTGCTCCTCGTTCCTAATGGGTCATTCTGGCCTGATCTCCTCACATTCCGCCGCCTTAGCTGCTAACCATATTAACTAACTGGGGCTGTTCTTCCTGCATACAAGGCATGTTACTAGCGTGGCCCATTGCAAATAATGAAGTCCACTTATGTGATCCAGTGGTCTGACTGGACAAGAAAATAGGTAACAGTTCCTGTTGATAATGTATTTGATATAAGTAGTGGGAATAGCACAAGACAAAGTCATATACTTGTGTAACAAGTCACTCGTATACCTTGGAATATGTTGAAGTGTTCAACCAGCGATTATTATAAGTTTCGTAGCACTGTTATATTACCACAATCGTAGCACAAGGTCTATGTCCACTCGGGCTTAATGGCGTTGTATATGTTGCCTAGCTCAAAGGAGCGCTCGTTCAGAATAACGACGTATTTCACTGTCGTGGACACACACACACGTGGACTATTTTGACGACTCGTTGACTGTGTCGGTGTGAGGTACATGACCTCTACCATGGCTGGCTTTATATACTGTCCCAAGGACACATATCGATCTGTGAACTCGCATTACGTAATGTTGGATCTTAGGTTTCATTGGCTATATGCATAGAAAGATAGAGAAGGTTGGTAAATTCCTATAAAACAACATAAATAAGCTGGTGAATTACTCCTAACTTCATTCTGAAGTGCTGATATCACCTTCTTCCATAACAAAAGCTTTATAAGAATAATAGCTTTCAACATCCGTTGGCACCACGTGAAACACGCGGCTCGTTCAAACTCTGCTGGGCTGAGAGCTCGGAACATGCTCGCTGATGTCATTAGCGTGCTCTCTTTGAATTCACGCCAGACCATATCATCGTAAATGAGCACATTAACAATTAATTGTTTAATCATATTCAACACTTTTCATAGTCTGTCATTTTTATAATTCTGAAGGAATATTACTTCCATGCCTGTTCACATAATTCATTACTTATCAATATTAAGGCTTAGACATTTATTATTATTGGAAAAATATATTCTGTCATGCAGAAGAAAACTTATTAATTCTTAAACTGTGTCATATCTCTGCTGCGTTCTGAATGGGGTAAGATTTCCCATCTTATTACTGCAATATCGAAAACGAAATATTGAGGATGCACCTCAGCTACAAGTCTACTTGACTGCAAGGAAAAATTACTCCTAAACAAAAATGTACAATCATTTTAAATATAAATGCGCTTCTTAATAATAGAGAAAGTGAATTGGTTTTATCGGAATGGTGGAAAATTCATGGCTCGAGAAATTATTTAGGCTTTTTGGAAGTCTACGGTATCATATTTTCTGTGGCGAGTTGACCTCCCTCGGTGCAGATCGAGCCCAAGCACCATGGATCTGAGAATCCTACACGCTGGACATGGGACATGCTTATAGCGCGCCGCTCTCCTGTCATCCACAGAAATATGCCGCAGGTGGCCCTGCTCCTCGTTCCTAATGGGTCATTCTGGCCTGATCTCCTCACATTCCGCCGCCTTAGCTGCTAACCATATTAACTAACTGGGGCAGTGTAATTGTTCTATCATGGGGCTGTTCTTCCTGCATACAAGGCATGTTACTAGCGTGGCCCATTGCAAATAATGAAGTCCACTTATGTGATCCAGTGGTCTGACTGGACAAGAAAATAGGTAACAGTTCCTGTTGATAATGTATTTGATATCAGTGGTGGGAATAGCACAAGACAAAGTCATATACTTGTGTAACAAGTCACTCGCATACCTTGGAATATGTTGAAGTGTTCAACCAGCGATTATTATAAGTTTCGTAGCACTGTTATATTACCACAATCGTAGCACAAGGTCTATGTCCACTCGGGCTTAGTGGCGTTGTATATGTTGCCTAGCTCAAAGGAGCGCTCGTTCAGAATAACGACGTATTTCACTGTCGTGGACACACACACACGTGGACTATTATGACGACACGTTGACTGTGTCGGTGTGAGGTACCTGACCTCTACCATGGCTAGCTTTATATACTGTCCCAAGGACACATATCGATCTGTGAACTCGCATTACGTAATGTTGGATCTTAGGTTTCATTGGCTATATCCATAGAAAGATAGAGAAGGTTGGTAAATTCCAATAAAACAACATAAATAAGCTGGTGAATTACTCCTAACTTCATTCTGAAGTGCTGATATCACCTTCTTCCATAACAAAAGCTTTATAAGAATAATAGCTTTCAACATCCGTTGGCACCACGTGAAACACGCGGCTCGTTCAAACTCTGCTGGGCTGACAGCTCGGAACCTGCTCGCTGATGTCATTAGCGTGCTCTCTTTGAATTCACTCCAGACCATATCATCGTAAATGAGCACATTAACAATTAATTGTTTAATCATATTCAACACTCTTCATAGTCTGTCATTTTTATAATTCTGAAGGAATATTACTTCCATGCCTGTTCACATAATTCATTACTTATCAATATTAAGGCTTAGACATTTATTATTATTGGAAAAATATATTCTGTCATGCAGAAGAAAACTTATTAATTCATAAACTGTATCATAACTCTGCTGCGTTCTGAATGGGGTAAGACTTCCCATCTTATTACTGCAATATCGAAAACGAAATATTGAGGATGCACCTCAGCTACAAGTCTACTTGACTGCAAGGAAAAATTACTCCTAAACAAAAATGTACAATCATTTTAAATATAAATGCGCTTCTTAATAATAGAGAAAGTGAATTAGTTTTATCGGAATGGTGGAAAATTCATGGCTCAAGAAATTTTTAGGCTTTGGAAGTCTACGGTATCATATTTTCTGTGGCGAGTTGACCTCCCTCGGTGCAGATCGAGCCCAAGCACCATGGATCTGAGAATCCTACACGCTGGACATGGGACATGCTTATAGCACGCCGCTCTCCTGTCATCCACAGAAATATGCCGCAGGTGGCCCTGCTCCTCGTTCCTAATGGGTCATTCTAGCCTGATCTCCTCATATTCCGCCGCCTTAGCTGCTAACCATATTAACTAACTGGGGCAGTGTAATTGTTCTATCATGGGGCTGTTCTTCCTGCATCAAGGCATGTTACTAGCGTGGCCCATTGCAAATAATGAAGTCCACTTATGTGATCCAGTGGTCTGACTGGACAAGAAAATATGTAACAGTTCCTGTTGATAATGTATTTGATATAAGTGGTGGGAATAGCACAAGACAAAGTCATATACTTGTGTAACAAGTCACTCGCATACCTTGGAATATGTTGAAGTGTTCAACCAGCGATTATTATAAGTTTCGTAGCACTGTTATATTACCACAATCGTAGCACAAGGTCTATGTCCACTCGGGCTTAGTGGCGTTGTATATGTTGCCTAGCTCAAAGGAGCGCTCGTTCAGAATAACGACGTATTTCACTGTCGTGGACACACACACACGTGGACTATTTTGACGACTCGTTGACGGTGTCGGTGTGAGGTACCTGACCTCTACCATGGCTGGCTTTATATACTGTCCCAAGGACACATATCGATCTGTGAACTCGCATTACGTAATGTTGGATCTTAGGTTTCATTGGCTATATGCATAGAAAGATAGAGAAGGTTGGTAAATTCCTATAAAACAATATAAATAAGCTGGTGAATTACTCCTAACTTCATTCTGAAGTGCTGATATCACCTTCTTCCATAACAAAAGCTTTATACGAATAATAGCTTTCAACATCCGTTGGCACCACGTGAAACACGCGGCTCGTTCAAACTCTGCTGGGCTGACAGCTCGGAACCTGCTCGCTGATGTCATTAGCGTGCTCTCTTTGAATTCACGCCAGACCATATCATCGTAAATGAGCACATTAACAATTAATTGTTTAATCATATTCAACACTTTTCATAGTCTGTCATTTTTATAATTCTGAAGGAATATTACTTCCATGCCTGTTCACATAATTCATTACTTATCAATATTAAGGCTTAGACATTTATTATTATTGGAAAAATATATTCTGTCATGCAGAAGAAAACTTATTAATTCATAAACTGTGTCATAACTCTGCTGCGTTCTGAATGGGGTAAGATTTCCCATCTTATTACTGCAATATCGAAAACGAAATATTGAGGATGCACCTCAGCTACAAGTCTACTTGACTGCAAGGAAAAATTACTCCTAAACAAAAATGTACAATCATTTTAAATATAAATGCGCTTCTTAATAATAGAGAAAGTGAATTGGTTTTATCGGAATGGTGGAAAATTCATGGCTCGAGAAATTATTTAGGCTTTTTGGAAGTCTACGGTATCATATTTTCTGTGGCGAGTTGACCTTCCTCGGTGCAGATCGAGCCCAAGCACCATGGATCTGAGAATCCTACACGCTGGACATGGGACATGCTTATAGCACGCCGCTCTCCTGTCATCCACAGAAATATGCCGCAGGTGGCCCTGCTCCTCGTTCCTAATGGGTCATTCTGGCCTGATCTCCTCACATTCCGCCGCCTTAGCTGCTAACCATATTAACTAACTGGGGCAGTGTAATTGTTCTATCATGGGGCTGTTCTTCCTGCATACAAGGCATGTTACTAGCGTGGCCCATTGCAAATAATAAAGTCCACTTATGTGATCCAGTGGTCTGACTGGACAAGAAAATAGGTAACAGTTCCTGTTGATAATGTATTTGATATAAGTGGTGGGAATAGCACAAGACAAAGTCATATACTTGTGTAACAAGTCACTCGCATACCTTGGAATATGTTGAAGTGTTCAACCAGCGATTATTATAAGTTTCGTAGCACTGTTATATTACCACAATCGTAGCACAAGGTCTATGTCCACTCGGGCTTAATGGCGTTGTATATGTTGCCTAGCTCAAAGGAGCGCTCGTTCAGAATAACGACGTATTTCACTGTCGTGGACACACACACACGTGGACTATTTTGACGACTCGTTGACTGTGTCGGTGTGAGGTACCTGACCTCTACCATGTCTGGCTTTATATACTGTCCCAAGGACACATATCGATCTGTGAACTCGCATTACGTAATGTTGGATCTTAGGTTTCATTGGCTATATGCATAGAAAGGTAGAGAAGGTTGGTAAATTCCTATAAAACAACATAAATAAGCTGGTGAATTACTCCTAACGTCATTCTGGAGTGCTGATATCACCTTCTTCCATAACAAAGCTTTATAAGAATAATAGCTTTCAACATCCGTTGGCACCACGTGAAACACGCGGCTCGTTCAAACTCTGCTGGGCTGACAGCTCGGAACCTGCTCGCTGATGTCATTAGCGTGCTCTCTTTGAATTCACGCCAGACCATATCATCGTAAATGAGCACATTAACAATTAATTGTTTAATCATATTCAACACTTTTCATAGTTTGTCATTTTTATAATTCTGAAGGAATATTACTTCCATGCCTGTTCACATAATTCATTACTTATCAATATTAAGGCTTAGACATTTATTATTATTGGAAAAATATATTCTGTCATGCAGAAGAAAACTTATTAATTCATAAACTGTGTCATAACTCTGCTGCGTTCTGAATGGGGTAAGATTTCCCATCTTATTACTGCAATATCGAAAACGAAATATTGAGGATGCACCTCAGCTACAAGTCTATTTGACTGCAAGGAAAAATTACTCCTAAACAAAAATGTACAATCATTTTAAATATAAATGCGCTTCTTAATAATAGAGAAAGTGAATTGGTTTTATCGGAATGGTGGAAAATTCATGGCTCGAGAAATTATTTAGGCTTTTTGGAAGTCTACGGTATCATATTTTCTGTGGCGAGTTGACCTCCCTCGGTGCAGATCGAGCCCAAGCACCATGGATCTGAGAATCCTACACGCTGGACATGGGACATGCTTATAGCGCGCCGCTCTCCTGTCATCCACAGAAATATGCCGCAGGTGGCCCTGCTCCTCGTTCCTAATAGGTCATTCTGGCCTGATCTCCTCACATTCCGCCGCCTTAGCTGCTAACCATATTAACTAACTGGGGCTGTTCTTCCTGCATACAAGGCATGTTACTAGCGTGGCCCATTGCAAATAATAAAGTCCACTTATGTGATCCAGTGGTCTGACTGGACAAGAAAATAGGTAACAGTTCCTGTTGATAATGTATTTGATATAAGTAGTGGGAATAGCACATGACAAAGTCATATACTTGTGTAACAAGTCACTCGTATACCTTGGAATATGTTGAAGTGTTCAACCAGCGATTATTATAAGTTTCGTAGCACTGTTATATTACCACAATCGTAGCACAAGGTCTATGTCCACTCGGGCTTAATGGCGTTGTATATGTTGCCTAGCTCAAAGGAGCGCTCGTTCAGAATAACGACGTATTTCACTGTCGTGGACACACACACACGTGGACTATTTTGACGACTCGTTGACTGTGTCGGTGTGAGGTACATGACCTCTACCATGGCTGGCTTTATATACTGTCCCAAGGACACATATCGATCTGTGAACTCGCATTACGTAATGTTGGATCTTAGGTTTCATTGGCTATATGCATAGAAAGATAGAGAAGGTTGGTAAATTCCTATAAAACAACATAAATAAGCTGGTGAATTACTCCTAACTTCATTCTGAAGTGCTGATATCACCTTCTTCCATAACAAAAGCTTTATAAGAATAATAGCTTTCAACATCCGTTGGCACCACGTGAAACACGCGGCTCGTTCAAACTCTGCTGGGCTGAGAGCTCGGAACATGCTCGCTGATGTCATTAGCGTGCTCTCTTTGAATTCACGCCAGACCATATCATCGTAAATGAGCACATTAACAATTAATTGTTTAATCATATTCAACACTTTTCATAGTCTGTCATTTTTATAATTCTGAAGGAATATTACTTCCATGCCTGTTCACATAATTCATTACTTATCAATATTAAGGCTTAGACATTTATTATTATTGGAAAAATATATTCTGTCATGCAGAAGAAAACTTATTAATTCTTAAACTGTGTCATAACTCTGCTGCGTTCTGAATGGGGTAAGATTTCCCATCTTATTACTGCAATATCGAAAACGAAATATTGAGGATGCACCTCAGCTACAAGTATACTTGACTGCAAGGAAAAATTACTCCTAAACAAAAATGTACAATCATTTTAAATATAAATGCGCTTCTTAATAATAGAGAAAGTGAATTGGTTTTATCGGAATGGTGGAAAATTCATGGCTCGAGAAATTATTTAGGCTTTTTGGAAGTCTACGGTATCATATTTTCTGTGGCGAGTTGACCTCCCTCGGTGCAGATCGAGCCCAAGCACCATGGATCTGAGAATCCTACACGCTGGACATGGGACATGCTTATAGCGCGCCGCTCTCCTGTCATCCACAGAAATATGCCGCAGGTGGCCCTGCTCCTCGTTCCTAATGGGTCATTCTGGCCTGATCTCCTCACATTCCGCCGCCTTAGCTGCTAACCATATTAACTAACTGGGGCAGTGTAATTGTTCTATCATGGGGCTGTTCTTCCTGCATACAAGGCATGTTACTAGCGTGGCCCATTGCAAATAATGAAGTCCACTTATGTGATCCAGTGGTCTGACTGGACAAGAAAATAGGTAACAGTTCCTGTTGATAATGTATTTGATATAAGTGGTGGGAATAGCACAAGACAAAGTCATATACTTGTGTAACAAGTCACTCGCATACCTTGGAATATGTTGAAGTGTTCAACCAGCGATTATTATAAGTTTCGTAGCACTGTTATATTACCACAATCGTAGCACAAGGTCTATGTCCACTCGGGCTTAGTGGCGTTGTATATGTTGCCTAGCTCAAAGGAGCGCTCGTTCAGAATAACGACGTATTTCACTGTCGTGGACACACACACACGTGGACTATTTTGACGACTCGTTGACTGTGTCGGTGTGAGGTACCTGACCTCTACCATGGCTGGCTTTATATACTGTCCCAAGGACACATATCGATCTGTGAACTCGCATTACGTAATGTTGGATCTTAGGTTTCATTGGCTATATCCATAGAAAGATAGAGAAAGTTGGTAAATTCCAATAAAACAACATAAATAAGCTGGTGAATTACTCCTAACTTCATTCTGAAGTGCTGATATCACCTTCTTCCATAACAAAAGCTTTATAAGAATAATAGCTTTCAACATCCGTTGGCACCACGTGAAACACGCGGCTCGTTCAAACTCTGCTGGGCTGACAGCTCGGAACCTGCTCGCTGATGTCATTAGCGTGCTCTCTTTGAATTCACTCCAGACCATATCATCGTAAATGAGCACATTAACAATTAATTGTTTAATCATATTCAACACTTTTCATAGTCTGTCATTTTTATAATTCTGAAGGAATATTACTTCCATGCCTGTTCACATAATTCATTACTTATCAATATTAAGGCTTAGACATTTATTATTATTGGAAAAATATATTCTGTCATGCAGAAGAAAACTTATTAATTTATAAACTGTGTCATAACTCTGCTGCGTTCTGAATGGGGTAAGACTTCCCATCTTATTACTGCAATATCGAAAACGAAATATTGAGGATGCGCCTCAGCTACAAGTCTACTTGACTGCAAGGAAAAATTACTCCTAAACAAAAATGTACAATCATTTTAAATATAAATGCGCTTCTTAATAATAGAAAAAGTGAATTGGTTTTATCGGAATGGTGGAAAATTCATGGCTCGAGAAATTATTTAGGCTTTTTGGAAGTCTACGGTATCATATTTTCTGTGGCGAGTTGACCTCCCTCGGTGCAGATCGAGCCCAAGCACCATGGATCTGAGAATCCTACACGCTGGACATGGGACATGCTTATAGCGCGCCGCTCTCCTGTCATCCACAGAAATATGCCGCAGGTGGCCCTGCTCCTCGTTCCTAATGGGTCATTCTGGCCTGATCTCCTCATATTCCGCCGCCTTAGCTGCTACCATATTAACTAACTGGGGCAGTGTAATTGTTCTATCATGGGGCTGTTCTTCCTGCATACAAGGCATGTTACTAGCGTGGCCCATTGCAAATAATGAAGTCCACTTATGTGATCCAGTGGTCTGACTGGACAAGAAAATAGGTAACAGTTCCTGTTGATAATGTATTTGATATAAGTGGTGGGAATAGCACAAGACAAAGTCATATACTTGTGTAACAAGTCACTCGCATACCTTGGAATATGTTGAAGTGTTCAACCAGCGATTATTATAAGTTTCGTAGCACTGTTATATTACCACAATCGTAGCACAAGGTCTATGTCCACTCGGGCTTAGTGGCGTTGTATATGTTGCCTAGCTCAAAGGAGCGCTCGTTCAGAATAACGACGTATTTCACTGTCGTGGACACACACACACACGTGGACTATTTTGACGACTCGTTGACTGTGTCGGTGTGAGGTACCTGACCTCTACCATGGCTGGCTTTATATACTGTCCCAAGGACACATATCGATCTGTGAACTCGCATTACGTAATGTTGGATCTTAGGTTTCATTGGCTATATCCATAGAAAGATAGAGAAGGTTGGTAAATTCCAATAAAACAACATAAATAAGCTGGTGAATTACTCCTAACTTCATTCTGAAGTGCTGATATCACCTTCTTCCATAACAAAAGCTTTATAAGAATAATAGCTTTCAACATCCGTTGGCACCACGTGAAACACGCGGCTCGTTCAAACTCTGCTGGGCTGACAGCTCGGAACCTGCTCGCTGATGTCATTAGCGTGCTCTCTTTGAATTCACGCCAGACCATATCATCGTAAATGAGCACATTAACAATTAATTGTTTAATCATATTCAACACTTTTCATAGTCTGTCATTTTAATAATTCTGAAGGAATATTACTTCCATGCCTGTTCACATAATTCATTACTTATCAATATTAAGGCTTACCTCTTCAAAAATAAATAAATTCTTCGAGTTTTTATTTTTCATTTCCCTCGATGTTTCCTCTTCATATTCGGCGTGATACAAGATCATGCTGGCTGCATAAAATGTGTTCTCTGAACTTCTCCAGTTCGTGTGTTTCCTCCTTTGGGTCAAATATGGCGTCCTTCGCCCCGTCATCTACTTCTTCGATGATCTGGTTCCATCTAATTTCTTCCTTCACCAATCCTCTTCAGTGGTCTTCCATAAGACAATCGGTGTGAAACATTCTCCTTGCTCTATGTCAGTCTGCCGTAAAGCGGTGCTCTCTCCTTTCCTTTGCCTTCCTTTGAAGTTCCAGGTTTAGGCTCTTCCGTCTCGTTCAAGTGGGTAAGCTCCCCTAAGTATTTCATACTTTCTTTATGCCACTCTTCCAAGTACTGGCGATTGTTGGCATCCTGGAGTTTTGATTTTCCTGAATCAGGGATCTTGGATTATTCTTATCGTCTCTTTTTTCCAATTTGAGTTATTCCTTCTGGAGTCGTACTGCCTCCCGCGGCGATATCTCAATCTTCTCTCATACTGGGGATATTGTCCTTGGTATCTCCCGCCATAGGATTCCTGTCGTGGTCTTCCCTCATGATTGTCACGTGGTTGGTAATTCCTCTCATTATCTCCACTCTGCGTTTGGCAATGTCGATCTGTCGTTACCAGGTTAATGGTTCGAGGATCTGACCTGACGTTCCTCTCCCCAAAAATGTTGGTTGCTGACGTGATCTAATCGTTGAAGAACTTCGTCCAGGTCTTCCAGATTTTCGGCTCCAGCGGCTATTAACGTTCTCTGGACCTCTAACGGGAACTGACTTGTCAATGCCGGAATTAATTCAGACTCTGGCATTGAAGGTTGCAAAAATTTCAGTTTCGACAACTGGCTTGCGAAGTAACTTGAATACTGCGTAGGTTGGGTATTAGAAAACTTTTTTGAGTAGGCCTCAGAACGAATGTCCTGCTGGATTTCTGGCGACCAAAATTTCTTCAAGAGATTTCTTTAGAAATCTTCGAAATCTGTCATGGTATACCTAAAAGCGCGATACCATAAAAGTGCCGGACCTTCAAGCAGTTTGCCTATCACTTTCACCTCCCTAGCTGGTGAAACTGTCATTTCCGATAGGTAATCCTGGACTTCTCTAAGAAATTCTACCGGGGTAATGGTACCTACACCACTAAACTTGGCTGGTTTTTCATCTTTGCTTTTAATGACTGTCATCACTGAATCACGACCATGTGTTGGACTGAAGTGAGAATGAGGTGTTTTGGCATTTGTCATCTTAAAGTCTTTGGATCCTATTCCTGATTGGTATTCCATTTCCATAGACCTCATTTTGTTCTCTAATGCAGAAACAGCTGCTTGAATATTGAGCCTGAATAGCTCATGCTGGTGATAGCTTGTGCACGAACCATGGAATTTATAATGTTCATGAATTATGAACGCATCCACAGATGTATGCCACTACATCAGATGTTCTTTTGACTTCATTAAGAAGCTGTGAAAAATTACCCTACATGATCAAAGAAGTTTTCTTTGATGTGGAATCTAGAATTTATAATGAGAAGTCATTCAGCTTAATTAGCCACATTTTCATGGGCTGATAATATTTATTTATGGTTTACAACCGAAAGTATGCCACCGCAGACACGCGGAATGAATGAACTTAGTCGCTAAATGACTAGGAAGTGATAGAACTGAGCACACCTACTTCCGTGAAGGAACGACTCTAATCCGTGCTTGCATGGCAAGCAGACGTTAAATTGTGAAGGTTCAAGGTGACCGAGTCTTAGTATCATCGACATTCAAATTTGTGAAGTGAACACGACTAAAGTATTTATTGTAGCACGAAGTGTGCTGGTGACGCGGAAAGTCCGTCCAAGATCTTGAATTTTGTTATATTTCTACTCAGTGAAGTGATTGACCAAATGGTTGCAGCATGCTTAATGACTGACCAGTGTGACAAGTGATTTGTTTACCAGTAATACACGAGTGGAGAATCTGATCGAAATATTCAGCAGTTTCAGTGAAATATTTACGAGCCGTGCAAAGGCGGAATGTAAAACGAATAAGATTGAGCTGATACACTTAGATAAGAGATCTACAACGTGTGAAGTCGTTAGCTTCAGTGGAAAGACACGTGTTTGGTTTCAAAGCTAGTTTCTGTGATCTTAGCAGACAAGGCCATTTTTGAATATAGTCTGCTGGCTAAAAAGTGTAAAAGCTGTGAATTTGAAATACGCTAGAAGCAGTGTCTACTATTCTACAAATTTCTACGATTCTACAAGATGCCTTCGTTTAACCATGTGCTGAGGCATAATAGTCCTATACTCAAGAAGAAGATGACTATGGATTAAATATCCAAATGGGAGGAATGCCGAACACCTAAACCACACTACGACTATGGAGAATCACCAGTGGATAACCATGCTTATGGCCAAGCAGAGAAGATATTTGTGGATTGCCTGGACGAAAGGCAAACTCCCCAATCCTCGTGTCTGGATAAAGAACTGCAATAGCTGTGAGTCATGATTTTCTAATCTATTTCTGAACGGTGGATGGTCATGGGTGGATTAGTTTGTAGCATCCGTAACTTATTGTCAGTCATCAAGGCAGGGTTCTTTCATTCTTTTTGACCACCTTCTTAAGGTGATTTTCACGCTTCTAAATGCTTCTTTGCATTTCGTTACTCGAGACTGAGTTAGTCACCTGATTGTGTGCGTTCACACGGTGCAATATTGTTCTTGAAAGGTAATTCCGCATGACGGAAGATCATTTAGTCATTTGTGACAGGGGCATATTTTTTAATTCCGCTCCAGGTGATTATTTGTCAAAGTTTTGAAGTCCCCATTTTTCTATTATTTTGTACGCCACTGACGTCTTTTATTTAACATTATGGCGTATCGTTTAGGCATGGAAAGGATCCAGCCCAATTGTTTATTGTAAAGTACATTTTTAAAGAGTGAGCAGTTTGCCACCAGAATTCAGGTAATTCACATCGCTGTACATGAGTCAGGTAATGTTTTGAACTTTCTCATACATTTTCTGTTACATGATATTCGTATCATTTCGATTATTTCCACCTAAGGTTAAGGTGTGAAACCAGTATTTATTCTCATTTAAACGTGTTTTGTACGCAGCACCCATTTGCTGTGAGCTTCAGTGGTGCTACACAATGTCATAGACTTTCAGAAGGAGAGAGATATCTTTCCGTTACGTCTGTTTGGTGTTTAGAAGCCAAACATATCATTCTTATTGTAATTTATTCGTCTTTAATGACCTAATAACCTTTCTTACATGTGTATAATCTTATAGAGTGAATGCTAAGAACACTCAGTCTACATTTATTGTGAATTTCATGTGTTTTAAATATCAGTGAAAGACATTTCTTTGAGAACTCATTGACACGCTATAACGCGTAGTGCAGGGCGCTGGGAGCATAATGACAGGTGCTTGTCCAGTTCACGCCGATGACATTGCCCAAGGTTATTTACGATCTCTCTTGTGGGACAATTGACTAACGACTTCATTTTTATTTTTATTTCTAGACCTGGCTAGGAATGTCTTACGAGCCATGCTTTGTTTATGCTCATGCTTTTGACCTTGATTAAGTATCGATTTTTGTAAAGTTGTTCTGGTACAGATGTACTCATAAGTAATGCTAAATATTTAATATACTTGCAGGTATTTGTGAGCAAGCCCAATATGTTTGTCATGATTTATATTTTAATTTGAGTAACCATTTGATAGGTTGGACCCTTAAGGCCATTGTGTATTCTCACTTGTAAGTGAATGATTATTTACCGTGTTTTAATACACGTCGTCGGGTTGGTTACCATGTTTATTAGGGAATGCGGCAAATCTATGTTACAGAACAAGTTTGATCGAGGAGGAAAGGTATGGTCTCTTTCGAGTACCGATTGTGTTATTGTTAACGTGCGAGCCTCGTATTTTTTGTTGAGGTGTACCACGTGTTGGTTGCACGCTCTTGCGGAGCCTTGCATTTGGTCAACTATCTTAATAATAATGGACTAATAACTCTACGGCATTAAACTTAGGACTAAATCATGAACCATCAATTTATTTCCTAAACCTACGATGCTAACAATACAATTAAACTTTAATCACTGTTAAATCTTGATCTTGTTTCTTTAGTCGAGCAGACCAATGCATTGAGCTTTCGTTTGTTCTTACTAGTAAGTCTAGTAGCTAACACTGATAGACTTTTGACAGAGATCGCACGAACCCAAAGTTCATAACTCGTGGGTCGTGACCCGATCGAGAGAATGCTGTTCTTGCACAGTTGGATTCTCAAGTTTAAATACACTGATAGATGACGGTGGACAACAAACAATTGTTCATCTGATTGTAGGCAGGAATAACAAGATGATTATTTGTGTATAAAACTTATTTATTTACTGATATGTTTTCCCACTGTTACCCTACTGTCTCTTGTAATATAATATTTTTGTTGTTGTATATAATTGCACCATTGTACTGTAAATGATGTCTGACAATCATTAGTTTTTGTTTAGTTTGTTTATCACGGACGTCTAACGCCGTTAATCAGCTTGGGGGCTCATACACCGCCAGTGGGAATTTTCGCATACAGTTACGCATCATATCATAGCTTCACTAATATGTAACACAGAGTTATGAAAACTGACATATGTATAGTAAATACATAGAGCTTTCATCTAATTTAGAGAGAGAGGAGCAGCATATAAAGTATTTCGTGATGTATTGAGAGGATAATATTCGTGATATTTTAAACTCCGTGAATCACAAAAACACGATTTAACAAGAAATACCTGTCTGAATAGAATGAATTTTTTTCATGTAATGTAAACGCATAAATAGCGAGGATGAACCACCATGAATGTTATATTTTAAATAGTATATTTTTTAAAAAATGTTAAATTTTTCTTTCAAAAAATGAACAGTTTTTTGTTTAATTTTCCAAGGATATCTCAATTATTTATTAAGATAATTTCATAAATGAGGTTCATCCTCTAGGGATCATATGTTGGAATGTATCTGCCATGTTTCATCCAGCTTCATAACATACTTCACGAGATATTGTGTTTTCCCTACCAAAAAAGCAACCTTTCGGATAAACAGCTTTGAATATTAAACACTCCATTGATACATAGGCGCATGGTCTCACGTAAAGCGCTATATCTCTGCCAAAACGCTGAATTTATTTATAAAACTTAACATATATATTGAGAAAGGTATTGTCTTTCATTTAAATGTACATGAAAAAAAAACTTAAATTTTGACAACCGGCGGTGTATGAGCCCCCTTAATGCAGGCTTAGTTCAAATTAATTAGAGTATAAATATACATATGGGATGGTACCAGTCCTTTAACTTTGCTGTCATATTTGAAATGGTTTGATGACATGATGCCTTCTTCCTAGAATCATTTATTCTTGTATAACTATTTTTCTTGCGGTACCATTTCCCCAGCTTTGCTTTGTTTTGCTGTATTTAGGACCTGTCGAGGGGATTCTACGTTAACTTTAGGAGTTGTTTATTTTTTATTTGATTATTAGCTACGGAATAGCCGTTTTACCAAACCCTCCGACCGTAGGACAGGGGTTTGGCCTTTTCAAATAAACAAACCATGAGTGTGTCTTAAGTCTGGATTTAATTATTTAGTAGTTTTGACCTTTTGGGGGTGCATTTTCTTTGGGTGTCTATGACAATCACTGTGATGGGAACTTGATCCTTAGGGAAGCAGAGTCTTGTGCCGGCTAGTCCCATAAGAAGTGCATTCCGATCCTCTCCGGCAATGTGTCTCGAGGTAGAGGTCATCTGGGAGGCCACGTTACGGTTGGTGGTAACCAGATAACCTCGTCCAACGGGCACTATATCGTCAGAGGGCATTTTTTCGCTTTCTATCTTCCTATAATCCCTGCTCTCAGATGTTACTCGTTCAGGTGAAAATTTGGAAATATCTACCCTTAAATGTTCCAAAATTTCGGATTTTAAAAATTTGGAAGCATCCATCTTCAATTGTTCCAAAACTTCGGCTTTTAAGCGGTCTGGCTGAATTTTCGTCTTAGATTGTTCCTGCTGAATTTTAGAGTCCTCTACTTTGATTTGCTCTATCATTTCGGTTTTTAACAGTTCAGGTTGAAATTTAGAAATTTCCTCTCTGATTTGGGATATTTCAGTATTCAAATATTCAGGTGGTGTTTCTACAACTCATGCCTTCAGTTGTTGTACCAGTTCAGATTTCATTTGCTCCTGAGCAGTCTGTAGCTCCGTGGTAGTAACTGTTTCGGTCTCGATTTTCGTTTTCATTTTATTAAAATCGTCATGAAAACCCTGGTTGTAGGTTTCTATGCGACTCAGAATCTGACACTCCTTTGGTCAAATCCTTCGTGACTATTGCTTCAATTTTAGCTACATCCTTTTGAATCACGCCCACGTCGTAACCGCATGTTCTGATGGCTTTATGAACATCTTTCAAATCTTCTTCTACTTCTTTAGCTACGCATGTAGCATCTGTTTCTGCATATTTTCAAAAATATAATTTTTGAAGTCGACAGAAATTTTAGACTGTATCTGGGTTACCACACTATCCGTGACATCATTAATCTTTTCATCTAATCTCTCTTCCATACAGCTAGCCTCATCTTCTAATTTCGCAACATATCTTTGGGCTTTCTTAATGACCGCCTCTTCTAATTGCTCTATCTCTTCACGAGTTTTCGCCACGTTTTCCTCGAGCGTAAAACATTTTTCAAGAACCCGACTCTCCACCGATCCGATATGAGCTTCTAAGGTACTAGAATTTTCCTGAATTTTCTTTTCAATTGAATGAACTTGTTTTTCATGAGCTAAGTAGTTACTTTTAACCCTATTCTCCACCAAATTGAGTGCAGCAGAATTATCAATAATCTGACATTCTAAATTGACTTCGACTGACTTAATTTGTTTTTCAAAGGATTCAGAATTCTCTAAAATTTTCTTTTCTAACAAATTAGAGATACTGTCAGTTTTAGTTTCAAGCTCTTTGGGACTACCTTGAATTTTACCTTCAATTTTACCTTCAAGTTCTTTGGAGCTACTTTGAATTTTACCTTCAATTTCTTTGGAGCTACTTTGAATTTTACCTTCAAGTTCTTTGGAGCTACTATGAATTTTAAGTTCAAGGGATTCAGAGTTTTCATCAATTTTATTTTCAAGTTCTTTTGAACTACTTTTAAGGGATTCAGAAAATTTATTTTCAAGTTCTCTAGAAGTAACTTGGATAGTTTCTAAGGTAGCATTAACTATCTTCTAGGATTTTTGTATTGGTTTTAACATTTTGATCTGCTGCTAAGAGAGCATCAGAAGTTTCCTTCATTTTTGTTTGCAGAGAATCTAAAACTAGAGAATTCTCTGCCATTTTGTCATTCAGAGACATCAGTAAAGTTTTCAGTTCATTATCAGACATAATCACACAATATAATCAATGGCAATTAGTGAGAAGAACCATCACCAGACACTCAAGGAACTTAGAGCTAACAGTAGGTTGTGTAGTATTTCAGAGCCATGAATTTCCTTCCGAAAAACGTAAAATTAATATACTTAGCCTAAATGACAACGATAACAAAAATGTCATTAACCTCTGTTATATGTCACCAAAACAAAAATCTAACTCAAAAACTGGATCTAAATCCAAAAACAACAATACTCAAACGAGTGAGCTATCTTACTCCTAACGAGTCCTATCGAACCTCTCGTAGCCCCACAGGTTGGCCGACATATCTTTCTCTTCCTTATGTGCCCGTCTGTACACCTGGAGTGACAGACAACCACATGCGAGGTGGCAGTAAATGCAGTTAGCACGAGATCTCTCTCAGGGCGTTCTGGGCTTGGGCTGTACTTACTAGACACTGCATTCATGCTCCCCGTAAAGGAAAAAGGAAAGAGTCATGATATATAACAAGAGAATTAAAACATATTTTAAAATAAACCAATTCACCAAGAAAAATGTATTCGGTAAATTTCTGCCGACTGGCAGAAGCAAAAAAATAACACACTCATTCCCTAATGGATTTTATGTCACTCAAACAAAATAAACTATAGTCTTATTTAATATATTCCGATGAGCTAGACTATGTTCACGAGTTATACTATCTTTTGTTACTCTATACATTTTAGAGACGACATAAAATTATATTTCACTTTCCACTCTAAAGTTGTATTGTTCAATCGTCCTATTCACTTATATACAATTCACATAATTACATTCCTGACACTAGCATGGATTAATTTCACACTCGAAGTTTCACATTTTGATTCTGTCGAAAACGACAATTCTTATCGCAGTTAAATACACAGCATATTGACTATTCTTGGGAACAGCAGTTAAATCTTTACATCAGACATTTTATAATAATAATAATAAAAATCAAGTTTGGTTACTTGTAAGTTGGCTTGGAATATCCTTTTATAAATTCAGGATTTTATTCACTGGACATGAATTTAAAATGGCCAAAATACAAAATTGGCATGACAACATTGCTTGTAATAATTAATCATTGGAGCTGATAATATCATAGGGGAAATCTTTAAGATTTGAAACATACTGAAGTTATGGGACAGGATCTGACTCCCGAAATCTCCCATTTTATTTTCTATTAACAAGAATACAGCTTTCTGTGGCTCTCAGGATATTACTCCCGCTACGTCCACTACACACGAGGATCAAAGCCTCTATTAACTTTTCACAAAGTGCATTGGCACAACATAACATAAATACAGCATCATTTAACAATACCCTAGACGATAACAAATCGTATAATCTCAATTTTAACATTAACAATTAATTGTTTAATCATATTCAACACTTTTCATAGTCTGTCATTTTTATAATTCTGAAGGAATATTACTTCCATGGCTGTTCACATAATTCATTATTTTTCAATATTAAGGTATAGACATTTATTATTATTATTATTGGAAAAATATATTCTGTCATGCAGAGGAAAACTTATTAATACATAAACTGTGTTATAACTCTGCTGCGTTCTGAATGGGGTAAGACTTCCCATCTTATTACAGCAATATTGAAAAAGAACTATTGAGGATGCACCTCAGCTACAAGTCTACTTGACTGCAAGGAAAAATTACTGCTAAACAAAAATGTACAATCATGTTAAATATAAATGCGTTTCTTAATAATAGAGAAAGTGAATTGGTTTTATCGGAATGGCGGAAAATTCATGGCTCGAGAAATTAATTAGGCTTTTCGGAAGTCTAGGGTATCATATGTTCTGTGGCGAGTTGACCTTCCTCGGTGCAGATCGAACCCAAGTACCATGGATCTGAGAATCCTAAAATGCTGGACATGGGACATGTTCAAGCATTCAACTCCCTCGGCGCAGATCGAATCCAAGCACCATGGATCTGAGAATCCTACACGCTGGACATGGGACATGCTTATAGCGCGCCGCTCTCCTGTCATCCACAGAAATATGCCGCAGCTCCTCGTTCTTAATGGGTCATTCTGGCCTGATCTCCTCACATTCCGCCGCCTTAGCTGCTAACCATATTAACTAACTGGGGGCAGTGGAATTGTTCTATCATGGGGCTGTTCTTCCTGCATACAAGGCATGTTACTAGCGTGGCCCATTGCAAATAATGAAGTCCACTTATGTGATCCAGTGGTCTGACTGGACAAGAAAATAGGTAACAGTTCCTGTTGATAATGTATTTGATAAATCAAGGGTGGAATCTGGCCTGATAATTCCCCGTAAAAATGTATGTTGGTAGGGTAGCCTACTATCACTTGCAAATGTTCAATGTGGTGGTCCCAGTTCTCACGTTTGATATAAGTGGTGAGAATAGCACAAGACAAAGTCATATACTTGTGTAACAAGTCACTCACATACCTTGGAATATGTTGAAGTGTTCAACCAGCGAATATTATAAGTTTCGAAGCACTGTTATATTACCACAATCGTAGCACAAAGTCTATGCCCACTCGGGCATTGTGGCGTTGTATATGTTGTCTAGCTCCAAGGAGCACTTCTTCAGAATAACGACGTATTTCACTGTCGTGGACACACACGCACGTGGACTATTATGACGACTCGTTGACTGTGTCGGTGTGAGGTACCTGACCTCTACCATGGCTGGCTTTATATACTGTCCCAAGGACACATATCGATCTGTGAACTCGCATTACGTAATGTTGGATCTTACGTTTCATTGGCTATATCCATAGAAAGAGAGAGAAGGTTGGTAAATTCCAATAAAACAACACGAATAAGCTGGCGAATTACTCCTAACTTCATTCTGAAGTGCTGATATAACCTTCTTCCACAACAAAAGATTGATAAGAATAATAGCTTTCCACATCCGTTGGCACCACGTGAAAAACGCGGTTCGTTCAAACTCTGCTGGGCTGACAGCTCGGAACCTGCTCGCTGACGTCCCTTTGAATTCACGCCAGACCACATCATCATAAATGGGCACAATGCGCCCCTGTGAGCATATGTCTTGTGGCTTCACTTCCTGGCCGTTAGGCCTCTCCTTATTTCTCCTTGTCTCTAGTAGCCTGAGTGATCGTTGTACTCTCCGTGGTGATTTGAACTGTTACGCTTAACTGTGCTGTTGCGAAACAATTAGAAACGCACCATTCTAAATTAATCATTTTTCCATACAGAGTTTTCATGATAATTTCTAACTCAAGTAGCGTGGAATGCTACATAATTAATATGCAGACTGCTCTGAGTTCCTCTCATTGTCCTGGAAGGGTCCAGGTGTTGTTATCAACAAAGCCCCGTTCAGCGGTACTTGTGTCTTCAAAGGCTGTAGGTAAGTTACCAGTAGGTTATGTTGTTTGCGATGTCTTGTAATTGTGTTCTTCCTCTCCCACCCATACAATTTTCTTACTTTCAAATACCGTATAAAATAAATGTCTTATTTTTCCTTACAGGTTCTGGAGCTTTTGCTGCCAGCAGTGAACGTTGTTGGAACTGAGAAGAACTTGGCCCATCAAAATACATGCAAATCCATAGTGTCACTCCTTGAAGACGATTGTGAAGAGACCAATTCCATTCATCTGCTGAATGGCACTTGAAGTTGAAATAGTTTTGTTTGAACCATGTTTGAGAAATAGGAAATTGTGTGAATGTGAACAATTATTGGAATATTGCCTTTCTTTCTTTCTTTCTTTCTTCCTTCTGTGTTGTGTTTTCTGGTATGTTACTGATGTAAAAATGAGTGGAATAACATGGTCTACTTTTTTTTTTGAGATTTCTCGAGCATAGCAGGGCTCTTTACCCAATAACAAAACACTGTTGACTAAAGGATCATTGGGAGTATTTAAGTTCAAAAGCGAGAATATACTTTGTATTTGAGGGGGAGGACACTAAGAGGTACAATTCTTTACGCTCTAGCGACATAGGGCCGGGCTCACCAACACAGCATTAACAGACCGTCAGTAAATGCGTTGTTAACTTTAACATCGGCATTAAGCTCGTTTCCGTCTCACTAGCATATTCACCGATCAGCATTAGCAAACGACTTGTTATTCTTAAGGGCTGTACAAAACTCATTGAATGATCAAGATTGTGGCAGTATTTGTATATTCTTTGGCATAACCAAGCAGGCCGTGAACAAAATAAGGCTTAAAAGTTACTTGTTCCTTGAATAAAACAAACATGGTTGATGAAGAGAGAAGGAAAAATAGCCGGGAGCCGAATTTTGCTTTGGACGAAAGAAACGTAACTCACTTATCCACTTATTGGATAAGTATCGTGATGTTCTAGAAAACAAACGTACAGATGCCGTGACTTCAGCCTGCAAAGCGACTGGCTGGAAGAAGCTGGCTGATGATTTTAATTCGTCAAGAAGCTATGCTTTCCGGTCTGTCGACCAACTAAAAACTAAAATTTTAAGAACTACCAGACAAGCCAAGACGGCCCAAAAGAAGCAGATATTTATTACATGTAAGTTAAATTTTATTTTATTTGGGAGTTACATTATGTCATGCACATTACTGCATTAGAACATGTAAAATGAATGTTGGTGTAGGCCCAACCTATTTCAGGTGTTCAATTGGATTGGGCGTGCAACAGCGTAGTTAGCTTATTTTATTTATGTTATTGCTTTTATTACCGTACTATTAGCATAAGCGTATAGAAGACAAAGTGCGCCGACTCCCGAATCTGCTCTATCTTTAGTATGGGTAGTTCCTGCGCCCGCCGACAGACTGCGCAGCGGTTGACTGTTACTGGCTGGAGTCACTTTCTAAGCGCTTGCGAGTTAGAAACACAGACATGCTGCCGTATTTAGTCCGTATTCCTTGGTGCTGACAAGTGTATTCTATCAAGAAGTGATTTCCACGATAAAAGTAAGTTACTGTACAAAAATCAAGTAATAGATTTTAATTACTGCGGACAGGTTTATGCCATGGACACGTTCTCCAAATTCGCAGGCCTTAAAGCTTGTCCAAAATTGACTTCGACACAGATAAACCTCATGTCTTTCCAAAGAACGAACGTGAGACTCTCTTTCCAATTATTCAGCAATGCGACCGTGAATGCCATTAAGTTCTTCCTGCAAACTTACCCCGACATTTTTTAGCGGCAGTTAGAATACAGAATTATTCACGAGAAACATGAACAATCTAGCAGATGCGCTAACTCCAGAATATCAACAAACGCACTCTACAAAGATGCCCCTTCGCACAAGGCATTAATTTAATAGACTTTTATGAAACCATTAGCTCAGCAATTTTGCCTCAAATAAGACAATGGAATCTCTTAGAGTCACGATAAAGAGTACCTTAGAAGTCGCTCAATATTTATGGTCCAAATGCTTTAGGTACGTGTTGACAGGAAATTCAATCAAGACCTCTTGGAACGTGTATTCGGAATTTTAAGGTCCATAAATTGAGACGATCACCCATCAATTGTATATTTTCTGCATTTGCATATGTTACAGTGTGTGTATATTCCAATTAATATGGCTATATCTCTGACCGGGAACTGCGAACCTAAGTTAGAACCAACCACCTCTAACGTCATTCGTTAATCAAATGCGATTACTGTATGTGTGAAGCAAACCGAGGAACAAAACAAATCTCTTAAGTTGTCTGTGGACGACAAAATTAGAGACAAAGTGGTGATAACGGACTGGGAGAATGATCTTCCCCTTTCTTATGAAGACAACATTCTGAAACAACGCTTGGTTTACTATCTAGCAGTGTGCATTGTCAAGCAACTAAAAAAAAAAAAGGAATCAGCTGTGTGAAGTGTGCAACAACCCTTCAAAGTGAAAGGCCGTCAGACACAACAGCTGCAACTTTCACTAACATACAGGACTTTGGCTCAATAAGTACCCTTCCTTACCTAACCCACCCATCCGACAATGTCTTCAATACTCTTTTACAGGTCGAAGTAGTCGTTGAAAAGAACTGCGAACTCGGGGGACGTGTCCATGGCATAAACCTGTCTGTAGTAATAAAAATCTATTACTCTACCCTCTCAAATTTGTGGGGTGATATATTTTTTGAGTGTTTGGACAGCATTGATGAGATTGTTTTAGGGCCCTGTGATTTAGGATATATTATGGAACATAACCTGGACCTTACTGAAAAACTCGTTTCTCATTTCATGAATTGCCGCTTTATCTTTCGTGCGAAATCAGGAAAGAACAGTCATTTGCTAAGTCTGCAAAATTGTCCCGTAAACTTGACGAAGTTTCGAAGATATGACAGCTATAAGTTACTTGGGTAAGTTTATATTATATTATATGTACTGTATTTGTGCAGTTGTAAATGGTCTGTAACTTATGACTTTTACACATTCAGTTACATTATGATCCCCACCAGGATGTTTTATTTCCTTATTATATGAAGCTACTGTATGACGTAACATGATGTTTCATAATTAACTCAACGGATGACAGCGTCTTATGTACTCAGTGTAGAGAATTTTATGTTTGGGTCATCTTGTCTAATACATCGTAGTGGAAGCTGATAACTAAAACGTAACATTCGACAATATTCAACTGCGGGTAGGCTATTGATACCGTCCGCGCTCAGCGCTAGCCGACGCTAGAGCCGCCTAGCGGCTGGACCGTACAAACTCCACAAGTCACGCCACTTTCTCTTCTATACGCTATGCTATTAGTAATGAAAGTAATCTCTGCTGTTGCTGTGGCAACATATAACTCATTGCGATACTTTTATGTGACAGATTTCATATGGTAATTGACTTAATTTATGTACTATTGCGCAGGAGGAGGTAGTAAACAACCCTCGTCATGTGGGTCCATCCAAAAGCAAGTCCTCGGTCTCTCGGGGCCATCGGCTGAAGTGCTTAACAATCATTTTGATAGCGATGCTGTATTTCAAGAGTCTGCCAATCCATCAACAGCTGCTGTTGCTTGTGTTGAGGTTGTCTCTCCAGAAGCTGGAAATAGACAGATAATTTTCAGAGATTTGTTATGACTCAAACTTGTAATATGTATACATCTTATTTCACTAGTCAAATTATGCCATTTGTTGCAATGCAGGTTACTTGAAGTTTCAGCATTGCTCGACTGTAAATACAGCGAGAGCCTTCTCTATAGATCGGATCATCGCATGTGCTGTGTGACTGCCGGGGCACTGTGACTAGCCGCCTGTCGAGCAAGGCGCTTGCAGCAGTTTACATTTATAACGTATTTAATAAGCATCATTACTTTCGTGAATTTCAGAGTAGTTGCTGGAAAAGCTGTCCTTCATTTTCTAAACACACGTTGCACCAACGTAGGATGTTTTCGTACACTCGCTGTAATTCATCCTCGCTGCAGTTATTTCCTTCTCCAATGCCTACACAGTATGCGGATTGTTTTTGTATACCTTTCGTTTGAGATCTCCCCCACAAGGAAAAAAAAAGTCCGAACACATTTACTGGAAGATTTCTTCTTGCGAAGATAAGTTTCTACTAGGAAAATTCGATGTTCTATACCTAATCATCGGGATATAAGACAGGCTACAGTACTTCACCACAAGTCTTAATTTTATGAACTAATTTATCTTGCCAACTTCCCGACCGGCTCTTGTGTAATCGGCAAATGCTAGTCATCTAGCGCTGACTCATTGTACTTCTCCCGTTACATGGCCCAGGAAAAGCTCCGTTCTGTAGGGAAGGCTCTCACTGTAGTAGAATCGCTCAAAATGATCCACACACATATCGTGAATGAGATGTGGATCATTGAACAGCACTTGGCCTTAGACAATGATTTCCATTTGTCTTACTCGGAGCAAGTGTTTATCGATTTCTTTAGCAGCATGAGCTTTCTTAATATTTTTCGTAATTTTCTTATCTTCTCCATTGTGAATACCATTCCTCAGAAATTAGTTAATTTGACATGATAATTTTGTCTTGCAAGCAAGATCACATGTCGATAGCAGTGAATATATCGAAACTGTTTCACATGTCACTAAGGAAACACTGATACATGAAGATGATGTGACATTAGCAAACACTGCCACCGGAAAAATAATGGGTAACAATTCAGGAGTGGTGAACCTCCTACAAAACTACTTATTTTAGCTGAAATACCTTTTGTAATGAACAAGAATTGTGGAAATGCTGTCTATAGACCAACCCACTGTCCCCTTTTTAGATCACGACTTATATATAGTTGCAACCATCATAATACGCGTGAATTAGAGGACAAGTACACTATTGCCAACGCCGCACATACGGCAGTACTCATCAATAATATCTTTCCAGACCAATGGTTTTTGCCTAGACCAATAATTGCTAGGTAGTGGAGTCTGCTATATATACACCCCCGGTTTTTGTCACGTGCAGTGGGAGTACTCTCGCATCAATAAGTTTTATCCAGATTTTGCCAGTTAATGCTTTTTCACGTAATTACAAGGTGTATTTTGTGTCCCATATGTTGGTAACAGTAATGCTATGTCAATGTGTGCGCATCAGTAGCAGAGACCTGATGCGCCAAACAAAAATGGCAATTGTCGTTGAATGAGCAAGAAACAAAATCACATATCTCCAGTGCAGTCGTGATAATGGACAAACATTTCAATTGGTATGTAAATGACACATATTATCCAAGTGCAAGTGTAGAATCTAGGTTCACCGCTCCTGAACAATTACCAAATAATGCCGCTTTCCATGATCCGGTGGATACTAAAACCATTAGTTAGGCCCCCCTGTGGGTGGGGGGTTTAGAATACACCCACGGTATCCCCTGCCTGTCGTACGAGGCGACTAAAAGGGGCGACCTTGACTATCCTTTTAGGTTTCCGGCTTGTCTTGCGAATTGGACCTCCCGTGGATGGGAGGGATGGAATACACTCATAGGTATACCCTACCAGTCGTAGATGGCGACTAAAAGGGTTTCTTGACCCAGGTCCCCTTTACGGGTTTGACAGCCAGCTCTAAACGCCACACTTTGTGCGATATAACTCTCATTAGGTTATATCGCACGCCTTTTCCGTTCATGTTCTACTCCTTGGGAACAGTCTGTACGTTCGAATATGGGTGCTGATACCTCCAAGTTCCTGGTCGCGACCAGAACCGATTGGGATGATTTCAAGCTGGTCAAATCGATTTTGTTTTCTCACCACATAGAAGGTGTCTATGGCGAGCCTGAGGAAGTACAAAAGATGAGAAACGGTAACTTGTTGCTCAAGACCAGAACGGCTGAGCAGGTAGACACTCTTTTGACCAAATAATCTCGCATTCACTTTCTAAGTCCGCTCGTCTAGTGTGTTCGTGGTCTGTGTGTACCTACCCCCGCCTGCCTTGTTAAACCGCCTGGAGCAGTTACATACCTCACTCAGCGAGATAATTGAGGAATTCTCCCTGCATCAATTGAATCCACATCTCACCCGAGGACAAAACGACCTCGATCTACTGTTTACTAATATTCCTAAAAATCTCTCAGTCAGTAGAGTTAGAAAAACCGGGGTTTGGAACATTGATTTTCACGACACTAGTTTATTTCAAAAACCACCTCGCAGGGAAATTTTTGACTGGAAGAAAGCAGACTTGAACCACCTGAAACTTCTGCTGGATTATTGCCCATGGTCCCTCCTTGATATCAGGAACGACATTAATGAGCATTGTGAGATATTTTATGATCTTCTGATGTCCGCAGTTCGAGAAGCAGTTCCTCGTGTGAAGGTTAATCCCTACCGTTATCCACCTTGGTTTGATGCAGATGTAATCAGCGCGCTACACTCGAAAAATAGGGCTCATCGTCAATGGAAACGCTCTTCTTTGGAATGCCATAGAATTGAATTTGTGGTCAGGAGGCTCGAATTCAAAGAAATTCAGCGCCGAAAGTATGACGCCTACCTGGAAGACATAGACTCCAGTGTTAAAACTAATCCGAACAGACTATGGTCCTTCATTAAGCAGAGATCTAGGAACAACAGATTACCAGTCTTGCTCGAGTACGACGGACGTACCAGTACTGATGCAAACTCTGCCTGTGAGCTGTTTTCTGATTATTTTGAAACCTTATTCCTTCCTGTAAATTCTATACCGCCACCATTACCTGATCTGCCACCCTCCAGTAACGACAGCATTTCTTACTTCCATATTTCCGAAGACTTATCAGGAATAAATTACATAATCTATCCTCTGGCAAGTCTCCCGGTCCTGATGCCATTCCTATAGAATTAATTAAATCTTTATGCCACCAGCTATATCGTCCACTTTACATTCTATTCAACCAAACCATCAGTGAAGGAGTGTTTCCGGATTACTGGAAATCAGTTCATATCACCCCAGTGTTAAAGAAAGGTTCCAGGCAGAAGGTAGTAATTACAGACCAGTATCACTAATGTCTATTTTCGCGCGAGTCTTTGAATCAATTGTTCGGGACGAAGTGTACGCTCACGTGTCACAATTTATCACTGAACTTCAGCACGGCTTCCTTCCTAGACGATCCACTGCTACCAACCTAGCAGTCTTCACTCATGATGTATCCACCTTATGAATAACCGTGGTAGTGCTGATGTTATCTATACTGATTTCGCTAGGGCTTTCGGCAGCGTACATCACAACCTACTGCTTCATAAACTTTCAAACTTTGGTATAACTGGTAATCTTTTACGTTTCTTCAAAAGCTACCTCTCAAATAGAACCCAATCAGTTATAATTAATAATAATAATAATAATTCTAAATCTGTAAACGTTACTTCCGGTGTCCCTCAGGGTTCTATATTGGGCCCTCTGCTCTTTATACATTTTGTGAATGATATCCCTCCTATAATTCATAATTCTAGGTGCCTGATGTACGCTGACGATCTTAAACTGTATATGCCCATCAGTACTATAAATGACTGTGAGTTGTTGCAACAAGACCTACACCAACTCAGTGAATGGTGTGAAACATGGAAACTGAATACTGAAAAGTGTAAAGTTTTGTCAGTTTCATTGAAACGTAACCTCCTACCCAGGTTTAATTATTGTATTAAAATGAAACGCTAGGTAGAGTGTCAACCATTAAGGATCTAGGGGTGACAATCACTAATTATTTCTCGTTCGATGAACATATTTCAAAAATAGGTCGTGAAAGTTTCCGGATCCTGGGATTTGAAAAAGAAATTGTTTAAATTATTTTTCGGACATAACTCTATCCAAATTATTTAAGTCACTCATTCGGCCTAAATTAGAATACTGTAGTGTGATCTGGAATCCCTTTCACAGTAATAAAATTGATGCCATCGAACGTGTGCAAAAGAGATTTATTAAATGGCTCTGTTACAGGGGTGGACGACCGTACCATAGAGCTGAGTATGAGAGTTATTGCAACGTGTACGGTCTTCCTCCACTTAGCAGTCGGCGCACAGTGGGTGACGTGAGATTCCTTTGGAAGCTGGTAAATGGCGGAATTGACTCTAATCAGTTGCTAGCTGACTTGGGTTTTCACGTCCCTCAGAGAACCACCAGACGGAAGCACACGTTCGATAGGGTCAGATCGAGAATTAATGTGCACAAAAATTCATGTCTGATCCGGTTGCAGTCAACATACAGCTTGATGGAGAGTAAAAGTGCTACTGATATTCACTTCGACTCTCTATCAACTGTTATGAGAAATATCTCAAGTGGCCTGTAAAATAGTGTATGCATATTGTGTTAATTTCTATTTGCGTTGATTGATTGAACATGTGGTTGAATGAATGGTTGATTGATTTTTTTGATTGAATGTACGAGCGACTGAAGTAATGTATTTTTTGTTTGCTGTTATCTAGATCCTTGTTTGTCACTCTTGTATTACTTTCCACAGTTTCTGAACTGTTTCTTCTTATCTTTTATTTTATGGTTTTGCCTTTTTCCGTTTACTGTAGATCGTTTTTTTCTGTAATAATTATTGTAATGTTTCTTGTAGAAAGGGATTGCATGAATGGAAGCTTGAGATAGGATGTTTGAGTGCGTGTCTGTATGGTTGTGGTTGCTGATTTATAATAGATTAGTGTATTTCTATTTTTTGTACGTGTTTGCTGTTTTTGTTTTGTTTATAATTGTAAATTTTATTGTTAATTATTATATTGTCACTAGTGGAGTCTATCTGTCTGAAAATAAAGAATATATATATATATATATATATATATATATATATATATATATATATATATATAGTGTCAGGAGTACCTCTCTTGGCCCGTCTAAACTTAGGAGAGAGACGGGGAAGACGGGATCACGTACCGCGCGATCCCCTCCCCTTCCGAACAAGGGGAAGCCATCCGCCCCACCAACTGCGGATACTTCTGCGCCTGAGGACGTTCCGGTCCCCAGATCTGCGCGCTCCCCACGAAGGTCCCCCCGCCGTCAACATGCGTCCCGGAAATCGTCCGCTGGGTCGGCCCGCTCCACGTCCTCAAACGAGGACATGGATCTTGTGGTCGACTGATAATGGTTAAGTTGTAGCTTGCTGCTTCTTTTCCTTAGTTTCAAAGTTCACACTATGGCACTGTTACAGTGGAATTGCAAGAGTTATGACAGGCATTTGACTGAGCTCCGTCAGCTCATAGCCCAATACGCAGCGAGTATATTCTGTTTACAGGAAACAAATCTCAGGCCTGACCATCAGACGGTCCTGAGGGGTTTCAGACTAGACTCAAAAGAGCGAACAGACGCCGCCCGGGCCTCCGGGGGCGACTGCACTTTAGTTCGCTCTGACTGCTATAGTGAAGAGTTAACTACTCCTTTGGAAGCTATTGCAGTTCGCGTGTCATTGCCTGTTATGACGACTGTTTGTATCTTGTACCTTCCACCGAACTAGCTCCTTGACTCTGTCTTTGATCTTGTAGATCAGCTTCCCGCCCCTTTCCTACTCGTGGGTGATTTCAATCCACATCACCCACAATGGGGATCACCATCTTCGTGCCCCAGAGGCAGGGACGTGGAGGGCTTAATTCAAGGACTGGATTTATCATTGTTAAATACGGGGGAAGCCACTCATTTTAGCTTAACGCACGGCACGTTCTCCCACATTGACTTGAGTGTGTTAAGCCGTGCGTTAGTTCCCCATTTTGGTTGGTACGTACACGATGACCTCAGTGACAGTGACCATTTCACGATCGTTCTCACTCATCTTAGCCAGAATCCCGTGTCGTTCCCCAGTCGTTGGGTACTTAAGCGGGCAAATTGGCCCTCGTTTCAAGAACGATCTGTGTTCATTGATCTTGGTTGCCGGAGCGTCGATGACGAGGTACAGCTCATCACTGATGTGCTTCTTGCTGCCGCCGAGGAATCTATTCCATCCTTTTCTGGGACTCCTCGTCGCAAACTTGTCCCCTGGTGGACAGAGGATATTGCAGCGGCAATAAGAGACCGTCATCGAGCTCATAAGCACTACCGTCGGCGTCCAACCATGGCCAATTTGGTGACGTTTAAGAAATTTCGTGCCAAGGCACGGATTCTTATCCGCCAGAGTAAGAAACAATCATGGGAACGGTCGTCTATTACGGCACATACCCCCTCCTCTCAAGTGTGGACTAAACTACGACGCATTTCGGGAATTCAGACATCTTCTACTGTACCGGGAATTTCCATTGATAATGAATTGGTTACACATCCTTACCGCGTTGCAAACCATCTCGCATCGTATTTTGCGGCTATATCCGGTTCCGATAACTATGATCCAGATTTCTAGGCTCTGAGACGCGAGGCAGAACGTTCCCAGCTCAGTTTTGCTTCCCGCGCTTCGGAGGAGTACAACGCGCCCTTTACGGAGTGGGAACTCCGCGAAGCGCTGGCGCTCTGCAAGAACACGTCTCCCGAGCCGGATAATATTCACAACCAGATGCTTAAACAGCTTAACGACGGGAGCATTCGTTCATTGCTCAGGGTGTTTGATCGTATCTGGTTGGAAGGTGTGTTTCCAGCGCAATGGCAGGAAGGTATAATTATACCTATCCTGAAGCCCGATAAGGATCCCAATTTGACAGGGAGTTACAGACCTATTTGTCTCACAAACGGTCTGTGCAAGCTCTTTGAGAGGATGGTCAATCGGCGACTGGTGTGGGTCCTGGAGAAACGAAGACTCCTGTTTGAATACAAGTGTGGTTTCAGGGCGTCTCGGTGTACCAACGACCATTTGGTACGCCTGGAGACCGCCATCCAGGACGCTTTTCTCCGGAGACAGCACCTAGTCGCTGTTTTCTTTGACCTCAAGAAGGCCTATGACACCACTTGGCGTTACGGCATCCTCTCTACTCTACATCAATGGAAATTCCGAGGTAACTTGCCGGTCTTTATTGCGAATTTTCTGTCCCTTCGCCTATTCCGTGTCCGAATAGGGGGTACATATTCGCAATATCATGTACAGGAAAACGGAATCCCCCAGGGATCGGTGCTTAGCGTAACATTATTTGCGATTGCCATAAACGGTATAGTCACTGCTGCTGGTCCAGCAGTGGTAACGTCGCTATATGTAGACGACTTCGCTCTACATTATAGTGCGCAAAATATGGCGGTCGCTGAACGACAGCTACAACAAGCTATTCGGAGAGTGGAACGCTGGACACTAAAGCATGGCTGCTAAGACCTCGGTTGTCCATTTCTGCCGAAAGCGCACTCTCCATCCTGATCCTTATCCGGGCAATGTAGCTTTGCCTGTTGTTGCTAAGTACCGGTTCCTTGGGCTCCTTTTCGATCAGAAGTTAACGTGGGAGCCACACGTGCGGTGTTCGAAAGCTGCCTGTGCTAAGAAACTCAACATGTTGCGGTTTCTTAGCGGCACATCGTGGGGGGGGACTGCGCGGCGCTCCTACGTTTCTATAAGGCACTTATTTTATCTAGATTAGATTATGGCAGTGTAGCATATGGTTCGGCCCGTAAGTCAGTGCTTGTTAAACTGAACAGCGTCCACCATGGCGGTGTGAGGCTGGCGACGGGAGCCTTTCGGACGTGCCCAGTCGTCAGCTTGCTCGCCGAGGCTGGCGTTCCTCCTTTACATCTGAGGCGCCAACAGGTACTGCTGACCTATGCTGCAAATATTCGACAGATGCCACTTCATCCAAGTTATCCATGTTTGTTTACCAATCCGAATCGCCGGCTGTATGATGCGCTCGCCCGAGCCACTCGGCCGGCGGGGATTCGCTTGGATGACTCATATCGGCAGTTCCGATTTCCTTCTGTTTTCTGTATCGTCCGAGTACCTAGCAAGACCCCTCCGTGGATGGTCTCTCGCCCTGATATCATCCTGGATCTGCACACCGGCCCCAAGTCGGACACGGACTCCTCCGTCGATCGGAGGCTGTTCCAGTCCGTGGTGAGCCGGTATCCAGGATCAGGGCTTCTATTCATGGACGGTTCGAGGGCAAACGAGAAAGTAGGCTGTGCATTTGTGGTTGAGGATCGTCGGTTTCTCTTTTCACTCCCCGAGGCCTGTGACGTGTATACAGCGGAGCTCTATGCCATCAGAGGCTCTGCGGTACACGTTATTGGACGATCACCAGCACTTTCTTGTGTGTACTGACTCTCCTTTTTTTGCTACACTGGGTGCAGGATAATAGCAGGCATAATTACTGAACTTTGACGGGACTAACCCTTATCCTCTGCTCGCTTCCTGGCTGATAACCCCAATAAACCAAAAACAATTAACCACCCACAAATAACAACAGCTTAGAACCGAATTACATTGGAAAAGCATTCCAACACAAAACACAAATTACATGTTGTTCCTTTCCCAGAGAATCTTAAGACATATCAAAAGCCATTCCGAGGTACATTATGGACACAACAGCTATAGGCACGACGACCTGACACCATCAAAACACAATACTCAACATAACCCAATACATATCCTGGATACTCTATCCAAACACAAGACATTACCACATTTACCAGGAACATACTTATCTCATCGCATCCCATACTGTGACGAGGGTAAATTCGAGGTAGAAACACCCTCCCAATATTAACTACTTTCCATGCACAATTCAAAGAACTATAACGTTTAAGATAATTATTACCAACCACAACAATTATAAACGCTAATAACCGCAATGAAAATACAACCATAATAAAACACGAAATGACATTTCCTACGCGAAGATAAACAACCCAGAAGGGCATACTACAACCGATAAGTTTACTTCAGAAAATGTATTCACTGCCTGATAGAGATTACACAATGACACCATCAAAAAATGGTAAATACAAGTCACATCAACACTCCACTTACCTTGTGTTTGCCCTGTGGCACCAGAATCATTAGAATATCTGCCCTGAAAACGTTGGCCACGATAATAATTATCTAGAAACCTACTAGCATTACCATTGGGTGGGGGAATATCGACCACTCTCAGTGAGTCAGCATCTCTAACAACTTGGTCTAGCTCATGAAAATTTACTACACGTAGATAAATATGACCTGCATTCAGGGTTGATACCTTCCAAATTTGAAGATACAATTTGTTCTTCTTCCAAATTAACTGCAAAAACGCTAGCATAAATTTTAATATCTGTAAAATAATCATTTAAGGACTCCCCTAACTTTTGCACTCAATAAAAATATTTCTGCAGTAACACACTTAATGCACGATTAGGAATTAAAGACTTTAAAACGTTATGATGAAAGCAATCTATAGAAGTACGTGGTTTAATTGAAGAAATGACCTTATTTCTAAGTAATCCACCAGGGTATGAAAACACAAATTTAAATATCTCCACATCCGACAGTCCAAAAATATTTGCATCATCAATGAAAATCCACAGCCTCCTTCCAGTCGACCGACCGAGTCAGGGAATGGAATGAATGAAGCCTCCATTTAGCGGCGAGGATATGAACCGTGACGGCTGCCGAAGCCTGTCGCACTCCCCTGGGGCAATGACTAAATGAATGGGAAATGAAATGATAGTGGAGAATGTTGCTGTAATGAAATTGTGACTGGGAAAACCGGAGTACCCGGAGAAAAATCTGTCTGCCTCCGCTTTGTCCAGCACAAATCTCACATGGAGTGACCGGGATTTGAACCATGGACCCAGTGGTGCTACCGCCTAAGCCACGGAGGCTCGCTTGCATCATCAATAAATTCTATGTTTTAAGAATTTAACTAGCTGTTCAATTTCATTACCGTTACAGAAGGAAAAATTCTGTATGCAAGAAGGTAATGGATGTGGGACTCTACTAAACTTAATTCCATTGAAATGATTTGCATGATTAATTACATTTTCACCAACAAGCAACGACCTAACGTTTGTAAAATTATCCAGTACAGTATATGATTGGTCGAAGACCCAGCAATAGAAACTTTTGCTAATAACACATGCACATTGTCATAATTATCATTGGCAACATTTGCAATACTCAATTCAATACTCATGTCACCACCGATAGGCCTAACCTCAACATTTTAAACCGTAAAGAAAACACATGTCGTTCCTATTCTATCTTAGAATTTTACCAAGTCTAACTCTTGATAATCGTGCTACCCTGATTATTCGATGGACGTAAACCTCAGATTCAAGCAGTGGGATTACGCCGTTGCAAGCCGTCTTGTTGGCCCTCCGCTACACCTATCCTGTTATGCTCCGCAGAGTCGGTGATGCATGTCGTAAAACCTTCATACTTCTTTGTTATCAAATAAATTTGTCTTGTATCCTTGTATTTAACCCCACCTCTAATTCTCCCTGAATCATATATCTCAAAATCAAATAACCCTCAAGATTTTATAATGCCAGTGTGAATTACTGCCACCAAGAGCAATATTTGTAGTAAACGTGAGTCTCAGTCTGTCTATTAGTATTGCAATTACAGCAAATTGCATAACACTGCTCACTGATGAGCTACCTTTACAAGTAAAATGTGCAGTAATATGTTAGTGTGGTGAGTGCAAATTCCTCTCCATGTACCTTCCTTTGAAAGTTTAATGAATGGAATGTTAAAAATAAGAAGAAGGAACCTTTTCTTTCATTGAAAACTTGGCACTATCATGAAACATAACATGTATTTTAGAGCAATACATAAAATATCTCTCTTCATTGGTATGGAAAACATATGCAAATTTATTTTGTATACATTATTTTATAACTAAAACACAAAGTAAATTTGGTTACTTCTAAATTAAATGTGACGTATGGCCACTATGGGTTATGAATCTTGGAACTTACTCTTAATCTAACTGCGGAATCAAATATATTACAAGAATTCAGCTACCGGCCGAAATATATTACGATATGATTCTTCAATTTACCAAACACCTTTTAGTGAATTCTGCTTCACATGAAAGGGTGCGAGTTGTCCTGGCTAAAGAAATGATTCACGAGAAATATGGCATTTGCCTGCTGTGGATTAAATTGGTTATATTTCTACACATTCATGAAAGAACCCTCTTTTGAATGTAGTAGTTAAACATTAAGGATAAACATGAGTCTCAACAGACCAATCTTTCAAGCAAATTCTGTTCCAACTCATATAACTTAATTCTACAAGGACCGAGGGAGGCTCGGAATTCCAGTCAGAATAAATTTCTTTCTTAACGGGATATATTGTTCTAAATTGTTGACACCAAGAGACCGCCGATGAGCCAGCTTGGTGTCCTAGGCGAAACCCCACACAAGACACGGCACAAACCTAGAAAAATTGCTGAGTTATAAATGATATTGTTTTTAGAGTCATAAGTAAACTCATAGTAACTAAATTATTTCTAAGCATTTTTCTTACCTTAGGAAGGTATTGGCCTGTGAGGCCCTCCCATGGTCCAAGTGACGACCAATATGTCTACTTAGAAATACTATGGATGTTCATGTCACGTGATAAGTTACGGAAGTCCAAGGATGTATGTGTAAAGTGTTTGAAACTTGTTTGTGGCAGGAAAACTTTAATCTGTTTACAATGTGGGCCTGGAAATGACACTGACTAGAAATATGTTTGTGTTTGTAATTAATATTTGGATGAATTTAATTTCAATTTAATATTTTATACTGAGGTTTTCCTTCAAATAATTCATGAATGGTGTTTCATAATTGTTTTAATCATAATCTGTTCTTATGACATATTTTTTAGAATGGGCCTCAACCCTCAACACCCCCCCCCCCCCTTCTGGTCCTCTGTGTAACAACCAAACCTTGGGTTTAATGTTGCCTCTTCTCAGTAAGAGTGAATATATAACTAAACAAATATACATTAAGATTGAATGGAGCAATGATTTGACATACCCACTATGAATTAACATGTGCTTCAAAAATATCCCGCTCTCTAACAAACCTTTCTGGACTTATATTAGGTGAGTTTGCTTGAGTCCGCAATAACAACATATTGGTATTTGAAATCCGTTTTCTAATAAACTTTGTTACAAGACTATGGTTCTGATCCATGAATTAAAAGTGCGTGATCGAAGATCTCTGTTGAATCAAATTTGTTTCGCCTGTGCAACACAAATATGCTGTCTACCCACTATGTAGTCTGATGTGTACCTTAGGTATAATTCTTCATACATAGGACTTCCTACCACTATCAATTAAAATGTGTGTCTCGAAATCTCTCTTCGTACTTGACCGCAAGCACCACATAAATATTGCTTTTTCCAATATGGATGATTATGCTCCTTATTTACTATATGAACATAGTATGAATTACATTTTTCCTCAAGCAGCCATTTAGAGTGAAATCTACTCTACATGTATTACGTAAATATGCCTTCTGGCGACTGTGAAGTAACTTGCGACTCTCATGACCTTTTTTGTATAGATGTAGCTGCGTATATACCTCATGCGTTCAGAGGATTTCTGTGTAAAGTTAACTTTACATGAACATTTATGCAGCTATTAGCCACGATGGGTCATCCTGTGTGACTAATTATTATTTCGTTGTAAAGTTTTCCTCACATGTGTTCATCCAAAAATTCTTTTTTTTACCCCAGAAGTACCAAGGGTTGGGGGTTAATATTGCCATCGCCTTTAATTTCATTACTATTCATGCTTCAATTGAATTCAATGATTAGTAGTAGGCTACTTACGCTATTGGTAAAAGCTTTGAACCGCTCTTCCTAATTTATTATTATTATTATCATGATTTCACCAGTTTTGTAACGCCGTAGGGCGAAGTCTTTGCTTACTTGAGGGCACACTATTGCTCAAGCATGTGTAATGTTTTACAACGTCTAGCCACTTTCTGTCGTATTGGCTAGTGTTGTTGCTTACCTTGCATTTCGTTTTGTAAGTTAATCTGCTATTGGCTCTGCCAATATTTGACGCGGGTTTGGCCACTCCCAAACTACGCATTTTACATCTCGGGAAAGCTTCTCTCCTCTCTGAGACGAAACTCTCTCTTGTATATCGAACCGCGATGTAATACGTCGGACTGTGTATCCGGGCTACTGGCCCACTCATTGTGCACTAACGTGAGTACAACTCAAAATATTTTAATTCATCTATTTGCATTTCTTTAGGGTTGCCTGTGTCACTCATTTGATTTAGGTTACTTTTCATGATGTTTTGTGTATTATCCTTGTATCCACATTCCCACTTTTACGTCATGTTATATGGCGAAGGTTACTTCGCATCTTTGTCATTAGTCAGTTATACAACTTATATTTTGGTATCTCCAAGATTTGAAAGTACTGCTATTCTCCGTTTTGGCTTATGCCTTAGTGCCTGGTATTTGCTTCGGTGCTTCGGGACATTCTCGCCAGAGGTATCCTGCAGTTTGGTTTGGTCGCTACTGAGCTATTTATTTATGTAGACAGTGTTTGCGTGATTACTGATCTCTGTATCCTAGTCTCCCGCATAATACATGTCATTTTTATTTTGAACATATGTTGACGGTGGTTATCGGGATTTTTCTAAACCCGATGTCGCATTGTTCTTTGCGCCAATGTCATGTTGAATCGACATTTTGTTTTGGGATTAAGCCTATTTTTTGGAGCATACTTTCAATTCTTGTTCGTATTCATTTATTTCGTGCCCCTCTTAATGAATTATCTTGTATTTTCATTTCCTTTGGTTTTTCCCCCCTTGTCATACCTTCACCATAATGCATAACTTGATGTCACCCCCTCCCTTTCCTTTACCCCCACTAACTCTCCCCCCCCCCTACCCTCCCGGATGTGTTGTTAACATCGTGAAATACACTGGCGTCGGGAGTCTGTTCCTTTTTGGTCTCTTTGTGAGTACGACGTTCTCTTAGCTGGTTGTAAGTTTTATAACATTCTATTTCCGTAACTTCCGTTGAGTTTTAATCATTTGTTTTGTGTTCAAGTACAGTCGCGCTCTTTTCTCATTAAGTTTCATTTACCTCCTACTTTGGTATTTTCTTTATTTATTAATTTGTCTTAATTATATCAAGAGACTTTGTAGCCTCTTTAAGGTTACCTTCGCCTTATTTTCTTCTGTTTTTATATTATTGTTCTATCTCGGAGTTGGGGGCAGGGATGAACAGGGATGTGTAGATGTATAATTTTAGGGGTGGTTTCCGAAAGGTGCGGTTTCCCGTATTTGGGGAAACTACTAGTGTAAGTGTCTGTTTTAGGATGGAGTATAACGGGGTGCGATCCTACGGGGTGCGTCTACTCGTTAAGGGATGAATGCTTAATAAAGAGCTATTAACTTAGTTTACCAATTAGGTGTGAGCGAGCGATAGCGAGCTCATATGCGGAGTCGGCACTTTGGCCGCTGCTGTCTGGCTGCTATTCAAATACAATGGAGTTCCTGACGGTGCAATTCCTGGCGTCCACGGTCAGGGGCAATTAGGACTGAGGGCAGGCTGGGTGTGAGGATGTAAAGTAAAATGAAATAAGTATAAGATGTGTGTTTACTGACCAAATGTTTATTTGGTCAGCTATGGTGATCTGCTGTCCCTTTTACTAGTGGACAGGTGTAAAACAATGTGTACAAGTACAAGTGTGGGTTTGGGTGATAAAGTACAAATGTGTAAGTTACAAGGAGATCTGAACACACTCTATTCTCACCTGGTGGTGCTGGAGCTGGAACCGGAGATGCAGAGCCGACGGCCGCGAATAGACATTGGGCTTTCCTGGGTCTACCTTTTAAGGTCTCCCGAGCTGCTGACTTGGCGTTTCGTCACTGTTGCTGTTCCAGATTCCGGCGATAGTGTATTTGTTTATAAGTGATGTAAGCTTGGCTGACAGCTAGATCGCTGCGCCTGCCTGTGTTAAGGAAGTGTATGAGGCTTGCAGCCTGTAAGGGGTAGTTTATAGGTGAAAGATGAAGGGGTGTGTTGGCGTTTCAGGTCCTAGGGTCGTCCCGACCCTTGGGCTGAACAAGACCTTCTCGGCCTTTGTTCGCGGCCTCGCGAACGGAAAATAATGTAGATGTTTCGGTGTGGTTCTTCTTCTTCTTCTTCCTCCTCTTCTTTGATGCCGTGTAGAGGTCGGTGTTGTGTCGTCGTGTCGTCCTGTCTGGTTGGCGATGTGAGGTTAGGGTGTGTTCAGCGAGGGTGGGTATTGGGGTATATACATACAGTAGTTTTATCTTATTTTTCTTATAAATGTTATAAGTGTTAAAATGTTGCATAAGAAAATAATTTTCACATGTTACAAATATATATATATATATGTAAATATTGGTTGTATCATTCAGGAAGGAAAAAACAGTTGTTCGGCGGGTGGTTGTGCCATCCTCGTGTTGCCTGAAAAAATTGCTTCCTGTGTGTGTTTATTAAATCGGTAGTGTTTACTGTATAAAAGAGTGAAGGTGAAAGTGTAAATTTAAGGGAATATATCTGATGGTTTATTGTTCTTCGGGGATAAATAGGGTACCTTCACAATTTATCGTTAGAAGGATGGAAAAGAATGAAACAAAGGTGTGTTACAGTGTGAAATGGTGTGACATATATGTAGGTATACACTTGTGTGATAATGCTGTTGTGTGTACATTGAGTTTGCAATATTACAATTACAATACAATATACAGTACTTATTGCTAGGTGTTCTGCTCATGAGCCTTATACCTTCGCTCTCAGGCCTTCTTTTAGCGCTCTCATTTCACTACTCCTTTCCCTTCGTATCCTACTTCCTCCGTAGCCGATGTTTAGTGGTTGAACCGTTCAACCGCTGTACCCACGTGAGTTTCTCCCCGTGGGTAGGAAAATTTCACCTTGATGGCTAGGACAGCCGTTCACAAAGTTGCGTCTCTCCTGGCTATCGCTTCCGCTCATTATTTAAGCGTTTTTGTGTGTGTTTGCGTCAGCATCGCTTGGTGCCCCACGGTCACTTGACGTTGCTGACTGCGGCGCCGTCGCCTTACGGGCGCGACTGAAATAGTTTAGAAGCAGTGTGTACGTGCTTAGGCTATAGAAAGTTTATTACATATGTGTGTCTGGGGGCTATATTTAGAAAAGGTATGTGTGTCTGGGGGCTATATTTACAATGGGGGGGGGGGATGCATACATGTCTGCTTGCCCTGAAAAATGAAATGTATTAGTGCCGGTCATGCGCCATCGTGCGCACCCGTGTTAGCTCGCTGTCAATCTGAAAAAGTGGATTACATGACATTTATAAAAATACCCTTTATCTCTGGCATAGTCTAGGGTGGCCGTACACTATGATGCTACTAATTTCTAGCCTCTTGTGTACCTGTGTAATTGTATGTCTCCTCAGTGTGTACTCATTGTGTGAAGTGTGTATGTGACGTCGGTGGTCCACCTTACCTTTACCTTGTGACATGACCTTTGGGTTTCCCTCGCTGCTGCCGTGATGGGGCCCTTTCTCTGAAATGAATACATGGTGATTAAATACCTTTGGCCATATGTCCTATCCGTTGTGTTCATTGCGCCGCACTGTGGTCGGTAAGCTCCGGTTGCTGTACCGGCGATATCGCTTCGGACGTCTCGCGTATATATGTCGCGTCCGCATCGCATATGGCTATTTATGTTATATGTTGTCGGTCGTACCCTGGTAACGCTTAGTTGCCAGGCGCCGAACGCTGTATGTCACGTTCGTATAGCATATGGCTATTTATTTTATATGTTGTCGGTCTTACCCTGGTAATGCTTAGTTGCCAGGCGCCGAACGCTGTATGTCGCGTTCGTATAGCATATGGCTATTTATTTTATATGTTGTCGGTCTTACCCTGGTAACGCTTAGTTGCCAGGCGCCGAACGCTGTATGTCGCGTTCGTATAGCATATGGCTATTTATTTTATATGTTATCGGTCTTACCCTGGTAACGCTTAGTTGCCAGGCGCCGAACGCTGTATGTTATATGTGTATAAGTGTACTTAACCTAAGTTACTACTAATTAATGCTAAAAATAAAAAAAAATGTTTTTATTTACATGCCGAAATGGTCCTTAACCTAGTGCCGAAATGCGTTGTAGATACCGTTTTCCAACAGTGCTTATTATATTTGCTTAAGTCTAAGTTGCTTTCCAAATGCAACTGCCTTACATACTAGAATTTTGATCGGAGCGATCGCCTGAGGCAGGTTTTCCTCCTCAGGGCACCACCCGTGTGTATTTTGGAAACACCGGTTGCTTCCAAAACCACCAGGCCGAAAGGTCCTTTTGAATTCCGCTCCCTTAAGTCTAACTGTCGACTTCCCCCCTTAATAACTAATGTGTAGCGTGTAGAGGCCCGTGTGATTGTGTTGCTGATTGGCAAACACTGCGCGCGGATATCCGTTTTGTTTATTTATTTATTTATTTATTTAAACCAAGTCTACTTGTTAATTGTCACTTTAACTCAGAGAGTCATATCGTGACATACAGACAATAAACACATAGATAACATAAATTTGCAGTATGGCGTTAGATAATTAAACCAAATGTCCATTCGGCATTTCATAGCTTCCTTGTTATTTCAAAACTTAATAATGTTTTGCAGTAGTTATCTTCATTCACAATATCACTGGGCAACTTTTCTGATGGAAACTGCACAAAGATCTTTCTTAATCATAAATGTGGACACAGTGTTCTTAATTTTTTGACAGTTCTCCATGGGAGACACCTCACAGAAAGAATTACTTTTATTTCCCTATCGAGCCCTTACTGACTGTAAGAGTCTGATTAGTTTTGTGGTAAGGAAAAAACCATCAAACTCACAGGAAAAATCTACAGACAGCAATATGTGGCTGTACGGTAGTAATCGTATAGGCTACCTAGTTAATACAGATAGGCTCTCCTAGGCTTTAACAAGATTTATAGCTTAGGAAGCCATCTCCTGTACTTGAATGCTTAATTTACATGCATCTTTGTTCTGAATCTCATCCGACGCTTTCTTATTCCACATTGCCCTGATGGTATTAAAATATTTTGCTAATTGACCTGCTTTCCCCCATTCCCTTTTTAGTAATTTAATTAAAGTGTGATACTCATTTTCATTTTCTATTCTGTTTAGATCTGCTTTGTCTACAAACTTTGCTCTTATCATTTTAATTTCCTTGCATTCCCTGATCAGGTGCGCCGCACCCATAACCTTCCCACAAAACAGGCAAATGTCCTCTTTTCCTACTTCTCTCAACGCTTTGTTCTTATACACCCCCATTAACCACCAAATTATCCCTCTCATTTCTCTTTTCATTAGGCATTGCCGTTTTGTTTACGTTCATATAATGCTTATAGTCGTTTTATTCGCCATTTATATTTATTAGTGGGTGGCCCAGACCCCTCTGGGAGCTCGCCGCATTCCCATGTACATCTCTGGGTGCTCGCTGCATTTCCCATTTAAGCTCTGGAGGCCCACTGCCATCCATTTACGTGGGCACGGGGCCGAATGATCGCATTCATTCCATACATATTATTTATCATTTATTATTCATTATATATCATTTATTAAATCATCTTCGCCCCATTTTTCCGGAATGAGGACTTGGCGTGCTCAAGGGTTGGTCCCGTTGAACCCTGAGCCACTTCTTCACTTCCTGCGGGCGGAAGACTGCCCTCTACGCCTCCGAGAGCTGACTTAGCATACATCTAATTATGAGTCTAGTCCAGTTGGTCGTCAGGGTCCGTTCCACGTCCCCGACTCTGCCCTCGTGTGGCGTTCCTGCTCCCATCAATATGCATGTTAGTCACCACCTAGTGTGACCTCATATTCCTTTTGAGTTATATAACAAGTGTAATTTTGTATACTGTTGTGTTTTAGATGTAATATTTTGGTATAATTTTGGGTACTAGTGTAATTTGGTATAATTCTTAGTGTTCTGGGGTTGTAGAGCATTCGAAACGCAGTGCCTGCTTTAGGTCTTTCATTGCCTTGTCGGATCTCCCGCGCTGATGCTTTGTTATATTTCTGGAGATATTAGTGGGTTTATGGGATGTCTGGTCCCTTGTTATTATGATCCGAAAGGGTGTTATTTGCTGAATGGGGTTAAAGCGTGGTGGGAAAGGGTTATGCATCGTTGGACTCCATGTTTATGATGGCCAAGAGTCGGTGATGCTGTTAGTATGTTATTACTGTGAGTGGATGGGGTGGGTTTTCCCCAGGTGTCCAAATTTGAAATGCATCATGCAGGTATGATAACGATACAACCCTTGGTGTGTGGGTGGGATATCTCATGCCTCGAGATGGATATGAGCGGATGTCTGCTCTCGTTTGAGGAGAAGGGGTGTATTAGGGTGCAATAAGTCTATGTCTTCTGCATGCGGGATTATTTACTGAAACATTGGTTAGTATGTACGTATGGTCTCATCTCTCTATTTGGATATGTCCATCGGCGCTTAAAATTGGTGTCCGAATCACCTCTAATATTCAGGTGCCGGCATAATGACGCAAGGTGCAGTAGACCTTTGAGTTGTGAAACACATGAATGCTAAACCAACCCCTTAGGTATTATTTTAATGTAGTGTAATATGTTTTTATGTGTCTGTGTGTCTGTGCGAGTTTGTATTGGGTAATAGAATGAATGGAAGGAAGGGTGTGGGGATGTTTTGCCTGGTAAGCTGTACTATGACCATCCTGATGGCATTATCCATCTTACTCCATTTATGGTGTGTCAGCCTCTCTTGGCTGTTCTGTGTTCTCTTTCGCTCTCTAAGGTGTTTAAAGCTTGCGCTCGCTGAGCGTCTATGTGTCACTTGAGATGCCACACAGCATCTAATGTGTGCCAAAATACTAATCTCTGTAATGCCCGTGGGCCTATCATCTCTATGTTTGTGTTCATGATTAAAATATTTGCCCTATCGCGGGAGTTCACCTGTCCCTTTGCGCGTGGGCTGAGCAGTTCTACAATGCTTGTAGTATACTAGGCCTTCTAAATAAAAATGGGGTGTGTTTTGTACGTATGTGACCCTATGTCACGATAATAATCTTGTGGCCTGCGAATATAGACAGGTATGGCATAGTTGCCTTTAGTAGTTTTGGGGAAGGAAAATAAATTATTATAGTTGTTCCTCCATGGAATCTGTGTGTGTCCGCCCTTAATTAGTATATATGTATGTTTGTGTGTAATTGTTTTGCTGCCCCCAAGTGCTGGGCGCGTGTGGGAGGGAAGCGGCCGTGGCCTCAATTTGCAGCGTGCTTTTATGCCCGCGGCTTCCTGCCAGCTGAGTTCTCGCCTGCGCGTGTCCTGTTATCTGAGAGGGTTTATCTGTATCGCGTGGCTCGGCACACGCCGTCCAGTGTTGCTTATCGCAGCTGTATGTTTGTTTAAGATATATCAGCTGTCGGCCTGAGATAGTGTGCCTCAACAATTGAGTCTGGTCTTTGATAAATGTGCAATATTTTAGGGAAGCCCATGTAGTCCTGTCTCCCCTTCCTGTGTAAACATCCGTGTTGTCATTGTATGATTTCCTACTATTGCCTGTGCCAGTGTCATCATGTTTGTGTATTGTTGGCCCGTTCCGCTGTTGCAAAAATTTCTTCCGTGTACAGTGAGTGGCGTCACGCTGGAATTCCCTGTGTTCGCAACGCGCTGTTTCCTGTATTTTGTTTATCGCCTTTGTGTTACTTAATGTCTTCAGCGACATGCAGGAAGAATAAAAATTGTGTTGTCACTTATTGCCCGTGTGTCAATATATGTTTGTGTGAAGGAGAACAATTTGTTAACCTGTAATATTTCCGCTACTAAGCTTGTTTGGGGACTTGCTTCCGCAATTCCTTCGCTTTATGCAATTATCTAGTATTTATGTTTAGCAAGTCTATTCGCCTGTGTCCGGGGTAATCTACCTGCCCCTGTAGTGAATATTCATGATTTTCGGCCGTTGAGATGTGGTGTTACCATACTTTGTGTGGGCGTGTGTCTGGTCTCCTCATATTCCCCGTGTTCGTGGAATATGTCTGCCCTGGTGTATTCTTGTGTGGTAGAGTGTGATTTTTCCCTAGGATGTCTATTTCTGGGGCATTTCTAAGTGTACCGCACTAATTTTTCATGCCGTCCAGTGTTGAGATGTGGTCTTACTACCTTTGTGTATTGCTGTCTGTTGGGTTCGTTTATAGCGTCCCAGTGTTTCCAAAATGTACTCTGTAAATGTCTACCTTTGTGTCATTGTTTGTGTGCGTGTGTGCTATCACTGTCCTGTGATCCGTGCACCTGAATTGGTTGCTTTTTAGTCGGTCAACTCCTTCTTCCCTTACTATTGGTTGGGTCGCCCGTCCTTATCTAAAATGCGGACCCTAGATTGCGTATCGCTATCGTGTGTGTCGCTGTGTGGCCTCTGGTATCGTAGTCCGCATCTATCTGTCGTTGGCTAACTTGTGCTAGTTACGTTTCTTCTACCGGAGGTTGTAGATTGTCTCCTGTGCCTGTGTTGTATGACCGTGTATTTTCTAGGTTTGTGCCCTTGACGCGCCGCACAATATATGCCTTGTGCCCCATTTCGGGACCTTCATTCTGGCAATTTCCGTCCCGTGGCGCACATAGTGCGTGTAAGATGGGCGTGTCGGTGTTCCATAATGAAAGTGTTCTGTATACTCTTGAACGTCCCTCGTCCTAGAGTTCGGGCGTTATGGTTTGAAAGAGTATTTTGTGGTCTCGTAGAGGCCTGGTGTTCCTGATATATCTCCTATTGGTAGTCCCGGGGTCGCTAATGCCCTAACTAGGTTATAATAGCGAGTACCATGGAACAGTCCTGCGCATGTGTAAGTATGCTCTGTGTATGTCGCCTGTCCGAATTTTGGTCACCCCTGGTTCTGAACTGTGAGCGTAATGGGGTTTTGAATTTGTACTAAATGATTCTCTGGCGACCGCAATGTTACCGTGGTCGCAATACGCTCTGCTTGTGGCTGTATTACGGTGTTGTGACGCGTGTACGTGCTGATCTTGCAGAGTGTTGGGTTACCTATGCGGTAATCGCCGTCGAGGAGATTACTTCCTGCCGCTATTAACATGTCAATGTGTGCAGCACCCATGTTGTAATCTTGCTACAAATGGTGTGAGCTTGTTAGAAGATGTTTTCCGAAAGACCCTCCGCTTCTGTACAATTACCGTATCTTTTGCCTTTGTTATATGATGACGCTACATATGTCAGAGTTGTGTAGTGTAGCATTCATGTCATCTGTAATCGATGTCTGCCCGTGTGGCATCTAGTATCATGTGTCGAAGCTACACGTCGGTGTTTCTATCTGTGTAGTTTATGTGTTTGTGTCCTTGTAGTTTTGTGCTTCAGGGCTTGTCTTTCTCTCTCTCTGTGTGTTTTTGTGTCAATTTATGTATTCCCTGTATGTAAAAGAACCTCCCCGTGTTTATGTTTGTGTTGTGAATGACATTAGTGTAATTCATATGTCAACCCTGGTGTCTGTTTAAGACATGTACATCATGCTGATATGCGAGTACATATACACACAGTTATAATATAACCCTTTCATGCATGCATTAATTCATAACCATAACCTATGGGCTGCCGTGCGTGTAAGGGAATCTATGGTTTTCTATGTGATTGTGTCTTTATGTAGTTTGTGAGATGTCGTCTGTGTAATTGTCTGTCTTCCCATGGGGGACCTGGGTTTAGTCTCGACGCGTAGCCTATTTAGACTTTATTTCGGGTACCAGCTTGTCCATAAGCACATCCCAGTTTAGCTGCGTTTGGGCGCTTCCGCCCGTCGGGGGAATAAATCCTTCCTGTGTTGCGCAGCGCCCTTATTACGTGTTCATTCGGGGGGTGTGCATTTGACGAACATCCCTAGCCAATGCCATTTGTCTCGCTAACATGTATATTATTACGATTGTCAGTGCCACGTTCCATGCCATGCTGTCCATGGTGGGTGTGTCCATGGCGTACCAGTATTGTTGGGGTGGCGCTATATGTAAATGGTGGTTGTGTTTCCTAAAGGGAGTGTCCGTGACGTTAAATGTCGGTATAACCGTGGACCAATTGGTGTTCAAAATTGCCGCGATGTCGTCATATATCAATGGCTTTGTGTGCAAATGTCCTAAATCGTGTAATTGTAATTGTATGTGTTTCGTCCAGGTCACCGGTAATGTATGGGTGATAGCGAGCTCCTGTGCGATTTTAGTATCGCATGGGAATGTAATCGGTACCAGAGTGTCCTCGCCATCTGTCAATTGGCAGTCGCAGGGGAATTGTACCTTGACTGCCCCTGGTGGTGCCTCCCTTCCTGGGTGTGAGATATTTGTCTCTGTCCCTGGGCATTGGATGCGCATTTTAGGCGCAGGGTTGGTGATAATTAATCTATCAATGTCAATTTGTGTGAGAAGCGCCCGCTGCGACCCCTCGTCGCATTTATATGCGCATGATTCCAGGATTTTGTTCGTGGGAGCATTGTTGTATATGTGAATGGCACAGGCGGGCTGAATGGTTGCCACTTCCTGAAACCGTGGTATGTAGCATAATGCGTTAATATGTGTAATGCAACCGTGTAGCTAGTTCCCCGTGAGCACGCGAATATCGCGCTTATTTACCGCTATCAGTGATGGTTCATGTGTCAAAGCACGTGTGCAGTTGAGCCATTTGTACGGTATGGGGATATACTCGAACAGTTCCCATCTGGCGTTTTGCTCGATAATGGGGATTTATTTATTTATTTATTTATTTATCTATCGTATGGCTTCTAGTGCCGGGAGTGTCCGAGGACATGTTCGGCTCGCCTGAGTCTGTAGCTGCTTCCAGCGGACACCCTAAAGGGTGAGCTACCAGTTCCGTTCAATTTCAAGTAGTTCCAACTTTCGCCACCAGATATCAATGATAATTAGTAACGAACGTTGGAACATTTATAGAGCGTTCTGACGAAATCTAACCTAACAAATTTTGCTTTACACAAGTTTAGTCTGTGAAAGGATCTTTATGTTGTTTGTGAGATGTCGTCTGTGTAATTGTCTGTCTTCCCATGGGGGACCTGGGTTTAGTCTCGGCGCGTAGCCTATTTAGACTTTATTTCGGGTACCTGCTTGTCCATAAGCATATCCCAGTTTAGCTGCGTTTGGGCGCTTCCGCCCGTCGGGGGAATAAATCCTTCCTGTGTTGCGCAGCGCCCTTTTTACGTCGTCGCTCGGGGGGTGTGCATTTGACGAACATCCCTAGCCAATGCCATTTGTCTCGCTAACATGTATATTATTACGATTGTCAGTGCCGCGTTGCATGCCATGCTGCCCATGGTGGGTGTGTCCATGGTGTACCAGTATTTTTGGGGTGGCGCTATATGTAAATGGTGGTTGTGTTTCCTAATGGGCGTGTCCGTGACGTTAAATGTCGGTATAACCGTGGACCAATTGGTGTTCAAAATTGCCGCGATGTTGTCATATATCAATGGCTTTGTGTGCAAATGCCCTAAATCGTGTAATTGTAATTGTATGTGTTTCGTCCAGGTCACCGGTAATGTATGGGTGATAGCGAGCTCCTGTGCGATTTTAGTATTGTGCCCAATTCTAGGAATGGGTATTCCAAGATTCAGACACCTAGGTATCAAGGGAAAGGCTACAGCCGCTTTTGAAAGTTGAGATATTTGAATATCGCGCTCCTTTCCTTCTACATTGAAATGGAAACTTTATGCAGCCAAGAAGATGTTAAGTGACGTGGCAAATAGTAGCAGAGGTCGAGACTATTTGGTGATTAAATACTTAGCCATGGAGTAGAGACTTGATACTTGGATCAGATTACTGGCACGGCCAAATGAAAGAGGATGCACTTAGTCTCAAGTGAATCAGACCAGAGACACCGGAGATACGAGGATTTACAGATTTCAGCGTGATCGAGCGTGGAGCCGACCGTTTTGTATAAAAGCCGCTCGGCCCAAGCATAAGCAGCTCACTTCAAACCAAGCTCTTGTAGGACAAGGTGCTGCTGCTAGGTCGAGCCAAGGCACATGGTTGCCGAATCTACGCAGAAGATATCTTTGAATTGTGATAGTCACAAAAGTGCTACGATACGTGGGGAACGTAGTAAGTTTCCGGTAGAGGGAATCACTAAGGTGATTGTTATTTTTTACGGACATTGGTGAAACACTTTGTTTCTATATGGACATATGCTACTGTCACAGTCCAGTAACAATAATTCAATACTTGGATATTTTAATCCGACTTGTCAGTTTCACAAATTGTAACTAAATAACCACTCAGATCTTTCAGTATATTGAAGGCCAGTCTATCACGGTGTTGTTCATTAGCCGACAAAGGGAAACTATATGTTGCTTCGCGCATGATAGAATGTGTGAAGCCATGCCCAGGGAACGATCTTCAGAACAGCCGTTGATTGTTTTAGACTATCAGTGTTTTCCTGTACTGAAAAGATTACCGTGAGTTATGTTACTACTGACGCTTTTGAGAAGAGATCATTTGGATCTGACCCCATTTAAGCGAACTGCTATGGATTTAATTGAAGTCAATATTAAAATGGATCAGCAGTTACTTCAAACTTCAAGAAATATTTCCACTATGTCGTGCTAGACAGATTGTGGGTATATAATGGCGGCCGATACAAGGATTAGACGTGCGTGTCCAATAGGGCATGTATCTGGATAAATTGGTACAGACCAGGTTCACTACGCTTCAAGACCAACGAGAAATGTAAGCCACATTTGACTTTTATATTATGCCTACCTAATTGGAACAAACTCATTTTCTGCAGATGACCAACACATTTATTTTTCTTCGTATTTAAATCTTGCATTGATTTACGCAAGACACATTAGGGTTATTCTGAGTATTTTCAGAACTCAGAACAGTTTAGGATCGATGACCGAGCATACCGAGAATTTATTTGAATGTTCATTTTGTTTGAGAATAACGGTAATCAGCCGATATAACTGTAGAAGTTAATATTTATTTTTGTTGAGGAATGGATATTTTGTCCATATTCGAAGAGTCGAACATGTGTTTTTTTCACATAAGGACATAATAATTAAACATATTTAAGGAAATAATAATTAAACATATTTAAGGAAATAATAACAATAATAATAATAATTTTCATAATTTTTCTAAATAATTATTGGATCTTACATTTTGTAATAATCACATTCGTTGAGAGAGAGCTTAAGGATTAGCTTAATCAATCCTAGTTTGGAACAGGTGATTTTCCGAAAGCTAGTGGATAGCGCAAGCCCGTATTCCACCAACATTGTAGTTCTGGTTGAACAGTTAATATTTGCATTGAGCAAAGTATATTTTGCAGATAACACGGAAAGGCATGAAACAGGAAGCCAATGATATTTGTATCAATTAGGATTTTTTTTGTGTTTATATAAAATCATGACGTAGGCACACATTCGAAAGTGAAATAGAGAATATCACAAGTGTGGTAACTTCACGGTTTGAACTGAATGGTAAAATAAAATAAACTTGTAAGTTTATAGATCTTCCAGTTTTGATAACAAGCAGAGGCTTGATTTATTGTATAAATTTTGGGAAGAAAATTTATGTGTGTGGAGTAGTTGAAATGCCATTCCCAGGTGCGCATGTTTAAGTCGCAGGAATGAGGAGGTTTTTTTTTTGAGCATCAATCAAATAGCAGGTTCGATGGCTCAGGTTTATAAGAGGAGTATTGGAACCACACATTTCGTCGAATGAATGACCAAACCATCAGTAATTATTTCAAACTTGTTTACGTATTCCATTAATACTTTGGATTTGCTAGAACCTGGTTTTGTCATGATAAAATTTTATTCTTCTTCAGAGGAAGACCTTTGCCGTTGTTGTTGGGATATTGTGTTCTTACACAAATAATTGAATGGGCCACTGCCAATTAAAAAATAATTCTGTATCCACGAATTACTTAAAGGATGTTTTCAATCCTATTGTCATGAACTAAATGAATTTATTATAAAGCTACAATTCTTATTTCCGCATTCTGTTCAAGAATTGCAAGTTGTGAAAGTTACTAAAATAGCAACAAATATAAATATTTTTCTTAATAATAATTCCAAGTGGAAAATCGGATAGTTGAATGGTTCATCATTTTTTTTGATCAAGCTGATGATTCAGAAATCATATTTCTTTGGAATTTGAAGTTCATAATCGAGTCACTTCTCGAAATGTTTAATTTTGGAAGAATAATACATTTTGTTGTGCTTCGCACAGTTCCTCGATGCTATGCTCAAGGGTCAAATACTTTTCAGATGTTGTTATTAATATGTGTACATAATTAGTGTTGGGTCAAAGATAATATTTTTGACAATATATTTGAAACTGGAAAAATAAGTGGAAGTTAACAAATTCTATAAACAATTATAAACAGTGAGAATTTCTACGAGTGTTAATATCATGTTAGAAATTCAACCAGTGAACTACAATATTTCCAGTAAAGACAATTAAATTTGAACTGGATTTCATCGTAAATAATTGATATAATTTTGGAACACAGTCTACAGGACTGATAATCAGACTTGTGTCTCCAAAAACAATTGCTCAATGTGTTGGAAAATTTCTGTACATTGTGTAAATAGTAGTGTGTGCCGTCGCACTGGAATGATGTTACTTTGAGCATCATTTTGCAGTCAATTTTAAAATTTAGAATAAAATGAGATAATTTTACATGTTGTGTTATGCCCAGTTGAATCTCCTTCTATCCTTATTGTTGCATTGAGCCAAAAATCAGTAAAGCATTTTTTTAAATTTGATGTCGTTTTTTTGCGATTAGCTTTAACCCATCTGGCGCCCCGGGATATTTTGACTCTCGTGCTGACTGATTCTTGATAAAATGCATATGTGGTCGTGCGGACTCCGGTCTAAACGGGCACATAAAATAAGATAGAGAGAGAAAATGGCTTCGAACGTGGGGCCCGAGTTAGACACGGTCAATCGCATGACGATTTAAATTGTGATAATTTTTTATAGATATTTTGGGAGTTGAGAGATGTCTGGTTTGGATGAATAAATTAGTAGGAAACCCAATTAGTGGGGACAATTAAAATTAACTGGGTTAATAATTAGAATGGGTTTGATTATTTTGATAATGGCTTAACCATTAGGGCGTCAAGTAAATTCAGTAGTAAACGTTCGATGACTGGACATACGCATTAGTAGAATCCAGGTGGAGGATATTTGAGGACTTGCATATTTTTCTTGTGATATTGTGGTAAATTTAATTCGTAAAAGTAGAGAAGTTTTTTTTTCCATCGCGTCGACATTAGGACAAATCTCATTTTATTAGAGTGTTCCAATTAGCTATTCATATTTCTTGTTCTAGTTATAATCTTGTGTCTGCCAACATGTATACCCCTAAGTTTTGACTAATACTGAAAATTATGGAAGAGATGATGAGGATGATGAGGAGTTTGGAAGAGAGTTCCAAAGAAGCTGGACTGCGCGTAGCAGCCATCATGAAAGAAAATACAGAGGCTTTGGAAAAAGAAACTTAAAGAAAATTCCGATATGTTAGAAAGCAGGTTAAAAGATAACTTAAAAGATAGTTTAAATAGTAAATTTAATTCTATGGAAAATACATTTAAAGAGAATTCCGAAATCTTGAAAATGTCACTTGAGGGTAAAATGACTAAATTATGCGAAAAAACACATGAGCTCGAAACTTCATTAGCTACTAACGCAAGTTTAATGGACGATAAATTTCGCGATGCCGATCTAAGATCCCAAAGCTTAGCCGATAGGATAGAAAGTGGTCTTAGGAAAGTTGGTGAAGACATGGTCAACCTAGAAGTCAGAGTGAAGAAAGAGAGCAATGAGATGGCAACTCTAGTTGTTCAACGTTTGACAGACCAATTCAAAGAACTCGTAGTGGGAGAAATAAGAGAAGGTGTGATTAATGAATTACAAACTGAAATTAAAACCACAGTTATCGATGAGATTAAAAACACACTCAAGCTGGAGAACCAAGATGGAGTCAAGGAGATTAGAGAATCTTTGTCATCCCATATTCAAGTAATTTCCAAAGATATTCAAGCGACTCAGAAGGACATATCAGATATGACAGGGTCATTGAAGAGTCACGAGGCTGTTATGAACCAGATATCCACTGATGTCAAGGAGAACTATAAGGAAACAGAAGACATAAAGAAGGAAACCGAAGGAATTAGAAAAAGGCCGAAGAAAACCATAAGGCAATTGAGGCTATGAAAACCCAAGTTAAGGACGAGAAACAGGCTGACCATCTGTTGAAAATGCCAAGTATAAGAGGAGAAGAACAGATACAGGTAAACCTAGGAGCAGCTAGAGGAAATGGTAGTCAAAGACAGGATGAGGCCAGGGCAGTATTTCAATCCAACCCCATAACTGTATTCAAGAATGTAGAGAATAAGCCTTCTAAATTTTCAGGGCGAGATTGTGACACCCGTAGAATTCTTGAGAGAAGCAGGTGATTACCTTAAAGATTCCAAAATCCCTAAGGAAAGACAAATCCGAGTGATAGGGAAATTTTCGGAAGGGCCTCTGGTTTAGAGCATTCAGGTCCACTCTCACCAATTTTGAGGAGTTTTCCCGTGGGTTATTGAAAAAGTTTTGGTCCCCGGAAACCCAACAGCAAGTCAGAGCAGAATTATATTCGAAGAGATTTTCGACGTCACAACCTACTCGATACTCTTAGTACTTTTCTGGACAGCTTTCTAAACTTCAACATTTAGATCCGCCGATGCCAGATAATGAATTAATTACTGCATCAATACGTCAGTTTCCAGCAGAAGTCCAAAGAACTTTGATCGCTGCTGACATTTATAATATGGAGAAATTTGACGAGGTATTGCAGAAACTTGATCACACGAACGCTCAATTCTTCCATCAGAAGGGAGGAAAGAATGGCAACGCTGTGTACAATGTTATGGCCGACAGTTATTCCCAAACACCTCGAGAGATTCGAGAGGGGCGAGAAGAGAAAACGCCGAGGGAAGAGCCTGATAAAAGAGGATGGAATCAGAACACTAATAGATACAGTTACAAGCCTTATGCGAGACTAAAGGGTGGATATCGATATGACAATCGATGGAGAGAGCCAAGGAATAATCAAGGAAGATACCAGGAAAGAAGGTACTATGGTAGAAACAATAACTACAAAAACAGAGGGAATGAGAACACTCGTCAGTCCAATGAAGAGTTCAATAAGGAGACGAGGAAGATCTTGGAAGAAAGACACCAAGAAAACTCGCAGTTCTTGGAACAGAAGTCCAATGAACCAGGTCCATCGGGAACACAGCAATCCCGGGGGAATGAAAAAAAACTTCGAATTTACAGTAGGAGATAGAATTTTAAACATTTTCACTTCCAGGATTATTAAATGGCAAACAGAGGATGATGACTTAATTCAACATAATGACGAACGGAAAGAAATGGGTACACGAATTAAACTGCCAATCATATCATGCGAAGTATTCGGCATGCCTGTCGATACTTTAATTGATACTGGGGCTATGCTTTGTCTTGTGAGCGAGAAGCTTTATATTCTGTGGAAGCTCAAAGAGAATTTAGAAGAGATTCCAGTATCAGGAATTAAAATCCAAGGAATAATACCCAACAAAATATCGCTGTGTAAAACACAATTATACTTATGTGTTACTATTGGAGGACATGATTTCCGACATGTGTTTGTAGTAATGAAGGACATGGCTTTTGACATGATCTTGGGAGCGGATTTCATCCAGAAATATCGAGCCGTGATAGACATGAAGACAGAGACGGTCAGATTCAAGTATACCGAAGAGATAAACTTCGAGGGAAAGGAAGAGGAAGACATCGAGGGAGACGCTCAATGGTCTCTGATTTTTCGGGAAGCTGAAGGAAAAGAAGTCTACACTGAGAAGGGGTCCCCAGAGCTAGGGAAAATTTTGGAAGAGTACCATGATATTTTTGATATTAAACCTGGTGAAATTAAAGATTTTGAATATCGAATTCGTGTAACTGATGATGCACCTTTCCATGCTAAATTGTATCCGGTAGCGGAAAAGCATCGAGAAAAGGTAAAAGTGCTTATCAAAGAGCTGGAAGGTAACAATGTGATTGAAAAGTACACTACCTCTTATGTCAATCCATTAGCAGTAGTGTCTAAGTCGGATGGAAGTCTGAGACTGTGTTTAGACGCGCGAAATTTGAATTCTAGATTACTGCCAGAGTATGACAGACCACCAATCATTAGGGAACTGTTAAGGAAATTCCAGGGCAAGATCTGGTTCTCTAACATTGGTCTCACTTCGTCCTACCACCACATTAGGCTTAGTGAAGATTCCAAAAAGTTTACAGGGTTTATGTTTGACCAACAGACATATGTATTCCGCCGTCTACCATTTGGGATCAAAACATCTGGATCTGTTTTGATCAGAGCACTGGAAAAAAATTTGAGTCCTGAAGTAAAAGAGATAGCGATTCGTTACATAGACGATATCCTAATCGCATCTGAGACTAAGGAGGAACATTTGATACATCTTCAGATGTTATTCGCAGATTTAAGAAAAGCGAACTTGAAAGTAAACCTTCGAAAATGTCAGTTCTTTCAGAAGGAAATAAAATTTTTGGGCCATATTTTAGATGGTGAAGGATACCGTCCCAATGAGACAAAGATACAAGCGATTGCGAATTTCCCTAGACCTACTAGGGTGAAGAATGTCCGCAGTTTTCTCGGAACATGCCAATACTTTGCAGGGCATTGTCCAAGCTTCACCAAGACAGTTGCTCCCTTGCAGGAATTATTAAAAAAGGGAAACAAATGGAAATGGAATGAAGATTGTGAACAATCACTTCAAGATGCCAAGAGGTTATTGGTAAACAGTGTGAAATTAGGGTATCCTGACTTCACCAAGAATTTCATCATAGAATCCGATGCATCCACCGTAGGGATTGGAGCTATTCTTCTTCAAGAAGATGACGATCACAGGAGATATTACCTGGCTTTCATAAGCAGGAAACTTCGTCCATCAGAAAGGAACTATTACACCACAGAGTTAGAAGCCCTTGCTGTAATCTTCGCGTTGGAGACTTGGAAGAAAATGTTAATTGGACATTCAGTAATTGTGAGGACTGATCACCATGCATTGGAGTTTATCTTAAGAACAAACTTTGCCAGTGATAGAATAACTAGATGGTCACTTTTTATTCAACAATTCAACCTAGTTATCGAACACACTCCTGGAAAGTTGAACATTGGGGCCGATTTATTGAGTAGAGCAGTGGAGTCTACATCCAAGGTTTTTCAAGTTAACCTGACGCATGAGGATGAGGATACCTTAAGAAGGTTAAGATTGTTACATTTATCCCAGAGGAGAGACCGACGTCTTAGAAACATTTTTCGTTTTCTACAGGGAGATATGGATCCCAATGACGATGATTTTGTGGAAACTGAAAGAATTTCAAGAGATTATTTGATGTTAGATGGTCTAGTCTACAGGTTTGCAGATCCCGACCATACGAAGCTGAGGGTAGTGGTACATCCACGAATGCAAACACCCATTATTTGGATGGCGCATCGAATTGCAGGTCATGCTGGAGTAGATAAGACAGTCAACTTGATACAAGAGAAATTTTCATGGGAGCGAATGCGACAAAATGTCAGGAACACTATTCGGGAGTGCGACTTATGCCAAAGGAGTAAATATAATTCTAAATTATTGAGAGAATTACCAAGGCCTATTATTCCTTCTAAGCCTTGTGAAATCTTTGCGACTGATCTTTATGGTCCTCTCCCAAAGTCTAAAAGAGGTAACCGATATATTCTGGTGACCATAGATGTTTTCAGCAAATACACTATGTTACACCCAATTCAGAAGGCAAACGCAAAATATTGTGCGAAGAAAATTAGAGACAGCGTAATTCCGGAAGCAGGCAAACCGGAATTCCTATTATCAGATCACGGACCCCAATTTACATCTTTAGAATTCAGGGCCGTCATGAATAATCTTGGGATTAGACAATTGCTTTGTTCTATCAGACATCCTGAAAGCAATCCAGCAGAACGCGTGATGGCTGAAATATCTAAATTTTGCCGCCTCTATTGTCCAAATGAGCATTGGAAATGGATGGATGTTCTCTCTTTAGCATCCGAATCCATCAACTCTACGATTCATGAGAGTACTGGACAGATTCCCATGTTGCTTCATCATGGAATTAAACCAACAAGATTATGGGATCGAATCATCTCTATTCCACCCGAGATTGAACCTAGTCGTCAGAGGAGGGAGACTCTAGCTTTAGACAAGTTGAGGAGCCAAGCTGAGAAAAGAGAGCGCAGAGTGAGAGGAAAGGGTTTTCGCAGACCCTTGCGCGTAGGAACTCTTGTTTTAGTAAAAAAACCTACACCCTCCGACGTGCAAAATCGAGTGTACTCGAAGTTTGCAAGCCTTTACGATGGACCCTATCGTGTTGTGGAGGTGAACAACAATGGAGGCTATAAAATCGCCAATACACGAACTGGTAACATCGTGGGAATTTATAATGCAGCGAATTTGAAGATTTATTATTCAAGAACCAGATGATTTAATGAGTAGATAGGAAAAAATAAAAATTTTTCAATTTTTTTTGCTAGGTGTGGGGTGGATGTGCCCAATTCTAGGAATGGGTATTCCAAGATTCAGACACCTAGGTATCAAGGGAAAGGCTACAGCCGCTTTTGAAAGTTGAGATATTTGAATATCGCGCTCCTTTCCTTCTAGATTGAAATGGAAACTTTATGCAGCCAAGAAGATGTTAAGTGACGTGGCAAATTGTAGCAGAGGTCGAGACTATTTGGTGATTAAATACTTAGCCATGGAGTAGAGACTTGATACTTGGATCAGATTACTGGCACGGCCAAATGAAAGAGGATGCACTTAGTCTCAAGTGAATCAGACCAGAGACACCGGAGATATGAGGATTTACAGATTTCAGCGTGATCCAGCGTGGAGCCGACTGTTTTGTATAAAAGCCGCTCGGCCCAAGCATAAGCAGCTCACTTCAAACCAAGCTCTTGTAGGACAAAGTGCTGCTGCTACGTCGAGCCAAGGCACATGGTTGCCGAATCTACGCAGAAGATATCTTTGAATTGTGATAGTCACAAAAGTGCTACGATACGTGGGGAACGTAGTAAGTTTCCGGTAGAGGGAATCACTAAGGTGATTGTTATTTTTTTACGGACATTGGTGAAACACTTTGTTTCTATATGGACATATGCTACTGTCACAGTCCAGTAACAATAATTCAATACTTGGATATTTTAATCCAACTTGTCAGTTTCACAAATTGTAAGTAAATAACCACTCAGATCTTTCAATATATTGAAGGCCAGTCTATCACGGTGTTGTTCATTAGCCGACAAAGGGAAACTATATGTTGCTTCGCGCATGATAGATGGTGTGAAGCCATGCCCAGGGAACGATCTTCAGAACAGCCGTTGAGTGTTTTAGACTATCAGTGTTTTCCTGTACTGAAAAGATTACCGTGAGTTATGTTACTACTGACGCTTTTGAGAAGAGATCATTTGGATCTGACCCCATTTAAGCGAACTGCTATGGATTTAATTGAAGTCAATATTAAAATGGATCAGCAGTTACTTCAAACTTCAAGAAATATTTCCACTATGTCGTGCTAGACAGATTGTGGGTATATAATGGCGGCCGATACAAGGATTAGACGTGCGTGTCCAATAGGGCATGTATCTGGATAAATCTGGTACAGACCAGGTTCACTACGCTTCAAGACCAACGAGAAATGTAAGCCACATTTGACTTTTATATTATGCCTAGATAATTGGAACACACTCATTTTCTGCAGATGATCAACACATTTATTTTTCTTCATATTTAAATCTTGCATTGATTTACGCAAGACACATTAGGGTTATTCTGAGTATTTTCAGCACTCAGAACAGTTTAGGATCGATGACCGAGCATTTATTTGAATGTTCATTTTGTTTGAGAATCACGGTAATCAGCCGATATAACTGTAGAAGTTAATATTTATTTTTGATGAGGAATGGATATTTTGTCCATATTTGAAGAGTCGAACATGTGGTTTTTTTCACACAAGGAAATAATAATTAAACATATTTAAGGAAATAATAATTAAACATATTTAAGGAAATAATAACAATAATAATCCAATAATAATAATAATAATAACTTTCATAATTTTTCTAAATAATTACTGGATCTTACATTTTCTAATAATCACATTCGTTGAGAGAGAGCTTAGGGATTAGATTAATCATTCCTAGTTTGGAACAGGTGATTTTCCGAAAGCTAGTGGATAGCGCAAGCCCGTATTCCACCAACATTATAGTTCTGGTTGAACAGTTAATATTTGCATTGAGCAAAGTATATTTTTCAGATAACACGGAAAGGCATGAAACAGGAAGCCAATGATATTTGTATCGATTAGGATTTTTTTGTGTTTATATAAAATCATGACGTAGGCACACATTCGAAAGTGAAATAGAGAATATCACAAGTGTGGTAACTTCACGGTTTGAACTGAATGGTAAAATAAAATAAACTTGTAAGTTTATAGATCTTCCAGTTTTGATAACAAGCAGAGGCTTGATTTATTGTATAAATTTTGGGAAGAAAATTCATGTGTGTGGAGTAGTTGAAATGCCATTCCCAGATGCGCATGTTTAAGTCGCAGGAATGAGGAGGTTTTTTTTTTGAGCATCAATCAAATAGCAGGTTCGATGGCTCAGGTTTATAGGAGGAGTATTGGAACCACACATTTCGTCGAATGAATGACCAAACCATCAGTAATTATTTCAAACTTGTTTAAGTATTCCATTAATACTTTGGATTTGCTAGAACCCGGTTTTGTCATGATAAAATTTTATTCTTCTTCAGAGGAAGACCTTTGCCGTAGTTGTTGGGATATTGTGTTCTTACACAAATAATTGAATGGGCCACTGCCAATTAAAAAATAATTCTGTATCCACGAATTACTTAAAGGGTGTTTTCAATCCTATTGTCATGAACTAAATGAATTTATTATAAAGCTACAATTCTTATTTCCGCTTTCTGTTCAAGAATTGCAAGTTGTGAAAATTACTAAAATAGCAACAAATATAAATATTTTTCTTAATAATAATTCCAAGTGGAAAATCGGATAGTTGAATGGTTCAACAATTTTTTTTGATCAAGCTGATGATTCATAAATCATATTTCTTTGGAATTTGAAGTTCATAATCGAGTCACTTCTCGATATGTTTAATTTTGGAAGAATAATAAATTTTGTTGTGCTTCGCACAGTTCTTCGATGCTATGCTCAAGGGTCAAATACTTTTCAGATGTTGTTATTAATATGTGTACATAATTAGTGTTGGGAAAAAGATAATATTATGGACTATATTTTTGAAACTGGAAAAATAAGTGGAAGTTAAAAAAAATTCTATAAACAATTATAAACAGTGAGAATTTCTGCGAGTGTTAATATCATGTTAGAAATTCAACCAGTGAACTACAATATTTCCAGTAAAGACAATTAAATTTGAACTGGATTTCATCGTAAATAATTGATATAATTTTGGAACACAGTCTACAGGATTGATAATCAGACTTGTGTCTCCAAAGACAATTGCTCAATGTGTTGGAAAATTTCTGTACATTGTGTAAATAGTAGTGTGTGCCGTCGCACTGGAATGATGTTACTTTGAGCATCATTTTGCAGTCAATTTTAAAATTTAGAATAAAATGAGATAATTTTACATGTTGTATTATGCCCAGTTGAATCTCCTTCTATCCTTATAGTTGCATTGAGCCAAAAATCAGTAAAACATTTTTTTAAATTTGATGTCTTTTTTTGCGATTAGCTTTAACCCATCTGTCGCCCCGGGATATTTTGACTCTCGTGCTGACTGATTCTTGGTAAAATGCATATGTGGTCGTGCGGACTCCGGTCTAAACGGGCACAGTATCGCATGGGAATGTAATCGGTACCAGAGTGTCCTCGCCATCTGTCAATTGGCAGTCGCAGGGGAATTGTACCTTGACAGCCCCTGGTGGTGTCTCCCTTCCTGGGTGTGAGATATTTGTCTCTGTCCCTGGGCATTGGATGCGCATTTCAGGCGTAGGGTTGGAGATAATGAATATATCAATGTCAATTTGTGTGAGAAGCGCCTGCTGCGACCCCTCGTTTTATATGCGCATGATTCCAGGATTTTGTTCGTGGGAGCATTGTTGTATATGTGAATGGCGCAGGCGGGCTGAATGGTTGCCACTTCCTGAAACCGTGGTATGTAGCATAATGCGTTAATCAGTGTAATGCAACCGTGTAGCTAGTTCCCCGTGAGCACGCGAATATCGCGCTTATTTACCGCTATCAGTGATGGCTCATGTGTCAAAGCACGTGTGCTGTTGAGCCATTTGTACGGTATGGGGATATACTCGAACAGTTCCCATCTGGCGTTTTGCTCGATAATGGGGATTTATTTATTTATCTATCGTATGGCTTCTAGTGCCGGGAGTGTCCGAGGACATGTTCGGCTCGCCTGCGTCTGTAGCTGCTTCCAGCGGACACCCTAAAGGGTGAGCTACCAGTTCCGTTCAATTTCAAGTACAGTAGTTCCAACTTTCGCCACCAGATATCAATGATACCTAGTGGCGAACGTTGGAACTTTGATAGAGCGTTCTGACGAAATCTAACCTAACAAATTTTGCTTTACAAAAGTTTAGTCTGTGAAAGGATCTTTTACAAGCCATAAATCTATGACATGGGACCGCCGGCTTTACTTCCCCTCCGAAGGAAGGCATACTGACGGATTTTTAACGCTCTTAAAAATCCGACGACTCCGGCCGGGTTTGAACCCGCTATCTTGGGCATAGCAGTTCAGCATGCTACCGACTACGCCACCGAAGCCGCTGATAATGGGGATGTTTGTTTTAATGTGCATACTGTCCGCATAGTATATGCACGAGCAGATAGGTTTCGTGTAATACCAACTGATTTGGTAGGTGGGGGTGGCCAGTTGGTGTTTGTGTCCGCGGAGTTTGTTTTGTAGCTGTAATAGATCTCCAAGTAAAGTGTCGGTGGGAATAGTATTTTCAGGGATCCTTCGCTGTTTGCACATCATGATGTCCTGCTGTCTTTGCGCGTGTAGGATTGCATTATATGTGTTAATCGCATTTCCGATGGCCATATGGGCCACGCACGCCAGCAGGATTTCCTGTGCATCCCTATTTGTTTGGGTTGCATTGGCGAAAGCTTTCAACCGCTCGAATAGGGTGTTTACTTTCTCTTGTACGGTATGTGTCCAATTGTTAAGTTTTACTGTTGTGTCTGTCAAGTCCTTGTGATTCGCGTGGATTATGTTATTCAAATTATTTGTGTAGTTTGCGATTTGCTGTTCCGTTATGTGGAGCGTTTTCGTTTCCTCGTTCGTACCTACCCCATAGCAATACCGTAAAAAGTTCCCAATAAATGTTAGCTCTCTCTTCTTTCTTTGTTGTGCGGGCTGTTCCTTCCTATGTACCCCTCGTGACTCTGTTGTGTTATGATAAGTGTTAAGTGCCTGGTCAATGGCGTCCCATATTAAGTGTAACGGGGATTCACGGTCCTTGCTTCCTATTTCTGGCGGTAGTGGGCTGTGTTTCTGTGCCAATGGTATATTTTACGTAAGGGGAATGTTACCCTGGTAGACTGTTTGTCCGTGTATCTGCCTCCAATGTACCCCCGCGGTGATTTTTACTCTTGTCCCGCCTGGGGTTGGGCTTGCCGCTTGTAGGAGTATCCCGCTGCTAGAGAGGGAAATCAGTAAGCGTATTACTTGTAGCCCGATTGCTGCCATGTCAGTTGCTATGTGTGTGTATTTTCTAATTTCTTTTCAGGGGGAGGGGGGCGGGTGTAATAATGCAAATCCCCGTATAATAAAGACAAACCGTGGGGTGTACTCTAGAAAAAATTTTCTACTTTCGCTTGGCTGCTTTTAGTACCTCTACCGATCTACCACGAGGGCTCGTTGTCTGAGTCCCTACCCTTAATTTGCATGGTACCCGGCGCCTCCACCAATCTGTTCTATCTCGGAGTTGGTGGCAGGGATGAACAGGGATGTGTAGATGTATAATTTTAGGGGTGGTTTTCGAAAGGTGCGGTTTCCCGTATTTGGGGAAACTACTAGTGTAAGTGTCTGTTGTAGGATGGAGTAAAACAGGGTGCGATCCTACGGGGTGCGTCTACTCGTTAAGGGATGAATGCTTAATAAAGAGCTATTAACTACGTTTACCAATTAGGTGTGAGCGAGCGATAGCGAGCTCATATGCGGAGTCGGCACTTTGGCCGCTGCTGTCTGGCTGCTATTCAAATACAATGGAGTTCCTGACGGTGCAATTCCTGGCGTTCACGGTCAGGGGAAATTAGGACTGAGGGCAGACTGGGTGTGAGGATGTAAAGTAAAATGAAATAAGTATAAGATGTGTGTTCACTGACCAAGTGTTTATTTGGTCAGCTATGGTGACCTGCTGTCCCTTTTACTAATGGACAGGTGTAAAAAATTTGTACAAGTACAAGTGTGGGTTTGGGTGATAAAGTACAAATGTGTAAGTTACAAGGAGATCTGAACACACTCTATTCTCACCTGGTTGTGCTGGAGCTGGAACCGGAGATGCAGAGCCGACGGCCACGAATAGACATTGGGCTTTCCTGGGTCTACCTTTTAAGGTCTCCCGAGCTGCTGACTTGGCGTTTCGTCACTGTTGCTGTTCTAGATTCCGGCGATAGTGTATTTGTTTATAAGTGATGTAAGCTTGGCTGACAGCTAGATCGCTGCGCCTGCCTGTGTTAAGGAAGTGTATGAGGCTTGCAGCCTGTAAGGGGTAGTTTATAGGTGAAATATGAAGGGGTGTGTTGGCGTTGCAGGTCCTAGGGTCGTCCCGACCCTTGGGCTGAACATTATCTCGTGTACAAGCCCTTTCTTCTATTTTCAATATAGTTCATTATTTTAAGTAATTTCACACCCTTGACTTTTATTTATAGAATTAAGTTCCTCCTCTGATTTCGTTTCGGTCTTGGCTCCGTGCTGTAACGAAGTCACGACCTCTCACCTCTGGGGTTTCTATTATTATATTTCATGATATTTTGTATTTCTTTTGGATATTGCCTTATGCAATTTTATCATTTTGTGTTTAATTTAGGGAAAAGTTATGCAATATTGGGCCCAGCGGTAATTTAAACTTGATCCCCTTTCCCCGTTTTCTACATTTGACTTACCCCCCACCCCTCCCTTTTCCCACTGCGTTTATCTCTGCTAATCTGCCGCGTAATTTTGTTATTAATGCACAACCTTTAACGGTGCAGCTTCACAAACTTAAGTTACTACCATATTTCATATTTTTTCTTCACATATTTTTCTCTTTATATTTATTTTCCATTCTTTACGGCAATATCTGGCCTCTCCCCATTGGCGCTCCATGATAAAAAATCCTGTACAATTCCTGTGAATTTATATCAGTTTGAAAGTATGCCATTGTTGAACTTTATTTTAATTCATTGTTTAGCATTTGAACCCCTTAGGTATCGATTTCAATTATTTACCTATTATTTGTGGCATGGCAGTAGATCTTATATCTCCATGAAGGCCTCGCACATTGGTGCACATGAAATGGCAAGAGTGCGTAGTGGAAGATGCGGGCGATATGACAAACGTTAGCAGAGGTTCCAGGACGAACATGCATTCTTACGAAATAATACAATTCATACGAAACACCTCTCCAAATCAAGTTGGGTAGGAGGGAAGAACACAAGGGAAGTTGGAATAATGTACGGCGGACAATAATAGTATAGTATAACACAAAAATGTAAACACATGACAAAATATCTATTAAAACAAAAAAGGTACGAGAAAACTCAATGTAATCTAAGGTACTATGTGGCGTACGATGCAGTGAAATGGGCAGTGTGTAGAAATGTAAAACAGGAGAAAGGAAACTGATAAAATTAGACACGGTAAAGAACCGTAAATATACATGGACAACCGCAAAAGTAGTTGCTAAGCTTCCATACAAAAGCAGCCTAATAGGAGAGAAGATGACGTTATGAAAAGGTAGAAGGGTACTCCCACATCCACAGCCGAAGGGCTTAGCTCCAACGCAAATTTGAACGAAATAACGTACGCTTAGAGATCACTGGAATACGAATGCAAATTGATATACAAAACAAAACAGAGAAGAATTTTACTAATGTATTTCCAGATAGAAGACAAATTCACATACGAGGCAGGATGACGACAAACATATAGCACGTCGACACTAGTATATCGAACAAACGGAGACAATTGAATGCCGAAGAAGCGAGTTTGTAGCAGCAGAGAGATAGAAAGGAAAGAAACAGGGGGGAGGTGGAGGTGAATCATTACAAAAGGGGCCAGGTAAACAAAAGAGTGTCATACGGCAAAACGTATACACTATAATAAAATGAAATTAGAAATACATAGGAGACTTCCAGATAATTTTAAATGGTACAGAAAATTTGGCACTGTTTCTGCACAAAGAATGTATCATGATGGTTAGACGTCTACACAATGGGACTAGTTAACAGGAGCACGCCTTATCCCGCCGGATATGTAAGAGAGTTTCACGTGATCATTGCTAAGCCAGCAAGGGAGAAGCGACATAACCCAAATATGTACGAGCGTATAATGCAAGCAGGAGCGTAGTGTGCTACATAGCTCCGAGGACCCCACATTTCGATATATAGCTCGCACACAGGCACAGAATGACACCCGAAGTATGGGGAGGGAAAATGACATAAATTGCAGCATAAAGAACACAGGGAAGAGAGTATACCCCGCAGAAAAAAAACTTGCGATGCATACCATAAGAAAGGCAGAAAAGCACACAGAACTCGCCTCTTCCGCAGATCAATAGTGTCATTCAAAAAGAGAAAAACTTCCGAATAAAATACGCGCACGACTAAAATGGAAATGGACATTTGCTGTGAATTAAGCTGTACATTCTCGGGAGTGAAATTTAAGGGTGGCAAGGGATAAAGCCTCCCACGCGGTAAGAGGACGAGTGGCACGCGTGTAAGTTACATCATAGCGCAAGGAAGACTAGATTTAAGAATCGAGCGTCATGGCTTCCTTGGTCACGTCCACTTCCATAATTCTCACCAACGAAGAACGACAAAAGCAAACGAAAGAGCCAATAATGGAGAGGCTTTACTAAAACAAGCTTAATTTTTTGATCACGTGCGGAGTAGTCATTTTCAAGGGAAGAAAATTAAAATAGATTCAAAATATAGACTTTGGAGAATTGTGAATGGTTCACGTTGTTGTAGTAACGTTTCATGGTTTGTAAAGATTATATGCAGCAGTTTTTGTTATAAGAAGGAACAGTTGAGTTTAGCTGTGTGTGTATGAAAAGTTTATGAAAATGAATAGATTCTATAAACGATTCTTACAAAACACTGATATTATTAATGAGTTAGAGGACAATTTACCAGAAGACCTAGAAATTGTAAGTGAAGATGAGGTAGATGCTACTGTGAATGTTAGACGTTCGTTAGAATCAAATAATGATGAAGTTACTAGAAATAGAGTTCGAAGTTCTGGGGAAATACATCACAAGATCGGGAAGAGCTCATCTTTCAGAAGTTGAGAAGCAATCTAAACGGTGTTTCGCTAATGTTATTCACCTTTCACAGATATGCTTCAATCGTTTTATAAGTTCATCATGTCTGAAATTGTTAAATGCATACTGAAACATTCTAATGAGGAGGAGGCACGAAAAGGTAGTACTTCCATAAATGGCAATGCACTTGATGCTTTCATTGGCTTATTGATATTGATGGGTATATATAAATATTGTGGTATTTCATTGAAGAACTTTGGGTCAAATTTGTTCGGTAAAGGAGTATATCAGGCGCTAATGAGCAGAACCAGAAAGTATCAAATACTTTCTATTCTGAGCTTCGATGACAAGGGCACAAGACAGGAAAGACGTAACACTGAATAGTACGCCCTTCTCAGAGATGTTTTTGAAAGGCTAAGTGAAACATTTCCAAAATACTTGAGATGAGGCCCCCATCTGTGCACGTTAATCGGAAATGAATTGGATGACCCGGCGAAAACATTGCTATTCACGCCTATATACCAAGAACATAGTTGTAAAAAGATCATTTGGATCTAGGTCCAGTTCGACCATAAAAAGAAATAAGCCGGAGGATACGAGATCTCGAATAGTCTCAGGGGGTAATGAAAGGGATAAGGGTGCATATGAATAGATCAACTCCTTATATCCGAATCAAGTAAACCCTAAACATAAAACAAAGATCAATAAAATCAGAAGGAAAGGATTCTAAAAAACAAATGTCCATTTATTGGGCAGCTCATAAACCAACAAGCTATCCTGCTTCCGAGATTGAAACTAAATCAATACTTGCTGTGGGTTGAGCAAAAATTTCATAAATATCTCAAATGTCATCCTTGATTAATGGGCCTATAAATCTCCTCAGTCCTCATCTTAACTATAAAAATTAGGATATACTCGAAGTAAAGAATTAAATTTAAATACAATTTAAACACTGTCTCATTTGACTGGCACAATTTAATGAACACCCTGAATGTCCGTCAGGTGGTGTTCCAGATCATAAATAAAATCAATCAGCACTTGATTCCATCAAATAAATAAATACATTGAATCGCTTTAAATAACAAGTAGTTCCGTGACGAACTAAAGAGCCTACTTTTCCTAAAATTTAAGATTCATGCCAATCTATACAGACATATCTAGAATAATGACGAAATCAAGTTGGTAATACTAAAAGTTCTAAGTATTGCAGTTTGAAATACACCTGAAATAGTGTAGTCTAATAGAGTAACTTAGTACAGTTGGCAGCCCTGGTGACTCTGAATATATTCTTAGTTTCATCTCTTAAGGTATAGAATGCATATACAAAATTTGGTTGAAGACTAATGGATAGTATGGACGTTAGATGCTGTTTGATATAGGATTTATCAGTGCGCGTAAAATCATATTTGGATCAATGTTATTTATGAGATGCTCAGAATTAATCTGAAATATTACGATAAATTATAGTGCAAATTTTGAATAAAATCCATTTGTTAGTAAAGAAGTTACATGTAATTAAAAATTGAAACTATTAGAAATCTTAATATCATGTTGGCAGCACTGAGGTATATTAGTTACTCCAAATTTATTTATAATGCCAGGTACTATACGTGTGCAACGTTTAGAGCTGATGGCTTGCGTACTTTCTGATATATTGATATTAGGATTAAACAGAGAGAGCATTTATTAACAGTTGGCAGCCCTGCTAGTTCTTACGAATAGGCCTAGTTATAACTGTTATGGTACACAAAGAACATACGAAATTTGGTTGAACTCCATTTGTTAGTATATAAGTTATATGCATTTAAAAACTGGACATATCAGCAGGCTTAGAATCGTGTTGGCAGCACTGATGTATATAAGTTACACCAAACTAAGGCATAATGTCAGGTACTATATGAATGCAAAGCTTGGAGCTGTTGGCTTGCATACTTTCTGATACATTGCTATTAGGGTAAAATCATAGACAGAGCATTTATTAACAGTTGGCAGCCCTGGTGACTCTTTAGAATACGCAAAGTCATATCCGTTGTAGTACACACAGTACATACGAAATTTGGTTGAAATCCAATCGATAGTATATTAGTTACATGCATTTAGAAAATGGACCTAGGCAGGCATTGAATCATGTTGGCAACACTGGCATGTATGGACTTCTGAAAATTTATCTGGAATGTTATTATATATATATGTGTGCCAATTTTGGAATACTTCGCATGCATAACATCTGAGATATATAACATAGAACTCAAATTTCAATTGCGATTTTTCAGCAGTTGGTAGCACTGACATCAATTTCAAATATGGCCGTGAGATATTCAGGCATATATCTTTACTCTTATTAAATTTGGTTTCATTGGCTGCGGCCGTTTAGTTGTTGATAGAAGGGACACACACACAGACCGACAGAAGGACAGACAGACACACATTTTCCTGGATCGATCTCATAAGTCTATTTTCCCCCCCAATTTTTGCAAAATGAGAAAAGTAGGCTAAACATTATACTGATCTCCGTTATATATGAAATGCTTAATTATTTAAACAAATGAATATTTTATTTTTCACAATTATTATTTGATCGTCCAAACTTGTCCTTATTTGACCATCACTTGACTGCTCAAACTAGTCCTTACTTAACTATCATTGAATGTTCCATTTGTAGCCTATTTTCATTCATGTATGTGTGTGTGTCCTCCCATTAATTTCTTCGAAACGGCTGAGCGATTTCAATGAAACTCGTTAAGGTCATAGCACCATTTCGGCCCTTCAAATTTTATTACGTCTCACAAATCCAAAATTGCGACTGTGCAAAATATTTCACGGGCATTCTATATCTCCGAACCTATAACCGATATCACTTTGAAATTTTGTACGGTGATAAAGGGTAAAATAGAAGTTCAGCTATGAGACTTTCAAAAACCTGTTAACTGCAAAACGAACATGGTGGCCAAGCGGAAGTTGAAACATAGGCTTTTCCCGCGATTTAACCATCCAAACGCAATGAAACTTGGTACAGCAAATGTTTAAATACATTGCAATGCACTGGCATCTAATTTAGTTCCATTTTTTACATAACCTCAAGATGGCGGCTGTGCGAAATTTTGAAATTAAGTTTTTATTTCCTGTGTATTAATCATGCGATCGAAGTGAAAGTTTGAATAATGAACCTACGCAATAATTTTCATTTAGTGGTACATAACTCTATGGCCTATACACATAACAATCCAACATGGTGACCATCCGAAATATTTAGACGGTTCTCGATATCTACGAATCTATTAGAGCAATCAAATTGAAATGTTTTACGTTCATAGAGGCTATGAACATGAGTTCACCTATGGGTCTTTCAATAACCTGGTGAGCACAAATCCAACATGGTGGCGACGCGGGAAAATATGGAATCTGAGCCGATTGGAAATCTGCTCTTTGATTGCAACTTAAACGTCAGCCCCCTCCGTGCCCCGTCGGGCCTCCTTCATGCCTCGTCGGCCGCCTTCGTATTCCGTCGGCCTACTTCGTCATCTGGATCCAGCTCAGGACCCACTTGTCACTACTTGTGACTAGCCAAAAATTAACAAAAGAAGAAATAAAGAAACTTAAATGCTACATTCCCATATGTTGACCCAAATATTCCCTTGTGTGTGTATCAAGAATTTACAATTTAGAGAATCATTATTGCTGAATTCGGACTTTTAATATGAACCTAACTGTACCGCAATATCTGCGCGTGATGAAATTAACAATCTTAATCTGCATATCCAATAGGATTTGGCCACATATATTAGGTTATGTGTTGCCAACTGAAAACTGGTTGTGAAGTTGGTTTGATCATTTGGAAATCATGAAAGTTTTGGTTGAACTGTAGGCAATTGGTGAGAGCGCTGTACTATCTTCAACTGTTTATGTTTCGTCTTGCCGCCGCTGGGTGCTCAGAGCAGCATTCAGTGACTGGTGCGCGTTGAAGTCTTTGATTGTCGTAAAAAAACAAGCGACACAAGTAAGTGATTATTATACAATGAGAGATTCAACTGGTAGGAAGTGTGCGGGGCCAAGCCTCGGAGGCCCTAGCCTCATTGCAGGATGAATAAGGTGAAACTGAATGGGAATACTTATTGAACTCTCGTTATAATATGCATTCTCAACTAAAAGTTTGGAGGACATAATATAATTGGAACTTAATTTAGTTTTGATGAGGCCATTGTGGCGTGGTGCCACTCTGCGCTTTTAAAAGAACTTTTAGCTTTGATATGGCTTGGTGATCGAGCATGTTCCTGCTCGGCAAATTTAATTTGAATACTGCGTGATTTTGAATTTTCTTATTAATTGACATGGGCCCATGATTTTATTATTAGTCCAGAGTTTGTTATAGTTGCAAGCCATTTAAAATACAGGAAATAGCGCCAGCCTAAATACAGGGACAAATTTCATTTTATTATCACTTGATATGTGAATTTATTTTCTGCCCCAATTAGATAATTCAAAGAAATGAAAGATTTAAATAATTGTAATCTGTATAAGCTAGGATCTTGGAGTGGGTGATAGATTATGTTAACTTGGCAAACAGTCATTTGTTTAGGTTGTCGATCTTAAGGAAATGCGTAGTACCCAAGTTATGGTTTTAATGGTTATGTCTTAATAAGACGCTGTGATGTAACAAGAAATTGCTATGAAGAAATTTGGACAAAACCAAGGACAGCCAAGGACAGATATATTGGAAAGTTTGTCATGAACTCTTGAAATTGGTAAAACGCAACATGAGCTATGTTGCCAGATCTATGCTAGGTCATTGTTGCCCTCCATTTGTATTTTATTTCATAGGAGTGCATTTAATTGCTCCCTCCCTCTAGCCTACGGGCATGTAATTCACAAATCCTTTTCAGAATATATTTTGTTCTCCTTTTAATTTTGAAATCATTATTTTATATATGCAGAATAGTACTTGGCTAGGCGATCGGTAGACCACATTGGACTTTGAGTTCAAATTAACGGATAGGTGAACGGATGTATTCCGAAAGTCCCCTTCCTCCCCCTTTTTCGATAGCAGCGACATCCAAATCGGGATAGGGGCGATGTGACTCCTGTTCGGTAGCCGATCTCTCTCATTGGGAGGTTAGTTATCGAATAGGGGGCACAGAATCGTTATACGCATGCCGACGGGAGCAATCGAAAGGTATGTGGTATAGATGGAGGTTTACGCTGGTAAGGACAACAGACCTACGGCGGAACGTGGAACACTTGAACTTAAGAAAATACTTGTTGATCCAACACGTAACACAGGTTCTAATGTACCACTGACCGATTTTATTGGCGGATATACTCTACAACGACGTTATATTGACATTGGTCAGACACGTAAGTCCAATAGAAAGGAAATTCCAGGAGTACTATAGACAACCAGTGGAAGAGAACTCTACTCATCTAACTTCGCTTTCACTTCAAATGGGAAGCCTCCAATAACTGTTATTTCCTATATTACCAAGGACAAGCCAAAGAAATATCTACTTAGCACAATGATGCTGGGATAAAAACAGACACACCAAGGAAAAAGGCACACAGAAATGTGTACTAAAATTCTACAAAAGTAGGCGTGGATAAGCTTAACAAAATGGCCAGGGCGTACAGCACCAAACACGGCACCAGGAGATGGCAACTTTCAGTATTTTACACACTAATAGAAACTGCAGCTGTAACCTCCTACACTTTATTCACACAGTGTAAGGCGACCTACAACAAGGATAAGACAACACCAGAAAAGTGTATCTTCAACACTTAGGTGTTCAATTGGTGAAGCCTTGTGGTAAGAACTGCATTTCTTAGTGACTCATGCTATAGAAAAGTACCTGGAAAGAAATTGCAGAGATAAAGAAACGAAACTAAACTTGAGCCGGCGAAAAGAGTTAGATCAGAATGCTGGAGACAAAGAAGAATGTTACCAAAACTAACATTGATTGTGGAAACTGTGGGAGAAATCTTTGCAAAGGCCATGCTGAAACTGAAGTTCAGTGCGGTGAAGCATCATGTTCTACGGCTTTGCATGATGACATGCATTGAATTGAGACTACAAAATGTGTTGCAAAAAGTTGTTTAAGGATATTCAAAAGAAAGTCAATGATTTTGATGTACATTCAGAAGTTAAAATTAAGTGTAATAGGGGACCTGTGCGAGAAATCTCGCATGCTCATTAACCAACCACCCGCCCGTCTTTACTGTTATGCGGGCTTCTATAAATATGATTATTTGCTTAAATGCACTTTTCACAATTTGTGGATATTTATAAAAACGGAGTGCGATTCGCAACTGTTGCGGGCAATTCTGTTTGAATATTCTTTTCAATTCCCAATGGGTTGTGTGCGCCCCATGTGTACAGACTACCTACCCGGCTCTAGTGTTATGTGGGCTGGACGCGACACAGTTCTGCTAGGGGCTATCATCTTGTTTATTTAAATAAGAAAAAATCCAATGACGTTTCAAGAAATGCAAGATTGTTCCTGTACTATTGAGACTATTTGGAAGATTATGGCATAAAACGCACCTTCTAACTCCTTCTGGTTCAGATGCTTGTGTCTTTTGTCGCAAGAAACTCAGCGTATTATATTACAGATTACACTAATTTCATTGAATATATCAATGTCATTAACAATTGAAATCGTATTAAGTGAATGACATAGGTAGGCAAATTTTGCCCTGCTTGGTACTCCATGTGACCAAAAGAGGAAGGTCCTTGTAGGGTTGATATAGTTACCCTATATACTACATGACTGGGTCTTCAAGGCCTTAGACTGTGAATTGGGAGGTGTCTTTTCAGAGAAATACATTTCCAAAAAAAAGTTGCTTCGCATGTACGACATGAGAAGCCTCAATGGCCACTATGGATTAACATATGCTTCTTTAGAATATTGCTTTTGATCGCTATGGATCAATATGTGTTTCTTCAAATTGCCTTTCATAGAAAATGTTGCTTCACATGTACCACAGGAATGTGTCTTGAGACCACTATGGACCAACATGTGGGCCTTCAGATGATATTTCAGAGTAAATTTTGCTCCGCATAAAGTACAAGGGTGAGGCTTTAGACCACTATGAATCAACATGTGTTTCTTCAAATCACCTTTCTGAGTAAATTTTGCTTGACATGTACCACACGAATGTGGCTTATGACCACTATGGACCAACATGTGGGTCTTTAAAATACCTTTCAGAGTAAATGTTGCTCCGCATAAGGTACAAGGATGTGGCCTTAGACCACTATGGATTAACATGTGTTTCTTCAAAACACCTTTCTGAGTAAATTTTGCTTTACATGTACCACACGAATGTGGCTTAAGATCTTTATGGACCAACATATGGGTTTTTAAAGTACCTTTGAGAGTAAATTTTGCCTCGCATAAGGTACAAGCATGTGGCTTAAGTCCACTATGGATTAACTTGTGTTTATTTAAATTACTCTTCTGTCTAAACTTTGCTCCGCATGTACTACATAAATGTGGCCAAAGGCCACTATGGATCAATATATGGCTCTTCAAATAACATTTCCGCGCAAAATTTGCTCCGCAAGTGTCGCATATATATGGCATGATACCGCTATGAGTTGACATTTGTCTTTTCTTACCATATTGATTGAGTGGGTCTCCGCTTCTTAGTGTGTTCTCCCATCTGTGAAACATAGGTTCTTTCTGTATAGGAATGCAAGTACTAGCTAAGTAGCCAGTAACATTATAATATTGAAAATCACATTGCACAAACAGTTCCGGATATATATACAATAACCTTCTGTATCTAAAATATTCTATAATTCCGGCCGCGGTGGCCGAGAGCGCTAAGGCGCTACCTCGTGCCTCGCTGGCATCGGGAGAGCGTGGGTTCGATTCCCACCTCGGCCGTCCTGAAAATGGTTTTTGTGGTTTCCCATTTTCATCACCAGGCAAATGCCGGGACGGTTCCTTTCAATAGGTCCACGGCCGATATCCTTCCAATATCCCTTCCCTGACCCGTCCTGAAAAGAAAAGTACATGGCCATTGGCTGCATTAATTTAAAAAATCTTCAATTATACAATTTCATTACACACTTACTCGTAGACATCGATTTAAAAGCCTAAATATAATAAATCTGATGATGATCGAAACTAATCTTTTTAATATCATGTCATTTGCTTCAGGTTTAGGGAATAACACCCTTTACATTTTAGGTAAAATCGTGTTGACCAACTGAATAGCATTTAATGTAGCTATGTTAGATGATTAAGAGAAACAGAATACTACCTTTGGGATCAGGAGATCTAACTTATTAAAATTCAACTAGTGTAATTTCAGCATCTGGATTACTATGCAAGTTTTCCTCAAATACACGGAACTGAGCTCCTATCTACTCTTCAATAATATGATGATCGTAGAACCAATAGATATTCTACAGACAATACTGTTTTAAATGACAGAGATTTTGGATTAACCATTCCTGCGAATGAACGTGTAAATCCTTCTCCATCTCAAAAAGAAGCGAGTCCTCACAGTGAACAATTACTGTCATCGTTTTTGATTAACCAACGTATTTGAGACATATACGTCCTAAGAAATTGATTGTTTGATGTATCGATTAACGTATTATAACATGTTTGAAACCAATGCAGATGTGCTCTACAATATCTCTACTGCTAATGTGTGCATGTTAGTGCAATCAACAATGCATACAAGAACATGCTATCCTTTCTTGAATGCGCACCTTTTCCACATGATCGGAGTGCTCATTTCAGAAACGTGTATCCCGACTCTTCTGTTGCGTGATTAAATTGAAAAGATTATTTCGAATCTCATAGGCATAAAGAAAACTATTACAGTTACAATTTTGAGACAACAATCAAATTTACTAAGTTTTAACTGTGTTTATACATTTAGGGACACTGATGTCCCTATACGCGGTGAAGGTAATGAATTGGATTTCTCATAGCAATATGTATTCTTGGTATTTATTTGGCCTGATACTTGATAAATTGGAAGTATTGTAGGGATACTTGTCTCTTATCATTTTGTACAACTATGATGAGAAAATATCGCGTGTTCGAAGCCCAGGAGGAAGAGATTTTGCAGTATCTCGATGCCTGAAACAGAGATGATGTAGGTAACCATGTTCTGGAAGAAGACATGAATGAATGGGAATACTAGCATTATCATTGATGATGGTCAGATGTTTCCAGAAGCCTCATTGGCCGATTATTAGGCAGAAAATGATCGTGCCGTAATTGTGACCTCGCAGAAGAAGAAGAAGAGAAGTATGCCAACTGCACTAGTTGCTCCTAAACATAAGATGACAATATTGAATGACAGTGAACGAGGTGTTGAATATTCTGATAATTCGTGTGGTGAAAACAGCAATGTTTGTGCGACATGTAACGTCCATTTCTGTTACACTGCTTTCTAAAGTTCCACACTGCCTAATTGAAAATTCCTCGACCCAGACAGGAATCGAATCTCAGACCTTTGCGTGTGGAGCCCATCAACACCTAGCCACCGAGTTGAACATGTACTTGTCATTTGTGATACACAAATGAAAGGAACTGTACTCTTAAGTTTTCTAGCACCCAGAATTTAGATATGAAAAACTTTCCCTTGTCGCATATAGGGACAAAAATATGTCCCAAATTTGAAAGAACCGACAACTGCATTCGAATAAAATATATTAATTTGAAATTTGAATTCTTGAATTTCAGTCAACATAAATTTAGGAAAATAATGCTAAAATTGACATTTCCAAAGCCCGTTTCCTTGCATGCGTCAATGGGTTCAATAATTAATGACATATAGTGACGCACGCATAACTCGCATTTATACACAACAATTGTCAATAGAGGTCAAACACTGGTATTTCCTTATATTCGGCACCAGAATTAATTCTGATCATTACAACAGACCACACTTAAAGTACTATGTGGTCTTTTCTTTACGGTCCAGGTAAATCAATCATTTCTACTCAATCAGTGTAGCCCTATAAAGTGCTTTCCATTCCTGAGTGCGGTATTCAATAGTGAAGTATGTAGGTTGTATATTCCAAGTAGGCAATATGGCTACTATATAGGGAATAAAATGCGAATTAATTTGTGTCACTTGAAGGAAGAAACACACCTCTAGTAATTTGTGATGTCCTCGAACAGCCGTCTCTTTTCAAACGTAATCTGTCAGTGAATCACGTTACAGGGAAATCATGTAAATAACAACCTTCCACTGCATTAAGTGTGAGAAATGAATAATGAATGTTCATACTTGAGATATAAAGCTTAAGTACACGTTGATTTAGTAAAACTACGTTAACGAAATTTAGAAAACTGGTATATACTCTTTTGTCGTGTTTTATATCGATATCTAGGCTATATCAGCATATCAACGTGTAACGCCCGAAAATAGGCAAATGTGTTTAAGCAATGGAACATTTCAATAGCCATTATCTGCAGTCTTGCATTTTATGCATGTGCCTTGGAGTGATGTGATGAGAGATTAATTGTTGTGATTATGTTTCTAATGATTGATAGTTTGACCTGGTATATTTGTGAGGACGAGATCGACTGGAGTTGTTCACATCCCGATTTTTGGGTTTTAACGTACCATAATATAATCTTTCATTTATAGGGTTATGTTTTGAAATTTATCCCCCGCGGTGGTAATGTAATTTTACGTTAACTCATGTCCATTGAGCAAAATGGTAAACAGTAGAGTTAGCCAAAGGAGAGTCAGCGAAACAGCCGCGACACATTCCACCCTCATCGGCTTTATAAACTACACAATGACATCAGTTGCTACTTGGCTAGAATTTGTGTTAGAGAGAAAATACTATAGTGCCATTTTGTTAAGTTGTACTATGTTAAGATATTTCTAGGAAGCTGTGGTTGATAAACGTTTATACTATGCCAACAAAATGGAAGGGCAAAACGATTTGAGAAATTGGACTTAATATTTTAAAGCCAACATACATTACGGAATGTTAAGTTCATATATTACTATTATTTTAAAGTAGTTGTTTTACCTTAAGCTACAAAATGAATCTCACTCAAAACTTCGTGGCATTAATACGTCTTTCAATAAAAATATTCTTTTAGGATGCCCTGAATAATAATAATGAATTAATAACTTTTAATTATAGTGTGGAATTGCGTGACATTCATATAGAAGCTGAAAATTTAGCACCCGCATTAAAAAGGAAAAGCCTAAACATTGCTATAAAGATGGAAAATACAAGGAAAACGGTGTAATTCAGCACAAAACAAGAACCAAATTTTGAAAGAAAAAAAGATTAAAAAGTTACGACTTGACTTTTCAAAATCTTAAACCTTGCTTCCGATAGAAACATGTGTGTGCTTCATGGAAATATGTATATAATTGTTGTAAACGATCTAAGGCAGGCACGGTTGTAATAATAACATCGTTATTGTGTTGGCTCCTTAAGCTGTATGTTCACTCTTGAATCAAAAGTTTTTAAGAGCGCTAAAATACTTCATGCGTTAGCTACGTATAACATAATTTATATATCTATGATACATAGTTAATATATATATATATTCATTATTCAATTTAAGAACATAACTGAACCAAGTATTCCTATAACCAATGTTTCCTAGATAATGGCTATTGAAATGTTCCATCGCTTAAAAAAATGCCTATTTTCAGGCGTTTCACATTGATATGCTGATATAGCCTACAAGGCAAAAAGTTATATTGAAATAAAACACGACAAAACAGTAGAAACCAGTTTTCTTAATATAGTTAACGTAGTTTTACTCAAGTCCTCAACCACATTGTGGTTTTGACTCTGGTGAGAAGCAAATCCACGTTACGTCACTGAGTACATTCGGAGACAAGGTAAAATACTCGAAGAGTCGATATTACTTTACGGAAATTTATTATCAGATGACACAGACTTCAAACTGTAGAATATTCTCAAGGTTTAAATTAATAAAGAATGTAATAATCAGAAAAGTACAACAATCGGTTCCAACTCGACCAGCCTGGGATTCACAAAATTCTACATTATTTTTACATCGCATTATCTGACGTCGTTATTTGAGAGTAATTACTGATTTACTAGCTAATTAAACGACCAATATCCGTATCCTTAAATTAGAGCGACCGTTCCAAATGACTAAAGACATCTACAATAAGAAGATGCTGAGAATAGGAACCAAACTAAGGCATTACAGCACTCTAATCAGACCAGAAGGTTTATATGCTTCGGAGACCCTTTGTAGGATTCCAACAGGACAAGTCAATCAGCTACTTAAAACAGAACGTAGACTACTACGGAAGATCTTGGGCAACAGATGGGTTGACGGAAATGTTCGACTGAAATCAAATAAAGAAGTATACAGCAAGATGGAACAGATAACAACAACAATTAGAAAGCGAAGATTGCTGTTTTATGGCCACATGTTCCGTATGAATAATGGCCGGCTCACAAAGAAAATGTGGAATCTTCTTAAACCGAAGATCTACAAGTTGAAATGGTTCCAAGAGTGTGAGTAAGATATGAGACGGATGGGCATTACGGAGGATCAAATCAAAGATAGGAATACTTTGAGAAGGATGGAGAAAAGCTATCAGGGTTTTAGGGTGGAGGCAGAAACCAGAAAACGGAGAGGTCCATTAACAGAGGAGCGGAAGAATAATCTGATAGATGGGCTTAGGAGATACTGGCATGATGTCAAAGCCGGGAGATGACCAAGACGCAAACACTGAAATGAGAGTGGTTGTTAACACGCAGTCCATAGAGGCTCAAGTCGACGGTAAAAAGCGCCTAAAATACTGTACAGCCGTAGGATCGGGTGTCCAAAATATTTGGTATATCGCAATCTGAAAGGTTTCATTTCGAATAATACTAGTTTCAACTTGCTCTTCCGTTATATGTGAAATTTATTGAGACAAATGTGCAGGTTTGATTCGTAATGAGACCGTCTCTCAGGTCCTAGAATCCACCAGCCACCACCACCACCACCTTATGCACTATGTATTTACGTGTCATTCCATTTCGCCTTGTTTGGTTTGGTGAGCTTCATGTTTTTATTTCAGGTAAAGATACAATTCAATTTCTTAAATTTAGACACCTTGTTTCTCTTTGGGTTCTCATTAATCTGAAAGTTCATTTATTTTATTTACATGTTGCTCACCTACCATTAATGTAAATTCTCCCTTTATAATTTTTAATTTGTTCTTCCTTACAGGCTGATATTCATTAGTTTGTTTCTAATGATCAACATTTTAAGATTTAAAAAGAATATATATATGAAGATGAATCTTTCCTCATAGTTTGATAGTCCCGTATACTGAACCCAAAAATTTCTTCGCAAAAGTTAACTTTCATCATTTATGAATGGATTATTGTAGAAATGTAGAGGCAGTTAGAAGAATTGCTAACGTCAAGAATCAATGAATGGAGTCCACAGGTATTCTGTATTACAATTATAAAACGGCAAGAAAATATAATTCTTAGCCTACTTTTCACATTTTGTAAAAATGCGGAAAAAGTAGACTTATGAGATCAATCCGGGAAAATGTGTGTCGGTCTGTCCTTCTGTTTGTCTGTCTGTGTGTGTCCTCCCCCCATATCAACTTCTAAACGGCAGCAGCTATTGAAACCAAATTTGTTATGACTAAAGATGTATACCTGAATATCTCAAGGCCAAATTTGAAAATGATGGGAATGCTACCAATTGCAAAAAATCGCTATTGAAATTTTAGCTCCATGTTGGATATAATAGAAGGTATGCATTGGAGCTATTCCTATATTGGCACACTTATCAAAATGAAGAATCTGCTTTCACCGAGATCTTAGTCTGAGTGAGACTACTTGCCCTCAAGTGTTACATAATTCCCATACTAATGTATGGACACGAGGGGTGGACGTTAACCAAAACCTTGGAGAAGAAGTTGGAAGCATTTGAAATGTGGCTGTATCGTCGCATGCTTCGTATATCGTGGACCGACAAGGTGAGAAACACCGAGGTGCTGGATCGGATGGGCAAGGAGATGGAGGTGCTCTACAACATCAAGCGACAGAAGCTACAATATTTTGGCCACGTGATTCGAAATAACAAGTACCGACTCCAGCTGCTAATCATGGAAGGCAAGATTGATGGACGGCGCAGACCAGGGAGGAGGAGGATCTCCTGGCTCAAGAATTTGCGGGAGTGGTTTGAACTTGACTCAGCATCTCTGGTTCGAACGGCAACATCGAGGGAAGGGATTGCAATGATGATCGCCAATCTTCGACGCGAAGACGGTACATAAAGAAGAAGAAGAATAGATAATAATATTTCAAAAAGATGGTATATTGGCTTTCACGGCCAGCAATTCTTCTAGGTTTGTGCCGTGTCTTGTGTGGGGTTTCGCCTAGGACTACAAGCTGGCTCATCAGCGGGTTCTTGGTGACTACGCCAGGCCCCCACTGGCGTAGCGTACTGCACGCTACCTCCCTTTGTATAAAATAGAAGAGGCGCAGGTGCGCTTTAGGATGCTAGCCAACAGCTCTAGAATTCGCACACGTATAGTACCTGACATTCTAGATTAATTTGGACTGACTAATATTCGTCAATGCTGCCATCGTTGTTCTAAGCCGGCTGATTGGTCCATTTTTTAAATACATGTAACTTCTACACTGAAAAAATCATATAATCCAAAATTGGCACAACAATAGATCATAATATTTCTGAGCAACACATGCATGACATTGTTGCCAACATGATTTTACGCGCGCTGATAGATCCAAAGTCTATCAAGTCTATTGGACTTCAACCAAAGTTTGCATGTGCATTCTGTGCCTTAATACATGGGACTGAGAATATATTCAGTCACCAGGGCTGCCAACTGTAGTGCTCTATTAGGCTACACTAAGTCAGCTATATTTCGAACTAATTAAAAATTTCGGTATTACCAACTTAATTTCATCATTATTGTACAGTAGATAGGTCCACATAGATTAATCATGGGCACGAATCTTAAATTTTAAGAAAAGTAGGCTCCTTAGTTCTGGACGGAACTTCTTGTTACATTTTTTTAAAATACACAGTCCACTGTCGGTATTCGCACGTCAAAGCTTGAAGACGAGGGTGAGTTATTATTGTCACGAGAGGGATTGACTCACCGGCACAACAAAAAGAAACAGTTCCAGGTAAAGGCACAAGTGAAGTCAAAGAAAGTACCGCTATGGAAACGGGAGGGAGAGGAGAGTCGGCTCAAGATCACAGGCACGTGCTGAACACAGCTTTCGCGCGTGACAACGGATAAGAAGGAAGAGACCACCGGATTAATTCAACCAATAAGAAAATTAATAAATGCAATTATCAACAATGCAAGATATAACTATACACAGAAATTAAGTGGAAGAAGTAAAGACATGGTTCATTAGAAGAAATTATAAGGAATATTTTTGCATTTTTGTTTATAAGAAGAGAGGGTTTACTTGGTCAGCAAAATTATTCTACAATAATGCGCAGTGAATTTTACCGCGAGAAGATGAGGACGCTATCGAGATGATTTGAGAGAGTGCTGATCTTTTCGAAGTCGTTCGAGGATATAGACGTAGACTTGAGCTCCTGAAAGTTACGAGTGCGCGTGAATTACACGGCGAGGGAAGCGAAGTATTCCGGTCTAATAAACCGAACAATACTTATACAAATTTGAGAAGTGCTACAGTGATAATCATAATAATTATTATATCGTCGGGATTCGAACTGAACATTATTCCAGTGAAGTTAAATCGACATAGCGAGAAAGAAAACTATAAATCTGCCAGATTGAAAATTTCTATAAACTGTATCTATATATTTAAAACACTAAGCTGATTTTTGTTACCGCGAGATTGAGGGAACGGTAGAACCGATTCACTTCGTAGAGCAATCTGTCGAAAGCTGTAGGCCTGTAGATTTGCAGAGTGTCTTTAAAATAAACAAATATGTTACCACATATTTTTAAATTTATAAACAAAACTGCAAAATTATTGGCTCAAGCGCATGCGCAGAATCAATCACCTTGGTTAATGACAGACATGGCGGATGTCCACCGCGTTTTAATGTAATAGTTATTTATAAGAATTATAATAAAGGAGGGGAATATTGATTATGAAGTTTCCACGATATAAACAGGAATAGAATATTATAAAAAACGAGAAATGCAGTAGAACTTATACGGACTGTTGAGAGTGAATGTTGTTTAAGTAACTTAATATTGCACTCTTTCACCAGTGATTCGGTAGCTCAGACGGCAGCGTTCAAACCTCTTAATTTATGAATCGCGCAATGGAAGCAGTTCGAATCCCACCTCCGTCTCATATTTTTATTTCCTAATTATTCTTTCTGGCTATTGGTAATACATTGTCTTAACATATTTTACTTTTATTATTCCCATAAAGTAAGGAATTCTCCACGATTTACACTGTCATATACTTTTAAATTATTAAATAAAAGATGGCCACAATCGCTTTCGCCATGAGAGACAATTGACGAACATAATTCATTTGTTGGACTCAGACATCGTGGTCACTCAGCCCCGTCTACTTTGGTGTGTGTGTAAAATGTTCTCTGATAACCTGTGTTATTGTGGTGGCTGTAGACTACTGATGTGTGCATTCGTAATTAAAGTGGGGAATGGGAAATTGGCGACCGAGGCTTTAAGTTAGGAACTATCCCGGTATTTACCTGCAGTGGAAGTGGCAAACCACGGAAAACCACATCCCAGATTGTTGAGATGGGAATCGAACCTTGCCCTACTTAGTTTTGCCTCAAGAGTGCGCCCCGTTCCAGCCCTCAGACCAGAATTACATTTCTAGAGAAATGGCGGATAAAGGATTCACCGTATCGTAGTGTGATCTTTGTTTTTGAGAATTAAAAAGAGGGGATTGAAGAACTTCAACAGGCGTTTGAGTTCGTTTGTTGTTTAAGTAACTTAATATTGGTTTAGAAGTCTGTTGACTGGGTGGCTCAGGGGTAACATTGCGTACCCAGGAATGAATTTTGCATAGTCGAAGGAGTGTCACCTCAGACATGTATTTTTATTTCCTAATTATTCTTTCTGGCTATTGGTAATTCATTGTCTTAACATATTTAACTTTTATTATTCCCGTACAGTAAGGAATTCTCCACGATTTACATTGCCATATACTTTTAAATTATTAAATAAAAAATGGCCACAATCGCTTTCGCCATGAGAGACAATTGACGAATATAATTCATTTGATGGACTCAGACATCGTGGTCACTCATCCCCGTCTACTTTGCTGTGTGTGTGTAAAATTTTCTCTGATAACCTGTGTTATTGTGATGGCTGTAGACTACTGATGTGTGCATTTGTAATTCAAGTGGGGAATGGGGAATTGACGACCGAGGCTTTAAGTTACGAACTATCCCGGTATTTACCTGCAGTGGACGTGGCAAACCACGGAAAACCACTTCCCAGATTGTTGAGATAGGAATCTAACCTTGCTCTCCAGAGTTTTGCCTCAAGAGTGCGCCCCGTTCCAGCCCTCAGACCAGAAGTAAATTTCTTGGCAAACCAGGGATCGAACCTGGAATCCGGGGCGATAGCTCAGAATGTAGCCTTCAGATTGGGCTTCCCTGTGTTAATACGATTTTTGACAAGCACTGAACATATAGTCTAACTCTTCAACTCCCTCCATTACGGTGGCTGTCGAAGTGAGTCTATGCTCATTCCAGTAGTTGGCGAAGTATGCTCCCTTGCTTAATTTACTGTCATGGAAATGCAAAGGATTGTACCTATATCAGGTGATGGAAATTGCTTATTTAGAGCAGTTTCGTACTGTTTATTCCAAAATTCAGGACGTTATCCTGAGCCACGTTTGCAAGCAAATTGCAAAAATTGTTGCTGGCATGAATAATTATAAGGATTTTATTATTGGCGATCAGTATCATAGCATTCCCATCAGCAACAAACTTGAGAATGAAAGTATCTGAACTTCATTGTATACGTGAATATTATTGTTTATTGATTATTTGTTTAGAGTGCATAACAATGAGTCTAACCACGCTGTTGATTTTGGCAATGGAAGTATTATTTGCCATTTAATATTTGGCGGCTGCGTTGATGCAGGCCACTATAGTGTTATAGAATATGACGTTAATTTGGAGAGAAATGCTGCAATAAATATACCCATTTGACGAAAAAGAACATTAGCCACAAAAAAGTGGGAAATCGTAGAAAACTACGAAGCCACTTTTAAAATCTAATATAAAAATGCCATTTCAGAAACAATTCCAGATATTATGCCGTACAGTGTATGGTCCTTGACGAACAAATGTAAACATTGTTCTGCACTGTATTTCTGTAGCGAGAAATCTACGCTTTGTTACTTTGACCTTTGGTGTTATAATGGCAAACTTAATCTTACTAAATATAAAATATTTGACAGACTGCAACAATTTTTCACTGTAAATGATATCTCAAGGAATTTAAGAGAGAATAATCAGCAGTAGAACAAATGCTATGTCCTTGGTTTCATTTGGTGCCAATGTCACTGTGCCACATGCATACGGTCCATATTGTTTTAAAATGTATGGAATTGCACATCATCGCATTTCTTTGTTAATGTATATTCCAAATTTATAAGCGACGGTTCCTGCGGCCAGCTGTATATATTAGACTCCTCAGAATTCTTGAATTCCTTGGAATTAAGGGATTTGCTTCCACATACTCCAAACGATTGACCCATAGATATGCTCCTTAGAAATCTGAAGTTTCGTAAGGGCATCTAAATGCTACCATATTAATTATAAGAAATATGTACGAAAATTGCTTGAATTTGGAAATAATACGTGCAGTTAAAATTAGGTGGAGTGATCTAACCCTTCGACTTGATTCCATATTAATTATATGAAATATGAATGAAAATGCTTGGATTTGGAAATAAGTGCAGTTGAAAATAGGCAGAGAGGTCTAATCCTTCGACTTGATTTAACACCACCGGTTAAAACAATCATTTTCTTTTAAGAGGCAACATTTTCCGATTCGCTTGGCCCTTAAAGTTTCAATAGTGCCAAAAAATAACTGTACAAAAAACGTATATAATAAAATTCTTCAGTAAATATTTTCTTATTGGCCGTCATGTATTGACGGGTTTCAACTAGTAAGTATTAAATTCTACAACGAAAAAGAAAGTATAATTGGGAAGCGACATTATACGTCTCCAATTACAACAGTGACAACAAGAAATAATTATTGGAAAGTTCAACGAAAATCCACAAATAATAATATTCTTCAGAAATTATCAAAATGTTATGAACAATATTCGGCATGATGCGGAAAGCTCAGTTAGGGTGACATCCACAAACATTACGGAAGAAGAGGAGATGGATTGCTAATTTGCTATGATAAGGGAAACCGAGTATTTGGATGAAATGAGGATACCAGGAGTGACATATACATTCCAAAAACATCACCAAAATAAGGAAAGGGGGGAGAGAATCTTCAGAACTTCTATAATGAAGAGGGAAGCAGATGACCAACTAAGAAGAAGGAGATGTCTACTAGAGAGGAGTTGTTTGAAGAGGGGGGTTCCGCCCATATTCCAGTAGAAGGAGATTTCGATTCAGGGATCAACGTTAGGACATCACCCAGGAACAGACGGATGCAGACAGATACAGCAGAGGCGTGAACCACTTTTCAGAATCTATAGTTATTAATATTATTATTATTGTCATGTGTTGTGACATATCTATATTACGCCACGCGTGTTTAAAAGTGCGCAAATTATCTATATGTATCACTCTGTATAACGTTGTGCGACCCCTAGCCACATACTACCTAGTTCTTTCGTATTGGCTAGTATTGTTGCTTACCTTGCATTTTGTTGTGTAAGTAGTTCTGCTATTGGCTCTGCAAATATTTGAGGCGGTTTGAGCCACTCCCAAACTACGCATTTTATATTTCTGGGAGGCTTATCTCCTCTCAGGGAGACAGAAGCTTATTCAGTCTTGGACGTGCTGAGATGTAGTACGAACGTGTATATTCGGGCAGAGGCCCACCCTCATGGCGCAACAGGATGTGAGTACGGCTCAATGTATTTCTATCTAACGTAAATGTTATTGTTTATACTCGGTGTTTCTTCTTTTGCTTAATTCACTTTCATTTTCAAGATGTTGCTGTTTGCATTATAATCCTTGAACCAGATCTCCGGGACCTTACGTAATGTCATACGGCGGAGTCCATTTTTTTTGCTTTTGTTATTTACCCTCCTCATAGTTTATTCTTTTGGTTAATACCTGTAAGATTCGAAAGTATTACGTTTCTTCATCTTGGCTTATGTATATTTCCTGTCGAGCCGTGGTGCTCGTTTTTTGCGTCGGTGTCTCTTTTGTGTCACAAACGTTTCGTTTGATTGGTTGCAATCGGACCTTTGTTTGCGGACAGTATTTTTGAGGTAACGGGACTTATGTCCACGTCTCCCATTAATATGTGCCACTTTCGATTAAAGAATATATGTGACGGTGGTTAACTGGGATTTCTCCATCCCCGAAGTCATATTATTCCTTTTTTCATATGTCGCGTTGGTGCGGCATTATGTTGGAGTAAAAGCCTATTTTTTAATAGCGTGCTTTCGGATTTTACCGGTCTCTTTCGTCCCAAGTCAATTGTAATGTAATGTATCACCGTATATTTCGTTTTTCTTTAGTTTGGTTTTTCTCTTTTGATTTTCGCCGTAATACATAACTTAATGATACTCCCCCTTTCCTTCTCATTCTTCCTATCTCGGTGAGACTTTCTCCCCTTTGTTTTACTCCCCTCACTCCTCCCCCTTCCCTCCGGTATGTTTACATAACATCATGAAAAGCTTCGCGTCATGTTGCAGTTCGATTTTTGACTTTTTACAAGTTTGTCGTTTCTCTCTGCCTTTTGTAATCATCATTTTATTTTATCTTATGTTCGTACTGTACCCGATACCTAGTTTAGGCTATCGGCTACGCCAGCAGACATTAAGCTGTAGTTGAGCTTTTGGAAAGAATTAGGAAAAGATAGCGCACCGATCGCGTCAAGAAGAATGTCAAGATGACGTAGGAGGTCTAGAATCAAGGAGGCACTGACGTCTGTAAGAAGATGGAATTATGGATAAAGATGTGAAGCTTTATTGAGATATATTTATGGAATTATGGTAATTAAACATCTTAGAAGAGGATCTATAACATGCATTGTGAGTGGAAATAATTTTATGGAAGTCAGATAACCCTTAAGTTATTTTATAACAGAACAGCCGAGATGATCTGGGTTCGAGACTATGATCGTGACGCGAGAGCACAGTGGTGGGGGACTACACCACGTGCCTGCGCCGAGCACATAAGCAAGAAGACAGTGCCAGCAGATTCAGTTGAGCTCAGTCAGACGAGCAGGTAGGAGCAGCTCTATAGCGCAAGCGAGACGCACCGTGAAGGTCACGTAACATACAGAAACTGTCACGGCTAAGTGTAGGCGACAGTTCCTGCATCGCCGAGCAGCGAAGGCCAGGCGGGTCATTGATCCAGGCGGGCTGGCCGAGGAAGCAATCGCAGACGGCCGGGATATGTCAGAACCGCACTGCAAGTAGTTGAAGGCTTTATTTCAAGCGACATTTCGACGCAGTTTGAACATAGCTTTTACGAATAACTTTATGACTATGCTGTTCTATAATGCATTCGAAGCTACTTTAACTATTTCAATTATACGGAATGTTGTTAGCATAGGCACCGATGAACATTAGATCGTGCATTAATAAGATTTATTTCTTATGCAGTTTTCATGAATTACCAATTACAGACAACTACAGGGTGTTTCGTAATTTTGAACACTCTCAAGTAAAATTTTATTTTACAAATGTGAGACTTAGCAGTCATTTGAGATTGAACTTGCAATACTCAAACTGAACATTTAACGGAACAGTGGCGTATCTTAGAAGAGGAGTAGGGGGTCCGCTGTTTCCATGAACTTTTTCGAGAAGGAGTTGGACAATATCCGCTATGGGTAATCTGAAGTTCAACATGTCCGAGTAGACGCCGATAGAGACAAGATGGCACCGCAGAGCGATGGATTCGATTCCTGACGAGAGGAGTCCACCAGCTGATTCACTTGGGATTTCGAAGGCAATCGCCATTTCATGGATGAAATGATATTCACGCCGATCTTCCGAGAAATTCTTTATGTAGGGAAAATCGACGATCTTGGAAATTTAATTACAGCTGATTATGAAAGGTACTGTAAGAGTCATAACTACCTGATACGATTATTTTCATGAATACTGGGCACACATGTATATTTTTCTAATAGGAGTGACACGATTATTAAGACATGGTTTGAATTTAAATACTTCGAATTTGCTAGAATATGGAGTGACCATATGATATGGCAGGCATCATTATACGAAATTCTCACCATTGGTTGGCTTTATTAAGCAGATGTTTGGTCTTTTAGACATTTTTCCAGCTAGGATATTTTTCATGAATAGTTTTTTTGAGTAACGAGTATTTCGAACTCGTGATCTGCAATTGATTATCAAAAATTACTTCGTCAGTTCATTGCATACTAGCGAGTGTGTATTATTCATCAGTAGGGATTATTTCCATTGGATTGTTTGGAGATATTAAGAAGTTATTCACTTTAGTGAATGAACATCGCTTTTATATGACAACTAGAAACTTGTTGATTCCTATCTGGTACATTCACTCATATAGCCTACGAGATGGGGTCCTTCGTATTTATACGATTGTATGGTGGCTACTCATCTTACCCATCGTTCAGGGAAATATCATCCAAGTCGACGGGGCGAGGTCTTTCGTATTTATACGACTGTACGGTGGTTACACATCTTACTCGCCATTGAGGGACTCATTTTTATCATCCGAGTGTACACGAGATGTAAGTGAATCAAACAAGGAACTACTAGTCACATATCAGTCGAAATTTTGTTAAATAAAGTAACGATAAATGTCAACAGGATTGCATTTAGTAATTCTTGTTTGCCAATCCAATATTTTGTTGCTATACTCTTTTGAGAGTAATTTCAGTTTAACAGCTGTTACAGCTGATGCTTTTGATGATTTTTATAATTGTGTTTGATACCTTTGAGAAGGATTTAAAGTAATTGAATCTTGTAAGATTAATCATTAATGGTCAGATTTATTTTAAGGCAGATCAGTATTGCAGATTTTGATATGAGATTATAGCACATTGGTGTTTTTCTGTGATGTGAGTCATGAAGAATTGTAAAAGAATTTATGCTATTTGAAAGCAGATCATAAATTACTGAAGTAATATTTTTCCAATTGTTTAAGAAGTTGTCTAGATGTGATCAGATTAATTACAGTTATTGGAGATTGTGTGCGTTGATAATTTGAAGCCAGTTATATATTTTTTGTAGATCATGCAACATGGTTAAGTGGAGTTTGTGATAGGCATTTTGTGGAAGTTGCCATGTGATAGTTGCAACGTTGATAATGTATTTTGAGGCAGACATGAGGTCGTCGTACCCAGTCTAGCGTATTTGTTGAGATTCATGCTGTATGTGCTGAATATTTATGGAGTTTTGTGGAATAATTGTTGTATTCAAATGTGATATTTGAAGTATTGAAGAAATGTAATGTCGTTGTGGATAGTTTGATCCAACGTGATGTCGTGGAGGCAATAATATTTTTTGGCATGATAAATTAAATACGAGATATAACTTGGAAGTGATAAAACTGTAAGACAACGTTCTATAAACCATATTAAACAATTTGTTAGGAAATTAAACAAATAAATAAAGTTGATAATACAAGATTTTCTGCGAATAATAATTAATGAAATAATAATCTGAGATTTAAGCATATTAACGATCTGACCTAATGAAATAAAAATCAGAATGACTAGATGAAATAATAAAAACTAAATAACCAGATGATTGAACTTTAAATAAGTTGATAAATTAAATTTTGGAATAGATGGATGAATTAAATAAATGGATGAATTAAAGATTGAATAAATTAAACTGATTGAAATGAATTAATAGATGATTGTAATGATGATGAATAACTGAATTAGAAGGTGATAATTAATTAAAGGAGCTGATGATTAATGAATTTATATGGAATTAAATAAATTTAATTGAGAGATAATTTGAAGGAATTGCAACTTGAGTTGAGAATTTAAATGATGTAATGGTGATGAATTAACGATTCTGACAAGAAGATGTAGAATTTTGAAGTAAGAATTGATGTGAGAAATATTTAATCTTGATGATGACGATAATGATGACCAATGAGAATTTGAATTTTCTGTAATTCACAGATAAGAGATTGTTAATGACGATGTAAATAGTGTAAATTAATTATTCGATGTTTAGGAGCATTTGATTAACATGTTCTACATTCAAATTATGCCATGCAAACCATAAATTTACGTGATATTTAATATGTGTGATTATTATATGTGTATGTTTAGACAGATTAATAACTTTATTAAATCCACATTAATGTTAAATTAAAGAGAAATTAGGTCTCAGGTTTCACAAATGTCAGTGACGAAAGACATAGTGCTACAGTGATCCTGAGAACCCAAGAGAACTTTATAAATTTTTCTTGTTATGTGGATAAAAATAATTTTGGATTAGAAAAGAGATGGTTCGATTTTTGGACAATGACAATTTAACTTTGGCATTCGACCATACTCTTAGGTAGGAATTCTATTTAAAATGTCTGTCTGACTATCAAAGTAAAATAAATTTGTTTTTATCTTAGTTGTGATCTGATGATGGTGTGATGTTCCTTTTTCTTTCCTTGTCTTGAGTAAGGCTTATCCGGAAAGGAAGTGGTTTGCTAGGAATTCAGTTGATGGCGCCCATTTATATTTGCATTATTTCTATTAAACTTAAGCCCGTAACGACCCTAGAGATACTTTGTCTCGTGATACCCACTGCTTTTTCGATAACTCAGCTGAATTTCCGACACATTCCTTATTTGACTAGAGGTTCATTTAACTCCGCTCTGTCCCGGAACTCCAGGAATGCGATGTTATAGCAGATGGGTCATCGCATCCCCAGGACGAACGGGTACAGAGAGAGAGGGAGAATTGGCTTTATCCAACTAGTGGGGCTTTTCGATTTTGTTTATTCTATGGAATCACATCAGATTTAGATTACTGAGAGATTGATCTCAAGTTCATTTAAGTGTGTTACAAAATTTATTAAACTTAGTCAGACAATGTACTTGTGTGCCCAATCCAGTGTTCATGTTAATCGTATTAGTAATATCATGTTAGTTATAAGACATTTTCCCTATACCCAAGTGAATGCAGGAATTGAGACATTGTGATGTGTTGTTGTCTAACGTCTCTATATAAAACTTATATTGAAAATATAATTATGTTGCCGGAAGATTTAGCTAAGGTGTTAGGAGAGTTACAGACGGGTATGTCTGGTATTGCAGAAACTATTTCTAAGATGGAAACGGAAGTTAAAGAACAAATTAATAATTCAGAAGCTAGATTAGAAGCTAAATGTAAAGAAAATGTACAAGCATTACAAACTAGTACTGAAGAAAATTTAAAATCTTTACAGATTAGTAACGAAGCTAATGTAAAATTATTGCAGTCAACTAGTGAAGATAATTTAAAATCATTAGAGACTAGACTACAGTCAAATAGCAAAGATGAGTTGATGTTATTAGAGACTAGGCTACAGTCAAATAGTGAAGCTAACTTGAAGGACAATTTTAAGTCATTAGAAGAAAGATTACAGTCAAATACTGAAAGTCATTTCAAAGCTAGTGAAGCTAACTTGGAAGATAACTTTAAGTCATTGGAAGAAAAACTACAGTCTCGTAGTGAAGAAACTAACACTGAATTAGAAAATAAGTTAACTAGATTAGAGAATAGCTTAACTTTAAAGAATAATGAGATGCTGAAGACTTTACAATTAGACATAATTGCAGTAAACATGAAAGGAGAGGAAAATGTTCAAATATTAAGAAAAAATATTATTGAATTAGAAAGTAAAGGAGAAGAAAATATTTTTACTTTAAGAACAGACGTTATGTCCATACAGAAAGACATTAAATCAGATGTATCGAAGTTGAGATTCGACATCGATGGTTTAGTGGCAGATGTAGGCAAAATTCAAGATTGGTCTACCGAAGTATCTTTCGAGACTAAGATTAAAGGTCTAGAAACGAATCTAGGTAACGAGATTAAAGATTTAAAGACAGTAATTGGGACCATTAAAGAGGAAGTCTTAGGAGAGGTCAATTCTAATTTAAAATCATTAGAAAATCAATTGCAGAAAGATATTAGGAAGATAGACGACGATATAGAGCAAAAGGTTAATGAAAACTTAGCTTTGTTTAAAAATAGAGTCGGTGCAATCGTGGAAGAACGGTATAGTGAGGTCGATGCCGAAGCAAAAGAGAAACGTGAAGGGTTAGATGAAAAATTAATCGCAGGTATGGCAAACTTAGAAGCGAGGTTTACGGAAAACAAGGAAGCGATGAAGATAGATTCAACTCTATTTAGAACAGATGTTGATCTGTTAAAAGAACAAGTCGCATCAGTAAAGAACACGTGCGAAGGAAAAATTGACAAGTTAAGAAACGACTTAGACGAGAGTAACAAAACGCAGGATGTTACATCGTTAGATGAATTGAAGACTCAGGTCAAGAAATTAGCAGAAGACAGGATAACTAAACTAGAATCCATGTTTAACAGTTTCACCAGTCAGAATATAACGTCAGGGGAAACATTGATAAATCAAACAGCGATAGACCGCAGTATGACTAATCAAGAAGCGAGCATGGGAGAAGACCGTCAAATGCAACCGAATGTGACATTCGAAAGGGCTAGTTCAACCCCTCAGGATAATCCAAGTTCGAATAGGAGTACGTTGGGTCCAAGCGAACGATACTCAGGTCCAGTCACCATTATTAGGAATCTGGATGACAAGCCGAGAAAGTTTTCGGGAAATACAGGAGTCACACCAGTCGAATTTCTGCGAGATATTCGAGACTACATGGCGGAACACAGGGTAGCCAAAGAAAGAGAGCTAAGGATAGTCGAACGCGCCTTAGATGGATCTGCGCTTACCTGGTTTAGAGCGTTCAGAAGCAATTTTGCGAACATGGAGCAATTTGCCATGGCTTTCTTGAGGAGATTTTGGAGTGCCGAGGATCAACTCAACGTAAGAGCGGAGATGTACTCCAAGCGCTATTCTACGTCACATCCGACGCATTATGCCAACTATTTCACGTCACAGCTTGCTAAATTACAGTTCCTTATTCCTCCATTGCCAGAAGAAGAGCTTTTGCAAGCTATAGCGAGACAGTTACCGATAGAGGTACAGCGATCACTGATAGCGTCGGGAGCCAATACTCTGGAGCACTATGACGACATTTTACGGCGATTGGACTATACAAGCGCACAGGTTACGCCTAGAAGTAACAGAAACGACAATAGAAACACGCAAGAAGTGAATGCGGTAGTCGTAGACAATGCAGCTCAAACGGACAGAAGGGATTCCTGGGAAAACCGACGGAACGAAGGGAATCGAGGAAACAACCGTAACGCTCGAGGAAATGATCGATATAGAGGACCATATGAGAGGCCATACGATCAAGAAGCGAGAGATAGCCGATATAGGAATTATAACCAGAATTCCAGATATCAAGACAGGAATCGGTATAACAATAGATATCGGGGCAGAAATAACTGGAGCCAAGGTCAACAGTATAATGGGAACGACAGGCAGGATGGCCGAAGAAACGATCCTAACGACAGACGAGATAATCGTGGACATGAGAGGTCGAGGCAAGAAGATAGACAGCCTAGTGCACCACTCGAAGAGACAGTGAGAGATGTCAATCGAGCAAGCACGAGTGGCGAAGGAAGAAACAAACGTCAGAATAACACGGAATCAAGATGCTAATCATTGGAAGTCAATCGTCATTATAGAGAGTCAGAAAGAACCATCATGCTGAGTAAAGGAATTGTAGAGCTATCGTGTACATGTATTATATATAGAATGCCTGAGAGTGTATTTTTTTTCTCAATCCTGATAAAAAAAGGAGATGTACGGGAGAGATGTACCCGATACCTAGTTTAGGCTATCGGCTACGCCAGCAGACATTAAGCTGTAGTTGAGCTTTTGGAAAGAATTAGGAAAAGATAGCGCACCGATCGCGTCAAGAAGAATGTCAAGATGACGTAGGAGGTCTAGAATCAAGGAGGCACGGACGTCTGTAAGAAGATGGAATTATGGATAAAGATGTGAAGCTTTATTGAGATATATTTATGGAATTATGGTAATTAAACATCTTAGAAGAGGATCTATAACATGCATTGTGAGTGGAAATAATTTTATGGAAGTCAGATAACCCTTAAGTTATTTTATAACAGAACAGCCGAGATGATCTGGGTTCGAGACTATGATCGTGACGCGAGAGCACAGTGGTGGGGGACTACACCACGTGCCTGCGCCGAGCACATAAGCAAGAAGACAGTGCCAGCAGATTCAGTTGAGCTCAGTCAGACGAGCAGGTAGGAGCAGCTCTATAGCGCAAGCGAGACGCACCGTGAAGGTCACGTAACATACAGAAACTGTCACGGCTAAGTGTAGGCGACAGTTCCTGCATCGCCGAGCAGCGAAGGCCAGGCGGGTCATTGATCCAGGCGGGCTGGCCGAGGAAGCAATCGCAGACGGCCGGGATATGTCAGAACCGCACTGCAAGTAGTTGAAGGCTTTATTTCAAGCGACATTTCGACGCAGTTTGAACATAGCTTTTACGAATAACTTTATGACTATGCTGTTCTATAATGCATTCGAAGCTACTTTAACTATTTCAATTATACGGAATGTTGTTAGCATAGGCACCGATGAACATTAGATCGTGCATTAATAAGATTTATTTCTTATGCAGTTTTCATGAATTACCAATTACAGACAACTACAGGGTGTTTCGTAATTTTGAACACTCTCAAGTAAAATTTTATTTTACAAATGTGAGACTTAGCAGTCATTTGAGATTGAACTTGCAATACTCAAACTGAACATTTAACGGAACAGTGGCGTATCTTAGAAGAGGAGTAGGGGGTCCGCTGTTTCCATGAACTTTTTCGAGAAGGAGTTGGACAATATCCGCTATGGGTAATCTGAAGTTCAACATGTCCGAGTAGACGCCGATAGAGACAAGATGGCACCGCAGAGCGATGGATTCGATTCCTGACGAGAGGAGTCCACCAGCTGATTCACTTGGGATTTCGAAGGCAATCGCCATTTCATGGATGAAATGATATTCACGCCGATCTTCCGAGAAATTCTTTATGTAGGGAAAATCGACGATCTTGGAAATTTAATTACAGCTGATTATGAAAGGTACTGTAAGAGTCATAACTACCTGATACGATTATTTTCATGAATACTGGGCACACATGTATATTTTTCTAATAGGAGTGACACGATTATTAAGACATGGTTTGAATTTAAATACTTCGAATTTGCTAGAATATGGAGTGACCATATGATATGGCAGGCATCATTATACGAAATTCTCACCATTGGTTGGCTTTATTAAGCAGATGTTTGGTCTTTTAGACATTTTTCCAGCTAGGATATTTTTCATGAATAGTTTTTTTGAGTAACGAGTATTTCGAACTCGTGATCTGCAATTGATTATCAAAAATTACTTCGTCAGTTCATTGCATACTAGCGAGTGTGTATTATTCATCAGTAGGGATTATTTCCATTGGATTGTTTGGAGATATTAAGAAGTTATTCACTTTAGTGAATGAACATCGCTTTTATATGACAACTAGAAACTTGTTGATTCCTATCTGGTACATTCACTCATATAGCCTACGAGATGGGGTCCTTCGTATTTATACGATTGTATGGTGGCTACTCATCTTACTCGCCATTGAGGGACTCATTTTTATCATCCGAGTGTACACGAGATGTAAGTGAATCAAACAAGGAACTACTAGTCACATATCAGTCGAAATTTTGTTAAATAAAGTAACGATAAATGTCAACAGGATTGCATTTAGTAATTCTTGTTTGCCAATCCAATATTTTGTTGCTATACTCTTTTGAGAGTAATTTCAGTTTAACAGCTGTTACAGCTGATGCTTTTGATGATTTTTATAATTGTGTTTGATACCTTTGAGAAGGATTTAAAGTAATTGAATCTTGTAAGATTAATCATTAATGGTCAGATTTATTTTAAGGCAGATCAGTATTGCAGATTTTGATATGAGATTATAGCACATTGGTGTTTTTCTGTGATGTGAGTCATGAAGAATTGTAAAAGAATTTATGCTATTTGAAAGCAGATCATAAATTACTGAAGTAATATTTTTCCAATTGTTTAAGAAGTTGTCTAGATGTGATCAGATTAATTACAGTTATTGGTGATTGTGTGCGTTGATAATTTGGAGCCAGTTATATATTTTTTGTAGATCATGCAACATGGTTAAGTGGAGTTTGTGATAGGCATTTTGTGGAAGTTGCCATGTGATAGTTGCAACGTTGATAATGTATTTTGAGGCAGACATGAGGTCGTCGTACCCAGTCTAGCGTATTTGTTGAGATTCATGCTGTATGTGCTGAATATTTATGGAGTTTTGTGGAATAATTGTTGTATTCAAATGTGATATTTGAAGTATTGAAGAAATGTAATGTCGTTGTGGATAGTTTGATCCAACGTGATGTCGTGGAGGCAATAATATTTTTTGGCATGATAAATTAAATACGAGATATAACTTGGAAGTGATAAAACTGTAAGACAACGTTCTATAAACCATATTAAACAATTTGTTAGGAAATTAAACAAATAAATAAAGTTGATAATACAAGATTTTCTGCGAATAATAATTAATGAAATAATAATCTGAGATTTAAGCATATTAACGATCTGACCTAATGAAATAAAAATCAGAATGACTAGATGAAATAATAAAAACTAAATAACCAGATGATTGAACTTTAAATAAGTTGATAAATTAAATTTTGGAATAGATGGATGAATTAAATAAATGGATGAATTAAAGATTGAATAAATTAAACTGATTGAAATGAATTAATAGATGATTGTAATGATGATGAATAACTGAATTAGAAGGTGATAATTAATTAAAGGAGCTGATGATTAATGAATTTATATGGAATTAAATAAATTTAATTGAGAGATAATTTGAAGGAATTGCAACTTGAGTTGAGAATTTAAATGATGTAATGGTGATGAATTAACGATTCTGACAAGAAGATGTAGAATTTTGAAGTGAGAATTGATGTGAGAAATATTTAATCTTGATGATGACGATAATGATGACCAATGAGAATTTGAATTTTCTGTAATTCACAGATAAGAGATTGTTAATGACGATGTAAATAGTGTAAATTAATTATTCGATGTTTAGGAGCATTTGATTAACATGTTCTACATTCAAATTATGCCATGCAAACCATAAATTTACGTGATATTAATATGTGTGATTATTATATGTGTATGTTTAGACAGATTAATAACTTTATTAAATCCACATTAATGTTAAATTAAAGAGAAATTAGGTCTCAGGTTTCACAAATGTCAGTGACGAAAGACATAGTGCTACAGTGATCCTGAGAACCCAAGAGAACTTTATAAATTTTTCTTGTTATGTGGATAAAAATAATTTTGGATTAGAAAAGAGATGGTTCGATTTTTGGACAATGACAATTTAACTTTGGCATTCGACCATACTCTTAGGTAGGAATTCTATTTAAAATGTCTGTCTGACTATCAAAGTAAAATAAATTTGTTTTTATCTTAGTTGTGATCTGATGATGGTGTGATGTTCCTTTTTCTTTCCTTGTCTTGAGTAAGGCTTATCCGGAAAGGAAGTGGTTTGCTAGGAATTCAGTTGATGGCGCCCATTTATATTTGCATTATTTCTATTAAACTTAAGCCCGTAACGACCCTAGAGATACTTTGTCTCGTGATACCCACTGCTTTTTCGATAACTCAGCTGAATATCCGACACATTCCTTATTTGACTAGAGGTTCATTCAACTCCGCTCTGTCCCGGAACTCCAGGAATGCGATGTTATAGCAGATGGGTCATCGCATCCCCAGGACGAACGGGTACAGTACTGTGCCCGAAATTTGGATGGTTCGTGATGAAAATGATGTTATTTTTCGAGCCCATGCTACAGTTAAACATTGCAATATAAATCTTGGAAGTTGGCTCAAGGCGAGCAATGTTAGCGAACACAGGCCATGGGAGAAACACATCACGCGATCAGAGACGCCCCAGAATATTCTCGATCATTGGAAAGTGCCTAGCAATAAGGAAATAGCGCAAAATAATACCAGTTAATTGTTATTAAATATATAATTGGATATATGCTTTCAGCCAATGAGAGGAGGGTTAATGGAAGTAGATATGGATTTTTACCTAGTTCATGTGATTAACAATGCCATTTAAGCCATATGTAACAATTCTATTCCATTGAAAACATCAAGAAAATTAAAAGAAGATATTACTACTTTTAATGACGCAAAAGGGAAGAATTTCACTGTAATTAGCTTTATTACAAGCGCGCGCCAATAATTGCGCGCGACCAACAATGGCGCCGAATTTCAGACGAGTTGAAGGGGGGTCGACTCTAGAAGTGCTCTTCTCTCGACTGACTTCGCAGCTACAAGACGTGTTATGGAGGGTAGTTCATTCCCGTAGACACGATACTGAACGCGGTCCTACGTGACATAAAAGACGGCGGTGATACCGGCCAATAGTTTCGAGAGCCCCGCTGAAACTAAGTGAAGTTGAGCGGCGGACATTTAGTTAAATAGCGAACAAGTGTTCGACTTCGTGGGTTTTTAAAGAGTATACATTATACTTATCAAGTGATAAGGCTTCACCACGAAAATATTTATGGAAATTTATCGAGAATTTTAAGAGATATAGGGCACTTTGTGTTGTCAGAGAAAGTGATTTATCTCAGCGCAGCGAGAATCATTTTTGTGCAGTGAGACTTCAACACAGGCAAGTTCACGTTGCAGCAAGAAGTAAGTAGAGTGATCTTGTATGAACATTGTGACTTTTTGGTATATGAACATTATGATGGCTACAGAATTATAATGTGGAATTGGTTTATGACATTTTAAATATGTGCGAGATGACGGATTACACTATTACGCGAATGGGATATGTTGAGACAGAGTTGTAAATAGCAATATGGAACAACGTTAAGGAACATCTAAAATATCTAAAATGATATAATGCCGAGACAACTTGATACATTATGTACACTTCCATCCAGTACATTTAATGTACTTTCATGTACAGCTATTCTCGACTATGAGCATTGACCAACCAAATGAACATTAACATCTACGATAGTGAATCGACATTAAACCTGCAAATTTATTTGTAACGATGATGCTATTAAGAATATATTGCTCGATGATGATGGACTTTCAATTGATGTCGATTATTGGAGAATCATCAACGGGAAGACGGAAGATAGAAGATACTAGGCCCGATGACTGTTCGAGATGGAATCCACGTTCGATGTTCGATGCCCGGAGGAGACGAATATGCCGAGAAGGAGATCTTTCCATTCTCGAGGTCACTGTTCTTATCCGATGGTGTGGACTGGGTTTGATTTCAACAAATCATACCTGGATGACGATCCAGCTGGGTATTTTCTTATACCCGACAATGAACTTTAATTTTCCACGAGACCAAGGTAGAAATGTTCTTAATTATTCTATAGTTTGAGTATGTTTGACGGCATTTGTGAACAACAATTCCCCATATTTGTTTCATGTATTTTCACTTGGATGTTTTAGTAAATTTTATTCTTCAGGTTTGTATAGAATGATAGTCTTTCATCATTTATACTTGGAAAGTTTCATGATTCAGTTTCTGAACTGAAGTCAGCTGCTTGAGAAATTTATTTTCCATTGGGAAAAATTTTAAGGAAGTTATTATTCAACGATTTAAATTTCATTCAAGACTTCAGATATTTTGTCTTTGATATGTTTGGTAAATTCATTTTGTGTAAATGAATTTGGGCACTCTTTCTGTAAGAAGAATACATAGTTAGGAGAAGAAATCTACGTGTGATATAATGTGAAACATCACTTAATATTATGAACAATTCGTCGATCTAGCAAGTACATTGGTTATGAATACGACGTGAAGTTAAACATTTATGAACATTCTTTGTGTAGAATGAAATAAATTCAGTTGATGACAAGCCAATATTGAATCGAAGGAAGGCTTTGCTCTTCAGTAAATGTAAATTATTTGAGACATATCTATTGAAAGATAATTTATCCGACCTTAGGAAAGTTAGACAAAACCTTATCCAGTCGTGATCGATCCTTATTGAGTGATATAATAACACGAGATGTTATTAATGCATAAATGTAACACTACGTTACTTGTCAATGTAGTATTGCAACCGCGCATATTTTTAGGAATGACCAGTATGTAGGAACATGTGTATTTTTTTATTTAATGTCTAGAGACGTTGTGTTTTAAGTCCTAGTAACTTCGTTTAGTAATCCTTTAAAGATCTATCAATATAATCGTTTGAGAACGACCAATGAATTGTAGAACAGATATTGCTGTTCATTTATAAGCAGTGAATTGTAACAACATTAAGATCAATGCTAGGAAGAAGGTATGCCAGTACAGGGAACAATTGTTGAGAACAATTGAGTTTATACAACGTGAGTTTTGTAGTAAAGATATACGGAGGTTTTTGTCGTATATAGTTGCTTGGAATACGAGGGGGATACCGTATTCGTTGTCATGAAGTACTGTGGTTTTAATAATAGAAGCATTGTTGTATTATAGTAGAGTCAGGGAAGACTCCTTTATTTGTGATCAGATCTACGACACGAGAGTCGTTTATAGGCAGAACAACGATGGGAAAAGATATAATATCCCTGTTCTCTAAACCATTATTAATATTATTAAACAGGATATGCAATAACAATGAACTTATCTTAAATGATCGGTCATTTGTACACCGATAAAGACTATTAACCTGATATGTCATGAAAGTGGTATTAGCATCTGTAAATAAGAAGGATATAGTAGATGAAAACTATACGGAAGGAAGGAGCGTTAATAATTATATCAACGCGGCATTATCGCTCAAGAGTAAGTCTTTAAAGCGATAGACGATTGTAAATAGTGTATAAAGATTTTCGTTTGTTTATATTGAGGGTTTAGAATTTTTGCAATTGACAATATTTTTAAATGTTTTTTGGATTAGATTATAGTTTGAGAGAGCGAATGTTTTTTTAATATGAGTGTTTGAGTTTAATTGTTAATATTGAGTGAATGAAAGCTTCGTTGGTCTAGAACAACGATAGCAAGTGTTAGTATGATTGTTTTTGAGCATGAATGCATTTAAAAGAGAATTAGTTTAAATAGAGCCGTTTTTGTAAATTGATTTCGTTTAAAAGACGAGTTGCTTCTGCGAGGTTCATTTCTCGCATTGTGTGCGCTCAAAGCCCAGGCCAGGTGGCAGACACGCAAGTCCCGTTCACGGCAAGGCCGAGCAGAAACAATTGAGTCGCTGTTCTCACAGCTGTGTGGAGAGCTGACGACCAGGCCATTGATATTATATAACCTGTTACAACTGTGTAGACAGGCACGATACAGAGTATATCAGGAATGTTAAATGGTTTGCCAGTTTCAATGGAGCACTAGTAGTATGTTTAGATATGTTTTTAAAATTTGTGGATGGCAGAATGCTTTTATTTTTCATCTGATTATGTTAGTATGAATGTAAGAAGCTTTAATCAGCGTCAGTGGCATGAATGCATAATTATTTTAGGGTGTTATTTTGTGAGAGATTGTTAAATAGTTTTAATTAATAAATTTATATTTTTATACGTCCTGTTCGCTGTTCTTTTATTATTCCATTAATGGAGACGTGTTATGGAACAGCCTAAAATAGATAGGATGTCCTTTCTATCCCAATATAGCCCCGAGAAAAGCAGGTAAGTTTGTACACTACCGCATAAAAGATAGTTTGTTTTATCCATAACATGTCGTAAGACTACTGTGTATAATCTTGGAGAGCCCGCTGGCGGGAGTGTGACAAGATCATTAGCCGGGACTATCATTATTCTAAAATACAGCCGTGCTTAGGATGTCCGGCAAGTACCTCCTTGATTTTTACGGGTACAGTAGATAAAATGGCGACCCTACTATGGGGCGATCCCGAGGCTTTCGAGAGTCGTTGGTGGAGCCATTTGAGGTGTAAAATGGTCGCCCAACTTAAGTGGCTACGAATTAGGCTTGTAGAAACTCGAAAGAGCATATTTCAGTGAAGAAATAGAGCCAGGCCAATTGAGGTGATGATTGAGTGCGATAATATAGGTGGTTTTAAGTTGTTTTTAGAAATGTTGCACTCGAATACAGATCTAATCTTTGAGAAAACCTGAGATAGGTATAAATAGGTTAGAATTCTATGAAAATGACCTACGATCTGAATTCATTTCATTTCAGACCGGCTCATGGACTTTGATAGCCATGTTCAGTGTAAAGTTAACTTATTTTAACGTTGGTAAACTTAAATGTTAGTATGGTAGTATAGATAATTTAGGACACGATCAGGCGGAATGAAACTAAGAGTTTGTTAATTTAAGAGTGTATATACTATGTTAATCTTAAGACTTTAGATAGACATTAAGAATGCCCAACTACATGGTAGGAATTGTTGTTCCAAATGTTGTTATCATATTCTGTTTTGACATGTCCCGGCAGCGATTTATATATTTGTAATCTTTGCAAAGGCAATGATGGATAAAGAGGAGGTGCAGAGGATGCTGAATGAGATGCAGAAGATTTGCAGGAAAACTTGGAGGCTAATTTGAAAGAAAATTTGAAATCTGTCCAATGTAATTTGCAGGAGAATTTGTAGACTAAACTGACGGAGCAATTAAAATCTGTACAAGGTAATTTACAGGAGAACCTGAAGCTGGAGATGACTGAAAATTTAAAGGTGAATTTTCAGAGTATGAATCGTAAATTTCAGGAAACGAGGCAGGATCTGGAGCAGGTCAAGAAAAATAGGAAAGATGATATTGATATGGTTGTTGTGAAAGTAGTAGAGAATATTGTTGAAAATATTACAGGTCGTGTTACTGAGAGTGTGAAGGAGAGTGTTAAAATAGAAACACAGGGTGTACAATCATCTTTAGAAGGATTGCACTGCGATAGCAGTGCCACTGAATCTAATGATAACATGTCGCGATTACAGGACAGTTCAAAGCAGATCCAGACAAATGTAAGTGAGGTTCAAACTAAAGTTGATACTGTCCAAGGCGATGTTAACGATGTTAGAACGAAAGTAGACACTGTTCAAACTAAGGTAGTGTATGGACCTCGAAGGGTTTATACAGTGTGTTAGGGGTTGAGTTGAATGTTGTAGTGATAGGGGCTGTTTGAGTAGGTGTTTTCTGTGGGGGTGCGGGAGAGTCGCCTACCTAACTTGGACGTGACTCGAAGGAGAACTCCCAGGTGATCAGCGTAGCTGGAGAGCTCGGGGGATGGGGCGTGTGTGAAGGATTAATTGGTAATTGATAATCTGATGGTGTAAAGATGTTACTGATGCTTGCGGACTAGGCGCGTGAGCGAGTAATGAGTGTAGCAGACTTGCTGACAGATGCTCTATGGCGAGCTGTTATGAGAACTGCTTACCTAGTACTTCTAAACAATTAAGCAATACTGGGCCCTATTAAATCAGGGTTGAAGGCAGGGGCTTATCGTGCAATCAAATAAATTACTAGCTCAATAAAGCTAAGACCAAATGGTTTAATAATTACTTCTTGGTGAAGTTATAACAATTCACAGAATCAGTGCTGAAGATTCTACTGTGCAGCAAATACAAGTACAAAATGTAAAGGGGGTGGAGTGTAGATGTGTGGGTGTAATGGAAGAGTCCTCGCAGGCACACTTACCCAGGCGGCAGGCGTCGTGAAGTTGGCCTTCAGCGGTTTCACTAGACACAGACCTCGAGTGAGTTGAGTGACTCTCTTTTATAAGTCTGGCGCTGCAAGGTAGGCATTACCAGCACATTCCTGGCTAGCTGCCTATTAGTGTAGGGGTCGTGTGGGGTCAATGGGTTCATGTGAGTTCAAATGGTGTGTTAGAATGTATTTATATATTATTTATCGTATGGCGTATACATGAGCTACAGATCTATATTTACACTATTTACATAGTTAATCGCTTGTGGCGTCCCCAGCAAAAATTCTCTTCTATCTCCGTCGAAACGGCTCAGTGGGCATTCTTGGGTGATGTGCTTCACAGTTTGCCTCTCAGCACCACAGTCGCAACAAGATGATGACTTTTTCCTCCATTTGTATAGCAGATCTGCACACACACCATGGTTAGTTCGGATCCGGTTTAGCTTGGACCATACTTTCCGAGGTTGTTCAAAGCCAGGAATCTTCTGTGTGATGCATGGCATTTCCAAAGACTCTGCTGGGGCGAATAGTCTCCATTCATTAGACCATTTCCCAGTCAGGTTGAAATTACTCATTGCCAGATTCTCCGCCGTGCAGATGGGTGGATATCTTGACTTCAGTCTATCTATATGTAGGTGGTGGATATCCTCATGAATGGGCAGTCTTTGATTAATCTGGATCTTCTTGTATTCATTCATCAAAGCATTGCATCTGCGGAGGTGGGGTGGGGGAATATGGCTTAATACAGGCAGCCACTGAATAGGAGTTGATCTGATCGTGCCTGTGATCATTCTCATTGTGTCATTTAATTTAACATCTATTCTCTTCACATGAGGGCTGTTTATCCAGACAGGGGCACAATACTCTGCAGTAGAGTAAACCAGGCCAAGAGCTGAGCAACGTAAAGTAGTTGCACTTTCACCCCAAGTAGTACCACATAGTTTTCGAATGATGTTGCGTGTCTGAATCTTGGCAGCGCTCTTTCTCAAGTGTTCTTGGAACGACAGCGTTCTATCGAGTGTAACACCCAGATATTTGGGGTGTCTAATGTGGCGGAGAAGAGTGTTATCGAAGTATACTGTGAGATCCCCTGAAGTCATTCGGTTGTTCAGATGAAAACAAGAAACTTCTGTTTTACTCATGCTTGGTTGGAGTCTCCATTTTCGGAAGTAGTTTCCTAAAACGGCGAGATCTTTTGTCAGCGTTTCCCCTATCTCCTCGAAGCATAGGTCGTTAGTGGCAAGTGCCCAATTATCTGCATAACCAAATTTCCTGGATTTTGTGGGGGGTATATCTGAAATATATAAATTGAACAGAAGTGGGGCAAGCACTGATCCTTGTGGAAGTCCATTGTTTAATTTGCTGGATCTGCTGATTTCACTTCCCATGCCTACGCGAAATAATCTGTCACTCAGCATGTTGTTTATAAGGTGAACCAGACTCCTGCATGGAATCACTTTAAGGAGTTCACTGATAACGCCTTCTCTCCACACTGTGTCGTAAGCTGCATTTAGGTCTACAAATGCTACCGAAGTTTTTAGTCTTTATTGGAATCCTGCTTCGATGAAGGTAGTTAATGACAGGACTTGATCGGCACAACTTCTTTGTGGTCTGAATCCTGCTTGTTCAATAAGGATCGTTTCGAACACTTTTGTAGCAATTCTATTCAAGATTAGTCTTTCTAGTAGTTTATAGCATGCGCTGAGCAATGCTATTGGTCTGTAGCTCTCAGGTGTTTCACTAGGCTTTCCTGGTTTTAGGATTGCAATGACATTACTCATTTTAAATAAGCGAGGTAGGTTGACTGTTCGAAGAATGTAAGTTAGAAACCTAGATGACCATAGTTTCTCCACTATTAATCAGAAACTCGGGGTGAATCCCATCAAATCCCGGTGCTTTACCAGATTTCATATCTTCTAAAGCTGCATCGATATCGTGCACACTAAATGGTCTAGTGTATTCCGAATGAAGGGGGCTTGTGGCCTTGAGACTGGTTAATTGCTTTTTGATATTTCTTGTATGATTTCTGTCTCTCGGTGTTCTAGACGAGCAGCAATTAGGTTTGGAGTAATTGCAGGATTTTTACGAACAATGGGAGTGGCCCCACCAAGCTTCCTTAACAATGACCATGCCTTTCTGCTCGATTCTCTGAAATTCATAGATGTTACAGTTTAAATCCATCTTTCTCTTCGGGCATTATCAAGATTATGAAGCAGTTCATCCCCGATTTCATGTTCGCCACTGGAAAGGAACTCTTGGTATAGCTTTTCATTTTCATCAGTCAATCCAGGAATGTATTCCTTTCTGTAACCTCTAGGAATGAGTCTTTTTGCTGTGGCAATTACAGCACCCACAAATCTCTAATAGTTGTTGCTTGTTGGCGGTATCCATCTGACACATTTATCAAGGTCACTCGAGAACGCTTTCCAGTCTGCTTTCCTGAAGTTTCATCGTGGGCGAGGATAAGAAAGTTACCAGAGGTATCTACATTCCAACCTCAAGACGCACAGGACGATGTTGAGTACGTGGGAAATCTTGAAGTACTTTCCGTGAAGTAAACAGAGGTTGTTTATTTTGATCACTGGAAACAAAACATAGGTCTGGGTTGAACTCCTTTTTCCATGCGGCAGATCTAAATGTACCTCTATCATTTGCATCAAATATAAGATGAATATCATGTTCCTCGACCCAATTCATGAGAGTGTCTCCATTAGAATCGGTGGCACTATAATTCCATTCTACATGGTGACTGTTGAAATCTCCCACATAGATGGCTGGATGGTTTTGTACCTGAATCATCTGGGAGGGCCACGGAGAAAGTGGAGGCTTGTAGATGTTTGTAATGATGAAATCTCCAACTTTGATGACAACAGTGTGAATGTCATATTTAGAGCTAGATGTGAGCAATGAAGCATTTTCAATGGTGCTGCGAACATATGTAGCTGTGCCATATGCATGGTGGTATGTCGCACCTACGATATCATATCCTGATATTTGCCCTCTGGTTTGTAATTGATGTTCGTCCACCATATGTGTTTCCTGAATAGCAACCACATCGATGTTTTCATCTCGTAGGATTTTTGACAAGTAGAGGCATTTGGATTTACTTATGCCTTCTATATTTAGATGAAGAACTTTAAGCGTAGGCCCGAAGGTTGGTTCTGAAAAGAACCGTTTGAATGATTTTTCATTTTCACGTACAATAGCCAGGAGATCGCTAGGATAGTCTGGCATCCTGATCACTGTTGTAGATTGTAATGGATTGCAGTGTATTTGGAATAGTGTTTTATAGTTGTAGGGATAAGGGGGCGATAATGTAATGTAAGGGGTGCATCCCCTTAAGGGATGCAACAACTCCCCCTTTTGGGTTAGCCTCGTCGACTGGCTTTAGACATATGGGGTAGTTTTAGTCACCCTTCTTCTTATTTCTTCTAATCTTGGCTCTTCTTTGCTTCTCTTCTTTTCTTTAGGTGTATGGTGCAGTTGAAGGTGGAGTGTATAGATTGTGTGATCAAAGATTGAGATTGGGAAGTGTTGATATGTGTAAATTGTTTTAACGATGTGTGCTGATAATTGGGTCATAGATTTGAATTATATGATATTGGGCTTCGTGTGATGCGAGGTTGGTAAGTGTGCGGGGGTGGAACAATCTTTTACAAGTATCTCGTCTGATATGAGATCAATTACCATGGAATATATCAATGGTGACAATTATAAAGCATAGATTAATAACATGAATAAAACATCATGAAACATAAATCATCAATCATAAATCATAATCTTAACCTGGTGGGTGTACGTAGAGAGGAAACAAATCTTTAGGGTGCATCATACCCTCCGTCTGTCTTTTACAGCGGGATGAAAAACTGCTCTCGCGTTTACAAATTAAAATGTGTACAATGTGAAATATGTAATAGTGTAATAGAATGGAGGGCAAGAAAACAAATGCCATAAGGTGTAGATTAGGGGAATATATAAAATGTATTTATTGTATTGGAGAAACAAGGCATTTTCACAAATGGGTGCGTTAGAAGAATGAAAAGGAAACACAATATATGGCAATGTGTAAGTGTACAGTGGAAATATAACAATAATTGTGTATATCCGTGGAACATAATAATAATACAGATGATGGCAATAATCACAATAATATCAATGACAATCATAAATCTGGTACCGTTCGTGTAAAAAATATAATATGCCCGTGTGGTGGAGCTCCTACATAATAATACCTCTTATGTGCGCTACTTATAATGCAGACTTATTCGCTAACCTTATCTAGTGTTAATACTAGTCGACCGTCCTTATGATATCTTATATTATGTAGGCTATTTTCTGTGGGAAAATAGAGCTACTTTGGCGCTGAAGATCGGCCCTTACAAAACTGAGTTCGACCCTTAACGCCGCTTGATACATCTCATGACAGGTGTGTGATCGTAGCTCCGTCCGTGGTGGTAAATACCCCACAGGTACTTACACCTGGTACGGATTCTTTTTTGTGTTATTAATAATCGTGTAGTGTACAATGTAAGGACGAAAAATAAGTGTGATTTGTGTTGTAAGATGAAGGCGTGTTCTGGACGTTTGCAAAATATTTACAGTGGTCATATATACAATTGTCACCACCTGTGAAAAGAGAAAGAGCGTACATATGTTATTGTAAATGCCGGCTGGTATGCGGGCCTGAAAACGAAATGCATAGTGATTATCACTATTATTCATATATACAGGGTGTATCTTAATTATACCGACAAAAAAAATCAGGGACGCTCTGTGTGTTATGTAAAAGACGATGCCGCAATCGGATTGGCGGAGAAAAGTTTTCCCTTCGGGAAAATGAGGTTACTTTGTTATTTCCGGACGCGCGATTCAAATCTACGAACTCGCCGTGTTTGCTGACCCAGGGAGCACGGCGCTGGCCACTGCTGCGCTTCAAGCGAGGAATGGGAGTGTCATAGAAGGAGACAGAGATATGCTGGCGGCATCAAGGTTTGTACAAACTTGGGCGGGTATGCGCAAGTTTCCTCGATCGCCCCGGCTTGCCAGCATATCTCTGTCTCCTTCTATCACACTCCCATTCCTCGCTTGAAGCGCAGCAGTGGCCAGCGCCGTGCTCCCTGGGTCAGCAAACACGGCGAGTTCGTAGATTTGAATCGCGCGCCCGGAAGTAACAAAGTAACCTAATTTTCTCGAAGGGAAACATTTTCTCCGCCAATTCAATCGCGGCATCGTCTTTTACATAACAAGCAGAGCGTCCCTGATTTTTTGTCGGTATAATTAAGATACACCCTGTATATATATGGAATTTCCAATTCATATAATTCTTATACACTCTATGGCGCCTTATATCTTAGCCTAAGCCGGCTGGAATCTTATCCTAGTTACTTATAACTGAGCCGGTACAATTTTAAGATCTGTTCGACGTTATTTCCATCTAGCGGTCTCTAGTAATACATCTAAGAGATCGTAATTTCCGCACGTCTGAAAAAGGAATGCGCACGCGTTGGAGTACTCATCCTTGTCTAAGAAACACGCCTTCGGCGATTGTTATCGCGCCTGAATTGTTATCGCGAGGAGAATTTGATGATCGTCTGCCGTTATAACTGCCACTACCAGCAAATCTATTCTAATGTTCCGAGATGCCCTTAATAATATGCTTTAAGAAGATATAAATGTTGGGGAGACACTACGCGATTCCAGATTTGTCCCATAATGAAGAATTCCGTAAATAATGAGTTGTCATAATATAAAATTATTATTAGTGAACTTCCAGACCGTCTCGGAGTATCAGCTAAGTGGAAATGGTCCTTGTAGCTATTCTGTTTTAATGTGTCATGTTTTGAAGAAAACTGATCACGATATATATATATACTCCCCAACTTTCAGTGTTAAAAGTTCCGTAATTTAATCTGCTAAGGTAGGGTTAAACTGGAGACCGTTCGTGTTTCTCTATGAAGTTATTTGGTGTTTATTTTGTCCCCAGTTTGTTTATATACGCACGTAGTTGAGAATCAAATTGCTAGTTTATGGGTTTATTAATTTAAATTGTTGTTGTTGTTGTTTCTTTTCCGTATCTAGTCGAGTTTTATTTTAGTGCGTGTTACTTGCGTTTGTTTTATGTTGTGAAACGCGATTGTATTTATGAGAGATGTTTCTTACCAGTTCCTAACCCCTTGCAAGAGTATGGGATCTTTCAGGGACCTTTAGGGACTGGTATTCTTTAGGTTAGTTCGCGATTTTAATTGTGCCTAGACGTAGGAGGGTGTGTTGTTCATTGCTTTGGATGTAATATCTTCTTGTTGGAACACACACCAGTTTATTTTATGTTTCAAGGGTTTGTTTTTATCATGCTTGTCATTTGTGCACTCCAAGGATGGCCGATTAGGTTTTATTTTTATCCTTGGAGACTGGGCAAGCATTATCTATGTATGTTTCAGAAATATGTTTCATTTACAATCACAGTTCTAGACTTATTTTTAAGGGTGGGTGTATGTCGTTTGTTTAAGTGGGAATTGACTGAAGGTCGAGGGTCATGTTTAGTGTTGTTCTGTTTTGTTGTGGCCTTCAGTCAGCAAGCAACGCGTGATCCCATTACGTTATTAAATCAGGTATATTGGTTACTCTTCCGAGATGATGGAATGTGTGATCGTTGTACGTGCCCGGGACTGCAATTGACGCTTATTTGGCATCCCGCAAGGTAACTGAACCTTGTGCTTTCGTTCGAGAGAAGTTTTATTCTACCAGCTCATGAAATCGTTTTGTTTTATCTTCATTTGGGTTTTGCTTGTTTTAATTTTACTGAACTGATCTATGTTTATTTGCTGAGTTTGTATGTCACGGCACGTCATGTGAAGTTGTGTAATTATTCTGTGTTTATTGACGTGTCATTTAAGGGTCGTTGCTGTTGTTGGTTGTTTCTTTGGGTAGCTTGGCGTGACATACAGTTTAATGTAAGGGTGGTCGGATAGACAGTTCGTGGAAGACACGATTTCACGTACTTCTAAGAATGATGCTTCTGACTACCTTCTTGTAGTCAGCCTGTGGTGGAACGAAACGCACTATTAACACTATTGTTAATTTCTTCCCCTCTACTGAACGATCTCCAGCGACTTAGGCATTCCCCTCGTCGTCGACATTCTCCTTTTATAGATCTTTATTGTGTGTTTTACGTTTTATTGTTTTACTGTTTTATAATACCATGTACATATTTTATTAAAGGCCCATCATCCCTCATCTTACCTTATCATGCACCCCTCACGTCCCCTTTTGCTATGTCTTGTTTTTTGATATATTAAATTTTATTTATAACCTCTACTCGAAAAGTGTAGTCATTGGATGGTCGGTGCTCCATCTAGTTCACCATGTGTTAAAGGTCTCGACTTAAGTCTCAGGTCCGCGTCCTCGACATCTGAACGCCTCATAAATGGTAGCAGAGCGTGGATTTGGCACTTTCACATTTTGAGCATTGGGAGATTGATTATGTGATGACTGCATTTTTCTTGTATTGGCTGTGTTGACTGTTTTGTCATAAATTTAATTTTGCTAGTTTACTTTTCGGAGATGTCCTAAGTCACCCCGTATTTTCCTGTTTCTTAACTGGAGCGGAACGTATTACTATACCTTGGTTAATAGAAACGTGCATTACCGGCAAGTGTAGTGGGAGACTTAACTACTAAACTGCGTAAGAACTGTTTGACACGGACATTCTCTGCCTCGACAATACGTATGACTACTACTAAAGCGCTATTCTGCCTTCCTTGGAATCTACTTCCATGGACTCTGCCCAACCATTACTTACTATCTCTTTGGGAAGTTATTGCAAATCAGCTGTGACTGGTTCTGACGTCTTGACATTGAAAAACCCACAATCCTCTCTGCTCCGTGTTACGTCAGGGCCCGACTATCACGTGATGCAGACAAATGACAGTCACGTTACCAGCTGATTAATGTCAACAAGTATCCATCTAATGATTGCTTTTTACATTCTACGTTGGACTTGTAAACTGCGTCCAAGATTGGGGCCGTGGAGAGATGAGCCGGTACAATTTTAAGATCTGTTCGACGTTATTTCCATCTAGCGGTCTCTAGTAATACATCTAAGAGATCGTAATTTCCGCACGTCTGAAAAAGGAATGCGCCCGCGTTGGAGTACTCATCCTTGTCTCAGAAACACGCCTTCAGCGATTGTTATCGCGCCTGAATTGTTATCGCGAGGAGAATTTGATGATCGTCTGTGGTTATAACTGCCACTATCAGCAAATCTATTCTAATGTTCCGAGATGCCCTTTATAATATGCTTTAAGAAGATATAAATGTTGGGGAGACACTACGCGATTCCGGCTTTGTCCCATAGTGAAGAATTCCGTAAATAATGAGTGGTCATAATATAAAATTATTATCAGTGAACTTCCAGAACGTCTCGGAGTATCAGCTAAGTGGAAATGGTCCTTGTAGCTATTCTGTTTTAATGTGTCATGTTTTGAAGAAAACTGATCACGATATATATATACTCCCCAACTTTCAGTGTTAAAAGTTCCGTAATTTAATCTGCTAAGGTAGGGTTAAACTGGAGACCGTTCGTGTTTCTCTATGAAGTTATTTGGTGTTTATTTTGTCCCCAGTTTGTTTATATACGCACGTAGTTGAGAATCAAATTGCTTGTTTATGGGTTTATTAATTTAAATTGTTGTTGTTGTTGTTTCTTTTCCGTATCTAGTCGAGTTTTATTTTAGTGCGTGTTACTTGCGTTTGTTTTATGTTGTGAAACGCGATTGTATTTATGAGAGATGTTTCTTACCAGTTCCTAACCCCTTGCAAGAGTATGGGATCTTTCAGGGACCTTTAGGGACTGGTATTCTTTAGGTTAGTTCGCGATTTTAATTGTGCCTAGACGTAGGAGGGTGTGTTGTTCATTGCTTTGGATGTAATATCTTCTTGTTGGAACACACACCAGTTTATTTTATGTTTCAAGGGTTTGTTTTTATCATGCTTGTCATTTGTGCACTCCAAGGATGGCCGATTAGGTTTTATTTTTATCCTTGGAGACTGGGCAAGCATTATCTATGTATGTTTCAGAAATATGTTTCATTTACAATCACAGTTCTAGACTTATTTTTAAGGGTGGGTGTATGTCGTTTGTTTAAGTGGGAATTGACTGAAGGTCGAGGGTCATGTTTAGTGTTGTTCTGTTTTGTTGTGGCCTTCAGTCAGCAAGCAACGCGTGATCCCATTACGTTATTAAATCAGGTATATTGGTTACTCTTCCGTGATGATGGAATGTGTGTTCGCTGTACGTGCCCGGGACTGCAATTGACGCTTATTTGGCATCCCGCAAGGTAACTGAACCTTGTGCTTTCGTTCGAGAGAAGTTTTATTCTACCAGCTCATGAAAACGTTTTGTTTTATCTTCATTTGGGTTTTGCTTGTTTTAATTTTACTGAACTGATCTATGTTTATTTGCTGAGTTTGTATGTCACGGCACGTCATGTGAAGTTGTGTAATTATTCTGTGTTTATTGACGTGTCATTTAAGGGTCGTTGCTGTTGTTGGTTGCTTCTTTGGGTAGCTTGGCGTGACATACAGTTTAATGTAAGGGTGGTCGGATAGACAGTTCGTGGGAGACACGATTTCATGTACTTTTAAGAATGATGCTTCTGACTACCTTCTTGTAGTCAGCCTGTGGTGGAACGAAACGCACTATTAATACTATTGTTAATTTCTTCCCCTCTACTGAACGATCTCCAGCGACTTAGGCATTCCCCTCGTCGTCGACATTCTCCTTTTATAGATCTTTATTGTGTGTTTTACGTTTTATTGTTTTACTGTTTTATAATACCATGTACATATTTTATTAAAGGCCCATCATCCCTCATCTTACTTTTTCATGCACCCCTCACGTCCCCTTTTGCTATGTCTTGTTTTTTTGATATATTAAATTTTATTTACAACCTCTACTCGAAAAGTGTAGTCATTGGATGGTCGGTGCTCCATCTAGTTCACCATGTGTTAAAGGTCTCGTCTTAGGTCTCAGGTACGCGTCCTCGACACCTGCACGCCTCAATAACTATCGGCTTATAGCTAATTCTTGTGCATTTGTGAGACGAGTAAACTGTTATGTGTAACAGTGTGTGTAATTGTGTGTTACAGTGAGAAAAATTTTGTGTGTGTACCATGCTGCATGGATATGACCTGGAATCATGGTCCGTTCTCGTCTCTGAAATAATTATGAAATAATAAATAAGACATATTATGATTAATATCATAATTATTGTGGTCATCGACCTCATGCATTCGCTTATTATAATAAAGAAATTCGTATGCTGTCGCCTGGCAAATCGCTTGGCGTATTGCGGATCGCTTTGACGGCTTTCGAATCTCTTTATCACATTTCAAATCGCCTTGCCATAACGGAAATCGCCCTATCATAATTCGAATCGCATTCTCGGATTTACATCGCCGAATTTGTCGGACTTACAAGGCCGATGATCGCCGCGGATCATCTATTGTTAACTTCTGTGTATTCTCCTATCTTCCGTCTATTCTCGGCATGTTCTCCTGTTCGTCTCTATCCGCTGCGTGTGTTTACGATATTGAATCGCTTTGCTATAAGCATATTCGTATCGCATCTTTAATCTTGTCGGATAATCGCATTATAATCGCATCGTAATTCGGATCGCGTTCTCGGGCTTACAACGCCGAATTTGTCGGACTTACAAGGCCGATGATTATATATCAATCAATCATTTATTTCGCCTATAATTGCATCCTCGGTCGTCACCGGAAATCATTTATTATTTATCATATATTATCATAATCTTCTTTCTTGAGGCTATCTTCACCTGTGTACGCAAACAGGTCTTACCTCACACGCAACGGGGGCTTATTTACTTAACCTTACAACTAACTAACTTAAAACTAATATGTCAATATCAGGCGTCCTGAACGTCCGTCGGCTGGCTGGTCGCAAATGACGCCATAACTCAGTTCGGTGAACGTCCTTGCCTTGTCAGATTCAACGTCGTTTCGGAAACGGAATTGGCTATGTTCCTATCCGAGACTAAGTGTCGACTGACATGTCTGGTCTCGTAGTTCGTAATGTCTAATTCTGTACTTGGAAGACGTAATGATTTTTGAAAAAGTTTTGATTCTTTTGTGAACACTGTGTAATTAGTATGAATAATCTCTGGTCTCCTTTGACTGTATCCTTTTAAATTTATTATTCTTGGCCATACCATCTAGGCACAGTGCACTAGCGAGGGTGTGTTAGTGTTAGGGTTCAATGTATATTTTTAGGGATGAAAGCGGTGTGCGTCATTGCGCCCAGCTATCGGATTCTAGCTTATCCAGTGGCGTTTATTTGTGCGCATGTTAGATAGGTGATAGGATTGGGAAGGTTTTCCCCGTGTTATTGGGTAGGTGTAGACATGTTAATAGTGTTAATACCAGGTAATGGGATGGCTGGTAAGTGATGAGGTGCTGTGGTCCTATCCGGGATGCAGGACATACTTTATGGTTGGGATTAATTAATTGGCTATGTGGGGAAGTGAGTTTCCGTTGAAGTGTGGGAATAGGATCTAAGTCCGGTTGTTAGTTAACGAACTGAGGTGTGTCGGTAGGTTAATATACGTCATAGAGATAAAATATTGCATGCAAGGTTAAATATCACATGCTAGGTCAAAATATGGCATACGGGATAAAATATAAGAGTTATAATTCCTAGGTTGTTAGTGGGGAAAGTAATTACGCTTCACTGTTAGCTTTATAATTCCGAAGTGCTGTGACTAGCACTAGCCTTCAGCGATAAAACATGGTGCTCACCCATGGCAGCATTGGTCTGCCAAGCGCCTTCCGTAAATGGGGATAATGTGTGTGAATGGTATTGTGAGTTCGTTGTTTTATATGTCGTATTTGTGGCCTTGTATATTGTAATGCACTGCTGGTCGTGATCTCACCTCTGACTGTGTTAATTATACATACTGGTCTCTTATAATAATGGTCTTATTATTGTAATATCAATGATTTGCACTCTGGGATAGTTGTAGTAAGTGGATAAAGTTTCCCTGCTAATAACTAATCCCTGATCTAAGTTTTGTTGGCAAGCTTCACGGTGTATTCCCTCTCATGCTAACTAGTAGCCTAATTGTATCTTAGTTAGTGGTTATTATATCTGTAACTATCATCCTTTATGATATTCGCTCTTTTTCTTAATTCGTGCTATGTGCCTGCCTATCGGCTGCTTTCCTTAGCTATTACATGTCGCTTGCTAGTTAAATCCTGTTTACCTGATTCGAAAGTTTAAATTACTAATCCTATATCTATGCTATCTATCTGTCTCGGTGTTATCATTTCTATCTGATTTTATAGCGTTGGTGTGTTGAGTCTGCAATCTTTTGCTTGGTTTGATGCAGCACTCCATGTCTCCCTGTCCTGAGCTAATCGTTTTATCTCTATGTATCTATCGTATCCGATATCTAATGCGATCTGTCTATACTGTTGTAATCCTGGTCTATCTCTATAATTTGTACTTTCAATGCTGCCTTTCATAATGAAACTTCCTATTCATGGGTTTGTTAGTACGTGTCCTACCAACCTATTACTTCACTTCGTGAATAATTGTGAACAATATTTCTCTTCTCCTACTAGTGTGAATGGCTATATGTCTGTAATGCTACTTACTCATGTAATCTTTCTTGGCCTGTTGTAATATTAGCTGGCAAATGCTTCTTTCTATAGGATGCCATGCTTTAGGCAAAGGCCTTTCAAGAATAATGTCCTTATACCTAAATATATATGCAATGTCAACAGATTCTTTTGCTTTAATATGTTTTCCTATCTGGCGCTAACCTACGCTCTATGTTCTTTGTACTTCGTCCATCGCTGACTATTTTGGTTCCGAAGTAGTATAAATCTCCTACATTCTTGTGCATGTGTCAATCTGCTGTTTCTAGAAGCACCTAATGTACGTGTCTACGTCTAATGTGTTATTATACCTCTAGTCTGTTATGTATATATACGCCATTATTTTTCATTGTTAGCCTATTGGCTGTGCTCCCACTGCGATAGCTGTCGCTATTCCTTATGAATATAGGCAGTACCTAATTGTATGGGGTAGGTGGGGATGAGGCTTTAATGTTTACTAACTACGGGCTTCCGTCTTGTTTCTAGCACTGGGTAGCGCTGTCCTTCGCTATTTGTGGAAATGAAATAGAAAATGGAAAAATGAAAAAAAAATATTGGTGTGATATGACATTTGCGCTCCTGCTCCAATAATCATCATATCGCCATGATCTTACTAGAATATCATGGTTATCGCTTTGCCCGGTCTCTCCCTGCTAAATAATAATAATAACATTTGTGCGTCGGTGCTGTTAGTGTATTGAAAGCATAAGTAGTTGTAGAGTTCTGTACGGAGTTTGAATGTGGCGCGCCGGTCTGTGAATGGAACTAGTGATAATGATGGCTGCCGGCCTTGGTCACGTGGTAATCAGCCTGACGTGAAGGTCCGTAATCGGAGCCTGTGGGTAACTACATGTGTTCGTGCGATAGCTCCGCCTACTTGCGGAATGGTGGTAAGCTGTCACTTATCGTGTTAGGCGTGTCTACCTCGACCGTCTCGCTAGCTCGGTGATAGTGTACTCTTGTTTTGAAACATGGCAGTGGTTTGTTTACATGACTGACCACGTGCTAATTAGGTGTCTTGTGTAACGATATTGTCCCATTTCGCAGTGTGTAATTTCTAGGCATTTAATGTGTCGACGATGTAGGTCCCGTATGTCCACGGTAATGTCAATGTGTGTGTAGGCTTTCCGCGGTATGTGTTCTCTCCTCCAGGGAAATGTTTAGAATATGTCGATTGTATTTTTATTGTATTAGTTAAGCTACGTTATTGGAATATATATGTCGGGATGGTCGTTCTTTTCCTCTGTTGTAAATATTATCTCCCGATTGCAATTGTCGGCTGGTTCCACATTTTCCGGAGTATGTTATTCTTCATGTACTGTTTTTTGTTTTGCCTGTAGTGTATGTGTAAAAATTTCATCGTTTCTCCCCGTGTAATCCATGTAAATCATCTGTATTTTCCCGTGTAACTTATTCATTCCGTGGTTGTACACTATGACTCCATGGAAATGTTTATATACGTAGGAGGGTCTGTGGGTGCTCCATTTTTCTATGTATGCTAACGAAATGCCTGTAGTTTTGTTGTGTTCCTGTTCCGGCTTATGTAGGTCGTAAAATTTATGTTGTAGGATTAGCGGTTTGTATTTCCCTACTTGATTATAATATACAATGCGTACGTGTACTCTTCGCTCTATTCCCAAAGTGGAGTGGAGTGGTGTGTCTGTTTTTACCTCCTCTGTAAGCCGGAAAATTATGTATGTATGTATGTATGAATCTGTACCTGTGTAAGACGGAAAAATTGTGTAATCGTGTTCTCCTCCCAGTATACAGTGGTACCGCATCCGTGTATCTCTTATCGTACTATTGACGGTCCGCGTCTTAGTGTAATGAAGTGACTGTGTGCATTGTCATATCCTTTTTATGTAGTTAGCTAGATTATTGTCACTGGAAATATTTCCCTACTTTAAGTGACAAATGTGTGAGTATGAGACTGGAAATGATCTGTAATAAGGGAACATGTTCCTAATTGTTTAATTGTCTGTGTTTGCAAGTGTGTCTTTGACGTGTAATTTTATAGAATCAATTTGCTTTTCAGCTATTACTAAATTATTGTTGTACTTTGAGTAAACTGTTGACATGTGCTTACTAATGTTGCAGCTTATTGAATCAAAGATACCACTTACAGTGTATTTCACGAGGGCATTAACTAGACGCACTCATTGTTTAACAAATGTCATATAAATGGCATTGTTTATGTTTTATTATGGACGCAGGCGTGGCTTAGCGTGTATATACGTGCGTTCCTGCTAAAACAAAAGATAATCCGTGCCTTGGCCTTGTTGCCGATGTTAAGTTTAATTTATTGCAATTAATGATATTGTGATTAAGGCCAATAAATGATTCTGTACACTACTGTGATCCTAGCGTGTATTTGGTATGAGATCTGTCTTAAAGTAGCCTTGTGGCCTTCATTGGAATGTGGTGCTACTAAATTATGTGATACTTGTTCATCATATGGCTGCTTGTTACGATCTGTTCATCAATTCATTTGGCGTTGGATTATTCAGGTGGGTCCCTTGGTAGCGGGTTATGCGATTGGACACAATCCAAGCACTTTGGGTACAAGACCCCGCTCCGTAGTCTAAGTATGGGTGTTTTTTAAATTTGAATGAAGTTCCCCATTTGGCAGTAGAACGGGCTTCCGACCATTCGACACAGCTATCGACGGCTAATGATAACGCCTGAGGAACTGGCTGTACAGTGTATCCCTATGTCGCTACTGATTTGTCATTCTGACTTAAAAAAAAAAAAGATCCCATGGATGAAAAAAAAAGTAAGTGTGTGTGTGTGAAGATGCATTTGTTCTGGCGAGTGTGGCGCGCGTGGCCTGCTGAGTTTGGCATCCCTACTCGTCGCGCGCTGCGTAGCCGTTGAGAGCTGTACGCTTTTGCAGCGTCAGATCCCTGACTTCCGTAATACATGTGTAGCTTGTACCAGTGTTGCAAATAGCGTGAATACATGTATTTGAGTGTCCCAGTGAGAAGTATGCAACTGTACGTTGGAATATGTACTCATTCTTCATGTGGATTCCCTGCACTCTTAGTCTGTCGATTTCACATATCGTACCTATGTATGCTAACCCGTGTCTTTTGGATTGGCTACCACTGTAGTGTCTTTCCCGCCGTTTACAAAAATATAGCGTAGCTCCATAGCATAGTGGTGGTAGCTAATCCAACACTAAACTATTCCCTGTACCGTGTAGTGTATCGTAAGCCATGTTATTGTCGTGTCTATGTTCATGTATCTGTACCGGACGTTTTCAGTATTGAGCGTTGGTTCATAGCATAGTGGTGGTGACCAATCCAACACTTAACCATTCCCTGTTCCCTGTAGTGTAAGCATTTATTTGTTGATGTGTTAATCGAAATGTGCACCATATATTTGTAGTATAATGTATCTGTATCGCGCTGTGAATCTACATTGTTGAGGGTTCGATGCCCTAACCCGTGTATTCGTCAGTATTTATGTGGCTTTACTAATTTCGATGATTTCGCTGTTTGTGCTTAGTTTACGGGTCTAATAACCTGTGCTATTGTGGTGTCAGAGTTGCCTTGGACCTAAAATGCTCCCTGTTCGATACCCTGTATGTATGCTAAAGTGTGCGTGTAAAAATCGCTAATACGTATGGCTTCCGCTAATAGTGGTGGTGGTGGTGGTGATGGCGGTGGTGGATGCAGTTTTTGACGTACCCAGGTCAATAACCTGTGTGCGAAAGTCACCTCGGGCCTAAAATGAACCCTATTCGATTCTATGTATGTGTTTGTACATTGCATGTGTGTATGAATTGTGGATGGCTAGTAATTTGCCTAAGCGTGCAGTTTTATGTCATGCTGGACAAATGATCCCTATATTCACGCAAAATGATCTTCAGTCGGTCGCTTATCTGACTGCTGTTCGACTGCAACAAAGCCTGTGTAGAATTTTAATGTATCTTTCTGATTTATATATATTGGAATATTTGAACGTGTCCTACTGTGGTTCTATATATTCACTCCCGGAAAACATTATCTAATGTGTTTCGCTCACTGCGTGTGGCGATAACGTATGTCAGAAGCAAATGTGGTGTCTACCGGAAGGCGAGTGGTATTGCTGTGTCATGAGCTCATGTTGCAATAGTGATTCGGTCCGTGGGGTAACCTGAGGTCACTGCTGCCTTAGCTTGATGCAATCATGTGTGCGTTTCCTTCACATAATATAATACACTTCCTGAAATTCGTAACTATATAAACACTCTGACATGCAAATACATAATACAAGTATGATCACTGTACAAATAGTAGGTATGGGAAGGTTAGTGAGGGTTGGAACTTGTGTTTTATGTACTGAGAGGGCGTGGGCTCGATGAGGAGGTCTAAGTGTAGCGTTTATGTTAATGTATCGTTGAAATGTAGTTTTGCAAACGTGTATTGTGTAAATGTGGGACTGCAAACATGTACTGTATTGTATGAACATTCTAGGGACACCTTATTTGGGTTTAATAATCCTGCGTGAATACAATGCCTTCATGTGTGAAACACAACTTAAGTGAAAATCACAAAAAGAAGAGTTCGATTCCTTATCGCCTATACCTATTTAACGAGGCTGTCGGACATGTATATTTCTATCATTTGTGTGCTAAGCTGCGCATGTTCGCGCATGCATCGCAGGTAGCTGTGCATGCACCCTTTTAATTCGGGTCTGACGGCTCTGAAATAATGTAAATAGTATGGGTGATGTCCTGTCGCTCTGAGCGGAGTGTACCATCCCCTGTTTACGTGTTGCCCAAGTTATTTCGGCATGAGGTGCCATTTCGTGTGATTATATAGCAACTGTGTGTAAATATATGTAAGGGTAGTGTAGGAACTAGGTTTTCCCTTGCCTCTTTTGATTTGCAAAAGGGAAAATTCACTGTCGAAAATCTAGACTTCAAACACTCAAGCAGGAAAGCCTGGTCCCTCTTACGTAATTTGGGAGGTGGAAATCGAACAACACGAAATAACAACTTAATAAAACCAAACAAAGTTGCTGCTCACATTGTCTCAATATCTAAGCCATCTATCTCCCGGCCCCATGCCATTCAAGTAAAACGAGAACTGCGAACCATGTTATCAGAATGCCCAGATAATAGCTCTTATTCTATACCTTTCAGCCCTGAAGAGATATCATCAGCTCTAAAAGACATTAAATCAGGTAAAGCCCCAGGTCTTGATGGCATACACCCAGAATTCCTTCTGCACTGTGGTGAGTATGCTAAAAGATGGCTAGCCCAGTTTTTCACCAATATTTTACAAACAGGGTCCATTCCTCGACTAATGAAACAGACGAAGATCATTGGTATCTTGAAACCAGGTAAACCCAATAACGAAGCCCAAAGTTATCGTCCTATTTCTCTTCTGAGCATGATGTACAAACTACTTGAGAGGCTGCTGTATAACAGAATACATAATGAATTACATGAAAATATTCCTGTTGAACAGGCTGGATTTCGTCCAAACCGAAGCTGTGTGGATCAAGTTCTTTCATTTACATCTTATATAGAGGCAGGATTCCAGAAACAGCAAAAGACCTCTGCTGTATTTATTGATTTATCCTCCGCCTATGATACTGTGTGGAGACAGGGCATTGTTAATAAGTTTCTCCGTGTCATACCCTGCAGAAGAACAGCAAGACTCCTGAACAACATGCTGACTGATAGACCTTTCCAGGTAACCATAGGGAATGCCGTTAGTGACCAGAAGACTCTTAACAACGGACTACCCCAAGGCTCAGTCCTAGCTCCGCTATTATTCAGTCTCTATATAGCAGATATGCCAGACACCCAGTCCAGGAAGTTCGGCTATGCTGATGATTGGGTGTTAGCAACTCAACACAAACAAATCGAGGCCACTGAAGAAATATTAACGAAGGACTTATGTGCAATGTTTCAATACTTCCGTAAATGGGGACTTCAACCGAACCCTAATAAAACTGAATCCACGTGCTTTCATCTGAGCAACATCCTAGCCAACCATGAACTAAACATATATTTTGATGGAAAACGTGTGATTCATAACAAATACCCAAAGTACCTTGGAGTGACACTTGACAGAACACTGTCATTTAAACAACATCTAACAAACACTGCAGCCAAATTGAGGTCAAGAAATAACATCCTACAAAAACTGTGTGGTACAACATGGGGTTCCACTGCGTCTACCCTCCGATCAACTGCCCTAGGTCTTGTATACTCAGCAGCAGAATATTGCAGCCCTGTTTGGCTAAACAGTAGTCACACGAAGCTAGTAGATGTTCAACTAAACCAAACTATGCGGATAATTACTGGTACAATCAAGTCCACACCAGTTTTCTGGCTACCTGTCCTGAGCCGTATTCCACCTCCTACGCTGAGAAGAAAGAATATCCTCCTGAGAGAATTTAACAAAATCTGCAACAACCAACAGCTGCCAATCCATGAGGACATACCTGCAATCCAAATCAATAGACTCCGCTCCAGACACCCTGCAATCAGAACAGCCAACAACCTGGCAGACCATAACTTCAATCTTCATGAAGCCTGGGCAGAAAATTGGTACACAAACACTCCACCAGAGCTACATAGTTTTCTCCATAGTAACAACAATCCATGGGAACTTGATCTGCCCCGTAGGACATGGTGTACACTGAACAGGATACGCACCAACCATGGGAGATGTGGTGATCTACTATACAAATGGGGAAAGATCACCTCTCCAGAGTGCACGTGTGGCTTCCAGTGTCAGACCATCAAGCATATAGTTGAAGAGTGCCCTCAGAACTTATATCCTGGAAACCACTTTGACTTTTTGTTTTCTACAGCAAATGTGTTAAACTATGTAAATAATATGTCTGTAAATTTGTAAATTATGGTTATATTTTCTCTGTGTTCCAAAAAGTGATGTGTAATTGCCATACGATTAATAATAATAATCATATGGAGCTATTTAGATCTTTATAGGTGTGCTTCCGCCTTCAGGCAAGTTCTATGTGAAATATATATATATAAGGGTGCTGTACTAAAGAGCACGTGTTAACCCCTTTTATCTATCTGAGGGCGGGTGGGTAGCTAATTATTTAAGTCGCTTGCCTTTTATGTAACCGCGATTGTCTACCCTGATTATTTTCTAATTTTGGGCTTGGCTTTGCTTGCTTAAGGCACGTCGGGTTCTAACCACATAACTACGTTGACTGTAGTCCCTTAAAACATGGTACCTGGCACCCCACCAATTGTATGGGCCTCGAAGGGCTTATACAGTGTGTTAGTGGTTGTGTTGAATGTGGTAGAGGTAGGGGCTGTTTGAGTAGGTGTTTTCTGTGAGGGGTGCGGGAGAGTCGTCTACGTAACTTGGACGTGACTCGAAGGAGAACTCCCAGGTGTTCAGCGTAGCTGAGAGCTCGGGGGATGGTGTGTGTGTGAAGGATTTGACACACTCCCACATATAATATGGGCAATGATGATGGATGCTGCTGGACCGTTTGCGATCATTTACCCTGCCTACCAGTTTGAAGTTGTCTATGAATGTCAGATCTACAAAATTATACACTAAAATCTGGTATACACACAATGTATTCTGTCAACACCTCAAAATATAAATGCATTGACATAACATAACAAGACATGCAGAAACTTGAGATCAAACGTACGTATTTAAAACAACCACCTAATACAATTTCTTTAATCATGTCTTCTTAACTTCAAATTGTGCAACACAATATAACATTCGTTATCTTAGCCTCAGTGGTATCCTCAAATATACGTAGATAAATACAGAAGTTAATTGTATAAATCCTCAACATCATATTAATACTTCAAACGACGAATCACATATCCATGTTCCATACATATAGCCCTCTAGATCAATTTTTAACCTTTTCATCCAACCATTTAAGTGCAGTAAGTTTGACGATAGTAACATTTGTTTTCCAAATCAACATCCGTCGTAACCTAAGATGAAAACCAGTTAATCCACTTCATATATCAAGATCCAATACAATACATTCATCTCTGGACATGGCTCCTTTCTTTTTTTCTTCGTCCATAAAGCACACCAATCATCAAATCAACTTACTCTTGTCTTGCTTAATAATTTGCATTTCCATCGAATATACATGTAGCGAAGTCAGACGGCAATACGTTTTGCTTTCCATAGCTTATACCTAGGGCTCGGATCGATATGCTCGATAAAATCTCCAGATATGCTCGAAAACCATGTGTTTTATGCTCGATAGATATGCTCAAAAAACCATTATATCCTCGATAGATATGCTCGAAAACCCCATTATATGCGGTTAAATATGCATAATATGCTCGAAAAACACCGTTAAAAACTATAGAAAGGAAAGTGAAACGAAAAAACCAATAGCATACCTTTATATACGAGCTTTATTTTCCAATTGTGTGTGTGATAAACTGCAATATACTCGCATTCCAGTTTTGCAAGTATATATAAGAAAAGTTTTCTTATAAAAGTTACAGTTCAAAGTTCATTTACAAAATGTTCAGAATTAGGCGGGTCATTGAAGAAGATCTGCATTGGTCTATACAACAACATTGTTTTCTATATTTTCAGCTTTGAATGATTTTCTTAAATCAGTCAATAAAGTTTCAATGACGAAAACGACCTCACTAAAGGTCAAAAACCTGCGGTTCTATTATTCGCACCAGATGGGCTTTTCAATAATTTTATCATTTCTGTTTTCGAACCTTAAGAATGGTCAGGGCCCGAATCCGGGGTGGGGAAATCGAATAAAAGCAAACTATTTGGACGAAAACCACAAGAATATGCATTTATATGCTTCTATTCTGAAAACCGCGGTTTTATGCATTTATATGCTCGATAAATTTCAATTCTGTTGGTCCCAGAGAGGTGAAAATACCACCGAAAGGCTTCTTTCAATGTGTACTATTCAGGAAAAAAATATGCAAATATGCTCGAATCCGAGCCCTACTTATAACCATCGAAACTTAAGGCTAATACACATTAACCCACTACAAATATTATGGAACCTATTAGCGAACCTTCTTCCTTATAGCAATGGCTACGTCATACCCTCATTTCATACTAACGCGACGCTTCCAATCTAGTCTAATGTTGCAGAATTTGCACATAACTATCTTCTGCCGCGCATCGAAAACATGATAGCCTTCGTCTTTAAACTCGTCAGCCCTATCAAAACACGTCGTTATTTTCGGCATTGCGAATTCACATTAGAAATAGAAATTTCAACTACAAATCACAGCGCATCCACGTGGTCAGCAATGCGCGGCCCAACTCTCTCACTTGTCTCCCAGTACGACAGGATAGCCAATATTGAAACTGCGTAGTAATTTCCTGCTACGTGATGTTAGGATATGCTTAGGCTTTAAACTCTTAAAAATACATTTGAATTGGGTTCTACCAGGAATGCTAACCAGGTGAAAACCACTGAAGGCTCGCGATATCGCACCAAATCGTGTGGAGACATAATAAACATGCCGATTTCGTGATATGTCGCAATTACGGACGTACATCGCAAATAAGGTGGAATTTCGCGTTTAGTCGTGAGGGCAAATTCAGTACTTTATGATCAAACAATATTAAACACACATTTAAAACACCTTTGATGCACATATAAACACATTTCTCATTTTCGCGATACACCATAAAATCGTGTCTCTAGATACAAGACCACCTTGGATTAACATGTGTTTCATCAAACTGCTTTTCTGAATAAATGTTGCTTCACATGTACCACAGGAATGTGGTCATAGACCACCATGGATCAACATGTGTTTTCAAATTGCTCTTCTCAGTAAATTTAGCTTCGCATATACCACAGGAATTTGGCTTTAGATCACTATGGTTCAACATGAGATTCTTCATATTGCTTTTCTGAGTGAATTTTGCTTCGCATGTACCACAGGAATGTGGCTTCCGACCACTATGGCTCAACATGTGTTTCTTCAAAGCACTATGGCTCAAAATGTGTTTCTTCAAATGTGTTTCAAGTAAATTTTGATTTTAATATACTCCAGGAACGCCACTATGGACCAACATGTGTCCGCTATGAGTTGTTATCTTTATTATGTTAACATTTTGAATGAATAAGGGTACGAATCTATCTCTCAAGGAGTTTCGCGAAATAGGACTTCAATTAATACCAACATACATCACGGTATGCTAAGTTTGGTTTGTATATTATTATTATTATTTTTTAAAGCGCGTTTTGCCCTTTAGTTACAAAATGAAACTCACACAAAACATTGTGGCTTTATGAAGTCTTTCGTTACATATGTGTTTTGAGTTTGCCCTGAATAACAATGAATTATTAACGCTTAATTAATTAATAGTGTGGAAATGCCTGAGATTCATTTTGAAGCTGAATGTTTAGCACCCGCATTGAAAAATGAAATGCCTAAACATTTCTACAAAGTGAATAAATGTAAGGTAAACGAAAGAACAAGTAGTTTGTACGTTTAACACTTACTCATTTAAGTTATTTTCACATGCATCAGCTTCTTCATTCTGATTTTCTTCTTTTACATCCTGGGGATAAGATGGAATAATTTATGTCAGTATTATCACCTTATACATTTACACAAATGACAACCCATGTAATTGTACAACACTGCTCAGCTGAAGTGAAGATATATTCGCTGAATGACTTTCTACTGTCCATCACATCCTAGTGCTGGAGAAAAACTTTATACAGATAATTGGTTATAATCCCCAGTTCTGAAACTTTGAGAGACCAGGTAACATTTAGATTGATTAGAAATGCTAAAATTAGTGCCTTAATGGAAGTAATAGCTTTAAGAATTGTGGACAAATATACATTTATTAGCCTACTTTTCACATTTTGCAAAAATGAGGAAAAAAGTAGACTTATGAGATGGGCTGTATGTGTCCCCCCCCCCTATCAACTCCTAAAAGGCAGCAGCAATCGAAACAAAATTTGGTAGGAGTAAAGATCTATACCTGAATATCTCACGGCCATACTTGAAAATGATGTCAGTGCTACCAACTGCTGAAAAATCGCAATTGAAATTTGAGCTCCATGTTGGATATCTTGGAAGGTATGAATGGGAGCTAATTCAAAATTGGCACACGTATAGATAAAAATATTGCAGTTTAATTTCCAGGAGGCCATACATGGCAGTGTTGCCAAAATGATTATAAGCCTGCTGATAGGTCCAATTTTTAAATGCATATAACTTCTAAACTATCAATTGGAATTCAACCAAATTTCGTATGTGCTATGTGTACATCAACAGATATGACTGAGCGTATTCTTAAGAGCCACCACGGTTGCCAACTGTTAATAAATGCTCTCATTAAAAAAAATCTAAATACCCATATATTAGAAAGTATGAAAGCCGACAGCTTTAAACTATGCTCACATTCTACACACATCAAAAAAAGGTTTGCATCACCTCGGTTCCCAGATCTCCGGCATATAGACGTTGACTGTGTATATTGTATCCAAGATACAGTCCCTTTGACTGTTCATAGATGTCACTAAAACTGCTCAAAGATGTAAACAACCATGCATGAGCAGGGCCTATTAGACGGAGGGGGTACGACAGCCGATCAGTTCCAGTCATTCCACCAGGACGAAGGTACGCTGCTCATGTTGTCTGTAGTTCTACCATGCCTAGAAGGTCAATACCGCAGTTCGATCGCGTCCGCATTGTTACTTTGTGTCAAGAAGGGCTCTCAACAAGGGAAGTTTCCAGGCGTCTCAGAGTGAACCAAAGCGATGTTGTTCGGACATGGAGGAGGTACAGAGATACAGGAACTGTCGATGACAGGCCTCGCTCAGGCCGCCCAAGGGCTACTACTGTAGTGGATGACCGCTACTTACGGATTGCCGCTCGGAGGAACCCTGACAGCAATGCCACCATGTTGAATAATGCGTTTCGTTCAGCCACAGGACGTCGTGTTTCAACTCAAACTGTGCGCAATAGGCTGCATGATGCGCAACTTCACTCCCGACGTCCATGGCGAGGTCCAGCTTTGCAACCCCGACACCATGCAGCGCGGTACAGATGGGCCCAACAACATGCTGAATGGACCCCACGGAATTGGCATCACGTTCTCTTCACCGATGAGTGTCGCATATGCCTTCAACCAGACAATCGTCGGAGACGTGTTTGGAGGCACCCTGGTCAGGCTGAACGTCTTAGACACACTGTCCAGCGAGTGCAGCAAGGTGGTGGTTCCCTGATGTTTTGGGGTGGCATTATGTGGGGCCGACGTACGCCACTGGTGGTCTTGGAAGGCTCCGAAACGGCTTTACGATACCTGAATGACATCCTCCGACCCATAGTGCAACCATATCGGCAGAATATTGGAGAGGCATTTGTCTTCATGGACGACAATTCTCGACCTCATCGTGCACATCTTGTGAATGCGTTCCTTCAAGATAACGACATCGCTCGACTACAGTGGCCAGCATGTTCGCCAGACATGAACCCTATCGAACATGCCTGGGATATGTTGAAAAGGGCTGTTTATGGACGTCTTGACCCACCAACCACTCTGAGAGATTTACGCCGAATTGTCGTTGAGGAGAGGGACAATTTGGACCAACAGTGTCTTGATGAACTTGTGGATAGTATGCCACGGCGAATACAGGCATGCATCAATGCAAGAGGACGTGCTACTGGGTATTAGAGGTAGTGGTGTGTACTGCAATCTGGACCACAAATGCTGAAAGTCTAGCTGTATGATGGTACAACATGCAATGTGTGGGTCTCACGAGCAATAAAACGAGCTGAAATGTTGTTTGTGTTGATCTCTATTCCCTTTGTATTTAACGGTTCCGGAACTCTTGGAACCGAGGTGATGCAAAACTTTTTTTGATGTGTGTATATTAATTTGGGGTAACTTAAATACGTCAGTGCTACCAACATGATTCTAAGCCAGCTGAGAGGCCCAACTTTAAATACATGTAACTTCTATACTAACATTTGGATTTCAACCAAATTTTGTGTGTGCTATGTGTACCATAACAGATATGACTATGCGGATTCTTAAGAGTAACCAGGGCAGCCAACTGTTAATAAATGCTGTCTCTATTTTTGTTACCATAATATCAATATATCAGAAAGTATGCAAGCCAATAGCTCTAAACTTTGCACACGTATATTACCTGGTATTCTAGATTAATTTGGAGTAACTAATATACGTCAGTGCTGCCAACATGATTCTAAGCCTGCTGATAGGTCCAAATTTAAAATGCATGTAACTTCTATGCTAACTAATGGATTTCATTCAAAATTGACACAACAATAGATCATATTATTTCACATTATTTCTGACCAATACATGTACGTCATTGTTGCCAAAATGATTTTAGGCGCTCTGTTAGATCCAATGTTTAACTGCATGTAACGTTCATGCTATCCATTGGACTTGAACCAAATTTTGTATTCTGTACCTTAAGAGATGGAACTAAGCATATATTTAGTCACCAGGGCTGCCAACTGTAGTTCTCTATTAGGCTTCATTATGCCTGGTATTCAGTATATCGAAATAATTAGAAATTTCGATAGTACCAACTTAATTTCGTCATTATTCTAGATAGATTCATATAGATTAATCATTGGCATGAATCTTAAATTTTAAGAAAAGTAGGCTCTTTAGTTCGTCACGGAACTTCTTGTTTTTAATTCTTTTAGCTTTAAGTTCATAAGAGAGGAGCAGATGACCTCGCTGTTCCGCCCCTTGTAACAATAAGAATAGAATAGACCAAAACAAATCCTATGGTCCAACACGTGCACGTATCATTGAGTAACAAGCTACTAGACTGCCCATACGGGCATGCTTTTTGAGAATGAAGACATAAATCTATCAACCTTCAGAATATTATATACGGCATTTCTTCACAATTCACTGCTATTTAATATTTTAATGTTCAAAACGAAGTTAGATTAAGTCAATGAAATGCCTCTATGGGGAGTCTATTGTAGAGCATGCTAGTAACTCAAAGAATTATGTGTCTGCTGGAGTACGGGAGCACACAGTTTGCACAGTAGATTAGAGCATGCTAGTAAATCTAAGAATTATGTGTCTGCTAGAGTACGGGATCAAACAGTTTGCAAAGGAGATTAGAGCAGGTACTAACAGCTAAACGCTTCCGATTGTCATCAACATTATTGTGAGAAAACAACTCTAGATCCCTAAATGATATTAGGAGGTAAGTAGATGTCTTCAAAATAAGCATGAAATTAATTACCTTATTCAGATCTGAAGATGAGGTTTCTGTTTTGAAGCATGCAACGATATCCGGAAAAGAAGATTCCTCAATCTTAATATCCGTGTGATGGTCTGTATTGTCCTGTAAAGAAATGACTTGGTTCACATATATGTTCCTTTGCGTAGGTGGAATTATATCTTACAGATAGCTTGTAAACTTGCACTGAAGGAATCAAGGAATAAAATAACATACTGAAGGTAATTCAACCCCGCATTCATAGTTTTCTTTCGTCCATAGCCACATGGTAGAAACCTAACAGTTATTGTCCAGTTTATGTCGAAGAGCATTTCAGTTAGAATACACTCGCGAAACGTGGGCCTAGCATATTGTCACTAGCATTGAGTGTGCGTGTTGCGACTTTGCGGCATAGATGCAGTTACTTAGAGCTACATTAACGTTAATAAGGATAAGCAACGTTGATTAATTTTGTGTTAAGATATTTCGTACCAAGCGTTGACAAAACATTTTTGATCAGGGATACCTAACGTAGGGAGTAATTTAACGTGAACGATAAACAATTAGGGGTTTATTTGTAAGTACTTTAAGTATCATTTCATATAAATTCACTTGTAATACATAATACACGAGTCATTGTGGTTATCAAGATGATTACGCAATGTGTTAATTAATAGAGAACTGAAAAGGAATATTTTTATAGACAACAGCTTAAGAGCATTTCTGAACGAAAATGCTGCCAGTGGTCTAATAAAATGCTGAGATACACCGCCATATACCATCTTTAGGGAGATTTCCGTGGAGACTTCTTGCCAGTCCAAAACAAGACACATCTCTCTTTCTCCTTCGTTCAACCCTCCTAGAAACACGAATAACCCCTATCAAATATGTGTGCAACACTGGAGGCTATGATGAAGATACCGACAGTCACAGCTAGCAGTGGTGGCTGTGTTCAAGGGTGGACCATCAATATATTCACAGCCATGGCTACCTGCGGAGGGAGGCATCAAGGTGGGAGGAGGACCAACATCATATTGATAGGGCAAGCAGTGAAGTTCGCCCCAAGCCTCATGTGAGTGTTCGGACACTTCTGATCTCTTAATTTAGATTTACAATAGAAATCCTACGCGCTCTAGAGCACGCATGTCTCACAGGCCAGTCTAGCATTTGACAGGAGGTTTCATTTTCAGGGAGTGGTATATATCGCGATACATTTGCGTGTACAATTCCCTTAGAAACAAGATGGCGCATTGATGACGTCATCGACGGCGTCACGAAAGACACTAGATATTTTTCTAGTAAGCTTACGGGAAACTCCTGGGGAATCGGGGGTTCAGGACGGGGGAAATATAAACAGAAATCGGCATTTACAATAACCCTTCAAAACGCGATACACATCGAAATGTTTGCAATTATCTAATATTTTCAAAATGGGCTCCCCATCTCTACTTGACCAATATCGACATTTTTTAATTTTATCTTATATTTACAAGATATATATCCCCATCTTTACTTGACCTATATAGGGTATCTGGTAAAGATCCTGATACACATGTCATATCCAACTGTTAATGTAAATTGCAATTTCTTGCATGTGTATCGGGATCTTTACCAGACATCCTTTATGGAAGTCAAGTTAAGATGGGCATACGTATTTTATAAATATAAGCTTAAGTACTGTACCCGTTCCGTTATGGTATGCGACGAGCCAGCTGACAAAGCATCGCACACCAAACATTACGGCACACACATACACACTGAAGATAAGTTAAATGAAATAAGGCTTGTGTCGGAATCCAGGAAGAAAAAAAAACTACAAAATACAATCAGTTATGGGTAGCACGAGACGAAGTGTCTCCGGGTCGTTTACGGCTGAAAGCAGCATCAATTTTGAATACGAAGGGCGCCATCCGCCTGGATTCCCATCACACAACGTTCCAGGATAAGCCTTAAATTACAAGGAAAGGACATGAGGAAAGATAGCATCGTGACAATATTTTAAAACAAACTTAAACAAAATTTATTAATTCTTGGTTTTGGTCAATGCAAAAAAAAAAATACCCAAGGAGAATCATACCTATGGAATATGGTGGATAAGAAAAGTTAGGATGAAATGTTCATAGCAACTCCAACTATTTCCCCTCAAATCTATGTTCACATGAAAAGAAAAAAATCTAAAAGTTTTTCTTGGGCGCTCAGGGTCACCGAAGCACTAACACTGGAAAACACGACACTCGTGACCTCTGAGCCCTATCAATGCTAAATCGATAACACGTGTTGCATGTGAACTGGAAATTATTTAAATACACATATATACCCTATATAAATCATGTGAGTGTGAGGTTATGCTAAAGTCTGTTCACTCTCATCACAATATTAAAAAAAAAAAAAAAAAAAATAAAAAAAAAAAAATATATATTTTAATCAAACTCTATATTGTTCAGAAGTCAATGGTAATCAAGTTATTATCTACCATTCTTTAAACCATCTAACAAAATCATTAATTTCACCATCGTTCTAAATCATCTAAAACATCATCATGAATCTCACTTATTATTATCATAATTACAATTTATTCATTATTATCATCATTATTTTTATTCAGACGTCACCACCAATTATTTTATTATTAATTTTATTCCATCTTGATCACCAATTAAATTATTATTAATTTTATTAAATCTCAGCAAGCAATTAATTTATTATTATCTTATTAAATCTCATCACCAATTAATTTATTATTAATTTTAATCAGACTCAGCAAGCAATTAATTTATTATTAATTTTATTAAATCTCAGCAAGCAATATCAGATCACATTATTTAAGATACATTTTATATCCAGAGCATATCAATAAATACATTAGAAAATCAGCATAAGTTGTTTCAGGATCTCCAGAACTCTCAACAAATCAGCTTTTGGAAGTGTCATAAGATTTTGACGTTTACCCGAGTGCACGAATATATGTTATCAAAATCCCTCAATGGATCGAAACTATCTTGTACTCAAGAAAATTAACTGCCGTTATCAAACTTGCCAAAAAACCACAAACATTATCTCATTAAGCCACTCAATTAAATTCAACACTACATCATCACTATAATTCCACAAAATATCATTCAGCTCTCGGCTGGACCTACAAATATATATAGACTGGGTTTGCTCGAACCTATCAGTCACATCACATAACAAGTGGCAATACTCTCAAAACAAACTGGCAAATCCACATGAATCCGAGCACTCAAATAATCATCTGAATCTATGAACTGGTTCTGATGATAAATGCTCATGACCTCCCAAGCCTATGGTCAAATAACAATGTTAACAACATATAAATCTCTGAAATAAATCTCAATGTGCATCGAGCATGCATTAATTTCATGAATATTACTGATCTGGATAAAATCCTCCTAGAAAAAAAATGCCTGCCGGTTAAATACGTTCAAAGAACAGGACAAAGTCTCATATACCACATGGGATATTCACTGTCTGAGATTTACGTCTGATTCAAATACCTTATTAGAAGAATTAATAATCACTTAAAAAATCCAGATTGCTTCAAACAAACGAAGTTCAAAAGAACTGCTGAATTTATTAAATTACCATATTCAAAATAAATTAATCGGGATCATGACAAAAGCGTGGACGAAAAACTGACACCTTCTTACCATCAGCGAATGAAAAACGACACTCGATCAGAAAATTGACACCAAAGTGTGACATGAATTAACATCGCCTATAAAAATCTATCTAATTACAATTAACTCATTGTAAAGGATCAGAAATGGTTATAATCTGACACTGAATGAAGTCAGCTACATGCCTTCATATCCACGAAGATAAATCTGTTTCACTCACATCTGAACAAAATCATGGTAACATTTGACCCATTATACGTATGTGCTCACGTCTACATCACATCAAGGAAAAATACTCATGTAAGCGCTTACAATACCTTGTTGCTGAAACAGCTCCTTTAGTATCCAATTTCCAAAGAGTACCCTAAAATTCGTAAAGACTTCTCGGAAGATCGATGCATTCCCTAATAATTCATAAAGATCGCCGACATCGATGTCCTCACCCCGAATTGGTACGCTCTTCACTCTGGTTGGAATTCGGAACCACCACTCCACTCAGCCATAATGTCTCTTCTACGTTTAGTGCCCCATATTAAAGTTGTAAGTGTTCATGTTGTAACGCATCTCCACAATGTTCCGTTAAAGTTTTCGATTGTTCATCATGAATGGTTGCCCCATTCTAGTGTCCACAATGTTCGCCACTGTTCCAGAAGTTTATGATGAAATTCATTTTATAACCGCACTGAAGGTTTTATGTTCAAGTGCCGAAAGTTTTTTTTGAAATGTGCAAAATTATTTTCTAACACCCTGTGGTCGTGTAAGTGTTCACTTTGTATGCACATAAAACAATGTTCAAATCTGAAATTATTGTCTATATTCATTTGACTGGAATAATTGTAAAGTTCCAACAACTCATGGCCGCTCGTGATCATTTGAATAATTGAAGAATGTAAAGTTCCGACAACTCGTGGTCGCTTATGTGTGTTTTATTAATAGATGAAGGACTGTGCCTCGCAATGTAATGTCTAAGTCTCACCAAGTTATCAGCCCGTAAATGCATGTTATACTGAACGTTGTATTACAGTGCGAATGCATTCTGTAAAGTCGCCTGTTGCATGTCCGTGAACTGAACTAGATTTAACAAGACAAATATATATAGTGTCTCTGCACGCTAGAACGAAAGTTGCTATGCACTTCACCAAGTCCAAAATGCATGCTGCCACGAACTCGGTTGAAATATGATTTTGTCACGTCACTTACACAAGTTTCTGTAACACATGAATACCGTGAAATCGTGAACTGATAACTAGCTTGTTCAAAACCGATGTTATCCAGCACTAGATAAAAGAGCTCACTCACGCGCACAGCCAAAATACAAGTCACGAGTCCAAGCCACAAGTTCAAGTAAGTCTCTACTGCCAGCTGCTCAAGGCCTGGCTCTCACCCCCTTTCTTGCTCCTCACGTGATCGGCCATCCCTGTGGTGGTAAGTTACGTCACGTCCTCTCTGACGTCAAACACTGGCGTTCCAGAAATACGCAAACGTCCATGCATTCCTTCCTTTGAGGGGTTCCAAAACATCGTAAGCAAAATATGAAAATTTTCTCTTTCTCTTCTGCTATACTGTCGGCAAGGAAATAATGAAATAAAGTAAATAAATAACTCCTTGTAGACTTCGTCGCGTGTTACGACCTGATGTGTCGCTCCCACTCGCAAAATTTCCAAAGAAACCAAAATTTCCATTGCTATCGCCTTTTCTCCAAACACATTCATTCAATACACCAGAGTAGCCGATAGTCCCCAGCTCATATCGGGCACAGTACCAAAATTTCGATGTTATCACCATCTTTACCAGACATCATATAGGTAAAGTAAAGATGGGGTTACATCATATACATAGAACTGAAAGACTGTATCTATGTGGATTTGTTCTCTATACAAATCTACACTGATCCACGAATTACAACCAAATTTTGCATGTACATAGGTCAGGATCCAGGAGACCGCTGTCTATATGAATTTTGGATAATGTTTCTCATTCTTCTGAATTCTACCTTTTGGCACTCGAGCAAAGGCTAATAAAGTCAGAAAATAAACTGATGAAGAAATGACATGACCGGTCGTTTCCATTGCAACAGTAGCTCAAGACGTGTCCAGCAAGTTTTCATCTATCTCTTTAAGAGGTCGTGCCACTCCGGTTCCTCCACGGCAACAGTAGCTCAAGACGTGACCACCAAGTTTCCATCTATCTCTGTAAGAGGCCATGGCACTCCATTTACCAAACGGCAACAGTACCTAAAGATGTGACCACTAGGTTTCCAATTACCTCTGTAAGAGGTATCATACCCTGCAAAACGATGGCTCAACTGGTTAGCAACATGTTAGGTGATCGGAAGTTCCAAGTAATCACTGGAGACAAGATCAGCAAGGAGAGGAAGCTAAACAACGGATTGCCCCAAAGATCAGTTCTCCCACCATTATTGTTCAACGTATACCTCTCTGACCTTCCTGACACATCATCCAGCAAATTATGCTGACGACTTGGCTCTAGTCGTACAAGATAAGGCAATGGTGACGACTGAAGATATTCTTACCGAAGACTTATCTATACTGGCAAATTACTTCAAAATCTGGCGACTTCAACCCAGTCTGAGTAAAACAGAATTGTCTTGCCTCCATTTAAATAATCGTTTGGAGAGCGTGTAACTGAATGTACGTTTCGGAGGCTGAATTCTTCGTCATAATTGGAACCCAAAATACCATGGCGTCATATTAGACCGTACACTATCCTTCAAACAACACCTCCTGAACTTAGCACAAAAGTTGAGAACTCGAAACAACATCCTCCATAAACTAAGTGGAACTACCTGGGGATCTTCAGCAACCACCTTGCGATCTTCAGCCTTGGGTTTGGTGTATTCAAGTGCTGAGTATTGTGAACCTGTTTGGTTGAACGGTCATCACACAAGGCTTGTTGACACCCAACTTAATACCACAATGCGCACCTTATCTGGCGCAATCACATCTACTCCAGTTCATTGGCTTCCACTGCTAAGCGGTAGAATGCCACCTGATCTACGCCGATCTAATGCCCTTATGAAGGAATTCCACAAGATCTCCAGGAATCCTAGTCTACCCGTGCATAATGATCTGCCACTTTTGAATCTTAAAAGACAAAATCACGCCATCCAACTTTACGTGATGCTGCTGACAAGGATGCTAAGTATTTTAAATCTCTTGAAAAATGGAAAGGTCGTTGGGCAGCAGCAACAGATATGCGCCTGCATACCTTCTTCTCAGGTCCCAGATTTCCAAGTGGATTCCACCTACCACGCAAGTACTGGACTGCCCTGAACAGAATCAGAACAGGACATGGTCGGTGCAGAGACGCTCTTCACAAGTGGAATAAACTACATAATCCAGACTGTGTCTGTGGAGCTCCACATCAGACTATTCATCACATTGACAGAGAATCCAAGATTCGAGCCTATCACGGTGATGAAACGGACTTCATGTTGGTAACTCCAGATGCTGTACGCTGGATTGAAAATCTGGACATTCAGTTTTCTTCCTCTTCTTCTTCTTCTTCTTCTTAGCGTCATCCCGTAGGAACGGGGTCCGCTTTCCGATAATTAAACTTGTGCCATTGATCCATGAGTTGCGACGGTGATAAACCGACCAGCCTGTGCCCGGGCCTGTCATCGGACATTTTAACGCTACTCCCAGCATATAATTCGGCCGCCCCTAACATGGGGTACAGACGCCGTTTGTAGCCACCCGCTCCGGATCAGACGCTACAGCTGATATCTGCCCTCAAGTGAGGACGATAACTTGTACTCAATTAATCCCGAGCACTGGGCTGCCCCTTCCGCCATCTACACTGTACAAAAGAATATCCCCTGCACTGTAGCTGCCGTTGAGTTCTTCACCGTAACCCTGGCAAGGGACCCTTACATGGTACTACCAAACGGGTCAGCTGGCCCAAGTTTTTTTAAGAGTTGTTACTCCTCTATCACTCCCCCTTTGTCCTGACTTGCGACAGGCAGAGCCTGGCTGCCCAAAATAATGGGTCCAGGTTGGTCCAGTTGTGAAGCACAAATTAAGTTACTTTGTTTCTCATCTGTAAATATGAATACATATATATTACTCCTAATGCCTGTATAAGCCATACGCTAAATAAAATAATAAATAAGAGGCCATGGAACTCCATTTCCTATCCAAACCACGATACGAACATTATGAATCTGAACGCCATAAAAATCTCAATACGTATTTTCTTAACATGGGTCGTTGTAGGCAATTGTCATTTAAAAAGAAATACATTGGCTAACCCTGCATATGGCGAAACGTTACAACAGCTGGAGATATCACCAAGGAACATAGTATTAAGATCAAATGAGCTTAAATGATTCGGTTGTTGTTGTTGATTAATTTAGAAGCTTTGCAATATCGTGCTCATATAGCCCATGAACTTGAGTGCGGATTGATTTTTTCTAATAACATGTGTAACTGTGATGGCTGTAGTGTTGTGTGTATTTGTAATTCAAATGAGGATTTGAAAGGAGGTTGCTATGGCCTTCAGTTAGGAACTATCCCGGTATTTGCTTCGAGTATAATAACTAACCCCTGGCAGTACAGCCAATGAAGGGCCAAGGCCTACCAAGCGACCGCTGCCCAGCCAATTGGCCTGCAGATATTGGGGTGACGCGTGGTCAGTGCATCGGGTACCCTCGGTCATTAATCTTGGGTTTCGTGACCGAGATTTGCTTCGATTAGAAGTAGGAAACCACGGAAAACAATTACCAAGTTTAGCCGCTAATACACGTGATCGTCTAAATGATTTTTGCATTTTATGTATAATTTTATATAATATTTAGTCTTTAGGGCACCGAAACGTATGTCACGTTTTGGGTCTAATTTTACACTCTTGATGCCGCTGTTGTTACGGACGATTTTGAATCTTTACCTTAAGACGAAAGGTATCACGCGCAATATATTGTAAGCAATGTCTATTAGAACTAAGTTTGATACACTCCGTTAAGGTGAGTTCTACTACTGATATGTTGACGTTTATGTTTTATTACTCATATTGACCTTATGCTGCATTCTTCATGTGTAACATCTTTCCACTCGGTAGCTGGACATTTTCGTGGGAGTGATTTTGGAAAAGAGACGGAAGTGGATGGGACGGAAGTGCATGGGACGGAAACAATGAGCGCTCGCGGTGGCGGAGATCGGTACAACGACGTACTGTAAGCCATGTAACTATGTGGAATGTAAATCGCATACGGTTTACCTCAAGGTTTGGAGGCCCCATTAAAGAAATTCCTACAATAAATCATCTTCAATTTGTCGTTCTTTGGTGTGAAAATATTCATTACATCATATTTGCTGAAAACAATTACGATTTATTTAATCTTCATACTTTTGCTGTATTCTTATTTAATGTAAGCTCTCGATACCTCGAGTGCTATATCGCATCAACCAATACTCCAAACAACGTAGGAATTCAGTATATTAACACCGACTACTAACAATAATTGAAACTTCGTTGGTCTAAACATATCACTTGGAGAAACGCATTTAATATACCTACAGCACACCTAATTTTTAATCGCGCCTATACTTGGCAGTGCGCTATATCGGCAATAAGAGGCCATTTTCAATAACACCGCTGGCATGGGTTCACTAACTGGCTGGTATAAAGCGCAGCTCGCATCAAGTTGGCAGTGGATTGCTCCCGCATACAGTTGCAGGTATATGTCACTACTGCAGATGCATTGGAGAATCTTTCCATGTTTGCTGGCACAAGGTAGCACTATGAGTTCATTCTTTAAGAAATGCGAGTAAGTAATATGGAATTATTCGAATAACATGTCAGATGTTACACATCATATGCGACTACTGTAAGGCTCGTGATTTTTTACCTGTTGACAGTGCTCCCCTCTACAAGCTGTCATTTGTATTACAAATCAGAAATACAATAACTTTTGCGTGATATTGCACATTGTTCTATGAATAGAATTTGCCTTTGTTATTCGGGTCATATTGTAATTGGTAATTATCCTGCTCTATGACTACTGAATGCTAATTTGTTATGGAAACGGATGTTAAATTATGAATTTAGTTGATAAAATATTAATAACATAATTAAACTACGAATATATATTATTAAAGCAAAGACGATCACCGGCCTACCTCTAAGGATCTTCACTCTTTTGACTGGTTTGATGCAGCTCCCCACGTCTCCCAGTCCTGAGCTAATCCTTTCATCTCTATATAGCTACCACACCCTACATCCAAGGCAATCTTATTTACATATTCTGACCTTGGTCTACCCCTACAGTTCTTGTCCTTGCCCCTTCCTTCCATAACTTAGCTTGCTATTCCTGGATGTCTTAGTATATGTCCTATCAACCCATCACTTCTCTTCATTAGCATTCGCCAGAAACATCTCTCCTCTCCCACTCGTCTTAATACCTCGTCGTTTGTAACCCTATCCACCCATTTGATCTTCATCGTTCTCCTGTAACACCACATTTCAAACACTTCAAGGGACTCCGGAAAGGTAAAAACAATGGAAATAATATTATTCATTTTCTTAATCTATGAAATCTCCTCTATAAAATGATGTATAATTTATGGGGTTTACTTACACCTAAATATGTTTAATACATTTTTAAAGCACACCCTGCATGCATCTTGGCTTAGAGCTGTGAAACTGTTGTTGAGCATCCAGCGCTTCAAGCTAACCACTCATGAGACATTGTTCTTGTGATATTAGGGAAATTAAGTGTTGTGGCCAACCTGTACTTATGTAGTTCTCTTATAACAATATAGATGTCTCTTCTGTTCCCTCATTTTGCCGCTCTTTAGTTGCATTTGTAGAGAAACATGTGGAAATTATTTATTGTGTTAATAGTGTGTTTGTGTTACGGTTTTGCCATGGGTAAGAATACCAGAAATCCTCTGAAGGTTTTCAATAAGAGGAGAAATGTTGGAAAACAGAAACTACTAATCATAAGAGATAATAATACTGACAATAATAGTGAAAATACCTGTGCATCTGCCACTAACCTAACAACTCCACCAACCCAAAATAATGCATTTAAAAGTAGTTCAGATCGGAAACTAGGTGCGAACTGGACAAATATGATAATTTTAATAATGAATCAGATGTTAGCGAAATATTTGAAATGGAGATTCTGAAAAATATATTTACGAAATGTGTAAAATGCATTGAGTGTAATGGAATTGGTTTAGAAATGATTATAAAAAACTATATTGTGATTGCTACTGAAATGGAACTGAAGTACGTACTGCGCCAGAATTTATTTAAGGTCATTACCAAAGAACCAATCTGGATATGAACCAAGACCCCAGAAAAAAATAAAAGAGTGGATGAAAATTTTTATTTATTAAAAATTCGAGAAATATGGGAAAAACTGTATGGAAATGAGTGAAATACTATACATCTTATGCAATTATGAAAGGCAAGGAAGAAGAAATGATTTAAAGATGGACATATATTCTATTATATGAATGTGGGAGGTCCACATTGCGAGAGACATCACGCCACTTGAAGCGAGAGTTACGTCATGAGAGAGGGGAAGAGACGAAGGTCGAACTGCGGACTGAAGCGAGGAGAGGTGGTAGAAGTTACGTCACACCACGAGAGGGGAGGCAGAGAGACTGGAACTTGCGGAGTGTGGAGAACCGGACGAGAGAGTTCTTTCCAATTTGAGATTTCATCGAGTCAAGACCTCGAGAAGAAACCAGTATTCTTATAACAGTGCTACGTTTCATTAGAGTTGAAAGCAAAGAAGAGTGAAGTACAGTAAGACTGTAACTTGAGGAGCAAGCTACATCTATAAAGCAGAACGGAACAGTATAACCAAATATTACAGTGCTTAATGCAAAGTTGTTCCACATAGCTTGAAACATTTCGACAAGAAGATATTCAGTATTACTACGTGTGAACGCATATTTGAACAATACATTAAAAATGCAAGTTAGAAGTCAGCAACAGGGAAGTCGTAATTATATCATAAGTGAAATGAGAATTACCATGTGCTAAGCTAAAGCATAGGGAAGTGGAGACTACAAAAGATGTACAGTTGAATTCTAGAATTCACTATCATGAAAGGCGCAGCAGAATATCTACGTGACGCGCAACATCACCGAACAAGACTTATACTTTTCTACAAGAGTTCTAACACATCTTGAATATTCACAAACGCTTGCATAAACGACAATATTCAACATGAGACGAGATGTCAATTCTGAAGAAACGAGATGTCAATTCTGAAGAAACGAGATGTCAATTCTGAAGAACCGAGATGTCAATTCTGAAGAGATGGAGAGTCGAAGCCGGACTACTTGCAGTGCACGGGGGACGGAGTGTTGCCAGAGCGAGCTGTTTCACGGCGAGGTCATTCACCGAGGACATCATCGACCTTGTTCTACTGGGAGACGAGGCCAGCTGGTTCTGACACAAACCGGTCTTCATAGCTGTGGGCGATACGATGAGATCCACGACACGTTTGGTTTGGCAGGCGAGACGCAGGTATTCTCCAGACCAGAAGTCAACTCAAGGTAGTGAAGAAATTGTTTTATATCATGTAGAATTGTAGTTATGTTCTGTGATTATCCAATTGACCAACGGCATTATTTTTAACTGCATTATTTTCAACAGCATTTTTCAATCAGCATTATTTCAACCGTATAATTTTGTCAAAGTAATTAATTGTGTAGATCGTGTAGTAGTAATTTTTCGTATTTTTCTTCGGAGTTATTTTCCTTGTTCTTGAAAATTTCAGTCACTTGGACGAAATTTTGGCATGATGATGCTATTAACACTAAAGTCATATCAGAGTAAAACCGCGTAGAAATTTTCATATTTGCGTTAGATTTAATCTAATTAAATCTGTTTTATCGCAGCGATGGAATGTAGAGTGAATTGTTTAGAGGAATATAGAACGAATTTTTCAAAAGAATGTAGAACAAATTGTTTAAAGGAATGTAGAGTGAATTATTTAAAAGAATGTAGAGTGAACTATATAAAAGGAGTAGAACGTTGAACGAACTAAAGAAGGAGTAAAATTGTAAATGAAGTAAAAAAAGAAGTTTATTGGAGCAAATTTAAGTACAGCATATTTAAGAAGTTATGTCACGAAGTGTAAAGAATATTTCGACAACTCATGATGTTGATTCGAGTGTCAGAAATTATTTTCAACTAATTATGAACGAAAGTATTACGAAAAGCTTATACACATATGTCTAATGAGATTTAGAGCATTAAAAAGGCATAGATGAATTTGTTAAACAAATATATTCATGGAAGGAAGTCAAACTTATATCTTTTGTTAAGAATATAAATACTTACTGATATTTCTTGAAAAGTTGTAATAAAATGTAAAGTTGAATTTAAACACGTGAAAAAAGAAAGTTAACAAGGTTAAATCACAGGGTGATCAGAAAGTGAAAAGTACAGAGATTTATTGCAGAAATGGAATTATAAGCACGAGGCGAAGTTATATCAGGATATAGAGAAGAATGTTAAAGTTAGGAAGTATATGTATTGAAGTGGAAGTTTATAGTTGAATTACCGTGCAAATTAAGGAGATATAAACGTAAATGAGTTACGTATTTTTACGAAGGGAGGCTGAGGAGTCTCTAAGTTTTTCTAGTATTGATCGCAATGATTGTGAAGTTATGTGAGTGTATTAAAGGAAGATTCTGTACAGGGTGTTTAAGAGAGAAGGTAATTGTTGTATAATTATGGAAGAGGAGTGTGAGAACGAAGGTTAATGCCGTGCACTTCTAGTATTCACGTTTATCAGAAAATTATTAACACAGTAAAGAATTTCAGAACTTATTTCAGTATTTCTTGATTAATAGATAAAAGGTAAAAAGGAACAGTGCTTAGCTTAAATGTTTGTCACTTATGTTCAATTGATTAAGACGAGTATTTATTACTTTCAACACGATAGTTGCGGTGTATGTTTGTTATTTGATTATTAAGAAAGTTGAGTAGATGAAAGACTTATTGAAGGATAGAAAATTTAATCTTTTCGACACTATAAAGTGTATAATTTGTGAGAACCATAAATGAATGTATATATGCACATAGTTCATGAATAATTTTGCTTAGATATGGAACTACGGTTCAGAGTTGAAGCGGATCTGTATAAAGTAGGGTAATACTTAGTATCACGCCGTTTCACTTTCCTAACTATATCAGTGCCACGTGCAAGTTTATTTTTGGAGTTACTTTTGTTAGAGTGTCAGGGAGACACCATATTCAGGGAGGAAGCCAGTTTTTATACTTGTTTTTTTTAGCTTAATAAACGGCTGGCGCTTTTTAGCGACTCAGTCAACTTTTATCTAAGCTGATACCGTTTTCATTGTCGTCATCGTCGAAAATAGTACTACGAGGTATAGATACAGGCGCTCACTATAGATTAGACCTTATCACCCCTCGAGATTGTAGTTTCTCGATTTGCTCTAAATGTAAATGATAGTAGAAATTTGTACCTTGGCTAGTAGTACTATTTTCTTTACGAATAACATTTATCCTGTATGTTCCTGAAATTCCCAATTTTACTTAGTAGGCATGGTAAGTTTGTGAGCTGGGTAATTTACATGTCTGCAATCCTTTATAGTGCAGTGGATATAAGTACTGATGGGTTTCTTCGGGCGCATATTGATAGATGATTATTTAAATGGCGTGCCCATCCGTGGGGAATTCGAAAGAGCATTCGAAAGAGCACTCGAGAGAAGAAGTTTGGAAGTACTCGAGAGTGAGGCCATATTAGTTTTGAAAAGAAAAATGCCGATCCCAAATTTAATGATTGTTGAGATGAACACAACATCAGCAGATTAGAGGAGTACATTACAGTTGTGAGGCATATTTTTAAAACCAGCTAACGACATTTGTCATGTAATAATAAATTTAAAAGTAAATTCATGTTGTTAAACATAGGTTAAGTGAGATGATAGAATGTAACGATGTCAGTTCAGTAAAATGGGACGATAAGATATACGAGATAACTCGCGATTAAAATAGATGTAAGTAGGATTAAGATGTTCAATATATTCCATCACTGGTATAAAATGCATGCATTGATCAATCTGGATATTCACTGGTAATTTTTGTAGTTGATACTTTCCTTATTCTCAAGAAAGAAGAATTATGTCAGCGAATGATATGACGTTCATTCGAACGATGCTCGAAACCATGAAGGAAGGTCAAAGTACGTTGACCAAAGACCTTGAAGCCCTCCACCAATTGACACACAACAACACTAAACAGATGAAAGCCGAGATTCAGAAATCAGCAGCCACTGTAAAATCAGAAGTCAAGGCAGAGTTATCAGTTGCTCAAACACTTACTAAGGCTAGTATAACATTAGCACAGGAAGAAGCTAAGTTAGCTTTAGAGAAGGCCAGAAAGGAAGATAGACTAGCCAGAGAAAAGGAAAGGGAGGAAATCAGGTTAGCTCAAGAGAAAGCACAGGAGGAGATTAGGCTAACATTAGAAAGAGCACGAGAGGAAGACAGGAAAATAGAAGAAGCAAATAGGATAAGAGCAGAGATGGGATTAGCTCAGGAAAAAGCTCGCGAGGAGGACAGGTTAAGTCAGGAGCAGGCTAGATTAGAAGATAGAAAAATCCAAGCCGAAATAAGAGCAGCACAGGAGGAGGTCAGGAAAAATCAGGACAAAGCTCAGGAAGAAGCTAGGAAAATACATGAGGAAGCTAGGAAAAATCAGGAAAAGGCTCAGAGAATTTTAGAAAGGGCAGGTAATGCACAGGAAGAATTAAAAGCTTCATTTGATCAAGTCAAACAGGACATAAATCTTACGAAGACAGAAGTAGGAAATTTAAGATCCGACATGGCAGGAAAAGTGTTAGAAGTCCAATTAGCTAACAGTAATCACATGATAGAGCTAGAAAAGAAATTACAGGCTAGTATTAGCTCCATTAAGGAAGAGAACAATACTCATCATGTACACATTTCAGGTGCCCAGAATAAACTCAAGGAGCAACTTGACAATCTAAATGACACTGTTGGTGAATTACAGGTCAAGTTGGAAGGTCAAAGTAAACTGATTGAAGAGGGTATAAATGTGGATATAAATGCTTCCATTGTAAAGGCAGTTACGGACATGAAGGAGGAGGTCGTAACAGTCACAACTAAAATTGTATCAGAAATTCATCATAAATTAGCAAATGACATTAAAGCTATAGAGTTATGCTCCAATATAAATGTTAGTAAGGTACGGGAAGATCTATCTAAGCGGATAGATACATTGCAAATTAATAACGTAGCCACGCTGACAGATATTGTTAATAAAACAGATTTAACTAACTCAAATGAATTTGACAAAATTAAATGCACGGTCGATGAGATAAGCATAGAACTAGCGAAAATTCGATCAAAGCAGGATAAGGAAACCAGCGAAATAGAACAGCAATTAAGGTCACTTACGATTGGAGATGCTACATTTTCATCTACGTTAAGAACTGAAGTCAGGGAGGACATCAGAAAGGACTTGACGAGATTTTTTCAAGCAAGAGATGAAAAATTGAAAGAAGAAATAAGGAGATTAGAGGCTAGGACAGACAAGATAGAAGAGGATAAGGAAAGCGAGGTTAGTCAACAGCAGATTCCGAAGTCCAATTTTAACTTCAGTCGAGAGGCATTTCAAACAGAAATAGGGGAATTTGGAGGAGACTTTGAACCTTACCAGGGTAGGTCAAATGCCAATGTTATCGTGATCAAGAATAACGATGAGAAGCCGAATAAATTCAGCGGAGTAGGAAATATTACTGCTGTAGAGTTTCTGAGAGACATGAGGTCGTATTTAGAAGACAATAGAATACCTCGTGAAAGACATATGAGGGTCGTTGAAAAATACTTGGATTCAGAAGCGTTAGTTTGGCACAGAGCTTTCAGGTACACTTATCAGACATTTGAAGAATTCACTATAGCTCTGCAGAAACGATTTTGGAGCAAGGAACTTCAACAAGACATACGAGCCGAAATGTACTCTAAAAAGTATGCATATTCTAGTCCAACGAAATACGCAAGTTTCTTTACGAAACAATTAGCACGCTTGCAGTATTTGCAACCTCCTTTGGCGGAAGAAGACTTGGTTCATGCTATTTCATGCCAGTTATCAACGGAAGTTAGGAGGCACCTCATTTCGGCAAATCTAAAAACTTTAGAAGGAATGGCAGAAATTTTGAGGAGACTGGATCACACGTCTAATGTGTCCAACAACTCAACTGGAAACCAATACCAGAGAGGTAGAAATCAGGAACAGAGAGAGATTCACACCATCCACATCGATCAAATGCAGCAGACAGAGGAGAACAAAAATGGAGTAGGTCCAACGAGATCAAGAATGTATGGACAAAATCGATTTCGACCAGATTATCAGAGACCTAGAGAAGGAAGACCATACCAAAATCAAAGATGGGATGAAAATCAAAGATGGAGAAATAACTATCACAACAGGAACAATGATTATCGCAGAGAGGGATATTATAATCGAAATAACCCTACGAATAATTATGGATATCGGGGATATCAGAACTGGAGGAACACGAATAATTATTCGAGACAGCTACAACAGCAAAGTCAACAAGATCAAGGTTGGAGAAATAATAACAATGTAAGAAGGTATTATGATGATAGGGAAAGAGAAAGTCAAGAATACCTAAGGAATCTCAGAGAAAGGAACGCGAGAGAACAAAATCAGGGACAGCATAACCAGAATCAAGAATCTCGACCTGGAACAAGCAGAGATCGAAGGAATGAAGACCCAGGAGGGGTACAAAAAAAACGTCAAATTCCAAAAAGTGAAGGAGGAAGAAAACAGCACCGTAACCAGACATGAAATCCAGATTAATGAGTTATATGAAGCCACGAATGAAGATCTCCTGTATGAAAGAGAAGAGACGAAAACAGATAGAGTAGCGAGATTACCCATTATAGAAATCATAACAGAAGGAGAATGCCTGAGAACACTACTAGATACGGGAGCGACAGCATCAATTTTATCAGAGAAACTTATGATATTAAAGAAAGTACAGGCTATACTTTACTTTAAATTAGCAACGGGGAAATGCGCCAGAATTTATTTAAGGTCATTACCAAAGAACCAATCTGGATATGAACCAAGACCCCAGAAAAAAATAAAAGAGTGGATGAAAATTTTTATTTATTAAAAATTCGAGAAATATGGGAAAAACTGTATGGAAATGAGTGAAATACTATACATCTTACGCAATTATGAAAGGCAAGGAAGAAGAAATTATTTAAAGATGGACATATATTCTATTATATGAATGTGGGAGGTCCACATTGCGAGAGACATCACGCCACTTGAAGCGAGAGTTACGTCATGAGAGAGGGGAAGAGACGAAGGTCGAACTGCGGACTGAAGCGAGGAGAAGTGGTAGAAGTTACGTCACACCACGAGAGGGGAGGCAGAGAGACTGGAACTTGCGGAGTGTGGAGAACCGGACGAGAGAGTTCTTTCCAATTTGAGATTTCATCGAGTCAAGACCTCGAGAAGAAACCAGTATTCTTATAACAGTGCTACGTTTCATTAGAGTTGAAAGCAAAGAAGAGTGAAGTACAGTAAGACTGTAACTTGAGGAGCAAGCTACATCTATAAAGCAGAACGGAACAGTATAACCAAATATTACAGTGCTTAATGCAAAGTTGTTCCACATAGCTTGAAACATTTCGACAAGAAGATATTCAGTATTACTACGTGTGAACGCATATTTGAACAATACATTAAAAATGCAAGTTAGAAGTCAGCAACGGGGAAGTCGTAATTATATCATCAGTGAAATGAGAATTACCATGTGCTAAGCTAAAGCATAGGGAAGTGGAGACTACAAAAGATGTACAGTTGAATTCCAGAATTCACTATCATGAAAGGCGCAGCAGAATATCTACGTGACGCGCAACATCACCGAACAAGACGTATACTTTTCTACAAGAGTTCTAACACATCTTGAATATTCACAAACGCTTGCATAAACGACAATATTCAACCTGAGACGAGATGTCAATTCTGAAGAAACGAGTTGTCAATTCTGAAGAAACGAGATGTCAATTCTGAAGAACCGAGATGTCAATTCTGAAGAGATGGAGAGTCGAAGCCGGACTACTTGCAGTGCACGGGGGACGGAGTGTTGCCAGAGCGAGCTGTTTCACGGCGAGGTCATTCACCGCGGACATCATCGACCTTGTTCTACTGGGAGACGAGGCCAGCTGGTTCTGACACAAACCGGTCTTCATAGCTGTGGGCGATACGATGAGATCCACGACACGTTTGGTTTGGCAGGCGAGACGCAGGTATTCTCCAGACCAGAAGTCAACTCAAGGTAGTGAAGAAATTGTTTTATATCATGTAGAATTGTAGTTATGTTCTGTGATTATCCAATTGACCAACGGCATTATTTTTAACTGCATTATTTTCAACAGCATTTTTCAATCAGCATTATTTCAACCGTATAATTTTGTCAAAGTAATTAATTGTGTAGATCGTGTAGTAGTAATTTTTCGTATTTTTCTTCGGAGTTATTTTCCTTGTTCTTGAAAATTTCAGTCACTTGGACGAAATTTTGGCATGATGATGCTATTAACACTAAAGTCATATCAGAGTAAAACCGCGTAGAAATTTTCATATTTGCGTTAGATTTAATCTAATTAAATCTGTTTTATCGCAGCGATGGAATGTAGAATGAATTGTTTAGAGGAATATAGAACGAATTGTTCAAAAGAATGTAGAACAAATTGTTTAAAGGAATGTAGAGTGAATTATTTAAAAGAATGTAGAGTGAACTATATAAAAGGAGTAGAACGTTGAACGAACTAAAGAAGGAGTAAAATTGTAAATGAAGTAAAAAAGAAGTTTATTGGAGCAAATTTAAGTTCAGCATATTTAAGAAGTTATGTCACGAAGTGTAAAGAATATTTCGACAACTCATGATGTTGATTCGAGTGTCAGAAATTATTTTCAACTAATTATGAACGAAAGTATTACGAAAAGCTTATACACATATGTCTAATGAGATTCAGAGCATTAAAAAAGCATAGATGAATTTGTTAAACAAATATATTCATGGAAGGAAGTCAAACTTATATCTTTTGTTAAGAATATAAATACTTACTGATATTTCTTGAAAAGTTGTAATAAAATGTAAAGCTGAATTTAAACACGTGAAAAAAGAAAGTTAACAAGTTTAAATCACAGGGTGATCAGAAAGTGAAAAGTACAGAGATTTATTGCAGAAATGGAATTATAAGCACGAGGCGAAGTTATATCAGGATATAGAGAAGAATGTTAAAGTTAGGAAGTATATGTATTGAAGTGGAAGTTTATAGTTGAATTACCGTGCAAATTAAGGAGATATAAACGTAAATGAGTTACGTATTTTTACGAAGGGAGGCTGAGGAGTCTCTAAGTTTTTCTAGTATTGATCGCAATGATTGTGAAGTTATGTGAGTGTATTAAAGGAAGATTCTGTACAGGGTGTTTAAGAGAGAAGGTAATTGTTGTATAATTATGGAAGAGGAGTGTGAGAACGAAGGTTAATGCCGTGCACTTCTAGTATTCACGTTTATCAGAAAATTATTAACACAGTAAAGAATTTCAGAACTTATTTCAGTATTTCATGATTAATAGATAAAAGGTAAAAAGGAACAGTGCTTAGCTTAAATGTTTGTCACTTATGTTCAATTGATTAAGACGAGTATTTATTACTTTCAACACGATAGTTGCGGTGTATGTTTGTTATTTGATTATTAAGAAAGTTGAGTAGATGAAAGGCTTATTGAAGGATAGAAAATTTAATCTTTTCGACACTATAAAGTGTATAATTTGTGAGAACCATAAATGAATGTATATATGCACATAGTTCATGAATAATTTTGCTTAGATATGTAACTACGGTTCAGAGTTGAAGCGGATCTGTATAAAGTAGGGTAATACTTAGTATCACGCCGTTTCACTTTCCTAACTATATCAGTGCCACGTGCAAGTTTATTTTTGGAGTTACTTTTGTTAGAGTGTCAGGGAGACACCATATTCAGGGAGGAAGCCAGTTTTTATACTTGTTTTTTTTAGCTTAATAAACGGCTGGCGCTTTTTAGCGACTCAGTCAACTTTTATCTAAGCTGATACCGTTTTCATTGTCGTCATCGTCGAAAATAGTACTACGAGGTATAGATACAGGCGCTCACTATAGATTAGACCTTATCACCCCTCGAGATTGGAGTTTCTCGATTTGCTCTAAATGTAAATGATGATAGAAATTTGTACCTTGGCTAGTAGTACTATTTTCTTTACGAATAACATTTATCCTGTATGTTCCTGAAATTCCCAATTTTACTTAGTAGGCATGGTAAGTTTGTGAGCTGGGTAATTTACATGTCTGCAATCCTTTATAGTGCAGTGGATATAAGTACTGATGGGTTTCTTCGGGCGCAGTACTAAGTACCAATTCGAAACTTTATTTTGGAACAGTTCATCTATAAATAATGATGAAATCGGTTATAATATATATGCATACAATGATAGGTTGGTATAGGGTCTGCGTGCAATCGGAAGAGGAGAAACTGCCGGCAGGATTTTCTGTGGGATCATGAAGCTACCAAATCCACCTTCCAAGTTTGGTAATTATAACCGGTATCAGGGCTCCAAGGTAGAAGATGTAGTAATAGCATCTATGAAAGGAGCAGTAGAAGAGGCTATGAATGAAAATGATGGCAATAGAGACCTGATCGCAGCGTTCGATGGCACTTGGCAGAAACGGGGCCACATATCACTTCATGGTGTAGTTACCGCAACTAGTGTATTCACGGGTAAGGTCTTAGATGTGATGATGATGATGATAATTGTTGTTTTAAGGGGCCTAACAACTAGGTTATCGGACCCAGGTCTTAGATGTAGCAGTCATATTAAAACATTGTAGGTGTCCACAAAACTGAAAGAAAAGCATAAAGACAACTGTTACGCAAACTATAGAGGAAGTAGTGGCGGTATGGAGGTGTCTGGTGTTACAAAAATATTTCAACGGTCAATGGCAACTGATAAAATGAGATTTGTGAATTATCTTGGGGATGGTGACTCAAAAAGTTTCAAAGTAATTCAAGAAATGAAGCCGTAAGGGTATAATATAGAGATCCAGAAACATGGGTTGGTCACGTTGAGAAAGGAATGGGGACAAGACTTCGGCGACTAAAAGCAAGCTATAAAAAACAAAAACTAAGTGATGGTAAGGGGCTGGACGGAAGAGGAAGATTAACTGATGATGTGATACACAGAACCACGGCATGGCTATCAGACTAAACACCGGTAATGTGAGTGATATGAAGAAGGCAGTGTGGGCTCTTTTCTTTCATGTCTCTTCTACAGAGGAAAATCCCCTACATATGCTCTGCCCAAAAGGAACTGAACGTTGGTGTAAATATAACAGAGGATTGGTAACAGGGCATAAATACACCCACCACTATAGTCTCCCTTTACCAATTATGGAGCTCATAAAACCTACTTTCAGAGACATAGCAACCCCGGAATTGTTGAAAAAGTGTTTGCATGGGCAAACCCAAAGCCCCAACGAAAGTGTAAATGGAGTTATATGGGCCCGAATTCCAAAGACTGTGTTTGTAGGAATAGAAACCCTTCACTTTAGTGTTTATGATGCCATTACCACTTTCAACGATGGTAACATTACAAGATGTGAAGTGTTGAACAGTATGGGCATCAAAGTTGGCATCTACATGGTGCAGTCCATGATGGCGTTAGACAAAGAGCGTCTTCGAGCTGCAGATAAGGCAGTATGAAACCTAGGAAAGCAGGCCAGACAACATAGAAGGGATGTAAAAAGAAAACTAGATGAGGAATTTTCAGAAAATGAAGATAATTCAACCTATGCATCAGGAATGTTCTAGAAAGGCAAGCAAAACTTTAATGCTGATTTCCCAAGAATCATTTCTCTTATACAATATACGTTTTCTCAGGATCTACTCTATAAATCTGCTTCAAACTTTCAGGATATATTATATGGACTATTGTGCTTCCTTTAACACAGGCTTTTCTTTAAAAAATTGTTAGTGTAAAATTTATATATAACAATCGTTATAAAAATGAAGCAAATGTTTATAGAATACAAAAATATCATAACTAAACTGTGAATCAATAAACTAAATAATTCCCTTGTTAAAGTATGGCCACAACACTTATAAACATGCTGTAAAAATTTCAGCCTAACATTCCAAATAGATCCTGAGAAAACATGCACTTTATAAGTAGTATTTTAACATTGGCAAGATAGGGCTTTTCGGAGTCCCTTAACTCTCCTCTTTTCTGCTGCACCAGTAGTCCCAGTTTCACTACCATAGAGTGCCCCGCTCCAGACAAAGGCTTTGAAAAATGACTTCCTAATACCTAAGTCTATATTCGATGTCAACAGATTCCTTTTTTGTAGAAATGCTTTCCTTGTCTGAGCTAACCTACTTTTTATATCCTCTTTGCTTCGTCCATCAATGGTTATTTTGCTTCCTAAGTAACAGTAGTCTCCTACTTCTTTCAGCTTTTCACCTGCCAATTTGAGGTACATAGCGGTTTCTGATTTATTTCGGCTGCATTCCAATAATTTGGTTTTACATTTATTAATTTTCATCATGAATTCTTACCTCAAGACGGAATCCATACCATTCACAAACTCATTCAAATTCTGAGGCGTGTCAGACAGTATGACGATGTCATCAGCAAATCTCAGAGTTGAATTTATTTCCCCTAGAATCTTCACCCCCACTTAAAATTTTTCTCCAATTTCCTTGAACGTGCATTAAGTTACCAATAAATTAGCTACTGTTTGCACAGCATGTGGCATAGACTTTACCTACAATAGGGCCCAGAATTCCAGCACAGTGAACCTGCATTATCAATACAATAACATCAGAGCAACTACTCAGTGCTTAAGTAAAAATATTTATATAAGAGGAAATATAGAATCTATGATCACCTGTATTTCAAGTTCCGATTTGACTGCCCAGTTTTTATCTTCGTACTTATCACCAGACTCATCGAGCAGATTATAAGAGGGTAACAGGTCAATTGATTCCTAGAAAGTATTATACAAGTATGAGCCAACGTAAAACATGCAGACAGAATAATTGTACTAATTTATGTGTAACAATAAAATATTAAACATCCTGGTTACCTACTATTTGGTAGCAAGTATTAAGTCACTAAACCTTGCTTGCCATGAACATCACTAAGATTGCTATGATACACAATCATCATCATCATCATAAAGTTCCAGCTCCAGTCGCCCGGGTGCTGTTAACGAGCCCTCGCCACCTCTTCCTGTCCATGAATAGTTGGTCTTCATGGGTCCTTCTCCAGTCTAGCCCTTTGTCTTCAAGATCATCCTTGATTTGGTCCAACCATTTCTTCTTTGGTCTTCCTACTGGTCTTTTTCCTGGGATAATCTTGTTGAAATAAGCTTTTGGTGTCCTCTCATCTCCCATTCTTTGAAGATGCCCATACCATACTAATCGTTGCTTCTGCAAATATTTTGTAGCACTGATATCTATGCCAGCCTCTGTCCTGTTTGTTTCGTTCCTTACTTTGTCTCTCCTTGTCCTTTGAAGCATTGTTCTTATAAAATTCATTTAGGAAGCCTGAATCCTACTTTCTTCTCTTCTGAGGGTGCAAGTTTCTACTCCGTAAGTTAGAATTGGGATGTAGTATGTCTTAAACAGTATATGTTTACACTTCCTGGGCACTAGATTATCCCACAGTAGTGTTCTAACTTGTGCATAGAAGGAGGCTGCATTACTAGTTCTATTTGTTATGATACACAATATACATAATAAATACAACTTACAATATTAGGGCATTCATCAGTTTGAGACTGCCATTCTGGCTCACTCTTAATGAGTGGTTGTTGTTGTTGCTCCATAATGTCCAGCAAACTAGAACACACAAAGTGCGCTTAAGGATTATAAGAGGCCATACAATACCAGTAGCCTACGCCACATCATTATCATTATAAAATGAGGTCATTTCAGAACTCAGAATTCAAATAAGACTACAGTGATGAGAATATAACCCTCCAGGGGCACAGTGAGAAGGAGAGATTAGAGCTCGACTTTATTAGATATTAACTTAGTTAGGGAATAATATCGAGTAAAATATTAAGATCTATCATTGCGATAGAATGAGGAATTACTGGTGCCAGCCACATAGATGAAGCGTCCTATAAATTGGTTACACACAATTATGAGCACAATATGACGGGGCAGAGAATTACACAACAAACGTATCAACGTAAAAGTAAACTCTAGTCTTACCACGAATAGGCCAACTAAGAAATTGACAGTAACTGGATACAATGAGTTTCAGAAAATGCAAGACAATACCGTACTTCCACCTCATGTTACAAGAAACCCACTTCAAACCAAATACAACATATCTCCCTCAGAACCAACATTCAACGGGAGGGAATGGAGGATTTATTTATCCGTACCAACTTATAAATACTATCACGGGGTAACTCGTATAATTGTCTTCATAAAGAAGTTTCTAGTTACACATTTAAAGCTGTGTATCATCGGCAATTAAGAATCGTAAATTTATCTACACGAGGATCGAACATGCAGAACTTTGGTTGAAAGAAACATAATTATTCATTATGAAAGATAGTCACTTCTGTAAAGAGAACTTCAAATATTCCTAAATGTAACTCAAAAATTCTCAGATATTAATATTTTGCCGCGAAGCACTTGGAAGACGTAATTAGACGATATTGCTAGCAACCTCGCCCCGCTGATGATTAATAGCCTGGGCACGGTCGAGGAGAAACTGTAAGACAAGGGAAGTATTTTAACTCAGAACAGATTATTTATGTCATATATTCTTATGCCCTGGTGGCAAACTACAATACTTAAGAAATAAATATATATTCCATCAATAGCTCATGTAAGCCTACATTTATCACAATCATAAAACCAGGGCCGTCGCGAGAGGTGTGGTCGCGCCAGGCCCCGCGGTTCACGCCATTTTTTTCATAAATGAAAAAAGAAAAAAAAATACAGTAGTGTGTTTGATTCAGTCCAGGCCAAATTATAATAAGCCAACAATACCCCCCGGGGGATATTAATTACTTGGAACTGGATCGTCTGAATTAAAGTCAGTTTGTTGACAAAACATGGGTCGGTCCTCGATCTCCCAAACAAAAGTGACGCCACATCTTCTTGGAATATTTAATGGAAATGGGACCTCCTAAAATCCCACAGAACTATCAATTTCCAAAAAATAAGGACGGTGGCCATTTTTCTCATGACTTTTTAGAGTGCAAGTTGGTTAATGGCGAAACAGTGACAAGAACTTGGTTAGTTTATTCAAAAACAAAAAACGACGCTTTTGTTTTTGTTGCCGACTTTTTGGCGGAAGTGTTCAGGCAACTGTCACAAACCGGAGTAATACGGACGGTTATAGCGACAGGGCTCATTGCGGAAGAAGCCTAAAGTCACACGAGCGATCGGCAGACCATATCAAGTCTTTCGCCAAATGTACGGACCTTAGCTCAAGAATTAAAAAACATTCCACCATAAATCAGACGCATGCTGATATGATCAACGCGGAAAAGAAACACTGGAAAGATGTACTCACAAGAATCATCGCAGCAGTACAATACTTGGCTGAGACACAAATTCTTCCTTTCGAGGGAGTTCGTGCAAACTGTTCGAGAGAGAAATTGGGAATTTTCAAAAGTTGATGGAAATGCTCGCTATTTTTGACGGGTCCATGAATGAACATCTTCGGCGGGTGTGTGACTGACGAGGAAACCCTCGTGCATTATCTCGGTCCCGAAATACAAAACGAAATAATTTCGATGTTAGGTAAGTTAAAGTTAAACTAAATTTAAACATTAGGCTAGTTCTTTAAATGGAATTAGCGAAAATGTTAATAATGTTCTTTTTTTCCTCTTCTTAAGGCGCTGCTTCGAAGGAAAAACTACTGAATGCTGTTCGTGTCGCCAAATATTACGCGGCTAGCCTCGACTGTAAGCCCGATGTGAGCCACAATGAGCAAATGACCTTGGTCCTACGCTATGTTGATATGATAGCAGAAACCTCAAGGATCGTCGAATCGTTTATCGAGTTTTTGGAGGTACACGACACTACGGGAAAGGGGTTAGCTGAGGTTTTAGAGAGAGTATTGGAGGATAATGATCTTGATATCATGGACTGTAGGGGACAAGCAATGTTCATGGCATGTGTTGCACCAGTAGCGAAGCCAGGATCTACCAATGGGGGGGTTATAGGTACTCAAGCCAAATTCTACAAGCATTTCGTCCCGCGGCGTAGCCGCGCTCGTCAAACGTGCACCATGGTCGCGAGGGCAGCTGCGGTAATGACGGATATCGTCGGTTCGAATCCCGATGCTGATAGTGGTTATCCTGAGTGTGTTTTTCCCCGGGTTTTGCCACACTCCCTACAGGAAACTACCGGGATAGTGCCTTGTTCAAGTCCCGGAGCGTCTACTCCATCCCTGTCCCAGATACATTTACACACACAACTACAATCATCACAGCAATACTGGTTGCCAGACAGCTTCAGCACACTCCCAACTACACGGGGCTGATGGCCAAGGTGTCCCAAGCCCCTCAAATGAATTAACAACAACTCTACAAGTATTTCCATTTCTCTATGAGATATTATTACACAATAAAAGTTTCATGTACTGTATTTTGATCCCGAATTGTTTGCGTAATACAATATGCTCAAAACACAAAAACAAATCGGCTCTTAAAAAGAAGTTAATTTTTGACTAAAATGTCTCACATCAATGGTAAATCTAGAACATTCCTGTTCCCCTGACAGGAACAAAACAAACTAAAAAATATATGTGCTGCCAAGACTGCGTATATCTCAACAAGAGAAATTATTTACAGAGGTCTCAGCAAAAGTGGGCATGTCCTCTCACGATGTATCATGTTGATGTATGAGTAATTCAATACCGGTACTCATTTTATGTTTATTCAGTTTCTCCAACAAGATCCTGTGCTTTATATTGCAATTAGCCCTGAATGCCTAAAGTATCATTTTCGAAGATTTTTGTCACCTACCAAGGTCCTTCTTACCTTACAAATGCTATATGCAGCCGGAAAAAGTTTTAATTACTTACACTACTCCGGCGACAAATTTCACTCATTCGTAACTGGGAGATAACCGTAATTCGGGGAATTGCTGGACATATATTTACTTAATATGAATCAACTCGGCTGACGGTTATCTCTTGCTCAAGATATTAATAATGATCCCAAAATTAGTGTTAATGCACCCATAGAATTTTATAAGTATTAAAGCGCGTTATTTTTAATTAAAAGTAGATTAATTTACATATAACTTATCTGCCGCCAAGAAAAGAAAAAAAAAAGATAGTATTGTCCCGCTGTGTGGGATTCAAAATTATTTGGCGCTAGCCTCAGTTTGAAATAAGCTATAAGTTATTTCGAGGGGGGAAAAGTTAGATTGGCAACCCTGGGAGGATGGAGTTGTATTACCACAGTCTAAAATACACAGTTGCGAAGCTCGCTGCGTTACGAAATGCATTCTCTTTGTAGGTGAAGCGCTCGTGGCGGCCAGCAAGCTGGCAACTGCCTTGAGCACGTTATTCGTGGAACAGATGATTTCACTTTTGCAAGGGCTTTTGAATTTTAACTCACCTGAGTGATTATTTCCATTTCAAACATAATCATGTTAAATCACAACTACTACAGAACAAAAAGCCACAATGTTGATATACTGTACACTTTTAATTCATAGGAGCATAAAAAGAATGCTCTGTATTTATTAGTTCAGTCCTCTACAAGTATCCCTAGGTACGGTTGTATGACGTATTTAATGAATCTTACGTAGAATTCATAGTCCATACTAGTTATAAATTCATGTATTTGTTTTAATGATAGTCGCTGGCATCTCTACATAAAACCAAGTCCACGATTCCTGGATGCAATGGGTAATCTCTAAATCCACTGAATGGATTTTGATGCGGTTTTCACCATTCAGTAAAGAATTTCTCGAGGAAGGTTTCTGTAGGAAATCATTCATTCATGACCAAAGGAAGCCGAGCAGTAACGATTTCAGTGAATCGTGTCGAAGGAAAACCTGCCGCCCGTGCACCTTTTAAGCTTACGCTGGGTAAACCATTAAAAATATCCATATAGGCCTACTATGAGTGTAAGAGTTGGTCAGAGTGAAAAGTTCTACAAAGAAGTCCGCGACAGCATATCTTTATCTATAATACATCGCCAACTATAAGTGATTATACGTTTTAATTCATTCCAACAATCCCATTCAGTGGAAATTTAAATTACTAGCATCGGAGCGAGTTTACGTGCTAGCGAGCCCATCGCCCCAGCTTTGGCCAGCATTAACTGTTGAGTCGTGTCGGACTCCATAGAAGAGTAGACTATAAGTGTTTGGAGTTAAGCTGTTCACTTCGGCTTTTCTGAATTGCGTCTGAGATCTACCGTCCGTGCGCATTTTAAGCTCACGCTGAGTAACCCTTTTAAGATACCAGGCGAAGCCGGGGTGGGTAGATGGTATGGTATAATATTATATCAAATTCTTAACCATATCAAAAGCTAGTTATTCCGTAAAATTGAGTAACATTATAGTTAATTAGTAAAAATACCAGTGTGATTTGTGAAACGAAAAGTATAAAAGGATGTTAAGGTCTTAAATGGCTCAATTGTAGGTACTTCGTGTTTTTCTGTGTGTTTGTAACCTTTCATTCCTGAATTTGACAAAATAATCCAATGCCAATTTTACAAAATATCGGCAATAACAATTGTGTACCGTACCTTCACAGCAGCATTGTGGGAGACCAGGTATTTCATAAGAGAATTAACTAACAATGTAGGCCTACCACATCCAAGTTTGTGAGCATTATCCTGACGACATAAATTGGCTTGTTCCAAATGATTCGAGAATAAGTTTATATTATTGTATAAAATCTTTAAATCAGCTCTCTGACAAAAAGCCATTTTCTACATCTGAAAATTAAAATGTCGGCACGTGTTTGAGATGACATCTTTAACGTTTACTTAGCCTACCGTATGTCTTAATTTTCAAAATGCATAGATATTTATATTTGAGTTGCAGACAATGGCCATAAAGGGCATTTCACGTGAACGCCCGTAGGTTCCCCAATTGCAATGTCAAGTAATTCCAATTTAAGCTACCAGACGCCACTGTCACTGAAACCCAACGGCGAACATTGGAACTTGATAGAGCGTGTCTAACCCAATAGCCTACAAATTTTGGCTTCACATTACCAATTGTAGTTGTAAGTTCATTTACGTGCCATAAATCTATGACATGGGCCCGACAACTTCGACTGGGTTTGGACCCGCGAACTTGGGTATAGCAGTTCAGCATGCTACCGACTACGCCACCAAAGCCATGCATAGATATCCTACCGAGACATGCTTCTGATTTATAACCGACTGGCTCCGTGGCTCAGCGGTAACGTTCTTGCCTGCTGTCCCCAAGGTTGCAGGATCTAATCCTGGCGCAGTCAGCTCGCATTTAATGGTGCATAAATGCGAGGGAACCGTGTCTGTAGATTTACTGGCACATTAAAGATCCCCTTCAGAGCAAAATTCCAGCACCCCGGTGTCTCTAAAAGCCACAGTAGTTAAAAGGGACCTAAAACCAATAACATTATTATTGATTTATAACCAGTTAAAGACTAAGTTCCGTTGTTTGATTGAAAAGTTAATAATACTTTCTACTGCGTATCCCAAGCCGGCCCCGTGGTGTTGGGGTAGCGCGCCTGCCTCTCACCCGGAGGCCCCGGGTTCGATCCCCGGCTCCGTCAGGGATTTTAAAACTGACGTGAGGGTTGGAACGGGGTGCACTCAGCCTCGTGAGGACAATTGAGTAGCTGTCTGACAGTAAGACAGCGCCCCGATCACGAATACCAAGATTAACGGCCGAGGGGACCCGACGCGCTGATCACGCGTCACCCCAATATCTGCAGGCCAAATGGCTGGGCAGCGGTCGCTTGGTCGGCCTTAGCCCGTCATGGGCTGGATAGTGCCAGGGGTTGACTTGACTTTGACTGCGTATCCCAATTAATTGGGGTCGCCGGAGCCAATCAGGCTCATTTTGGTTTTGGCGGGGATTTAAGGCCGGTTGCCCTTTCTGACGCCACGTAATTTATCAAGTGAAAATTCCACCCCACTGTCACCGGGATTGGAACTCCGGCCGTCCGGGTGATTAACGAGCAGCTAAGCCACTGCACCTTCACGCTCCCCTTGAAAATCTTTATAATACTAGCCTAAAATCCATAGCTCAAATCTTACCTTTTAGGGTCCTTTAGAAAATCGGGTGTCGTCTTGCTATTTGAACAGGCACGAATACACCCAATTAGATTGGTCGAGGAGTAACAATTAATTTCCCAGTGTAATTCATAATACAATAATTAATCATACATTTAATAAATTTATGTGAGAAGTGTTTTGTTAAGTGTATACACGACTCATGTATTTTTTTATTTCAGGAATTAGGAGATAAACTGTCACTGGCCACCTAATCTAATTGTGTACCGTACACTCGTGTTGACCGACTGAAAAGCGATCATATAGGTTACTTAGCATCACTAAAATATTGCCTCTAATATTAGATCTGTTTATCGAACTGCACATATCCTCTTGTAAAGCACATGTTAAATTAAAGACTTAACCTTTTCACAATGCTCACATACAGTAAATCCAGCAACAATAGCATACACCAACATAGCGCAGTCGGCACATTCTTGCTGGCTGCATGAGAGCATTATTGTCTCGCGGTAGAAAAATATGAGCCAAGGTTCACGATCTGTAGGTAGACTGTGGTTATACGTTGTCATGAAGACGTGTGTAGCCACAAATGGGGACCCGGGCCGAAAGGCGACAACAGTACATTACCACAGACACAAATCACAACCTGCCGAACTTCCAATGGGGGGGAGTTCTAACCCCCCCCTAACCCTCCCTTGGCTACGCCACTGTGTTGCACATAATCTTAACTTACTTTTGGGTGACATGGTTAAATGCAATAAGGAGGCTATGACATCTTTTGGTATAGTTCAGCGTCTGTACACTTTGTTTGTAGCTTCCACGGAAAGGTGGGACATTTTGTGCGAACTATGTCCTGCCTCCTTACACTAAAATATTTATCTAGCACGAGATGGGAATGTAGAATTGACAGTGTCAAGCCCATCAGGTACCAGTTAGGCAAAGTAAACGAAGCTCTAGAAAAAGTGGCAGAAACTACCAAAGATCCTGTTACCCGGTCAGAGGTCCAATCTTTGTTGCTTCATACAAGTTCGTATGAATTTGTTTTAAGCCTTGTTATCTGGTACGATATTTTATTTTCTGTGAACTCGACAAGTAAAACTCTCCAATCTGGGAAGACTTCGTTAGAAACGGCTTTGACCGAACTTCAGGGTGAAAAGTCAATTTTTCAAAATTATCGCAACACTGGCTTTAACAGTGCAATGTCCACCGCTAGAGAAATAATGGAAAATTTGGGCTATGCAAAGAAATTTTCTATACGCCGTCAAGGCAATCGCAAAAGGTTCTTTGATGAAATAAATCAGCAAAATGATCACCAGGTGGAAAAAACCGAAGAGGAACTTCCAAAAGAAGCTGAAAATAAATTTCGGGTAAATTACTTTTTTCTGTCGTAGATCCTGTACTGCGTAGAATATAGATTTAACGAAGTTTTTTTTTTTTGGGAATACTTTGGATTTCTTTTCGATCCTTCCAAGCTTTCCAATTTGGAGAAAAGGCAATTGAAAGACCATTGTCCAACACTCTCTAATTTTCTAAAAGACGGGGAGGTTGAAGATTTGGATGCAGAAGATTTTTTTCTGGAGCTACAATTATTTAGGTACGCCGTTCCGTCATCTGTTAAAAGTGCTTTCGGTGCACTACAGTACTTAGCCCCGATAAAGGAGTCCTATCCTAATTTAACGACGGCCTATCGAATTATGCTTACAATTCCTATAACGGTTGCGTCGGGGGAAAGGATTATTCCATTTTGGAACTAATCAAAAACTATTTGCGACCAACGATGGCGCAGGAGCGTATGTACGGTTTGGCTACTGTCAATCGAATGTGAAACGGCCAAAAAATTAGAAATGAACGATTTAAACAGCACCGTTGCCCTAGCAGAGGCCCGCAAAGCGCCTTTTACATAAATAAAAGCCTCTAAATTCTAAACAAAAAACATTTTTTTAAAGCCTGCCTTGTAAACCATGTTATTTCTAGAACAAAGGGGCCGTTCAGCTCAAATTTATCGGTGAAAGTGGACTTATAGCACCATTAGTAGTTTAGTTTATGAAAAACTGTATAGTCGTAGAAATGTTGAAATATGTAAACGTGATTGCGTATTATTATTATTAACTATGTGCATTTGGGTAAGAAAGTACATCAAGCACATGCTTCCTTTTCCATAATATATTATTTATGCCCAAAAAATCACCTGAGTTAGCTCATTATATCAGGTTTCCATTGATATTGCTTGTTGCTTTTATCTGATCAGGTGCTTCCTGTATCCACTTTTATGCGTATCCTATTTGTTGAGGTTTCTTTAGAAATGAAATAAAATGAGTTTTAACTAGCCTAAAATTGTAATTTCATGTAAAACATCACTCTCCGTACAACGCAGCCCCTTACCGTCTAAAATGTGCAAACTTATACATACCAGGTCCCGCGCACCCTGCATAAAACTATAGAACGCACCGCTGTGTGACGATATTGGTTATCGTGTTGGCAGCTTGGACAAGCTGTTTCACTCACTTCAACCGTGACCCTCCTCGCCACTAAGTTTTCACCTAATTTGGGTGAAATGGCAGAATTATAATTTCCTTCTTTATAGCTTATAGTTTCATTTCACAGAGAAGCTGCATCGTCCACCATCGGATGTATTTTATCTCACGTTGCAAGTTATTCTGCAGCCAAGTCGGATAAAACCGCTCAGTGCCTTTTGAGCCATTTATTCTCACTAAGCAGCTATGAATATGCCGTGAACTGTTGATTTTATTGCTTCTTACTTTCCCTATATTGCCGGTGAAACCTTGCTATGGTGGCCGCCTCTGAATATAAGATGCCCAGCCATACAGGGGACTGGGGGCCACAATGAGCACTCACACCACCATACGGTGGGGGGGGGGGGCAATGAGCTCTCGCATCCCCTGGAAAACTTGCTAGGGCCCCCTCTGAATATAAGATGCCCAGCTATACAGGAGGGGGGGGGGGGGCAATGAGCTCTCGCATCCCCTGGAAACCTTGCTAGGGCCCCCTCTGAATATAAGATGCCCAGCCATACAGGGGAGGGGGCACCACAATGAGCCCTCGAACCCCCTGGAAACCTTGCTAGGGCCCCCTCTGAATATAAGATGCCCAGCCATACAAGGGAGGGGGCACCACAATGAGCTCTCGCACCATATGGAAACCTTGCTAGGGCCCCCTCTGAATATAAGATGCTCAGCCATACAAGGGAGGGGGCACCACAATGAGCCCTCGCACCCCCTGGAAAACTTGCTAGGGCCCCCTCTGAATATAAGATGCCCAGCCATACAGGGGAGGGGCGCCACAATGAGCCCTCGCACCCCCTGGAAAACTTGCTAGGGCCCCCTCTGAATATAAGATGCCCAGCCATACAGGGGAGGGGGCACCACAATGAGCCCTCGCACCCCCTGGAAAACTTGCTAGGGCCCCCTCTGAATATAAGATGCCCAGCCATACAGGGGAGGGGCGCCACAATGAGCTCTCGCACCGCCTGGAAAACTTGTTAGGGCCGCCTCTGAATATAAGATGCCCAGCCATACAGGGGACTGGGGGCCACAATGAGCACTCACACCCCCATACGGTGGGGGGGGGGCAATGAGCTCTCGCATCCCCTGGAAAACTTGCTAGGGCCCCCTCTGAATATAAGATGCCCAGCTATACAGGAGGGGGGGGGGGCAATGAGCTCTCGCATCCCCTGGAAACCTTGCTAGGGCCCCCTCTGAATATAAGATGCCCAGCCATACAGGGGAGGGGGCACCACAATGAGCCCTCGAACCCCCTGGAAACCTTGCTAGGGCCCCCTCTGAATATAAGATGCCCAGCCATACAAGGGAGGGGGCACCACAATGAGCTCTCGCACCATATGGAAACCTTGCTAGGGCCCCCTCTGAATATAAGATGCTCAGCCATACAAGGGAGGGGGCACCACAATGAGCCCTCGCACCCCCTGGAAAACTTGCTAGGGCCCCCTCTGAATATAAGATGCCCAGCCATACAGGGGAGGGGCGCCACAATGAGCCCTCGCACCCCCTGGAAAACTTGCTAGGGCCCCCTCTGAATATAAGATGCCCAGCCATACAGGGGAGGGGGCACCACAATGAGCCCTCGCACCCCCTGGAAAACTTGCTAGGGCCCCCTCTGAATATAAGATGCCCAGCCATACAGGGGAGGGGCGCCACAATGAGCTCTCGCACCGCCTGGAAAACTTGTTAGGGCCGCCTCTGAATATAAGATGCCCAGCCATACAGGGGAGGGGGCACCACAATGAGCCCTCGCACCCCCTGGAAACCTTGCTAGGGCCGCCTCTGAATATAAGATCCCCAGCCATAGAGGGGAGGGGGCACCACAATGAGCCCTCGCACCCCCTGGAAAACTTGCTAGGGCCCCCTCTGAATATAAGATGCCTAGCCATACAGGGGAGGGGGCGCCACAATGAGCTCTCGCACTCCCTGGAGACCTTGCTAGGGCCACCACTGAATATAAGATGCCCAGCCATACAGGGGAGGGGGCACAACAATGAGCTCTCACACCCCCTGGAAACCTTGTTAGGGCCGCCTCTGTATATTAGATGCCCAGCCATACAGGGGAGGGGGCACAACAATGAGCTCTCACACCCCCTGGAAACCTTGCTAGGGCCGCCTCTGAATATAAGATCCCCAGCCATAGAGGGGAGGGGCGCCGTAATGAGCTCTCGCACCCCCTGGAAACCTTGCTAGGGCCCCCTCTGAATATAAGATGCCCAGCCATACAGGGGAGGGGGCACAACAATGAGCTCTCACACCCCCCTGGAAACCTTGCTAGGGCCGCCTCTGAATATAAGATCCCCAGCCATAGAGGGGAGGGGCGCCGTAATGAGCTCTCGCACCCCCTGGAAACCTTGCTAGGGCCCCCTCTGAATATAAGATGCCCAGCCATACAGGGGAGGGGGCGCCACAATGAGCCCTCGCACCCCCTGGAAACCTTACTAGGGCCGCCTCTGAATATAAGATGCCCAGCCATACAGGGGAGGGGGCACAACAATGAGCTCTCACACCCCCTGGAAACCTTGCTAGGACCACCACTGAATATAAGATGCCCAGCCATACAGGGGAGGGGGCACAACAATGAGCTCTCGCTCCCCCTGGAAACCTTGTTAGGGCCGCCTCTGTATATTAGATGCCCAGCCATACAGGGGAGGGGGCGCCACAAATGAGCTCTCACACTCCCTGGAGACCCTGCTAGGACCGCCACTGAATATAAGGTGCCCAGCCATACAGGGGAGGGGGCACAACAATGAGCTCTCACACCCCCCTGGAAACCTTGCTAGGGCCGCCTCTGAATATAAGATCCCCAGCCATAGAGGGGAGGGGCGCCGTAATGAGCTCTCGCACCCCCTGGAAACCTTGCTAGGGCCCCCTCTGAATATAAGATGCCCAGCCATACAGGGGAGGGGGCACAACAATGAGCTCTCACACCCCCCTGGAAACCTTGCTAGGGCCGCCTCTGAATATAAGATCCCCAGCCATAGAGGGGAGGGGCGCCGTAATGAGCTCTCGCACCCCCTGGAAACCTTGCTAGGGCCCCCTCTGAATATAAGATGCCCAGCCATACAGGGGAGGGGGCGCCACAATGAGCCCTCGCACCCCCTGGAAACCTTACTAGGGCCGCCTCTGAATATAAGATGCCCAGCTATACAGGGGAGTGGGCGCCACAATGAGCTCTCGCACCCCCTGGAAACCTTGCTAGGGCCGCCTCTGAATATAAGATGTCCAGCCATACCGTACCGGTACCCAGGAAAATAGATACCATCATACAGCCTCGTTTCGCAGTGGCTAGCTTTTTGGGTGTCACCGTGAAGGCCCGAGTTCGATTCCTGTCTCAGCCACCAGCCATTTAATTCTGGAATGAGTGATCGCGAGGCAGACCTCTGCCACCTTGGAAGTGGTTTCCTACTCATAATGAATGCCAATGTTGGGATATTACGGTACCTAACCGAACTGAGAGCCACGGCCGAATCCTACATTAATTTCAAATACACACGCTAGTTCAAGTTCATAGAGCTGGGAAATTTTTTCCTAAAATGAATTTTAGGTACAAAATACAGGTACACTTATAAATTTCCGGAAAATACAAAATAGTATTTGAAAATACACTTCAAAACACAATATACTTCCTTCCATTTAGACTGTTCAACATAACAATAATATATTTCTATTGTAAATATTACTGTCATTATTGACCTGAACGGATACGCGCGTTAACGTGCGAGGCCACCGTCAGTCCCCTAGAAATGTTTCTCCTCACCTTGTCTCCGATCCCGTAAAATGGGCAATAATAATTATGTAGAGATAATTATTATAATTCTTTCGTTTCACCCTCTTTGGGGTTCGTTGAATCAATCATTTCTCTGTGTGTTGTTCTTTTCTTTGTGCCCGGTATCTCTTCATTCTTTCTGATCTTTTCGTCTCTTCTTCCGAGATGATGGGTTTGTATTTAATGTACATTTGGTCTTGGAACCAGATATTTTCACCTTCAGAAATAATTTTTAGCTTGTCAATTGAGCAGTGAATTTTCTCTCTATATTTTTATTATTCTACTAGGACTTTTTCATATTCTCTAAACCATCCGGGTTTAGTTTTGTGCGTACGGAAGAAATCGAAGATTTGTTTGGTTAATCTATTAGAATTCAATTTGAGAAGAACGACGTAAAAATTTATCCTCCCTTTGTCATAGTATCTGGGAGTTATTAATATTGTTATTATTAGAAACATTAACGTCGCAGATTCTGAAAATAAGGCGAGTTACCGACAGTTTATTTCTACTGCAGAAAAGAAACACATTTCGTGAAGGGAAACTCTTTTAGTTCAGCAAGATAGCAGTGAACGCTATTAAATTCTACAAGGCAACGTGAGTAAGAGTGTGTTGTATGAACATTGAAGCCTATAACTATTTGAACATTATTAAGACTGATAATATGAAGAGAGAGGAAATGTTATTCTACGTATTGAAGATGATTGAGGTTATGGAGTAGAAAATTATGCGATTGGGATATGTTTTAACAGAGCTATGAGTTGACAATATGGAGCAACGTTAGCTAACTACAGAACTATGTACAAAATCATTTATGCCTACAATGTCAAGTACACATGTAACATTATGTACTAGACCATCATGTACATTAATGTATAATCATGTACATGGACTTTCTGACTACGAGCAATTACTACAATTCATTGAACAAGTACGTGAACATTACTAATAACGATTGTGATTCGATCTACATTTTACATTTTTTTTGTAACAATGGAATTAAATCGACAATATTGCTCAAATATTATCTGAGAGTTCGAAAGGAGTTGACGATTGATGATTCATCATTTGAAGACTGAAGATGATAGGGTTTCCCATCAAAGCCTTGAAATTTGGTATCCATGAACGAGAGGAGGACACAGTTCGATGCCCGAACGATGATTGGTGTTCACCGGGAAGTAAATCCTTCCTTACCCGAGGTCGCTGCTTCATTGGAACAGATATGGTTTCAATATTGTCTTCTTGTGATCGTGAAACATCTAGGTTGTTTCTTATAACTTGCACGAATTTCAAGAAGTCTTCAACAAGGTAGAAGTGACCAGAATTCATTATGTAGTTAGAGTATCTTGATGGCATTTGAGCAACATATTTCTCCATATTTTTATGATGTATTTTCACTTCCATATTTAATTATTTTATGCTATGACATCATGTGAGATGATTGTATTTCTTCATCTGCACATGAAATATCAACTATTCAGTTTCTGAACTGACATGATTCAATTATTTGGGACTTTATTTTCCTCATTGAAGATTTGAAATTAATTAGTATTCGACGATTTCGATTTTATGGAATTGAATTTCAGACAGTTATGTCTAGGATGTCTGTTTAAATTCATTTTTGGGTAAAATGAATTGGGCATCTTATTGTAAGAAAAATTTATTAGTAGGGGAAGAAAACTACATGTGCTATATTGTTAAATATCATATTTGTTATAAACATTCGTCGATTTGGCAAGTAATATTCGTCATGATTATGCTATGAAACCAGGTATTCAAGGACATTCTTAACTAGAATGGAAATACATTCAGGATTTGGCAAATCATTCAATTTGAGAGAAAGCAATGTACTTTCTATAAATGAAACTTTTATTGAGACACATCTTCTTTGAATATATTTTCATCCGACAGCAGGGGAAGTAAGAGAAATTTTATTCCAGTGGTGATTTATTTTTATTGGACACTTAAATAACATTTGTCGTTATTCATGCACAAATTTGTAATGTTACGTTATATTGTGAACGTAATATAAAACAGTGTAACTTGAAGTTAGATCAGTATGGAGAGACGCATTAATGTATTTTATTACATGTTTAGAAAGAAAAGATAAATGACTGAGTAACTATACAAAGTAAACCTACGAAGGTCTTTCATAAGGAACTTCTATTATCATTTTGAGAACGAATGTAACGTAATCACAACAGATATTTTCTGTGAACAATGTAAGCAGTTGTATAAGAAAACGCAAGTGAATATAAGTTCAATTAATGCAAGTACTACGTGGAAATTGTTAGGAACAATTGTAATGATGTTGTAAGAATTTGATAATGAGTATACGAGGAAGGTTAATGCCGTATACAGATGTACAGGAGCCTGCGAGGAAACATATGATGAAATACGAGGTTGTTTTTCGTATTAATGAAGATATTGCATTGTAGTACTGTTGTGACGAAGCTTGGAACATTGTTATTTTGGAGTAGAGTTAATGATAACTCTGATGTATAAGTATATCGACGATATAGAGGGAAATATAGCAGGGAGTACGACGGAAATGTATTTGGGAAATAAAATTAACCTTTGACTACAAAATTTTTATTAACATTTTATTAAACCTGGAGTTGAGTAATAATCATAATTATGAACTTATCTTAACCGATTGGTCATATTAGACTGATAATGACATTGAAACACTAATACAGACTAAATAGTATAGTATAGTATAGTAGGAGAGGGAACATTAATATTTGTTTAATGTTAATAGTATCGAGTCAGGTACACACTAAACTTGAAGTGATAGACCGTTGTAAATAATTAATTAATAATTATTTAATTACGGAATTATTGAAAATGAAAAATCCACAGCCTGCTTCCAGTCTCCGATCGGGTCAGGGATGGAATGAATGAAGCCCGCATCTAGCGGCGAGGATATGAACTGTGCCGGCTGCCGAGGCCTGACGCATTCCTCCGGGCAATGATTAAATGAATGACAGATGAAATGAAATGATAGTGGAGAGTGTTGCTGGAATGAAATGTTGACAGGGAAAACCGGAGTACCCGGAGAAAAACCTGTCTGCCTCCGTTTTGACCAGAACAGATCTCACATGGAGTGACCAGGATTTGAACCACGGACCCAGCGGTGAGAGGCCTAAGCCGCCTAAGCCACGGAGGCTTCAATTACGGAATTATTATTATTAATAATAATTTTTGGGTGTGATAAATGTCTAGAGCGTTTGGGAACGAATGTTTTTGATATGAGAGCGCGTGTTTGTGAAAGAGAAGTGAATGAGTGAGACTTCGTCAGTTGCTAATGAGGTAAGTATTGTAAGGAAGTGAATTGTACTTGGAGAGTGTATTTGGTTATAAAACTACGGAAACATGAAGGTTTTAAGAAGTTTAAAGGAATGAGAATTAATACTGTCAGTGTGACAGAAATGTTACAGTTTTTACGTGTTAAAGTAATGGGAATCTATAACAGGTGCGAAACGAGTAACGAGCCGGTTATATAATGGGCAAGCTTTTATAATGGAAGGAATTTGCAGGTGTTTATGTAGCGAGGGGAGACCTGAATGAAACGTGTCATAATACAGAGATAGCGTGCAGATGTGGATCTCGACACGCGTGAATATGTTAAACGTTTATGAAAGAATGTCAGATTCAACGGAATCTTTGTTAATTGTTTTTAATGATCAGTAAATTGCTGATGCAAGTGTAAATGTTACCAATACATGTAGGAAGTTATGTAGACTTTATTTTCATGAATGGAAGAGGAATATGTGAGTTATTATTTTATTATAGGGATTTTCAATTTATTTATATTTACGATTTTGTTAATAAATATACTTCGTTCTTTTTCTAAGTCTGGTTTGCGTGATTTATTTCAATTATAAGTGGAGATGGTGTTATGGAAGCCGAGAACAGGTAATGAGCCCCTTTACCCTATACAACCCCGAGATATTGGTAAGTGTTCTCACCCTACCAACCAATTATTTTATCCATAACACGGTCATAGATACTGTGTATGACCCTGAGGTGCTTGCTGGTGGGATTTTTTAGGGTTCTTCTAGCCGGGAACTTTCAAGATTCTGCGATCCAGCCGATCTTCGGATTCCCAGCAAGTGGCTTATCGATTTATAAGGGTACAGCAGGTAACAAGATGTTCAGTAAAGAACATATAGCCTTCCTTCTCCTAAATGCATGGGTATTGTTATAATTCTTTGTCCTTTTCAAGGAGTATAATTGAATGTTGGATGTAGTAGCTTGTTGAAATACACGTGCTATACGGATATTAAACATGAATATGAGGTGTCCTTTGCTAGTGCTACCTCTGTAAAATATTTCAGTCAATTCGGTTTCATCGTGTTTGAATTGATATGGGGAATCGATTTTCACACATACATGGCCACTATCTGCAAACTATTGGGCTGATGACCTTTTAGTTCAGTCAAAAAATTCTCTATACATAAAGGTATAATGTTGCAAAATTTGGTAGAGACCAGATGATTAGAGTGGTCGTAATTTGATTGTAATTTTTAACATTAGGGTGGCCGCCATTACGGTTTCGTCAAGATGGCGGCGAAATAAAACAGGACACTGGAGTGTCTATTTCTTGTGCTACCTCTGTACCAAATTTCGTTCAATTCAGTTTCACCGTGTTTGAATTGATAGGGGGAACCGATTTGCACACATACATGGCCGCCATCTGCAAACTATTGGGCTGATGACCTTGTAGTTTAGCCAAAAGACGCTTACTATACGAATATATGTTGTTGCGAAATTGGGTAGAGATCGGATGATTAGGTTAGTCGTAATTTGATTTAAGCTTTGTACATTTGGGTGGCCACCATTACGTTTACGTCAAGATGGCGGCGATATAAAACATGACACTGAGGTGCTCTGTGCTAATGCTACCTCTGTACCAAATTTCGTTCAATTCGGTTTCACCGTTGGAATTGATAGGGCGAATCGATTTGCACACATACATGGCCGCCATCTACAAACTATTGGGCTGATGATCTTGTAGTTTGGTCAAAATATGCTTCCCACATGAAGGTAAGTAGTTGCTAAATTTAGTAGAGATCAACTAATTTGGTTAGTCATAATTTGATTTAAGCTTTTAACATTTGGGTGGCCACCATTACGTCTCAGTCAAGACGGCGGCGATATAAAACATGACACTGAGGTGCTCTGTGCTAATGCTACCTCTGTACCAAATTTCGTTCAATTAGTTTTCACCGTTTGAATTGATAGGGGGAATCGATTTGCACAGATACATGGCCATCATCCGCAAACTATTGGGCTGATGACGTAGTTTGGTTTAAAGATTCTTCATACATAAAGTTATAACGTTGCTAAATTTGGTAGAGATCAAATGATAAGGCTGGTCGTAATTTGATATAAGCTTTTAACATTTGGATGGCCGCCAATACGTTTTCGTCAATATGGCGGCGATATAAAACATTACACTGAGGTGTCCTTTGCTAGAGCTACCTCTGTACCAAATTCCGTTCAATTCGGTTTTACCGTGTGTGAATTGATAGTAGGAATCTGTTTGCACCCATATATGGCCGTCATCTGCAAACTATTGGCGCCACGAACTTGTAGTTTAGTCAAAAGACGCTCGGCATATAGATATATGTTGTTGCTAAATTTGGTAGAGATCAGATGATTAGGTAAGTCGTAATTTGATTTTAGCTTTGAACATTTGGGTGGCCGCCATTACGTTTCCGTCAAGATGGCGGCGATATAAAACATGCCACTGAGGTGCCCTTTGCTAGTTCTACCTCTGTACAAAATTTCGTTCAATTCGGTTTAACCGTGTTCGAATTGATAGGGGGAACAGACATTCAGAGTACACACACACACACACACACACACACACACACACTCACACACAGACAGACACACAATTTTTGGCCCTGTTTAGATCTCACAAGTCTACTTTCATTTTTTGCAAAAATCGAAAGTAGGCTAAAAATTGCTCGCAAAGCTTTAGGGGCTACGAAGGAGGTTCGTAGAGCTACATTTGTGGTGTAAAAGTAGCCAGTCCATTTGTGGTGAAGTTGAATGTGTGATAATATAGGCATTTTTGAGTTATTTTAATAGTGTTGCACTCAAACGAATATCAGATCTGATTGTAAACCTGAGTAAGGAATAATATGGGTTAGAATTACATGAAAATAACTTACGATCTTAATTTGATTTCATTTCAGACAGGCTCATGGCCTATGTTAGTCATGTTTAATGTAAAGTTAACTTGTTTTTGACGTTGGTAAATTTAATTTCATTATGGTAGTATAATTAATTTAAGTCACGTACGAACGAATGATATGTTAGGTCTTATTAACCCTACTAGAGTAACTGGTAAGTTAATATTAAGTTAGAATAAGATTCTAGATAGACATTAAGACGTCCAATACATGGTCGAAGTTGTTGCTCTAAATGTTGTCACCATACGCTGTTTTAAATGTATCCCTACAGCAGTATGTGTATTAATATATTATTGCAATACGGTAGCTATGATGTCGACAGAGGATGTCCAGAGGATGATGGACAAGATGCAGGAGAATATGAAGGAGAATTGAAGGGTGTGCAACAGTATTTGCAGGAAAATCTTAGGGACGTAAAACTTGAATTTCAAAAGGCGAAGCAGGACCTGGAGCAGATGAAGAAGGATAGGAAAGAAGATATTGACGCTGTTGTTGTCAAAGTAGTGGAAAATGTTGTTGAAAATAATACCGAAAGGGTAACTGAAAGTTTTAGAGAAAGTCTTAAGGAGGAGATACAGGCTGTACAATCTTCCTTAGATGGTTTGCAGACCAGTGCTACTGCAGTCAATGTAAATGTGTCGCGTTTACAGGCACGCTCTACAAAGGAAAGAAACAAAGTAAATGAAATCCAAACGGACGTAAGTAATGTGCGGACAGATGTCGGTAATGTCCGGATTGAGATATATAATGTTCAAACTAAGGTCGACACTGCACAAACTGACGTAACTAAGGTACAAGTAAATGTTAATAACATGCAAGTAGATGTGAATAATGTACAAACCGAAGTCAAAGGCATGCAATTAGACATAAATAAAATGCAAACTGAGGTTAACAACATGCTTATCGATGTCACTAATGTTCAAGTTGACATTATCAAAGTAAGGAAAAAGGTAGAGGATGTACACTCTAATGTTAACGGTATTAGAATTGATATAGGAAAGATGCAGAAGGACGCATCTAGCTTAAAGGAAAGAGTAACTAAAATTCAGAACAGTTCCACAGATATGCATACTAAACTTAACATTATAGAGACAAGTAATAAAACTTTCCAAAATGATATTAGGAAGGAATTAGAAAATTCTAAGACTCAATGTTAAGAAAATATAGGTGCTTTACAGTCTCAATTCACAAACGATAACTTGAAAACGACTAATGTTTTAGATGAACACAAGGTAAACGTAGATTCTTTACGCACTCAAGTTATTGATCACAACACAATTCTTAAGGAGGATACAGTATTTGATAATGAAGAAATGTTTAAAGCTAATGTTGTTGTGTGGAAAGAGGAGTGGACATGTAAAGGAAATTCAGAGAAATATTGAGAAAAAGTTAGCGAATACTCAGTTAACTATTAATAGGGAAGTGAATAGTGTAAGAACGGATTTGTGTAAACGTATTGATTCTCTTCAAAAGACACAAGTGGACGATAAAAATCAATTTAGACAGGATTCTGACAATGCAATTAAAACTTTAAAAGATCAGTTAAACAAGGTTGTCACTGACCTGAATGCGATAAGTGAAGGATAGTCTACCGAGATAGAAGAGTATATTAGCAGGAAATTACAAAGCTTAAATCTAGTAGATGTAGCCAGTCTGGAGACCTACAAAGATGATTTGAAGAAAGTAGGAAAACACTTGAAAGAGATAATAAGTGATCTCGAAGAGAAGGAGAAGGAGGAGATAGATGATTGGGAAGTCATACTAGGAGGAATAGTATAGACAATGAGGATAGAGAAGCCAGACCAGAATTAAGGATACTTAGACCTACAGAAAGACAAGTCAAGAGCCCGAAAGAGAAACCAGAGATTATAGGACTAGACTTCCTACTACTCAATCTAGAAATGTGACTGTAATCCGTAACTTTGAGGACAAACCTAGAAATTTTACTAACCAGTACGGCTTCACACCGATAGAATTTGTACGTAACCTCCGTGATTACATTGTCGAAGCTCAAATTCCGAAAGAATGCGAAATGAAAATAGTAGAACGCTGTCTTGCTTCGGGGCCGTTGGAATGGTTTTCGCCTTCATATACACCTTTATAGACTCTCGAGGTGTTCGCAGAATTACTTATAAAGAGGTTTTGGTCTATAGAAGCCCAAAACAGTCTACGCGCAGAAGTATACTCGCGAAAGTATTCGAGTAATTTACCAAGACGCTAAACGGATTTCATTACAAGTCAGTTGGCTCAAATGAGATTTCTGCAACGACCTTTGTCAACGGGGGAACTTATAGAAGCGATATAAAGGCAGCTTCCAGTCGAATCCGACGCTCAATTATCACGTCAGCGATAAAAATTTGGCTAGTCTAGACGAACTTCTGAGGAAATTAGACTATACCAGTCCTATGCCGAACGTAATGTCCATAAATCAGAGAAAATATCATAGCGACATAAATACAGTCTACATTGATCAGACACAGCAGACAGAAAGACGTAACGAGCAAGAAAAAGGAAAAATAGGTCCGGAAAAGAATAAGTACTTTAAGGACAAAAGACCTAAGCCTAGATATAGAAGATTCCGTGAAGCGTACCAGCAACAACAAAGCAGAATCAACGAGAATAATAGAAGGAATGGTTATTGCAATAATAACTACAATTATCGTTATAATAACAATAATAATAGTAATTATAACCGATACAACAGGAATAACCAGGGTTATAACCGGTATAAGAACTACCGAGATGACGTGTTCACGAAGGAACAATATGAAGAACGTCACAAGGAAGGGAAAGAGTATATATTGAATATCAGACAAGAAAGTGAGACAGGAAATGGGAGTGAGAAGAACCCGATTGTCGATCCCAAGCCGAGTACTAGCCAGCAGGGAAACCATGAGAGTGACACTCAGGGACAAAAAAACTCAATTTTCAAAACGCAAGTAGGTATTAACGAGATTTACGAAGTAACAGATGAGAATCAACTGTTTGAGAAGGAAATAATTAAAGAGGAAAGACCATATGAGTTACCTATTATTAATGTTAATGTTGATGGACGTATATATAAATCTTTTATGGACACTTGTGCAGTTATTTCTATACTGTCGGATGAGTGCTACCAATAGCTATTAAAAGGTGACAAAATGACTATTTTACACGCATCTTCAGTTAAAGTACGCGGTATATTCCAAGACAAGTCAGTCAAGTGCAAGATCCAAGTTCTGTTAAGCTTCGAGATAAATGGACGCACTTATGAACACATCTTTATTGTCGTAAGCAGGATTAATTTTGTCATCGTGCTGGGTACGGATTTCATTACCAAAGTTGGAACAGTAATTGACATTAAAAACCAAATTATTAAATTTAGCGAAGGCTCTATAGACACATAAGAGTCAGAAGAAAAGGATATCGAAAACAATCTAGATATAAATTATAGGGAAGAAATTATAAATAGCGTCATAGAAGAGGCAGAGAAAGAAAGGGAAATGTATACGTGTAAAGCCAAGGGAACTGAAGAAATTCGGAATTAATTTGAAAATTTTATAATGGAATTTAGAGATATTTTTGATGAGAAACCAGGTTTAGTTAAAGACTACAAGTACAAGATTCGATTAACTGATGACATCCCTTACCAGAAGCGAATTTATACCATCCCAGAGAAGTACTACGAATAAGTACGAGGGAGAATAAAGAAGATGGAAGCCGATGGCATTATAAAGAAGCAGGCATCATCTTATATAAATCCAATTACTGTGGTAAAGAAGACCAATGGTCAATTACGTCTTTGTCTCGATGCACGCACAATTAACCTAAAGATATTAACAGAAATGGACCGTCCACCAAAAATCCATGACCTTTCAAGAAAGTTCAAAGGAAAGGCATGTTTCTCAGTCTTGGACCTCACAGTTTCTTTCTATCAGATAGAGTTAGAAGAGGAAAGTAAGCAGTATACAGGGTTTCTATTTGACCAGACAACCTGGGTATTTCAACGTGTTCCATTTGGCATAGTAAATAGTGGGCCAGCCCAAATTAGAGCTCTTGACAGCAAGCTCACTGAAGAAGTGAAGAAGATCGTGTTAAGTTATATCAATTAATTAATAATTTCTTCAGAGATTGTACAGGAACATTTGTTACACCTACGTAAGCTTTTTGAGAACTTAAGAGAAACTAATATAAAGGTTAACTTTGATAAGTGCCACATTATGCACGAGAAAATTAAGTTTCTAGGACATACCATAGGCCGGCATGGGTATCACCCGAACTTAGAGAAAATAGAGGCTATCATGAGATTTCCAAAGCCCACTAAGCTTAAGCAAGTGAGAGAGTTCGTAGGTGTCTGTCAGTTCGTAAGTAATCACTGTCCAAGATATTCGGAAATTATGGCTCCTCTCTACGATTTAATAAAAAAGAATAATCGTCGGAAATGGACAAGTGTTACAGATGAAGCATTCGAGAAAGCCAAAGAAATGCTAAGAAACAATGTGAAGTTAGAATATCCGGATTTTGACCCTACATTTTATATCGAGTCAGACGCTTCTCGTGTAGGAATAAGTGCTATTCTATATCAGAAAGACGAAGAGGGAAGTAAGCATTACATCGCTTTTACTGGAAGGATATTAAGAAAGCACGAAGCGAATTATTTCACGACAGAGTTAGAAGCATTAGCTTTCGTGACAGCTTTACAAGCCTGGATGAAGATTTTAATCGGTCACCAGATTATTATAGTCACCGATCAGAAAGCATTACAGTTCATGCTACAGACGGACATGTCTAGTGATAGGCTGGCGAGGTGGGATCTGTTTACTCAGCAATTCAACGCAACTATAGTCCACCAGCCAGGTAAATATAATTAGTTGGCTGACGCATTATCTCGTAACACTGCTAAAAATTTGCAGATAAACCCTGTAAAATTGGAGCAAGAAGATCTGGAAACCGTGAGAAGATTGGAACGAATGGAGTGTCACAGAAAATACACGCTCCGATAAGGAAAAAGTATAGGTTTTTGAAGGGGTTAATGAACATTGCAGATCCAGATTATGCAGCTACCCTGAGACGATCGCATCATTACGTGCTTAGGGGAGATCTAGTATACAAATACGCAGACGCAGAGTGAACGAAAATCCGCATTGTTGTGCCACCTAATATAGTAAATAAATTAGTATGGTTAGCACACCACTCTATAGGACATGGAGGTCTAGATACAACTCTCAGCACACTCAAGAAGATATTTATATGGATTAATATGAGAACTTCCATAGCGGAAATTGTAAGATCGTGTGATCGATGCCAGAGAGGAAAATTTGCATCTGAATTACTGAAGGTGGGTAGATTATTAGCTTGGGAATAATCATACCCCCAAGGGAAGATGATGAAGAAAAAGAAGTGGGTTTCGGACTTGAGAAAAAGGATGGATAGGACTAGAGTCCAACAAACTTACAAAAATAAAGTTGAGGGAGTATTTCGTAACAAGTAGCAAAACTTTTGCTATTTGAGTATGTACTTTTTTTGAGGAAGGCATAAGCCTTTGGGAAGAGTCGGGGGAAGTAGGATCCTGCCTAATCGTTATTTATAGAAAATGATGAAGCAAAAGGATATAGTTTGATTTATTTAACAATACGTAAAAATATGATAACTTTAACAACTGTAAAATGTACAATTTAAATTTTAAACCTATGAGGTCTCAGATCTCTAAAATTTTTGAAGTTTGCACTAGGCGATTAACAAAATTTGGTTTGGATCCTCTTGAAAGCACCAAATCTATATAAGATTTTAAAATAGCGCTGAGTTTAGCAAATTTAAAGTTTAACAATAAATCAGGTACGATATATATACTTTGAGAATTCCTAATGGAAGTTCTAAAAGTATGAACAAATGTTAAATTTGAAATTATAACAAAAAAAGAGAGAGAAATTAATTAGAAGTTTCTATAACTTCTTATATTCATACAGTAATTACGATTATAATTTACACAAATAGGGCAGGTCACTTATTGTGAAACCTGAAGAGAAAAATTAAGAAGAAGTTTCTAGAACTTCTATGTTTAAACAGGATCACGAGGAAAATGGGGCCAGTTACTCTTTCGTGAAACCTGGAGAAAGAAAAGTTAGAAAACTCACTTTTGAGTAGAAATAATTGAATTCCCTAATGAAAAGAGGAAAAACAATATGATTTGAGGTGTGTACTAGACACCAATGATGCAGAATTACTTGTAAAAAAAATAGTAAAAAATGGGAGGGCACTTCTACAGAGTGTCACCTCATTGAAAAGAACCTAAATTTTATAATTATTATAATGTGTTAGTGAGGAGTATGAGAGGAGGAAATAGGAGAATCAAGAAAATGTTTATGGCCGTATTTATAGCTTTCGTTCGAACGCGACACGGATGGTCGTTGAATGGGCACTGTTATGCACTGTAGTCCGTTGAAAAATTCACCATTGCAACAAGGAAAGTTTATCAGACGAAAAGTTATTGTAATTGTAGAGATCACTATTTGAATTTTAGTTTGAGAAAGTTTATTGCGTTGTGACGTTCATGGATGGTAGTTGAATCCAGCGGAAAATTTCCAACGAAGGAAGACAAATTATATGCTGATTATAAGTATTTTCAACATAAATTCCTCAGTGAGGAACAAGCATTCCCATATTTAGGTGGAAGGCACTTGACGGCATTACTTACAAAAAGATGATTTGCTGTAGAAAATTCTAGAGTTGAGAACAGTAGAATTGAGCAGAATATCCCGTGGAGGTGAAAGCTAAGTTTTTATAGACAGTGGGTTTAATAAGACTCCCACGGTGTGAGAACTCATTCCCAGATACTCAGTACAAGAAGTACCTTTTCATTTAGAAAGCTAGCTGAAGTATATACAAATAAATCAAGAAGATCTTTTGAAGCTAGATTTTGCATCACATAGCAATTGCACACTGTCTATAAAATCAGGTTAAAATCATTTAAAACTTAGTGAAAACCATTGAAGTAATACTTAGCTCATTTTGAAGAAAGATGATGATCTGGATGACGGTTGACTTTAAGATTAGGACATGGCGTCCTGATTTAAAGATGTCTCAAGTAGACAGGAGACGAGCCTGAAGTAGGCTCCAACTGTATGGTTTGACGACTGACCCAGAAGTGAGGGTGAGAGCAGTTGCTCTCAGTACGGAGACGAGAAGTCAAGAGAGCAAGCGTAGTGACGCGCCGAAAGTAGAGCGACAACGCACACGTCAGAGGTAGGCGGGCGGGGAGAAGGGAGGAGAGGGGATAGAGGAGAGAAACAAGAGAAGTTATATAGGCATGAGAAACATAACAAAAACGAAATATCTGATGAAAGTAAAGCTTCTTCGCAGAGCAGTCGGCTGACGAAGAATGCGGCGCCTGGCGGATTGAAGACGAAGTCTTCGTAACTTGAGGCAATGGAAGTTCGGAGGGCGGCAATGAGACGCTGCGAGACTGGTTCAGCAGAATATACGCTTCTGAAACAAACTTACAAGAAAAATAAACAAATGCACGGGGCAAACAGAAGGTAATAGTTCGAAGTTGGTGTATGCGGGAAGGAAATGTAAATAAATGAGTTAATATGAAATAATGGAGAGCAGCAAAAACTAATTCTGTCTTTCCGTGTATTTCCAAAAATACACCAGAAGGGAAGACACAGAGCTATAATACCTTCAAAACCACGTGAACTTATGGCGTATGATATATTAGGTCCTTGTCCGAAGGGCTATCGAGGAAACCAGTATTTATTAGTGACAGTAGATGTATTCTTCGGATTCCCAGCATGTGGCTTCTCGATTTATACGGGTACAGTAGAATTTAAATTCCAGCACCAACACACCAACACTCTCTTCTATCGCTGAATCCTGTTCCCTAGTTTGATATAAAGTTTGTTGTTATTGATTGATTTGAGGATTTTGCGTTAGGTATAATAATAGTGCATTATGCAAGGAGCCTATAATGACAATAATTAACACACGAGTATGTTTATAAAACGAGTGAAGAGAGTTTTATAATTTACAAACGAGTGTCTTAATTACCATTATAGGCGAGTTTCATACGACTGTTACCGACAGTAGTGGCTACGCGGGCTGAAGCGCAGCGTTAGGTCATGGGGCCAAGCTGTCTGCTGACTCGGTAGACGCGTGGGTTCGAGCCCCACCGTCGGCTGTCCTTGAAATGGTTTTCCGTGGTTTCCCATTTTCAACACCAGGCAAATGCTGGGACAGTACCTTCTGACAGGCCACGGCCGCTTCCTTCCACATCCTTGCCCAGTTTCATTCATCTTCCTCCATTCCATCTCTCATCCCGACACGCAGGTCGCCCACGGGCGTCGACTCGAAAGACCTGCACTCGGCCTCTCAGGAGGCTACACGACAAAAAAAATACGACTGTTTATGTTCGACGATAATTAAAACTTTGTTATATGTTCTAACATATATATTCATATATCTGTCACGATTCTGTCGGATAAGTTTCGCATAAGAACTCCCTTTACTGAACTAAGAGCTGGATTATATTTCCGTGGGTCAAATTTCAAACGCCTCCTTCGTCCACGACGTTCTTCTTGAATTTTTTTTGGGCTCAGCATTTACTCTCTACCCAATAACGAATACCAAAGCTTTGAAATTTTATTTATTATGAAGTAGCACCAACAGATAGCGCACAGGTACTATGATGGATCACTTTATTACTTTGGACAAATAACACACAATAGGCTGTAACATACGCTTTGCAATTACAATATATCGTATTAGCAACTAGTTATTCTTCAAATGCGATGCGTATGGAATATCAGCGTAAGGTAAATCAATGGAGTCCCAAAGAGAACAATCATTACATCTGGCGGAAAAGTTTCGCATAAGAACTCCCTTTACTGAACTAAGAGCTGGATTGTATTTCCGTGGGTCAAATTTCAAACGCCTCCTTCGTCCATGACGTTCTGGTGTGTTTATGTCAACGACAGCATTCAGTATAATTGTCGGCGAAATCCTACGAATGCAATGTCTGATGTAGAAATTTGAGTTGCGGATATGAACGTACAGTGCAATTTATTTTGCAATATTCTGCAGTTTGTTTATGCAAACATTACGGACGGTCCACACATTCCTGGTCGGTATAGACTAGGGTACAAGGATGGTGTGTTGCAATCATTCTGGACATAGATTCCTAAATTTCATACATATTTCATAGTATTTTCATGTTACAGTAAAGGTTCGTGCTGATTTTGTCTTTGTGTTTGGGATTGTAACTACCTAAATCATGGTTGTTCCAAAATACATTGTCAACTTTCAAATGATGTAATTCATGTCCGACTTGTTGGATTTTGAGCGCATATGCGAAGCTATCGAGTACCTAATTGGTCAATGAATGAGCTCTGATTGGTTTGAGAAACTGTGTTATAATGAAAAGTAGTACTTTAATAACCCTCATTATGATACAGTTCTGGCATATAATATTTGCATTTCGACATCATCGAAAATAAACATTATTAAAGGTTAATAGGAATGTCTGTTTCGCGGGCTTATAGGCCGTGCTCTAAGGACATTTTGTCGTCCTGACGTTTCGCAGAAGACTGCGTTCAGCATGTTCACAGGATACATTTAACTAGGTAAAACAAATAAACAAACAAGATGTTCGATAAAGAACATATAGCCTACTTTCTCCTAAATGCATGGGCATACCTGCCAACTTTTGAAAAGGGCTATCAGTAAAACTCACGCGCGACAAAAAATCGAACGCTTTTCGATATACCCCCGTCAGATCACGGTGACGTCACCGATCTCCCTGAAAACTCCCCAGACGCCGCTGTAGCGCAATGTATAGTTGAACCCAGGATACTTCAATGAAATCATATCTACTTACATAATTTGTAGATGAACATAACAATCCAGAAGAAATCCATGTTAATCAGCAGCAGGCGTGGTGAATATTGGTTTGGAGCACACATAATAGGACTTCCTTGATAGATTAAGCTGATATGCGATAATTGAAAAAGGCTTTACACAATAAAACTTGTTTAACGTAACACAGGCAAGAAATAATATAATACACACTGCAAATCACATGCTAGTTCGACTTTAAAGTCATGGTTGTGGTCTTTTTAGCTTCCTGCAAAAAGTCATGAGAAAATGTTTTGTCATAACAGCGACCAGAACTCCTGGTCTTCAAAATAGAAATAGACTCCAGAGATTCATTGGACATGGATGACCTGAACTGTGTTCTATTTTTCTTCACAAGGCTAAAAACACGTTGACATTCTGCATTGCTATGGGGTATGGTGAGAACAGAGAGCATTACTCTAGAAATTCGGTTATACTTAAGAAGTCTATCGGCTCCACGAATTCTTGATATTTGTGCCCAACTGGAATCACTTGCAGCATCTTGATGTGCAGCCGAAGTGTCATCTACCTGAAGAGCTGTGAACTGCCTCTGAAGCTCATTCACCACCTCATCTGTAGTTTCATCCTCTTCCTTGCATAACATTATAGGAAACTTTTCCAAGAAAAAACGAATGGAAGAAAACTGTGCATCTTCAATTTTGTCTAACCTAGCAACTTGAGCATTCTTTAACACGTCATCCTTGAGTGGAAACTTGTTGATGATGTAGTCACAGGCAGTACAACAGTAGTTTCTCACTGATGGAAAGAAAAGGGATTTATCTGTATCCGGTCCGTTCTGAAGGCACTTAACAACTTCAGATGATGCATTTTTTGCCATTTTATTTACAAAGCATGTCGTTTTCGTGCGACCACAACTATATTTCTTTGCAACTTCTGATGTGGGAAACATCTTAAATAAAGCACCCGCATGATCAGCCGCACTTAAGGGCACATTGTGTTCCACCAAAAAGGAAGTAAACAGACACTCGGCCCTAATTACGTCACTGTCAACGTGAAGAAAGAATATGCACATGGTAGAAATAAAAAACACACACACACGTGGAACGAATGTAATTAGTCCAAGGAATACAGGAAACTGCGAAGCACGAAGTTATAGCACAAAAACTCGAACGCTTCATTAAAATATGCCATAACCTTAAAAGACGAAAACATTCAATGAACGCCAACTTCGCGAACAATGAACAACTCACGTGGTCAAAGAATATGGTTTAAATCGCAACGAGCGAACGGAGCGGAACAAAGAATATGCGAAGCAGAGCCTGTCGACACCTAAGATTCACATGGAAGAACGGTTATCCCGGCTTCAAATTCAATTACAATGAAGACACAAACATCACACGGTTAAAAGAACGAATCATATCAAAGAACGAGTGATACCACGTGTAGAGTTCCGAACATAACCATCGAACTTCTTCACATATCCACACAGTCTTTGGGGGTATCTAAAACAACCAGATCTCGCACAGTATACGAACTGTCTAGAGAGCCGTTCCTTATTGAAGAACTTCGAATGAAAATGCTCTTGCCATCTAGTGCCAGCTACACGCAAGGGCTTGCTGTGCTGCAGCGGAAGAAGGAAGATATATGGAGCGAGTTCTACGCTACAGATGCTATGATGACACAGGATTGGACACAAGCAAACTACGAGCTGCGTCACCTGGTGACCCGATTAGCAGTATACGGTTTCCATCACCGCCTATGCTTGACTAAATCGTATCACACACCGTGCTCAGAATGCGTGTGTAAGCGTTGCAACAATTTCTGTGAACGATATCATGTGCTGAAGTGTCCAGACAGGAGAGAGACTCTAACACGGTTCTGCTTGGATGATTACTAGTTATACCAATGCACATTGCGAGTTTTTTTAACGTTATAATTCATGTATTTAGGTATTAAGTTAGTATTTATGTTCTTTGGCCATTGGCTGCATTAAATGTTTATATCAAAGAACGAGTTATCGACTATCGTGGACTTGCCTTCGACCCACGCAAACAATCGATTGTACGGAAGTGGGCGGTATTATCGAATGTAAATTATCTTTTCAAATTTTTGTCCGCGAAATCGTAAAATGACACCGTTCATCCGTAAAACCGTAAAATGCTGCAATTTCCGTAAATTTTACGGATAAACCGTAAAAGTTGGCAGGTATGCATGGGTATTGTTATAACCCTTTGTCCTTTTAAATAAGTATAATTGATTGTTGGTTGTAGTAGCTTGCTGAAATACAACGTGTTATAAGGATATTAAACATGAATATGAGGTGCCTTTTGCTAGTGCTAACTCTGTACAAAATTCCATACAATTGGGTTTCATCGTGTTTGAATTGATATGGTGAATCGATTTGCACACATGCATGGGCACTATCTGCAAACTATTGGGCAGATGACCTTGTAGGTCAGTCAAAGGATGCTTCCCACAAAAGGGTATGTTGTTGCTAAATATGGTAGAGATCAAATGAATAGGTTGGTCGTAATTCGATTTAAGCTTTTAACTTTTGGGTGGCCACCATTCCGTTTCCGTCAAGATGGCTGCGATATAAAACAAAACACTGAGATGCCCTTTGCTAGTGCTACCTCTGCACCAATTTTCGTTCAATTCGGTTTCACCGTGTTTGAATTGATAGGAGAATCGATTTGCACACATTCATGGCCACCATAAGCTATCTGTTAGACTGATGACCTTGTAGCTTGGTCAAAGATCGCATCTCACATTAAGGTATGTTGTTGCAAAATTAAGTAGAGCTCAGATGATTACGTTGGTCGAATTTGATTTAAGCTTTTGACATTTGGGTGGCCGCCATTGTGTTTCTGTCAAGATGGCGGTGATATAAAACATGACACTGAGTTGCATTTTACGAGTGCTACCTCTGAACCAAATTTCGTTCAATTCGGTTTCACCGTGTTTGAATTGATAGGGGGAATCGATTTGCACACATACATGGCCGCTATCTGCACTCTATTGGGCTGATGACCTTGTAGTTTGGTCAAAAGATGCTTACCATTTAAAGGTATGTTGTTGCAAAATTTAGTAGAGATGAGATGGTTACGTTGGTCGTAATTTGATTTAAGCTTTTAACATTTGGGTAGCCGCTATTACGTTTTCGTCAAGATGGCGGCGATATAACACATGACACTGAGGTGCCTTTTGCGAGAGCTACCTCTGTACCAAATTTCGTTTAATTAGGTCTCATCGTGTTTGAATAGATAGGGGGAATCGATTTGCACACATACATGGCCACCATCCGCAAATTATTGGGCTGATGACCTTGTAGTTCAGTCAAAGGTTTCTTCATACATAAAGGTATAAAGTTGACAAATTTGGTAGAGATCACATGACTAGGTTGGTCGTAATATGATTTAAGCTTTTAATATTTGGGTGGCCGCCATTACGTTTTCGTCATTATGGCGGCGATATAAAACATGACACTGAGGTGCCCTTTGCTTGTGCTACTTTTGTACCAAATTTTATTCAATTCGATTTCACCGTGTTTGAATAGGTAGGGGGAATCGATTTGCACACATACATGGCAACCATCCGCAAATAATTGGTCTGATGACTTTGTAGTTTGGTCAAAAGATTTTTCACACATAAAGGTATAATACTTTAAAAATTGGTAAAGATCAGATGAATAGGTTGGTCGTAATTTGATTTAAGCTTATAACATTTGGGTGTTCGCCATTACGTTTTCGTCAACATGGCGGCGATATGAAACATGGTACTGAGGTGCCCTTTGCTAGTGCTACGTCTGTACCAAATTTTGTTCAATTCTGTTTCACCATGTTTGAATTGATAGGGGGATTCGATTTGCACACATACATGGCCGCCATCTGGAAACTATTGGGCTGATGACCTTGTAGTTCAGTCAAAAGATTCTTCTTACATAAAGGTATAAAGTTGACAAATTTGCTAGAGATCACATGATTAGGTTGGTCGTAGTATGATTTAAGCTTTTAGCATTTGGGTGGCCGCCATTACGTTTTTGTCAATATGGCGGCGATATAAAACATGACACTAAGGTGCCCTTAGCTAGTGCTACCTCTGTACCAAATGTTGTTCAATTCTATTTCACCGTGTTTGAATAGATAGGGGGAATCGATTTGCACACACACATGGCCACCATCCGCTAATAATTGAGCCGATGACCTTGTAGTTTGGTCAAAGGATTTTCCTTACATAAAGGTTTAATATTGCAAAAATTGGTAGAGATCAGATGATGAGGTTGGTCGTATTTTGATTTAAGCTTATAACATTTGGGTGGCCGCCATTACGTTTTCGTCAACATGGCGGCGATATGAAACATGGCACTGAGGTGCCCTTTGCTAGTGCAACCTCTGTACCAAATTTAGTTCAATTCGGTTTCTTCTTGTTCGAATTGATAGGGGATTCGATTTGCACACTTACATGGCCACCATCTGCAAACTATTGGGCTGATGACCTTGTAGTTTAGTCAAAAGACGCTCGCCATATAAATATATGTTGTTGGAAAATTTGGTAGAGATCGTATGATCAGGTTAGTCGTAATTTGATTTAAGCTTTGAACACTTGGATGGCCGCCATTACGTTTCCGTCAAAATGGCGGCTATATAAAACATGACACTGAGGTGCCCTTTGCTAGTGCAACCTCTGTACCAAATTTAGTTCAATTCGGTTTCACCTTGTTTGAATTGATAGGGGGGGGGGGGGGGAGACAGACATTCAGAGTACACACACTCACAGACACACAGACAGACACACAATTTTGCGCCCTGTGTTGACCCATAAGTTGACTCATAAGTCTACCTTCATTTTTTGCAAAAATCGAAAGTAGGCTAAAAATATATAAACCAGTCAACAACCCACGCATAGAGAGTACTATAGCAACGGCGAACCACATAAAAGTAATGCATCAAGGACAGGGCTGATCTTCTGTTGCATCTTCTCGTCTACGGCTGTCAATAAGGGTGGGTTTGAGTGGATTAAGAACTGGAAGCCAAGCTCTGTTCACACGTTCTGCTTCTTCCTTCTTTTAGTGTGCTTCAGGATTTTAATGGTGCACAGAACTTTGTTGTAACCATATCAAATGCCGCGACCTGCGAGTGTGGAGTTATTTTTAGCCAAATTTCATTTATGGAAAAAAAAACCTTATGTGATCACCTTTTTTTCCAAGTGTGTGTGTGTGTGTGTGTATGCTTGTGTGTGTCCCCTAATAAAATATAAACGGCTGAAACGTATACAATGAAACTCGGCAACGTCATAATAATATTTTAGCCGAACCCGACCGTGCCCTTATTTTTTTTAACGTCCTACTAACATGGAGGCTTTGCGAAATATTTCACCGGCATTCTATATCTGCAAAACTATTACTGATATCACCCTAAAATTTTTACGGCGATAAAGGTGATAGGTGGACCACCTCTGTCACTTTCGAAACCTGTTAAATACAAAACGAACATGGCGGCCAAGCGAAGTTCAAAAATTTAGATAGACTTTTCTCGTGATTTAGCCATTCGTACGCAATGAAACTTAATACAGCAAATGTTTATACACATTGCAATGCACTGACATCCAATTTAGTTCAATTGTTTACATAACCTCAAGATTGTAGCTGTGCGTAATTTAAAAATTAAGTTTTTATTTTTTGTGTAATAATCATGCGATCGAAGTTTGTATAATACACCTACACAATAATCTTCATGTCATAGTAAATAACTCTTAGACCTACATATATAAAACTTCAACATGGCGACCATCAGAAATATTAAAACGGTTCTCAATATCTACGAATCTATCACAGCCTTCAAACTGAAATTTTGTATGTAGATAGAGGCAATATATACAAGTAGGATTTAAGAAAATAGGCAAAATAGCTCTTCACGGAACTAATTGTTATACCCGACATTTCACAACTCCGTTTCTAAGTCACGTAAAAGTAGAATCTTCCTTCTTCACAACTCTGGGGAAATGCTTACTAAAGTATGGTGTAAGATGTCCCAAGACGATAAGATCATAACTTGAACTGTTGGCTTGATATTTAAACTCAAACAAACCATGGGCCTGTCAGACCCATGCGTGAATAACAGACGGTTTATTAATGTGGAATATTTGGAAAAATAGATGGCATGACCCCTGGAAGTAAAGAGGTTCTAGTAAGGCTGTGAGGATCTGCTTTGTTTCTTCTGGCTTCCACAGATGTCCTTCAATTTCAGGGGGGTGATATGTTGTTCACATACCTGTAGAAAATTAATTAAATACCGTTATTAATACGTGTTCAAGAGCAATGTGACCTGAAGCACCGCCCATACCTCAGTAGCTCCCATATAATCACAGCCGTTAATGAAACTGAGACAAAGCCACAGTTTGCTCTAACCTGTGCCAACAGAAAAATATACTGCATTCATCAATTCTATACAAGATTTATGAACGTTTAACAATGAACCTGTGTGTTGCAAACTGGGCATTCAATACCTTATATAAATAAATGCAGTAAGCAGGGTTACCATGAGCCTATGCTGGATAAATTCTAAAGTAGGCCCTAGGCACTAATCATAGGCGTGTGTCCTGTAAACTACAATAATATGCACAAAGACAGAGGTGCACTGGTAGAGTGGTTTTACTCCAATGTGAATAAGAAAAATACCAATATGAATACGCTACACCTATTAACAGTGAAGGAGACGGGGACCTTCCACTAAGATATATGATAATATAAATGATTTGCATAACTTTCCAAGCTGGAATTTTACTATATAAGTGGTGATATTGAAGGGGATGGCGGGTGGGTTATAGACAGCGGAGGAGTGAACTACATCATTTCCAGACAATCATTACAAAAGGTATTTATAGCTAAGAAATTCCTTTCGTAGGTTCTCGTCTCCTTCACTGTTACTGACTGAGCCTAATTTGATACGCTTAGCCTGCGGTACTCTCAGGCGGGAAACCCCCCAACGTTTATATCACAGAACTACTGCTCACTAGAATGGAAATAATACAAAACAATGTAATTCGAAACAGACAATCACTAACTTTACACCATTTGAATGCATTTGAAATGTTTTCACAGGACGATCTGAGGTTATGTGCACCATGTATACTGGTAATATAAGTACTTTATACCTTACCTTTGTTGTTTTACTGACTGTTAATGTTTCTCTTGGGAAGGTTTGTATCCACTTCTTTGTCAAGCGAGCTTCTTTCGGAAAAGAAATCACTTTTACTTTTGGTCCCGTTCGATAATTTCCTCTACACACCGCGCCTATTTGGCATTTTGCTGATTAATAATAATGCGACTTCGGTGGCGTAGTTGGTAGCATGCTGAACTGCTGTGCCCAAACCCGACCGAAGTCGAAGGCTATTTTAAGAGTGTTAAAAACCTTCAGTATGCCTTCCTTGTAGGGGAAATAAAGTCGACGGTCCTATGATATAGATTTATGGCATGCAAGAGATCCTCCCAATAATTAAACTTGTGTGAAGCTAAATTTCTAGGCTGGATTTCGTTGAAACGCTCTAATAAAGTTCCAACATCCACCTCGAGGTATCAGTGACATCTGGTAGCGATAGTTGGAACTGCTTGAAATTGAACGGAACTTGTAGCACCTACAGCCGCTGGCGGGATGAACATGTCATCGGACACTCTCGGCAGTAAAAGCCATACGCTAAATAAACTAAATAATGCGAATATCCAGATATACTAAAACTTGCACAAAACGTTCACAACACACTTTCTATATTGATTCAAGTAATTTGAATGTTTAAGAGCAAAACCTATTGAAGGTACACCTCGCTACTATCGGCATGTTTTGACTAGGCCTATTGTTGGTCAAGCAAAGAAGCTCTAGTCAGGGAGTGCGGAGGCCTTATTTCTAGGTGGCGTTGATCTAAGCTACTATCTTTATTTCAGATGATAACTTCTCTTTTTATTAGAATTATTTTTCCATCTGAAATACTACCTAGACGCCGGAAGCAGCCTTGAATTTCCGAAGAAAGTCTATGGTGTCATGCAGTTTCCAGTCTTCGCAAAGCAGTTTAACGACTACCGCTGATTTATAAACATCAATGTAATCGGCTTTATGCATAATGGTTGGTTGTTTCATTAGTGGCTTGTCAACCTGACCAAACATCCGATCAGCTGGTTAAATGCTGTGCCCTTGTACGGCGAACATTAAGTGAAACGTGTTCACTTTAGATATTTTTTTCTAGTAAAAATGCATAAGCGTACGCATAACAACATTTATTCGGAGCGCAACACCCATCAAAGAACAGTCTAATACTTCCAGCATTTTCAGTTAGTAGCAGGGCTACAAGATGCTGTAACAGAGCAGAAGGAACATCGATAAAGTCACTTCCGGCTTGATCTTCTGTCCATGAATAAAATTTTGGTTTGTTCCCATAAATCTCAACAATACGTAAACAATACAACCTCACTTGCCAAGAATTGTATGACCCTTCTTTGGATGATTCTGGAAGAAGCCGAATTTGCTGTACATCGAAGCACATTGTTGCAGAATATGTCCAATGTTTACATTAAATTATAAAACGTTGACGCACGATGACTGTGCAGTTGTTTACTGGCCATGTATTCAGTCCTTTTACTGGATAAGTTCTTGTACTAATGAAATGTTTCACTTTACAGCAGTAACAACTAACATCTAAATATGAGGAGCGAAATCTAATATTGGAGTATTAGAAAATTTTCGAGACATAGACACTCTGTTGACAATTTCAACTCAAGTATCGTTGTACATTTTCCACACCTTTCTTTTATTTTAATTAGCATCGAGGTCAACAAGCTTTGATTTTTGTCTTCAATAATGTGCTTTCTAACATCACTTAGTCTCCCGCTTTCTCACATTTCAGATATTCTCTCCAATCAATGATGAGGACCAGAGATTAAAACATTAAGTTGGACAGATATTAATATACACCAGGGCTGATTAGAAGATTTGTTTATCAGGAAATAATTACATTAATTTATATTCAAAGCTGCTTTGGTCTACTGAATTGTACAAATGTTTGCATTGAATGACCCTTCATTGAATATTCACGACTCTTCTCTTAATTCCTCCGTTATCATTTTCTATCTCCCTCTTTATAACGTATCTTGTAATTCAATTGTTAATTTTTCTACAAAAAATGTAATTATATTTTTCTTCAGCCGTAAAAAAAATGTCGTTATTCCTTCATCTGAGAACATAATCGAGTCCAACATTTGTTAAACTTGCTACCCTAAACATTCAATGAACGTTATCCTCAGGCACTAATGGTGGGAATTTATTCGTAGAAAACACCGTTGCATGCCGTCTTAATGCCCCTCCGCCACACTTATCCTGTTATTTTCCGCAGAGTCGGTGGCATTAAGTGGTAGTTATTCCCACTTTGCATGTCAAGCAGGTGGTAAAAATTTATTCTTCGTTGTAAACAAGTTAATTTGTCATGTTTCGTCCGGGACTTTTGCCATCTTCTCTAATTCTCCCTAATCACATTTCTCAAAATCAAAAACCCTCATCATTTAATAAAGCCAGGGCCAATTACTGCCACCAAGAGAAATATTTGTAGTAAAAATAGGTCTCAGTCTGTCTGTACTGTAGTATTGAAATTGCAGCTAATTGCATTACACTGCTCACTGATGTGCTTTCTTTACAAGTTTAAAGTGCTGTAATGTGGTAGATTGATACTCTTCGAATTCCGAATGTGTGATATCCTTGATGCTTGAAAACATTCTTGAGATAGATGCTACTTATTATATGAAGAGATAGTCAGTGAATATGTACACTGTACCCTTCACAAAACATGCTTTCGCAAGCATTAAATTATTTCAGAGAACAAAATATATCCGTACGTCCATACCCAAAATATATAATGTGGATGTGTAAAAGCTCTAACTCTCGAACATTCCTAAATCATATCAAATGGAAGTACACAAAACCGTCTAAAAATTACATTGCCAGAACTTATCATTCGAACGTGCACAAAACACCTCTAACAATAACATTTTCGGATCATTTCCGTTTCTTGTTTACAAACACTCTCTCTAAAATATTCACAGAACATATCACATGGACGTGAACCGAACCCCTCACTATCAAAATCCAAAGAATATATATTGATTGATGTACTTACCCCTGTAATTATAATATTTACGGAATTTAAAATATGGACTTATACAACTCCTCTAGCCCTGCAAAATACCCAAAATTCTTTATTCAAGTGTGTGCAAAATCCTCTCTATGACTCTTCACTTGAAACCAATGAATGAATAACATGCTCAGAATATGTGAAACTGCCTTCCAGTGACTAAGGTTGTTCAGGTTGTCTTTAACACCATCTCTTTCAGTGAAAACTGGGCATTATTTTAGAGCAATATACGAATTGTCTCCCGTCATTAGGATAAAAATGTCAGTTAATTACTTTATTTACATTTTTCACAAATAAAATGCAAAGTAAATTTACTTATTCCTAAATTGGATTTAAATGACGGCCACTATAGGTTATGAATCTTAAAACTTAGTCCTATGCCGATTCAAATAAATTACAGGAATTAAGCTACCAACCAAAATGTATTAAAATATAGTCTTCGATTTACCAAAACACCTTGTAGTAATTTCTGCACTACAAGAGACCAAGCGAGTTGTACTGGCCAACAGGCGAGAATATTTTTTCCCAGCCTACTGATTGAATGATTCACAAGAAACAGAGCATTTGCCTGCTGTGGATGAAATTGGTTATATTTCTACAAACTATTAAGAGAACTCTTTTTTGAATGTAATAGTTAGACATTAAGGATAAACTGGAGTCTCATTAGACAAATCTTCCAAACAAATTCTGTTCAATCACATATAACTTAAATGTAGCCTCATCCCGGGAAGAATAAATAAATAACTCACAAATATGCATTATGACTGAATCAAGCAATGGATTTACATACCCACTTTGAATTACCATGTGCTTCAGTAATATCCCGCTTTCTAACAAACCTTTCTCGCCTTATATAAGTGAATTTGCTTGAGTCTGCAATAACAAATTATTCGTATTTGAAATGTATTTTCGAACAACCTTTGCTCAAATGAACTACTTGACTACGGTTCTGTATTATGCTCCGCATGTACAACAGAGATATGGTTTCTATACACTATGAACTCAAACTTGTCACTTCGGTACAATTCAGTGATCGAAATCTCTCCTAGTACTTATGACTGGAAGTACTTAATAAATATTGCTTTACCAATATCAATTAGCAGCTGGTTTTCCAAAGCTCCTACTCAGTAAATTTTGCTACTTGCTACACGTATATGGCTTTTTGGCCAGTATGTGTCTTCAAACAGCCCTTTTCTGTGTTATTAAAATACGTCTTTTGCTGACTAAGAAGTGACATGCAACTCTTAGAAGATACATTTTGTGTACTTGTAGCTGCGCATATACCACATCAGTTTGGCGCTAGACCAATATGAATTACGCTCATCAAAAAAATCATATTGCCATGGGGCACAGTGGGGATGGACTTATTTCTTTAGCAGTGTCCAGCCCTGCTCTACACAATTGAAATCTGTGAATACCATTCTCCTGAAGAAACGCATTGCCAATGTGCGGGCGAGCGCTACCGTCAACGAAAGTGACATTTGGCCGAAATAGTCAGCGAAACCTTTCACTACAGGTGGCCATATAGTATCCCTGTGACGTTTCCCTGTCATGCGCCCTTATATTACACAAGAGAGGTTTGGCGACGATAAATGATACCACCACAAAACATTGCACAACTTCCTCGCTGTTGGTATTAGTCTCGGATGTATTGGACGTCTCTACACTAGCTCAGATCGATCCCCAATGCCACCGGCGAGTGGACATACCCAATTTACACGCAGGCAAGAACAACTAATGGGATTGAGACCACTACGACTCTTGGCCAGCAATATGCAAACCTTACATTTATGTGTGCAAATATCAATTATCAGCAAGTTTACTGCGCAAGAGGGGCATATGAGAGGTTATTAGGCACGATGGGTCATCGCGTGTGTATTTAATCTTTCCTTCGTAGAAAAAAAAATCCATGAAAAAAATTCCAGCATGATTTTATCAAAAAATTCCTTTAGAAAATAGATTCCTTAAGTACTACGAAGATGGTGTCACTTCAAAGAATCAATCCAAGAAGGAAATGCTCTTTATATATTCATGTGCAGGCCCCGTGGTGTTGTGGTCATGCGCCTTCCTCTCACCCGGAAGCCCTTGGTTTGATTCCCGGCACCGTCAGGGATTTTAGAAACTAACATGAGGGTTGGAATGGGGAACACTCAGCCTCGTGAAGACAATTGAGTAGCTGTCTGACAGTGAGGCACCGTCCAGGTACGAAATCTACGATTAACGGCCGGGAGACCCGATATATTGTCCACGCGTCACTCCTATAGATGCAGTCTGAACGGCTAGGCAGCGGTCACTAGGTAGTCCTAGGCTCTTCATGTGCTGTAGTGCCATGTGTATTTAGACTACTATGGATCAAATCTTGCTAACATGTACCACGGGAATGAAGTTTAAGACCAGTGTGGATCAACTAATGTTTCTTCAAATTTCCTTTCACAGCAAACTTTGCTTCGCATTAACCACATGAATAGGCTTTATGACCTCTATGGTTCAACAAGTGTGTCTATAAACCGTCTTCCAGGGTTAACGTATTTTTACATGAACCACATGAATGAGGTTTGAGCCCACTATGTATCAACGTGTTTTTCTTCAAATTAGAGGTTTGGGACCGCTATGTATCAACGTGTGTTTCTTCAAATTGCTTTTGTGAGAAAATTTTGCTTCGCATGTACCACATGCATGGGTTTAAGACCACTATGGATCAGCATGTGTTTATTCAAACAGCTTTTCTTAGTAAATTTTGATTCGCATTTACCACAAGCATAGGGTTTATTACCACTATGGGTTAACACGTGTCTCTTCAAATGATCATTAGTATTAAATTTTCTTTCGCATGCACCACATGAATAAGGTTTAAGACCATTATGGATCAACATGTGTTTCGTCAAATTGCTCTTCAGAGAAAATTTTGCTTCGCATGTACCACATGCATGGGGTTTAAGACCACTATGTATTAACATGTGTTTATTTAAACTGCTTTTCTGAGTAAATTTTGCTTCGCATATACCACATGCGTGGGGTTTATGACCACTATGGATCAGCATGTGTGACTTTAGGTCAGCTTTCCTACTAATGTTTATACCACATCCTTCACAGGAATATAGTTTTAGACCTCTATGGATCAACATGTGCTTGTTCCCCTACCCTTCTCAGTAAAACCATTTCCGCATTTACCACAGGTATATGGCTTGAGACCACTATGGATCAGCGTGTGTTTCTTCATATTATCTTTCCGACTGAAACTTGCTCCACAAGTACCACAGAAATGTCGTTTTATAGTGCTATGTACCAGCAAGTGTGACTTCAAATCACCTTCCTTAGTAAAGTTTGCTCCGCAAGTCTTGCATATATATGGCAGTACACAGCTATGAGTTGACATCTTTAGGTTATCATTTTGATTGGATGAGGCTACGTATACACCTCTTGGAAAAGAGTTCTCCGAATGGCGGGTGTTTCTGTGAATAATATTTAATGTTAGTACGAGTAAAATACCTACTACCATTATAATATCAAAAAATAAATAGCACAATTTCAGATAAATATAAGCCTAAAATAATCTTCAGTATTCGTAGACATAGATATAGAAGCCTAAATGTAATGCGTATGATGATCGGAACTAGTCACCCCAGGGTAATATTTTAGCCTCATGTTATTTGCTTCAGGCAACTCCCTTATCAATTTTGGTACAATCGTATTGACCAACCGAAATACAGTTAATTTCGCTATGTTAGGTGATCAAGGGAAACAGAATAATAATTTTGCGGTGAAGAGATCTAACTACTGAAAAGTCAACTTATGCATGTTTAGCAATTTCCATTAATTTGCAAGCTTTCCTTAAATAATAGGAACTTAGTTCGTTTCTACTCTTCAATGAAGTGGTGTTCGAGCAGTCAATATATATTATACAGACAATACTGTTTTATTTTGTATGTCGGAGGTTTTGGATTTATATTTATTCCGGATGAACGAGTTAATCCTTGTACAGCAGGAAAAAGTGCATGGAGAAAAGTTAATAACATGCACCTACGGCTGGTACTTCCTAACAGTCAACATGATCCTTCATCGTCTGGATTAAGAGGATAAGTAGAAATTGGGTGCTGCTCTATACTTTAAGTACGAGAGTTGAGGGCAGGAGGGGTCCTATCCCAGGGGTAACTGAAGTGGCAACCCGCAATCCAGGGACAAGGCCGTGGGTACTCCCGAACGAGTAATCGGAGAGAGCTGTGTCAGGGCTCAAGCGAAAGGGATCTATCACCTCTATCTAAAGGACAAGACTATTCCCCCATAAAATAAAAACTGTCTACGTTCCCAGGAAAAATAAGAATTCATTAGAGAGCATGTGCACTTGAGGGTCTTCCAAGAGGGCGGGCTTTTCAATCGTTATGTTAGATGCCTCCATAACCCCTTCCCTATACCCTACCGGCATCCCACACCACCAATAATCCCAGAATTCACTAAAATTCTCAACAAATTTTCCCAAATTTATTCCATTATTGCATCAATTTACTTGTGCTAGGCTCATTTCTGATGACCTTCTTTGGTCAGTTTCGATTCTCTTCCAACTTACTTGTTGATATATTTATTAATTAATATTTATGTATTTATTTGTATTAATTGCTTAACGATTTATCGATTATTTATGAACTGCAAGGTCACCTACCCGTGATTTCCTAAAAGAGTCTATACCATCCGAAAGATAACCGGAGAAAGTCGTGTGAGGCCTCAAACGAAAGGTCTCCATCCCCTCTCTCCACAGGACACATCACTTTCAATTTTAGTAATTCTTTTAATGACGGACATTTCCAACGTGGTTTCCACAAAGTCATGTGACATGTCACATTGCTGCATACGACAGGATAGCCTGAGCGGTCGAACCAAATGGCTACCGATTGATTATATTTATTGTTCATTTAATTTTTATTCATTTATGATTTAATTTTTATTATTCAATTTTCATTTATTTAGCCCTACCTGATAGCCAATCTAATTTTGTAGTCCTTGAGCCCTTTGTTGTAATTATTCTGAGTGCTATATCGTCGTCGTTCTGGCTTGTGGTCAGATTAGTATAATAAAATCATTAATACAACTCTGTGCATTCATGATATGATACAGTCCAAAGTAAGATTTACAGTCCATTCTATTTGCATTATCATCATTCAACATTTTGGTTCTACCGGCCCGGATGCACAGCGTATTGTAATGAAGTATTTCAAGCTGATACGCGAATCGACCAAGAGTGATATCGTGCGTACCGTTCTCTGGCAATCTGTGTGATGTGTTACGATGTATTTTTATCATCTTCTGGTTGCAGCCTGCTACACCAACCATATCATCTCTCCACCAAGGGACGAGTAGCATCTCGATTACAGCAGTAAGCTCAGTTCTTCATTTATATTTATTAGCAATCAATATTGTTTACCTGTGTGTAGTATGGATCCTAGTGTACGGAAAACACTGACAAGAAAACGAGCTATAGCTAAGTCCAAAGTCACCATCATCCAAAAATATATTGATTCTCTAACAGATGACATTGCTATATTTAATATTAAAATCAGACGGGAGGCTCTGCAGCAGGCCTGGGACAGTTACAGCACTATTCAGGATGAGGTTGAAGTACAAGATGATACCCAACATCACGCAGCTAATAGGGAACTATTTTCAAATATCTTTTACGAGCTATACGATAAACTGACGAAATTAATTGAAACTTATGACAAAGTTGAAAATGAATGACATTTAGGCCTAAATTCTAAAACTCCAACGTCTACCTGCAAATTAAAATTGCCTACGATAAAACTACCTACATTTAGCAATGATGTGGTAGATTTCTGGCATTTCCATGACACATTCCAGTCTTTAATTGTTCGCAATGAATCGTTAGATGACATTCAGAGATATTCTTACCTTCTAGCTTCAGTATCAGGTGAGGCATACACATTAATTGCCAATCTCCCAGTTACATCTGGCAATTTCAAAATTGCATGGGCTTTAATTTGTGAAAGGTACAATAACTCTCAACTTGTTGCAACGACACATATCAAAGCTCTGTTAGCCGCTCCTGTCGTAGCTAGAGAATGCCCGAAACTACTTCGAGAGTTACTCAGCCATTGCAAAAGCAATCTTAACGCCATTGAGGCATTAGATTTAAAAATACCATTGCATGACAATTATTTCCCATTTATACTTGGAAAAAGTAGATTGCAATACTAGAAAGGACTGGAAACTGAGGCCTCGTTCTCAACCCATATTCTTCAATGATTTTCTGCAATTTCTAGAACAACGGTGTCAGGCTCTAGAACTTCTGGGTTCCAGGTTGCCCTCTAAAGTCTCAGAATTGGACACGACTAAGACTACAATTATCAAGGATACAAGACATACTTATGTAGCAACCAAAACTACATGCGTTCTATGTAATAATGCCCATGACTTGTATAAATGTTCTAAGTTTCGTGAATCTAATTTACAACAAAGACTTAACATCGTGAAGCAAAATCATCTCTGTTTCAATTGCCTATGCAGTGGACACAGGATACCACTTGTCCATCTGAACATAGATGTCCCCAGTGTGGTAGGAAGCATCACACATTAATCCACATACAAGAGTCGCAAGCAAGCTCACAGTAGACAGTTTCAGCTTATTGTTCATTTAAGCAAAAACCAGTTACTCAAAATCTGCTAGCCCCAGCACAAGTCATGGTGTATGACAGCGCAGGATATCATCATACGTGTCGGGCATTCCTAGATTCTGGGTCACAGACGAATTTCATAACAGAAAATCTAGTTCAACACCTTCACTTGAAGAAAGTTCAAATTCAGATACCGATTCAAAGGATTATGAAGTGACCTCCAAGATAAATCATAGTGTATAGGTGAAATTCAAATTGACCTCAACTGAGTTCAGTGCCAACATTATATGTTCTGTATTACACTCTATCACTGGTGACATGCCCTCTACATCACTGCAAATCGATGACTGGAATATTCCTGACAATATTCAGCTGACTGATCCAACATCTTGCAAGCCAGGAAGAATAGATCTACTGTTGGGTGCTGAGCTATTCTTTAACCTTTTACTTCCTGGTAGAAGAACTAGGCTTGGAAAGTATCCCGTTCTACAAAACACCGAATTGGGATGGATTCTGTCCGGAAAGATCCAGGCTTCAAGACCCGAAAATCTTATCACTCAACCACATTGTTCATTCCTAATTCAAAATGATGCGTCTTTAGATCAGCAGTTACAACGCTTTTGGGAAATAGAAGATTTACCATTGAAACAGTTGACGTTCGATGAAGAATTATGCGAACATCATTTCAAACAGAACACCACGGGATTCCAGGCTGCCAGCTCCTGCCTACAGGACCTTAGTCACCCATCGGGATTTCAGCCTGCCAGCTCCTGCCTACAGGACCGTAGTCACCCATCGGGATTCCAGCCGACCAGCTCTTGTGCTACTGAAGGACGATCACCAGCCCCTTATGCATTGGAAGCAGGTTGTAATCAAACAAGTGTCTCCAGTAAGTGACAACATAGTTAGAGTTGCCGACGTGAATGTCAGTTCTACAGTATTGGGAAGGCCAATCCACAAACTTGTTCCTTTACCTTCCCCGTAACTCAGCATGTCAAACGCATAACGGTCTTGAACTAGTTCAACGGGGGCAGAATGTTTAGGATTGCTTCTCGTGGGAGCGGTGTGTTTCCGGGCCGCACGTCAGTGGCACTGGATTGGAGACTAGACGTCAGCTAAGTCAGCCAGCGGCTATATGGACAACTAATTAACAGCTCTGTCCTATCTGATTGCCAATCTAATTTTGTAGTCCTTTTGTCCTTGGTTGTAATTATTCTGAGTGCTATGTCGTCGTCGTTCTGGCCTGTGGTCAGATTAGTATAATAAAATCATTAAAACAACTCTCTGCATTCGTGATATGATTCAGTCCAAAGTAAGATTTACAGTCCATTCCATTTGCATTATCATCATTCAACAATATTTATTATCAATTATAATTGTTATACTTATTATTATCCAAAGTATAGGTTCACTTTATCTTGACGGCTAAGCGGGTAGCGGCATGTGTGGGTCGCTTAAAGTTCATGCCGTCGTTTCAACAAGAATAGACCTGTCTAGAATTAACACGCCAGGCCTTTGCAGGTGGCGGGTTTCACGTTACCGTTTCAAATTCGACAAAACCTGTTGCGAGAAGTCATAGGGTTGTGGTCATTCATGTAACGTTCACAAATGAATTATTTATTAATTATATTTAATTACTATTTGTTTATTATTTACTTAATATTATTCATTAATTATGTTATAGATTATTTTAAATTTATTAATAATTAATTTTATAAATATTACCATTATTTAATCCTGTTCTTTCGAATAACCCATTCGGAGAGTACGATGAATCAACGTTGGCTATTGTCCATTGTATTTAATTGCCATTGTTTCCAAATTTCTTTCATCCATCTAGAGTGGCGATCTTCCTCCTCTTGAGTCTACTTTCTGTGAGTTGTTTGTTTCTTCCTTTCCGGAAATTCTGCCTCTTGAATAGCTTCCATGAAGAGTGATCTGTATGCTATTGTGTCTGTCTGAATTCTGGCGTTTGTCAAATCTTTGTCAATTTCAATGAACCATGTGGATTTGGATTTGTAACTAGTCAGTAAGTTGAAGATCTGTTTAGTTAGTAGTTAGTCTACTATATTCCATTCTAACGAAAAGAAAGGGCAAGGCCTTTCGCGAAATAGGACTTAATTTAATACCAACATACATTACGGTATGCTAAGTTTGGTTTATATATTACTAGCTGAACCCGGAATGCGTTGCAACGCCAATCAAAGAAAGTGTTGGCGTTGTAATTTTGTTTCTTGAAGTGCTTTTGAATCCAAATTCTTTTTTCATCTACCGCTAACTGCCTCCAAACTATCTCAAATTGATAACCTAATTTGGAAACATTCGTGGGAACGTCCAAAACAACTCACCAAAGTTTCATTACAATCGGATGAATGGCATATGAATACATACGAAATTTCATTTATACGATTCGTGTGCTGTCACTCATTTGTTGAATCAACTCGTTCGCTACCTACTGTGAAGTGGATTTACTAAGTTAGAAACCTACACGTAATTGTACACAACTACTCATCAACGTTTCATCGCAATCGACGAATGGTATATGAACGCATACAGGATTTTGTAGAAGCGCTTCAAGCGTCGTCACTCATTTGTTGCATCTACTCGTGGGCTAAGTATTGTAAAATGAATTTACGAAGTCGTAAACCTTCTCAGGCGTGTACACAATAACTTATCAAAGATTCATCGCAATCGGTTGAATTGCATATGAACGCATACGGGATTTTGTTTAAACAATTTGCATGCCGTCACTCATTTGTTGAATCTACTCGTACGCTACCTATTGTAAAATGGATTTATTAAGCCTGAAACCTTCCCTGGAGTGTACTCACCGATCCACCAAAGTTTTATCGCAGTCGGATGGAAGGTATATGAACGCATACGGGAATTTGTTGAAACGATTCGCGTGCTGTCCTCATTTGTTGAATCTACTCGTACGCTACCTACTGTAAAATGGATTTACTAAGCCTGAAACCTTCCCTGGAGTGTACTCACCGATCCACCAAGTTTTATCGCAGTCGGATGGAAGGTATATGAACGCATACGGGACTATGTTCAAACGATTCGCGTGCCGTCGCCCATTAGATGAATCTACTCGTACGCTACCTATTGTAAAATTCAAGTACTAAGCCAGAAATCCTCCCTGGAGTGTACACAACATCTCACCCAAGTTTCATTGCAATCGGACGAATGGTATAGTAACGCATACGGGCCTTTGTTGAAACGCTTCACACGTCGCCGCTCATTAGTTGAATTTACTCGTGCTCTACCAATATTGTAAAATCGATTTACTAAGTTGAAGACCTTCCCTGGCGTGTACACAACAACAAATCAAAGTTTCATCGCAATCGGATGAATGACATATAAACGCATACGGGATTTTGATAAACCGATTCGCGTACCGTCACTCATTTGTTGAATCTACTCATGCGCTACCTATTTTAAAACAGATTTACTAAGCCTGAAACCTTCCTTGGAGTGTACTCAACGATTCACCAAAGTTTCATCGCAATCAGATTAATGGTATATGAACGCATGTGGGAATTTTTTGAAACGAATCGCACGCAATTTTATAGAAGCTACTCACGCGCTATCTATTGTAAATTGGGTTTACTATGCCTAGAACGTTCCCGGGAGTGTCCACAACAACTCACCAAAGTCTGAAACCTTACCTGTAGTGTACATAATATCTCATCCAAGTTTCATCGGTATCGGACGAATGGTATATGAACGCATATGGGATTTTGTTGAAACGCTTCGCGCGTCGTCGCTCATTTATTGTATCTACTCGTGCCCTACCTATCGTAAAGTGGATTTACTAAGCCAGAAACCTTCCATAAAGTGTACACAACATCTCCCCCAAGTTTCATCGCAATGGGATGAATGATATATGAATGCATGTGGGACTTTGTTGAAACGAATTGCACGCCATTTTGTTGAAGCTACTCGCGCGCTATCTATTGTAAATTGGATTTACAACACCTATACATTTTTCGGGAGTGTGCACTACAACTCACCACAATTTTATCGCAATTGGATGAATTGTATATGAACGCATCGCCATCATTCATTTGATTATACTACTCAAGCGCTATCTATTGTGAAATGGATTTACTATGCCTATGAACATCCCGAAAGTTTGTTCAACAACTCACCAAAATTTGATCGCAAACGGATGAATGGTTTATGAACGCATAAAAGACGAACAGACAGACATTCCTTTTATATATATATACTAGCAGAAGTACCCGTACTTCGAACGGTGTTCGGTGTTAACACCAGACATTATCAATTCAGCTACTGTTGCAATGGTTAGCGGTTTGTCATTCCTTCATAAGTTTATCACAACGAAGTTACTTTTCTGGGAATATCACACACACTGTTAATTTAAGGGCCTTCAAATGTGGTTTTCGGACACCCTATATAGACTCCCGAATTTTGTGTCTCACCTTGAGAAGCGCATAAAGAATTGTTATATTTCGCCTATTTTAGCATGTATTTTGAGAAGTTTTTCCCTATATCCACCTTTCTACTGTACGAAAAGTACGGCGAAGAATTTTATAAATGGCTAGCTGTACCCGGCATGCGTTGCAATGCCAATCAAAGAAAGTGTTGGCGTTGTAACTTTGTTTGTTGAAGTGCTTTTGGATTCCTAAGATTTTTTTCTTTTTCCGTTAACCACCTCTAAACTATTGTAAAATTGATTTACTATCTCAAAGAAAAATCATGGGAGCGTGCTTAACAACTCACGAAAGTTTCATTGCAATGAAATGAATGGTCTATGAACGCATACGGGACTTGATTGAAACGATTCGAGCGCCGTCACCCATTTGTTGAATATACTCGTACGCTACCTATTATAATAAGGATTTACTAAGTCGAAAACCTTCCCTGGCGTGTACACAACTCATGAATGTTTCATCGCAATCGGATGAATGGCATATTAACGCATACGGGATTTTGTTTAAACGATTCGCGCGCCGGCACTCATTTGTTGAATCTACTCGTGCGCTACCTATTGTAAAAAGGATTTACTAAGTCAGAAACATTTCCTGGAGTCTGCACAACAAATCAACCAAAGTTTCGTAGCATTCGGATGAATGGTATATGAACGCATACGGGACTTTATTTGAGCGATTCCCGTGCCGTCGCTCATTAGTTGAATCTACTTGTGCGATACCTATTGTAAAGTGGATGTACTAAGACAGAAACCTTCCCTGAACTGTACACAACATCTCACCCAAGTTTCATCGCATTCGGGACTTCGTTGAAACGCTTCGCGCGTCTTCGCTCATTTGTTGAATCTACTTGTGCGCTTCCAATTGTAAAATAATTTTTTAAGCCTGAAACTTTCCCTGGAGTGTACACAACAACTCACCAAAGTTTAGTCGCTATCGGACGGATGGTATATGAACGCATACGTGAATATGAGGAAACACTTCGCGCGTCGTCGCTCATTTGTTTAATCTACTTGTGCGATACATATTGTAAAGTGGATTCATTAACCCAGAAACCTACCCTGAAGTGTACACAATATCTCACCCAAGTTTCATAGCTATCAGACGAATAGTATATGAACGCATACGGGACTTTGTTGAAACGCTTCGGGCGTCGTCGCTCATTTGTTGAAGCTACTCGTGCGCTACCTATTATAACATGGATTTACTATGCCAGAAACCTTGCATGTAGTGTACACAACCTCTCACCCAAGTTTCATCGCTATCGGACGAATGGTACGTGAACGCATACAGGACTTGGTTGAAACGCTTCGCCCGTCGTCGCTCATTTATTGAATCTACTCGTGCGCTACCTATTGTTAAGTGGATTTTGAAAGCCAGAAACCTTCCCTGAAGTGTACACAACATCACACCCAAGTTTCATTGCTATCAGACGAATAGTATATGAACGCATACAGGATTTTGCTGAAACGCTTCGGGCGTCGTCGCTCATTTGTTGAATCTACTCGTGCGCTACCTATTATAACATGGATTTACTAAGCCAGATACCTTGCCTGTATTGTACACAATCTCTCACTCAAGTTTCATCGCTAACGGACGAATGATATGTGGACGCATACAGGACTTTGTTGAAACGCTTCGCCCACCGACGCTCATTTGTTGAATCTACTTGTGCGATACCTATTGTAAAGTGGATGTACTATGCCAGAAACCTTCCCTTAGGTGTACACAACATCTCACCCAAGTTACTTCGCTATCGGACGAATGGTATATGAACGCATACGGGACTTTGTTGAAACGTTTTCAGCGTCGTCGCTCATTTGTTGAATATACTCATGCGCTACCTATTATAACATGGATTTATTAAGCCAGAAACCTTGCCTGTAGTGTACACAACCTCTCACCGAAGTTTCAAGGCTATTGGACGAATTGAATGTGAATGCATACAGGACTTTGTTGAAGCGCTTCGCCCGTCGTCGATCATTTGTTGAATCTACTCGTGCGCTACCTATTGTTAAGTGGGTTTTTAAGCCAGAAATCTTCTCTGAACTGTACACAACATCTCACCCAAGTTTCATAACTATCAGACGAATAGTATATGAACGCATACGGGACTTTGTAGAAACGCTTCGCGCGTCGTCGCTCATTTCTTGAATCTATTCGTGCGCTACCTATTATAACATGGATTTACTAAGCCAGAGACCTTGCCTGTAGTGTACACAACCACTCACCCAAGTTTCATCGCTATCAGACGTACGGTATGTGGACGCATACAGGACTTTGTTGAAACGCTTCGCCCGTCGTCGCTCATTTGTTGAATCTACTCGTGCGTTACCTATTGTTAAGTGGATTTACTAAGCCAGAAACCTTACCTGCAGTGTTCAGAACATCTCACCCAAGTTTCATCGCAATGGGATGAATGGTATATGAACGCATGTGGGACTTTCTTGAAACCAACGCACCCCATTTTGTTGAAGCTACTCGCACGCCATCTATTGTAAATTGGATTTACTACGCCTATAACGTTTCCGGGACTGTGCTCAACAACTCACCAAAATTTGTTCGTAATCAGATGAATTGTATATGAACGCATCGCCATTACCCATTTGTTTAAACTACTCGCGCGCTATCTATTGTGAATTGGATTAACTATGCCTATGAATATCCCGAAAGTGTGTACAACAACTCACCAAAATTTGATCGCAATCGGATGAATGGTTTATGAACGCATAAAAGACGAACAGACAGACATTCCTTTATATATATAATATATAAGATTGGTGTATTGACTCTCATGGATGCCATACATAATTTTACGATGCACCAAGCATCCGAACACGAGTTATAGGCGTACATAAAGATACATAGAAAGACAATTATATTGCCTACAACATATCACCCCGATATCCAAATATGGGTATATCTACCACACAGTATCAAACAAAATCATCCTTACGATGAACCCATATGTCGACAAAAAATAAATAAAAAATAAATGATGAGTTAAAATGTGTTCTCAAACTAAATTCAACTAACGTGTACTTCATGACGTGAAATAGAATTCAAAGCCTTGTAGACGGAACGCAATACACGTCAAATAAAAACTGACCCTCTACGTTGTGTTTGGTCCCCATACACAGGAAGACCCCTTTCATAAATTATAAAGGCTTGTGGTGCATGAAAATTCAGATCATTTAGCCTCAAATGGCCCAAATTCCTAAAAGCCGCAAAAAATGTTGATTCAATTCAGGAATTTTTGAAAATAATGTTGCTGTTTGGAGATATAATAGACCTTCTGCACTATATGTCGCAAGTGAAAATTGCGTGAAAAAATTCTAGGTTACCCCTTGACCCCCTTAATTGCATTGATGAATTATACAGTCTAAGTTGGTTCCGTGATAACCTAATAGCCATTTGCAAACTTACACAGAAATGTAATAAATGAAGTGACATTGCTTCTTACAGAAATAGATGGAAAGTTGGATACCACCCCTTGAGATAATGTTGTCATGGTTACCGATTTGCATTCCTTCATTAGTTTGTTAAATTAAGTTTAAATTAGTTTTCTGAGAATACTTCAGAAACTGTTGGTTTTAGAGCCTTATAATGTAGTTTTCGAGGACCCTATAGGGCCCCCGAATTTTTTTCTGGCACCGAGGGGCTTTGTCTCGTCGTTGTACGCCATAATATAATACTAATATAATAACAAAATATAGGGATAGGAATATAATAGACCTGCCAGACCACACCCGCAAGTGTAAATCGTGCGAAAAAAATCTGGAGTACCCCTTGACCCCCTTAAGCGCATTATACGTATTGATGAATTTTACAGCTTAATTTGGTTCCGTGATAACATTCTAGCCATTTGCAAACTTTCACACTAATGTAATTAATGTTTATTAAACGAAATTAGTTTTCTGGGAATATCTCAAAAACTGTTGGTTTTAGGGCCTTAAAATGAGGTGCAAAGAAATTGAAGACTTAATAGTAAATATGATACTTTCCAGGTCCATAAGAAAATCAAAGAAGTTTCAGGTAGACACAGGAAAAGAAACACAGTCAACATAGTTGATAGCCAAGGTAACACGGTATTTGAAGTTGATGAAAAATTACAGGTTTGGGAGAACTATATACAAGAGCTTTCTAATGATGATCATCGTCCTTCCCGACCCGAATTTCCTTCAGTTGTTGGACCCATGATCACCATGGATGAAGTGAAATATGCGATTAGGATAGCCAAAAATGGTAAGGCTCCTGGTCAAGATGACATTCCAGTGGAATTATTGAAGATCTTGGATGATGATAGCATTGTGACGCTCACTAATTTATATAACAAGATATACAACACGGGCATATTACCAGAAGACTGGCTCTTGTCTACATTTATTGCTCTTCCGAAGAAACCGATGGCTAAGTCATGTAGTGACTTTAGGGCAATCAGTCTCTTGAGTCATGTGCTCAAGATATTTCTCAAAGTTATCCATAATCGCATACACAGGAAATGCGAGATGAATATCAGTGACACGCAGTTTGGGTTCCGCAACGGTCTAGGAACTCGTGAGGCATTATTTGCGCTTCAAGTTCTTTTCCAGAGATGCCGTGAGCTAAATCAGGATGTATATGCATGTTTTCTGGACCATGCAAAAGCCTTTGACCGTTGTTAGCATGATAAGTTGTATAATGCACTCAAGAACTCAGGAATAGATGAGAAAGACATTCGGATCATCATTCATTTATACTGGGGTCAAAAGGCTAGTATCAGAATTGATGGACATATATCGAGATCAGTGGAAATAATGCGTGGTGTGAGACAAGGATGCATTCTTTCACCGCTTCTTTATAATATCTATGCAGAACAGATTTTCTCTGAGGCACTTGATGGCATTCAACAAGGTATTAAGGTCAATGGTAATTATATTAATAATATACGGTACGCAGATGATACTGTATTGATTGCAAATAGTTTCGAAGGACTTAAAGAGATTGTTACTATGGTATATCAAAAGAGTAAACAATATGGCCTTGACCTCAACATTAAGAAAACAAAATATATGATAATATCGCGAAAACCAGCATTGTCACAAGTCCTTTTAGTCGATGGACATCAGATTGAGCGAGTCAAGAGTTTGGTTTATTTAGGACAGAATATTAAAGAGAATTGGGATCCTTCTGTTGAAATAAGATGCCGTATAGAGAAGGCTAGATCCATCTTTATGACAATGAAACAACTACTATGCTGTCGAGCTCTCAGTATGACGCTTAAGAAAAGAATTGTGAAGTGTTATGTTGTCTCCACCCTTCTTTATGGTGTTGAAGCTTGGACCTTGTCCGTAGCTACAGAAGAGAAGATTCGAGCTTTTGAAATGTGGATATACCGGCGGATTCTTAAAATCTCGTGGACAGAACAAGTGAGTAATGCCGAGGTTCTTCATCGTGTGAGCAGCCAACCTGAGCTGTTAAACACAATTAAGAAGAGGAAATTGGAATCCTTGGGACACATGATGAGGAATCCAAAATACCGTCTGCTCCAAGTTATACTTCAGGGTAAAATTGAAGGTCAGCGTGGACCGGGAAGGAGACAAATAACTTGGATGGATAATTAAAGAACGTTGTTTGGGCTGTCTTCCACGGAACTCTTCAGGATTGCACAGGATAAGAAGGTGTTGGCCATGGTGGTAGCCAACGTCCGTATCGGATAAGGTAGTAGAAGAAGAAGAAGAAGAAGAAGAAAATGTGGTTTTTGTGGACCCTTTAGGGCCCCCGAGTTTTGTTTTTCACATTGAGGGGCTGAAAATGAGCTTTGTCACGTCCATCTACGCCTATTTCAGCATGTATTTTAAGGGGGTAGGCCCACGTTTATGAGAGGTACGGAGAAGAGTTACATCAATGATTAGTGTCGTGCCTCTGATGGATATCTGTACCAAATTTTACGTTGATACACCCAGCCGTTCTCGAGTTATAAGGGAACAAAGTTGTCCACAGACAAACAAACAAACAAACAAACAGACAGACAAAAAAATATTTCGTGCGCATCCGTCATAAAACAGTCTGAAACGCGTAAATAACTCAAATTTCCGTAGAAATTCAGAAAAAAAAAACAGGAAAACTTTCATTTTTATATATATAGACTGCACCGCTCGGTGTTGACCGTGTTTTATTGCACAAATTTAGGTTTTACTCGCTAACCGTTGGAGATACACGAAAAGTGATAAGGACCTTTCGGATAGAAAATTGAATGTTAAAGCTCGTATATGCCATTAAAAGTGTGCTATTTCTTAGCGTTCTCTTTTTATTTGAAACTAGCAGAAGTATCCGTTCTTCGAACGGTGTTCGGTGTTAACCCCAGACTTTATCAATTGAGCTACTGTTGCAATGGTTAGCGGTTATCATTCCTTCATATGTTTATCAGAACGAAGTTAGTTTTCTGGGAATATCACACACACTGTTAATTTAAGGGCCTTAAAATGTGGTTTTCGGAGACCCTTTATAGACTCTCGAATTTTGTGTCTCACATTGAGAAGCACAACATATGCTTTGGTCGTCCTTCTAGGATAATTTTTATATTTCGCCTATTTTAGCATGTATTTTGAGAAGTTTTCCCTATATCCACCCTTCTACTGTATGAAAAGTACGGTGAAAAGTTTTATAAATGATTGGTGTATTGACTCTCATGGATACCATACCTAATTTTACGATGCACCAAGCATCCGAACACGAGTTATAGGCGTACAATTCTATTGTCTACAACATATCACCCAGATATCCAAATATGGGTATATCTACCACACAGTATCAAACAAAATCATCCTTACGATGAACCATTATGTCGAAAAAAAAAAAAAAAAAAAATTAATTAAAATGTGCTCTCAAACTAAATTCACCTAACGAGTAGGCCTACTTCCTGACGTGAAATAGAATTGAAAGCCATGTAGACGAAACGCAATACACGTCACATAAAAACTGACCCTCTACGTTGTGTTAGGTCCCCATACACAGGAAAACCCCTTTCATAAACTATAAAGGCTTGTGGTGCATGAAAATTCAGATCATTTAGCCTCAAATGGCCCAAATTCCTAAAAGCCGCAAAAAATGTTGATTCAATTCAGGAATTTTTGAAAATAATGTTGCTGTTTGGAGATATAATAGACCTTCTGCACTATATGTCGCAAGTGAAAATTGCATGAAAAAATCTAGGTTACCCCTTGACCCCTTTAATAATTGCATTGATGAATTATACAGTTTACGTTGGTTCCGTGATAACCTTATAGCCATTTGCAAACTTTCACAGATATATAACTAATGGAGTGACATTGTTTCTTACTGAAATAGATGGAAAGTTGGATGCCACCCCTTGAGATAATGTTGTCATGGTTACCGATTTGCATTCCTTCATTAGTTTGTTAAATTAAATTAAATTAGTTTTCTGGGAATATTTCAGAAACTGTTGGATTTAGAGCCTTACAATGTAGTTTTTGAGGACACTTTAGGGCCCCCGAGTTTTGTTTCTGGCACCGAGTGTCTTGTCTCGTCGTTGTGCGACATAATATAATACTAATAATAATAATATAATATAGGGATAGGAATATAATAGACCTGCCGTTCCACACCCGCAGGTGTAAATCGCGTGAAAATGTTTTAGAGTACCCCTTGCCCCCTTAAGTGCATTATACGTATTGATGAATTATACAGCATAATTTGATTCCGAGATAACCTAGCCGTTTGCAAACTTTCACACTAATGTAATTAATGGAATTGCATTGCGTATTACAGCAATAGATGAACCTCTGAGAATCTGTTGCCATGGTTACCGGCTTGCATTCGTTCAATAGTTTATTGAATGAAATTAGTTTTCTGGGAATATCTCAAAAACGGTTGGTTTTAGGGCCTTAAAGGGTCCCCGAGTTTGGTCTCCCACATTGAGGGGCTGAAAATGAGCTTTGTCTCGTCCTTCTACTCCTATTTCAGCAAGTATTTTAAGGGGATAGGCCCCCTTTTATGAGAGGTACGGAGAAGAGTTACATCAATGATTAGTGTCGTGCCTGATGGATAACTGTACCAAATTTTACGTTGATACACCCAGCCGTTCTCGAGTTATAAGGGAACAAAGTTGTCCACAGACAAACACACAAACAGACAGACAGACAAAAAAATATTTTCGCGCGCATCCATCATAAAACAGTCTGAAACGCGTAAATAATTCAAATTTCCGTAGAAATTAAAAAAAACAGACAAACATTCAGTTTTATATAGAGATATACTGCACCGCTCGGTGTTGACCATGTTTTATTGCACAAATTTAGGTTTTAGTTGCTAACCGTTGGAGATACATGAAAAGTAATAAGGACCTTTCGGATAGAAAATTAAATGCTCAAGCTCGTGTATGCTATCAAAAGTTTGCTATTTCTTAGCGTTCTCTTTTTATTTGAAATGGAAATATGAAATTTTGAAACCAAAGGGTGTAGTGACGTCACAAATGTTGGTTTTACTCACTAACCGTTGTAGATGCATGAAAAGTGATAAGGACCTTTCGGATAGGAAATTGAATTTTAAAGCTCGTTTGTGCCATCAAAAGTTTGCTATTTATCAGCGTTCACTTTTTATTTGATATGGAAATATGAAATTTTGAAACCAAAGGGTGTAGTGACGTCTCTAAAATGGTCGCCATTATTTAATAGTGCAAAATATCGAAATCAGAAGTATCCTATATGTAAGCCTGGAAAAACAGCTACATCCATGCAAAATTTCATTTACATCGGACCGGTGGTTCTTGCGTTATTGAGTAACACACAGACAGACAGACACACACCATCTCATTTTTATATATTAGTATGATGGAATTTGAAATGGAAATATGAAATATTTAAACCAAAGGGTGTAGTGATGTCACAAATGTGGGTTTTACTCGCTAACCATTGGAGATACACGAAAAGTGATCAGGACCTTTCGCATAGGAAATTAAATTTTAAAGCTCGCAAGTGCCATCAAAAGTTTGCTATTTCTTAGCGCTCTCTTTTTATTTGAAATGGAAATAGGAAATTTTGAAACCAAAGGGTGTAGTGACGTCACTAAAATAGTCGCCATTTTTAAATAGTGCAAAATATCGAAATCAAAGGTAGCCTATGTGTAACTATGGTAAATCAGCTACATCCATGCAAAATTTCATTTCAATCGGACCAGTGGTTCTTGCGTGATTGAGTAACAGACAGGACGACAGACAGACAGGACGACAAACACCATCTCATTTTTAGCCTATTTTAAATTTTGAAAAAAAAAAAAAAGGCTTATGAGATCACCTTTTGTCCGTGTGTGTGTGTCCCTAATGAATTCTAATCGGCTGGAGCGATTTCAATGAAACTAGGTAAGTTCATAGCACTATTCCGGGCGACTCCGACCGTGCCCTTCAAATTTTGTTACGTCTTACCAATACAACATGGCGGCTGTCCGAAATATTTCACCAGCATTCAATATCTCCGAAACTATTACCGATATCACCCTGGAATTTATTACGGTGATAAAGGAAACTACCAGAAGTTCATTTATGTGACTTTTCAAAAACTGGTAACTACAAAACCAACATGGCGGACACGCGAATTTGCGACTTTTAAATACTCGTTTCTCGTGATTTAGCCAACCAAACGCAATAAAACATGGTACAGTATATGTTTATACATATTGTAATGCACCGACATCTAACTTCGTTCCATTGTTTACATAACCACAAGATGGCGGATGTGCGAAATATTTCACCAGCATTCTATATCTCTGAAATTATTAGCAGTATCATCCTGAAATTTTGTACGGAGATAAACGGCACTACTGGAAGTTCATCTATAAGACTTTCAAAAACCGGTTAACTACAAAACGAACATGGCGGCCATGCGAATTTGAAAATTTTAAATACACCTTTCTCGCAATTTAATGTTCCAAACGCAATGAAATCTGGTACAGGATATGTTTATGCACATTGTAATGCACTGGTATCTAATTTAGTTCAATTGTTTACATAACCTCAAGATGGCAGCTGTGCGAAATTTAAAATTAAGTTTTTATTTCTTGTGTCGTAATCATACGATCGAAGGGAAAGTGTGAATAATGAACCTACGCAATAATTTTCCTTTAATGGTGCATGACTCTATGGCCTATACATTTAACAATCCAACATGGCGACCATCCGAAATAATTAGACGGCTCTTAATATCTACGAATCTATTATAGCAATCAAACTGAATTCTTTTATGATCATAGGGGCTATGAATTTAAGTTCACCTATAGGACTTTAAATAACCTGGTGATCACAAATCCAACGTGGTGGCGACGCGAAGTATAAATATTCACATGGATTTTTCTCGCAATTTAACCATCCGAGTGCAGTGAAACTTGGTACAGTAAATCCTTATACGAATGTTAATCCACTGCCATCTAATTTATTTCAATTGTTTCCATAACCACAAGATGGCAGCTGTGCGAAATTTTAAAATCTCGTTTTTACTTCTTGTGTCCTAATCATGCGATTGAAGTTTGAATGCTACACGTACACAATAATCTTCATGTAACAGTACATAACTCTAGGACCTACATACATAAAATCCAACATGGCGACCATCAGAAATATTTAGTCGGTTCTCAATATCTACGAATCTATTACAGCAATCAAACTGGAATGTAGTATGTTGAGAGTGGCAGTTAACATAAGTAGGATATATGAAAATAGACTGTATAGTTCTTCACGGAACTACTTGTTATATATTAGTATGATATAAGATATAAAATAAGATTACTTTAAAGCGGATTTTTCCCTTTAGTTACAAAATGAAACACTCAAAACTTTGTGGCATTATTAAGTATTTCTATACAAATATGTTTTGAGTTTTCCCTGAATAATAATGCATTAATAAAGCTTAATTAATTAATAGTGTGGAAATGCGTGAGATTCATTTTGAAGCTGAAAGTTTAGCGCGACACTAAAAAAGGAATTACCGAAACATTCCTACAAAGTGGATACACGTCAGGTAAACGGAAGAACATGTAGTTAGTACGTTTAACACTTACTCATTTAAGCGATTTCCACTTTCATCTGCTTCTTCATTCTGATTTTCTTCTATTACATCCTGGGGATAAGATGGAATAATTTTTGTCAGTGTTATCACCTTATACTTTTACACAAAAGATAACCCATGTAATTTTACAGCATTGCTCAGCTGAAGTGAAGATATATTCGCTGAATCACTTTCTACTGTCCATCACAACCTAGTGCTGGAGATAAACTTTATACAGATAAAATTTAGAGCAATTGGAAATGATAAAATTAGTGCCTGAAAGTAATAGCTTTAAGAATTGTGGACAAATGTACATTTATTTTTAATTCTTTTAGCCGTGAGATCATAAGAGAGGGGCATATGACCTCGCTGTTCCGCCACTCTAAACAATAACAATAGTATAGACCAAAACAAATCCTACGGTCCAACACATGCCCTTATCATTGAGTAACAAGCTACTAGAGTGCCCATACGAGCATGACTTTTAAGAATAAAGGCGTAAATCTATCAATCTTCAGAATATTATACACGGCATTTCTTCACAATCACGAGATTCACGGTCACGTAAAACTACAATCTTCCTGTTTTTCTTCACAATTCACTGCAATTTATGTTTTTCTTCACAATTCACTGCAATTTAATATTTTAATGTTCAAACAGAAGTTAGATTGAGCTAATTAAATGCCTCTATGGGGAGTCTATTGTAGAGCATGCTAGTAACTCTAAGAATTATGTGTCTGCTAGAGTACGGAAGCACACAGTTTGCAAAGGAGATTACAGCAGCTAGTAACTCTAAGAATTATGTGTCTGCTAGTGTATGGAAGCACATACTTTGCAAAGGAGATTAGAGCATGCTAGTAACTCTAAGAATATGTGGCTGCTAGAGTATGGGAGCACACAGTTAGCAAAGGAGATTAGAGCAGCTAGTAACTCTTAAGAATTATGTGTCTGCCAGAGTACGGGAGCACACAGTTTGCAAAGGAGATTAGAGCAGCTAGTAACTCTAAGAATTAAGTGTCTGCTAGAATACGGGAGCACACAGTTAGCAAAGGAGATTAGAGCAATTAGTAACTCTAAGAAGTATATGTCTGCTAGAGTACGGGAGCACACAGTTAGCAAAGGAGATTAGAGCAATTAGTAACTCTAGGAATCATGTGTCTGCTAGAGTACGGGAGCACACAGTTTGCAAAAGAGATTAGAGCAATTATTAACTCTAAGAATTATGTGTCTGCTAGTGTACGGGAGCACACAGTTAGCAAAGGAGATTAAAGCAGCTAGTAACTCTAAGAATTATGTGTCTGCTAGAGTACGGGAGCACACAGTTAGCAAAGGAGATTAGAGCAATTAGTAACTCTAAGAATTATGTGTCTGCTAGAGTATGAGAGCACACAGTTTGCAAAGGAGATTAGAGCAGCTAGTAACTTTAAGAATTATGTGTCTGCTAGAGTACGGGAGCACACAGCTTACAGAGGAGATTAGAGCAGCTAGTAACTCCAAGAATTATGTGTCTGCTAGAGTACGGGAGCACACAGTTGGCAAAGGAGATTAGAGCAACTAGTAACTCTAAGAATTATGCATCTGCTAGAGTACGGGAGCACACAGTTTGCAAAGGAGATTAGAGCAGCTAGTAACTCTAGGAATTATGTGTCTGCTAGAGCACACAGTTTGCAAAGGAGATTAGAGCAGGTACTAACAGCCAAACGCTTCCATTTGTCATCAACATAATTGTGAGAAAACAACCCTTAATCCCTAAATGCTATTAGGAGATGTCTTGAAAATAAGCATGAAGTTACTTACCTCATGCAGATCTGAAGATGAGGTTTCTGTTTTGATGCATGTAACCATATCCGGAATAGAATCAATCTTAATATCCGTGTGATGGTCTGTATCGTCCTGCAAAGAAATTACATATATGTCCCTTTGCGGAGGTGAAATTATATCTTACAGATGGCTTGTAAACTTGCACTGAAGGAATCAAGGAATAAAATAACATACTGAAGGTAATTCAGCCCCGCACTCATAATTTCCTTTCGTCCATGGCTACATGGCAAAAACTTACAGTTATTGAGCATATTTTGTCAAAAAGCTTTTCAGTTAGATTACACTCGCAAACCGGGGGTCTAGCATATTGACACTAGCATTGAGAGAGTGTGTTGTGACTTAGCGGCCTAGCTGCAGTTACTTAGAGCTACCATATAACGTTAATAAGGACAAGCAACGGTGATCAATTTTTGTGTTAAGATATTTCGTACCAAGCGTTGACAAAACAATTTTGATCTCATGGATACCTAACGTAGGGAGTAATTTAACGTGAACGATAAACAAATAGGGGTTTATTTGTTAGTACAGTGGCAGCTACTTGAAGTCTCATTTCATATAAATTTACTTGTAATACATAATGCATTAGTCATTGTGGTTATCACGATGATTACGCAATGTGTTAATAAATAGAGAAACGAATGAGAATATTTTTACAGACAACAGCTTAAGAGCATTTCTGAACGAAAATGCTGAGAAACACCTCCCTTTTGCTCTCAGGCTATATTCACTAGTCATGTCCAAAACACTCAGGCCATTTTTCATGATTATGCATGTTAAAATGTAAAAAATCACTGCATAAAGAGATCTACAGATACAAAATTGAAAAAAATCACACTAGCACATTATTCAATGTAGATTTAGGAAGAATATATCCCAAAATTGTTAAAGACATATTTTACCACAAAAAAATAATATTGAAATTTGGAAAATAAATTACAAAAAATAAAAATATGTTTTCAAATACCAAGAAAGTAATCTGTTCTTTAGTGATCTTCTTGACCAGTCATACTGAAAACAAGAGCAATTAATTCTGTATAACATGATATATTTTTTTTTTGTATTCTTATCCAGCCATGAAATATAGCACCTAATGTAAAGAACTGTACACGTACCTTCCTGGGTCAGCACTTGTGCTTAGGGAAGCACTCTCCATGCAAACCCTTGTTACACCTAGTGCATACTGTTCTGGCGCTCCTCCTCTTTTCTTTGGTGCTGCATACAACGCAGTTCGATTCTTTCTTCTCAGGAAGCTTTCTCACCCCCACTGGTCCTCTTTGATCATTAATCGCACTTAATTTTGTAGAAATCCATTCCTCCCCTAGGCTCTCAATTATTGACACTGTATAGTTCAGTCTAGATTTTATTTTCCCTGCTCCCTTATTATTTTCCTTATAATGAATGTAACTGTTTAGTACCATTCTAGCAATGATATTGAAAGCCACCTTCTTCCAGTAACGTACAGTTCTCCTCTCATCGAGGTAGCTATACAACATCATGTCAGATGTGTCAATCCCACCCATACATTTATTATAAGATGTTATTATTGCTGGTTTAGTTTTGCTGTTGGCACTGTTGTGGGTTGCTGGAGTTTCCTGTTCTTGTGCTATTGCATGGCTAGATAGAAGCATGACTGGGTTTTTCTGGGACTTTTTCTCTCGGAATGCACATGCTAACATTGGACTTGACCTAAAATATTGTTTCTGTCCAACAGCAAATTTATTTTTAAAATTCTGAGGCAAATATTTCCTATTCCTCCTAACAGTTCCTGTTATGTATGTACCCAGCTTGTAGAGATGGCGTACAAGTGGTACAGACATAAAGTAATTGTCAACAAAGACATGATAACCCTTGTTGAGGTAGCCACCCATGACTAAAAGCTTCTTCACAACAATGTATCCCAAACCATGCTTTATGATATTGTCTCTGTCTTCTTGAGATCTGGCACCTCTATAGGTAAAAAAACCCAGGCAGTAATTTGAAACTGAATCACACAGCATCCAAAATTTGATACCCCAGCGATGGTGGTGTTTGTTCGGCAGGTATTGGAGAAGGCTAGTTTTATTTTTAGTCCCCACAAGAGACTCATCAATGCTAATCTGCTGATGTGGTGTATAGTGGTGCCTAAATACCCTGTTGGCATGATCCACTAGAGGATGATATTTTGCACAGGGATCATATCCTGTTTCTCCAGGCCCTGGCATCCCCTCATTGTTGACAAGATGAAAGAATCGCAGCAAGTGAGAGAACCTATGTTTAGAAAATATTTTAGGGAACCATGGGCTGAACTGAGAAGGCATAGTGGACCAGTAAGAGGCAATGGTTGGTTTTCTATTGATACCCATATTTAGAAGGCATGCAATAAATCCTTTCATTTCAGACAATGTGATCCTAACCCAATTCTTTAGAGGGGTGGGAACATTATCTCCCTTACTGGTGATGAACTGCTGGACATACCGATTAGATTCTGTCACCATAAGAGAAAGAAGAAAATCTGTGAAAAACAAAAGGAAATAAGCTGTTGGAAGAGAATCAGGAGGTGGCATGTGTTTAGGACCAGATAATTCATGATATTAAAATGGGAGAGGGAGAGGATTTTCAGGCGACAGAACCTCTGTGTAGTCCCCATCATTCATAATATCATCATCATCATGATCACTGTCAGATAATCTGTGAGCAGCTATCGGGGATATTTCTGGGGCACTATCATCACTTTCTATAACATCAGAATCACTGTCGGCAATAAAGTCACTGCCATCGTCTATAGCCTCTAAATAATCCAATACTTCACCATCATTTAGCCTAGAACTCGGCCCGGCCATTGAAAAAATTTTGGCCTACACTCGTCACGAAAACGTAATAACACGAAATAATAAACACTACACTTCACTTGATAACACAGATAAACGCTAAATATAAACAAAATATAACAAATAATAAACTAGTATTAAAATGGAAACAAAATAACAATGCCGAACACGTAATTTAAAGCGCAAAATATGACTTGACTGGCACACAGAACAGGTCAACACGCCATGCGGTAAACATTCATACGCGGCTTTATAATTTCATTTGTTTCATACCAATACGGCAATATAGTGTCTCTATCTGTCGAGAAAAGTGAAAACCAAACTCAAATGCTACTATGCCAATCTTCTCCTGCCATCTGGGAGTCCAGTTAGTCACTAATACACCCATTCCAACACAGAGCCGATAGATCGGCACCGTGAGTGTTTTAAGCCAAGCCACTCAAGCCGATAGATCGGCTCGCTGAGCGTATAAGAGATAAATAGAGAAACGAATGAGAATATTTTTACAGACAACAGCTTAAGAGCATTTCTGAACGAAAATGCTGAGAAACACCGCCATAGACCATCTCTGGAGAGTTTTCCGCGGAGAATTCGTTCTAGTACAAACCAGGACACATCTCTCTTTCTCCTTCGTTCAACCCTCTTAGAAACACGAAGACTAGTGTTATTGTGTTAGTGTTATTTCCTTTCGCTCCGTGCGGACCATAGGGCATCCAAGAATGATTTCCATCGGGCTCTGTGTGTTGCCAAGTTCTTCACTTCCATCCAAGTCTTTCCCGCTTTTCTGGCCTCCTCTTCAATGGTGCGTTTCCAGGTGTTCCTTGGTCTTCCCCGTCTCCGAGCCCCTTGAGGATTCCAGTCCAGAGCTCTCCTTTCTACTGCATCATTCTGTTTCCGCAGAGTATGCCCAATCCAGCCCCATTTCCTCCGTTTAATTTGGACTTCTATAGGTTGTTGGTTAGCCCTTTGCCACAGCTCTTCGTTTGGGATTATATCTGGCCATCGTATACCCAGAATTCGACGCAGACAACGATTGATGAATACTTGAAGTTGGTGGCTGATAGGAGATGTTTCACATGCATACAATAGGACAGCTTTCACATTGGTATTAAAAAGTCTGATTTTCGTCTTCCTGGATATGTTACGGTTTCTCCATACTGGATAGAGCTGCACAAAAGCCCCATTTGCCTTTCTTATTCTGCTCTTGACATCCTCCTCAGCCCCTCCACTTCTCGTTACCACGCTTCCCAAGTAAACAAATGTATCCACCTGTTCTACATCTACACCTCCCACAGTGAGACCAGCCTGTACTGTGGAGTTCACTCTCAGCTCCTTTGTCTTCTTTGGGTTTATCTTAAGTCCAACCTTAGCAGCTTCAAGTTCTAAGTTTGCCAGTTTTCCCTCTATGTCTCTAAAGCGCTGTACTAGCATACAGATGTCATCAGCAAAATCAAGATCCTCCAACCTGTCTCGAAGTCCCCATTGTATCCCTCTCTTCCTTCCTCTCCCCACCTTCCTAAGAGTATTATCAAGAACAATCAGGAACAAAGTGGGAGAAAGTATACATCCTTGTCGTACTCCAGTCTGGATGGCCAATGGCTGGGATAGCTGACCCTCATGCAGGACTTGACATTCATAACCAGAATACATCTCTCGTATAATGTTAACTATTTTACTTGGTATACCATATTCCTTTAAGGTCTCCCACATGACCTTCCTATTAATGGAATCAAAGGCCTTCTCAAAATCTATAAATGTGATGTACAGTGCTGCTTGCCATTCGTTACTCTGCTCCACAATAATCCATAAAGTGTTAATTAAGTCCACACAACTACGGTGTTCCCTAAATCCAACTTGTTCTTTCCTCAACTTCGACTCGATAGACTTCTTAATGCGATTCAAGATTATCCTGAGAAATACTTTGCTTGGTACGGATAGTAAGGTAATACCTCTCCAGTTGTTACAATTCGTCAAGTCACCCTTCTTTGGGATTTTAACAATCACACCTTTCTTCCATTCCGCAGGCAGCTTCTCTTCAAACCAGATCTTTTCCATCAATGACTTCAGGATATTAGCTGTGGTGTCCATGTCTATCTTGAGGACATCTGGCGAAATGTTGTCGACACCGGGGGCTTTTCCATTCTTCAGTTGTAGCAAGGCTTCTTTGATTTCAGCACAAGTTGGACTGTGCAAAAGAATATTTGGATCAGAATTATCAGGTTCATCATTCCTCTCTTCGTGGTGTTCATTAATCCCTCGATCAACATTAAAAATTTCGGTGAAGTATTCCCTCCACCGTTCTTGTTGTTCTTCTTGAGTTGTGAGTAAATTTCCCTGTTTGTCTTTTATGGGCCGGTTCTTTCGGAAACTTTTCTTGGACAGCACTTTTGTGATGCGGTACATTTCTTTGCTGTCACCTTTTGATGCAGCATCTTCTGCCTTCTTCGCCATCTCATCAATCCAATTACTCTTATCTCTTTTCACACTCTTTTTGACTTCTTTGTCAACGACCGTGTATTCTGCTTGCACTTTTGCTTTCTGATGTCGAGTCTTACACATATTCAACCTCTCCTTAATCATTTTCCTATGACTTATTGCCTCCCAAGTTTGTTCTGACATCCAATCCTTCTTGAGAGGATTGCTCTTTCCAAGGACTATTTCACTTGTATCAAGGATGATGTTCTTTACATTACTCCAGGAAGATTCAATATCAGTTTCTGCTGTATCAGATTGGAGTACCTGAAAACGATTTCTTAGCTCCTATTTAAATTCATCTCTGACCTTCTCCTCCTTCAACTTCCTCACATCAAATCTCTTGCTCTGTTTTTCAAACCTCTTCTTTGCCACCATGATCTTCATCTTGAACTCAGCCAGCATAAGGTGGTGATCACTGCTAGCATCAGCTCCTCTCTTATTCCGAACATCGGTGAGCGATCTTCTGAATCTCCTACTCACTGCGATGTGGTCAATTTGGTTCTCAGTGTCATGATCAGGGGAAATCCACGTGATCTTATGACACCTCTTATGAGGAAACAAAGTACCTCCAATAACAAGGTCATGGCTAGCACAGAAGTTTGTGAACTTTTCCCCATTTCCATTCCTATCCCCAAGGCCATGTACACCCATCACATGTTCTAGTCCCTCGTTGTTCTCTCCTACCTTAACATTATTATAATCACATCTCTCTTACTGCTTTTCTTTACTGTCTCATGTAGAAGGGAGTAGAATGCTTCTTTAAGTTCTTCTTCTGATGGTTCCGTGGGTGCATAGCATTGTATAATCGTAACATTGCGAATGCGAGTCTTAAATCGTGCTGATAATATTCGCTCGGAAATGGGTTGCCAACTTATAAGGCTTTTCTTTGCATGTTCAGTAAGCAAAAGACCAACTCCATCTCTGCGTTCCGCATTCTCCTCGCTCCTCCCAGAGTATATGAGGGTAAGTCCTTCATAAGTTTTTATCTCACCAAAATCTGGCCATCTTATCTCACTGAGCCCAAGTATATCAAGTTTATACGAGATCATTTCTCTGGTCACCTGCCTCAGCCTACTACTCTCACCCAGAGTCCTCACATTCCAGAAACCAATTCGTGTCTTCCTTTTCGTGCCGAAAGTTGTCAACATGAGATCCGTCCGGTTTTCATTCTTTTCAGTTTCTTTAATAAACAATTTCGGAGAGTGCGAGTTATTAGCCCACAGCTTCCTAGTTTTCAGGTAGGGCTGCCACCTTAAGGACTGAAAACGAGCCCCCGCAGTTTTCCAACCGTACCACTGAATTATAGCTCCGCCTGGAAATAATCTACTGATGACGCTGCTGCCCACCATCATGGTGTAGTCTGTCATTTAGTCTGGTCTCTCACCCTCGACCTTACCGGCATGGGTGACCCTGCCAGGAGCCGAAGCTCCCGCCGGCATTGCTCTCGGGATCACTGAAACACACAAGCCTCCCCACCACGTCAAGGTACCAGACCATGGGGGAGGAAGACCCCCCTAACTATCAAATATGTGTGCAACATTGGAGGCTATAATGAAGATACTGACAGTCACAGCTACCTGTGGAGGTTGTTTTCAAGGGTGGACCATCAATATATTCATGGCTACCTGCGGAGGGAGGCATCAAGGTGGGAGGAGGACCAACATCATATTGACAAGGCAAGCAGTGAAGGAGGTCGCCCCAAGCCTCAAGTGAGCGTTCAGACACTTCCGATCTCTTAATTTAGATTTAAAATAGAAATCCTATGCGCTCTAGAACACACATTTCTCACGGACCAGTCTAGGATTTGACAGAGGGTTTCATTTTCAGGGAGTAGTATACATCGCGATACATTTCCGTGTAAAATTCCCTTAGAAACAAAATGGCGCGTTGATGACATCGACGACATCACGCATTACACTACATATTTTTCTAGTAATCTTGCGGGAAACTCCTCGGGAATCGGGGGTTTAGGGTGGTGGAAATACAAACAGAAATCGGCATTAACAATAACCCTTCGAAACGCGATACACATCGAAATTTATGCAATTACCTAATATTTACAAAATATGTATCCCCATCTTTACTTGATCTACATGGAAATTTAGGAATTTGAGCTTATATTTACAAGATATGTATCCCTATCTTTACTTAACCTATATAGGATATCTGGTAAAGATCCTGATACACATGTCATATCCAAGTGTTAATGTAAATTGCAATTTTTTGCATTTGTATCGGGATCTTTACCAGACATCCTTTATAGAACTCAAGTTCATATGAGCATACATCTTATATATAAAAGTGAAAGTCTGTATGTGGGTATGTATGTGGGTACATTTGTTCCGTATACAAATCTACACCGTTCCCTCAATCTCAATCAAATTTTGCATATACATAGTTCAGGACTCAGAAGAAACAGCTGGCTACATGAATTTTCGATAGTCTTTCTCATTGTTCTGATTTCGGCCTTTTGGCACTCGTGAAAATGCTAATTAAATCAGAAAATAAATATTGATGAAGGGATATCAAAGCTATCGCCATGGCAACAGTAGCTCACGACGTGACCGCGAAGTTTCCATCTATGTCTCTAAGAGGCCATGCAACTCCATTAATTATCTAAAACACGATAATGACATTAGGCGTCTGAACGCCATAAAAAACTGAACCCGTATTTTCTTTAACAGGGGTCGTTGTAGGGAATTAAAATCAAAAATGAAATAGTCCAAATTGGCTAAGACGGCATGCGGCATAACGCCGCAACGACTGGAGATATCATCACGAAACTTAGTATTAAGATTAAGTGAGCACAAATGATTTTTGTTGTTGTTGATTGATTTAGAGGCTTTGCCATGGCCATGCAGCCCCATGATCTTTAGTATGTATGGAATTTATCTCATAAACTGTGTTACTTTGATGGCTGTAGTAGTGTGTGTATTTGTAATTCAGATGAGGATTGGAAAGGAACTTGCTGTGACCTTCAGTTAGGAACTATCATGGCATTTGATTGCAGTGGATGTGGGAAACCACGGAAATCCACTTCCAAGTTTTGCCTCGAGAGGTACAGTGTACCCAGTTCCAGCCGTCCGACCAGAATTAAGATTTCATGGCAGAGCTGGAATTCAAACTCAGACCCCCAAGACAACAGCCGAGAATGTTAGCCGCAAATCCAAGAGGTGGTCTAGATGATTATGCATTTTATGCATACTTGTAATTAATCCTTATTGCTTTGAGTGTACCAAATCCGATGTTTAATTTGGATCAAATTTTATAGCCCTGATGCCGCAGCTTTTACGGGAGATTTTCAATCCTTATCTTATGTTGGTAGGTATCACGTGCCTCCTACATTAGTGTTAAACTCTCCGTGAAGGTGTGTACCACTACTGCTGTGTTGACGTTTATAATTATGTCTTTATGCTCCATTGTTTTGTTGTTCACAGTTTGTACCCCTATCTGCCGTCCTTCGCATTACAAATCAGCCAATAAAGTAATTTTTGCGCGTTGTTACAGATTGTTCTAAGAAAAGCATTATTGCCTTTGTGATTAGATTTGAACTGATAAAAATACCCAACAGTAAGTATTGATACTGTGGCGGTAGTAACACAGTTTGCCACCAAGCCCGGTGTGGCGGTAGTAACACAGTTTAATAACAAGTACCACCACGGGCAGAGACAATCCAAAGACATCAGTGTTGACTAAGGCTACCGGTTGCCATGACTACAGTTTATTTCCTAGCCTGCATGGCTTTATTCAGATCCGTTGAGGAATGTGGAGTTCATAGAGTTATACTATAGATAGATACAGTGAGTATAGAATACATATACTTCCTATAGCAATGTTTGAAGCCATTATCATGCAGCTTTTATGCGTAAACAGGACTGATTTGTACCTAATGCATGGCTACTTCCAAATAACTAATTATTATCATATAACGTATTTGTGATTAAAAAATGACTAACTTTGGACTAACAGAAGCATAATACAGCAACCGTGAATGCAATGCCAACTTAAAATTATAGACCACGACCATACTTCTTTTGTATTTAAAAAGGTGGCTTCCGTTTATACATGCTATTGCAGCGGTCTGTACAGGCGTAGCGATGCTAATTCAGCATATCTTTTGCTAAGCAATAAAAAAATCCACGAGTTGATAACTAAGCAGATGATGTGTGAGTTACCATCTAGCGGCGATTTTATAAATGTTGGAAAACGTTATTTGAATTATAAATTTTCGTATAGGCCTATCCGTGACGAAAGATTCTGCCTAATATTACTACCTCCATGGTAGAGTCTGTCAGTCAATGTTCTATGATCCTTGCGCACAATAATAATTGTAAAATCGTTAACGTACTGTACATCTCTTTTGATCGTTCAAGCATTCAGTGGAAGAGTGGATGAATTTGCGTAAGTTCGGTATATATTTCTATTTTGCAGTATCCCATTATTAGTATTACTTTTATTAATTTGGTGTCAGTATGGCATGTGTTCATGTAAATACTTCTTCCTCATAGAGGTTCACATCATCCCAGACCCCGCAAAAAGAGGTTAGGCTATTAGATTTCAACATTCTGTACGCTCTGACACAATCACAGAGAAGACATTGTTAACATAGTTACAGTGCAATCCTTAATCACTTCATATATAATATGATCAACTTATGATTTTATTACTAAAAATATTAAATGAAATATTTAGGTATGTGCCCAATATATTTCAGGGCTTATTACGTTAGTTACACATCATCTGATGCATATAACCTCATGCTCAGTCTAATGGAAGTTTATTAAATGCGACCTTGGGGCAGATGACCTCGCTGTTCCGCCCCTTAAGACAACAATAACTAACTAAATGCGACCAACTCAGATCAGTAGCTCTACAGGCACGTTAATAAATCCCTAGAATATGGAATTCCGGAACACCTGTGATTCTACACCCAAAATAGTAGCAGGGACGTTCAATGCATGCCATTACTTTACTTTCATATGTCGCAATAAGATGTAACTGGACCATCATTATACCTGATAGAGTGTGTACACTCAGAACCATGGCGAAATTAACCTATAACATACCCGCAGCGTAGCCATATGCATGAAGTCGTACGTCAAGGCTGAGAGGGAGAGGGGAAATTTCGAATCCCGCCACTAACAGTGGCCGTAATGAGTGTGGTTGCTCCCCGGGATACTCCTCATTCCAAGAAAATTGCTGAATGGTATATCTTTTCGAGTCCCAGGGCACTTAGCATAATTATACTCCCAAAAAATATTCAAGTTACTCACATTACTGTAGTCATCACAGAAAAGAAAAGGAAAAACTCAACACGTGGCTTGATGATCAGATTGTCCCAAGCCCCTCAAATTATTTTATATCTTCAGCTGGGCGGAAATTTTCAATCACTCTTACGTGCTACAGCTTGGCTTAGTGTATTCTTGAATACGGTAATGGTTAGTTGTTGTATTACATAAAGGGTATCTCCAGAAACGTGATTTCTCAATAGTAGGTTAATTACAAATAATGCTGCAAACACGCCATAGAGTTGTCGAACACTGAGTTCTTTACTATCAGTATCCATATCTATTAGAAAAAATAAATTTGAAACGCAATAATGTACCATGAGGGGATTTTTCATGAATAAATTGTTCTCTGCAATCAAAGAAGGCACACTACACTGGAATAGTCTATTATTGTAAATGATGTGAAAGACTCAGTCAGCATCTTAAACCACCATTTACATTACTCACAATAGTTAGTTATTGTTGTATTGAGGGGCGGAACTACGTGGTCATCTGCCCCTAATTACTCAAAATTCATACACCAAGATCTAAGACAGGGCTGGCTGCGTGGCTCAGTGGTAAAGTTCTGACTTGCAGTGTCCAAGGTTGCAGGATCGAAACCCGGCGCAGTCAGCTGGCATTTGAGGGTGCACAAATGCAAGGGAGCCGTTTCAGTAGATTTACTGGCACGTTAAAGATCCTTCGGGACAAAATTCCAGCACCCCGGCTTCTCTAAAAGCTGCAGTACTTAAAAGGGATGTAAAAACAAATACCATTATTGTTAATTCTATGACAGCTGTAATTAGTACGAGCAGAACTCAGAATACCCGTGGTCACTCGCATATTCTGAACTGATGTGTAGAATAACTCATTACTTTCAACTGTATTTACGTACAAACGTCTGTGCCTCAGAGAAAACGCTACCAGGACGTTTGTTCTCCGAAGCATTTACAGCAAATCTCTATGATCTAAAGTGTTGTATGGATTGACGCGATCCCCCAAATTGATTCAAATGACTATGCTTGATGAAAAATTAGAGGAATATAACTACTCCAGGAGGTAGCTCAGCAGATTAAGACACAGGGTGCGTTTTTTAAAAGCGGAAAGTTGCAGCTCTGCTCAGGAAGTAAATGCTACATCACAACTATCTGTAAATAAAAACGGCAAAGATGGCGCGAATTGGTGGTCGTTTATAACGTGTTTCAGTCATTATTTCGAAATACATTTAATACAATATAACGATGCGTCCACTAGGAGACGAACGTTATGATTGAATGCATAGTTATGTCGCTCAATAAACAATTTTGTCAATTACCGTGCACTAGAATATTATCACCTTGCTTGTATTTTTTAGGTTAGGCCTAGACCATGTTATTAGACTTGCCTTTTACGAAGTAATGCCCTTAGCTTAGCCATTTAAGTCGCATTAATATGATCGTTTTACGAATGAAGTAGAGTATAGATTAAACATTCAGAACTTAAGGTTACCATATCTATAATAATCAGCATCGCTTTTATGTGGCAAGTTAACTTGGATTCAAAAATTGCAAAATGGGACGACCAAACTCTTGACTCCTTTGCCGTCTTATAAATATTTCGTAATTAACCAACTGATATGCTGCTAATGGAATGTAGGCCTATCATTGTACAGTCTCATAGGCTACACCAATAGCCTGTGCATGTCACTAATGATCTCCACCGGGAGCTCACTTGTGGGGAAGAGTATGAAAGATATGGAGTCTCTTCTGAATTATGCAGTACGGTACATCTACTTACTTGTGGCAGGCTCCTCTTTCATCTTCCTGTCGATCTCCCTTGGTCAATGGAGCAGAAGACCTCACTGTTCCACCCCTTTAAACAAAAAACTACAACTCCCTTAGTCAATTCTCGTTTTCTTCAGACCTTCAAAGCCTAGGGAGTCTGTCATGGCCCTTTCTTCACTCACTACCCCAATTTTTGTATGGAGTCGAAATTCTTCCATCTATAGCATAACTGTATGCCAACAGGAAAAGGGGCCTCGATGTTACACTCCTTAAAATATTCAACCCCACCACCACCTGTCCAAATGATGCAAAGTATTATTAGACTTTTGCCACTCACAATCAGTGAGACATGGGTGATGTCCAAGGGGCTCTTAGCTGAGCCTTGTTGTGCCAGCATTCAATTTTCATGTTTCCTATCCAATTTTCCTTCATACATATTCATTTGAGACCGCTTTCCTTTCAGTGTCCAATCTAGTATGCAAGCCTCTAATTGCGACTAAGTCACCTATAAGCAGTTAGCCAGTTAGCACTGCGGCCTCCTCCGATTCTACTCCTCTCACTTTGAAATCGTTCAACACTGAATCTAACTATCACCTCCTAGGTATACTATGCTTCTCTTATCTGTACAGAAGAACACATTTTCCTCTTAGGTATCTCTCCTCCCCCACTTTCTACACATGACCCCACCACCTGAGTCAGTTCATACGGATAGCTTCATCTAAAATGTTCATTTCTAGTTTGGCCTTTATCTCTTCATTACAAGTACCTTCCTGCCATTGCTCCCATCTATTTGACCCAGCAATCATTCGTGCTATCCTCATGTCAGTTACCTCTAGGTCATTTATCAGCTAGCCTGAATCTATCCAGCTCTCACTTCCATACACCATGGTTGGTCTAAATACTGAGCGACGTGGGGAAAGTTTCGTCACTACACTAACTTCTTTCTTACAGAATGCTGTACATCGCAACTGACGACTCAATGCATTGGCTTTTCTACATCTCGACTCTATTTCCTTCACCATACTACCAACTTGAGAGAATACTCTAGTTCCTTCACCATACTACCAACCTGAGAGAATACTCTATTTCCTTCACCATACTACCAACCTGAGGAATACTCTATTTCCTTCACCATACTACCAACCTGAGAGAATACTCTATTTCCTTCACCATACTACCAACCTGAGAGAATACTCTATTTCCTTCATCATACTACCAACCTGAGAGAATACTCTATTTCCTTCACCATACTACCAACCTGAGAGAATACTCTATTTCCTTCACCATACTACCAACCTGAGAGAATACTCTATTTCCTTCACCATACTACCAACCTGAGAGAATACACAGCCCAAGTACTTAAAATGTTTCATCTGCTCCTATTTTGTTCCTGCCACCGGACATTCTATTTTCTTGAGTTTCTTCCCTACTGTCAAAACCTTCGTCTTTGAAATCCTGATCTTCATACCATACTTCCTACATTTCTGTTCAAGTTCAAACATGTTGGCTTCCAAGGTTTCGACACAATCCGTCATTAAAACTAGGTCATCAGCATAGACCAGACTGATTACCTTAAAATCCAACCAACCAGCTTATGACCTTCAACAAATGGTCTATATATAAAATAAACGGTAGTGGTTATAGCCATGCCTCACTCCTATAACAACCTTGAACCAAGAACTCATCCTACCATCAACTCTCACTGCAGCCTGATTATCAACATAAATACTTTTGATTGCCTGTTGCATCTGGTCTATCGTACGCCTTCTCTCGATCTACAAAACACAACTTATCCTCTCGTAGCATTTCTAAATAACTTGGTGCATACTAAAAATTGTTCTTAACATACTTGTGGTCTAAAGCCACATTGGTTTTCTTCCATCTTACTCTCAGTCAATGATCGAACTCTCCTTTCTACAATGACTGAGTACACTTTGCCGGGGACACTTATCAGAGAAATGCCTCCATAATTATTGCAATCATTTCTGTTACCATGCTTATAAATTGGTGTGATTACTGCTTTTGTCCAGTCAGATGGTACACTTCCTGAAACCCATGCCAATTCGATTATCCTATACAACCATGTCAGCATTTCAGCCCTGCTGAAATGGTTCAGTGATCTCATACGAATGGACACACAAAGAACAGCTAGAGTGTGGTTTGAGAAAGAACTGAAAGGCAAGAGACCGAGGAAGAGATGGATCGACCAGGTTAGAAATGATCTTGCAGGGAGAGGTCTGGATGTACAGCAAATCATGGAGGAGGAAAGAACAAAATGGAGAGCGCTCATTCACCGCACCCGGGAAACTGGAGCCGGTTCGCGATGAAGATGATTCCCACTAAACTTTAGAATTTCTGGCCTAATTTCATCTACCCCTGCCGCTTAGTGCCACTGTAGTTTATTTACCACCCTCTCTACTTCCTCAACCGTGACCCTGTTCCCGTCCTCATTCTCCTGCATAATCTCAAAATCTGCCAAATTGCCAGATAAGTCTCCATTAACATTTAGCAAGTTTTCGAAGTATTCTTGCCATCTTCCCAGTGCTTCCTTGGTATCTACAATGAGTTTCCCTGAATTATTCACAGTACTGCTGATTTCTCTTTTCCCCCCATTTCTAAGATTCTGTATAACAATCCGGAAAGGTTTAGCTGCCTCTTGAACTAACTTTTCTAATTGATCTACAAATTGCTCCCATGATTTACTGTATTTCTGCCTAAGTACCTTTTCCTGGAGACTTTCAACCCGAATTCGTCAGCAAACAGCACTCACTTTCTGCACGATAGGTCTAACTATAGTATGCATAATTCACAGCAGATCAGTTTGTGGTCAGTTTCATGAAAGAAGACCCTGAATACCCTACAATTCCTTATCAATTTACTAAATTCAAAGTCAGTAATGATATAGTCTAATATTGATCTGGTTCCTCTACCCTCCCATGTGTATTCGTGAATCTCCTTATGCTTCGAGAATGAGTTTGCTACAGATAACCCCATGCTGGCACAGAAGTCCAATAAACATTTCCCATTGGCGTTCACTTCCCTATCCTCACCTGACTTAACCATTACCTCCTCATACCCCTCAGTTCCAATTCCTATCCTAGCATTGATATCCCCCATCAGTACCATTGTCATCGCGCCAGGAGATGGCAGTTCAACACATTGTAAAGGGGTGCGGGAGCTCTTGCAGTACGCATGTGCGGCCCGCCTATTCCTAACCTAAATATATCGGCTTTCTGCATGCCAATGGTTGTTATCGCAGCAGACGACTCGCAGTCAGTGAAAGAAGGAATGTGCTGAGTGAGTGAAGCAAGTAGAGACCAACTTAATGTTTTTGGAATGCGCGATACACAATGAGCGGAAATACATCTGCAGTTCAAACCCAACTGCCATCTCGTGGCGTGATATCAATATACTATCCTTATTGTTAACTCTCACTACCACATAACTTAGTGCCCCAAAAAATCAGTCTACTTCGTCCTGATCTGCCCCTCACATGGACCATACACTGAAACAATCCTGACATTTCCAAATCTATCCACATTAATCGTTCATTTCAGTACCGCAAGCAACTATATTACGCTCCAAGGTTTTCTTGACATAGAGCCCTACTCCATACTTTGCCCTGCCTCGTTTTACATCTGTCAGGCAGACCTTGTAATCACCTACTTGCTTATCACTAGCTCCCTTCATCTGAAATTCACTAATCCCTAGTATATCAAGTCTCATCCTATTTGCTGACTCAGTTATTCTACTGTCTTCCTTCCATTGGTTATTGGTGGAGTGGAAGTGAATCCAGGGCCTGTTACTCCAAATGTGAATCAGGCAAATGATCCAGTGTCATCTTTAAAGTGTTCGACGTGCAGTAAAACATTGAAGAATGGTGTTGAGTGTGGACTATGTGAGAAATGGTTTCACTTCGGCTGTATTAAGGTCAAGAAGGAGGATTGTGATGTCGGAAATTGGTTTTGTAAAGTATGTGATACGCCGGACAGTTTGAGGATGCAAATCAAAGCAAGGGATCAAATAATACAGGAACTTAGAGCAAAGCTTCGTGAATCAGAAGAAACGGTGAAGGATGTGACTGAACGGCTTTCTACTGGGATCAGTGTGGAAGAGGGCATGCAGGAGCAAACTGAGGATGGCGTTATCATAATGGGTGATTCTATGATACGATGGAGTGCGAATATCTCGAGGAAATCAGGTGCGAAAGTGCGGTGTTACCCGGGGATTAAGATTGACCAGCTTGCCCAACAAGTGGAAGAAGCAAATGTAGAGGACTGTGACAAAGTTAAAGTGTTGTTGCTCCATGTTGGGACGAACGATTTGAAGAAGAGGGCTACAGCTGATTACATCATGGGGGAGCTCTACGAACTAGGCAGAAAAGCTAAAAGCAAGTTTAGAAATGCAAAAATTATAATGAGTGGCATTGTTCGGCGGGGAGATGTTCCGTTGAGGCGAGTTAAGACTGTAAATGACCGCATGGACTGGGTATGTGCACAACTGGGATTAGTGTACGTAGAAGCTGACTGCTGGATTGGTGGCCGTGACTTCGCCCGAGACGGGCTGCATCTAAATCGACGGAGCGCCTTCAATCTAGGGAGCCTACATGACAGGGTCATCGGTTCGTGACGGCTTTTATGAGGAGGAGCAGGTCCAGAGGTTGCCAGCCGATGGGAACAGAAGGAGCTATTTCGAGATATTTGCTGCGGAGGTAAGACTCTAAGATTACTGCAGGTTAATTGTCAGAGTTTAGGAAATAAATTAATTGAATTTTGGAATCTTGTAGAGACGTATTCTCCGGACATTGTCATTGCAACTGAATCTTGGTTATATGAGGACATAAATAGTAGCGAAATAATTCAAGGGACCTACGAGATGTACAGAAGGGATCGGGGGAAGCGAGGTGGTGGGCTATTTATTTGTGTGCGCAAAAATATGGATCATGAAATGTTATGTGTACAAATTTTGGATAAAGGAAATAAATTCCCTCTTCAGGTGATAGGGGCGTATAGAGCACCGAAAGATAACCTTTCTCTCCTCGAAACACTGTATGATAAAACTTGTACGGGTAATGCTATGAAAAAGAGCATAATAATTGCTGGAGATTTAAACCTCCCCAAAGTAGACTGGTCTGGTGAGTCAACTAGCTGTGGTCAGGCTCAGAGCGCTGCAAATAAATTCTTAAGGGAGGGGGGATTTTCCCAAGTAGTTGACTTCCCAACTAGAGACAATAATACCTTAGATGTTTATCTCGTAAGGCCTGTAGAGCTGTATATTAACTGTCTGAAAGTACCAGGAATTAGTGACCATTCTGGGGTTGAATTAAATATTAGATATGGTGACATTACAAAATTAGACTCTGATGTAGCAAAAAAGATCATATTCCAGTATCGCAGGGCGGATCAGGGCAAGTTTCAGGGGTATTTGAATGAGCTATTTGTAGGATGGGCATCGGAAGGAAATCACATTAATATCCTGTGGACTAACTTTTTGAACATTTTAAATAGCGCTGTTGATAAATTTGTCCCATTTAAATTGCTGAAACAAAACCCAGATCCTGAGTATTACACACGAGAAATTAGGAGTCTAAAACGGAAAATTAGGAAATTATACAATAAAAGACATGATAGTGACAAGTATATGTTGAAATTTAAGTCCTTATCAAGAGAGCTCGTCTTAAAAAAGAGGGCTGCTCATGACAGTTATATGCAAGGTTTACTTGGTTCGGGAGGTGATGGGTGGAAAAAAATTTACAGTTATGTTAGGAGAAGAAAGGGAAATACAAATAATTTGTCGATGATAATGTCCGGTGACGGTAAATTCATTACTGAGAAACAGGCCATTGCTAATGAATTAAATGACTTTTACGGTAGTGTGTTCAATAAATCCAATAGCTGTGTGTTGGACCTTAACGACGAATCAGGGGCTCCCCTGTTCCAAATAAACCAGTCAGCAATTGTAAAGCTAATACAAAAACTACGTTTCAATGTATCAAAGGGTCCTGATAATATTGTTAGTGAAGTACTTAAACTAGGAGGTAGGGCCGTGGCACGATACTTGGAGGTGATGTTTAATGTGTCCATAAACAATGCGCAAATCCCAGATGACTGGAAAAGAGCTACGGTAGTCCCAATATTTAAGGGAGGGAGCAGACTTGAATTGGGCAACTACAGGCCGGTTAGCCTTACGTCCGTCGTTTGTAAACAGATGGTGCATCTCATTTGCCACTACTTGAGGGAACAGTGGGAAACATTATCATGGTTTAATGATAGGCAACATGGATTTCGGAAAGGTTACTCATGCGAGAGTCAGATGCTATCACTTTTTCAAGACATTAGCGAATCGTTAGACCATGGAGTTTCAGTCGACGCCGTGGTTATAGATTTTGCGAAGGCATTTGATGTCGTTCCGCATGACATGCTACTCCATAAATTAGCTTCGACGAAGATTGATAGAAGAGTAATTTTATGGATCCAAGAATTTTTGACGGGTCGTTCCCAGAAAGTGAAAGTCGAAGGCATATTCTCGGATGAAATTACCGTAACGTCGGGTATCCCTCAGGGCAGTGTATTCGGAACTTTGTTATTTTTGGCGTTTATAAATGACTTACCAAATGGGATTCGCAGTGACTGTCGATTGTTTGCGGATGATTGTGTAATATATCGAAAGATACATGACTCACAAGACAATGCAGTGCTTCAAGAGGACCTGAACCTGATCTATAAGTGGGCGATTGTAAATAAAATGAAAATAAACACAAGAAAATGTAGTCTCTTAAAAATAGGGAAAGTGCGAAGGCAGGATTTTCAATATAACATTGGCTCGGAAATACTTGTAGAAGAAGATTCTTGCAAATATTTGGGCGTTCACGTAAGGAATGATATGAAATGGAGTAGTCATGTAGGATGTGTAGTTTCAAAAGCTTACAAATCCCTGCACTTTGTAATGAGGGTATTAAAAGGAAGTAGTACCTCTGCTAAAGAATTAGGCTATTTGTCACTTGTAAGACTTATTCTGGAATATGCCTCGGCGGTTTGGGATCCATATCAAGTAGGGCTCATCAATGAGTTGGAAATGGTACAAAGAAAGGCCGCTAGATTTGTGCTCAGTGACTTTAATCCCAGGAGCAGTGTGAGCCGTATGTTAAAGAAACTTGGGTGGGAATCACTGGAGGCTAGGAGGATGAAATCTAGACTCTGCGCTATGTACAACACGTATACAAATCAACCAGCATGGGGTGAGCTTAGCAAACGATTGGGAAAGCCCACTTACATGGGTAGGAGCGATCATCCTTTCAAAGTTAAGGGCCGACCACAGCGAACAAATTATGGTAAATATTCTTTTGTAAACCGTGCCATTGATAACTGTAACTCTCTACCTGCCGCAGTCTTAGAGCCTTTTCCCAAACATATAGGTGTGTTTAAGAAAAGACTGACTATTTGTGTAAATACTCCAGTTTAATTGTTGTATAATTGTTATTGAATTGTTATGTATAATTATTTATTTGTTATGTATATACAATTTGCCACCGGGGGACACACCCCCCATTGCAAATAAATGAATGAATATGAATAACCACCCTCAATATTAATTGCACCTCATCGAATACCAGTTCCATTGTCTGATCGTTTCCAATGAGTGGCTGATCTGTCAGATGGGAGTGGGACTCCATCACCCCCATACGTCCGAGGCTTGCTCATCGCATTTTCAGCAGGTTTAGAAGTCCAAGTGAAGCAGGTTGCTTGGCTTACATACACAGGGCCCAACGAGTATCACATCAGGGAAAAATCAAGGGAGTTTGGTAGTCCTAGCTGCCCGAGTGGACGGTCACGACTCAGAATATGTCCAAGGTGCCCACACCTGTAGACCTCGCGCAAATGAACATTGCCACACTCTGGCGTCAAGCCGCTTAAATATTCTGTAGGACTTGTGTGTGAGTTGAGCAACGTGATTAGATCATGTTGCGGAAAGATTTCAAATTCAAGATGGTAGAAGTTCTACAGAGAGTAGTGCAAATCGTTCTGTATTTGAATGGAACTACACATACAGAAATGTCCACCTGGAACGTAATTCTTCGTATTCAAAAACAAAAAACAGTACATTCTAAGAAGGAACGCCTCCTTAGTTGTGATATTTGTAGTTGGCATTTTTATAAATAGAACACCGACAATAGGTCCTGACATACCCAGGCACTGTCTTACTGTATATGAAGTCAAACTAATCAGATCAGCGTGAACGAGGGGAGGGTAGCAGATTCACTGCTCGAAGAGCGGTTGAAATGAAAGATGACAGAGAGTAGCCCAGCACAAGTGGAAGTAATGCCATGCTCAGCTGGAGTCCCGTGGACACCAGCCCAAGTCCTACTATATGTGAGCCGCTGGGGAAGATTCACTGTTTCATGAAAATGAGGGATGTGAAGGAAGTGTGTTTAAACATGGATCATTATGTAACGCGAGTATATCGACAAATATCATGACCTTAAATAGTGATAAGACTGAGGTGAGTTTGATGTCACCACCTTAGCTAACATTGCACGTGTTGTCATCAATCACAACATGAATAAGGACACCCAATCTCCATAAGAGTGAGACAGTCCTGACCTAGCAATATTCTGTCCGGGTTGCAGTAGCATCAAGATTTTTTTTTTTTTAGAAATCCAGCTCCCCTATGCAGTATCCGTGCATTAAACAACTTCTGAAGTGTCCTACTCATTATTTGTGCCCATGTACTTGCGTGTGTGTAGAAATTGTTTAAAAGCCTATGCTACTAAGAATCATCCCGGGATTTTCCTGGGGAAGCCAAGAAAAACAATTGGGCCTATAGGATACCTGAGGTGGGAACTGAAGCATCCACCTCCCAGCTTTTCTTTCTTTTCCTTTATTGCAGTCAAACGGTCACACATGTAGCCTCACAAGTCTGAGTATACAATGTTCTAACCCTCAGACCCTGTCGTTTACAATATTCCACGGCAACTTTCTTAGGTTTCTCCCATTGTTGCAGGAAGGAAGACTTCAAATAATCTCTCTCGTAATGAGTTTAAAACATTTTGAAACTTACAAAGGATTACATTTTGTAAGACATGGTTTACGTCCACTCTCAGGGGATTGAGATTTCTTATTGCAATTAATCTGTTAAATAAATATTTAGAAAAATGGGAAAGAGAAAAGTGAAGTTGTACGTTGATAATACTATTCTAAATGAATATATATGGATAACAGTGAAAAAAGTAAGGCACTCCAACTCAAATTTAACAGCATGCGATGGTTGATTAATGCTAGTACATTTCACCCTTAAATAACGTATTTTACTCTCCTACTCGGTTCTCCAGCTCGAGCCATCACACACACCACTCCTACGGACTCAGTGAGCGAGTTGCCGCTAGGGGCGCCAGCAGCTAAAATATCGCCATTCACACGAGGTCTATTCCATAGTAACTGGTATCTTGACTGTCAGGATCGCTTACTAGGCCACTCAGCCTTTACCCATAGTTCACGAACTAGAAGGCAACTACACCATGCATTTTCCTTCTTTCCAAGATTATTCGAACAAATATTTTGCTCTCATTAAATGAATTATTACTGATTCTCTAGTGGTACAGGAAACAAAAGAATATAATTTACTGTTGGACATTGTGTAGACCAATTTCTGCCCTTATGGTGGCAGACTAAAACATATAGGCCTAGACTGTGTCAATTGAAGAAATTGGGCTAGAAGAACCAGATTACTGCAGGTCATAATCAACCTGTTCTCTCTAACAACATATATTGGCCTAGTACAGTGAGAGCCTGCCCAATAGAATGGAGCTTTTCCGGGCCGTGTGGACAGTGATTAGTCACCGCAAGTTGACTAGCATCTACCGTTACACAACAGCGGGTTGGCATTAATTACATTCCCAGCTGGCAAGATACCTTAGTTCAGAATTATCATTGGGAGCTATGAACCAAGGACAAAACTAATAGCATCCAGGTGGCCAATATACAAATCATTCCAATTACTGGAATACATGAAAAATAGCCTGAAATAAATTACATTGGAGTAAGATGTACGTATATTGTTGCGGACTGTTGAAGAAGTCGTCAATAGTACGTAACAATATAGATAAATCGCACAGGTTATTTTCCATGTATTCCAGTGATTGAAATGATTTTTGTATTGACCGATAGAAAGCTACAATATTAATTGTTAATACAGCAACAATGAAAATTGGCTTCAAAGATATCACTACTTAAATTAGCCGAAATATCTTGTGTAAGGATAAATAATAATTGTTGAAATGATGCCCTAATAGATGGTTTCTCCTCCGCTGTCTATAACCCACCCGCCATCCCCTTTCATTGCATGACTTATATAGTAAAATTTCACTTATGGCGGGCACTGTGTGCGTGATTTATAGGATAAATAACACGTTGCCAACGCCAAGCAAACGGTAGCGTGAGGTGTTTCTTGTTTTATGCTGCGCTTGCTCCACTCAATTTGTTTGCTTTGTTGTTTCAATGTTAAGAAGGCCTTACAGTATATACAAAAACAAACCTAACCTGGGGCAAACGCCCCAAACCCCCTTGCTTGTAGTACAAGCAGTAATTTTCGGCCAGACAGAAGTCAGTAGTTTCTCGCTGAGCTCGTTATGAATGACCTGTGTTTTGTATAATGTGTACCATACATTGGCAACAGTGAAATGACGTCTTGGTAACAGATGCCTCTTTCAGTAGCAGTTGAGCAACGACAAGTCATGACAGTTGCCGTCGTTGGATGAACAATAAATAATGACTAGTCACATATGAACGTAACTTCCAGTCTTCCAGTGAATGTGTTCGTACGTTTCAGCACCATGCGATTGTTACGTACGGGGAATCTCAAACAATAGGTATACAGAAACAATCAGCGAACTCTCGAGAACGAAATAACTGCAGTCATATCATTGTTGTTTGAGTCTTCAGTCTTTTGGCTGGTTAGATGCAGCTTTCCATGCCTCCCTGGCCTGATCTGTCCTGTTTTAATTTCTTGCCCTAGTTGTGGTCAGTATGTAATGAGATTGTTTGCAGTCATATCAGTGAGGATGAATTACAGCAATTGTACCAAAACTTCCTACGTCGGTGCAATGTGTGTTTAGAAAATGAAGGACAACATTTCCAGCAACTACTCTGAAATTCATATAATTACATCATGATGATTATTCAATACCGTATGTTATAAAGTTGAAATGTGTTGAATTATTTGGGCACTACGCTGTCAGTGCCTTGCTCAACAGGAGGCTACACGCAGTGCCCCGGCAGTCACACAGCGACTGCGAGACCCCGGTCTATAGGGAAGGCTCTCACTGTGGTTCATGTACAGTACTTTGTAGCGGAAAAAGATTCGCAGAGAGCTTTCATATTTTGTTGCTATTCTCTGAAATTTTGCATCTGTGACGCACGCGCAGTTGAGTATTTTACAGACTTGTATTATATTCGTTGAGCGTCGGCTCTGCGAACCTTGAGCCCTACAAACTAGGCCTGACAACATATACCTATGCTTTGTTTGTAGCATTCTCACAAACATTTACACTCCACGCATGAATGAAATGTACAAAGTAGTCAGTAAAATCAAAATCCCCTTCTCTAGGCTTACAACTGTGGGAACATAAAAGGGCTACCATAGTGCTCAAGAGCTTATCCAGGAATTATTTTCACCAACATAGATCGAGTACCTTCTGTTTGAATTTTTTGCCATTGTTGTGGTCCGGAAGTATGTATTGAGATTGTTTGATTCCCAGCTCTGGAATATCATACAATAAGCCTCATAAGGACAACTAGGAACCGATTGGTACGATTCTTATTACAGTTAAGTACAGAATTTAGTGGCAGTGTATTGCGGGTGGGTCGTGGCATCCTTGTTTATATCGCATAATACCATAATTACAAGAACTCCAGCACATAACAGTCATGGCCAAAATAAATATGTATAATTGGAGTGAAAATGAATACACACAGTGGGAGGAACGGAAGACAAATAAAACAATTAGCATACCTAGTTAAAATGCACCTTAGAGAAAGAAAATAGGCTAGTGTCCATACTATTTTTCATGAGAAACCATAAAATAATTTGTCACCACCCGGCCAAGTACAGATATTTGTTACCATACTAAGGTAGGGCCTATGTACACCAACAAACAAACAAAAAAAAGTTTGCACACCGAAGACATAAAATGCAGTATTTTTTCGAAACGACGTACTGTAAGTAAGATACATTCACACATCTGCGACTTCTTATGGAGTATGGGTTTTCCTCCACAGTACATAACACAGAACATAACCAAATAAATGTAATCATCAATTGAATACTCGTATGATTATAATTTTCAATGCAATACTACGTCTTCCTAGGCTTGATCCTACTTTATTAAACTTGATATTCAGTCGTACACACATGTACAACAACACTTTAAAGCAAATCACGCCTTCCAGAAAATCTTGTAGGATAACAACGTATTCAACTGGAGCCATTTTGATTATAGAAGCAATGAAGCAAAGCAAAGTAGCAAAGTCAAACGACACTACACGGGGGCTCAGAGTGGGGGTAAATCGCTGCCAGCAGCAGAGAGTGCAGCAGGAACAAAAGAACACGCTGCGTGCGACACTGCTGAATCGCTGCGCGTTCTGTTTTAAAAAGAACGTACCCACAATTTCAATATGCAGCGCAATCTGTCCTGAACATCCATACAAAACGCCGCATCGTTGTTATTTCACTTTAGGGACTTGGGGCATCTTGATCATCAGCCCCGTGTAGTTGGCTGAGTCATGAATTTGTCTGATAACTGTATTTGTGTGATCACTGTAGTTGTGTGTTCAACTGTCTTTAAGGCAGGGATAGGGTAGGTGCACCATGACTTGAAATAAGGTACTATCGCGGCATCTCCCTGGAGAGAGTATGGAAGGACCCGGGGAAAACCATACTCAGGATAGCCGCTGTCAGCACCGGAATTCGAACCTACGATCTCCGGATATGCTGCAGCGTGGTCGCGGTGCGCAATGTAAAGAGCACGGCCAAGCCGCGAGCTAACAAATTGAGGACCAAGCAGAAACATTCTACATCGAAACTAAAAAATTTAAAACCTAGACTACGTATACGGAGCAAGGAAAAATGAATCCCGAGCAACGCCGGGTACTTCAGCTAGTATGTTATAAATATAAGCTAGAATACCTAAATTTCGATGTGTATTGCCATCTTTACCGGACATCATATATATTGGTTAAATACAGATGGGGCTACATCATATACATAGAAGTGAAATTCTGAATGTATGTATGTATGTATGTATGTATGTATGTATGTAGATTTGTTCTCTATACAAATCTACACCATTCCACCAATCACAACAAATTTTGCATGCACATAGGTCAGGATCCAGGAGAAACCGATGGCATTCTTCTGATTTCGGCCTTTTGGCACTCGAGCAAAGGCTAATAAAGTCAGAAAATGAACTGATGAAGGAATGGCATGGCCGGTCGTTTCCATGGCAACAGTAGCTCAAGACGTGTCCACCAAGTTTCCAGTTACCTCTGTAAGAGGCCATGGCACTCCATTTCCTATCCCAACCACGATAAGAACATTATGAATCTGAACGCCATAAAAATCTGAATACGTATTTTTTAACAGGGGTCGTTGTAGGGAATTGAAATTAAAAAAAATAAATACATTGGCTAACCCTGCATGTGGCGTAACGTTACAACAGCTGGAGATACCATCAAGAAATATAGCATTAAGATCAAATGACCTTAGATGATTCTGTCGTTGTTGATTAATTTAGAAGCTTTGTAATATCATGCTCATATAGCCCATGAACTTGAGTGTGGATGAAATTTTTCTGATAACAAGTGTTACTGTTATGGCTGTAGTAATGTGTGTATTTGTAATTCAAATGAGGATTGGAAAGTAGGTTGCTATGACCTTCAGTTAGGAACTATACCGGTATTTGCTTCGAGTATAATAAATAGCCGCTTGCACTACAGCCCATGAAAGGCTAAGACCTATCAAGCGACCGCAGCCCAGCCATTTGGCCTGCAGGTACTGGTGTGAAGCGTGGTCAGCGCATCGGGTCCCCTCGACCGTTAATCTTGGTTTTCGTGACCGAGATTTGCTTCGAGTAGAAGTGGGAAACCACGGAAAACAATTACCAAGTTTCGCCGCTCATACACGTGATCGTCTAAATGATTTTTGCATTTTATGTATAATTTTATATACTATTTAGTCTTCAGGGCACCGAAATCTATGTCACATTTTGGGTCTAATTTTACACTCTTGATGCCGCTGCTGTTACGGAGGATTTTGAATCCTTGCCTTATGACGAAAGGTATCACGCGCAATATATTGTATGAAATATCTACTAGAACTGAAGTGCTATACACTCCGTTAAGGTGTGTTCTACTGCGGATATGTTGGCGTTTATGGTTTATTAATCATAATGTCTCTATGATGCATTTGTTATTGTTGACAGTGTTTACTTCTACAAGCTGTCTTTTGTATCACAAATCGGAAATAAAGTAACTCTTGAGTGATATTGCAGATTGTTTTATGGATAGTATTTGACTTTGTTATTCGGGTTATATTCTCATTGGTACTTATCCTGCTCTATGACTACTGTATGCTAATTTGTAATGGAACCGGATGTTAAATTATGAATTTAGTTGATAACATCTTAGTTACCTAATTATACTACGAATATATATTATAATGGGATAATTTTCGTCTGATAAGGACCAAACAGTAAGTAATGATACTTTGCCATACGAAAAGCGGACATTATTTAGTTCGATTCTATTCGTTCACAATTTTCTTCCTATGTTTATGTACTTATATTAGCCATGTTAGTGCTTACTGACAAAAGTAATTGAATAGCCTAATGTTATATTATCATGAGTTGTAATGACCCTGGATTCCGGTATAGCATTTTAGAGATTAGTAAGGACGGAGTTAGGAGGATTAATTTCTTATCTTACAAAATACTTTAAAGACTAAGGAAGTCCAATGTGTTCTGAATCTAAGCATCATATTTTACATTAAAGTGGGATTATACGCTGCTTAATTTACTTTAACTTGATGCGGATGAGATAATATGCATGTAAATTATTTTTACATCAATACTGTTCCTTAATATGCTGCTATAGCACACACTGAGCTATGTACAGGAATAAGTCATTCTAATTATTCACGTAATTTGTGCGGGATTGAAAATCATAAGTATATTTGACTCCACAATGATGACTCAATTTTCCAATCATTGAATAATTTCATTATGATATACTATCAAAAGAAGGTAGTTGCTACATTTGAAAAACAAGATGTTCAGAAAGAACATATAGCCTACTTTCTCCTAAATGTATGGGTATACTTATACCAGTTTGTCCTCACCCCTAAACAATAACCTCCACCACCATTTTGTTTTTCTCTTTTAAATTGATACTTATCCAGTAAGTGTCTAAATCAATATTATATACTTTATGATGATTGAAAATCAAAACCACTAACTTACTGTAATGCATTCACGTCCGATAATCTCGATATTACGCCTCCAATCTTAAGAATCCTTCGCTTTAGGAAACTTCCCCCTTTCAAATCCGCGGCGATCGCAGTAGGTTGGTGCTGCAACCTGGCAGAGAATTAATATACATCTTGAACGCCACTGAGTGTTGAATGGGTAGGCAGTTTAAAGCAACCATGAGGGAGGCGATCTAGCTGGCAGTGCTCAAAGGTCACGGCTAGAAGTTGAATAATGAAAATCCACAGACTGATCCTGTCGTCCGACCGGGTCAGAGATGGAATGATTAAAGCCCCACCATCGAGCGGCGAAGATATGAAATATACGGCTAGAAGTTAGACTCTTACAAAATTGCCATATATCAGGAGGCCATGGGTTTACAAAGCAGAATGTTTGGAACAATTACCCACGTAACCCACAAGAGGACAGCACTGTACAGAGGCATTGAGAAGGCTGTGGTTAATGACAACGTGTAGCTTGCATTTATATTCTCCTTTCTCTAATGTCCTCTATTTATGTGCAATGCTGGGGCTGTGATTATTATTAAACGAGTGTATACATTAGCCTCTCCTTTGAGCAATGTGGCATATTATTTAGTATATGTGTAAAGAGGTCGCCCACATCATTTGTAAAAGAATTCAATTTAAAGAAAGGTAACTCTAGTAGGTTTCAATCCCGAGTCAATCGCGTGAGTGACTAACGCTTTAGCCCAGAGCCAAACATGTCTTTAACACCTCAGTGTTATTAACTGACTTAGATACAACGTGTTAGCAAATAATATCTTGAAATAATTATTTCTTCACTGCAGTACATCTTCATTATAAATCAATTCATACAATGTTTATATAATTTCTATCAGTAGACTATATCGCATACAACATGCTTAAACTACGGAAATACAGGACAGGCACAAGAGTTCATCTGTCATCTTGCCATGTGACAGAGACGGCTCAGCTCTTCTAAGTCACTCATACAGTATAATATTTTAACATTAAATTATAATAAAAACGGATCACGTATTTTAGGACAGCTTAAACCACACTTGGCTCGATAATCGGAATTGGTGGGTCTTAAGCTACTGATTATAATGGTTGCATAATTCACACGGCCACCATATTTAAACAGTACGGCTGAGGGCCTTGTAGTTTGACAACAGGACGCGTCTCATACGAAGGTATGATTTTAGCAAATTTAGTAAAGATACCATGTTTAGATTGGTCGTAATTTTATGTTAACTTTTGACCATTTTAGTGACCGCCATTAAGTTTTGGTAAAGATGCTACTGCTGCTTGAGTCTTCAGTCTTTTGACTGGTTTGATGCCTCCCTGTCTTGAGCTAATCGTTTCATCTCTACATAGCTACCACACCCTACATCCGAAGCAATCTGTTTAACATATTCTAACCTTGGTCTACCCCTACAGTTCTTGTCCGCAACCCTTCCTTCCATAACTAAGCTTGCTATTCCTGGGTGTCTTAGTATGTGTCCTACCAACCTATCTCTTCTCTTCATTAGCAGTCGCCAGAAACATCTCTCCTCTCCCACTCGTGTTAATACCTCTTCGTTTGTCACCCTATCTACCCATCTGATCTTCATCATTCTCCTGTAACACCACATTTCAAATGCTTCAATTCTCCTCTTTTCTGCTGCACCAATAGTCCAAGTTTCACTTCCATAGAGCGCCACGCTCAAGACAAAGGCTTTCAAAAATGACTTCCTAATACCTAAATCTATATTCGATGTCAACAGATTCCTTTTTTGTAGAATGGCTTTCCTTGCCTGAGCCAACCCACTTTTTTATATCTTCTTTGCTTCGTCCATCACTGGTTATTTTGCGTCCAAAGTAAAGATGGGGGTAATATAAAACATGGCACTGAGATGGCCTTTGCTAGTGCTATCTTTGTACCAAATTTCGTTCAATTCGGTATCACCCTGTTCGAATTGATAAGGGGTGGGGGCAGACTTACAGAGTACACAGGCACAAACATTATTTTAGCCCTGTGTGGATCTCATAAGTCTACTTTCATTCTTGGCAAAAATCGAAAGTAGGCTAATAATAGTGATAACCTTGTGAACATTGATATAAGACGTCTTAATTACCCCATTAAATCAAAAATAAACACTATCAGGAATGTAATTGTGAGAAGGATTTCTTGAGGAATTGTGTATATACATCCCTTTTACTATTGTTGCTTGCTCTGCTACGTTATTGCACCCAACAGTACTTTTCGACCAGGTTTACAGTGAGTTAATATTGCACTTGAGTAACATCAGAGTCGAGGAGAACTATGTTCTAAACTCACTTAGGGGCAAAATTCATATGTTCTGAGAAATATATTAGCATGTATCTGTCTATAACATATAAAGACACCTCCCGGGCAACGCCGGGTACAATAGCTAGTATTTTTTTAAACATAAGCTAAAATGCCAAAATTCAGATGAGTATCGCCATCATTACCACACATCGTATATAGGTGAAGTAAAGATGGGATACATATTTTACAAATATCACCTAGAATGCCAACATTTGGATGTGTATCGGGATCTTTACCAGACCTTTATCGGTCAAGTAAAGATGGGGACACATATTTTATTAATATAAGCGACAATACAAAAATTTGGAAAACGATAAACATCTCATTTCCAAGTCTTATTCTAAATGCCGTGCACCAAAACAAAACTCTTTATTCCCAGATATTTTCCCATAAGTTTGCCAGGTAAACATTCAGTGATGTCGTCGATACTTCATCACTGCAGCCATTTTGTTAATAAGGCTTTACATGCATACACTAACTTTTGTTTTTTGATGTGAAAGGTTATCACTAAGGCTAGGTGTTTCATCCTCTGACAAATATGCCAGAAGAGTGAATCTGCATTACAAATAAATTAGCTACTGTTAGCACAGCGTGTTGAGTAAACTTAACGTAGAATAGATCCGAGGAACTCGCATTATGATAACCTTAACATCAGCAACTGCTCACTGTTAAATTAAGAAATATTTAAATGACATTAAATATAGAACCTATGATCACCTGTATTTCAAGTTCCGATTTGACTGCCAAGCTCTTATCTTCATAATTATCACCAGCTTCATCCTTCAGATTATAAGAGGGTAACAGGTAAATTGATTCCTAGAAAGTATTATACAAGTATGAGCCAACATAAAACATGCAGACAATTGTACTAAGTTATGTGTAACAATAACATATTAAACATCCTGGTTAGCCTACTATTTGGTAGCAAGTATTAAGTCACTAAACCTTGCTTGTCATGAACATCACTAAGATTGCTATGTTACACGATATACATAATAAATACAACTTACAATATTAGGGAGTTCATCAGTTTGAGACGGCCATTCTGGCTCACTCTTAATGAGTGGTTGTTGTTGTTGCTCCATACTGTCCAGCAAACTAGAACACACAAAGTGCGCTGAAGGATTATAAAGAGCCATACTTATACCAGTACGCCAAATCATTATCAGTATCAAATGAGTTAATTTCAGAACTCAGAATTCAAATAAGAGTACAGAAATGAGAATATAACCCTCCAGGTGCACAGTGAGAAGAAGAGTTTAGCGCTCAACTTTATATGATATTAACTTAGTTTGGGTATAATATCGAGTCAAGTATTAAGATCTATCATTGCGATAGAATGAGGAATTACTTGTGCCAGCAACAGAAATGAAGCGTCCTATAAATTGGTTTTACACAAATATGAGCACAATATGACGGGGCAGAGAATTACACTACAAACCTATCAACGTTAAAGTAAACTCAAGTCACACCACGAGTGTGAAATTGGCAGTAACTGGATACAATGAGTTTCAGAAAATACAAGCCAATACTCCGCCTCGCGTTAAACGAAACCCACTTCAAAACAAACACAACATATCTCCCTCAGACCCAACAGCAAACTGAAGGGATTTCGAAGATGTATTTATCCGTACCAACTTATAAATACTATCACGGGGCAACTTGTATAATTGTCATCTTGAAGAAGTTTCTAGTTACACATTTAACCTGTGTATCCTCGGCAATCAAATATCGTAAATTAATCTACACGGGCACGTAGGCTACATGTCAAAGCAGACTCTGGTTGTTAGAATCTTCTTCATTATGAAATTTAGTCACGTCTGTAAAGAGTACTTCTAATATCCGTACATGGAAGACATTAACTCGGTGACGATATTGCTAGCAACAATAAAAACTTCGGGGCGATGTTGTTTCTGGCACAGGCACAGTGTAAGAAAAACAGGTGTGACTATGGTTGTATTTCTAAAAATATCAGATTATTAGTAGCCTACCGTATTATTATATAGGCTATTCTTATGCACCGGTGACATATTACAAAACTTAATTAAATAAATACATATTCCATCAATAACATAAACTTAGTTGGCATCTTTTCCCCCGGAACCTGGCACTTAAACCCTTTGCCCCAATTACCAAGCCCTTTTCTTTATTCCCCTTTGGGAACAGCGTATTAGAACATGGAATATAAGATGCCCAGCCAAACTGGCGCCCGAGAATGTTCTCCGCAGTGGTTACTTGCAGCTGTGAGTGGTTGCCTCATCGGTTTAGTTGGTAGCACGGTGTCTTTGACCGGGTGAATCCCACACGTGTGGGCTGTAGACTGTCGAAATCGTCAGTGTGTATTGCAATTAGCAAGTGTAGGCCTATGTGTCAACAGCACTTCCAGCATCTGTTATGAATGGCTGTGGTGAGTTTCAGGGGCGAATGCTGGTCATGAAAGACCGGCTTGCTCTTCCATTCATAAATGTTGGTGGGGGTGCGACATGCATAGTTCTGAATAAATAAAATGTATAAAACCATTAATCGCTAAATCACATTAACATTTTAATTATCGGTTACATGAACATGCATTCAAACTGGCTACGTCGCACCTTGTATTCAAGAAGGGCCAAAAAATAACACATTTTCAAAATCAGACACATTTAATAATTATTAACAAATCGTGACAAACCAGTGATTATATAATTTGAGCAAGTAAACGTCAAAGTACATACACAGAAAAAATGCAACTATTTGTGAGATCTACCTACTTGAAAACAAACTCTACTCTGCGGCTCTTCTTTTTGACTGTACCGTAATCTAATTTTTGCAAGCAATCATATCTCAATCGACAACATAGCTAATGATGATAGCCTTTCCTGACCTTGAGTCGATCTGCAATATGTATTAATGCGTTTGAGTGTTGAAAAATAACGTTCAGCAGAGGTATTGTTGCTACTAATTTGATGAGCTTGAAAATCTCTGAGATACCCAAGTAGGATGTATTAGTATGCACAAACTGCATAAACTCTGAAACACTTTTCTCTTTAAACTCACGCATAATTCTGTTTTTAAAGTGAACAATGTCGTAAAATGACCAATAGATATTTTCTCGGATAGTAACATTACTGTTTGGAAACTTCTTTCTGTGCTTCTCAAACAAATCGCAATCCAGCTGCGAGAAGAACACTAATTTCTTTATGTATTTAAAACGCTCCCTTATTTGGACAAGTACACTGTCAATAATTTAATTGAATAGACGTTTGTATTTTGATTTTTCTGATTCAAGCATTTTAGAGCATGGCTGTCCTCCTTAAACATCGATTCTGGTATCAACATGCCCATACAAACTATCGAAATCTTCATCTCTCATCGACTGGATATTTTAAAAGAGCTCCTCAACCTTCTTGCCACAGTACTGTATATCCAGACTTTTTGTTTGTAAAATATTGAACACAGTAACGAAGAATAAAACATCAGGAAGAACACTGGCAGCAGAAATCTAGTGTTGAACTTAAGTAAGAAGAACAAACATTCTTGTGCTTTTAATGTAGTGTTTTCATCCTACTCGTCTGAAGTATCCTGTAGCCTACATGTTGAAAGAATTTCACCAACATATCATAATACTGTATCCAAGCACAGTATTAATGAGACGTGAAGCGAAATTCCATCTCATTGGTGCTACTGTTGGCACCTTCTTCTGAACAAAATCTCGAAGAGCAGCTGTTCTCTTTGAAGACTTAAAAAAATGCAGCAAGTCCTGACATTGTTTGGAAGAAAATTGTACATTCTTTGATGTTTGAAGCAGACTGCTGTAGTGCTAAATTCAAAAGGTGGCTATAACAATGCACAAATGTCGCACATGGATACTGGTCGTGAACTAGTTTATTGAGCCCATTCACATGACCGGCTAACACAGCAGCACCGTCATACGTTTGAGCCACAATCTTTTCCTCACAACTGAACTGTTTTAAAATAGCACGGACATGATTTATGAGGGCTCCAGCAGTGCGACTTTACTAACGTCTGCAAAACCAAGAAACTTTCATCTACAAAATGGAGTAAAGTACAGAGTTGTGACTTAATATCACACGTTTCGTTCAAGATTCTCCTTTTTTGTTCTCACAATTACTGGACTTATTTCGGCTATCAAATCATTTTGGATTGAAGACAATGCCCTTCTAAAATGGTGGAGTCTTTCAGATGAGCTGCCAGAAGAGGATCATATTCACTTATAATTTGTAGAATTGAATAGTCCTCCGAAAGAATGGATTTGATATCAAGCTGTCAGTAATGCACGGTTCGGGACCCATTGCTGCACGTCAAATCATTCAGAATAGATGAACGGTAACTTACAGTACACTCCTCATTGTAGCTCTCAGACCAGAGCTTCCAACTGCACATTTCAAACGTGACAGCTTGTAGCCGGCCACAGATTACCTACTACTACAGATAGCCGACAGCAATGCTAATTCTTGACATATAAGATTTCAGCGCTGTCTGGTGATTGACTGCGGTACTAGTTGACGTGTAGCACGGTCGTGCGGGTAGCCTACCCCACCCCCTTCCCCTCGTTCCGCTAAATATTGTCGTCCTAAATGCTCTGCCCACTTCAATGTTCCGAAAATCACAATCTTCCCAATACTTATAGCACGTTTTTAAGTGTGGAGATAATCATATGATCTACAAGAAATAAATCACATTCAAAATACCAATAACAGTTTTTTTTAATAATACCAAAGTGGGAAATTGTGAATTTCAGAACTCTGAAATGAACAATCACAGCATGTAGGACATGTTAGTTAGTTATTGTTGTTTTAAGGGGCGGAACTACGAGCTCATATGCCCCTATTTTAGGACATGACCTCATCAATAATTTACATATTTACATTTCTTTCAGTTGCAATTGGAGCATATTGCATTGGTGACAAGAATTAGGCTACTAAAAGGTCCGCAGCATATTATTACTCACCTTAAAAAAATTGTCCCTTCCAATTAACCACAGTAGGCCCATTTAGGCCTATAACCAATTAGTTATTAGAATAAACTGCAAAGGAAAAGTACTGGGAAGGGAGAATATTCATATCTTAAAATGCTTGATGCTGTTAGGAATAACAGTAAAATGTTAAGAGAGAATGCTAAGGAAACAGGTGGTGTAACCAGATTACACTAAAATTGTTAGTGCAATTAGTGCCAAATTCATTAGGAGACTGAAATTTCAGAAAAATAATTGGATATTACAAAATTTCTATACAGTAGTTAATTTCATATTCCCTTTAAAATATATCCAGTTCACCAATTTTTGCAGGGTGAAATACAGTAAGTACATCAAAAAAATCATCGCACACTAATACAGTAAAATCTATGACATGCTGTGAAGGGGAAAGGAGAAATAGGACTTTCAATGAAAAACAAGAAAAACACTCAATACTGCTAGAAATCATCATGTTTTATTTAAAAAGTTGTCAACGAAGAAAAATAACAGCGAGAGTCAAGATCACACTTAGGAACAAGTAGTTCCGTGAAGAACTATACAGCCTATTTTCATATATCCTACTTATAATAATTGCCACTATCAACATACACAATTTCTGTTTGATTGCTGTAATAGATTCGTAGATATTGAGAACCGACTAAATATGTCGGATGGTCGCCATGTTGGATTTTATATATGTAGGTCCTAGAGTTATGTACTGTTACATGCAGATTATTGTGAACGTGTAGTATTCAAACTTTAATCGCATAATTAGGACACAAGAAAAAACAAGGAGATTTTAAAATTTTGCACAGCTGCCATCTTGAGGTTATGGAAACAATTGAAATAAATTAGATGCCAGTGGATTAACATTCATATAAGGATTTACTGTACCAAGTTTCACTGCACGCGGATGGTTAAATTGCGAGAAACGTCCATGTGAATATTTATAATTCGCGTCACCGCCATGTTGGATTTATGATCACCAGGTTATTTAAAGTCCTAAAGGTGAACTTAAGTTCATAGCCCCTATGAACATTAAAAAATGCTGTTTGATTGCTAAAATAGATTCGTAGATATTCAGTATCGTCTAAATATTTCGGATGGTCGCCATGTTGGATTGTTAAATGTATAGGCCATAGAGTCATGTACCATTAAAGGAAAATTATTGCGTAGGTTCATTATTCAAACTTTCACTTCGATCACATGACTATATCACAAGAAATAAAAAACTTAATTTTAAAATTCGCACTGCCGCCATCTTGAGGTTATGTAAACAATTGAACTAAATTAGATACCAGTGGATTACAATGTGTATAAATATTTCCTGTACCAGGTTTCAGTGCGCTTGGAACATTAAATCGCGAGAAAGGTCTATTTAAAATTTTCAAATTCGCTTGGCCGCCATGTTCTTTTCGTAGTTAACCGGTTTTTGAAAGTCTTATAGATGGACTTCCAGTAGTGCCCTTTATCTCCGTACAAAATTTTAGGGAGATCCCGCTAATAGTTTCAGAGATATAGAATGCCGGTGAAATATTTCGCACATCCGCCATCTTGTGATTATGTGAACAATTGAACGAAGTTGGATGTCGGTGCATTACAATGTATATAAACATATACTGTACCAAGTTTCATTGCGTTTGGTTGGTCAAATCGCGAGAAACGTCTGTTTAAAAGTCGCAAATTCGCTTGGCCTCCATGTTGGTTTTGTAGTTACCAGGTTTTCAAAAGTCACATAAGTGAACTTATAGGAGTTCCCTCTATCACATAAGAAAATGTCAGGGTAATATCGGTAATAGTTTCGGAGATATTGAATGCTGGTGAAATATTTCGCACAGCCGCCATGTTGGATTGGTGAGTCGTAACAAAATTTGAAGGGCACGGTCGAGGTCGCCGGGAACAGTGCTATGAACTTTCCGAGTTTCATTGAAATCGCTCCTGCCGTTTAGATTTTATTAGGGGGGGACACACACACGAATCACACACACACACAAACACACACACACACACACACACACACACACACACACACACACACGCACACACACACGGACAAAAGGTGATCTCATAAGCCTATTTTTTCAAAATTGAAAATAGGCTAAAAATACAGTAATCAAATCTGGTCCTCCTAAAAGTACGTGTTGAGGCATGTTCCATTCTTCTTTCTTGCCAAGGCATAACTGTAGGCTATAGCACAGGATAATGAACCTCTTCCCTCCTTTATGCCATGGCTAACACTGATGAACAGCAAATTCCTACAACACATGCAAGTTTGTATGTTGAAACAGTAAACTTAATAAAATATGTAATGCTTCAAATGGAGAACATCAATTTGCTGATTCGTGTCTGGTTGCATCTACTATAACTACATTTTAAAAGAATCTCTTATTGTACAATCATAGTGTTGTTGATATTAATTCATTTAGGGCTTTTGATAACATTCATTTAGCCCCGTGTACTTGGAAGTGTGTAGGATTTGTATGATAACCTGTGTTATTGTAGTATCTGTTGTAGTGTGTACTGCTCGGGTCTAAGCTGCGTGAACCTAAGAGGAATGTGCATCGCAGACTATGAGAAGTGGTGCTGACGAGTGATGAGGTTCCTCAGTCCGTGCATAGTACAGAACCGAATACATTGGTCGGTGACTCACTCATTCATTCGTAACACCACAGTGGTTTTAGCAACGGCCCTATGTAAGCATTATTGGAATAGAAAGGAATACCAGATATAACGGCGGGCTGTTGACAGACCCTTCTCTTCTCGCCTGACCCTTCCTTGCTCTTTCCCCTCACCCCGCAAGTGCACAGAGCTTGGACCCGAGCAGTATAGCCTACTTTTTGTAATTCAAGTGACGTCTGGAAAGGAGGCAGCCATAGTCTTAAGTTAGGATCAATCCCAGCACTAGCCTGGAGTGGAAGTGGGGAAACTACGGAAAACCATTTCTTGGATGGCCGAGGTGAGAATCGAACCTACCTCTTCTCATTTCTGGCTCACGAAGCTGATTGTGAGTCGTTCCAACCCTCAGACCAGAATTAAATTACTTGGAAACTAGCCCAGGACCTCAGGAGTGGCAGCTACCACACCACAAGGTGGTATTATAGTAGCACTGAATGAAAGTAGAACGAGTGATAACATTCTCTATAAGGGACAGATGACCTTGTAGTTCCGCCCCTTGAAACAACAATAACTCACTACCTATAGGTGTATTTTCCAGAAGATAGCGGGTTCAAACCCGGCCGAAGCCGTCGGATTTTTTAAGAGCGTTAAAAATCCCTCAGTATGCCTTCCTTCGGAGAGGAAGTAAAGCCGGCGGTCCCATGTCATACATTTATGGCATGTTAAAGAACCTTGCACTAATTGCACCTGTGTGAAGCTAAATTGGATAGGTTAAGAATGTAAACAACGCTCTTAGGTTTCTACGTTCGTTGCCAAGAGCCGACTGTGGTGGCGTCTAGTAGCTCAGTTCTAAACTTGGCTTAGTAGTCGTTGACGGTGGCGCTTGGCGGCAAAAGTAGGAACTATTTGAAAAATCCTAAGTTGCAGTCCTTAAATTAAAAAACAGAATACACACACTAAGACAGTCATCACAACACCGGTTATCAGACAGTTTCTACACACACCCAAAGTACACGGGGCTACATGACCGCGTTGTCGCAGCCCCTAAACTTAAGAACCAACCAACTATTTTCCAGAGTTGGAATCTGACAGTTCAGCACCACTGGGCAAAAACAGTTGACGACTAGATCGCACGCATAGCTTGTTGCCATGGAAACTATACAACGCTGCCAATTTGAGTGATGCTATTTGACCACTTGCTTGTCGCCGATCAGTCGCTTGTTTGGTTGCCTCCAGTGCACACTCACCTTGCTGCGTTTCATAATCTGTTGTTTTTATGAGTTATAATTGTTTGATTTAATTGGTTAATTACTTTTTTGTGTAGGATTTATAACTTACTTATTTATACTTATAATTCATTAGTGATAAATTTCATACTGTTACTTACCATGCCAATAAGAGTTTGTTATCTAGGCCTCCTATACGGTTACCTAGGCAACAAATATTCATCATCTAGGCCAGGGGTTCTCAACCTGTGGTACGCTTACCCCTTAGGGGTATGCGAAACATTTCAGGGGTTACGCGGCAGGCCATCCTTCTACTCGATCCACATGCGCAGTGTGCTTCGTGCCGTGACTACTGTGTGAGTTATTTACGGCGCGTGTATTTGACTTCCACAAAGAATTGCATATTTTCTTTACCGAGCACAATTCTAATTAATCATCAGTACTCAATGACTTTGGTTGGCTTTTAAAATTGGCCTATTTAAGTGATATTTTTGAAAAACTGAACATTTGGAATACATGTATGCAAGATAGTGTTTCTGATATGTTCTATGTTGAAATGAAAACTAACGCAATGATTGCAAAAATCACCCTTTGGGAAAAGGAACTGAAAATCAACAACTATATTTTGTTTTAATAAAATATCTTTCCTTATAAAATTACAAAGGTTAAACCATACTAACTAAATACCTTTTACATTTTTAATAACCATTATTACTGCCTAAGAAAGGGGGTACGCAGGATGTTAATTTTTTTAAAGGGGTACGATGGTTGAAAAAGGTTGAGAACCCTTGATCTAGGCCTAAAAACATCATGTTTCTCAGTGAAGCGAACGAACTTCATCTGTATTATGCCTATTATTTGGAATCTTATTCGAAGAGAAAATTCTGTTTATTAAAACTGATTGAGACGAGAACCTTCATTTGACCCTCACAACTTGGTTAATACGGAGGCGTGCCTATCCCCACTTTGCGTGTCAAAATTCAGGATTGCTTATATGGCTATCACGCTACCTATTATTTAATTAATTATTGTTCCAGGCCAAAACCATTGGTCTAGAGAAAGATTTATTGATGTGTGACTATTCGCACTGTGTGTGACAAGAACATGGGTTGCATAGGCTGCACTATCTAAGTTAGTAATATTTGGTCGAGGCAAATACTTAAAAGTTGTTGCATCTAGATCGTCATTGGAGTTGCGATGGACTGTGGTGAAATCGTTAACATGATAGAGGGAGAGGGATTGGGATTTCTACGTTCAATATCTGCCATTGCTAAACTATTTGCTGGCTTATTCTCGTTGTAGTTGTTCGAATAGCTTCAAAATAAATATTTATATTCTGCACAAAGTCTTGACATGTTTATCATTTCGTGTAGTTTTCAGAAATGATTCCTTGTATAAAGTTTCAATCGAATTAATGCTCTCGTGTCCGGCAGGTTTCATCTGCATCGGAGTTGAAAAATGAAATTGTTCCAACGTTAATTGTATCTTGAGAATCACCTGTTGCTGGTTGTATTACTATGTATAACGTGGTTGTGACCATTAGGTTATCTAGTAACTTATCATGTTATGTGTACTACTTACAAATGCACATTTTGGTTGTAGCATATGGACATTGTACTGTGATCAGAACGTTGTGAAATTGAATACGAGTATCTCAAAACTAAAGCACACAAAAGTTTTCTAGTTATATCTTAATGCTACAACCAATATGTGCATTTGTAAGTGCACATATCATAAGTTCATAGATACTGGTCTCACAACCATGTTATACATTGTAATACCACCAGCAATAGGTGATCCAGATACAATTATCGTTGGAACAATTTCATTTTTCAACTCCGATGCAGATGAAACCTGCTGGACACGAGAGCGTAGCATTAATACGATTAAAACTTTTATACAAGGAATCGTTCATTAGGTAGGTAGCGCGGGCAGCATTAGCCATACATGCACCCCTCGCTTTTGTCACACACAGTAGAATTAGTCAATCATATGACCGACCTCATGACAGGTGTATTTTGTAGGCCTATCTTACATGTTGGCAACACAAACGTGACGTCAATGTATGCACCTAGGTAACAGTTGAGGGGACCTCATGCGCTTGAGGAACATGGCTGCCATCGTTCAATGGGCAAGAAACAAAAGCACAAATTTCCAGCACACTAGTGATAATGGACAGCAATTTCAATTGGTATTGTCCCCTAGATTATGAATATAAGGTATGAAAATCATGTGAGTTTCATAGAGGCAGGTTCTCATCTCATTCACTATTAATATAATTACTAGGTAGGACCGCGTTAGCGATATATGCTCCCCTAGTTTTTGTCACGCACAGTGGGAGAGTCACACAGGCAAAGAAAATTTGCAAATGAAGAGTTAAAAATATGGTAAGTGTTATACCGTTATATTTCCACACGATACTTCAATTTTTGTAGCAAGAGTATCGTTACTTCACTTTTAATATTGCCTGCAGGACGACCTATGTTATCGGTAAGGTTTACATTTCTGGACGGGTGTCTCTGTGTCCAGTAGCTGGCTTTAACAGTAGGTCTATTTGGGTGGTGGCTTCATCTTTTGACAGGAACTGTAGAATTTGTAACAATTTGAAAAGCCACACTGAAGGATGCATGCAGGTACACGTGGAAAGTAGCAACCACGTAAGCATAAAATGCTTGTCGATAATATATTCAATGGTACACTGGCATTCATAGGTCCATGGCTTTTGCCAACTTGTGCTAAATTTCAGCATTCCACAGAGCATACGTACAGCTATTGTGAATCACCAGCTAGTCATGTTTCTCCACTTTGTTATAAATCCAATTATAAACATGCAATTTTTTAAAATAAATATGGGCCTACTGTATATATACATATATTTTGTGCACTCCTTGTTAAGCTGTTTTGCCAAAAAAAAAAATGCAATGTTCAAAAGAGGAGGACATTAGGTTTTGAAATCAATAACATCAAGAGAAGCAAGGCATGCAACACTGTTTAAACCTAAGTTATTGCGGTAAAATGGTACAGGCTAGCTCAAATTATCTTGTTTTGCCATTTTCCATACCGTACTCAACAGCAGTGAGTTCCTGAGTTTTAGCCTCATGTAACATCCACATTATGTTGCAGATTGCCATCTGCAGTAGGAGTTATTGCACTTGAATTGATTGATGCAACCCAAACATAGACTTCTTACCTGGTCATTTGTCAGGAGAGTAATTGCCACATTCCTCTGTTATTTCGAGAACAGCAATTTATGATTTGTTCACAGAATTGGTAGGCCTACCTATGGGATAAATAAGAGTGAAAGATAATTGATATGTCAAGTAGAATATCACCTGTACACTGCTTCAAATATCAATTCAAAACTATATTTTTCACACGCAATACAGAAACACGTTTTAACTTAAATTCTTAAAATAAGCGTACTTACTTGTCGTAGCAGAAGAAGAACTGTACACTTCTCATTACCACGAAGAAGATTTGATGTAAGAAAGATGAGATAGAACACAACATTAGCTTATTTATATACGGCCAATATTATTACATACAACACATAATAAACAGAGCCGCCATGGCATGGCCAGTGCCGCCAACCCAGTAGAAATAATGTTTATTTAATTATAAGTGCCGTAATTATCGTCTGTGAGCAAGATAATTGCAAGGAAATGTCAATTAGGAATTATGTGTAAATTTATTGACTAAATATAGGGATATGTTTGCAATTTAATTACAACGTGTATCATGCATATGTTGGCAAGACGATATACAGCGCTCCATACGACTGGCACGCGCTACTACACCGATGGTGCCAAATGATCCCTATCTGGTTGACACCCCCTGTAGCCGGCCCTGGTGAGAAGAGACCTGCGCGCGCATACATTTCTCGCTGTGTCGACAGCTCCGCTGAAGCTGTGAAGACACGAGCAAGCCTCGCTGTACTCACCAAGATATATGCAACATGCGATATGTATAACGCACACCTATTACAGATACGGTTCATATAGTAATTATTGAACTCGCCTGATTAAGAAGAATATTGCGCTTGCGCAGCGAGCGTAGCATGCTCGGAGAAATCGCCCCTGGAAGGAATCAAGGTTCTCGGGCGAAGCGTTTTCAAGATAACGGTTGTACGAATCAGCCAAGCTTTAATATGCATGACTTATGGTACAATGAATCATTTACAGTGCTTCTCATTCCGTTACATTTAAATACGGACACACTGATAATAACGTTGAGTTTTTATGATCACGAATAGCTTGATATTATAAAACAATAAGATATACTAGTGGGCCCGTGCGAGCTTTCGCAACGTGAATGTAGGTTTATGGGGTAGTAGGGAAGAATGTGGGAGAACGAAGTTTTAAATATTGAAGAAACGTATTTATTGTTGTTAAACGGCATACGTACATGAGAAGAACAAAAATAATTATGTAGAACAGTGTTTGTACTTGTCACAGCACCTCTTTGTAGACAATATACGATGTTACAACGAATTCATCGGTTATTGTTTGCTCGGGAGTTTCTTCTACAGCAATTTTTACATTTGCAAAGGATTGAACCCCAGAGAAAATCTTGGCGAGACCACACCGGAGCCATGTGCTGAGAGACTCCTCAGCTAGCAGTACGCCACGCTCCGCAAGATGGCTGCCACCACCGCGCTGTCCTGCGCTCTAGCGGCAGGTTCACCAAGCAGTACGCCGCCACGCTGCCCTGCGCTCTAGCGGCAGGCTTGCCAGGTTACGGTGCTCTCATTGTAAATGTACATTTTAAAGGTATTTATTTATTTATTTATTTATTTGTGAGGCATTTAAAGAGGAAGTGAGCGCGTTTCGGGCACACATGGGGTTATGCGGAACCAGTAGGTACCCCCTATGTGTAGGTTGGTTTTAACAGGAACTTATTTTCGTTACAAAACCGGAATGGAAGCTTATCAGAATAATATAGGGAATATAATTATCAATACCGTAGTTATGACCTACAGGAGAGATAATTAGTGACAAGGAATGCATGACCTATGTGTAGCCTTCTGTACCGAAAGCTAAAGAATACAATTGGGTAATTAACACAACTCTTGTCAAGAGATGAGTATCATATGAGACCTCCGAATATCATTGGCCAAAAGATTAACTCAGGGCGATATTGCACAATTAAGGCGAAACTTAGTAGAAGACGAGTAATATATTGGATTCATCAGTTGCGTTACTGATAAAATTATCACAGTGATTATTGCACGTAATGACCTTCCAGAAATTGCTTTGTTTAAAATTAGATAACTCTCTATACTCTGGACTACAGTAACGAAAATTAGTGATATGAGTAAAGCCTGTGGTGTATCGAAAGCCTATAGCAAAATAACAGCGACTTTAATTTTCATGGTGGTTGTAGGGCGTAAAATTGGAACGTAATAGTGAATCATTCAGAAAGAAATTGCACAATTAGAACGAAACTTAGCATCAAAGAAGTACCATTTATCGGACCTTGCTGAAATTAGACTTAGGTAAAACACGCGACGCGTGGTGGCCATCATGGTAATATAGAATATGATAATGAATGAATTAACATATTTTTAAGGGACAACAAAAATTAGCTTTGTACGTGGCTACTTTGACTAAGTCAACAGAACAAAGGCTCCAGAAGTTCACGATAGCGCCTGGGCATATTCCTAAGACTTAAATATATTCTTCGCACGATATAATATCAAACGGAAAGTTAGTGAGGGAGGAGTACCGTACACATATTACGATATAACGGGCAGCTGCCATCTTGAATTTTTAAATATTCAAACAAATTACTATATATTTTAGACATAAAATATCTCAAATGATTATTATTTATTAATGTAGAACCGTATGTGGATTTTCATACCAAAGTTAAAAGAACACAACGCTATATATTTCAGATTGTGGCTGAGAATTAAAAATCAATAACATATGATATAATTAGGCAATTACCACGAAACTTTGTAACAGATAGGATATCGCGCTTTTATTAGTCGTACGACTATCACACTGCATAGAGCACGCAGTAGAATACTTAAGACATTCATATCAATAATCCACAATTCATCACAATTACAGTCACGAAAAGCTGAGAATGTGTAGGCTCACATAAAAGGCTTTCTCTGCAAAAGTCGAAAGATGAAAGGTTTCATACATTGAAGATGGTGGAGTGGCATATATCATATGTTCGTACCAATTCCTCTGGAGGCAAATGCTGAATTATAACGAAACTTACTCAACGAAGGCTTTTATATAGCGTACAACTCTTAACGAACATTCCATTACAATGAGGAGGAAGAGTTACAACTGTGCCAATACATATAGGAGAAAGTAGGCTACATGTTCATGAATGAACTTTTTGTTTTTATTTGGGATGATAATATTTTGATATTCTTTCACTTCTGGTAGTTCAAGCAGCAACGCCTAGATGGTGCTCACTAAAGTGTGCGAATTTTCCTTCGGGAAATCATTGTAATATCAGTTCATTTCTGTTAGTACAGACAGAATTGGCTGGATGTTATGTAATGGATGTTATAAAGGCGGGACAACGAGGTAATCTTTGCCATCGTGCTTACTGTTTTTGAGCATTTTCTGTTCTTGATATTCATTTCTTTATGGCATTTTAGAAAACACAGCATAGATGGTCATTTGCCGCATCATGCCTGATTTTTTCTGAGTACGGTATTAGGATATTAATTTTTGTGATATTTTTTCATTTTCATTAGAGTCTGCTCTGTCTTTTATCGTCTAGTATGGTCCCTATCATCAGTTAGCATTGCGACCTCCTCTGCCCATACACCTTTCATATTCAAATCGTTGAACACAGACTGCAATTGGGCAAGATGACGAAAAAACATAGCAAAGAACACAAAAGTGGTATCGCAACACCGCTTGTGCTCAAGAGAGATGTGTGCTATCGTTGACTTTTAACATGGATATGTTTTGTGCCGGGAGTCTATCTCGAATTAGCGTGTAAAAAATTCCTATACCTTTTTTCATCAAGAAGCAAATTACCATGACAACAAATAGCAAGTTACCATGGCAACATGCGAGATACTTGAAGAAGTGACATTCAATAGGTGTTTAGTCACATCAGCGTAAATTATCACGAAAGCCAACAACTTTAATGCCTGTACCAACTATGTATACCGAAATGTAAAGAATCAAATTTACTAGATTCTACGTATTTGTCCAAAGAGCGATAAAAGATATATCATTTATTTTGTGGCTCATTGTGTCTTTGACGTAAGTTTTTGGATCGGTCACAATGGACGACCTCTTTTTTGAATGAAGTCAATTAGGACATATTCTTCTTTGATTGGCTCACTGAAATGTTCATCTCTTTACAAACACAATTCATTATTTTACAGTTTAACACCAAATTGATGATTAATATTTTGTGGTCAGAAAACTTTAGTGTGAAAGAAATGAGCTATAACACGATGATCAGTAAAGAACATATAGCCTACTTTCTGTATGGGTAGAGTTATAACTCCCTGTCCTTATCAAGGGGTTTATTTGAATATATTTGTGACTAGCTGTACCCGGCATGCGTTGCAATGCCAATCAAAGGAAGTGTTGGTGATGTGACTTTGTTTGTTGAACTGCTTTTGGATTCCCAATATTTTTTATTCTTACGTAAAACACCTCTAAACTATTATAAAATTGATTTAATATCTCAGAAACATACATGGGAGCGTGCACAACAACTCACCAATGTTTCATCGCAATCCGATGAATGACATATGAACGCATATGGAATTTTGTTTGAACGATTCGTGCGCTGTCACTCATTTTTTGAATCTACTTGTGCGCTACCTACTGTGAAATGGTTTTACTAAGTTAGAAACCTTCACGTAAGTGTACACAACAACTCATCAAAGTTTCATCGTAATCAGATGACTGGCATATGAACGCATATGGAATTTTGTTTAAACGATTCGTACGCTGTCACCCATTTGTTGAGCCTACTCGTGCGCTACCTATTGTAAAATGGATTTACTAACTCAAAACCTTCCCTGGATTGTACACAACATCTCACCCGAAGTTTCATCGCTATCGGACGAATGGTATATGAACGCATACGGGACTTTGTTGAAACGCTTCGCGCGTCGTCGTTAATTTGTTGAATCTACTCATTTCGCTACCTATTGCAAAGTGGATCTACTAAGCCAGGAACCTTCCCTGGATTGTACACAACATCTCACCCAAGTTTCATCGCAGAGGGTTGAATGGTATATGTACGCATGTGGAATTTTTTTGAAACGAATCGCACGCCGTTTTGTTGAAGCTACTCACGCGCTATCTATTGCAAATTAAATTTACTATGTCTATAACTTTTCCGGGAGGGTGCACAACAACCCTCCAAAATTTGGTCGCAATAGGAAAAATTGTAGGCTATATGAACGCATCGCCAACACACATTTGTTTAAACTACTCGCGCGTTATCTATTGTAAATTGTACTAACTATGCCTATAACCATCCCGGAAGTGTTCACAACAACTCACCAAAATTTGATCGCAAACGGATGAATGGTTTATGAACGCACAAAAGACGAACAAACGAACATTCTTTTTTATATATAAGATTATCATTAAGAGTTAAAACACTCCGTTTACTAAGTTTCGTTGTTTTCCTCTTTTTCACCCAGAGGAATTGATTGGATGATTTAAAAAGTACGCCCATCGTTTATTTTGCGCATTCTGCAGAGAGAGCCTTCTTTGTGGGACTACATATTTGCTGCGTTTCGTCATTGTGACTGTAATATATAATGTATTGTTGTTATTAATGTCTGATATGTTCAAGATGGCGACTGCGCGCTACATGCAGAGTGAAAGACTTCTGACAAATGCAAGAGAGGAATATAATATATTTCAACCTTCTTAAAATATATCGCGTTAATTGTGCAATTGTATCCTGAGTTATTGATTTTGAAGTTTCAATAGTATACTCAGCCACAATCTGGGCTATGCTGGGGATGATCTTTAGTCTTTGGCATACAAATATATAACAAGATGTTCAGTAAAGAACATAGAGCCTACTTTCTCCTAAATGCATGGGTATAGTCATTGTCCTTTTCAAGGAGTACTGAATGTTGGTTGTAGTAGCTTGTTGAATGACAACGCGTTATATTATATTGATTGATTGAACCCTCACCTTAAATATGGACTAGCGAGCAAACAATAGCCTCCATTTTGACCCAACGGGACGGCACGGTCCAGCACGATATGGCAGGGTCAGCGTGAACTGTTTGTCACTGCTATGGCATAAAAATTCGATTGTAAGATGTTAATATCCTAGGGGTACCTCCTTGAGGACAGTTTAAACCACCCTATGTACGATGAACGTATTTGGTGAGGTCGGGCCTTGTTGAATCGTAAGTAACGGTTAGGCTAGAATGCTTGCATGATTCATACTTCCGCCATTTTTAAACAATTTGGCTGATGACCTTGCAGTTTATGCAAAAGGCACTTCCCGCACTAAGCCGCACTTTTGTGAAAGTTGGTAGTGATCGGATAATTAGTTTAGCCGTAATTTGATTTAAGGTTTGAAAATTTGGGTGGCCGCCATTTCGTGTGCGTCATGACGGTGGTGATATAAAACATGAGACCGAGGTGTCCTTTGCTAGTGCTACCTCTGTACCAAATTTCGTTCAAGGCGGTTTCGTCGTATTTGATTTGATAGGGGTCAGATGAACACACTCACACACGCGATTTGCACACATACACGGTCGCCATCTTCAAACTATTACGTTGATGACCTTGTAATTTGGTCGCATGACGCTTTCCACATAAAGGTATGTTGTTGCAACATTTGATAGAAAAACAATGATTAGGTTAGTCGTAATTTTATTTAAGCTTTGTTCATTTGGTTGGCCGACATTACGTTTCCGTCAAGATGGCGGCGATAGAAAACATGACACTCAGGTGTCTTTTGCGAGTGCTACCTCTGTACCAAACTTCGTTCAATTTTGTTTCGTCGAGTTTGAATTGATAGGGGGGGGGGGGAGGGGGAGATATTCACAATCACACACTCACACACACAGACTGACAAATTTAGGCCGGTGTAGATCTCATAAGTCTACCTTAATTCTTTATAAAAATCGAAAGTAGGCTAAAAGTAACCCCTGGCACTACAGCCCATGAAGGGCCTGGGCCTTCCAAGCGATCGCTGCCAAGCCAATTGGCCTGCAGATATTGGGGTGACGCGTCGTTAGCGCATCGGGTCCCCTCGGCAATTAATCTTCGTTTTCGTTACGGGGGTGCTGCCTCACTGACAGACAGCTACTCAATTGTCCTCACGAGGTTGTGTGCACCCCGTTCCTGCCCTCACGTCAGTTTCGAAGAGCCCTGACGGAGCCGGGAATCGAACTCGGATCCTCCGGGAGGGAGGCAGGCGTGCTACCCCAACACCACGGGACCGGCTTTGTTACACAAAACCCACATTCATTTACGATATATATTGTATCTTTAAAATATAGTGTTATTTGTATGAGCGTATTGTAATATCAAGATGGCAACTGTGCCCTACATTCAGCTATATACTCGTAATTGTAGCGACGTTCTTTGTAAGGTTCTCCTCTTCACTAATTTTGCATTAATTGTGCTTTACATCGCGAGCCCAGCCACCATCGTGAACGTGTGGGGTCGATGTTCTTTTGACTTGGTCAAAGGAAGCTACTTACCGTAAAAGGTTCTATATTACTGCTAAATTTCGTTGTTGCATCGTAGAAATACATTGCAATATTCATTATCATGTTCTTTATATTCAAGATGGCCAACAAGCGTTGTGTTCAGTGCGTTCTGGCCTATTTCAGTAACGTCCTGTGTGTGATACTTCTGTCTTACTAAGATTCATATTAGTTTCGCAATTACAGACTGAAAGATTCACAATTACGTTTAAATTCTATGCCCAGCACCATTTTGAGATTTTTGTTTACCATTTTATTATTAAGTTTCAATACTATAGCTATAGAATGCCGACATTTTGTAATTTGTCAATTTTGATGTTCTAATAGTTTGTGAAGCCACCATCTTGACTGAATGGGTGGTCTGTTGCTTAGCATTGGCCATACGAGGCGACATAATACGGTCCTTACTTGTCACTAACATTTGTTAGGGTAACTCATATGTTTTGAGAGTTATTTGTTTATATATTTTATAGGTTCAAGATAGCGGCTGCGCACAATTTGCTCTCATACTCGTCACGTTCGTAACAGAAAGTCCTCATATAAAACTGATTGCCAAATACTGTGAACATTGAATCATTGGACCATACAGTACGTTATGGATAATGCTTCATAAGCATGCCAGCCAACATGAATTTTTTGATGACCTTGTAGTTTGTGCACAAAGATCAGTTTTGCTAAAATTTATTAAAGATCTGTTATATAGTTTAGTCGTAATTTTATTTTAGCTATGCCTATTTTGGGCGGCTGAAATTTTGTTTTCCTTGGGTTTGCGCGATATATAACATGACACTGAGATGTCCTTTGCTAGCGCTACCTCTGAGCCAAATTGGGTTCAATTCAAACTCTTCGTGTTTAAATGATACACACACACATTCATGCACGCTCACAGACACACGGACATTTTGGCCCGTGTAGAGCTCATATCTTTATTTTCATTGTTTACTAAACACGAAAGTAGGCTGTTGTAGGCAAAGTCTATCTTGCCAATTGTCTTCAACATGGAGTCCTGTATCATTCTCCAACAAGTTGTTCTCTTCCACAGCATTGTTTATTTCTCCATCCTCATTGGCATGGTTTGTGACGATATATAAATACCATTTGAGGGAGTCGTTATTCATCCAATCCTCACCGTAGACATGTTACAGAGGCTTGTCAAAATCTTTCTTGTTTGCCAGATATAGGTTGTGAACAGTAGGTAACTGTTCTAGTTCAACTGAGGCAGACCAACCTTAGTTTTGAGCGCTACACCAATCGAAGGACAGTCTAATACTTACAACGTTTTCAGTTAGTTGCAGTCCTACAAGATGCTGTAACAGATCAGACGAAACTTCAATAAAGCCATTTCCGGCATGATCTTCTCTCCATATGCTTGGATTAATCCCATATATTTCAACAATACATAAACAATATAACCTCACTTGGAATAGCATGCCTCTTGTTTGGAAGATTCTGGAAGAAGCTGAATTTGCTGCACATCGAAGCACATTGTTGCAGAATCATGTCCTGTGTTTACATTAAATTATGAAACGTTGATGCACGAAGGCTGTGCAGTCGTTTACTGGCCATGTATTTAGTCTTTTTTTTACTGAATCAGTTGTTTCATTTTATCGCAGCAACTACAAACATCTAAAGATGGGGAGCAAAATCCAATATTGAAGTACTAAAAGAAATGTCAAAATATACACACTTTGCTGACAATTTCAATACCTTTGTTTTGTTTGAATTAGCATCGAGGTTAACAAACTTTGAAGAATGTGGTTTCTTGCCACGGAAATTCTTGATAAAAACCAAGACAAGCTGTTTCTTTTATGTTGAATTTCGATATTTTTCGATTTTCTCCCCTATTTTTCCGGTGATACAGTGACTTTCGCTGTTAGGAACAACAATGTTACGCAATCTTTTAGATTTAGCTAGCAAGCCATCTATAACGATTCTTCTGCAAACCCTAAGGATTTTGCTGTTTTTCTTAACCAACGTGTACTCAAGCAAACAATAATTTGGCCGTTGCTTTATAACTGAAGGCCTAGACCTCTTCTTGAAAGGCTTTTAAGAAACAAGGCTGATGCCACTTTATTAAGAACAGGTATTAATTGTATTTTTACATAAAACAGTAACAGGATATGAAATATTAACAAGAAAACCTCCTTGCACCATGTGAACTGGGGTTGAATGAGTTGTAGCATTTGGGCCAATGATAACCAATTTCTCTTCATGTTTTCAGGGATTAACTATCCTTTATATCGAGATATCGTTCTCTGCACCCACAGTGCCATCTAACTCACTCGTCGTATTCATAGAAGCAAAAGAAATTACCAATGGACACATTGAACTCGCAAGCACTCAATTCAAAATGCTTATTAAACAGCAACAAACCCAAAACATCATGGGTAACGGTAACCTTGGATATAATTATGAGATACCCTGTGATTGGCTGGTTGCGACTAAAGCTTTTCTGATTGAACACACGAGGTAGACAAAATTCTTTATCTTTGGTCCCTATATTTTAACCAATAAATAAGGGACAATTCTTTTGGTCGGTTTGAAATTCAGATGCGTAAGGTAGTTCAGGCTGCACTACCGGGAGGAGATGGTTATACGCTTTAACTTCTGGTATGTTTTGACTCAAATTAAGACGCCTCTTAGTACAGGCATATAATTTATTGTATGATGTTTCTGACCCAATATTGGGGTCATCGTCAGATTAAATGTACTATAATGTAAAGCTTAAAATTAGATGCTCAGAACAAAAAATCAAGAAATAAAACCTGCACTTCATTTCACTAAAAATACTTATAATAAAAATAGTTTTCCTCGAAATGCAACATCGGACAATTTTTAAAAGTAATTAGACCCTAGGCTCTCTACGCTTCAGGAACTCTCACTCCCCAACACAAAACAGTTAACGGACATTTGGACGTCTAAAACGTAAAATAATGTGAAATACATTACGGCTGAGAATCAATGATTGAGTCCATCTTCCATAACCAAATGGATAAATATATACATGTATCTCCAAACACATGTACCACATTATGTCTGCACAGAATCTAATTCATGGGGCACTTGGACTAACTTATAAAATTCACACATACCTCTAGAACAATACAACTGGATCAAATTGGTACACACATAATGTAAAAGAACTGAAATAATTAGGATCGCCAAATTTGCATGACCGAACAAAAACAAGAAATTTGCACTCACACGGACTTCTGAGTACGAGGAGATATCGTCTAGCCACCATGTATGGTCCATGCAACGGAAACAAACTCATTCGTTGAGTATAATGGAATAATGGGCTAAAAGATAGGCTAACTAATGTAGATTCCGCGTGGTCCTAAGAGACACTTTCACGATGCAGAAGAAGAAAGGCTTAGAAATTTTTTGCCTATTTTCAATTTTGAAAAAATAGGCTTATGAGATCACCTTTTGTCCGTGTGTGTGTGCGTGTGTGTGTGTGTGATTCGTGTGTGTGTCCCCCCCTAATAAAATCTAAATGGCTGGAGCGATTTCAATGAAACTCGAAAAGTTCATAGCACTATTCCCGGCGACCTCGACCGTGCCCTTCAAATTTTGTTACGACTCACCAATCCAACATGGCGGCTGTGCGAAATATTTCACCAGCATTCAATATCTCCGAAACTATTACCGATATTACCCTGACATTTTCTATGGTGATAGAGGGAACTAATATAAGTTCACTTATGTGACTTTTGAAAACCTGGTAACAACAAAACCAACATGGCGGCCAAGCGAATTTGCGACTTTTAAATAGACGTTTCTCACGATTTGACCAACCAAACGCAATGAAACTTGGTACAGTATATGTTTATATACATTGTAATGCACCGACATCTAACTTCCTTCAATTGTATACGAAACAACAAGATGGCGGATGTACGAAATATTTCACCGGCATTCTATATCTCTGAAAATATCAGCGGCATCTCTCTGAAATTTTGTACGGAGATAAAGGGCACTACTGGAAGTCCATCTATAAGACTTTCAAAAACCGGTTAACTACAAAACGAACATGGCGGCCAAGCGAATTTGAAAATTTTAAATAGACCTTTCTCCCGATTTAATGTTCCAAGCGCACTGAAACCTGGCACAGGAAATATTTATACACATTGTAATCCACTGGTATCTAATTTAGTTCAATTGTTTACATAACCTCAAGATGGCGGCAGTGCGAATTTTAAAATTAAGATTTTATTTATTGTGATGTAGTCATGCGATCGAAGTGAAAGTTTGAATAATGAACCTACGCAATAATTTTCCTTTAATGGTACATGACTCTATGGCCTATACATTTAACAATCCAACATGGCGACCATCCGAAATATTTAGACGATACTGAATATCTACGAATCTATTTTAGCAATCAAACTGCATTTTTTAATGTTCATAGGGGCTATGAACTTAAGTTCACCTATAGGACTTTAAATAACCTGGTGATCACAAATCCAACATGGCGGTGACGCGAATTATAAATATTCACATGGTGTTTCTCGCAATTTAACCATCCGCGTGCAGTGAAACTTGGTACAGTAAATCCTTATACGAATGTTAATCCACAGGCATCTAATTTATTTCAATTGTTTCCATAACCTCAAGATGGCAGCTGTGAAAATTTTTAAACTCTCCTTGTTTTTTAATGTGTCCTAACTATGCGATTGAAGTTTGAATACTACACGTCCACAATAATCTGCATGTAACAGTACATAACTCTAAGACCTACATATATAAAATCCAACATGGCGACCATCCGAAATATTTAGTCGGTTCTCAATATCTACGAATCTATTACAGCAATCAAACTGAAATTGTGTATGGTGATAGTGGCAATTAACAAGTAGGATATATGAAAATAGGCTGTATAGTTCTACACGGAACTACTTGTTAATCATTAGTTCACATGATATCCTATAGAAATGAAATAGGAAACTCTACCAGATTAATTAATAATATTCAACAAATTGTGAATATTACAAAAATAAAGGTAAACGGAAATTCATAAATTTAGGATGATATAGTTGATATGAACTCTGGGTACTGACACTTTCGGAGCGTCACTAAGCAAATATTCAGATGGTTCTTAAGGTTGGTTGGTTATCAGTTTAATGGCTGCGGTCATGATCTCTATAATTCTACTGGATGTCTCGCTCCCACGGCTGGAGTGAGGCCTCTGGCTTTGCGGTTACATTTACCTGGCGGAAGGGGCAAACATCGCTCAAGCTGCTTGGCGCGCTCGTTGAAAGGATGCTTACTTATGCTTATTAACTCCCTAATTCTGATGGGAAATTGTTATCACGAGCTGTTATAAATCAAAAGGAGATATTAGGTGCAAGCTGTCATTCTACAACACCTCCTTGTTCCAAAATACACGGCAATGGCTACAATCTACAGGAGAAGAGAAGGGATACATAGGCCTAACACAATCTAAATTTTCACCACGCGCTTTCATAGAAAAAGTAGGCTATTAGAGTAGAGGTTATTATATTAGATTTCAGCATAATTTGAAAAATTCACTTGTTGGGTCACTTTTGCTGATTGGAACAACAATGTTGCGCATTATTGTAGGTTTTATTAGAGTAGGGGAGTGAGGCCGGATTAAACCCCCACCACCACTCCCTCTGACGTTAGATTGTCAGCCATGTAATATTTGATATCTCGCGAACCCATGGTCGTATTTTGACAAATGATGTGTCGTAGGAAAGGTGGTAACGCCCCCTTTCCTATATACGACTTATTTCAACCCTAAAATAAAACCTACCCCTACCAGGGGGTAAAAGAGTAATTTTTTAGGCAAAAGTTGCTTTCCATGTGCAACATGCATGAGGTTCGATACCAGTATGAAATTAAACTTGTTCCACATGAAAATCATGTATAGTCCTGGATACCTTTATTATTTAACTTTTTTGTTTTAGATTTTACGCATGCACAATTGTTTTTTTGTAAGAGGGTGGACTTTTTGAATAATGATTTATTGATAAGTTATTTTTAAAAAATTAACCAAAAGATCCAAAACTAATAGGTCATCGGCTTTTTAATATCTCATGAACCAATAAGGCTAGGGACTTGTATGAGGGGTTGTTGGTGTACCCGCCTACCTGCCCTCGATATTCATCGAAGGACAAGCAGCGAACAGAGACAGGTTTTCAAGGCGTTCTGTCACTGGTACCTATCGAACACCCTGAAGATCAGTCATTCAGAATTTACCTGTGGAATGGAAAGGAACCCTACGAAGAGGCCGAGGCCTTGCAAGAAGGAAAGCAAGCCTTCATTGGTAAAAATATAAATGTATTCATAAATAAATCACAAAACAAATAAACAAGAATAAACCAAACAAACAAATATTAATCCCAAAAAATCCTAACCCCAGAAATAAAGAACACAAAAACCAGGAGAAAGAAAATGAAACCCGTCCCAAATTAGCACGAATAACCCCAAAAATAAAAGGAACAGAATACTCAAATTAAGACCTAACATTTCGGAGGTACTCGTCTCGGAAATTAACGCCAAGAGCACGTGGTATGGGTTTTGTGGCCACATAAATTACAATATACAAAACACTAAATAAATAAAAACGTAAAGCCTGACCAGGGCTAACCATGAAGGGGCTTTACAAAACGATAACAAGAATTCCTAATAAACCTATCTCATCAGGGCAAACACAATAAAAGGATAGGAGGACGATACGCGTTCATTACACAAGAAGCCACAGACACCAATCCTATGATCCCCGCATCATTCCCAATTCGAGGACCCACGAAAGAGCGAAAAGTTCAACCGAAATTAATAATAATACAGAAAACCCCTCCCCCCAAAAAAGATCGAATCAAACACCAGAAAAAATTAACCCGTAATGTTGAGGCCAAAATAAATGTTAACGACCATGAGGTCTTAACGGAAATCGTGCTTGTACCAAAATGGTGGCATACCCCACAATAATGGGAGTTCAAATAATGGAAATTACATCTTGCAAATACTAAAGAGAAACCCGCCAAAATAGAGCACTCCTAATACCATTTTAAATGATGATCGTGCTTCCTACAGTCCGTAAGCACAGGCTAGGCTCACCACTTGCTAGGTGCTCAAAATCTAAGGTATAGAAAGAGAATCTACAGTCCGAAACAAACAATTAATCAAACAAAAATCCGGCACTGACATTTATATTAATTTCCTTCAAATGAGAGTCCAAACATCTGCCGAACGGATCAACGACGAAACACTTTGAAGTTCCATGATATAATTTACCTTTAATTTAATGGACTCCCAAAGACCAAATATGGCCTTGGGAGCCCCGAAGCACGTGTGTAGTGAATACAAGCCACAAAAGTAGTGAGTGAAGCGTGCTAGCTTCTTCTGTACGCCGACAGAGGTCATGGAAATTCAATTTAAACTGCGGCACAGGGTAGCCAACCCCTAACAGGGAAATACACTAGGCTTGGCAAGTTAGTTAGTACAGAGATGTGAAACCGCAAGGTTGGTCTATTGATTTTCCACACAGAAACTAATGTTGATCCCGCCAATTTGAATCGTCAGTTATTGTAGAAGACTGTTCCAAAGTTTAAACAATGGTCGACAATGCGCCAGGCAGGCAGCGCCTGTCAGGGCTGTCCAAGATCTCAGAAGATGGGAAGGCTAGGATTGGCCTCCCCAAGGAAATGAAGTAGGGAAACGGTTTCCAACCGTTACAGTTGGACATGGGGTGACGCCCTGTTTTTGAATGTATTATTCATTTTTGTCAAAAGGGCCTGCTCTACCTACGCCTTTTGCTTTTTTTTTTTTTTGCTTCCTTACAGTTTAGTGTACGATATGCAGCATTAACTGTATATCAAACCCAGTCCACCTTGGTATTTGTATTCCAAGTAATAAATTGAAAAGAGACAAGTGTAATCGGTTTTAAACATTATCTCTGCATATTTATATGTTTATGACATGCATATTAACCTGAAATCAAACCTTAGTCTACCTTAGTGAAAGGTTAACAGCTTAACCACTGCGCCACCATACCCTTTTTTTTTAGTTTGATTCGTTCTAGGCCTTGGAGCTGGAAATCAAGTTAAGATCTCCAGTGCAAGAGGCACATGTGCTCGCCACTGCAGCACAAAATGATTAGCTGGTAACATTAGACAACCGAATATGATTGTATTTCTGTTATCCAAGCATTTCTGTCATTTGCCTACCGTGTGAGCACTGCCAGCAAGACAGTTTAGTTTAGAACAAGGGTGTGTGTGTGTATAGATTATTAGCCTCAAGTATTTAAAGCTTGTTGTATGTAGCGACCATCTTGTCCCAGTAACCACTGAGCAAGTTTTAACAGTCAACCCATAAAAAGAGCATAGGATAGTTGTGTGTGGTTCATGTACTTGGGTGTGTGCATTAGCACCATACATTAACCTTACCTTACCCTCTATAGGTAGAGAGTTATCCCTTTCCTTTTTGACATTACCAACGACCACATCCACCCACAAGTTTTGCACTTAAACCCTTGGCTTATTTTCGATTAGGTTTAGTTCAGTTTAGTTGGATTTGATTCAGCTTGGTTCAGTTTAGTTCGATGTAGTCACCATTTTAAGTTTTAGCTATCCTCTTTAATCAATCAATTAAAGATAATCTACTCTTAATTCTTGAATCTATAAATCAGATTTTTTATACACCGTTTGTCATTTATTAACCCATGCCTGCAACCTATAATCTCGCTCTACTGCAGTTTGATCTTAAAACAAGTTCCAATGGTGAAAGACTTGTCAGTCACCATTCATGTAGCCTACAATAATTATTTCTCTACCTAGCTATGATTCACCACTCACGGTAAACATCTCACATGTCCGTATCCGATTATTAGTTTATAAAATCTCTGGTCGATGACCTTCATGTATTGGGTATTTTGGGTAAATTCATTGGCCATGGGAAATGGTTGACCATTCTAAGTCCTATGACACCTCACATGTCGATATCCGATTATTAGTTTATAAAATCTCAGGTCAATGACCTTGCTGTTTTGGATTTTTGGGGTAAATTCATTGGTCATGGGAAAGGGTTAGCCATTCTAAGTCCTATGACACCTCACTTGACCCTCTCTGATAATTAGTTTATAAAATCTTAGGTCGATGACCTTGCTGTTTTAGGTCTTTTGGGTAAATTGTTCGGCCATGGGAAAGGATTGGCCATCCTGAGTCATATGACACCAAACTTGACCGTCTCTGATTATTAGTTAGCGAGATATTAACACAAGTGTAGTTAGGCCCTTTTGACAAAAATGAATAATACATTCAAGAACAGGGCGTCACTCCAAGTCCAAGGATCCTTCATACAATTCCCTAGCCTTATTGGTTCATGAGATATTAAAAAGTCGATGACCTATTAGTTTAGGATCTTTTGGTAATTTTTTAAAAATAACTTATCTATAAATCATTATTCAAAAAGCCCGCCCTCTTACAAAAACCCCAATTGCGCATGCGAAAAAACAAAAATGTTAAATCATAGCGGTAACCAGGACTATACATGTTTCTCATGCGGAACAAGTTTAATTTCATACTGGTATCGGACCTCATGCATGTTGCACATGGAAAGCGACGATTACGTGAAAATTAATATTTCACCCCCTAGTAGGGGTAGGTTTTATTTTAGGGTTGAAATAAGTAGGCCATTGGAAAGGGGGCGTTATCACGGGTCCTACGACACCTCATTTTTCAAAATCCGACCCCGGGTTCGCGAGATATCAAATAATACATGGCTGAGAATGTGACGCCAGAGGGAGGGGCGGGGGGAGTTTTTTTTTACCGGCCTCACTCCCCTACTTACTAGCATGCTATAGAGGGTCTCAACCTTAAAAGACAGTATGGAATTAAATGTAGTAGTTGCCTCTCACTCGCACTCCTATGTCCTGCAATTAGCATCCTCTTCCACCCCGGCGATGTTGCCATTTCCCAATAATTGAAAGTGATAAATCTAAGAAAATGTTTGCGTGGTCTTACAGAGAATTTTCCGCTCTTTATGATGATGTAAAAATAAAAGCTATACATAATTAACACATGGCCCAATTTTCACAATTACGATATTTTAGCGCGAATCTATATTTTTGCAGATATAAAACTTATCACGCCATAGATACTGAACTAATGATCGCAACAGATCAAGAATTTATTTTTAGATTGCCTGATGTTGGTAGAAGATACTCTATTTCTCAGGGCAGTAATTATTTTCATAGTAAGAAAGTTAAGATTTTTTTTTCTTAAATGTTACTTGAAAAATCTGAGATGGTATCACAGGAAAGTTACGTAGCGACAAACTTTTTGCTATTGACTTAACGTCGGTGACTAAGCGAGAAGAAATGTTCACTAATATGTGAAAAAGTTTTTAAAACAAACCCGAGCTCGATATCAGATAGCATTCATAAGTTATCGCACTTATTCCTCCCGCCCAGCGCTGACGCTGCGTAAGTTTGTTTACTCAGGCGCCAGTATCTGCCCGACTGATGGTGTGAAGTTAAACTGTGAAATGAAGTGGTCCTTGAGTTCTTTATAAATTGTCCGCCTCGTTGCGTACCGTAGTGGCTAGCATTCCAGGCTGTCACCGTGGAGGCCCAGGTTTGAATCCCAGCTCCGCCAAGAAATTTAATTCTGGTCTGAGGGCTGGAACGGGGTGTACTCAACTTCATGAGACAAAACTGAGAAGAGGCGGGTTCGATTCCTACCTCAGCCATCCTCTAAGTGGTTTCCGTGGTTTGCCTTTGTTCATCCCGGGAATAACATATTATAATATTATCATATTCATGAATAATTGAAAAATTATTGAGGTTCGGCGTATCATATCTAAATATTGTAGCGTTGTTCGCTGCAAGGTATGAGCTACAGTTATATTCAACAAACAAATATTTTGAAAATTTCCCGAGTTTTGCTTAAAAGCATGCCTGTATACGAGTTATATTACATCATGTGCCCCCCCTTGCAGAACTTAGTATATGCAGTAGATCTGGCATCAGCGCGCCCCATTTAATGCGTACTGTCTTTTAAGGTACAGACGCACTATACATATAGATTTATGTACAAACCCTAAGGATTTATCGTTTTCCTAAATCAACGTCTACTTAAGCTACGAAGAGCTGCCTGTTACCAGAAGGCATGGACCTCTTCCTATTGCCAAGCTATAATGAAACAAGGCTTGTGGCTCTTTATTAGTAATATACATTGATTGTTTTCTTACATAGAAGTAGTTATTGGAAGTGAAATATTTGCCAGAAATCCTCCTTGAACCATGTGAGCAGGAATTGAATGAGTTATACACATTGGGTTAATGATAACCGCTCTCTCTTCTTCTCTTCTCGAGCCATCATTCCCTGCACCCAGAGTCACTAAAGTGTCATCGAACACACTCATGTTAAATAAAAGCAAATGAAATTAAGCTTACACACTTTGAACTCACAATCACTCGATTGAAACTGCTTTTTAAACAGCTACAAACACAAAGCATCATGGGTAACGGTGACCATGTATACTACGATTAGATATCCTGTGATCAACTGGTTGTGGCAACACACGAGGTGGACCAAACTCTTTCTCTTTGTTTCCCTATATTTTGACCAATAAATAAGGGGCAATTCTGCAAGCCTTTCTTATTTTCTATTCAATGGATATTATGACGTGAACTCATGATAAACAATTTCTAAGCGTTTATTTAAAAGCATTGTAATAATAGTGCATTTCCTCGCATTTAAGAAGACGACGACCCCAATGATTACACATTACAATACATTAACCCTATCCCGCCCTTAGCGCCCGTCTCATGACTTATCCTTCCGGCCCTTAGCGCCCGGTCGCATTATCTGCACACGTCTGCCATCTATGCGTCAGGTTTGTAGTTTTCTCAACTCTAAAGTGTTTATAAAGCATTTACGAATGTGCAGTACAATCCACAAGGCAGTGAAAACAAAACAATAGTGTAAATCTATCATGAACTTCCGTGCACACTGATCAGGTGTTTCGTTCGTAAACATGGCGGGATTGAGTAATGCAGATAATGAAACCGAGCTCAATATAGGTGAAGAAAGTGATGCAGAATGATTTAGTAGTGGTGAAAGTGAGTTTTTAGTCAGTGAAGAATGATGATAATTTCAATGATAATAGTGATGTAAGTGAAAACGGAGACCAATAAATCGGACCTGACGGCGATACCCCGGCATTTCAGGTAACACAAACATTTCGTTTTTTTTACTACGAATGAGTTTTCGGAGAAATTATTTCGTAGTTTCATTTGGTTGCGCTAATAAAAGGAATATTCCAATCGTTAGTATCGATTCTTTAAAAAAATAAGAGTAATAAGTTTATGCTTGTACCGGTATTGGTTTATATCGCGCCGGCCCTCATTTCTAGTATTTGACAATTATAAATAAAAATGAAAAGTACGTATCGTGATATGAATAGACAATGTTTGTTAGGCGGTCTCCTCACTTTGGGAAATGTTGTATAATATAGTGAAAGTATTCTCTACTATGCGAGAGTTATAGGTTATGTTTACATGTCGTCTGGCGATTTCTCCAGTATTACCAAGATACGGGTTTGAACCAACAACCTTAGGACTCCAAGAAGGGAGATATGGATGTGATGGTAAGTTTTCTAATATTGTTGAAAATTTGAATACATTATGGTCAGTCGTTTTCATTATATTATACTTTTTCTGAAACAATGTACTTAAGTTCATTTCTTTCTAAATAATAGGGTAAAACCTGGGGATAGGCAACCTGAAAATACGGGCGGGAAAAGGTTTGATAAAGTATTAACAGGCGGCTTACTATAAGTTTAGCGAGAGGAATTGACTTGACGGGAGATGAATTTCTGCTCATGGACAAAGAGAGCCACATTGCACTTTGTAACACAGGATCATCGCTTACAATATCTCGGAAACTTGGATATATTGTTTAGCAAAAATACAGTATTAGTCAATTATGTCAGATGAGATTAGTGTAATTGGTTGTTTTATTGTATCCTCAAGTACATAATATACGTAATACTTCATAGAAATAATTAGTTGTTTTGTTTCCGAGGGTGAACCACTAGTCTATGGGGGCTACGAATAGATTCAATACGTGCCAGCAATTAGCTATGGCTATCAGTAGCTAAGGTGGCTAAGTCATGCATTCCTGCTGTTGCGTCAAGCAAGCTGCCGGGTAGCAGGTTCGATCCCTGGGCTGGTACATGTTTTTTCGCTTAATGACGTTTACAGTGAATGTACTATGACCACATATGTACTTGTTCCAACGAGTGAATTTTCTTATTTGTCCTGAAAAGGACACTTTTTATCCGATAGTACGTAGCCAGGTTGGACGACGACATAATGATCTGTAGAACGAAAGCAAGGTACCCTGAATATTCAGGGTAGCAAGTGTTCAACATGTTGACCACCTTAGTTTAAAGGGAAAATCAGATTCACTCAGGCCACCGCACTTGCCGCGTCAATACACTCTGTATCCTCGGGAAGTAAACCGTTCCTCATTCTTTCGTTCGACAAATATAAAACAGTATTAATTCATCCACTAATGAGGAAACCCGTGTCGTATTGAGATCGTTCGATTGTTGACATGACTTTTCTTTCTAAAGATATGGCAAGAGAGGAACTGAAATAATCAGAAAAGGAAGCTACTAACTGAATGAGCGTCTGTTGAATGATTTTTTAGGTAGGATTATTTTCATACGAACAAAATAAAGTGTTTTGGCATGCATGTGGAATGGATTTTCAAATCTTTATCTTCTACTCGAGACCAACTTAAGGCATACTGGAAGTGGATTTCCGTGGCATCCCACTTCTACTCCAGATAAAATGCTGGGATGCTTCGAAATTTAAGACCACTGCGATCCCCTTAACACTCCTACCTTCATTTACAAATACACAAACTGCTACCTAAACCGTAATAACATAGTTTAATAAACAAATTTAAGCGCACACAAAAACACAAGAATGTGATGATTACGATGTCCATGCCCCTAAAGTTTGAAAAGAAACGCCGCTGAGAACAGCAAAATGAAGTCTCATGTGCATTGGCTCATGGCGCATGAACTATTAGTCCTAATGGGGCGGAATTTGAATCAAAGAAAACTTTGAACTTTCTTCTCCACCTTGTAACTCGTTGTTCTCTGAGGCAACTATTTTACTAAAATTGGTTACGATGGTGAGAATACAATTTCGAAACATTTCACTGGGTAATTTCCAGCCAATGGTAGCTACTTAAAACTCTGAAAGCAATACCAATTTGTGGATGGGGTTATAGTAATCATACCGTACCAGTGTAAACACCTCACTGATTAGTCTACAAATGCTAATGATATGACAGTGTGAGTGTTAAAAGTGCACGGCAGTTGCATTGAGAACAGCCCATAACCGCGAGAACAATACAATATTCCTAATTCGCATAGCTCCATAACGTGATGTTTCCACTACCCACAATGCAGTGGAAATGCATGTGGCTAGGTGATGCGATCGAGGTGGTTTTGGGTTAAACAAACACCTGCACAATTGAAAGCCATCGCAACAGAAGAAAATGAATCTTGTCCGTGAACGAGAACATTAATATTTTTAATGCCCTACGATTAAAATCGCATTTCAACCGGTAAGAAGGTTTTTGATAAAGAAAGTCAAGTGTGCAACCCAAACGTTCTCACTATCTATCTTCATAAATTAGCAAAATACCACGGACTCTGCACAGGAATACATCGTAAGTGAATAAATGTGGTAATGTGACTTTGAAAGTGTGGCTTGATATTAACTTAAATCCACACTAAAATGGAGCATGTGCTGTCGTTCAAAACATTTTGCCTACGGCTGGATTCGAAGCACTATTCTGCTCGGTCACGCATACCACGTCAGATCGGACTTGAACCGCTTCAGCCACGGAGACAAGGTACACATTGCGTGCTACGCGGGTACTAGTTAAATGGGCTGTTCCACCTCGAACGTTAATATGCATGTTAAAGTTTTCAATCATGGTTTATAGTGTTCATTTAACATTCTACTATTGCAGATCACGAGGCATAACCTATTAATTCGATTGTATTACATTTAGCCTATGTGTGTTCTTCAAGGAGCAATGAATCATTATGGTATTTGAAGCAATTTTGCCTTAGTGAACAAAAGTTTGGTGCTTTTCAGTCGGTGAACATGAATGTACCCAAATCAGTAGGGCTATTCCCTAATCCTGAAAATATTTACATTAGATTAATAAATACACTTCGATGACCAGTTTCGTCAAGCAATATTCATCAGATCCATTACACATAGGCTATAATATCCGTGTCTGAAAATACGGGTGAAGATATTTACAATATACACTTATTTAGTTGCAATATTGGTAATGCAATTCGTCAGTATTTGTTGGTTGTAGTCTATGTGATGTTTTGGTGAGATTTATTTATTTATTTATTTATTTATTTATTTATTTAGATACAACCATGAAAAGGTCATTTTACACTAATATTTCAACAATTTCAAATAATTTTATCAAAAAGAAAAACAATAAAAGGTAACAAATGGCAGTGATGGCAGCAAGGGATAAATCTCGGGAAAGACGCAGGGAATGATTGGGGTAGTGGGTGATTAGGTAGGAGCTGCAACCAGTGTGGTCAAAGAAATCCAGAAATACAAACTAGATCTAGTTGCACTGCAAGAAATCCGGTGGGAGGATGCGGGCAGCATCGATATTGAGAACTCGACTATCCTATAAGGAGCCTGTGAACAAGGGCATAGGTTGGGTACTGGTTTTTGTGTGAGCAAGGTCTTGGCCACTATTGTATCAGAGTTTGTGTCTATCAACCCCAGAATCTCTGTGTTAACAGTGAACGTAAAGCATCACAAGGCGACTTTTGTGAACTGTCATGCTCCCACGGAAGAAAGTGAAAGACGAGTTCTATGCGCAGCTAGAAGCAGAATTGGATTCTATCCCAAATGGACACTTGAGGATCCTTATCGGAGACATGAATGCTAAAATTGGGAAAGAACAAGTATTCCAAGATACAGTAGGAAGGCACAGCCTACATGAGGTCAGCAATGATAATGGTGTAAGGTTCATTAGCTTTGCTGTGTCACCAGGCTTAATCATTTCCAGCACAAACTTCCAGCGTAGGAACATCCATAAGGGAACCTGGATGTCACCAGATGGGAGAATAATAAATCAGAAAGACCATGTCGCTATTGATCTACAAACCAAGAGATGGGTGTCCAATGTTAAGACGGCACGGGGTGCAGAGTGTGGAAGTGACCACTTTCTGGTCAGAGGCCACTTACACGTTCAGTGTAAAGGAGGGATCAGGGCTAAGCTAAAGAAGGTTGAGAGATACCGTGTTGAAAAACTAAAGGATGAAGCCATAAATACAGAATATCAGCAGCAACTGAACAACCGCTTTGAAGCATTCAGTGAATTGAACGTGAGCGAAGACCCTGAACAAATTTGGGAACAGATTCAAAGCTCACTGACTGCTACAGCAAAGGAGACGATCAAGGGAGACACAGTAGGCAGGAAGATCTGGTTTGGAAAGGAATGTGCAGATGCTCTGGAACAGCGAAAGGAAGCCTGGAATAAGTGGCTGCAGGAGACTGATCTGGCGTAGGGTAAAGAACGATTTGAGGAGGTTCGAAGGGCTACCCAAGCAACTCTGAGAAGGGAAAAGAGGAAATATGTCAAGGACATCATCGTTGCGGCAGAAGCAGACTTCAGAGGAAACAATACCAGTGAAATGTTTCAAAAGGTGAAGTATTTTAGCAAAGGTTACCAGACGAGACAGAAGTTTGTCAAATATTCTAGTGACAAAATTTTGACCAACGATTATGATATCGCCAAGAGATGGAAGGAGTACTTCGACCAGCTTCTCAATTGCGAAGACCCTGAAATAGTATTTGAATTCCAGTCTCCAACTTATATACGTCAGTTCTAACAACATGATTATAAACCTGCTGATAGTACCAATTTTAAATACATGTAACTTCTATACTATCAGTTGGATTTCAACCAAATTTCGTATGTGCTATGTGTACCATAACAGATATTACTATTAGTATTGTTAAGAGCAATCAGGGCTGCCAACTGTTAATAAATGCTGTCTATATTTTTTTACACTAATATAAATATATCAGAAAGTATGCAAGCCAACAGCTCTATACTTTGCACACGTATAGCACCTGACATTCTAGATTAATTTGGAGTAATTAATACAAGGCAGTGCTGCCAACATGATTCTATGCCTGCTGATATGTCCAATTTTAAAATACATGTAACTTCTATACTAACAAATGTATTTCATCCAAAATTGGCACAATATATCATAATATTTCTGATTATTTCTGACCAGCACACGCATGACATTGTTGGCAACATGCTTTTATGCGTGCTGATAGATCCAATGTCTAACTGCATGTAACGTCCATTGAACTTCAACCAAATTCTGTATTCTGTACCTTAAGAGATGGAACTAAGAATATATTCAGTCACCAGGGCTGCCAACTGTAGTGCTGTATTAGGCTACATTATACCAGGTATATTTTGGACTAATTAGATATTTCGATATTACCAACTTAATTTCGTCATTATTCTAGATAGGTTCATATTCTGTAGAATAATCATTGGCATGAAAAGTAAGCTGTATAGTTCTTCACGGAACTTCTTGTTTTAAATAAGATTTGACAATTTTGTTTTATACTAATTAGATGGAGGTTGTACTATGGGAATAACTATAGGCGCCCTGTACACCCCAAGAAGCGAAGGTTTCTCCCTCTCCTTGTAGTATTTGTCACTTGCCTAGACGTATAGAACCATAGTACAACTGGAGAGTAGACTACTTTCACCCCTATTTGTAAGGCATTTCTTTCAGTGGGTTTTCTAGCCGGGGACCAAGAAGAATCTGCGACTCTGCTCAACTTGAGATACTGGCAAATAATTATGTTGGAGGGGTACAGTACCTACCCCTGTAACTATAACATTTACGGAATTAAACGTATGGAATTATACAAATCCTCCATCCCTGTAAAATACAAGAATATTTCCTTCAAATATGTGCAAAATCCTCTGTATGTCTCTTCTCTTGAAACCGTTGAACGAATAACATGCTCAAAACAGGTGAAACTGCCTTCCAGCGTCGAATGATGGTCATGTTGTCCTTAAAACCTTCTCTTTCAATGAAGGCTGGGCACTATTTTAGAGCAATACATGGATTGTCTTCATTCATTGCAATAGAAATATCAGTTAATTACTTTATTTACATTTTTTCACAACTAAAATACAAAGTAAATTTGCTTATTCCTAAATTGAATATAACTGTTGGTCACTATAGGTTATGAATCTTAAAAATTACTCATATGCCGATTCAAATATAGTACATGAATTTAGCTACTGGCCAAATTGTTTTGAAATATGAGTCTTCAATTTACCCAACCCTTTTTTAGTGATTTCTGCACTACAGGGAAGCAAGCGAATTGTTCTGGCTAACTGGCAAGAATATTTTTAACCAGCCTATTTATTAAATGATTCACAAGAAACACGGCATTAGGCTGCCGTAAATGAAATTGGTAATATTTCTACGAACTTTTAACATAACCCTCTTTTGAAAGTAGTAGTTAAACATTAAGGATAAACAGGAGTCTCATCAGACAAAGCCTACAAACAAATTCTGTTTGATCACATATAACTTTAAGGTAGCCTATTCCCGGGAAGAATTAATATATCACTCATCAAATTTGCAATACAAATGAATAAAGCAATGGTTTTACATACCCACTTTGAATTACTATGTGCTTCAGTAATGTCCCGTTTGCTAACAAACCTTTCTCGCCTTATATAAGTGATTTTGTTTAAGTCTGCAATAACAAATTATTCGTATTTGAAATTTATTTTCCAACAAGCTTTGCTCAAATGAACTACTTGACTACGGTTCTGTTTTATGCTCCACGTGTACAACAGAGATATTGTTTCTATACACTATGAACTCAAAAGTGTCACTTGGGTACAATTCATTGATCGCATGCTCTACATAAATAGGACTTCCGGTGCCTATCAATTAAATTCTGTGACTCGAAATCTCTCTTCGTGCTTATGACTGGAAGTACTTTATAAATATTGCTTTTACCAATATAAATTAGCTGATAATTTTTCAATCTCCTTACTCAGTAGACTTTGCTACTAACTATATGAATATGGATTTCCTACCAGTATGAGTTACATGTGTCTTCGAACAACCCTTGCGTGTTTTACTTAAATGTGCCTTCTGGCGACTATGAAGTCACATGCGACTCTTAAAAGATACATTCTGAGTAAATGCAACTGCGCATATATAGGGTGCAACAAAAAGGGAGGCACAAATTGCAGGACACATTCCTCACACGTAGACGAAGCAATTATGTTATACGAAAATGGGTCCAGAAACCCTTTGTTTCCATGTTATACCTCATTGTTTCCAACTCATTTATCATGGGAAACATACAGGAACAGAACGTACCAGCATACCACATGCAACTCTCTCTCACAGGAAATGTTCAATATGCCCTACGTGCGCATTGATACATTCATCAACCCCCCGCCGTAGTGAATCTCGGATGCACTGATGTATCCCTGGAATACTGCGTATGGTTTCGTAGCCTTTCATAATACGGGCACGGAGACTCTGAACATCTTGTACTGGGGTTCGATAAACAAGAACTTTCAAATGCCCTCACAAATAAAGTTCAGTGATTTTAGGTCCGGAGAGCGTGGTGGCCAGGCCAACTCTACCTATCCATTTGTTACCAAATCTGTTATTTAGAAGCCGACGGACATTAACACTAAAATGAGGAGGTGCTACATCGTGCATGAAGTACATGTTATGTCGCACAGCTAAAGGTACATCTGCTATGTCGCATGGGAACGGCGCCATTAAAAACAAACCACTGGCGGTGCACCTACGATAATGACAACGCAACGAGACGTAACCAAGAGTGCATGTTCCCCAAGATTCTAACGTTCTGTTCTCGTGTGATTCCCAAGCGTAATGAGTTGGAGACAATGAGGTATAACATGGAAACAATGCGTTTCCGGACCCATGTTCGTATAACATAATTTCTTCGTCTATGTGTGAGGAATGGGTCCTGCAATTTGTGCCGTACCTATTTGTTACACCCTGTATAAACTGCAGTATGGAGCAAGACCAATATGAATTACGCACATCAAAAAAAGTTTTGCATATTGCCATGCACAGTGGAGACAGACTTATTTCTTTAGCAGTGTCCACCCCTGCTCTACACAATTGAGATCGGGAGCATAGGCAGGCCATTCCATTCTGTGAATACCATTCTCCTGAAGAAGCGCATTACCAATGTGCGAGCGATTGCTATCGTCCACGAAATTGAAATTTGGGCCGAAACAGTCAGCAAAGCCTTTCACTACGGGTGGCCGTATAGTATCTCAGTGACGTGTTCCTGTCATAAGCCCTGATTTGTACACAAGAGGGGTTTGGCGACCATAAATGATACCACCACAAAACATTGCACCTCTTCCTTCCTGTTGGCAAACAGTCTCAGATGTATTGGTCCTGCATACGTTCACCGGTTCGTCTCCACACTAGGTCAGATCGATCCCCATTGACACAGGCAAGAGAACATACCCAATATACACGCTGGCAAGGACGACTAATGGGTTTGAGACAACTATGCCTTTTGGCCAGCAATATGCAAACATTATTTTAAGTGTGTAAAGATCAATTATCAGCATGTTCACTGCGCATGAGGGACATAGGAGTGGTTATTAGGCACTATGGATCATCGTGTTTGTATTTAATATTTCCTTCGTAGTACATTTTCCAGCATGTGTTTAACAAAAAAATATTTTCCAAAATAGATTCCACAGGCACTACGAAGGAGGTGTCACTTCAAGGAATCAATCCGAGAAAGAAATGCTCTTTACATATGACATGTGCCGGCCCTGTGGTGCTGGGATAGCGCGCCTGCCTCTCTTTCGGAGGCCCCCGGTTCGATTCCCGGCACGGTCAATGATTTTAGAAAGTTACGTGAGGGCTGCAATGAGGTACACTCAGCCTCGTGAGGACAATTGAGTAGCTGTCTGACATTGAGGCAGCGCCCCGCTCTCGAAAACAAAGATTAACGGCCAAGGGGACCCGATGCGTTGAACACGCTTCACACCTATTTTTGCAACCCAAATGGCTGGTCATCGGTCACTTCGTAGTCCTGGGCCCTTCATGAGGTTTTGTGCCAGGGGTAATTTATTATTACATATTACATGAATGTGAATTTAAACTACTATGGTTCAAAATGTTTCTTCAGTCGATTGGAGTGAAGGTTGCTCCTCATGTACTACATTAATATGGCTAGAGACAACTCTGGAGCAACATGTGTTTCTTCAAACTGTCTTTCTCTTTAAATATTTCTTCGCATATGCCACAGGAATAGGGCTTTATACCACTATGGATCAGAACGTGTTTCCTCAAAATGCTTTTATCACCAAATTTGGCACTACACGTACCACAGGAGTAAGGTTTAAGACCACTATGGATCAACATGTGTTTATTCAAGTAGTGCTTTTCAGAAAATTTTGCTTCGCATATACCACAGGAATGAGGTTTAAGACCACTATGGATCAACATGTGTCGATTCAAATTGCTTTTATCAGAAAATTTTGCTTCGCATGTACCACAGGAATGAGGCTTATGACCAGTATGGATCGACATGTGTCTCGTCAATTCACCTCTCCTTTTAAAACTTGCTCCACATATATGACAAGAGTGTGGCTTTACACCACTATGGACCAACATGTGTTTCCTCAAATAGCCCTTCAAAGCGAAGTTAGCTCCGCATATACTACATGAATGTGGCATTTGGCCAGTATGGACCAACATGTGTTTCGTCAAACTGCCCTTCACAGTAAATTTAGCTCCGCAAGTACCACAGGAATATGGCTTTACACTATGTGTCAACATGTGTCTCTTCAAATGGCTTTTCTTCGTAAATGTTGCTTCGCATGTACCACAGGAATTTCGCAATAGACCATTTTGATTCAATGAGGCTACAAATCTACCTCTTGTTAAAGTTTTCTCCGAATTGAGTTTGTTCCTGTAAAGAATTTATAATGTTGGTAAGAGTAAAATACCCTCTACCATTGTAATATCAAAAATCACATAGCAAATTCCAGATAAATCTAAGCCTACAATAATCGTATCTATTCGTAGACACAGAATTAAAAGCCTAAATGTAATGCGTATGATGCTGACCACGCACACCCCAATATCTGCAGGCCAAATGGCTGGGCAGCAGTCGCTTGGCCGGCCTTAGCCCGTCATGGGCTGTATAGTGCCAGAGGTTGACTTTTTGTTGCTGTAATTTACTTAAGGGAATAACACCCTTATCAATTACGGAACAATCGTGTTGACCAACTGAAAAGCAGTTAATTTAGCTATGTTAGATGATGAAGGGAAACGGAATAATAACTTTGCGGTCATCAGATCTAACTAGTGAAAAGTTATCTTATTCATTTTCAGTAATTTGCATTAATTTGCAAGTTTTCCTTAAATAATAGGAACTGAGTTCGTTTCTACTCTTTAATGAAGTGGTGTTCGTGCAGTCAATATCTATTATACAGACAATACTGATTTATACTGTATGCAAGTGTTTTGAGAACAATAATTCTTCCGGATGAACGTGTTAATCCATGCACAGCAGGAAAATAGCACTTGTGCATGGAGAGAGGTTAAAAACATCAACCTACGGCTGTTACTTCCTAACAGTGAACATGATCTTAAATCGTCTTGATTAAGATAAGTAGAAATTGGGTGCTGCTCCATAAGTACGAGAGTTGATGGGCAGGAGGGGTCCTATCCCAGGGGTAACTGAAGAGGCGACCCGCATAACAGGGACAAGGTCGTTCGTACTCCCGAACGAGTTATCGGAGAGAGTCGTGTGAGAGTGAAACGAAAGGGATCTCTCCCCTCTATCTGTAGGACAAGACTATTCCCCCCCCCCTAAAATATAACCGGTCCACATCCCCGGGCAAAATATGAATTTTGTAGAGAGCAAGTGTATTTTGGCTTTTCCAAGATGGCGGGCTTTTCAAACCTTACGTTAGATACCTCCTTACCCCCTTCCATACAACTTACCGCCATCCCACACCACTACCAAGCCCAGAATTCCCTAACATTCTCAACAAATTTTTCCAAATGTAATTAAATTTAACACTCAAGTCCACCATTGCATTCATCCACTTGTGCTAGGCTCATCTCTGATGACCGCCTTTGGTCAGGATCCATTCTCTTCCAACTAGTCGATATATTTATTATTTAAGTAATTATTATTATTATTTTTATTATTATTATTATTTATTTTTATCTATTTACCCACTCTCCAAAGGACACATAATTTTCGATTTTAATATTTTTTTTAATGATGGCCCGTTTCCAAGGTATAGTGTGGTTCGGAGTGGTTTCCACAAAGCCATGACACATGCCACTAGCTGCCTACGACACGACAGCCCGAACCAAGATGGCCGCCGACTGGCTATATTTATTTTTTATTTATTTAGTTATTTAATTTTTATTCATTTATTATTACTTCTTCTTCTGTCGTTTAGGCCGACTGAGGACCACGTGAATTTGATTTCAGCTTCTGGATCTATATCTTTGCCCAATACTCCTTCATTCTACCGCTCTGCATTCTCTTCCTTTCTTCAGTCCATGTTGCCTGGATCCGGGTTGTAAGATGACTCTTACAACCCGTGAAATTCTTAATTTTGGCTTTGTATGCTTCCATGTTGCTGACTTGACCTTCAGATATTGCCATTTCTTCTAGGTCCTTCTTCACCTCCTGATACCAGCGAGCTGTGGTTTTCCTGGTCGCAAAGAATTTCATTATACGGTTGGTTAATCTACCAGGGTCCATTCTCTCGGGGCAGATGGCCTCGTAGTTCCGCCCCTTAAAACAACAATAACTAACTAACTAAGGTCCATTCTGTATATATGTCCAAAGAACATGGCCCTTCTTTTCCGGATGGTGTCGGAGATTTTATCCAATCTGAGTTATAATTCTTGGTTCCTTTTTTTTCTATACGACATATCTTCTGTTCTTTTAGGTCCATGTATCTTTCTAAGAATCTTGCTCTCTATTAGCTCCAACTTTATGATCATTCCTTTCTTTGTCAGATAAAAACATTCAGCTGCATATTGAGCCCGATATCGCCTATTTGATATCGAGATAAATGGCTCATATGTATATGTTCTGTGAACCATGTACCGAGGACTTCCGAGAAGCTGTATTTTCTCCTCGGAAGTAGCCCTCATTTGATCTGCTTCAGCTGACAATTCTTATTAGCCTATTTTCAATTTTGAAAAAATAGGCTTATGAGATCACCTTTTGTCCGTGTGTGTGTGCGTGTGTGTGTGTGTGATTCGTGTGTGTGTCCCCCCTAATAAATTCTAAACGGCTGGAGCGATTTCAATGAAACTCGGTATGTTCATAGCACTATTCCCGGCGACCTCGACCGTGCCCTTCAAATTTTGTTACGTCTCACCAATGCAAAATGGCGGCTGTGCGAAATATTTCACTAGCATTCAATATCTCCGAAACTATTACCGATATCGCTCTGAAATTGTGTACGGTGATAAAGGGTACTACTAGAAGTTCACCTATGAGACTTTTAGAAACCTGGTGACTACAAAACCAACATGGCGGTCAAGCGAAGTTGAGACTTTTAAATAGACTTTTCTCGCGATTTAACTATCCACACGTAATGAAACTTGGTACAGCAAATGTTTATACACATTGTAATGCACTGGAGTCTAATTTAGTTCAATTGTTTACATAACTTCAAAATGGCGGCTGTGCGAAATATTTCACTGACATTCTATATCTCCGAAACTATTACAGATATCACCCTGCAATTTAGTACGGTGATAAAGGGTACTGATACAAGTTTACCTATGTATATTTCATAAACTTGTAAAGTAGAAAACAAACATGGCGACCAAGCGAAGTTGAGACTTTTAAATAGACTTTTCTCACGATTTAACCATCCAAACGTAATGAAACTAGGTATAGCAAGTGTTTATACACATAGTAATGCACTGGAGTCTAATTTAGTTCAATTGTTTACATAACCTCAAAATGGCGGCTGTGCGAAATATTTCACTGACATTCTATATCTCCGAAACTATTACAGATATTACCCTGCAATTTTGTACGGTGATAAAGGGTACTGGTACAAGTTTATCTATGTATATTTCATAAACTTGTAAAGTAAAAAACGAACATGGCGACCAAGCGAATTTGAAATATTTTAATAGACTTTTCTCGTGATTTAACTCTCTGAGCGCAGTGAAATGTGGTACAGTAAATGATTTTGCAAATTGTAATGCACTGCCATCTAATTTAAATCAATTGTTTACATAACCTCAATATGGCGGCTGTGCGAAATTTTTAAATTAAGTTTTTATTTCTTGTGTCGTAATCATGCGATCGAAGTGAAAGTTTGAATAATGAACCTAGGCCATAATTGTCCTTGAATGGTACATAATTCTATGGCCTATACATATAACAATCCTAAATGGCGAGCTTCCGAAATATTTAGACGGTTCTCAATATCTATGAATCTTTCACAGCAACCAAACTGATTTTTTTATGTTCATAGAGACTATGAACATATGTTCACCTATAGGACTTCCATTAACCTGGTGAGCACAAATCCAACATGGCGGCGACGCGAAGTATAAATATTTAAATGGACGATTCTCGCGAATTAACTATCCGAGTGCTGTGAAACGTTGCACGTTAAATGCTTATACAAATGTTGATCCACTGGCATCTAATTTATTTCAATTGTTTGCATAATCACAAGATGGCTGCTGTGCGTAATTTTAAAATCTCGTTTTTACTTCTTGTGTTCTAATCATGCGATTGAAGTTTGAATACCACACGTACACAATAATCTTAATGTAATAGTACAAAAATAAAAATCCAACCTGGCGACAATCTGAAATAATTAGACGGTTCTCAATATCTACGAATCTGTTACAGCAATTAAACTGAAAATTTGTATGTTGATAGAGGCAATTAACATGAGCAGGATATATGAAAATAGGCTGTATAGTTCTTTACGGAACTACTTGTTTTTATGTTGTCCTAAAGGAACGATTAATTAGAGGATTTTTGTATGGACAATTGGTATTTTTTTGTGAATTTTTGGAATGTTGCAAAATAAAGGTATAATATCGCAGATATGCGAGCAATAAATAATTCGTCACGCCATTGACTTAGGTGGCGCTGACAGAACTCCCGACGTCTACACGATATACTCGTTGTAGCAGGTGTCGTCCTGAGCGGACGTGTTTTCTATAAAGTCTGATATCGAAACGTGGGCAGCATGTTTAAGATCATCCGAAAGTGACAAAGTATTGAAAATGTGCAGAATGATCGCCTGTGCGGCGTGGAAATATTATTGAGAGTCGGCGTGTTTTATTTTTCGACGTTTGCATTAAATGAGATTGGGTTATTTCATACTGGAACCCAGGACTTGGTGCGAAGCACATGGCTGCACGTGAAAACTGAAAATTTGTGGATTAATCATCATTCTTCGTGTAATATTCAATAATAAGTTTTTCTCAAACTGCATAAAAGTGAACTGTACAATGATGTATTTTTGTGTGAACGGATTATTCAGATACCGAACGATAACCTGTATAAGGAATACCACAGTTTTTAATGTGCCCATTATCACACAAGTACAGTAATTGTAGAATCTGTGAGCGGTACACATGGTCATTCTTGCTAAATCACCGCTACAGTGTAGAGCCAGTGAGCTTTGGAATCAACGATATCAACATTACATTCAGTGAGAACACCGAATATTTCACCATGATGTCGACACCAAGTCGAACCCAGCAACACGTGGTACCCGTTCATCTATCTGCCATAGAAGTTGACATGGAATAATTCACAAAATGGCAGGGGAGAGCGGAGGACACCACCCGCTTATTCTTTCTGATGAGATGGCTTACAACCAGAGCAGTATAACCCGCCACTTTAATCCCAGGCGAGGCTTGAACGAGGACGAGAATTTGAAGTCATGTAAGTGAGTCTACACGAACTGATATTTCTATGTACGATCAGACGCACGAGCGGATTAGCATTAAAGGTCTTACTCATACACATTCTTTCTAGGCAGGCACTATGATTCAGTTAATTATTTAGGAATTGGTTAGGAGATGGTCATACTCGTGTCATTTGCACAGCTTGGAGTAAACGCTTGTGCCTCTATTAAGTGTAAATACGTTTTGAGGCTATATTATAATGATAACATTCAACCCACTTTACGTAGTACAATGTGTGAGCTACAGTTAGGAATGACATCCCTTCCGTTATTATATCATCAAATGAACATGTGTTTATCAAGATCAAAGCCCAGTGAAAGAACTTCTTTTATTTTCTGCAGAGCGTTTATAGCATGCTGGACACGATAATTCAGAAGACAGTAGCTCATATTGTCAGGACAGCTGTGAACCTGTCTTTATTACGAGACTGGAGTCTTGAGTGTATAGCTCTTATGTTATTCGCATTCTTACTGAGTTGATTCTGACGACTGCCAATTTCATGATCAAAATAAAGACTTGAGCCAAGCAAGGTATCATTGGTTCGATGAGAGGCCACAATATAACGTTTATGTTCCCCGTAATTAAAGCATAGCATATTTAGAGTGTATTCGACACTGGAGGAAAGAACAAATGCAGTCAGCCAAGAGCTATTTACCATACTTGAAGTTATATTATGAATAAACAGCTGATTACACAGCCCATTTTTAGTCCACATGCAAGGACATCTGTATAATTTAGGTGACCACAATATTGTAACAGTAATATGATGAGCACTACGCTGGTAGGAAGGAATTACCCGTAGTTGTGTTGAACGTTTTTTGGTACATATTTTTGCTAGTGGCATGTACGACTTTTGTATTGTCAGCTAAGCCAATGGCCGAGGAGCCTTGTGTTATTGATGAGCACTTAAGGGTGCGTGTTTATGGAAATGAACAGAGTTTCACGTGATACTGAAGATGATATTAGATGGACTTACACACACTAATGATTAGCCTATACGAGTTTATTGGTCACTAAACGTTACAGAGACACTGATAGGAATAAAAATGACATAATAATAATAATTATAAAAATAATGTGATACGATTCTTCCACTAAAATGTGAAGTAAATAAACTATTAGGCTGATGATCTAAATATAATAATATCCTAAACTTAACTTTCCTTTGTTGACCAATTCGTAGCTATTGCTGTATTCGACGTCTTCTGATACAATTGCTGATTATTCCCTATTTAGAAACGACGGTCAGTTAAGCACGTGTGAAAACCACGGTCGTTAACTTGATACCGCAACGTGAGTCATGACGTTACGTCATAGCAGTTGCCAACATAAATTTTTCCTCCTTTTACACTCATAACGATTTGTCACAAACAGTGAAACTGTGTGCAGGCAGTGGCGCCAATTGCGCAAATGTAGGAAGGTTCTCAATTGTTTATTATTTGTGTTGCACTTAGTGTTTTCTTTTGACTATGTTAGGAAAAGAATGTGCATAGCTTTGTGTTTTCATTAGATTTTGGAATAAACGCATCTCGTTTATATCTTTGCAATTGCATTTCAGACAGTATTAGCTCAGATTATAGTGATATTAAATGTTGGAGATGACACCATCATAGCGTAGCCATTATTCTTATTGTGCAGTAAATATAATGACAACCTTTCATTGTAAACAAGTAAATATTTTTCCTTGCTGTAAATTTGTGCCTGTATTGTTCGTTATTATTGCAATCTCCGAAGTAATTGGACAGGGAATTGCCATCCTCTTAGCCTAGCTCATATAAAACTCAGCAATTCTTCTAGGTTTGTGCCGTGTCTTGTGTGGGGTATCGCCTAGGACACCAAGCTGGCTCATCGGCGGGCTCTTGGTGTCCTCGCCCGGACCCCCACAGGAGTGACGAACTGCGCGCCATCTCTCTTTATATTAGGTGCAACTGCACCACTAGACTGCGAGAACTAAAAGCTCAAGCAGCCTTAACCTCCCTATGAAGGCTTCCAAGTCGAGTGGTGCTGTTGCACCTAATATAAAGGGAGGTGGCTCACAGTTCGTCACTCCTGTGGGGGTCCAGGCGGGGACACCAAGAGCCCGCCGATGAGCCAGCTTGGTGTCCTAGGCGAAACCCCACACAAGACACAGCAAAAACTTAGAACAATTGCTGAGTTTTAATTCACCGGCCGTGAAAGCCAATATACCTAGCTTATATGTTTTCGAGTCTTTGTAGTAGGTCTTCGAGAGTCTTAAATTAGGTTATTTTGATTGGAGATAAGTTGATTCATAATATGGCAGATTACATCGGACTAGCCGAATTTCACCTCTCTGAAGTAGGCTAGAGCTCTATCGCTTTTTTGAATAAACTCAGTGTGATTTAAATGTAAGCCTGGCCTCTTTATTTATCTTTGTGTGGTTGTATTCCTCTGGGCTGGGGGTTTAATCATCTCTCACATACGCGACACCACCGAGTAACGTTTTGTGTGCTTACCCAGTTCACGGGTACATTCCTCCCCATCCTATTTGTATGGTCGTTGGAGGAAGGTCCCGGAGGGGCTACTTAAGGCCTGTGGCTCCCCGAAACTCTCGTCAAACGGGCACAATACATGGCTTCCGGACGAATCACTGTCTGGTATTGTCTCAGTTATTATTATTTTATATTTATTATTCAATTTTCATTGATTATTTATTTCAATTTATTTAATACTTTTCGATTTATATTTATTTAATTTTTATTTATTAATTATGTATTAATATTATTTTTCATTGTTTTATATGTATTATCAATTAATATTATTATAATTATTATTATCCAAAGTATAGGTTCCCTTTATCATAACGGCTATGCGGGTAGCGGTATGTGTGGCTCTCCGTAAGTTCACGCCGTTGTTTCAACAATAATTAACCTCTCCAAATTTAACACGACAAGCTATTGCAGGTGCCGGATTTCACGTAAGTGTTTCAAATAAGACCGAACCTGTTGCGAGACGTCAGACGGTTGTGGTCATCTATGTAACATGAACAAATGAAATATTTCTTAATTATTATTTAATTTATATTAATTTGCTATTTACTTAATATTTATTTAATATTATTCCTTGTTTATGTTATCGAATATTTATTTAATTGAATATTATAACTATTATTTAATATTTATTTATGTATTATTCAAACTTTATGTATTGAATATTAAATATACAGTATATTGATTATATTAATTACTTATTTTATTTCTTTATTTAAGGGTCGATCCCAGTTTTTGCCGGCCAGGATGGCAGAGTGCACTGGCGACCCATCCAACATGACGGCCCCACCTACACGATACCTTTGACCCATTCCCTCACACTCTATACCCCACCAACTTCAGAATTTCCTCAAATCCCAAACAGATTTAACCACAATTTGCCAGATTTTCCTCAAAGACCAGCATTGCTTACACTTACTTACGCCAGGCCCCTCTCTGTCGACCTCCCTTGCTCATCTCTTATTCTCTTCCTACCCAGATGCCATTCGAGTGTCCCCTAACCAATCAAAATCATAAAAATCACCATACTTCCAAAAATCAGCGAAATTCTATAGAACGCATCAAATTAACCAGATTCCTCCAAAAATCCCTCCAAATATACCAAGGTTACCCAAACCTCCTTCCAAATATACTAAGATTCTCCAACATTTCTTACAACAAATAAAAGAATCTTCAAATCATCCAAATTTCCCACATTTACTCCAAATTCACCAGATTCCCGAAAATGTACTTAGATGTTCCAAATTCAACGGAGATGAACCTGGCACAAATTCGTGGAATTATTGGTGGACTTTTGGGTTAAATCTAATTAAATGTGGAAAAATATGATTGGAATCTTGGGGGGATGGGTGTAGTGAGTACAGAAGGGGGTTTGGAAGTATCTACCATAACGTTTGAAACGTCCGTCATCTTAGAAGAGCATGCGCACTAAAGATCGTTATTTTCGCCGTAGGTGTCCTATAGAAAAAGGAGATGGAGCCTTTTCGATTGAGCTCTCACATGACTTTCTCCGATTACTCGTTCGGGAGTACGCACGGCTTTGCCCCTGGATGTATTGCAGGTTACCCCTGGGATAGGACCCCTCTATTTACGAGCAAGGGCAACTGAACACCAAGTAACTAGCAATGTTCATGTGACACAATTTTATTCGCTATATACTAGCCTACTTGAAATATACATACTTCAGTATTGAACACCTTACGGATGAATGTAGAGCACTGTTTAGGGCTACACAGATTGTGTAGAGATGATTGATAGTACAGTACATAGCACATAGTACATATAGTGTGGTCTGTTATAATGTACAGTACATAGTACGCATAGTGTGGTCTGTTATAATGTACAGAAGCGGGCACACTACACTCTCGGCATACCACTGCATGCCTGCCCTCTAGCGTCCAACATTTTAACAGGCACAATTTATTCTGAACCTTCACTTTTACTTTCACTTCTGTACATTGGCTTAATCTTCCTCCCCCGAAGTAGTATTTAAAAATTCGCTACACTATGTGCACAGTGTATACAAAATACTTTCTGGGCCTCTATCGACAATTCTTGGGTATAAATGCAATTTAAAGTATGCGTCACGATACGTCATTAATTATTCTCTTAAAGAAATGACGTAGCTTCTACAATTCAAATTTGTTAGTCTTGCTTTTTATCCTTATGCCATGGAATGAAGTGATAGCTTAGTTGTTGTGATTTTGATTCTAAGTGGATGCCAATGGTTGATGGCTTGACCTGGTATACATGATTTGTGGGGACGTGATCAACTGGAGTTGGGTTTACATCCTGATGCTTGGGTTTTAACGTCATCTAATCTTTCATATATAGGGTTATGTTTTAAAATTCATCCTCCATGGTGGAAATGTAATTTTACGTTAACTAGCCACTTACTGAATGAGCAAACTGGTAAACAGTTCAGTTAGCCACAAGAGAGTAAGCGAAACGGCCGCGAAACATTCCACCCTCACCTACTTTATAAAATACGCCCACACCACTATCAGTTGGCTTTATGCTAATATTTGCGTGTGAGCGAAAGCATTTTGTAAAGTGAAATTAAGTTGTACTATGTTAAGTAATTTTTAGGAAACAGTGGTTGATTAATGTTTGAACTACGCCAACGAAAAGAAAGGGCAAGGCGTTTCGCGATATAGGACGTAATTTAATACCAATATACATTACGGTATGTTAATTTTAGTGTGTTTAGGCATTTCCTTTTTTAACGCGGTTTCTAAACTTTCAGCTTCAAAATGAATCTCATGCATTTCCACACTATTAATTAACTAAGCGTCATTAAATCATTATTATTCAAGGAAAACTAAAAAAAAAAAAAATTGTAAAGAAAGACTTAATACTGCCAAAAAGTTATGAGTGAATTTCATCTTTAACTGATGGTAAAACACATTGAGTTTTATATATATACTCGCTTTGCTCGTTGGGGGCTCCGCCCCCAAGCCCCCGGTGCGTTTGGCGATCCGTGTATTTTTAGGGAAAGTAATGGGTTGAAGTGTTTAAATCATATCGTTCTGAATTTACGGTTTTTATGTTTGCTGTGACTTTGTAATAATAATAAAGACGAATATGTTGCATGCAGATTTTCCATTGATGTACATTTTTTAGTTGATTCGTGGGTGTCACCTACCAATATAAATTGTGCTAATGGTCTGAATAAAATCTTAGTTTTGCTTTGTTATAATTTTTCAATAAGTTTATAGTGTCTTCAGTGTACGAAGTCCCGCACATTTGTTGCGTGTCAAATTTTCGGATTTTTTTTGCACTTGCCCTCAAGTCCATAAAAATCCACTACTTAATATATGATAATGTTTTGTTACGAGTCCAAATTTTAATTCTCTATAGTGTTATTGCCTCTTTTGACATCTCTTTTCCCACTTTTAAAATATATTTCCAATTGAGGGTGGAATGTGCGCACTGATATGTTTCAAGTCTGTTTGGACATGGCTGGTCCTCTAGTATACTTCTAGTTATAATAATATTGGGGGGGGGGGGGTGAGTTTAGCCAAGGCATGTCCCCTAGCCTACTGCCAGTTATATCATGACAGGAAATTTCGTTAACGCAGATCCCCTAGCCTACCTGTAATACCGTTTTCAGGAGTTTTATCATGAAAAGTCATTTAGCCTACTGCCAGTTACTGTATATCATGGCGGGAAGATTTGATAAAGCAGGTCCCCTAGCAAAACAGTCTGTTTTCCAAAATGCCGATGCGCTGCTGTTCAGAAAATGTAATATATTAACCCGTTAATATATCACAGAAACTGTAAATTTCTTGGAACTAAGAAACTTACACGAACGCAATACCTCCAGTAATTAGTTTACAACATTACGCATATTTGCAAATATAGATTCTTTTCCCCATTCAGTTCTATATGTGTTTGGCAATAACATTCGACTTTCTATTCCGATTAATATTATTATTATTAATAATATGAAGGTGACGTGGTGATGCTGAAGTCATGACTCTCTTGCCTCTTACCAAGGCTGACTGGGTTCAATTCTCATCGAATGCATGTGAGATTTACCATCTGAAATATCAAGTGCTGTGGTTAAGAATCCACACAAAAAGAGGAGGTCCCGTGCCTCATGTTCAAGAGATTAACGGCCATGTCAAATTACAAACTTCCTTCCATTTTCACTAATATGATGTGTAGACTATATGGGTATTTACTCACCCGATTATTAATCACAGAAAGAACAAGAAGTTCCGTGACGAATTAAAGTGCCTACTTTTCTTAAAATTTAAGATTCATGCCAATGATTAATCTATATGCATTTGTCTAGAATAATGACGAAATTAAGTTGGAAATATCGAAATTTCTAATTAGTTCGAAATACTGTATATATGGCATAATGTAGCCTAATAGTGCACTACAGTTGGCAGCCCTGGTGACTGAATATATTCTTAGTTCCATCTCTTAAGGTACAGAATACAAAATTTGGTTCATGACCAATGGATTGCATGGACGTTACAGGCAGTTAAACATTGGATCTAACAGCGTGCGTAAAATCATGTTGGCATCAATGTCATGCATGTATTGGTCAGAAATAATCTGAAATAATATGATTTATTGTTGTGCCAATTTTTAATTAAATCCATTAGTTAGTTTAGAAGTTACATGCACTTTAAAATCAAGTTGGCAGCACTGAAGTATATTAGTTACTCCAAATTAATCTAGAATGCCAGGTACGGTACGTGTGGAAAGTTTAGAGCTATTGGCTTGCATACTTTCTGATTTATTGATATTCGGGTAACAAAAATAGAAACTGCATTTATTAACAGTTGGCAGCCTTGGTTGCTTTTAAGAATACGCATAGACATAATGTGTTATGGTATATAACACATACGAAATTTGGTTGAAATCCAATTGATAGTATAGAAGATATATGCATTTAAAAATTGGACCTATCAGCAGGCTTATAATCAATTTGGCAACACTGCCATGTATGTCCTCCTAGAAATTAAACTGAAATAATATTGTGTATACGTGTACCAATTGTAAAATAGGTCCCATACATACCTTTCAAGGTATCCAACATGGAGCTCAAATTTCAATTGCGATTTTTCAGCAGTTGGTACTACTGACATCATTTTCAAATATGGCATTGAGATATTCAGGTATAGATCTTTACTCCTACCAAATTTTGTTTCGATTGTTGCAGCCGTTTAGGAGTTGATAGGGGTGGACACACACACAGCCAGACAGACAGACAGACAGACAGAAGGACAGACAGACAGACAGACAGACAGAAGGACAGACAGACACACATTTGCCCGGATCGATCTCATAAGTCTACCTTTTCCTCATTTTTGCTAAATGTGAAAAGTAGGCTAAAAATACGTACATATATTGAATATCAGTTTCTATGTGGTTGAATGTAAATTAATTTTCTACAATATTGAGCACTTCTAAATATGCCCCTCTGAATATGCACCTCGATTAACGTCCTAATATGATAATTAAAAAAAAAAAAAAAAAAGTAGTTCCGTGACGAACTAGAGAGCCTACTTTTCTTTAATATTAGAATTCATGCCAATCTATATAGACCTATCTAGAATAATGACGAAATCAAGTTGGTAATACTAACATTTATAAGTACTACAGTTTGAAATACACCTGAAATAGTGAAGCCTAATAGAGTAACTTACTACAGTTGGCAGCCCTAGCGACTCTGAATATATTCTTAGTTCCATCTCATCAGGTATAGAATGCACATACAACATTTAGTTGAAGTCTAATGGATAGTATGGACGTTACATGCTGTTTGATATTGGATTTATCAGTGCGCGTTGGGAACAAAGTCATGTATGTGATGCTCAGAAATAAACGCAAATATTACGATCTAATATAGTGCCAATTTTGGATAAATCCATTTGTGAGTATAGAAGTTACATGAAATTAAAATTTAAACTATCAGAAAGCTTAAAATCATGTTGGCAGTACTGAGGTATATTAGTTACTCCAAATTAATCTAGAATGTCAGGTGCTATACGTGTGCAAAGTTTAGAGCTGATGGCTTGCATACTTTCTGATATATTGATATTAGGATTGAACAATTAGAGAGAGCATTTACTAACAGTTGGCAGTCCTGCTGGTTCTTACGAATACGTACAATAATAACTATTATGGTGCACAAGGCACATACGAAATTTGGTCGAAATCCATTTGTTAGTATAGAAGTTATATGCATTTAAAGACTGGACCTATCAACAGGCATATAATCGTGTTGGCAGCACTGATGTATATAAGTTACGCCAAACTAAGGTAGAATTTTCGATACTATACGTGTGCAAGGTTTAGAGCCGTTGGCTTGCATACTTTCTGATATATTGATATTGATGTTAAAATATATAGAGACCATTTATCAACAGTTGGCAGCCCTGGCGGCTCATTAGAATACGTACAGTCATATCTGTTATAGTACACATAGTACATATGGAATTAGGTTGAAATTCAATTGACAGTATAAAAGTTACATTCATTTATATTATGGACCTATCGGCAGAATTAGAATCAAGTTGGCAACACTGGCATGTATGAACTTCTGAAAATTAATCTGGAATGTTATCGTCTATTTGTGTGCCAATTTAGGAAGAGTTCGCATCCATAACTTCTGAGATATCCAACATAGAGCTAAAATTTCAATTGCGTTTTTCAGCAGTTGGTAGCACTGATGTCAATTTCAATTATGGCCGTGAGATATTCAGGTGTAGATCTTTACTCATACCAAATTTGGTTTCCATAGCTGCAGCCGTGTAGGAGTTGATAGGGGAGGACACACACACACAGCCAGACACACATTTTCCCAGATCGATCACATAAGTCTACTTTTTCCTCCTTTTTGCAAAATGAGGAAAGTAGGCTAAACTACAGAAGAATGATTTAAAACCAGTTATATTAAATGCATTTGTGCAATACAACCGTAAAGTTAAGGCAGAAAAATAAAAAAAAGTACCCTGGAAGTCGGTAGGATTCGCCGCATTCACTTGTGAATTCAAGTTGCTAGTTCCTTTCAAAAAACGGCCAAGAAGAGTCAAGTACTGGCAAACGAAAATATTCAATTGACGAAAAATAAAACCCTTCAATGGAATTAAAGCACACAGCGGAAAATATTAGGTACTATACCTTCTTAAAAAAGCCTACAGGGACGGTAACTCACATGATACAGACTGCATGAAGAGGATAAATATAAGGTAAACGAAAGAACATGAAGTATGTAGTTTAACACTTACACTTTTAAGTGATTTCCACTTTCATCTGCTTCTTCAATCTGATTTTCTTCTTTTACATCCTGGGGATAAGATGGAATAATTTATATCAGTGTTATCACCTGATACTATTACACACATGACAACCCATGTAATTGTACAGCACTGCTCAGCTGAAGATATATTCGATGAATGACTTTCTACTGTCCATCACATCCTAGTGCTAGAGATAAACTTTATACAGATAAGTGGTTATAATCCCCAGTGTTGGAACTTATAACACACCTTTAGAAACCACGATACATTTAGAGCAATTGAAAATGCTAAAATCAATGCCTTATTGGAAGTTACAGCTTTAAGAATTGAAGACAAATTAACATTTTTTTAAAATTCCTTTAGCCGTACGACCATAAGAGAAGGGCAGATGACCCCGCTGTTCCACCCCGTGAAACGATAACAACAGAAAATACCAAAACAAATTCTACGGACCAACACGTGCACATATCGTTGAGTAACAAGCTATTAGACTTCCCACACGAGCATTACTTTTGAGAATGAAGGTATAAATCTATCAACGTTCAGAATATTATACACGGCATTTCTTCACAATTTACTGCTATTTAATATTTTAATGTTCAAAAAAAAGTTAGATTGAGTTAATTAAATGCATCTATGGGGAGTCTATTGTGGAGCATGCTAGTAACTCGAAGAATTATGTGTCTGCTAGAGTACGGGATAACACAGTTTGCAAAGGAGATTAGAGCATGCTAGTAACTCTAAGAATGATGTGTCTGCTAGAGTACGGGAGCACACAGTTTGCAAAGGAGATTAGGGAAGCTAGTAACTAAGAATTATGTGTCTGCTAGAGTACGGGAGCACACAGATTGCAAAGGAGATTAGAGCAGCTAGTAACTCTAAGAATTATGTGTCTGCTAGAGTACGGGAGCACACAGTTTGCAAAGGAGATTAGAGCAGCTAGTAACTCTAGGAATTTTGTGTCTCCTAGAGTATGGGAGCACACAGTTTGCAAAGGAGATTAGAGCAGCTAGTAACTCTAAGAATTATGTGTCTGCTAGTGTATGGGAACACACAGTTTGCAAAGGAGATTAGAGCAGCTAGTAACTCTAGGAATTATGTGTCTGCTAGTGTACGGGAACACACAGTTTGCGAAGGAGATTCAAGCAGCTAGTAACTCTAGGAATTATGTGTCTGCTATTGTACGGCAGCACACAGTTGCAAAGGAGATTAGAGCATGCTAGTAACTCTAAGAATTATGTGTTTTGTAGAGTATGGGAGCACACAGTTTGCAAAGGAGATCAGAGCAGCTCGTAACTCTAGGAATTATGAGTATGCTAGAGTACGGGAGCACACTGTTTGCAAAGGAGATTAGAGCAGCTAGTAAATCTAAGAATTATGTGTCTGCTAGTGTACGGGAACACACAGTTTGCAAAGGAGATTAGAGAAGCTAGTAACTCTAGGAATTATGTGTCTGCTAGTGTACGGCATCACACAGTTTCAAAGGAGATTAGAGCATGCTAATAACTCTATGAATTATGTGTCTGCTAGAGTACGGCAGCACACAGTTTGCAGAGGAGATTAGAGCATGCTAGTAACTCTAAGAATTATGTGTCTGCTAGTGTACGGGAGCACACTGTTTGCAAAGGAGATTAGAGCAGCTAGTAACTCTAAGAATTATGTGGCTACTAGTGTACGGCAACACACAGTTTGCAAAGGATATTAGAGCAGGTACTAACATCCAAACGCTTCCGTTTGTCATCAACATTATTGTGAGAAAACAACTAAATACTATTAGGAGATAAGGAAATGTCTTGAAAATAAGCATGAAGTAACTTGCCTCATTCAGATCTGAAGATGAGGTTTCTGTTTTGATGTATATAACGTTATCCGGAATAGAAGATGCCTCTTTCTTAATATCCGTGTGATGGTCTGCATCGTCCTGCAAAGAAATTACTTGTTTCACATATATGATCCTTTGGGGAGGTGGGATTATAACTCACAGATGGCTTGTAAACTTGCACTGAAGGAATCAAGGAATAAATAACATACTGAAGGAAATTCAACCCCGCATTCATCGTTTTCTTTCGTTCATAGCTACATGGCAAAAAACCTAACAGTTATTGTGCAGTTTTTTTCTTCAAAATGCATTTCTGTTAGGATACACTCGCAAAACGTAGTCCTAGCATATTGCCACTAGCATTGAGTGTGTGTGTTACTACTTTGCGGCGTAGCTGCAGTTATTTAGAGTTACCATATAACGTCAATAAGGCCAAGCAACGTTGATAAATTTTGGGTTAAGATATCTCGCACAATACTCGAATTTGCTAAGTGAAAGATTTCATTATTTGAATGTATTGATATGAAGCCAGTATTATGAAAATTTCGAGGCTGGAATCATGACACACCCCAGTTTAGACAGTCACGGTAGCGACAAGTTTCAGCCAATCACAATATTAGCTGAGTAAATACTAGCAGAGGTGCTTTGGTACTGGCAAGCCGAGATAAAAAATACGAGCCTTACAGTAGTCGCATATGATGTGTAACATCTGACATAGAAGAAACCTCACGTGAAATTGTTGATACACCGGTATTTTATACAATTATTTGCACAAATATTAATCTATTGTAAAAGGGAGTGTTTTACAGATATTGTAGTTTATAATTCGGAACTCATTTTATTAGATGATTTGTATCTTCCACCAGCACTAGCCTAAATAAAGAAAACGATATGGATCAACTAGATTAATAGACGCGACACCGCTCATAACCTTAAATTCCTTATAAACAGGTCCTCTTGATTCACAGACCAACACGTAATTGCATATGGATTCTGTTAAAATGAGTCATATTGATATGTTAAATATCGTTTAAAATGATAATCTGGTAGCAAAAATATCTACCCCGTCCGGGATTCGAACCCGAGATCTCTAGATTCACAGTCATAGGCGCTAACCCCACGGCTATTTCGACTACGCAAATATTGCGTACAAGATGGTGACTTATTTCCACGTTCCAATAATACTGCATTACGGAATTAAGTTTCATTTATATGTTGCTTGTTTCGATAAAGTTCCTGCGTGAAATTGAGTTTAAAATGCCTTATGAATAGGCCCTCTTGTGAGTAAGGAGAATATATTCAGCAATAGTTCATGAAGGCTTGCACAGCTCTCGTACAAACACAACGATTATATTATATTGATGACTGCATTACCGTTATGTGGGTTAATATTTGAATAGCCATTGTGCAGAAACATAATACCGGCAATGCCGACTACTTACAATATTTGATATTAAGGCATTTTACCATTTAAACACTGATAAGAAGACTTCGAGCATGTACCATGTGCTTTGTATTAATCACTTGACACCAGAGTTCGCACGAGCGTTTACCATTCAGTATGTCATATACATTCCACATGGCCGAGAGCACGTCATGGTATCAATTTCCGACACTGCGCGCTCATTGTTTCTCTTACCACTGCCAGCTGGATCGATCGATCGAGTTGGCAGTGCGTCTGACACTTCCGTTCGATCGAACGGAAGTGTGCCAGCTGGTGCCACCTCGATCGTTCCGATCCACTTCAGTCCCATTTTTCAAAATCACTCCCACAAAAATATCCAGCAACGGAGTGGAAAGATGTTACTCATCCAAAACCTTGCTCGAGCGGAGCAAGACACACAAAAAAAAAAAAAAAAAAACAACACGCACGCACCGAGAAGTGTGACTGACATTATGACACCTGACCAGCGGCAGCCAATGAAATACGAGGATAAAGCAAATACCATAATTAGTTTTACTCATTACGAGAGTTATTAAAGCAACTTAGACCATCAGAAAAGCTGCTAAATATTATATTTAAAATTTGAAGACATTTTTGAATGTAATTGAACCAGTAGTTGCCAAGTAATGAGTATAATGGATAACCGCGCAATTTCAGACGAGTTTTTTATACTGGGTACAAAGGACGCTATAATTTTTATTGGAGTGGGGAAGACGTGACTTGACTCGTGGTTCTTTTCACCAAAGCTTCGGGCAGAGACGGACGTATCTGCCGACAGCACAATAATTACCAGTATAATTCACAATATATATCCAGAGCATCGCAGAAGAGTATTTAGAAACGAGAAACATCAAGTAAAGTCTACGATAATTACGGCAAACTCAATTGCGTAATTTGCAACGATACCAGTAAGAAATTATCGAAAGTGTATATAAGAATTTTGAAGAAAGCACACTAGCTACATGAACTTGTTTCCAGAAGTATTCGAGGTAACAGAAGAATTTCACAGTCATATTTTCTTATTACCATGGTTAACCAACAGAAGTTGGGTGGGAAATTTACAATCGCTACTGAAGAGATGACAGTGAATTGTTAAGATGCTGTTGGGAACATGACCTATGGACGACATCGAGGATAATCGAAATGACATGATAAACGATCATGCGGGGGAGGTTAACACCTTTCTCCCCTGCATAAATTAAGTCTACACCAGTCATTAAGCACGATTACCAAATATGGCAACAGCTACAAATTTAATTCTACACGGGAGAGAAGAAGAAAGAAGGTTTCCATGTACGCGCGAGCTAGGGTAGACCCAGTTCGATTCCAGAGTAAGGACTACCCAACTCTCGAAGATGGCGATGCACAACGATGATGTATGGAGTTAGAATCCCAATGCAGGAGATGACGACTTCATATAGCGATCCAGAATGATCCAGCATAGCAGTCATGACCAGAGGTACCCCAGGAACACCATGTTTATGAAGTTCGGCGAGGGAGAACCACTTCTAGACATCTTTACGCTTCTAAAGGTAGGATCAAGACCAATATAAAAGTATCCCATATTATTGTAATTCAGTTACATTAGAGAATATGCGACCATTTTTCTATTGTCATTTTTGCAATATTTTTATGATTTTCTAAATTTTTGACTTTATATTTCCATCGTAATGCCATGTAGGATTTTAATATAGATTGTCATCGAAGTTTAATATTTTTATGAAGTGATTTGGCGATTAATATTCATTGTTTGAAGTTTAGAACGTTTTTCTATTGCGATTTCGATTGTACCTAGGAGATATCGGAGATTTTATTGTGTTACGTTTGATTGTTATTTGTGGACCTTTGGATTCCATGATTTAAGTTAACTGACGGGATTGTTTAGAAACTGCCATCTTTTAACGATCTGGTTTGGAGATCTGTATTTAGTTATCTTGTTAATAACTTAATCTCAGATCTGGTTGTGAAAGTTGTTCACTTATTTAAGGAGAAATGTATTTAATTGAAGAGAAAAAGTGAGATAGATGAAACATATTAATATTGTTGGCAGAGTGAACTGCGATAACGTCGTAATTTTGAAACAATGTATTTGGAATAAATACTCACGAGCAGCTGATAGAAGCTAGTAGTAGAATGTTTATATTGATTGAAGTAAGAGCTATAAAGCATAAGATATTATTATATTTCCAGTTATTATAGATATTGTAATGGAGGAGGCCTACGTCATGAGTAGATTTATTTATATTTGCGGATAATTTTACGACATATTTTTGTTGTTGTTAACTCCCGGTATTTGGGGCACAGCAGTGAGTTGCCAAGATTTAATTATTTTAAATTGTTTGAGCTTTTATAAGCGACTTTTATCCTCGTTATTGTTTCCAAGGGTAATAATAGAGTATAATTTAATTTGAAGATATTTGCGTAATATTATTTTCTTTTTATACTTAAACTTTTTAACATGTAATTCGTGTCTTTTGAATAAACAGACAGGCACGTGTGCTACGAATCCCTGATATTCTATAGAAATTGGCATTATCCTTTGTAGTTTATTGGTAGAGGAATGTGCTATAGGGTGGAGGTATTTCCATTGACCTGATCATTATCCCGACGCCCGAGATTTTTGATTCTCACAATCTCGAGTAGTAATTAGAACCCTTCGTTTTGTAGATAGTTTCTATAGCACATTCAGATGTTTCCTCTGTCCTTCATCCGGAGTCTATTCGCCAGTAGTTCTATGCAGTTTTTCTAGCCGGGGACTTCAAGATGCTACGATCCTTTTTCCATCTTTGGATTTTGGTGGATCATTCCAGGAATACGGGAACAGTACGAAGCTTTGACACTTAAATCAATTTTGATCTCAAGGATACCTAACAGGGGGAGTCATTTAACGTGAACAATAAACAAATAGGGGTTTATTTGTAAGTACAGTGGCAGCTACTTGAAGTCTCAATTCATATAAATTCACTTGTAATACACAATACATGAGTCATTGTCATTATCAAGAAGATTATACAATATGGTAATAAATAGAGAACTGAAAAAGCATATTTTTACAGACAACAGCTTTTCTGAACGAAAATGCTGCCCGTGGTCTAATGAAATGCTGAGAAACACCGCTATAGACCATCTCTGGGGAGTTTTCCGCCGAGACTTCGTGCCAGTCCAAAACAAGACACATCTCTTTCTCCTTCCTTCAACCCTTCTAGAAAAACGAAGAACCCCTAACTATCAAATATGTGTGCAACATTGGAGGCTATAATGAAGATACTAACAGTCACAGCTAGCAGTGGAGGCTGACTTAAAGGGTGGACCATAAATATATTCACAGTCATGGCTACCTACATAATAAGCATCCCCGTCTTTCCTTGACCTATTGAGGATATCTGGTAAAGATCCTGATACACATGTCATATCCTAGTGCTACTCTAAATTGCAAAAATTTCCATGTGTATCGGGATCATTACCAGACATCTCTGTAAGAGGCCATGCCACTCCATTTCCTCCACGGCAACAGTAGGTCAAGACATGGCCACCAGGTTTGCGTCTATCTGTGTGAGAGGCCATGGCACTCCATTTTCTATCCAAGTCAAGTAAAGGCGGGCATACATATTTTATAAATATAAGCTAAAATACCAAAATTTCGATGTGCATCGCAATTTTCACCAGACACCATATATAGGTCAAGTAAAGATGAGGAATCATCATATACATAAAAGTGAATGTCTATATGTATGTATGTGGATTTGTTCTCTATACAAGTCTACACCGTTCTACCAATCTCAACCAAATTTTGTATAGACATACATCAAGACCCAGAAGAAACTACTAGCTACATGAATATTCGATAGTCATTCTCATTCTTCTGATTTCGGCCATTTGGTACTCGAGCAAAGGCTAGTAAAGACAGAAAATAAACTGATGAAGGAAAGGCAAGGCTGGTCGTTTCCATAGTAACAGTAGATCAATACGTGACCACCAAGTTCCCATCTATCTCTGTAAGAGACCATGCCACTCCATTTTCTCCACGGCAAAAGTAGCTCAAAGCGTGACCACCAGGTTTCCATCTATCTGTAAGAGGCCATGGCACTCCATTTTCCCCAAGGCAACACTAGCTCAAGACGTGACCACCAGGTTTATATCTATCTCTGTGCGAGGCCACGGCACTCCACTTTCTATCCAAATCACGATAAGAACATTAGGAATCTGAACATAAAACGATCTGACTGCGTAATTTTTTAAATGTTATTAACAGGGGTCGTTGTAGGAAATTGAAATTAAAAAAGAACTACATTGGCTAATCCTGCATATGGCGTGACGTTACAACAGCTGGAGATATCATCAAGAAACATAGTAATAAGATCAAATGACCTTAAATTATTCTCTTGTTGTTGATTAAATTAAAAGCTTTGCGATATCATGGTCATAAAGCCCATGAACTTGATTATGTATGGAATTTTTCTGATAATATGTGTTACTGCGATGGCTGTAGTAGTGTGTGTGTTTAAAATTCAAATGAGGATTGGAAAGAAGGTTGCTATGGCCTTCAGTTAGGAACCATCCCGGTATTTGCTTCGAGTATAATAAATAACCCCTGGCACTACAGCCCCTGAAGGGCCAAGGCCTACCAAGCAACCGCTGCCCTGGCATTTGGCCTGCATATATTGGGGTGACGCGTGGTCAGCGCATCGGCCCCCCTCAGCCGTTAATCTTGGTTTCCGTGAACGAGATTTGCTTCGAGTAGAAGTGGGAAACCACGGAAAACAGCGCACCATTCCGACTCTCAGACCAAAATTAAAATTACTTGACGGAGTCAGGATTCAAACTTGGACCTCCAAGGCGAAAGCCCAAAATGTTAGCCGCTAATACACATGGTCGTCTAAATTATTTTTGCATTTTACGTATAATTTTATTGAATATTTAGTCCTTAGGGCACCGAAACCTATGTGACATTTTGGGTCTAATTTTACACTCTTGATACCGCTGCTGTTACCGAAGATTTCGAATTTTACCTTATGACGAAAGTATCACGCGCAATATATTGTATGCAATATCTACTAGAACTGATGTGTTATACACTCCGTTGAGGTGTGTTCTACTACTGATATGTTGACGTTTATGTTTTATTAATCATAATGTATTTATGCTGCAGTTTTTTTTATTGTTGACATTGTTTACCTCTTCAAGCTGTCTTTTGTATTACAAATCAGAAATACAGTAACCTTTGCTTGATACTGCACATTGTTCTATGAATGGTATTTGCCTTTGTTATTGGGGTTATATTGTAATTAGTAATTATCCTGCTATATAACTATGCTAATTTGTAATGGAACCGGATGTTAAATTATGAATATAGTTGATAACATGTTAATGACAAAATTAAACTACGAATATCTATTATTATGCGATAATTTTCAACTCATAAGGACCAAACAGTAAGTAATGATACTTTGCCATAAGAATATCGAACATTATAAGGTTCGATTCTATTCGTTCCTAAATTTTTTCCTATATTTATGTATTTGTATAAGCCATTTTAGTGTTTACTGACAAAAGTTATTGAATAGCCTAATGCTATAATTGTCAAGTGTTCTAATCACTCTGGATTCCACTATAGCATTTTAGAGATTATTAAAGATTGAGTTAGAGAATTTATTTCTTATCTTTCGAAATACTTTAGAGGCTAAGAAAGTCCAATGTGTTCAGAATCTAAGCATCATATTTGACATTATAGTGGGATTATACGCTGATTAATTTACTTTAACTTGATGAGGATGAGATAATATGCATGCACATTTATTTTTACATCAATACTGTTCCTTAATGCGCTGCTATAGTACACACTGAGCTATGTACATGAATAAGTCATTTCTCATTATTCACGTAATTTGTGCGGGATTGAAAATCATAAGTGTATTTGACTCCACAATGATGACTTAATATTCCAATCATTGAATAATTTAAATATTATTTCCTATGAGGAAGGTAATAGCAACATTTGAAAAATAACATAGAAAAATATGTGAACACTGCTGTAAGACGTCTTAATTATCCCATTTAATGAAAAATAAACACTATCAGGAAAGTAATTGTGAGACCAAGATCTCAAGAAACTGTTTATACTCATCCCTTTTTACTATTGTTGCATGCTCTGCTACGTTATTGCACCCCACAGTACTTTTCGACTAGATTTACAGTGAGTTAATATTGCACCTGAGTAACATCAGAGTTGAGGAAAACTATGTTCTAAACTCACTTGGGGGAAAAATTTATATTCTGAGAAATATATTGGCATATAAAGACAGCTCACAGGCAACGCCGGATACAGTAGCTAGTATTTTATAAACATAAGCTAAAATGCCAAAACTGCGATGTGTATCGGGTCTTTACCCGACCAATATGTGAAGGGCAAGTCAAGATGGGGATACATATTTAATAAATATAAGCAACAATACGAATATTTGGAAAACGATTCACATCTCATTTCCAAGTGTCATTCTAAATGCCAATTTCTGTTTACTTATCACCAATCCAAAACCATTTATTCCCAGACATTTTCCCATAAGCTTGCCTACAATAGGGTCCATGGTACCAACAGAGTGAACTTGCATTATCAATATACTAGCTACTGTTAGCACAGCATGTGGTGTAAACTTCGCCTACAATAGAGCCCAGGGTGCCAACAGAGTGAACTTGCATTATCAATATACTAGCTACTGTTAGCACAGCATGTGGTGTAAACTTCGCTTACAATAGAGCTCAGGGTGCCAACACAGTGAACCTGCATTATCAATAAACTAGCTACTGTTAGCACAGCATGTGGTGTAAACTTCGCCTACAATAGGCCCCAGGGTGCCAACAGATTAAACCTGCATTATCAATAAACTGGCTATTGTTAGCACAGCATGTGGTGTAAACTTCGCCTAAAATAGGCCCCAGGGTGCCAACAGAGTAAACCTGTATTATCAATAAACTAGCTACTGTTGGCACAGCATGTGGTGTAGACTTCGCCTACAATAGGCCCCAGGGTACCAACACAGTGAACCTGCATTATCAATAAACTAGCTACTGTTAGCACACCATGTGGTGTAGTCTTCGCCTACAATAGGCCCCAGGGTACCAACACAGTGAACCTGCATTATCAATAAACTAGCTACTGTTGGCACAGCATGTGGTGTAGACTTCGCCTACAATAGGCCCCAGGGTACCAACACAGTGAACCTGTATTATCAATAAACTAGCTACTGTTGGCACAGCATGTGGTGTAGACTTCGCCTACAATAGGCCCCAGGGTACCAACACAGTGAACCTGCATTATCAAGAAACTAGCTACTGTTAGCACACCATGTGGTGTAAACTTCGCCTACAATAGGCCCCAGGGTACCAACACAGTGAACCTGCATTATCAATAAACTAGCTACTATTAGCACAGCATGTGGTGTAAACTTCGCCTACAATAGGCCCCAGGGTACCAACACAGTGAACCTGCATTATCAATAAACTAGCTACTGTTAGCACAGCATGTGGTGTAAACTTCACCTACAATAGGCCCCAGGGTACCAACACAGTGAACCTGCATTATCAATAAACTAGCTACTGTTAGCACAGCATGTGGTGTAGACTCCGCCTACAATAGGCCCCAGGGTACCAACACAGTGAACCTGCATTATCAATAAACTAGCTACTATTAGCACACCATGTGGTGTAAACTTCGCCTACAATAGGCCCCAGGGTACCAACACAGTGAACCTGTATTATCAATAAACTAGCTACTGTTAGCACAGCATGTGGTGTAAACTTCGCCTACAATAGGCCCCAGGGTACCAACACAGTGAACCTGCATTATCAATAAACTAGCTACTGTTAGCACACCATGTGGTGTAAACTTCGCCTACAATAGGCCCCAGGGTACCAACACAGTGAACCTGCATTATCAATAAACTAGCTACTGATAGCACACCATGTGGTGTAAACTTCACCTACAATAGGCCCCAGGGTACCAACACAGTGAATCTGCATTATCAATAAACTAGCTACTGTTAGCACACCATGTGGTGTAAACTTAGCCTACAATAGGCCCCAGGGTGCCAACAGAGTGAACCTGCATTATCAATAAACTAGCTACTGTTAGCACACCATGTGGTGTAAACTTCGCCTACAATAGAGCCCAGGGTACCAACACAGTGAACCTGCATTATCAATAAACTAGCTACTGTTAGCACACCATGTGGTGTAAACTTCGCCTACAATAGAGCCCAGGGTGCCAACACAGTGAACCTGCATAATGAGCATAATAAAATCAGGAACTGCTCAGTGCTTAAGTACAGAATATGTATATAAAGGAAATATAGAACCTATGTCACCTTTATGTCATGTTCCAATTTCGCTGACCAGTTTTTATCTTCATAATTATTATCAGACTCATCCAGCAGATTATATGAGGGTAACAGGTCTATTGATTCCTAGAAAGTATTATACAAGTATGAGCAAACGTAAAACATAGAGGGGCAGATGACCTCGTAGTTCCTCCCCTTAAAACAACAATAACTAACTAAAACATAGAGACAGAATAATTGTACTAAGTTATGTGTAAAAATACATTATGAAACATCCCGGTAAGCCTACTATTTGGTAGCAAGTATCAAGTCAGTAAACCTTGCTTGTCATGAACATCACTAAGATTGCTATGTTACACGATATACATAATAAATACAACTTACAATATTAGGGAGTTCATCAGTTTCAGACGGCCATTCTGGCTCACTCTTAATGAGTGGTTGTTGTTGTTGCTCCATACTGTCCAGCAAACTAGAACACACAAAGTGCGCTGAAGGATTATAAAGAGCCATACTTATACCAGTACGCCAAATCATTATCAGTATCAAATGAGTTAATTTCAGAACTCAGAATTAAAATAAGGCTACTGGTAATGAGAATATAACCCTCCTGGTGCACAGTGAGAAGAAGAGGTTAGCGCTCGACTATATATGATAACTTAGTTACGGTGTAATATCGAGTAAAGTATTAAGATCTATCATTACTGGTGCCAGCCACAGAAATGAAGAGTCCTATAAATTGGTTTTACACAAATATGAGCACAATATGACGGGGAAGAGGATTACACTACAAACCTATCAACGAGAAAGTAAACTCGAGTTACACCACGAGTAAGCCAACTAAGAAATCGGCAGTAACTGGATACAACGAGTTTCAGAAAATAAAAGAAATTACTTACGCCTCATGTTACAAGAAACCCACTTCAAACCAAATACAACATATCTCCATCGTTAACCCAATATTCAACGAGAGATTGGGGGATGCATTTATGACTTGACGTTACAGACAGTTAGGAACAGGGTTCCGAGTGAAAGCCGAAGTTAAGCGCGTCACCACATGGTAGCTTTACGATTGGTTATGAAGTGAGAAGCTTATTATCCTCTTTGTTTCAAAATAAATCATGTGATTGTACCAGAGCTTATCTATATTTACGACACTTTACTAAATGTAAATTTTTATTTTTTTATTTAGTCGATTTACCCTTTAGGTTGGTGGTTCCCACGGACTCAGCGAGGGAACTCACCACTACCGCCTCTTGGGCAGTGTCCTGGAGCTTGGAACATCTGGTCGGAGGGGATACAACTGGTGAGGTGTGATCAGCACCTCGCCCAGGCGGCCTCACCTGCAAAGCGAACAGGGTCCTCATGAGGGAAGGGAGGAGGGGAAGATTAGGATGGATAGGCAAGGAAGGGGGAAGGAGGCGGCCGTGGCCTTGAAGTAGGAACCATCCCGGCATTTGCCCGAAGATTAAGTGGGAAACCACGGGAAACCACTTCGAGGATGGCTGAGGTGGGAATCGAACCCCCTCTACTCATTTGGGCCACCCGAGGCTGAGTAGACCCCGTTCCAGTCCTCATACCACTTTCCAAATTTCGTGGCAGAGCCGGGAATAGAACCCAGGACCTACGGGGCGGCAGCTAACCACGCTGACTGCTACGCTACGGAGGTGACTCTAAATGTAAAATACTGTAGTGTAATATTCAACATATATTCTCAGAATACATTACATTGGAATACCTCCATTTTCTTCAGATTGTACGTCGTCCTGTTGGTCTAGGGGGTATGATTGCTGCTTCGGGTGCGAGAGGCCACGGGTTCAAACCCCGGGAATGCCCAGTATTTTTACTTTTGTTTTATCTATTGAAAAGATTCAAAAAGTGTATGAAAGAACCTTAGGAACTTTTTTTTTATCGTGCGAGACTTGTACTTACTGTGTGCCAGTAATATAAATACATAGTTTGAGGTCAAACACTTTTTTTAAGTCGCTTTACCCTCAAAGTTGGCTTTTCCCTCGGACTCTGCCGGGGATCCCACCATTACCGCCGCCAGGGCAGTGTCCTGGAGCTTGAAACACCTGGATGGGGGATAAAACTGGGGAGGTGGGACCAGCACCTCGCTCAAGTGGCCTCACCTGCAAAGCAAACAGGGGCCTCATGAGGGACGGAATGTGAGGGGAAGATAGGGAGGGATAGGCAAGGAAGAGCCAAGGAGGGTGGCCCCACCTCCCCAGTGGTATCCCACTACCAGGTGTTTCAAGCTCCAGGACACTGCCCTGGCGGCGGTTATGGTGGGATCCCTCGCCGAGTCCAAGGAAAGGTAGCGGCTTTGGTGGCGTAGTTGGTGCATGCTGTTCTTCTATGCCCAAGATCGCGGGTTCATACCTGGCCGAAGCCGTCGGATTTCTTAACAGCGTTAAAAAATCCCTCAGTATGCCTTTCTTCGGAGGGGAAGTAAATCCGGCGGTCCCATGTCATAGATTTATGGCATGTTAAATAACTTTCCAGTAATTAAACCTGTGTGAAGCTAAATTATAGGTTAAAAATTAGGATAACGTCCTTAGGTTCCAACGTTCGTTGCCAGGAGCCGACTACGGTGGCGTCTAGTAACCAAGTTCTGAACTAGTAGTTGTTGATGGTGGCGTTTGGCGGCTAAAGTAGGAACTGCTTGAAAAATAATCAATGTCTGCAGTCCTTACTTGAATTAAAAACAGATAACACACACTAATACAGCAATCACAATTAATACCGGTTATCAGACAGATCCCACACAAAGTACACGGGGCTACATGACCGCGTTGTCACAGCCCCTAAACTGAGGAAGCAACCAACCAACCAACCTAAGTCCGAGGGAAAAGCCAACCTGAAGGGTAAACCGGCGGAAACAAAAGCGTTTACCTCAAACTATGTATTTATATTACCGGTATATGTACAAGTCTCACACGAAAAAAAAGAACGTTCCTAAGGTTCTTTTATACACGTGTTCAATCTTTTCAAGAGATAAAACAATAGTAAGAATGCAAGGTACTTCCGGAATTTGAACCCGGGAACTCTCGCACTCGAAGCAGGAATCATACCCCTAGACTAAAAAGCCGACGAGCAATGAGCAGGAAGTGGAGTTACTTCAATAAAATGTATTCTGAGATTATGATAATTTTGAATATTACACTACAGTATTTTACATTTAGTAAAGTGTCGTAAATATAGATAAGCTCTGGCACAATCACATGATTTATTTTGAAACAGGATAATAAGCTTCTCACTTTGTAAACAATCGTAAAGCTACCATGTGGTGACGCGAAGTCAATCGTTTAACTTCGGCTTTCACTCGGAGCCTTGTTCTTAACTGTCTGTAACGTCAGGTATATTTATGCTTACCATGTTATAAATACTGTCACGGGGTAACTTGTATAATTGTCTTCATAAAGAAGTTTCTAGTTAGACATTTAAAGCTGTGTATTCTCGACAATTATACATCGTAAATTAATCAACACAAGGCTCGAACATGCCCAAGCAGAACTCAGGTTGAAACACGGATTTGAAAGAAAAATCTTTATTACGAAGGTTAGTCACGTCTGTAATGAGAACTTCAAATATCCCTTCATGGTGCTCAACAATTCTCGGATCTTAATATTTTGCCGCGAAGCACCTGGAAGACACAATTTGACAATATTGCTCGCCCCGCTGATGATTGATAGCCTGGGCACGGTATAAGAGAAACTACAGAAAATACACGACATTACTTCTGCCCCTTGTTACAATAAACTAAACTAAAATTTTAAACTAAAATCAGATTATTTATATTTTATATTTTTATGCCCTGGTAACAAACCACAAAATTTAATGAAATAAATACATATTCCATCAATAGCCTAAAGTAACCCTACATATATCATAATCATAAAACTATCCAACACACACTTTCCTCTTTGCCACTGTCTGATGAGATTTGGTATCGAGTTGGCAGCTTGGACAAGCTGTTTCACTCAGTCCAACCGTGTCCCTCATCGCCACTAAGTTTCCATCTAATTTGGGTGAAATGGCAGAATTATAATTTCCTTCTTTATAACCAACTGTTTCATTTCATAGAGAAGCTGCATCGTCCACCATCGCATGTATTTTATCTCACGTGGCAAGTTATTCTGCAGCCAAGTCGAATAAAACCACTCAGTGCCTTTTGAGCCATTAATTCTCACTAAGCAGCTATGAATATGTCGTGAACTGTGGATTTATATTGCTTCTTACTTCTCCCTTATTGCCACTTGAACACCACAGTAAAACTTTATCCCTTAATTGGCATCTTCTTTCCCGGAAACTGCCGCTAAAACTTTTGAGCCCCAATTACCTTGCCCATGTATTTATTTCCCCTTAGCTAATATAAGCTGTAAAAGGAGTGGGGGCGCAAAAAAGAAAACGAAAAAAGCGATCACCTTACACCCTACCCGTAAAAATGAATTCTTGCAACTTCATTGTTGCTTGTTGGAACGTTGCTATTGTTGAATCATATAATTTCTCAGTATACTAAATGTTGTTATATAATGTAAGATATGATGTTAGAAACAACATCATGTGAGGCATATTTGTTTGCGAACCGGTCGATAATAATCATACCTAAGCATTACTTAAATCCTATAAGCGCACAATATTAAATTTATTCTAGGAACGTTTTAGTAATATTCTATAATTTTAGTTCACTGGAGTGTTCCTAGGATATTATATTATTATTTAGCGTATGGCTTTTACAGACGGGAGTGTCCGAGGACATGTTCGGCTCGCCAGAGGAGGTAGCTGCTTCAATGCGGACACCCATGGGGTGAGCTACGAGTTCCGTTCAATTTCAAGTAGTTCCAACTTTCGCTACCATAAGTCACTGACACCTAGTGGTGAACGTTGGAACATTGTTAGAGCATTTCAACGAAATCTAACCTAGAAATTCAGCTTCACACAAGTTAAGTAGTTGGAAGGATCTTTTAAATTCCATAAATCTAGGAGATGGGCCCACTGGCTTCACTTCCCATCCGAAGGAAGGCACACTGAAGGATTTTAACGCCCTTAAAAATCCGACGACTTAGGCCGGTTTTGAACCCACGATCTTGGGCCTAGAAGCTCAGCATGCTAGCAACTACACTAGGATATTATACATCAGATTCGAATAATATTATAGGAGCAATATACGGTGAGGACTATCCATAAAGAACGGACCCCCGCAGAGGCCGTGCCATGGACAGGTCGCCATGCCTCACCGCCAGATTAATAACATGTACCGATTTCAAGAGTGGGTTGGGGAGCTCTGGCTGCTGTCACAGCATTTCTTGCATATGCATTTGCCAAGATACCTTCGTTGTGATAATTAAGACTTGCTGTGAAGTACTGTAACCTACCTCGTATCACGTGAGCAGAGTTAGGTATAGAACAAAACATCGAATTTTCCGTGCGAATTTTACTTGTGGGGGAACCTCAAACAAAAGGTAGCCGATACAGAAACAATACGCGTACTCTGGAGGCTCTCAATATCAGTGAGGATGAATTACAGCGAGTGAACCAAAACTTCCTACGTCGGTGAAACGTGAGTTTAGAAAATGAAGTGCAGCAATTCCAGCAACTACTCTGAAACTTATATAAGTAACTATGATTAAAGATACTTTAAAAAGTATACATGTGTTAACTAGTTGGGCGCTACGCTTCTGCTAGCACCAATGCCTTGCTTAATACGCTGCAATACACAGTGCCCCAGCCGCCACACGGCCACGGAAGTCTCCGTTCTGTAGGGAGGACCCTCACAGTACAATATCAAAACAATTCGTGAAATGGCCAAACTAGAAACCAGCTGTGCAGATTTAGAAAGTAGTTTAACCGATGTGGAAAATGTGACGTATCTGGTTGTGAATTGGTTGATGAATTTTTGCGCTTGAATCCATCGTTGAATGAGCTTGAATCAGCAGAAGCAAAACATGCTTTTCAACTTATTAAACAAAATGGTTGGCAAAATATATCCCAAATATGTGGACAGCACTTCGAATTTTGGTGACATTACTTGAAATTGACGCTAAAGGAGAACGAGGTTTCAGAAAATTAAAGGTTATAAAAATGTATTTACATTATACCATGTGTCAGGATGGACCTTGTTAGGGCCGCCTTTGAATATAAGATGCCCAGCCATTTGGGGGAGGGGGCACCACAATGAACTCTCGCACCCCCTGGAAACCTTGTCAGGGCCGTCTCTGAATATAAGATACCCAGCCATTTGGGGGAGGGGGCGCCAAAATAAGCTCTCAAACACGAGCCCTGGAAACCTTGCTAGGGCCCCCTCTGAATATAAGATGCCCAGCCATAGAGGGGAAGGGGCACCACAATGAGCTCCACACCCCTGGAAACCTTGCAAAGGCCCCCTATGAATGTAAGATGCCCAGCCATACAGGGAAGGGGGCGCCACAATGAGCACTCAACCCTCTGGAAACCTTGCTAGGGCCGCCTCTGAATATAAAATGCGCGGCCATACAGGGGAGGGGGCACCACAATGAGCTCTCTCACCCCCTGGAAACCTTGCTAGGGCCCCTCTGAATATAAGATGCCTAGCCACACAGGGGAGGGGGCGCCACAATGAGCTCTCGCACTCCCCGGAAACCTTGCTGGAGCCCCTCTGAATATGATACCCTGCATACAGGGGAGGGGGCACCACAATGAGCTCTCTCACCCCCTGGAATCCTTGCTAGGGCCCCCTCTGAATATAAGATTCCAGCCATTTGGGGGAGGGGGCACCACAATGAGCTCTTGCAGCCCCTGGAAACCTCGCTAAAGCCCCTCTGAATATAAGATACCCATCCATACAGGGGAGGGGGCACCACAATGAGCTCTCTCACCCCCTGGAAACCTTGCTAGGGCCCCCTATGAATATAAGATGCCTAGCCAAACAGGGGAGGGGGCGCCACAATGAGCTCTCGCACCCCCTGGAAACCTTGCTAGAGCCCCTCTGAATATATGATGCCCAGCCATACAGGGGAGGGGGTGCCACAATGAGCTCTCACTCCCCCTGAAAACCTTGCTAGGGCCCCCTCTGGAGATAAGATACCCAGCCATACAGGGGAGGGGGCACCACAATGAGCTCTCACATTCCCTGGAAACCTTGCTAGAGCCCCTCTGAATATATGATGCCCAGCCATACAGGGGAGGGGGTGCCACAATGAGCTCTCACACCCCCTGAAAACCTTGCTAGGGCCCCCTCTGGAGATAAGATACCCAGCCATACAGGGGAGGGGGCACAACAATGAGCTCTCACATTCCCTGGAAACCTTGCTATGGCCCCCTCTGAATATAAGATGCCCCGCCATACTAAGGGAGGGGGTGCCACAATTAGCTCTCACACCCCCTGCAAACCTTGCTAGGGCCCCTCTGAATATAAGATGCCCAGCCATACTGGGGAGGGGGTACCACAATGAGCTCTCGCACCCCCTGGAAACCTTGCTAGGGCTCCCTCTGAATATAAGATGCCCCGCCATACAAGGGAGGGGGCGCCACAATGAGCTCTCACACCCCCTGCAAACCTTGCTAGGGCCCCCTCTGAATTTAAGATGCCCCGCCATACAAGGGCCGGGGCGCCACATTGAGCTCTCACATCCCCTGGAAACCTTGCTAGGGCCCCCTCTGAATATAAGATGCCCCGCCATACAAGGGAGGGGGCGCCACAATGATCTCTCACACCCCCTGCAATCCTTGCTAGGGCCCCCTCTGAATACAAGATGCCCCGCCATACAGGGAAGGGGGCGTCATAATGAGCTCTCGCACCCCCTGGAAACCTTGCTAGGGCCCCCTCTGAATATAAGATGCCCAGCCATACATTGGAGGGGGCGCCTCAATGAGCTCTCGCACCTCCTGGAAACCTTGGTAGGGCCCCCTCTGAATATAAAATGCTCAGCCATACAAGGGAGGGGGCACCAAAATGAGCTCTCGCACCCCTGGGAACCTTGCTAGGGCCCCTTCTGAATATAAGATGCCCAGCCATACAGGGGAGGGGGCGCCACAATGAGCACTCGCACCCCCTGGACACCTTCCTAGGGCCCCCTCTGAATATAAGATGCCCAGACATACAAGGGAAGGTCACCACAATGAGCTCTCTCACCCCAAGGAAACTTTGATAGAACCCCCTCCGAATATAAGATGCCTAGCCACACAGCGGAGGGAGCAGCACAATGAGCTCTCGCACCCCCTGGAAACCTAGGAAGGGCCCCCTCTGAATATAAGATGCCCAGCCATACAGGGGAGGGATTAGCACAATGAGCTCTCGCACCCCCTGGAAACCTTGGAAGGAACCCCTCTGAATATAAGATGCCCAGCCATACATGGGAGGGGGCGCCTCAATGAGCTCTCGCACCTCCTGGAAACCTTGGAAGGGCCCCCTCTGAAAATAAATGCTCAGCCATACAAGGGAGGGGGCACCAAAATGAGCTCTCGCACCCCTGGGAACCTTGCTAGGGCCCCTTCTGAACATAAGATGCCCAGCCATACAGGGGAGGGGGCGCCACAATGAGCACTCGCACCCCCTGGAAACCTTCCTAGGGCCCCCTCTGAATATAAGATGCCCAGAGATACAGGGGAGGGGGCACCACAATAAACACCCATACCCTCTGGAAACCTTGCTAGGGCCCCTCTGAATATATGATGGCAAGCCATACAGGAGAGGGGGTGCCACAATGAGCTCTCACACGCCCTGGAAACCTCGCTAGAGCCGCCTCTGAATATAAGATGCCCAGCCATACAGGGGAGGGGGCGCTACAATGAGCTCTCACACCCCCTGGAAACCTTGCTAGGGCCCCCTCTTAATATAAGATGCCCAGCCACACAGGGAATGGGGAGCCACAGTGACCTTCAGCACCCCCTGGAAACCTTGCAATGGGCCGCCTCTGAATATAAGATCCCCAGCCATACAGGGGAGGGGGCACCACAATAAACACCCGTACCCCCTGGAAACCTTGATAGGGCCCCTCTGAATATAAGATACCCCGCCATACAGGAGAGGGGGCGCCACAATGAGCTATCGCACGCCCTGGAAACCTCGCTAGGGCCGCCTCTGAATATTTGATGCCCAGCCATAGAGGGGTGGGGGCGCCACAATGAGCTCTCGAAACCCCAGGAAACCTTGCTAGGGCCCCCTCTGAATATAAGGTGCCCATTTACACAGGGGAGGAGGCGCGACAATGAGCTCTCGCAACCCCTGGAAACCGTAATGGGGCCCCCTCTGAATATAAGATGCCCAGCCTTACAGGGGAGGGGGCACCACAATGAACACTCGTACCCCCTGGAAACCTTGCTAGGGACCCTCTGAATATAGGATGCCAAGCCGTACAGGAGAGGGGGCGCCACAATGTACTCTCGCACCGCCTGGAAACCTCGCTAGGGCCCCATCTGAATATAAGATGCCCAGCCACACAAGGAAGGGGGAGCCACAGTGAGCCTCAGCACCCCCCTGGAAACCTTGCAATGGGCCGCCTCTGAATATAAGATCCCAAGCCATACAGGGGAGTGGGTACCAAAATGAGCTCTCGCAACCCCTGGAAACCTAAATAGGGCCCCTCTGAATATAAGATGCCCAGCCATACAGGGGAGGGGGCGACACAGTGAGCTCTCGCAACCCCTGGTAACCTTGCTAGGGCCCCTCTGAATATAAGATGCCCAGCCATACAAGGGAGGGGGCGCCACAGTGAGCTCTCGCAACCCTTGGATACCTTGCTAGGGCCCCCTCTGAATATAAGATGCCCAGCCATACTGGGGAGGGGGCACCACAATGAGCTCTCGCACCCCCTGGAGACCTTGCTAGGGCCCCCTCTGAATATAAGATGCCCTGCAATACAGGGGAGGGGAACCACAATTAGCTCTCACACCCCTTGGAAACCTTGCTAGGCCCCCCTCTGAATATAAGATACCCAGCCATAGGCCTACGGGGGAGGGGGCGCCACAATGACCTCTCACACCCCCTGGACACCTTGTTACGGCCGCCTCAGAATATAAGATGCCCAGCCATACAGAAGAGAGGGCGCCACAATGAGCTCTCGCACCCCCTGGAAGCCTTGTTAGGGCCCCTCTGAATATAAGGTGCCCAGCCATACAGGGGAGGGGAACCACAATTAGCTCTCACACCCCATGGAAACCTTGATAGGGCCCCCTCTGAATATAAGATGCCCAGCCATACAGAAGAGGGGGCGCCAAAAAGAGCTGCCTCACTCCCTGGAGACCTTGTTAGGGCCCCTCTGAATATAAGATGCCCAGCCATACAGTGGAGGGGGCGTCACAATTCTAAACTACATGAGTTATTGGAAAATTAAGCAACGATATTTCTACAAAGAATAATCGAACATTTACTACAGCAACTTTGAAACTATTTCCAATGGATTTTCAAATTCAGTCGACGAGGATGTTTTTTGTGAACTTCTTGGCAGCATTTGCTATGACATACTGAGCATTTTAAGGGAAAGTAGCCTACTACAATATGTGTAATTTCGGGATAACATAGAGTACCGAGGAACACATAAAATAGTACTGTGGAATTTCAACATCTATAATCCACCAGAATCACTACATAAGCGATAATGAAATGAATTTCCTACACTATCATTAAAATTTCATTGATATAACGTCAATCATCTTCATCTACCAGAGAACTTCAAGAGAGGGGACGTATGAAGTATGAACAACAGAACCATCTGGTTCAAGAAGCAAACGAGAGATGACAGGTCAAGTTCCAGGAGGGTTACGAGAGGCGAAGTCCTTGGACAGAGCCGGGCGCAGCGGCGAGCGCGAATCAGCTGTTTGCCATAAGCATGCCGGATCAGCTGTTTCGAACAAGAGCCGAAGCAGTACATAGTTCCAGAGTTCAATAAAGATCTAGGTTATGGAAAAGATGGTTCGAGCTAAAGGTAGATAGAGCGATCAGAATAATATTTCTTAGCATGTTTGACAGTAGTGTGGATATTTTACCTGACAATTTTTAATAACTATTTGACGTTGTTTATGTTTAATGTTTGATAGTCCAGTTTCGCTAATCTTATTTCAGTAATTTCGTTTTATTGTTTTAAACGTCATCGTTTTTCGATTTTGACGTAGTGTAATTATCATTCTTCGGCGCAGTTTTGGTATTATTTAGTTCTTCGAATTTTATGCGAATCCGTTTTTAAGGAATTTCAGAATATTTCTACATTTATTTCGTAATATTTTATTAGGATATATATTATGATATTTTGTCTATTTAAATCTTTGGATTTAATATAAATATTGATTTGTTTCGATGTTGAACGTCAATGTGTTAATCTTGATAGAAGGAACGCATTGTTGATATCAACATCATTTTGAGAGGATTTATAGTTCAATATGCAAAGCAGAACTCTTGACAACGCCAATCCAGCGATAAGTAAAAGGAATACAAACATTTAAATGGTATGTATCATCACATATTTGTGATAGAAATAATTTGAAGGAATTATTATTCCGTAAGTTGTAACATTGAATGGAGAGAAAATGAAACGTATTGTTATTAATATATTTATAAACAGACGATTACAGTATCATAAAATAAATCCAGTGAGATCGTGCTTATCTTAAATAATAATATTGTACTGGCATATTGGACTCGATGAGTTGAAATGAATCGCTAATAAAATGTATTGAAGATGAAATATTTAACAAGCATTATGGAAGAGAATATAACAAGTCAGAAATAACTCGAGCACGATTAATTGTATAATAATGTATAATCTATAGGAGGATTATTGTGGAATTATATAAGAGAAAAGAAGAGGAAGTTTTATTGTAGTGAAGAGCGGGAAGTTACGTGTGTGATACGTAGAGGTATTTGAATTCCGCGCAATATTTAAGCTGGAGAGGAAAGAAATGTCAAAAGGAGGATTTATGCGTGTGGTATAACGCCATGTAAGACTTCTTGTTAGTTAAAGTAAGTAAATATGAATATTTCAGCGAGGTTATAATGAATGATAACGATATATTAATGGTAATTAACGACAGTGTTGTCGATGAAAGCGATATAATATGTAAGCACTGAACATGGATGTGAATAGGAATATTTGATACCACTATTTAAATATAATTAGAGAGCCCAGATGATAATCTGATATAATATCATCTTTATCGTAATTCATAAAGATTAAGACTTATATGGAACTGTAATTAGCTTAATTGTTTCTTGCAACGTTTATTGGATTTGACAAGCTTAAAGCGATAATACGAGAACAATGGAAAGAGTAATGGGATACATAATATGATCGTAGAGTGAATAACCGTCGTTCTGACACCGTTAAAATAAATAATACTGTCAATACTTAATATTTAATAATAATAATAATAATAATAATAATAATAAGTGATAGATTTAAATATTTTTATTCATGCATAGAATTCATAGGAATATGAATTACGGAGATTTATGTATAAATTAGGGAAGGAAATGTAAATAGAGGCAATCGTTCTACAAAATTTAATCAACAAGAGTGAGTAGGCTACAGTATAATGAACAAGTAGTTGATGGTTCCAAGAATGTTGATAGACGAGGTGTCTATAGAACAAATATTATGTTACTCCTTAATGAGGACATAGTGAAGTCAAATTGCCGTAATTCACGGTATTTAATTGCTTTTAGGCGATGTTATATTTTATTTGAAGTTAGAAGGTTTATTTTCAAGTGAGTGATTTTTATTAAATTGTTTTGGGACATGTTTATATTTGTTGTCCTTTGTGAATAGATTTTAGCAGGCACTTCTTATTTTGGCTGTTCCTTTTATAGAAACTATCTATCACTAATTAGCTACGGTGGTACTACTAGTTAGATACTGGCGCCCACTTAATTAACCATTCTCCTTCGAGATTCCGAGGATCTCGTCCTCCAATACTTTGTTGTAGGATATGTATGTAACTAGCTAGTAGTACGATCGTATTTTTAATATCTATGCGCTGAGACATTCCTAACTTGCCATCTAGCAGGGAATCGTTGGTTTCTCTAGCTGGGGATCAGCGTCCCTTGCGATCCGTTCCATCCTTCGGATAATAGGTGGTGATTTCGTGAATTCCGGGTACAGTACCAACCCAGACAGTGGTCGGAAGATTCCTCTTAGAGGTATCGACACACCTGAAGTGTCTTTAAGCTATCATCCGTCCGTTTAGAGCTCCTAGATACCAACCAAGCAGTGAGACGATGGTTCCTCTTTGAGGTATTTTCATACTGTAGGGTTGTGAAGGGGATCAGAGCACATGTGGATACTTTTTCTTTTACTGCGGACATTTTTAAATGTCTTGCAGATCCATTTAATTGTGCATGTACGGCACTTTAATAGGTCACACCCACATCTCCTGTGCTCATGTTAGATATAAGTTACCGTGTTTTTCTTCATATTTTTAGGTTTAAAATACCTAGCAAAACCTCAGATTAAGTACAGAATACATACGAGCTGCCATCTCTCGGTGTATACGGTAACCAGACGCACATTTCATATTTGAAACTATTAGAAAGTATTTATTTTTACTTTTTCTTTACTGTTGGAAACTTGATTAATTTGAGATGTTATGTAAATTCATATTTATTATTTAAAAGCCTATAGTAACTGGAAAATATAGCTTTCATTGAATTGAGTTCAAATTATGTGATGATGTGATTACGGGGTACCGGAAGCACATGGTTTGTGTGGAAGTGTTATTGTTTTGAAGTTCACTCGTGATTTTATATCTTGCAGTAGCCTAACTTATATGATTTGTCTTTATTTTATTGGTTTTGTGGTGAGACGTGTGTAAAATGCAATCCATAGTCGTTGGAAGAAGTCTAGGAGCAGGAAATCAAAAAGGAGTGAACGGGCTAGTGTAAATATTAGGAAACGATGGGGTGACAAATCTACTGTATTGCTGAAGTTGTTGATAGTGAATCAAAACTTAATGTTAGTGCTAGACCAATTGTGGCAAATGAGACAGAAACACCAGTTCCCTGTAGTGCTACTAAAAGCAGCTAGAATATGTTTCTACTGATGCCAGTGCTTCACTAGCCCTAATTAGCGATAAATACATTATAGTGCACCTGGGGATGTTGCAGCAGCTCATTGGAAACCTCAAGTGCAGTGTGTGCTATAAGAAATGTTCAGTTCTACTGCTTAGGGATAAGCATGTCTTTTGTAGTAAGTTGGTGATGTAATGTCAGGCATGTGATTTCTTTAACTCAGTAGGGTACACATGTCACTGTTCAAATGAATAATCACCGGAGACCAAGCTTTGACATTAATAGAAGGATGGTAGAAGATTTTATAAATGTAGGAACAGGCAATTCTGCTATGAATAAATTCTGTAGTGCAGTAGGCATGAAGAGGATGGCAAAAAGCTCATTTCAGTGGACTGGGAAAGAGCACCTCTCAATTTTAAAATATATTCTTTCCAAAAACAAAACAAAAAAAACAGGAAGGTCGTTCGAAGGGAACAAGTAGCTGGGAAGAAAGACATTCTGGATATTGCTGTATCCTATGATGGCATTTGGCACAAACATGGCCACACCTGTTTGAATGGGGTTGGTGTTGTCGTTGAAATCTTGATTGGTCTAGTTATTGATTACGAAACCATGTCCAAGTACTGTCATACATGCAGTGCGACAGCTGCGGAACTGGGAATAATCACCCCTGAATTTTCCATTTGGCAGGAGGGGCATAAGAAATTTGGGCAATGTTCAACAAATTTTGAAGGCACGTCAGGAGCAATGGAAGTGGTAGCAGCACAACGTTCAGTTTCTGACAGTAAGCTGCGTTACACTACCATGCTATCCGATGGTGGCGCTAAGACTTATCGGCACCTCAACTGCCTCCATGCTTATGAACAACCAATTGAAAAAGAAGAATGTATAAACCACATTTCTAAGAGAATGGGTACTGGTCTCAGGAATCTCGTCAAAGAATGGCAAGCCAAAGGTGTTAGATTTGGTGGGCGGGGACCAGCAACACTGAAGGGAACTACAATAACGACGCTTACTTTCTATTTCAGGACTCCTATAGCTTCAAATGTTCTTAATGTGCCACAAATGAAGCGATGCATATTTTCCTCTATGAGACACTGCATGTCTACAGATGAAAACCTCCAGCAAATCACCCTGATGGAGTTCATTACTGGCGTTTTCTTTAAGAAAGCTGTTGCAGCAGGGGAAACACCACAGTCTCATGAAAAGATGAATGTCAGACTGACCCCCATGCTTGTATGTAAATTAATGCCCCTTCATCAGAGTCTAGCAAATGATGGACTATTCAAACGATTTTCTAGGGTGAAAACACAAAACCCGAACGTAAGTCTGCATTTTCTGATTTGGCAGAGGTGCCTTAAACATTCTTTAACAACAAAAATAGTGGTTTTGTAGGGGTTCTACAGCCACCGCCACCGCTCCACCGCTGGAATACTAAAATGGCAATATCTCGCGAACCAATCAGGCTAGAGACTTGTACGAGGTGTCATTGAACTCGGGCTGACACCCTCTTTCCAATGAACAACATATTTCCATCCAATAATAAAACCTACCCCTACTAGAGGGTGAAATTGAATTTTTTTAGAGAATCTCTCTTTCCAATTGCAACATGTGAGAGTTTGAATGCCGATATGGAATGTAACGTTGTTCTGCAAACCAATAATCAAAGAGGGGCATGTTAGGCCTTGAGGTGAGAGCCCCTGTTATTGTTGACGAGCCCCCTGCTGTCGGGCCCCTGTTGATGGGTTATTGTTCACAGGTCCTTGTGGACGAGTCCTTGTGGACAAGTCCTTGTGGACAGGTCATTGTTGACAGGTCATTGTTGACGAGTCCTTGTGGACGAGTCCTTGTGGACAAGTCCTTGTGGACGAGTCCTTGTCCCTTTGGACTGATCCCTTTGGACGGGTCACTTTGGCCTGGTTCCTACGGACTAGCCCATGAATTTATTTAAATTATGTCAAAGGGCCTAACTACATTTGTGTGTGTTGAATTGACGTTGTTCACTAATCCCCCACTACTATAATGGGATAACGATATGAAAGGAAAGTGACGAAATACATGTGAACATACAAGGGATCTAACTTGGTGGATGGATGTGTTCTAACGAGTCATTTGTAGTTGAAAGAGAATAATACATGTTCTTAAGATGTTAAAACTGAGGAGATGGCACGTGCAGTAAGACGTCTTGTTACTTCCTGTGTCATATTACAGACATGACAGAGAGCGCGCAGATCTGTTGCTATGACTAACACTGCAGTAATTTGAAACCGCAAGTGCTCATTAAGACAATGGATGATGATCATGCAAAGTTAGCAGTTATTGGATATTACACAGGTGTTCCTTCCGGTGTCATGTTGCTGACATACCAGAGAGCGCACACTGCTGTTGCTATGACTGACGCTGCAGTAATTTGAAACCCCATGTGTTGATTAAGACAATGGGTGATGATCATGCAAAGTCAGCAGTCATTGGATACCACACAGGTGTTCCTAGTGTACTTTGAACTCTCAACTGTATTGGGAAAGGAATTGCAATGATCTGCAAAAAACTGCTGGCACGAGCGATGAGAGTTTATATAAGAGGGGTGTCATATATCTCCTTACTGTCAGTCTTTATTACTCGCTTTGAGTGAACAGTGCTCTATTACTGCTCAAGAGTTGTAAAAAAAGCCGTTTTGGTAGAAAATCATTAAATTATTTTGCAAGGTAAGTACTTATTATTAATGGATTGTAGTCTTTTATTACTAATTGATGTTGAGGTTATTGATTGGAATGTATTTATTGATTGATTTGTTTACAGATAATTGGGTACCTGTAGGTTACCAGATTCCTACAATCTGTTCATTCAGTGACAGCAGTTGATAAATTATAAAAAGGTAAGTGCCCCCTCTAATAACTTTTAAACAGTTAGAGTGATATTTTCCAATGTTCACCCCTACATGTTAGTGAAAATGGTATATTTGGCAGTCAAAAGATGGAACTACTTGACCATGGTGTGTAAAGCTAATTTTGTAGGTTAGACTTTGATTACCGCTCTATTAAGTCTGAATGTTCATTGCTAGGTGTCAGTGACAGAGGGAATATTTAAAGACTTAACCTCAATTCACCTAACATAACCTAACTTTACCTAACTTAACCTTGTCATGTGACATGTTTTACAATTTTAAACTTGTTTTAAGACTGGCTATGACGTTACACTTAGCTCACTTAACTGGCGATCGCTGGTTTCTATCACGTGACATGTTCTACAAGTTTAGACTTGTTTTAAGACTGGCTATGACGTCACACTTAGCTCACTTAACTGGCGATCGCTGGTTTCTATCACGTGACATGTTCTACAAGTTTAGACTTGCTTTAAGACTGGCTATGACGCCACACTTAGCTCACTTAACTGGCGACCGCTGGTTTCTACCACTCTATCAAGTTCCAATGTTCACTGCTAGGTGTCAGTGACAGTGGTGTATAGTAACCCCCAGTTAGAACTACATAAAGTTAGCCTTGCTAGGAGTTCACAGATCGATTTAAATACCCTGCTATAACCATTGACTGGAATATAATTAAACTATTTATATTGTACTTTTTGTTTTATCTTTTATTAACATAGATGATTTCTTTCTTTTATAGATAACTTGGAAAGTAATCATCATGTTCAAGTGTGGTGACTGTAAGAAACAGTTCTCAAGACCTGACAGCTTTCAACGTCATGCAAGTACAAAACATAATCAGAAAATGTTTGTATGCAGTCATTGTGCTACAACATTTAACAGACAGGATAGTCTTACACGACATGTAAATTTAAAACATGTCAGTACTGCACCATTTTCGTGTTCAGTTTGCGAACTTGGTTTTTCTGCTGTAAAGCGATATCAATTCCACATGGTTGAAGTGCATGGAGAACAACAGGAATTGAAATCTGTAAAACCATCAACTAGCACGGAACCTTTAAATGAATGTGATACTCAAAAGCGTAAACGTTTTCAAGATTGTGAAAATAGTTGTGCAACAAAAAGAAAAAAGAATGGTGAACCTTCAATAACACATTGTAATGTATGTAATATTGATATACCTTCTTCAATCATTCATGGACATTTACGCAGTATTCAACATAAAAATAACACTTGCCATGAAAGAAATTCTGGAAATATTCAACAAATTGGTAGTGCATTTAAAAGTCGAATTGCTAGTTATAGACTTTATAGTAAAGAAAAAACTCAAAGTATTGAATCATTTTAAAAAAATGTTCAACCTACTGTGTTTGGCTTAGTAGAAAATGTTTTAGTAGAGCATAAAACAATTAAAATGAATTTTGAACTTTTTGGCCTCTATGTAAAAACTGGGAGCGAAGGTGAAATTACGGATATCAAATCCTTTAATACAAAAAACATAATTGTTAGCGAATCAAATAATATTAGTGATATATACCAAAATATTTCAAGTGCTATCATTGTGAAGAGTGAAGAGTTCCAGGAAAGGAGTCAGGCTGGGCGTTGGTTGAAGTACTTTATTTAGAAACCAACCTGAATAAATACAACCCCCTTCGAGCATCATCATACATTGATTTACCTGCATGGATTAAACGGAAGAAAGCTTGTGTAAACGTTATGAATAGTGACCATGCATGTTTTGCATGGGCTGTAACCTCAGCTCTCCATCCAGCAGCGATGAATGAAAAGAGAACGTCATCTTATCCTCACTATTCTTCAGTGTTAGATTTAAAAGAAATAGAATTTCCGATGGCGATAAAAGACATTCAACGTTTTGAAGAGCTGAACAATGTAAGTATTAATGTTTATGGAATTGAAAATAAGAGTATAGTTGGGCCTCTATATTATACTCAGGAAAAAAGGATGCTCATGTAAATTTACTATACATAACCCAAGGTGAAAATGCTCACTATTGTTGGATAAAACATTTATGTAGACTTGTTGGTAGTCAACTATCAAAATACAAAGGTAAGAAGTGGTTGTGTGAAGGCTGTTTGCTCTATTTTACAAAAGAGGATCAACTAACTCAACATCAAAAATGGGGGTGTAATCATGTTCGTACGGTATTACCGACTCCTAAAAATAACATTCTAAAATTTAAGGATTAAGAGAAACAGCTTCGAGTACCATTTGTTATATATGCTGACTTCGAGGCTTTGCTAAAACCATTTAATACATGTTCATCGAATCCAGCCCAACCTTTCACCAACACTACTCACATTCATGAACCTTTTAGCTTTGCATATTATATTAAATGTAGTTATGATGACTCTTTAAATAAGTTTGAGCTCTATAGAGGACCTGATGCACCTAAAGTTTTTATGGAAAGGCTTGAGAAAGATGCCGTCCGTATATCCTCTATTTTAAATACGATCATTCCAATGGAGCCACTAACTTCATTAGAGCAAATGAATTTTGAAACTGAAACTAATTGTTTTATATGTGGTGAATGTTTATATACAGACAGGGTTCGCGATCATGATCATTTAACAGGAAAATATCGTGGTGCGGCTCACCAAGAATGTAATTTAAATTATAGAGTAAGTAAATTCATTCCGGTCATTCTACACAATGGTAGCAAATACGATAACCACTTTATCGTTAAAGAATTTGGATCTTCAGATGTGAAAATTGATGTTATTGCAAATAATAAGGAACAATACATATCGTTCACAAAATACATCAAAACTAGCAATAAAAAACCATTAAACTGCGATTTTTAGATTCATTCCGCTTTATGACGAGTAGTCTTGATAAGCTGGCTAGTAATTTAAAATCAGATCAGTTTCATGAAATTCAACGTGTCTTTCCTAAAGAAGATGATTTTAATTTGATTCGTCAAAAGGGTATATTCCCTTATGAATATATTAACTGTGTGGAACGTCTTGAGGAGTGTTCTTTACCACCGAAAGATGCATTTTACAGTTCCTTAAACACAAGTCATATCAGTGATCAGGAATATTTATATGCACAACGTGTATGGGCACAGTTTGACATTCAAACTTTAGGAGAATTTTCAGACATATATTTGAAGACAGATGTGTTGTTATTAGCAGATGTTTTTGAAAATTTTCGGAATGTTTGTATGAAAACTTATGACCTTGATCCTTGTCAGTATTACACTGCTCCTGGGTTAAGTTTCAGTTCAATGTTGAAAAAAAAACGAAAGTAAATTTAGATTTAATGACTGATATAGACATGATCAATTTTATAAAATCATCAATTCGAGGTGGATTAAGTCAATGTAGTGGACGGTACTCTAAAGCGAATAATAAATACATGCCTAGCTACAACCCTTGTGAAGAGTCAAAGTATATTGTCTACCTCGATGCAAATAACCAATATGGTTGGGCTATGAGTCAATATCTACCACTGAAAGATTTTCGCTGGCTGACACAACCTGAAATTGATGTCTTACATGTTGACACTCTTCATGATAACGATGATAAAGGATATATTTTAGAGGTAAATCTTGAGTACCCTAAAGAGTTACATGATGATCATAATGATTTACCATTTTGTCCTGAGAATATGAAATCTCCATACATCACATCACGAACAAAAATGTTAATTGCTAATGTAAATAATAAATGTAAATATGTAATACATTATCGAAACTTGAAACAGTGTCTACAACATGGATTGAAATTAACTAAAATTCATCGCGTATTGCAATTTCATCAGTCAGCATGGATCAAACCGTATATTGATCTAAACAATAATTTAAGAACACAGTCAACAAACGCGTTTGAAAAAGATTTTTATAAACTCATGAATAATAGTGTTTTTGGAAAGACTATGGAGAATGTTGATAAACGAGTTGATGTAAAGCTGATAACAAAGTGGGAGAATGATGGTAAAAGGTATGGTGCGAGCAACTTAATAAGCAAGCCTAACTTTCATAGCTGTTCAATTATTCATGAGGATTTAGTTGTAATACAAATGAATCCTCTTAAAGTAACTTACAACAAACCCATATATGTGGGTTACACCATTCTGTAATTATCAAAAACACTTATGTATGAATTTCACTATGATTATGTAAAGAGAAACTATCTTGATAATGCTAAATTACTCTACACAGACACAGATTCTTTTATTTATGAGTTTAAAACTGTTGATTTTTACGAGGATATCAAAACTGAGCTAAATAGGTTTGATACAAGTGACTACCCCAAGGATAATATTTACCATTTACCTCTAGTAAACAAAAAGGTTCTTGGGAAATTTAAGGATGAATGTGCTGGTGTTATTATAGACACCTTTGTAGGCACAAAATCTAAATCATACAGCTATATGACAGTTGATGATGTAGTAGTAAAAAAAAATAAAAGGAGTGAAAAAGAATGTTGTTAGTAAAGAGTTAGATATAAGTGATTATAAAAACTGTATAGTTAGTAACCCACCTGTATTATATAAGAAAATGTGCGTATTTAGAAGTAAAAATCATCAGCTACATACCAATTTGTTGAACAAAGTTGCTTTAAGTAATGAAGACAACAAACGATTCATTATACCCAACACATTTAATACTCTTGCTTGGGGAAACAGTCGCATTGACGACTATTACTTTACTTAAGTCTAATGATCACTATATTGTAATATTTGTAGTGTGTTTTATATTGTAATATTTTTTGTAAAAACTGTAAGTAGAATGTATAATGTTAGGCTACAGTAGTTTAGTAAAAATAAGATAAGTAATAGTAGTACATTTTAGTGTAAAATGTTTGCTTTTGTATATTACGAAAAAGATTTTAAAAAATTTACTGAATGTGTGAACTAAACAAGGGGAATGTAAAAAATGTAAAGTGGAAATTGTAAATATCCATGTGTGAAAAAAAGTGAAACGGCTATCACCATTTTAAAATTAAAAAGACATTGTAATCTGGTAAACCTTGTTTTTTTATTTCACAACAACAAAAATGTACAGAATGTGTAAACTAAACAAGGGAATGTAAAAAATGAAAAGTGGAAATTGTAAATATTCATGTGTGAAAAAATGAAATGACTATCACCATTTTTAAAAATTAAAAGATATAGTGATTTAGTGAACCTTATTTATATTTCACAAAAAATGTACAGAATGTGTGAACTAAACAAGGGGAATGTAAAAAATGTAAAGTGGAAATTGTAAATATTCATGTGTGAAAAAATGAAAATGAAGAAATGACTATCACCATTTTTAGAATTAAAAGATAAAGTGATCTAGTGAACCTTATTTTATTTCACAACAAAAAATGTACAGAATGTGTGAACTAAACAAGGGGAATGTAAAAATAGGGAAAGTGGAAAATGTAAATATTCATGTAAGAAAAAATGAAAATGAAGAAATGGCTATCACCATTTTAAAAAAATAAAAGACATTGTGATCTTGTAAACCTTGTTTTTATTTCACAACAAAGAGAGCTTTACAAAAATAGAATACAAAAGAAATACCAATTCCTCAATCCTTTTCAATGTTCATGTCCACTCATCATTAACTTTCCTTATATAGCACTAATCACAATGAGAGCTGCCAATCTCTCCCCACTGAGACATCACAGGATGTCAAAAGTTGTTTAGCTTTTCAACGATACTTTATCCGCTACACGTCTTAATGCAGGATGACTGTGGTGATAAGAAAGGTGCATGCTCGATTCAAAGGATTAATAGGTATATCACTACGCTGCAAAAAGGTTCTTCAAGACAAGTTCCAGGACCACACAAATAATAACCACGTAGGTAGATTTCGAAAGTCAAGTATTGAATTACTTTGTTAATGACGCCATTGCCAGTACAGGTCTGGCATATCCTTTTCCATAGGTGGAGAAAAGGTTTGATCTTCCTCCTCCTCTGTGGATGATGTTTGTTGTTGCTGCTTTTTTTCTCCATCACACCCGTGGAATGAAGAAACAAAGTCTTTACATGGACTTTTATGACCATGATACAGTTTGACCAGCTGACAAGTAGCACACTGCCGCATAGAGGGTATTTTTGCCATAGCCACTTGCTTATGGTGATCATAATCCGTACATGGTTGCAATTCACTTAACACAGGGTGTTGAGTCCATGATTTTGGTACATGTTGCCAGATTTCTTTCACTGCATTTGCTGCGACATAATAAATGAATGATTTTGGAAGAGCCAATAATTCTCTTTGGTAAAACTGTCTAGTTTCTTTTTACACACAAAGAACTTTCCAATCGCTTTATCGGTAGCATCCCCTTTCTCCATGGTATCACGTTGATGTTTACACGTCGCTTGTAGAAATCTCACTGGTGTCATCCACAGGTAAACCTTTAGTTTTAATTTTATTTAACAACTCTCAGCAGGCATTGGTGGATAGCCAATGAAACAATTGCCACACCTGTGCCAAGGCTTTATGGGTAATATTGTCACAGGGGCAGCGATCCATGAGTGTTTGCAGCGAGGGACAGCCCATGTCCATTAAATCAATACATTGACAGTAAGACGCTAAAAATGGTTGTAGCCATTGACGTTTTTCACTACCTTTCACAAATATTACATGGGCAGAAGACAAGTGGGCTTTCATGACCATGTCCAGGTGCTTATATGAAATGGTTCCTTGCTTCCAGTCTAGTTGCATATGAGTTTCAATCCACTGGGTTTGTTTACGGTCTTTATAACACAACAAATCAAACGCATAAGGTGGTTTAAACACCAAATGAGTAGCTTGTGATATCCAAAAAATGGAACAATCGATGATGGCCACTTCCTTAAATATAAATTTGTTATCTCCAATTTTAAACCCTTGACAGTCGACAATCAGTGTACGCAACATGTTCACTCTTGTCTGGATCAAGTCCAACTGACCACAGACTGACAATTGTTCAGTAAAGTGTACCCATGTCATTTACTTACATTCCATTCTAGTAAAAAGAAAATAAAACCATCGAGTAGTCACTATAGAGGTTAGGATATGACAGGTGGGGGGGCATAAGAAATAATAATATAACAACAACAACCAATTTTAATTACATTATTTTATTAGCATAGCAAGTTTTACATTCTTTTTTCATTCTAGGATAGAGGCGGTACCATCTCATACAACAAAAAAGTCTTTTGTGTTTATTGTGTCCATAACACCGATGATATTCTAATGTCTCTAAACTGGATGTTTTTAACTGTGAGCTGCTCACTGAAGCACTGTTGACACCATAAAGTCCACACGTATCATAACTTTTTTCATCACTCAGAGGCATGAGTGAGGGGTAACTTGAATGACAGGGTATATTACCCACCTCCATTCTGCATAGGTAGGGACAGGCAGGTGACCAGTGCTGATGTTCCTGCATGGGTTCATCGCTCTCTTGCCATTGGTCTAAGATGATGGGACAAAACACACATTTCACTTCATCTCTTCTTTTTAAATAGTAGAATCCAGCGGCTGCTATGGCTTGAGGGTTTATAAAAGGCACCGGCCACGTCGCAAAGGTCTTGAAACGTTGTTCCTCAGATTTTAAATTCATGGATGTAACTTCTCTTGAGGCTTGAAAGCAAGACATGACTGAGTGGTTTGATGTGTGTTGACCTGCTATTTATACACTTGTCACTTGGTTGGACAGTGGATAATAGTTGACTTGTTTGTGATGAATAATCAAACAGTAGGCCGTGGTATTGGCTGGAACATTGTCATGCGTTTCAAAATCTAGTCGAATGTCAATATTGGATGGTTTGACAGACTCTTCCAAGTAGGAACAGTCAAAGACAATCAGTGGCGCCCTTGTCTTAAAAGCTTGGGGTGACAACATTGGACAATTCTCTTTTTGATAATACGACCATCTAAATTTAGAAAACAAGTCGTACAGGGGGGAAAACTTATTTTTTGAAAAATCTAAATCCAGCCCTTCATAGGGAAACACAGCACCGTTGAGGAAAAGACGTGCATTTCTCAATTGCAGGTGATCAAATTGCATGACATCTTTGGTTTGTTGATACTTGCGATTCGTTTGAAAACCCACAATCATGTAGAGAGGTCTCTCTGTATAGCGGGCTGTTTTTATAGACCAACTGTGTGTGTTGGTGGTGGGCAATAACGGGTATTCATGGAGTGACCAGCTTCTAAATTCCATGGGTAGAGGTATATCTCTCTTTACCATTTTGAGTATGTCCAGTTTTTTGCTATCGTTAAGGGTCACATGAGGCACTTTCCATAGCAAGCGTTGTAGTTGAATTTTTGAATCAATGGGGGCATTGTCGACTCCCTTGAGTGCATTATTATCACTCCTGTCTCTCACCAGATAAAGCACTTGCCTTGCGTTGACCACAATGCGCTGGTGATCTTCAGCAAAGCCTAAAATCAGTTTAAGAGGTAAATATCCAGTGAAGGTGCCATCGGTGTGTACCATCCAGTCATTGGTCGAGTCAGGGCACCAACCCGCCATGCAAAGTGTTTTAGCTTCTTCCTCACTATAAGAAGGATATAGTTTCATGACACTGGAAATACCCACATTTCGAGTGCTATCCACCACGATATCGTTAATGACATAACGTACTTCAGAAAACAGGAAGGCGAAAGCATGGTTGGCTAACTTGGATGTAGTGGGTGTAGAGCCATCGGCTTTGGTGAGCCGACCTTCAATCTGAATAACACTTTCATGCGGTAGAGTGTAAATATCTTGGTTGTTGATAGCAAATTGAATTTCATCATTGTTATTGAGTCCAGGTGTTTGAGCTTGATAAGAATGCAGATCAATTCTTACCACTCCTGGTTGCTCCTCGATGTGGTTCGCTACCTCTAGAATAGAATTCATCGCGGGGGTTAATGTGGTAAACCAAATGCTGTAAAATCTGCTTGTTCTGAGATGTTAACGTGCATTCACGTGGTAAACAACTAACACCATTCCTAGACGGTGCTGTTGCTTTATATACAAACTTCATAGTGGTTTTAGCACCAACTTGTAAGTCACTGGTGTGGTAGAATCTAGATCAATGAGTTGTTGCTCTCTATTGATCAGTCTTAATGTTATATTACTAATACCATCGACAGCCACAGAATGAAATAGCACCACTGGAGGGTTTTCACGAATAATATGGCCATTGGGCGATGTTACAATAAAGTCATAAAGCGAATGCGACGGTTCTTGATTGGTGTACACTTGACTAATAATATTACATGTCACCGACACATGATGGTCCTCAATGAATTTCACTTCATGGTGTGATTCATGTTTTTTGTTGGGCTCTAACACACGTGGTTTAAATCCTAGTAATGGACCAATGGAATCGGGGTGAGTTTTAAAGTCAATTTTGAATGTAGAAAAAATACTGCAGCGATGAGTGTTGGTATATCCTACAAGTTCAAACTTGCGCGTTCCATCGAGAAATGACTTTAAACCATATTCATTGATCAACACCACATAAATGTGTTCATAAATGTCATCTATCGTGTATCCACCAGAGTTCAGGGTGAGCACAGAATCCTCATAGTAAAACTTGTTGTTCACATTTTCACGTATGTTGTATATTCGATTGTACGTTTCAAGAGAAACAAGTCCTAAACCATAAGGTTTTTCACTCAATTCGATAGGTGGGTAAAAGTCTAGACTCACTTCAGGTCCACGTCCATGCAGTGTAAACGTCTTACTTTCCACCGACATACTGTTGACGTTTTTGCTTATATTGCGTCTTATATAAAAAAAATTAAACACAAACGTCCACACTGTTGGCTGTTAAACGTTTGCTCACGTTTCACATTATAATATATCTTGATCCTGTTTCCAAAATAGGCCACTAGTTCAATGGGCGGGGGCAAATTCCCAAAACTGTCAGAGTACCATACAGTAGATCCCTCTTTGACATAAGCTACATAATGTGTTCCAGGTCCTCGGTGATCATCCAAATTGACAACAGCACATTCATGTTTCCCGGGTTGTGAGGGTAATTGGTTTCGCATAAACACACCTCGAAAATGAGAAAGCTTCAGTTGTTTAGCATAGCTTTCCACTTGCTGATGCGTCAGGGCATGTCTTGCTATGACTGAGGTTAAAGATGTTTTTATTTTATTTCGAAAAGGTGAAATTCCAAATCCTTGTTGATAAAAGGCTGGCTTCAAATTGACATTTCTAGCCCCCATAGCAATGGCCTCCATTGTTTCATTGTGTCGCTGACTTTCATTGAGTTGTTGCTTGCCCTGTTGCACGGCTTTAATGGTTTTTGCCACTGCTCTGGCGCCGCCTAAAAGTGAACCTAGAGCAGCCAGACCAGCGAATAATGCAGGTAAAAATCCCGCTCGTTCGGGGACGGGGATCACTCGCCCTTGTTTTGAACCCTGTCGCTGACGTTTTGGAATAACATGTCTCTGTACTACTCGAAGAGCTTTCCTTATGGTCAACACATTATTTTTTCTTTTTTTCTTTCGCAAGGGCTTGTCCACGAATGTCATGAGCCCAGGCTTTGCCAAGGACAGGCTCATATTTTTTGTCTTTCTCACCACATATCTTTGTTTCACCATGATGATGATGACCAACAACCTTTCACAAGAAAGTTTAAGTCACAACTAACATTAGATTGTTATTTCATGGCTGTATATTCCAATTCTACATAAAGTGGGAAATCATTTATGGTTTTTCCAGCTTCCTTTTCATTCCATGTCAACAGGAGATGAAAGGATAATTCGTCTCCTGCATTGACCATTTCATGGTTATGGACCAACATCCTATGACCATTTATCTCTATTTGTAAATGGTTCTCATCAGGTATGGCATATTTGATGTGAATGGTTCCATTATAGTGTAGTCGATAGTGGCTTAAACCCGAAGCAAGCACATAGGTCAAGTGCTGGTCATGAACTAGCGGTATATGGTTTCTCTCATTCACAGGTTTTACATTTGTCAGATGCAATAAAAATACAGATGGGATAAATTTAAAAAGACTTTTCATTTCATAGGTCACGTATCGCTTGGTACAGACATCATCATCTTCTTGTGGGTCTTCCACGTGAATAATGCGGTGATGATTAGCGCTATAGCCATCCACCGTAAGCTGAGGCACTTTATCATAAAACTCATACACCTTGTTATCCACATACTTTTTTTGTAGTAACGTCTGTAGACACTTGAGGATGTTTTACATGAGTTAACCGCTTTCCTTTAAAGTCATAATCTCCTTGTTTTGTGCGTGGCACTACTGACCTATCCACATAGTGTTTATTAGCAGGATCTGTTTCTTGTTTAGGATCATGTATGGGGACAGGCCTACCTTTGGCCATCAACGCACGTCCAAAGACATCCATCGTCAACCTGTAATACGAGTCTACTGTTTGTATGACAAGGCTCGGTGCGATGTATATAGACAGCCTGCTAGCCTCTCTAAGCCTTAGTTGAAATGAAGCGAATTAAGCAGCAAGAGTCATTCCCCGTGAGGGACATGGTTTCCCATCTCTGCCCCACATCACGTAAACAACGCCATGGTTCACTGTTTCCATCTTCCATTCGCTGCATCATTGTGGGACCTTCCGGCTGTGGAAAGACCAATCTTTTGCTGACACTTATTACAGCGCCCAATGGTCTGTGTTTTCAAAATATTTATATTTTCGCAAAATCTCTCTACCAACCCCTCTACGTGTTTCTGGATCAAGTCATGTCTGGATTAAAAATGAGAATATGGGGTATTTTACATTTTCCACGCAAGAAAATGTTATTTCACCGGATGAGGTAAAGCCTGATTCACTCATGATTTTCGATGATGTATCCACTGAACGACAAGGTATCATTCAAAGCTATTTCAGCATGGGTCGACACAAATATATCGATTGCTTCTATCTTGGACAAACGTATTCTAAAATGTCCAAACAGTTGATTCGTGACAATGCCAATGTCATTGTTTTATTTCGCCAGGACGAGAGGAACAGTCGTTACATTTATAATGAACATGTGAATCCGGATATGACCTTTCAAATGTTTACAGAACTGTGTGGCAAGTGCTGGAACACACAACGTCATGCCTGTTTAGTGATTGACAAACAAAGTGAACTCAACCAAGGGCGGTATCACTTAGGGTTTGATCATTTTATTGCTATTTAAGGCACTGTATAATTCCCTCTCAAGTCATTTGTCATGACATCATGGCGTTAGCAGAGAGTCAATTGAAAAAGCATATTATTAGAGCAAAAAATACTATTCGCCAAAAGTTTCGTCAATTGAAACGATCGCGTGCGGATCATGCTTTGTTTATTCAACAACATTTAGCACCTCCGCTAAAAGCTATGTTGAAACCCTCTTTCAAGCCATCTGAAACGCTAACTACCGTTTCACAAGCCAGTCAGACGCACCACGAGGACTCTGAGGAAGAGGAAGAGGAAGATGAAGAGGAACAGGAAGATTTAACTAGTGTTAGCGAAGTTGAGGATAATGAGGAACAAGTGTTAACGCCTCAAAAAAGGCATCACCCCTTGCAGAGGTTTTAAGAAAAAGGAAATCCTTGGCCATGGTCGAAACCCCTTGCCCTTCCAGATCGTCTCCATTTTCACAACTCTTGGCCACCCCTCAACATAAAGCTCAACTGAAAAACATTTTAATAAAATATTATGGATCAACACTGGAACCCTATTTCACCAATCTATTTGTTGGAAACACAGATACCACATATGGCGTTCGCTATGAGAATGATAGTTTTAAAATTGGTGATTCATCGATTAAATTAATCGTACTAAAGCTGTCATTAAAAAGATCAACTATAAATTAACACCAGGACTGTTAAAGCTACTATTTTCTCGGACTCCCTCATCTCAAGATTATACGTCAGAGGACCTTAGTAAATATAAATCCATTTTATTGGATACCCATGCTCACAAAAGACAGTATGATCCCACTCAACAAGTGAATGCTAATATATCCCAAAAATATAAAACCATCATTGCAAAAATGTTCCCCACTAGTCAAAGTGGTCGTCGTAAAGTGTCCGCTTCAGGGGTGACATTTAAACCATTAAAACCCCTTGTGGATGTTACCTACTGGCACAATCAAAATAAACTCGTCCAGCGACTACAGCTATTGCATGCTTCACGTCAAGCCGGCCATACTGGTCACGATTGGGAAATTCAAGAAATTGAGGAAGAACTTCGAAATGCCAAAATTTTTGTTTAAGCCCTCACCCATTAAAATGGGCATTGCTCACGAGTTGCATCGTCCAGCTAGACGTCACTATCAGCGACTCAAGGTGATTTCACAGGGTGTGGATGAACTTTGGCAAGTAGAATTGGTTGAAATGATTCCCTATGCTAACGTTAACGATGGTGTACGGTATATGTTGACGGTCATTGATGTTTATTCCAAAATGGCGTTTGTTGAACCTGTGCGTCGCAAGTCTAGTCCACTAGTCACCAAAGCCTTTCAACATATTATTCAACAATTTAAATGTCAACCTCAGCTGCTACAAACCGACCAGGGAAAAGAATTTTTCAACAAGGATTTCTCCAGTTTTCTCAAATCTAAGGATATTCACCATTACACCACGTACAGCAATCTCAAAGCCAGCGTGGTCGAGCGGTTCAACCGAACATTGAAAACCCATATGTGGAAAGCGTTTACCGCTCAGGGCACTTATCGCTGGCTGGACTTGTTACCTGAGTTAGTGTCACGTTACAACGACACCAAACACAGAACCATTGGGACCAAGCCACGACTTGTAACTAAAAATATTCCACAACTGGATAAACTGTTTAACCCCATAAAAACAGCAGACCCTAAACGTCATCGCCTTAACATTGGGGACCATGTTCGTGTGAGCAAATTCAAGTCCGTCTTCGACAAGGGCTACACACCAAATTGGGAGACTGAACTATTTTGAATTCGTCAAGTCAACCTGAACAGTCCAGTCACCTATTTACTCGAGGACCTCAACAATCAACCCATAAAAGGCAGGTTTTATCTTCAAGAACTTCAAAAGACAGCGTTTCCTTAACATTACCTTGTGGAAAAAGTGTTGAAACAAAAAGGAAATAAACTATATGTAAAATGGTTGGGATTTAGCTCAGCCTTTAATTCTTGGATTAATAAATTACATGTTGTGTGAACCTGTGTGTCTTGTATTTATTTATTTACTCATGTTGTACTTAACCTACAGTCCTATGGACAGTCCTCAGCTATACATGTATTATGAGCAATACATATTTCTTTCTCTCTTCACCTGTGTTCTCTCTTACACTAACCCCCCCTTCACCTCCCACCACTGTCAAAACAGGTTGTGACTTGTTAGCTCTTATCGTGCGCGTGTACAGGTGAACACCTGTGTGTTAGATCATATTACACATGAACTCACATTTTCTCACGTATGAAGCAAAACAGGATGTGACTTGTTTCACAAGGAGGACAGTAATAAGGTCATCTCACACGTGTTCACATGTATTTCGTCACTTTCCTTTCATATCGTTATCCCATTATAGTAGTGGGGGATTAGTGAACAACGTCAATTCAACACACACAAATGTAGTTAGGCCCTTTGACGTAATTTAAATAAATTCATGGGCTAGTCCGTAGGAACAAGGCCAAAGGGACCCGTCCAAAGGGATCAGTCCAAAGGGACAAGGACTCGTCCACAAGGACTTGTCCACAAGGACTCGTCCACAAGGACTCGTCAACAATGACCTGTCAACAATGACCTGTCCACAAGGACTTGTCCACAAGGACTCGTCCGCAAGGACTCGTCCACAAGGACCTGTCAACAATAACCCATCAACAGGGGCCCGACAGCAGGGGGCTCGTCAACAATAACAGGGGCTCTCACCTCAAGGCCTAACATGCCCCTCTTTGATTATTGGTTTGCAGAACAACGTTACATTCCTTATCGGCATTCAAACTCTCACATGTTGCAATTGGAAAGAGAGATTCTCTAAAAAATTCAATTTCACCCTCTAGTAGGGGTAGGTTTTATTATGGGGTGGAAATATGTTATTCATTGGAAAGAGGGTGTCAGCCCGAGTTCAATGACACCTCGTACAAGTCTCTAGCCTGATTGGTTCGCGAGATACTGCCATTTTAGTATTCCAGCGGTGGAGCGGTGGCGGTGGGTGTAGAACCCGTACAAAACCACTACTCAAGGGACCTACGAAATGTACAGAAGGGATCGGAGGAAGCGAGGTGGAGGGCTATTTATTTGTGTGCGCAAAAATATAGCTAGTTTCTTAAAGTGGGCTGATACGGATCAAGAAATTCTTTGTGTACAAATTTCGGATAAAGGGAATAAATTCCCTCTTCAGGTGATAGGGGCGTATAGAGCACCGAAAGATAACTTTTTGCTTCTCGACACACTGTATGATAAAACTTGTACGTGTAATGCTATGAAAAAAAGCATAATAATTGCCGGAGATTTAAACCTCCCCAAAGTAGACTGGTCTGGTGAGTCAACTAGCTGTGGTCAAGCTCAGAGCGCAGCAAACAAATTCTTAAGGGAGGGGGGATTTTCCCAAGTAGTTGACTTCCCAACTAGAGGCAATACTACCTTAGATGTTTATCTCGTAAGGCCTGTAGAGCTGTATATTAACTGTCTGAAAGTACCAGGAATTAGTGACCATTCTGGGGTTGAATTAAATATTAGATACGGTGACATTACAAAATTAGACTCTGATGTTGCAAATAAGATCATATTCCAGTATCGCAAGGTGGATGAGGGCAAATTTCAGGGGGTACTTGAATGAGCTATTTGTAGGATGGGCTTCGGTGGCGTAGTCGGTAGCATGCTGAACTGCTGTGCCCAAGATAGCGGGTTCAAACCCGGCCGAAGTCGTCGGATTTTTTAAGAGCGTTAAAAATCCTTCAGTATGCCTTCCTTCGGAGGGGACGTAAAGCCGGCGGTCCCATGTCATAGATTTATGGCATGTAAAAGATCCTTTCACAGACTAAACTTGTGCAAAGCAAAATTGTTAGGTTAGATTTCGTCAGAACGCTCTATCAAAGTTCCAACGTTCACCACTAGGTATCATTGATATCTGGTGGCGAAAGTTGGAACTACTTGAAATTGAACGAAACTAGTAGCTCACCCTTTAGGGTGTCCGCTGGAAGCAGCTACAGACTCAGGCGAGCCGAACATGTACTCGGACACTCCTGGCACTAAAAGCCATACGATAAATAAATAAATAAATAAATAAATAAATAAATAAATAAATAAATAAATAAATAAATTAATAAATAGGATGGGCATCGGAAGGAAATCACATTAATATCCTTTGGACTAACTTTTGAAAATTTTAAATAGCGCTATTGATAAATTTTTCCATTTAAATTACTGAAACAAAACCCAGATCCTGAGTATTACACACGGGAAATCAGGAGTCTTAAACCGAAAATTAGGAAATTATACAATAAAAGACATGATAGTGACAAGTATATGTTGAAATTTAAGACCTTATCAAGGGAGCTCGTCTAAAAAAAGAGGGCTGCTCATGACAATTATATGCAAGGTTCGGGAGGCGATGGGTGTAAAAAAAAATACAGTTATGTTAGGAGAAGAAAGGGAAATTCGATGATAATGTCCGGTGACATTATTAATTACTGAGAAGCAGGCCGTTGCTAATGAATTAAATGTCTTCTATGGTAGTGTGTTCAATAAATCCAATAGCTGTGTGTTGGACCTTAACGGTGAATCAGGGGCTCCGCTTCTCCAAATAAACCATTCAGCAATTGTAAAGCTAATACAAAAATTACGTTACAATATATCGAAGGGTCCTGATAATATTGTTAGTGAAGTACTTAAACTTGGAGGTAGGGCCGTGGCACGATACTTAGAGGTGATGATTAATGTGTCCATATACAATGCGCAAATCCCGGATGACTGGAAAAGAGCTACGGTAGTCCCACTATTTAAGGGAGGGAGCAGACTTGAATTGGGCAACTACAGGCCGGTTAGTCTTACGTCCATCGTTCGTAAACAGATGGAGCATCTCATTTGCGACTACTTGAGGAAACAGTGGGAAACATTGTCATGGTTTAATGATGGGCAACATGGATTTCGGAAAGGTTACTCTTGCGAGAGTCAGATGCTATCACTTTTTCAAGATATTAGTGAATCGTTAAACGATGGAGTTTCAGTCGACGCCGTAGTTATAGATTTTGCGAAGGCATTTGATGTCGTGCCGTATGACATGCTACTCCATAAATTAGCTTCGACGAAGATTTATAGAAGAGTAATTTTATGGATCCAAGAATTTTTGACGGGTCGTTCCCAGAAAGTGAAAGTTGAAGGCCGATTCTCGGATGAAATAGCCGTAACGTCGGGTATCCCTCAGGGCAGCGTAATCGGAACTTCGTTATTTTTGGCGTTTATAAATGACTTACCAAATGGGATTCGCAGTGACTGTCGATTGTTTGCGGATGATTGTGTAATATATCGAAAGATACATGACTCACAAGACAATGCAGTACTTCAAGATGACCTGAACCTGGTATATAAGTGGGCGATTGAAAGTAAAATGAGAATAAACACAAGAAAATGTAGTCTAATAAAAAAAGGGAAGTGCGAGGGCATGATTTTCAAGATAACATTGGTTCGGAAATACTTGTAGAAGAAGATTCTTGCAAATATTTGGGCGTTAACGTAAGAAATGATATGAAATGGAGTAGTCATATAGGATGTGTAGTTTCTAAAGCTTACAAATCCCTGCACTTTGTAATGAGGGTATTAAAAGGAAGTAGTACCTCTGCTAAAGAATTAGGATATTTGTCACTTGTAAGACCTATTCTGGAATACGCCTCGGCGGTTTGGGATCCATATCAAGTAGGGCTCATAAATGAGTTGGAAATGGTACAACGAAAGGCCGCTAGGTTTGTGCTCAGTGACTTTAATCCCAGGAGTAGTGTGAGCCGTATGTTAAAGAAACTTGGGTGGGAATCACTTGTGGCTAGAAGGATGAAATCTAGACTCTGCGCTATGTACAACACGTATACAAATCAACCAGCATGGGGTGAGCTTAGCAAACGTATGGAAAAGCCTACTTACATGGGTAGGAGCGATCATCCTTTCAAAGTTAAGGGCCGACCACAGCGAACAAATTATGGTAAATATTATTTCGTAAACCGTGCCATTGATAATTGGAACTCTCTACCTGCCGCAGTCTTAGAGCCTTTTCCCAAACATATCGGTGTGTTTAAGAAAAGACTGACTATTTGTGTAAATATTCCAGTTTAATTGTTAGTGAATTGTTATGTACAATTATTTATTTGTTATGTATATCTAATTTGCCACCGGGGGACACACCCCCAATTGCAAATGAACTAATGAAATAATGAATGAATGAATCATAGAGTCGCTCCATAACCAAATTTGGGGAAATTGGATGTTTATAACTTTTTGCAGTTTTTGGGAAAGTTCTGCTGCCATGAATGCGGCGCACAATTCAAGCTGGACTAAAGTAATGGTTTTGAGGGGGGCTACTTTAGATTTAGCACAAATAAGACTCGAGCGTGAAGATTCATTTAAAGGATTGCAATGAACAAGGTATACACAACAACCGTAAGCCTTTTCGGAGCTGTCGGAAAAATAAAAAGTACGAGTGGTGTATTAGAAGAAGTGTTAATTAAATTTCTAGGGATTTCAATAAGTGAAAGGTTAAGCAAACTACAACGGAAAGAAGGCCATCTATTAAGGAAAGAAGTGGGAACAGCTTCACCCTATTCACACTTTGTAATTTTAATAAAACTTGCCACCTCAGGGTATAGAGGCTATAAAACCAACTTTAAATAAAATCCACAAAGACCAGGAATTCAACTTACAAAATTCACAATTTATTTTTAAAAGGGAAGCTTCCTTTACCTGCATTTCAGGCACATCAAACTAATAATTCCTCAACTAGCTCTCCATTCAGCATCAATTATCTTCTATTTACAACAACATTACATTACATTAAATAATTAGCATCCATCTTCTCTGCCCTCTCACCATCAACAGATCATCGCCATGGCAACCAAACCAAGTGAAGGAATCTTGACCTCCACAGAGGTCAAAGCCATCTGCCACCCACTGATGGAAGAACACAAAGAATCCCTGTGCCACAACACATTAGATTCTCCATGGTCCCCCACCTACAGGTGGCCACGGCTGGCAAACATAGAACAAAAAAATAACAGTCTCTGTAACGTAACAAAAGTTCGGTTACAGAAAACACCCCCTTTGAGAGCGACTTTCCAACTAAAGGTTAGAAATTCACTCTCAACCCTTGAAACAAAAACATAAATTAAAAGGAATACAAAAAAGCAAACACTAAGACAAAATCACAAACTGAACAAATTATACATCATAGTCAGAAAAACCATTGGCACCATCATCGCAGAAACAACCATTCTAGGTTCACCAGAATCACAAGCATAAGTATTTTCTTCAGAAAGAACGACAGAATCGTCATCAGACCTGTCTGTGCCGTCATCATAAACATCTTCGTCTTCATCATGATGATGATCATCATCATGTCTTTCCCTTTCTACTACTTCTTCTTCTGGTCTGTCTCCTTTCGCATCGTCTCCTTCTGCAGGTGCTTCTCCTGCCTCAATCTTGGCTGCCTCTTTCTTCTGTTCCAGTTTCTTCTGCTTCTTCCTTTCCTTCTTGTGTTCCATGCTGCCCTCTGACGGCAGGGGACCTGGTCTACAATCTCCACCTTCTGTTCTTCTTGCTGCTGCTTGGTCTTGTTGCGCCGTATTCTGGTGCCGGGTCGAGGAATCTTGCGGTCGCCCGTCACAGGCACCTCCATGCCTTGGGCCATGCGAGCCTGAGCACGCGCACGGTCTGTCTTCTCCATGTGCGTCAGCCACTTGCCTTCAGCCTTCAGTCTCTCCTCTCCCTTCTTTTTCTTCATCTGCCTTATCTTGCGTAGCAATTTTTTTCTTCTCATCTTTTCTCTTTGCCTTTATCCCTTTTATCTTCTCTTTTTTCTTCTTCTGATCCTTCACTCTCTTATCTCGATCTGACTGACAACTCTTCCTGTCCTTACTCCTTCTCTTTGCCTTCCATCTGGTCCATTTCTTCCTCCAACTTGTTCTCCTGCCTATCCTCCTCCTACAATGCTTCTTCACGTTATCTTCTATTTCATCTTTCTCCTTGTTTTCAGTTTTATTCCCCTTCTCCATTTGACGTCCTCTTCTTTTACGTCGGCGGCGACCTCTGTGTCTACCTCCGCAACTGGTCTGCCTTCTTCGCCTGGTATGGTCTCTCCAACATATACCACTACAACCTCACATTATCATTTCCACTTCTTGATTTATTTCCTACGCCCCCTATCATCAAGTACTTCATAGATCTCCTCTTCCTCAACAGACACACTCATAGATTCTACTACTTCAACTTTCTCTTCCACAATGCATATGCTATCCACCTGCTCTTTGATCTTGTCAAGCTTCTCAAACATATGCTCACTGACCTCATCAAGGACCTCTCCAAGCTTTCTGGACCTTATCTTTTCCACTTCTTTACATTCCCCCGTAGCATCACGTACTTCACATTTCTTCACCTCCTAAACAGACACACTCACAGAGTCCACTATTTCAACTTTTTCTCTTCTACAATACATATGATTTCCACTCTCTGTTCTTCCAACTTCCCTTTTTCTTCCTCCTGCTCTTCTTCTCATTCTTCTCCTCCAGAAAACCACACTCACAGGTTCTACCATCTCAACTTTCTCTTCTACGATGCATATGCTAGCCACCTGCTCTTTGGCCTTGTCAAGCTTCTCAAGCATTCTCGCCTCCATACCATCCATCCGGCTGCTCATCCTCTCTTCCATGCTACTCATCTGGCTTGTAATCCTCTTCTCCATCCTATTTCTCCTCTCATATCGGACCAGAAGCATCTCTAACATGGCCATCATTGAAACTTCCATGTTTCTACCACCTTCGGCCACCCCACTCCTGTCTTTATGTGATTCATTTTCTTCGTGCTTCTACGTTGGGCGCCTTTTGTAATTTTAATAAAACTTGCCACCTCAGGGTATAGGGGCTATAAAACTAGCTTTAAATAAAATCCACAAAGACCAGGACACCAACTTACAAAATTCACAATTTATTTATAAAGGGGAAGCTTCCTTTACCTGCATTTCAGGATCATCAAACTAATAATTCCTCAACTGGCTCTCCATTCAGCATCAATTATCTTATATTCACAACAACATTACATACATCAAAAAATAGCATCCATCTTCTCTGCCCTCTCACCATCAACAGATCATCGCCATGTAACCAAACCAAGTCAATGAATCTTGACCTCCACACAGGTCAAAGCCACCTGCCACCCACTGATAGAAGAACACAAAGAATCTCTGTGCCACAACACATAACATTCTCCATGGTCCCCCACCAACAGGTGGCCACAGCTGGCAAACATAGAACAAAAAAATAACAGTATGTAACCTAACAAAAATTCGGTTACAACTTAAGTGACCATAGATCTTGCATACAAAGTTTGGCGATAACAGTGACTGGAGCAAGACATTGAAGAGGGTCGAATATCTTAGCAAAATTTGCCTTTTTGTATTAGGAAGTTCTTCAGAAAGAGACACTTTGTAAATAAGGGTATCAGTGCGAGTGCACCAATGTACTCCTAACGTTTTTATTGAGTCGGAATCGCCACAAAATTCCACAGAAGAGGGATCTACATCTTCGACTAGCAATTGCGCAAGAAACTTGGGTGAGTTTGAATTCCACTTATGGAGTGGAAATCCTCCATTCTTTCGCAGTGCTTTTAGTTCAAGAGATATGAGAGAAGCTTCTTCCAGAGTTTGAACGGATTGTAGATAATCATCAACGTAAAAGGATGTTGTTAATGCTTCTGAAGGTTTATCATGAAACAAATGGCCATCTTGAGAAGATAGCATATGTAGGGATCGGATGGCTAGGAAAGCGGAAGGTTTGAGACCATAAGTAACGGTTTTTACTTATTTCGTTATGCCATAAAATTCGCCGAAGATCCTGCTGTTAAGAGTGAAATATGACTTGGCGATACATTTGTTTTATGTCGGCGATAATGGCTATAGGAAATAATCGCAAATTCAAAAGGATACTAGACAGATCAGACAGGATAGCTGGACCGGAATGAAGAGTATGGTTAAGACTATTGCCATTAGCATACATACAACACGAATTTTTTCTTAGACAGGAGGTTTTTTCCACACTGGATGGTGATTTAAGAAGACGATTTTGACTTGAGGATGTGATTCGTCATCAGATTTATTGGCAACTTCCATGTGATCTAGGCTTTCATACTCTTCCAAGAATTTGGTATATTGTTGTTTTATAAGGGATTGGTTGGTTCTTAAGTTTACTCTCAATGGCGAAGAGAGCTTTACGCTCTTTGGGTTGAGAATTACTTAGTTTTAGAGGATTGAGTAGTCTCGGCATTTGTACTATGAATCTGCTTTCGGGTGTGCGAGTAGTGGTAGAGGTGAAGAGTTGCTCGCAGAATTCGTTTTCTGATGAGGTTGAACAGGTGGATTCGATGTTTTCAAGTTGCCAGAACTGTTCCAAATCGCTGCTCACGAAATTACATTGCGACGTATGTTGAGTGGTGTAATGCGGGTGTGTTCCTGTAACAATCCGTCCAAAATTTGTGTCTCTAGCAAAAACGTTAGATGATAAGTGACGAATTTGCTTGCGTAAACAATTCCAGAAGACATTTGTGCTAATGAGTATGTCAATCGGACCCTGAGTGTTGAAAGGGGGATCAGAAAGACTCAAATTAGCGGGGATAGTAAGACAAGTGGTGTCGACAGAGCGACTCGGAGTGTCTTCTCTTATACCATCAAGAATAAGACAGTATAATTCAAGCGAATTGTTTCTTTGACAAGTGTCTTTGATTAGTAACTTTGAAAACTTTAATGCCTATGTTTTAGAACTATTTTTGCTTGATAGATTGATAGAAGTGGGCGTTACGGAAATACCAGGTTTTTAATTATAGAATTTGAAACGAAATCGTGGGTGGCGGCTGAATGTAATAAACCTCTAGCACGAATCCAGTTACCTGACACCTGACCGTTCTTGTACTTCTACTTGAACAGTAGACAGCAATACCAGGGCACTGCGCCAAGACGTGGCGTTTTGAATGTAGGATGACCCATTAGGCTTGCTAGTATTGTCACTGTTTGGAAGTCGAAGGTGCTGATGACCTCTGCTGATCATGACGATGCAATAGGGTGTGATGTGCTCTTTTGCAATGAAAGCAAAGTCTAGCAGATTTACAGTTAGAGGCCGAATGTTTATGTGAAAGGCAATTACAGCAAAACCTATTTTGGGATACTAATTTCCTCCTATCATCAACTGATAGCTCTTTGAAGAATTTACAAAAGTATAAAGCATGATGATCTTCACAACGTATGCATTTTACAGGTTCGTTAAGACTTTTGCGAGGTTCACCTCGAGTGTTTAATGCGAGAGAGCTTGTAGTACGATGTTCAGTAGACCTAGTTTTGTAACCAGTGATGTATGGGTTAGATTTAGAAGAGCTCGACCCTAGTTTCTGAGTGCTAGTAGATACATGCTCGCGTCTAGAGTTTGTAGATGTGGTTTCACGTTGACAATTAGAAGAAGAGGGTTCACTTTGATTTGCTAAGGCATTTAAAAGCTGACATCTACTGTTCATAAAGATGACTAGATGTTCATAGGAATAATCGTCATTGTTGGAAAGTTCAATCTCCCATGCTTTGAGAGTGGCTGCATCAAATTTTGAAGTTACTAAATGTATTAAGAAGGTGTCCAAGTGCTCTGTAGGCTGTTCCAATTGGGATAGTGCCTTCACGTGAAGTTGGGTTGTGTCAACGAGAGTACGCAGACTATTGACGTCATTATGACGTGAGGGGGCCAGGTTAAATAAGGAGTTCATGTGTCGCTGGACACGCAAGCATACATTACCATATCTTTCTTTGAGAAGATTGAAAGCAATGGGGGTAATTATCAGTAATTAAAGGGAGGGCTTCGACTAGCTGTAATGCCTGATCGTGAAGAGACGATCGCAAGTAGTGAAATTTGTGAATTTCTTGAATATCCTAATTGTCGTGAATAAGGGAGCAAAAAAGCTCATAAAAAGAATCCCATTCGGAATCGTCGCCTAAGAAATGAGGCAAATTTATTTTAGGGAGTAAGGGTCTGGATTCCAGATTGCCCTCACAAGGCGAAGTTTGTTGTTCTTGGGGTGAACTAGGAACTGAAATGTCCTTTTCTTGATCTTCATTAAGTTTGCGTATTAACGCGTAGGCAGCACCAATGCCTTCATAGTATAGAGTTTCAACCTCCACTCTATCTCAGGTCTGATTGAGCATAGATGTTTCGATGTCTGTTTGGACCGTGTCATATTTCTCATAAGACCGTTCATGATATTTTAAGCGATGGGTAATTATGTCTGGATTAGATTCTTCGGGAGATAAATATTTAAGAAAAATTTTGAACCGGGTAATTTGCCCTTTGTAGGAAGCCCGTTTGGCGATGAGCTTATCATCTTCAGTATCTTTATCTTTATCCTTATGACCAGGTGCCGTGATTGAAATTGAAAGTTGGGGTACAACTTACGATCCAGAAGAAATGTGGTAATGCTGTCAACTTGGCAGCGGCAAACAAGTTGGATGGTGATGAATACTATAGGAGAGAGGAGCGACCTCTTCCTCCTCCCAAATGATTCACCAGCCTTGAGCAGTTTGAGTAATAGCTGATAAATTCCAAGTAAATATTGGTAATTTGAAAAAAATTGACAAATTGGATTACACGGGTTTCGGCACCAACTTTTGGTTGGTTAACCCTGGACTTAGACATTACCGGAGGGGAGATAATTCGAGAAAAGGAAATAGGTTGGGAGTGGAGACGATCTTAAGGCAGAAAGGAACGAATCCAAGACAATACAAAATAGTAAAAAAAAAGTTGTGTGTTGATTAAGGCTTGTGAGTTCAAGGCGAGAAGGCGAGTATAATGTTGCCAGCAACGCTAGCTGAGGTTGCTGGCTGGCTGACGCTGAGTTTATCGTCCCTTACGAACGCAAAATAGGGTACTATGTAGGTACAGTGTTCGCTTGCGATGAAACACAAACAAGGGGAAGTTGAATTATCTCTTTTCCTTTTTGAAAGGAAATGTTTTAAGGAATATTCTGATATACTGAATATATTGAAATGAACAGGAATAATTTTATTCCCCACCACGGACCAATCCCTAATCGGGAGACCAAATGCCCCCAGAGTGGACAGAGATAAGGCGCTTTCAGAGCTTTTAGTAAGATTATTGTTGTTCTTAGTAGAAATTATTAGAAAAACCTATTGTTGCGTTTAAAGAAGGCTAAACTCTTATCCAGTGGAGTACCGACCAAAAGTTTAGAAAGGGTAAGAAACCCAAACTTAACTTGGACAAAATAACAATTCTAAGCAGTAAATCACAGGACAAAGCAGAAATCGCTTCAAGTAAGACGCTGGCCGAGCAAGCTATACTTGCCTTTAATGATTCACGAAATATAGCTAAAGTAAGCTTTGAGAGCGATGTTATCAGACGAATTGCTCTAAGCGCAGGAAATGATGGAGTTTGTAATAAACTTAGCATTCTGTATTTTTATTATTTCTTTGAATGTAAAAGTAATTCAAAAGGAATGATAGGGAAGGAAAGGTCATACCTAACAGCTCAAAGAGCGAGAGAATTTTACTTCAAGATATTATTGCAATTTTAATTGCTTCAACAATAATAGGTTTTGTAACAATTATCACAATGAAAAAGTCCTAGACCAAAAACGGAAATAAAAAGTTTTACAAATTGGGTGGATATTTCGTTTATAGATATATAAATATTGCTTGAGATTGGTTAGGTAGAATGCCAATGTTTTATCAAAATGCTTTAGTAGTAAGTGAATAAGATATAAATAAGTAATTTTAAATTCCTGGGAACAGCAGGAGAAGAAAAGAGGGATTAGGAGGTGTATTTATAATCACTTAGATTATTTTCACAGTAATTAAGAGATGCTCAATTCAAATAGGACATGTCGCATTAGTGAAGCCTGGATTAAATAAGAATAAATACAAGCGTTTAACAATGGGGAAATTATAACTTCCTGAACGCAGCAGGAAAATAAAGTGCGTATTAAAATGTGGATTTATAGCAAAAAGAGCATTTATACAGAAATTAAGAAATGTATTGCCTGGAAAATGAGAGGTAGCCTTTTTATAGACTTAGCCTCGTTTAGAATGGCAAGCAAATAGTTTAAATTACCTAAGTTGTTAGTAAAGGAAAAACTGGGAGTATAGCAAATAGGGGAATTAAAGTCTGGCTGATGTTACTGGTTCGAACGAGATGCGGCGCGGAAGATAGCCACACATACACTTTTCGAAGCAGTGACAATTTTGTAGCACGAGGGAAATGTCACTATTGCAGTTTATCGTTCAATTTGAATTGGAAGATAGCAGTAATTTGACGTTGTTGAGTATAGTCTTACACAGTTTAGAGTCTATTGCAAATGGAAATTTCCTGAGATGTAATTATAGTTGAATAGGGCGAATAGGAATCCCACGCAGGAAGCAAAGTTAGGTTTTCAGGCAGCTATGAGTTTAGCAGAATTCCCTCGATGTAGGGAAGGTATCCCCTTATTTCGTACAAGAAGTGCTTGGTTTCATGACGTTCAATAGCAAGCTTAGTTAGCTTAAGCATGACAGAGAAATTTCCTACGTGGGGCAGTTATAAGTTTGCACAATAATCCGAAAATTCGAACACTGCCTATAAAGTTCATTAAAAGCTTCTGGATCCTATTAAAACCTTTAAAATATGGTTTAAAATCACTGTAGGCAGTTACTTATCCTTCCATTGTAGAGTGGATGATGATTCCGGCACCCGTTACACAAACCTTTACGACTTGGCGTCGATTTCAAATTACCTCGTGGGCAAAGGAGGTGAGCCTCCTAAGAGAGGACTTAACTTTCACGAAGGCGACCAGAAGAGAAGTGAGTGGCAGGTTCAGACAATCCGATAGCCAGAGTAGTGGGAGGAACGAGGGGGGAAACAAAGGAATAGATACAGTGTAGGAAACATAATAAAGATAAAATTGTACACTATAAGCTTAGACACATATAATAAAAGTCTACATTGAGATTGTAGACAATGACAAGGACACCATCTGCTTGCATGGATTGAATAAATTCTTGGAATCGTGGTGTTCAATACTTGAACAGGTTACCGCGTGGAGAGCTATGGAGAGGTAACCTGGAAAATACACATCTGAAACAAACTTTCAAAGGAATAAAGAAGTGTTCAAAGAAACAGGAGTACGTAAAATGTCACTGTTGGTGTCTACGAGAAGGGAAATACAAAACTAATGAAAAGCAAAGAGGAATGAAATCAAAATTGATTTAAGTGTCAACACCTGGTACGAAATATCTTAAAACAAAATTTGTCAGCGTTGCTTGTCCTTATTAACGTTATATGGTAACTCTAAGTAACTGCAGCTACGCCGCAAAGTAGCAACACATAATTCTTAGAGTTACTAGCTGCTCTATTCTCCTTTGCAAACTGTGAGCTCCCGTTCACTAGCAGACACATAATTCTTAGAGTTACTAGTATGCTGTAATCTCCTTTGTAAACTGTGTGCTCCTGTACTCTAGCAGACACATAATTCTCGGAGTAACTAGCATGCTCTAATCTCCTTTGCAAATTGTATTCTTCCGGACGCTAGAATATTAATAATTCTTAGAGTTACTACCTGTTCAAACTCCTTTGTAAACTGTGTGCTCCCGTACATTGGCAGACACATAATTCTTAGCGTTACTAGCATGCTCTACAATAGACTCCCCAAAGAGGCATTTCATTGACTCATTCTAACTTCTTTTTGAACATTAAAATATTAAATTCCAGTGAATTATGAAGAAATGCCGTATATAATATTCTGAAAGTTGATATATTTATGCCTTCATTCTCAAATGTCATGCTCGTATGGGCAGTCTAGTAGCTTGTTACTCAATGAAATGTGCATATGTTCGTCCGTAGTATTTGTTTTGGTCTATTCTGTTGTTACTGTTTTAAGGGGCGGAACAGCGGGGTCATCTGCCCATCTCTTATAGCCTTACGGCTAAAAGAATTAAAAATAAATGTTCATTTGCCCTCAATCCTTAAATCTATTACTTCCATTAAGGCCCAGATTTTAGCATCGTCAATCGCTCTAAGTTTAACTTGGTCTCTAAAAGTGTATTAGTTTCATAACAGGCGATTATAACCACTTATCTGTATAAGTTTATCTCCAGCACTATGATGTGATGGACAGTAGAAAATCATTCAGCGAATATATATTCACTTCAGCTGAGCAGTGCTCTACAATTACATGGGTTATCATTTGTGTAAAGGTATAAGGTGATAACACTGACATAAATTATTCCATCTCATCCCCAGGATGTAAAAGAAGAAAATAAGAATGAAGAAGCAGATGCAAGTTGATATCACTTAAATGTGTAAGTGTTAAACATACAAACAACGTTGAGTATAACATAAATTTCTCGCCAAATCAATACTTTACTTACATTAAAAATACTACAGGTACATGTTTCGGAAAACTAAATGTTTCCTTCCTCAGCCCACTTTTTGGTGTAAACATCGAAAACCTCACCAAATAACAAAAGACACATTTCACATTTACTCTCTCATTTTTCTTTTGTTAGGCCTGTGTCATTAGACATATTAATGTCACTCACGGAATGAACACTTATTAGTTGAAGTATTGAATATGGAGCGAGGAACATTGACATATTTACTCCTTGTTAGTTTCAATGTGGGTTGCCGTACTGTACACAAGCATCTGAAGAACAGAACAACGGAAAACGCCGGAATCGTACAACCTTGTTTTTTGTTGTTATTTGGTGAGGTTTTCGATGTAGTATGATGTTATACACCAAAAAGTGGGCTGAGGAAGGAAACATTTTGTTTTCGGAAACATGTACCTGTAGTATTTTTAATGAAAGTAAAGTATTGATTTGGCGAGAAATTTATGTTATACTTCATGTAAACGTGGTCAATACGGAACCTGGAATGAGTGCTGTTCCTGTTAATTCAAACAACGTGTTAATTTATATTTACCCTATTTGTAGGAATGTATAGGCTTTTCCATTATTAATGCGCGTGCTAAACTTTCACATATTTCCCACTATAATCATTAAGCGTTATTAATTCATTATCATTCAGGGCAAACTCGTCAAGTATTCGTATTGAACCCTTGCAAAGAAGCATATGAGACTCAATTTCGGGGGTGTAACAGTCCATTTCGTAAAGTTGTTGTTAAGCGCTTCGTATAACATGCAGGGTATCATATAACAAAATAACATGCATGAAAAAGTGAATACCAGGATTAAAACATATGAATTTAATAAACAGATCAACAAATTTGCACTATTTACAGCAAACACAAGGACTCCCAAATGACACCCTCTTGAATTAATAAAAATGCCAAACTAGGCCTGATCTCAGGAAAGATCGTAAACATCTGGACCAAATGTCCCAAATTACTGCAATGACATGTGCGTGTGCGGCTTTCCTACATGCGGTACGATGTGTACAATTTAATGCGAGATCCGTTACCATCCAGTAAACCTTCAGGGGACGAATCTGCATTGTCTTAGAGCTAGACAGACACGAGGAACCAACTAAACACTAATTAAACTAAATCCGACACTTCCTACACTGAATAAGACAAAATAATTTCCGAATGAAATTGGAATCAATGTATTGCCGTAGCAATCCACACAAACGCCTAAAATTAGGACTTTTTAAATCAACAAAAGTAAATCAACACGTGACCAATCAAGAAAAATACACACATGGCCGCTTGCCATTTTTACATGAAAATACGAAATACACCCAACGGTGTCAAAACAAACAACAATCTAACATATAAGCAAATGAAATGAGTCACAGAAAAACACTAGGCTCAAAGCCAACATTTACATCATAAAACAAATATTTCATTTCATACGATATGCGGTAATTCGTAACGGACATGGCGAACTCCCAATTAATATTATGATCCAAAGATCATTAAAAGAACAGGTTTGCTACAGATAGCTTACAGGTGTCACTCGGTCAGCTGGACTGCCTAAACGATGAATCACCAGACATAGACGGGCGCAAGGTGGAATCTGCACATCTGTCAACCCACGTGTAAACATACCTCGACCTGCCGTAGCAATGGCTTGAGTCTCGAAGAAGCGTGCTCCCAAAAGCACATAATATACGTGTGTGTCAAATAAACATATCTTAGCATTTCCCAAGGAAATCCAAGAATCAGCACAGGACAAGGTAAAGTAGCCTCCAAGAGCGCTCCGCCTTTCCATAAAATACCATCAAAATTTGAGGGCTGTAGACACATCCCCTCATCACGAAGAATCAAATACACACACTTTGACACAATACACACACCAGAATCACACGTATGGGTTTGACAGAAACCTGAAATAAATGACATAAATATTTCCACCGACTTGCGTTCCCAGTCTAGTCCGTGACTGAAGAACCGGAAAAGGGATATAGAAAAACTCAAAAATATAGAACTAAGGTGTTCTACAGTGACATCTTAACGTGTTGCGCTCGGCAACCCTAGTATGAATAAAAACCTGTTCGTAAAACTTCTAACATCTTTTACCCCCTTCTCCTACTTAAATGAATTTGAATACAGCACCATTTATCGACCATGACGAACTACGCATTCGCATGAATAAAATCCAAATGCACGCGCCGTGCATACTAATAATGACTCATAAGAAAAATATACAATCACACAAAATTTTGGCCACGTGCCAACGTACATTTAAAAGAAAAGAGTGTCGGCGCACAAAACCTAAAATACACAAGAAAAACCATGAATAAAATTATTTACACGTTCCCGCGTCTAATCTAGCTACATATTGAATAAATCAATGGTTTGTACATCACCGTCCAGCTTGCAGAAAATCAACCTCCGTCCCAGAGCATTTTCCCACGGGAAATATACTCCGTCATCGTCGACATTCTGGTAGAGGCGTAGCACATCATCCCACCAATCGACCTAGCTGTAGACATCTTGGCGTGGCTTCTTAAAAAGAAATGTTCAAAATTAAAATTCTACCCTGCTAAAATCGCTATGAGCTACTGACTTTCACTCAAGAGTCCTGGGCGATTATTCCACGTCGAACTGGCCCTATCTAAGCATTTTCTTAATTCACACGCACATATACATCACAAAATATAACACAAAAATATTACAGAAAAATATTACAGTCTGGTCAGACACGTAGCTGGCATTTAAAAGTCTCTCAAATTACTTATGCCGAGTAGCGCTTATCTCAACTAGAGATCTCCCCTCCGCTTGGCATGAACTCTGCTCTAAGAGCACAATAGAATGTTTCTCAAACTGGCGTGAACTAATCCTTTCGGCGCCTGATCAAATTGTGTCACGAACTACTCATCACCGATCAATTTATGAGAAACTGGCAGAATGGAGTGGAGTAGGGGCAATCTGAGAAAATAATCTGTAATTTTCAACTCACAGACTTGGGACTAGTATCAAACTTCTTCTTTTTACCTAAACGTCTCAATGCACTTATGCGGAATTCCATCCGATCGGCGGTTCTTCATACACGTGTTTTCAGCGTCATTTTTTATGGCACGCACCTCGCTGCGTGGTACAGGCGTCCTCTCCTCTGATTCGCTGATTCAATCGGGTATCAGTTGGAAATTCGCCTCTGGCCCGCCCATAATGACGCCAAATTGTATGCGCGTTCACTCAGAATTTGTCCTTGAACTTGGCTTAGCAGGTCGTCCCCAGAAAGAACTATCACGCCATCTCTGTTGCAAGCGTTGCGACACACTACCTGCCTTCCGTTGTCCACCTCAACAGGCACTGCCTGGATGAAAGAATAATAAAAATCATGAAGACATATTGATCGGCAAATCAATAAGGGTTCAGTATAGGGGTACTTATCCATGCCACAAAGTTTTGAGTGAGTTTCATTTTGTGGCGTAGGGTAAAACACTTAATTTCACTTAACGAAATGACACTATATTACCTTCGCTCACACGCAAATACTAGCAATATGGCAACGGACTAGGGGTGTATTTTATAAAGGAGATGAGGGTGGAATGTGTCGCGGCTGTGTCGCTAACTCTCCTTTGGCAAACTGTTTACCATTTTTCTTGTTCAGTAAGTGTTGTTAACATAATATTACATTACCACCGCGGAGGATGAATTTCAAAACATAACCCTATGAATGAATGTTTGTATTGAGTTAAAACCCAATCATTGGGATGTCAACATCTCCAGTTGATCCCATCCCCACAAAACGTGTATACCAGCTCAAGCCATCAACCATTGGCATCCCCTTGGGAACTTAATCTCAACAGCTAAGCAATCACTTCACTCTACGGCAAGGATAAAATGCAAGATTGACGAAGTTCAATTGTAGAAGCTACGTCATTTCTTTAAGAAAATTTTTCATGACGTATCGTGACGCCCATTTAACTCGCTTTTATACTCAACAATACTTGTCAATAGAGGCCCAGAAATTGTTTTGGAAATACTGTGTACATAGTGTAATATAATTGGATTGCAAGTTCAGGTAGATAAATTTTAAATACTACTTCGGGAGATGAAGCCATTGTGGTTATAAAAGTTCAGAATAAATCCTGACAGTTAAAATGTAGGACGATAGAGGGGAGGCATGCAGTGGTATGCCGAGAGTTGGATAAGTGTGTGCAGTGTAGTGTGGTTCTTAAAGGGTTGCCACCTTCTGTACATTATAACAGACCACACTATATGTACTATGTGCCAGGTAAATCAATCCTCTCTATACAATGGGTGTAGCCCTAAATTGTGCTCTCCATTCATCCATAGGGTTTCCAATAGTGAAATATGATAACACATATATATTCCAGCTAGGCTTCTTCTTCTTCTTCTTCTTCTTCTTCGCGAATGGGTCTCTTAGGACCACGCGGAATCAACAATGGTTAGCCTTTCTTGCAGCCCAGTACTCCTTCATACGCAACGAATGGGCTTGCTTCCGTTGTGCAGACTAGATATGGTGGTATGGCCGTCTTTCTTCCTCCTCGAAACCCCGTGTGAGTGCAAGTGTTCTGATGACATTTCGGTCTAGGAGATTTGGCGATCCTAATTCTTGCAAGTCTTTATCAGTCTGTTTGTACCAATTTGATCTAGTTGTTTTGTTTTTCAAGTATGTGTGAATTTTGTGAGTTAGTCTATTTGGGTCCATTCTTTCCAGGTGCCCCAAGAATTGGATTCGTCGCATACGCATTTTGTCTGTGATTTTGGAGATGGTTTTATATATTTCAGCATTTGGCTTTGGAAGATGAACACCATCTTTGATTCTCGGCCCTAAGATTTTCCTCATTATTTTACGTTCCTTCACTTCCAACTGATCTTGAAGTGTTCGATGTTGAAGAGTGAGAGTTTCTGAAGCGTAGAGAGCTTCGGGCCCGATCGCTGTTGTATAATGTTGAATTTTGCATTTCCAGGAAAGACTCTTTTTGTTGTAAGTATTTTTCGTTAACTGAAAAGGAGTTTCCATTTTTTGAATTCTTGTTGTAATGGACCTCTTTTCATTACAATTGTCGGTAATCCATTCACCCAAATATTTAAATTCCTTCACACGAGATATATGGTCAGTACCAATTTCAATTTCAGATGGGGCATTCTTTATATCTGTCATAAATTTTGTTTTATCAAATGAGATTTGCAATCCAATTTTCTTTGCTTGTTCTTGTAGAAGTTCAAGTTCGTATTGCGCATCAGAGATGTTTTGGGCAATTAATGCCATGTCATCAGCAAATGCCAAACAGTCTAATTCTATGCCTTTAAGTTTTGGTCCTATCCTATGCGTCGGTGCACCTGCTTTTCGCCATTCTCGTTCAACCTTCTCCAGTGCACAATTGAAAAGAAACGGGGACAATCCATCTCCTTGTCGGACTCCTGTGTCAATGGGGAATTCTCTGCTCAGTTCTCCCATAAATTTAACCTTAGATTCGGTTTCCATGAGTGTTTCCTTAATAATATTAGTTGTCTTTTGATCTAATCCAAATTCTTTGAGTATTTCGAAAAGGGATTCACGGTCGATGCTATAATACGCCTTTTGGAAGTCAACAAATGTAATGACATAGTGTTTGTTCGATGTATTGCGGAAATATTTCATTGAGTTTTTTAAATTGATAATTTGTTCCACACACGACCTGCCTTTTCTGAAGCCACCTTGGTATTCGCCGATTACTGGATCCAATTGAATTTCTGCACGATTCAGGAGAGCTAACTTTTTATGTTATGGATAGTAATGAAATTCCACGATAATTGTTGGGATCCGTCCGATTTCCTTTTTTGTGCAAGGGATGTATGAGTGCCATCTTCCAGTCAGCGGGGATTTTTTCAGTTCGCCAAACTTCTTCTAAAATTTCTTGGAGTTTTACAATGAGATTTTCTCCTACATTTTTCCACAACTCTGCAACAATTTGGTCTTCCCCCGACGCTTTGTTGTTTTTCAATGATTCAATTATCTCTCTTATTTCCTGAACGTTGGGTGGATGCGAATCTTGGTTTTGTTGCGTGTGGATAAATGTGAATGTTTCTTGGGGTTTCTCACAATTGAGCAATACCGAAAAGTAGTTTGCAAGGATTTCACAGTTTTCTGTGTTACTATGAGCATTAACCCCATGTTCATTTTTGGATTGAAGTGATGGAGGGGAATATTTAGTGAGCTTCTGGCGAAAAGTTCTATAGTAGTTTCTAGAATTATGTTGTTTGAAGTCAGCTTCTATTTCTTGTAATATTTTGTTGTCATTCTGCTTGCGAATTCTTCGTATTGATTTCGTGACTGTTCTTCTGACATCCTTGAGATCTTGCAGAGTCTTAGGAGTTTTGTTGCAAGACCAATTGTGCCATGCCTGTTGCCTGAGCCTTACAAGGTCATCACATTCGGCTGTCCACCACGGATGTTTGCGTGTTCTCATGGGTGGTGCTATTTTCTCGGCTGTTTTTATTAATCCTGCTTGGAGCTGTTGCCAGTTTTGTGGATTCAATTGTTGAGTCTCGTTTTTAAATTTATCATTACCTTGAATATTTTGAACATCATATTTACGGGGTGGGATTTTCTAAGAGAATCGCCTTTTCTCTGGAATAATATTTAATGAAAATTTTGTAGGGTAATGGCCAGAATCCATAGCTAACCCCTTAAGGACTTTAAGTTTCATTATTTCGAGAGTATTTACTCTGGAGATCAGCACATGGTCCAATTGATATTCTCCTAACAGTGGGTTAGGTGACACCCACGTCTTGGACTGAGAGGTTTTCTTTTTGAAAAATGTTGATTTGAAGAATAAGTCATGGTTCTTGCAGATTTCAAGAAGACGCATACCATTCCGATTGGTCTGATTATGTCCTGACCATTTACCTACACAATATCTATATTTTTTCTTTGCCAATTTGGGCATTAAAATCACCCATAAGTATTTTAACATGATTCCTCGGGATTCTTTGAAGTATATCATCTAATTGGTTCCAAAATTCTTTGACTTTTCCTACAGCCTTTCCGTTGGTGATATTAGTTGGGGCATGTCCATTAATGAGAGTGTAAATTTTGTTTGCTGATTTTATTGTCTTGGTGGAGAGACGACCGGAGGGAGAGTGGAAGGTTGTAACTGAATCATGTAAGGAATGATGGACTATAAATCCAGTACCAAATTGTGGGCAATTTTTCATAGCTCGTTCTCCTGGCTTCCCTTTGTAAATCCTGTAACCTTCAGAATTGAAAGGATATTCATCTGTAAATCTAGATTCTTGAAAAGCAATAATCTTGATTTTACGTTCTCGTGATTTGTCTAAAATGGATTTGAGTTTCCCCATCTTCAAGAGAGAATTTACGTTAAACGTCATTAGCCAAATGTTTGACTTAGGTTTAATTTTCTTACGGGGTGTCGAGGCACTCCGACTTACCTCATGGTACACGTCTGTGGTCTCCCCAGAATCCGAATAGACCACTTGCGGTTTTTCAACCGTGGGATTTGACCCACTGGGGTAAGATGTTTTTGAACGTGCTACATCCATGTTGATTAACTTGGATTAGGGATTTGACTAGAATTGAGGTTCTAGTCGGGTTAAGCTCAGAGTTCCACTTCTGAGTGTTATTAATCAGCCGCCACTAACATGTGGAACAGACTCTGTCGGAGTATCGCCACTAACATGTGGAACCGTCATACCCCTAACACTGATATATGGCCTCCATATACCTTTTACTCATTAACCCGAGCAATGGGTTGCCCCTTCCGCCAATTATGCTGTACCGAAAGTTACCTTCTCCACCATAAATGCCGTTGAGGTCTTCACCGTTACCCTGGTAAGGGGCCCATACATGGTACTACCAGTCGGGCCAACTGGACCATGGTTTTTTAAGAGGTGTTACTCCTCTATCACTCACCTTTTGTCCTGGCTTGTGACAGGCAGAGCCTGGCTTCCCAAACAATGGTCCAGGTTGGCAGGTTTCCAGCCTGGGTATTATATAGCGAATTAATGTGTGTCGCATGAACACATCGCTAGTTAATTGTTGTTCAGTTGCCAATGCTCGTGAGTAGAGGGGGCCTATCCCAGGGGTAACCCGCAATACTTCCAGGGACAATGGTCATATGAACTCCCGAGCGAGAGACAATCGGAGAATGTCGTGTGAGGGATCGAACGAAAGGGCTCCATCCTCTGTACCTATGGACAAGTCTATTTCCCCATAAGATAAAATCTACTCCCACCCCCTGCGAAATTAAGGATTTTTCGTGCGCATATGCACCTAAGCTCCTCTAAGATGGCGGGATTTCAAACTTTATGGTAGATTCCTGCATTCCCCCTTCTCTGCTCCCTTCCCCCATCCTCCACCATCCCCAACACCAACCCCAGATATCCCTAAAATTTCACATTTAATTAGATTTAACACAAAAGTCCACCAATGCATCCGCTTACTACCACTAACTTTCGCCGTGCTCATCCACGTTGACCTCCATTGGTCAGTATCTGTTCTTTCCCAACTTATGCATTGATTTGTTTATTATATAATAATTATTTTTAGCCTACTTTTCACATTTTCAAAAATGAGGAAAAAGTAGACTTATGCGATCGGGCAAATGTGTGTCTGTCTGTCTGTCTGTCTGTCCTTCTGTCTGGCTTTGTGTGTGTCCCCCCCTATCAACTCCTAAACGGCTGCAGCAATCGAAACAAAATTTGGTAGGAGTAAATATCTATACCTGAATATCTCACGGCCATATTTGCAAATGATGTCAGTGCTACCAACTGCTAAAAAATCGCAATTGAAATTTGAGCTCCATGTTGCATATCTTGGAAAGTATGAATGGGAGCTATTTCAAAATTGGCACACGTACAGATCATAATATTTCAGTTTAATTTCCAGGAGGCTAAACATGGCAGTGATGCCAAAATGATTATAAGCCTCCTGATAGGTCCAATTTTTAAATGCATATAACTTCTATACTATCAATTGGAATTCAACCAAATTTCGTATGTTGTATGTGTACATAACCAGATATGACTGAGCGTATTCTTCAGACCTACCAGGGCTGCCAACTGTTAATAAATGCTCCTAATTTATTTTATCCAAATACCAATATATCAGAAAGTATGCAAGCCGACAGCTTTAAACTATGCACACGTATAGTCCCTGACATTCTATATTAATTAGGAGTAACTTATATACGTCAGTGCTACCAACATGATTCTAAGCCTGCTGACAGGTCCAACTTTAAATACATGTAACTTCCATACTATCATTTGGATTTCAACCAAATTTCGTATGTGCTATGAGTACCATAACAGATATGACTATGCGTATTCTAAGGAGCAACCAGTGCTGCCAACTGTTAATATGTGTTGTCCCTATTTTTGTTACCCTAATATCAATATATCAGAAAGTATGCAAGCCAATAGCTCTAAACTTTGCACACGTATAGTACCTGGCATTCTAGACGAATTTGGAGTAACTAATATACGTCAGTGCTGCCAACATGATTCTAAGCCTGCTGATAGGTCCAATTTTAAAATGCATGTAACTTCTATACTAACTAATGGATTTCATTCAAAATTGGCACAACAATAGATCATATTATTTCAGATTATTTCTGACCAATACATGCATGACATTGTTGCCAACATGATTTTACGCGCGCTGTTAGATCCAATGTTTAACTGCATGTAACGTCCATGCTATTCATTGGACTTCAACCAAATTTTGTATTCTGTACCTTAAGAGACGGAACTAAGAATATATTCAGTCATCAGGGCTGCCAACTGTAGTGCTCTATTAGGATACATTATGCCAGGTATACAGTATTTCGAACTAATTGGAAATTTCGATATTAGCAACTTAATTTCGTCATTATTCTAGATAGGTTCATATTCTGTAGAATAATCATTGGCATGAAAAGTAGACTGTATAGTTCTTCACGGAACTTCTTGTTTATTTTTTATTGATTATCGAGTTATCGATTATTGAACAACTACAAAGTCGTCGATCACAAATTTCCGAAAATAGTGGATATCACACAAACGCGTAATAGGAGAAAGTTGCGTGAGGGATTAAACGAAGGGTCTCCATCCCCTCTATCTAATTTCAATAGTTTTTTTTATTGATGGACCTTTCCAAATCAACCAACTCAAACCCCAAGCAGCAAAAGCAGGCCTCCAGACCTCCTTGGTCTTAAGCCACAATCCTGTGATATATGCGAAGCAAAATTTACTCTTAAAAGATCTTTTGAAATCACACATGATGATCCATAGCGGTCTCAATCCACACTCCTGTGGTACATGCGCAGCAAGTTTTACTCGGAGAACACAGTTGAAGACACCCATGGCGATCCATAATGGTCTCCGTCCCCTTTATCCATTTTCAATATTTTTTTTATTGATGGACCTTTCCAAATCAACCAACTCAAACCCCAAGCAGCAAAAGCAGGCCTCCAGATCTCCTTTGAGAAAACGGAGTTCATAACTAACATGAAGCTAGCCCCCTGAGTGTTAATTGTAGAGCTGGGAATAATCAAGCGCACAGAGAAGTTTAAGTACTTAGGTGAGTGGATAACACCAAACAATTCTGAGAAAGAAGCATTCAAATCAAGGATCAACAAGGTAGAATTGGCATTCCAACTAACTAGCAATGTTTATTATACACGATAAGTGTCCCTCAATGCCAAACTTAGACATTATTGATCAGTTATTCGTCCAAAAATCCTGTACACAGGAGAATGCCTTGTGTTGTACAGGAAAGTTTTGATTGAAAAGGTAGCGGCTAAAGATTGAAAAAATCCTAAGTAAGATACTGGGACCAAACGGTGAAAATGGAGAGTTTAGGAGGCGGCACAGCAATGCACTCTACCTAATTGTGGAAAGGACATCAGACATCATAAGGAAAGGAAGATTAATTTCTATGGCCACATAACACGCATGAACTCTCAGAGACTGATCAACCGCATCTTTTCCTACTTTGTAAATGAGCAAACGATTGGACTTTGATTCACCGAGATTGAAAGAGATCTTCTAGAAGTAGGAATCACGTTTGAAGACATCCAGGAACATCTTCTGAGAATCCTTGGAACACATCAGTGATTCTCAGAAAAGCATGAGGCTGAAATCAGGGGACGAGTGGACTGTAGAAAGAGAGGAGGCTCACAGAAAATTCATGTTGCAATACTGGAATGGAACTAAAGTTCAAGGTTCAGTGGTTGACGTAACGTGGTCCATAGTTGGCCGATTCGGGTAACAGTTATAATAATAAATGAATAAAGATTAAATAAAAGATAATAACAATAATCCATCGGTGGCCATCTTGGATTGACCGCTCGTTCTATACTCTCGTGGGCAGCTAAGTTTCATGTTACGTGACTTTGTGGAAACCGCTCCGAACCCAACCTACCCTTGGAAACGCCCATCATTAAAAAGATATTAAAATTGAAACTGATGAGTCCTATGGATAGAGGGCGCCTAGACCGTTCGTTGGAGTCCTCACTAGACTTTCTCCGCTCATACACGTTTGGGTGAGCTCACTCTTGTCCCTGTATTGAGGGTTGCCTATTCAAATACGCGTGGATAGGAACCCTCCGGGCCCTCAACTCTCAAAAGGATAGAGCAGCACCAATTTTTACGCATTACATCTGGGCTCTTATATCTTTGTCTACGAATACAGAAGATTACTATATACTTATCCGGAGTCGTGCTATGTAATGTTTAGCCTATTTTCAATTTTGAAAAAAAAAATAGGCTTATGAGATCACCTTTTGTCCGTGTGTGTGTGCGTGTGTGTGTGTGAGGTGTGTGTAGGCCCCCCCTAATAAAATCTAAATGGCTGGATCGATTTCAATGAAACTCGGCACGTTCATAGCACTATTCCCGGCGACTTCGACCGTGCCCTTCAAATTTTGTTACTTCTCACCAATCCAACATGGCGGCTGTGCGAAATATTTCACTAGCATTCAATATTTCCGAAACTATTACCGATATCGCCCTGAAATTGTGTACGGTGATAAAGGGCACTACTAGAAGTTCACCTATGAGACTTTCAAAAAGCTGGTGACTACAAAACCAACATGGTGGTCAAGCGAATTTGAGACTTTTAAATAGACTTTTCTCGCGATTTAACTATCCAAACTTAATGAAACTTGGTACAGCAAATGTTTATACACATTGTAATGCACTGGAGTCTAATTTAGTTCAATTGTTTACATAACCTCAATATGGCGGCTGTGCGAAATATTTCACTGACATTCTATATCTCCGAAACTATTACAGATATCACCCTGCAATTTTGTACGGTGATAAAGGGTGCTGATACAAGTTTATCTATGTATATTTCATAAACCTGTAAAGTACAAAACGAACATGGCGACCAAGCGAATTTGAAATATTTTAATAGACTTTTCTCGTGATTTAACTCTCTCAGCGCAGTGAAATGTGGTACAGTAAATGATTTTGCAGATTGTAATGCACTACCATCTAATTTAATTCAATTGTTTACATAACCTCAAGATGGCAGCTGTGCGAAATTTTAAAATTAAGTTTTTATTTCTTATGTCGTAATCATGCGATCGAAGTGAAAGTTTGAATAATGAACCTAGGCAATAATTGTCCTTGAATGGTACATAACTCTATGGCCTATACATATAACAATCCAACATGGCGACCATCCGGAAAATTTAGACGGTTCTCAATATCTACTAATCTACTACAGCAATCAAACTGATATTTTTATGTTCATATGGGTTATGAACATAAGTTCACCTATAGGACATTCAATAACCTGGTGATCACAAATCCAACATGGTGGTGACGCGAAGTATAAATATTTAAATGGACGTTTCTCGCGAATTAACTATCCGAGTGCCGTGAAACGTTGCACATTAAATGCTTATACAAATGTTGATCCACTGGCATCTAATTTATTTCAATTGTTTGCATAATCACAAGATGGCTGCTGTGCGTAATTTTAAAATCTCGTTTTTACTTCTTGTGTTCTAATCATGCGATTGAAGTTTGAATACCACCCGTACACAATAATCTTAATGTAATAGTAAAAAAAAAAAATCCAACCTGGCGACCATCTGAAATATTTAGACGGCTCTCAATATCTACGAACCTGTTACAGCAATTAAACTGAAATTTTGTATGTTGATAGAGGCAATTAACATGAGCAGGATATTTGAAAATAGGCTGTATAGTTCTTCACGGAACTACTTGTTGATATTATAATGGTAGTGGGTATTTTACTCTTTTTAACGTTAGAAATTCTTGACAGAAACGACCATAAACCTGAGAACACATTAACAAGAGATAGATTCGTAAACTCACGCAATCAAGATGGTAACAAGCAATATTCCTGTACTACATGTGGAGCGAACTTTACTCGGAAAGGCGATTTGAAGAGACACATCCTGATCCATAAGGGTATTAAGCCTCATTCATGTGATAAATGTGGAGCGATCTTCAAACGGAAAGATTACCTGAAGATACACATGGTGATCCATAGTGGTATAAAGTCTTATTCCTATACCACATGCGGAGCAAGGTTTGCCGAGAGTGGCAGTTTAAAGAAACACGTGGTGATTCATAGTGGTCTCAAGCCCCATATCTGTGATATATGCGAAGCAAAATTTACTCAGAAAGGCCGGTTGAAGACACACATGGCGATCCATAGTGGTCATAAACCCTCTTTCTGTGATATATGCGAAGCGAAATTTACTTGAATGGCCAGTTGAAGACGCACATGGGGATCCATAGTGGTCTCAAGCCACATTCATGTGGAGCGAACTTCACTCGGGAAGGTGTTCTGAAGAAACACATCTTAATGCATAGTGGGGAAAAGCCTTATACTTGTTGTACATGCGGAGCAAACTTTACCCGTGGGACAAGTGGAATAAACTTTACTCGTAAAGGTTTACTGTAGTCACAAATGTAGGTCCATAATAGTCTCAAGCTAAATTCCTGCTGATAAACACCTATGTTCCCACGGCGGCGGCGCGCAACGACTTACATGACGCGCTTCCCCCTTTTCATTGATCCCTGTTGATTTGTCCCTATGGACTGGTCCCTGTTGACTAGCCCCTTTGGAAGGGCCCTTTTTGAATGGAGTAATTTTTGACGGGTCCCTGTGGACAGGTCCTTTTGGCTGATCCCTTTGGACCGGACCCTTTGACATAATTTGGATAATTGCATGGGCCAGTCCATAGGTACCAGTCCAAAGGGACCGGTCCAAAGGGATCAGCCAAAAGGACCTGTCCACAGGGACCCGTCAAAAATTACTCCATTCAAAAAGGGCCCTTCCAAAGGGGCTAGTCAACAGGGACCAGTCCAATGGGACAAATCAACAGGGATCAATGAAAAGGGGGAAGCGCGTCATGTAAGTCGTTGCGCGCCGCCGCCGTGGGAACATAGGTATTTATCAGCAATGTTCGGGGGAGTAACCTTGAAAAGTAGCTGAAACTCGGTAGTCGAAAGCATAGCTTGACCCGTTTCTTACCTATATGACAAGGTTAGGTTAGGTAAATTTAGGTTATGTTAGGTGAGCTGAGGTTAAGTCTTAAAATATTCCCTCTCTTATGTGTTCAAAGCCGATTCACCCTGAACAGTCAGCCAAAACTTTACATATGTATTTATCATTACATTAAGAATTAAAGCAAACTTAATTAATTATGAATGGCGTTTTTTGTTACTGTTCAATGTAGACAGAATATATGCATTAAATGATAGACTCAACACAAAATGTTTTGATTGTTGACTTGCGTTATTGATAAATTGGTTTAATGTTAGGGGCAGTGCACACTTTCCATGTCGATAATTTATATAGGCTAGAAGGATGGTGTTGCAAACTTCTGATGTGTATTTCCAAATTTCCTGCATAGTCTATTTCATAGAAATTTCCTGTAACTTAAAAGTTCATGCTGATTTTGTCTTTGTGTTTGACATTGCAACTACAATGGTTGATTGGATATTCTTTGTCAACTTTCAAATCATGTAATTCATGTCAGATATGTTGGAATTTTTGTTCATGTGTGAAGCTATCAAGTACCGATACCTAATTGGTTACACAACTGTTTCATAATGAAAATCTTGATCTCTGATTCATTGGAGAACTGTTTACGCTTGCCTGAACCAAGACTAACTGACTACTCACTGCTAAGGTTTAGAAATTACATTTACTCAAATCACATTCTGGTAAAGAAAAAGATCATGACTACTATAAACTGCTACCACTCTTCCACCACTTTGCTAACACTTTTCTACCATTTGACTCTCACTTTTGCTCTTACTTTAAACTGCACATACTACAAACTATCATTTTTATTATCGAGTTAACTTTACTAGAGATTAGTTTATGCTTAACAGTTGACATGGAAGTATCAACGACTAGCTATGGTAAGCCATGTGTTTACTATAAAGGATATGCATATATTGTAAAAAGAACTAATAAAAATGGAACTGTTATTTGGTGCTGTTCGAAACAACGATCTAAAAAGTGTCGAGGAATGATTAAAACAAAAGGCTCCAACATACTTATTTCAATCGATCATCATTGTAAATCTCAAAATAATACTCATTTAAATGGACAAAATACTCTAACCAAGGTAAAAAAAAAGCAAGACCAAGAAAAAAATAGTGTGGCTCAAGATAGTGCTCTGTTTGTTAAAGAGCATTTATTATCTCCTGAAAAAGACATGTTAGGACAGTCGTTAACGTCTAAGAAACCTCTAACACTATCAAAGACAACACAAACTATGCCAAAGGTTGTTGCATTGCAAGATGAACAAAAAAGATTAGATAGTAATAGTGATGATGATTATATTGATGATAATTATATTGATGATGATAACCATGATGATGATGATGATTATGATGATGATGATGATGATGATAATAATGGTTTACACCCAAAAAATCATTTGTTAAATTTGTTTACTGGAACAATCCCAACAAGCTAATCCAGCGGCTTCAGTACTTGCATACCTGTAAACAGGCTGGTCATACTAAATATGAGGAAGAACTTTTGGATATAGAAAATGAGCTTCGTGATGCTAAAATTATAGTGTAATGAATCCATGTAACCGCTTAAACTATTTCTTATCAATACATGTAATATTTTCTACCACTTTGCTACCACTTTGCTACCACTTTTCTAGTTTGCTACCACTTTTCTACCACTTTGCTACCACTTTTCTGCTACTTTTCTGCCACTTTGCTACCACTTTTCTAGTTTGCTACCACTTTTCTACCACTTTGCTACCACTTTGCTACCACTTTTCTACTACTTTTCTGCCACTTTTCTACCACTTTTCTACCACTTTGCTACCACTTTTCTACCACTACGTTACCAATTGTCTACCACTTGTCTACCACTTTGCTACCACGTTTCTACCACTTTTCTATCACTTTTAACTGTACATATTAAATATAAAAGAAAACGCTAAATAATTCTATTACCAGAACAGAGATAACCTTTGTAGTGTGCAAATGATACTAACAGGTTAGTTACTACTATGGAACTTACTACAACTAACCGAGGTAAACAACGTGTACTCTATAAAGGCTACTCTTATAACTATAGACGACAAAATGTAAAAGGAATAATATTCTGGCGATGCTCAAAACAGAGGTCAACAAGATGTCGAGGCAATATGAAAAGTAGAAATGGTGTGGTTTTAAGTGTGAGTAATCATCAATGAAGTGATCCAGACAAAACACTGATGGTGCTGGCAAAAAATCATCAGAATGCTAATAAGTTAGTACAAGAGAAAGATGTTGCTACTCAAAATAGTGCATTGTTTGTTGAGCAACGTTTAACCCCTGTTGTAAAAGTTATGTTGTATCCATCTTCCACGCCTCAAGAGTCATCAACATTACAGACTATGAAAGAGGCAGTGTTGTTGTTGTTTTAAGGAGCTGAACTAAAAAAGTCATCTGCCTTGTTATGCAAGTGGATCGAAAAGGACTAGATAGTAATAGACAAAAGAGTGTTGTAGTTTGTATATAACTATTGTACAAGTACTTACATTAACTAAATAAAAATAGTGTATGGGTATTGTCTGTTTTTCTTAATTGCTATCCCTATGTCCCACTATTAATGCAATTGTTAACCATCAACAGCCTCTGACTATGTTCGCAAAGAGAGTGACCTTAAACAATACACTCTATCTATGGTTTGTGTACCGAGTACACAATAATACGGTGTGGTCAAGCCATGTTGAGGTAATAGTTATATCAGGTAAGGGATTCGAGCCCTTACTTTCTTGTACAGAAAATTTGAACTTAAGTCAAACACCATAACCACTCGGTCAACCTGACAGTTACTAATTTAATTATTTTTGTGGACTTGAGTGTTTATAAAACTTTTTCCAGTATACATTGACTGAACCACTTGTTTGTTTTGAAATATAGATTTTGTTTTGTTTGACCATAACATTGCAGTTATGAGTCTTGTGAACTGGGTGTTTAATATAGGGTTGAAGGCATTTTAAAATAATTTTAGAAAAGCTCTTAGGTACCGTGTCATGGGTTTTAGTAATGCATTACTGTTCGTTGACTAAAATTTACCGTTACACAACATTATTTTGGTGAGCTCTACATGTTGTTGTTTGAGTCGTCAGTCTTTTGACTGGTTTGATGCAGATCTCCATGCCTCCCTGCCCTGAGCGAAACGTCTCATCTCTATATAACTACCACACCCTACATTTAAGGCTATCTGTTTAACATATTATAACCTTGGATCCCCCCTACAAGCTCTTGGGTTCAATTCCTAGATTTAACACAAACTTTTAAAAGTGGTATGACAACTAAAACTAGTCTACTCAGTCTCGAGTGGTCCAAATAAGTAGAGAGGGTTTGATTCACACCTCAACCATAGAGCACCATGTTCTTTTATTTTAAATAATGATAGCCATTTGTTCAATTTCACATTTCACACATTGCAATTTGTCAATTTTCCATTTGCATTTTTTAAAATGACAGTTTGATGTTTTTCAATTTCATGATATGGAAACATGGATTTTTCCATTTTCATATTTACACATTTGTCAATTTCCCATTTGCATATATTTTCTTAAATGTCCGTTTAAGGTTTTTAAATTTTGTCTATATGGAAACATGGATTTTCCATTTTGCTGTTTACACATTTTTTATATATTTATTTTGTGTGTATGTTGAAAAACGATATTTCCAACACAAGATTTTTTAATTTTCATTTTATGATTTTGTAAATGATCTTAATGTGTGTGCTTGACCATGGCAATAATACAGTCTATCTATGTGTTAGCGGAACCATAGAGGCTTATTACTACTGCAAGTAAGAATGTTTTACAAAAAACGACTATCTACCACTGCATTTGAAAATACAAAACGATTGAAAAAAATCTATTTTCCATTCATATATAAGTGCTAATTCTCCCTCTCCCCACCCTACATCACCGTATTTTCTCTGGTCAAACAACCAATGCTACCCACACACATACACACACAAGATTTCTATGTATCTCTCTCTATATATATGTTTTCTCTTGTCCACGAGATAAAAATTATGGTTGCTGGATTGTATCCTGCACTGTTTATGCGACATACCTTTGCCAGTTCATAAAACCGTTAGGTATTTCTCTACACATAGCGATTTTACCACTGTTCTACCTACGCCTTTTGCTTGTTTGGCTTTCTTACAGTCTAGTATGTGATACGAAGCATTAACTGTATGTCAAACCCAGTCCACGTTTGTATTTGTAATCTAAGTAATAATTTGAAAAGAGACAAGTGTAATCAGTTTTAAACATTATCTCTGCTTTTATTTGTTTGTTTATGACATGCATATTAACCTAAAATCAAACCCTAGTCTACCTTAGTGAAAGGCTAACAGTTTAACCACTGCGTCACCATACCCTTTTTTCTTAGTTTGATTCGTTCTAGGCCTTAGAGCTAGAAATCGAGTTAAGTTCTCCAGTGAAAGAGGCACATGTGCTCACCACTATAGCACGTAATGTTTAGCTGGTAACATTAGACAACCGAAAATGATTGTATTTCTGTTAGCCAAGCATTTCTGTCATTTACCTACTGTGTGAGCTCTGCCAGCAAGACAGTTTAGTTTAGAACAAGTGTGTGTGAGTGTGTGTATAGATTATTAGCCTCAGGTATTTAAAGCTTGTTGTGTGTAGCGACCATCTTGTCCCAGTAACCACTGAGCAAGTTTTAACAGTCAACCCATAATAACTGCATAGGATAGTTGTGTGTGGTTCATGTACTTGTGTGTGTGCAATAGCATCATGCACTACCTTTCCCTTACCCTCTATAGGTAGAGCGTTATCCCTTTCCCTTCTGACATTACCAATGACCACATTCACCCACAAGTTTTACACTTAAACCATTGGCTTGTTTTTGATTAAGTTTGGTTGGGTTTGGTTGGGTTTGATTCAACTTGGTTCAGTTTAGTTCAATGTAGTCACCATTTTGGATTTTAGCTATCCTCTTTAACCAATCAATTAAAGATTGTCTACTCTTATTTCTTGAATCGATAAATCAGATTTTGTATACACCATTTGTCATTTATTATCCCATACCTACAACCTATACTCTCTCTGTACTGCAGTTTGATCTGAAAACAAGTTCCAATGGTGAAAGATTTGTCAGTCACCATACATGTAGCCTACAATAATTCTTTCACTACCTAGCTATGTTTCATCACTCACTGTAAACATTTCACATGTCCATATCCGATTATAAGTTTATAAAATCTCAGGTCGATGACCTTGATGTATTGGGTATTTTTGGGTAAATTCATTAGCCATGGGAAAGGGTTGACCATTCTAAGTCCTATGACACCTCACATGTTGATATCCGATTATTAGTTTATAAAATCTCAGGTCAATGACCTTGCTGTTTTGAATTTTTGAGGTAAATTCATTGGTCATGGGAAAGGGTTAACCATTCGTAGACCTATGACACCTCACTTGACCCTCTCTACTGATAAGTTTATAAAATCTTAGGTCAATGACCTTGCTGTTTTGGGTATTTTGGGTAAATTCGTTGGTCATGGAAAAGGGTTGGCCATCCTGAGTCTTGTGACACTTCACTTGTCCCTCTCTGATTATTAGTTGATAAAATCTTAGGTTAATGACCTTGCTGTTTTGGGTATTTTGGGTAAATTCGTTGGTCATGGAAAAGGGTTTGCCATCCTGAGTCTTGTGACACCTCACTTGTCCCTCTCTGATTATTAGTTGATAAAATCTTAGGTTAATGACCATGCTGTTTTTTTTGGGTAAATTCATTGGTCATGGAGAGGGGTTGGCCATTTTAGGTCCTATGACACCTCACTTGACCATCTGTGATTATTAGTTAGCGAGATATTAACGAAAGTCCAGTTAGGCCCTTTTGACAAAAAATGAATAATACATTCAAAAACAGGGCGTCACCCCAAGTCCAACGACCCCTCATACAAGTCCCTAGCTTTCTTAGTTCATAAGATATTAAAAAGCCGATGATCTATTAGTTTTTGGATCTTTGGTTAATTTGTAAAAAAAAAAGTATCTATAAATCATTATTCAAAAAGCCCACCCTCTTACAAAAACCCCAATTGCGCATTCGTAAAACAAAAAACAAAAATGATAAATCATAGCGGCATTCAGTTGTATGCATGCACTTTATGTGGAACGAGTTTAGTTTCATATTGGCATACAAACCCCCACATGTTGCACATGGAAAGCGACTTTTACCTAAAAATTATTATTTCACCCCCTAGTAGGGGTAGATTTTATTTTTGAGTGGAAATAAGTTATCCATAGGAAAGGGGTTGTATGCCGGAGTAATTTGACTACTTGTACATGTCTCTAGCCTTATTCCCACCACTGTCAAAACAGGTTGTGACTTGTTAGCTCTTATCGTGCGCGTGTACAGGTGAACACCTGTGTGTTAGATCATATTACACATGAACTCACATTTTCTCATGTATGAAGCAAAACAGGATGTGACTTGTTTCACAAGGAGGACGGTAATAAGGTCATCTCACACGTGTTCACATGTATTTCGCCACTTTCCTTTCATATCGTTATCCCATTATATTAGTGGGGGGATTAGTGAACAACGTCAATTCAACACACACAAATGTAGTTAGGCCCTTTGACATAATTTAAATAAATTCATGGGCTAGTCCGTAGGAACCAGGCCAAAGGGATCAGTCCAAAGGGACAAGGACTCGTCCACAAGGACTTGTCCACAAGGACTCGTCAACAATGACCCGTCAACAATGACCTGTCCACAAGGACTCGTCCACAAGGACCTGTCAACAATAACCCATCAACAGGGGCCCGACAGCAGGGGGCTCGTCAACAATAATAGGGGCTCTCACCTCAAGGCCTAACATGCCCCTCTTTGATTATTGGTTTGCAGAATAACGTTACATTCCATATCGGCATTCAAACTCTCACATGTTGCAATTGGAAAGAGAGATTCTCTAAAAAAATTCAATTTCACCCTCTAGTAGGGGTAGGTTTTATTATGGGGTGGAAATATGTTGTTCATTGGAAAGAGGGTGTCAGCCCGAGTTCAATGACACCTCGTACAAGTCTCTAGCCTGATTGGTTCGCGAGATATTGCCTTTTTAGTATTCCAGCGGTGGAGCGGTGGCGGTGGGTGTAGAACCCGTACAAAACCACTACTCCCTTGAATTATTTCATTACTATTTATATCCTCATATAACCAAGATTCAGTAGCAATGACAATGTCCGGAGAATAAGTCTCTACAAGATTCCAAAATGCAATTAATTTATTTCCTAAACTCTGACAATTAACCTGCAGTAATCTTAGAGTCTTACCTCCGCAGTCATGTAGGCTCCCTAGGTTGAAAGCGCCCCGTCGATTTAAATTTAGCCCGTCTCGGGCGAAGTCACGGCCACCAATCCAGCAGTCAGCATCTACGTACACTAATCCCAGTTGAGCACAAACCCAGTCCACGCGGTCATTTACTCGCCTTAACGGATCACCAAAAACTCCCATACACTGGCAAACCTTTGTCGCCAATAGAGTTCCAAAATTCAAACACTTTCTTCCGGATGCCAATGGAGACATGTTCCCAGCCCTGATAACCTCGCTGACATTATCTCACGCAGTTGTTTACCATCTCAGTTAGCCATATCTCAATTTTACTGGCACGGGCCCTCGTGGTTAGTCGAAGACTCTTCTTGCTGGCCTTATAAACCTCCAGCTTCAATGTCTAACTTGCCCGATGCCAAAGTGGTTAAATCTACTTCCTCTTGTCTCATTACCAGCGTTTCGTTTCCTTTATTGTCTCGCTATTCTTCCTTTTATAAGCTCATTCGGATTTTTGCTTATCTTCTTAGGTGGAAATATCTTGTTATTGACCAACAGTTCTTCCTAAATCTCATTTAACTAACCATGAATTAACTCCCGCTACCACTAAGGTTTTGTAACTCACCCAGCAAGAAGCTTTTCCTATCGAATTGTCTTTGCTTTTAGCTAAGAAAGATCATTCTAAATCTAGTCGTCTTTGCGCTCTCGCTCCCTGCCTTGATGAAAATGGGCTACTGATAATAGGCGGAAGGCTTTCTCACTCCTCACTTTCTGAAGACAAAAAACATCCTGTCATTTTGCCTTCTAAACATCACGTAGCTTCATTAATCATACATGAATTCCATTATCGAAATCTACATATTGGTACTCGCACCTTGCTTTGTTTACTAAGGGAAAAGTACTGGATAATAAATGGCGTTCATGAAGTTTCTACAGTCATACATAAATGTATCCCCTGAAACCTAGGGTTAGCACTCTGATTATGGGCGATCTACCAACGCTCTTCCCCTAGCCGGTCATTGGCTTTAACTGGCGTTTTTATATGGGTCTATTTCAATATCAGCGTAATTCCCCTGAAGCTAAACGCAAATTGTTTGGAAAACTCTGTTTCTCTCTTCGACTGCATGGTTACTGGTGCGATCCACCTGGAGCTAGTAACAAATGCTTCTACTTCGTATTTACTTGCAGCTGTCCCTCGTTTTACTGCTCGGCGCGGAGTTCCTTCTGAAATATTCTCCGACAATGCCTCCACCTTTCAAGTTGCAGCTTCCTTGTGGAAAAAAGCTCTTACATCTTCGCCCGCTATGGAAAAAATTCTAACTTTTCCTATGCCAAAGGTTTCAAATGGCGATTTATACTCCCTTACGCGCCTCATCATGGCGGAAGGTGGGAATCCTGCGTCAAGCTTACTAAACGTCATCTAAAAAAGGTTTTGGGTAATCGTATCCTTACCTATGAAGAATTTAATTCGCTATCTATCCTAATCAAAGGTGTTGTTAATTCTCGCCATTTGGCCCCACATTCTAATGATCCTGATGATTTACTTCCATTAACTCCCGGCCATTTCCTCATTGGTAGTTCTCTATCTGCCCCTCCCCCCCCCCCTTGCTTAATTCCCTTAGAGATTCTCGCTTGCCGAATTTTTGTCGTAAAATTGATGTCCTGCGTAATTCCTTTTGAAAGAGGGGGAAGTTGGAGTACTTAACTTCTTCACAAAGGAGACAGAAGCGGCTTCTCTCCAATCTTGATATCAAGGTGGTTATGGTCTTGGTCTTGCTCCTTATTAGAGACGCTTCCCCCCAACTGGTATGGATCTCGGGCAGGGTGACCGAATGCTATCCCAGACGGGCTGGGAGAATTCGAGTCGTTAAGGTTCTCACTGCTAATGGTCTTATCGGCGATCTCGCCTTTGCCGCTTGAAACATAAAACTGTGTTTTCTCCTCTCTCTTGGTGACTCGCCCCAGCATGGTATATTCTATGGAATATACGTTTTGTCAGAGTTAGCCGTCACTGCTTTTTGCTTTTCTTTCATTTCATAAGTTTTGTATTTCCCTTCTCGGAGACACCAACAGTGAACTTTTATGTATTCCTGTTTCTTTGAACACTTGTTTATTCCTTTGAAAGTTTGTTTCAGATGTCTATTTTCCATGTAGCCTCCCAAAGCTCTCCATGCGTGTCCTGTTGAAGCATTGGACCCCGCGATTCCAAGAATGATTCAATCCATGGAAGCCGATGGCATCCTTGTCGTTATCTACAATCTCCATGAAGACTTTTATTCTATGTATCTAAGCTTATAGTGTACAATTTTATCTTTATTATGTTTCCTACTCTGTATCTAATCCTTTGTTTCCCCCCTCCTTCCTCCCGCTGCTCCGGCTATCGGAGTGTCTAAAACCGTGACTCACTTCTCTTCTGGTCGCCTTCGTGAAAGTTAAGTCCTCTCTTAGGAGGCTCAACTCCTTTGCCCACGAGGTAATATGAAATCGACGCCATGTCGTAAAAGTTTGTGTAATGGCTGCCGGAAACATCATCCACTCTACAATGGAAAGATAAATAACTACCTACAGTGATTTTAATCCATATTTTAAAGGTTTAATAGGATCCAGAAGCTTTTAATGAACTTTATAGGCAGTGTTCGAATTTTCGCAATATTGTGCAATCTTCTAACTGACCATCACAGGAAATTCCTCTGTCACGCTTAAGCAGACTATGCTTGCTATTGAAAGTCAAGAAACCTAGTACATATTGTACGAAATAAAGGGATACCTTCCCTACATCGAGAAAATTCTGCAAAACTCATAGCTGTCTGACAACCTAACTTTGCTTCCTGCGTGGGATTCCTACTTGCCCTATTCAACTGTAATTGCATCTCTGGAAATTTCCATTCGCAATAGACTCTAATCTGTGAAAGACTATACTCAACAACGTCAAATTACCGCTATCTTCCAATTCAAATTGAACTATAAACTGCAATAGTGACATTTCCCTCATGCTACAAAATTGTCTGTGTTTCGAAAAGTGTATGTGTGGCTATCTTCCGCGCCGCGGTTCGTTCGAACCAGTAAAAGGAGCCAGACTTTAATTCAGCATTTCCTATACTCCCAATTTTTCCATTACTAACAACTTAGGGTAATTTAAACTATTTTCTTGCAATTCTAAACGAGGCTTATTCTATAAATAGGCTCCCTCCCATTTTTCAGGTATTACATTTTTTTATTTCAATATAAATACTCTCTGGTTATAAATCCACATTTTAATACGCACTTTATTTTCCTGCTGCGTTCAGGAAGTTATAATTTCCCCATTGTTAAAGGCTTGTATTTATTCTTATGTAATCCAGGCTTCACTAATGTGACCTGTCCTATTTCAATTTGGCATCTCTTAATTACTGTATAAATAATCCAAGTAGTTATAAATCCAAGTCTTAATCCCTTTTTCTTCTACTGCTCTGCCCAGGAATTTCAAATTACTTATATATAGCTTTTACGCTTACTACAAAAGTATTTCAATAAAATATTGGTATTCTACCTAACCAATCTCAAGCAATATTTATATATTTCTAAACGAAATATCCACCATATTAGTAAAACTATTATTGTTATTGGTCTAGCACCTTTTAATTGTGAAAACTGTTAAAAAACCTATCATTGTTGAAGCAATTAAAATTGTAATAATTCCTTGGAGTTAAATTCTTTAAGTGCTGTTAAGTATGACCTTCCCTTCCCTATCTTTTCTTTCGAATTACTTTTACATTCAAAGAAATAATAAAAAAAATACAGAATTCTAAGTTTATTACAAACTCAATCATTTGTTGCGCTTAGAGCTAAACGTCTGATAACATCGCTCACAAAGCTTATTTTAGCTATTTCTCGTGAATCTTTAAAGGCAAGTATAGCTTGCTCAGCCAGCTTCCTACTTAAAGCGATTTCTGCTTTGTCCTGTGATTTACTGCTTAGAATTGTTGTTTTATCCAAATTAGGTTTGGGTTTCTTGCCCTTTCTAAACTTTTAGTCGGCACTTCACTGGATAAGAGTTTAGTTTTCTTTAAACGCAACAATAGGTTATTTCTAATAATTTCTACTAAGAACAATAATAATCTTACTAAAAGCTCTGAAAGCGCTTTATCTCTGTCCACTCTGGGGGCAATTGGTCTCCCGCTTAGGGATTCGTCTGTGGTGGGGAATAAAATTATTCCTGTCCATTTCAATTTCTTCAGTATATCAGAATATTCCTTGAAACATTTCCTTTCAGAAAGGAAAAGAGATAATTCGACTTTCCCTTGTTTGTGTTTCATCGCAAGCGAACAGTATACCTACATAGTACCCTATCTTCCGTTCGGAAGGGACGGTACACTCAGCGCCTGTCTGCCAGCAAACTCAGCTAGCGATGCTCACATCATTATACTCGCCTTCTCCCCTTGCGCTCACAAGCCTTAATCAACACACAACTATTTTTTCCACTATCTAACTATATTATTATTATTATTTTTGTCTTGGATTCCTTTCTTTCTGCTTAAAGATCGTCTCCACTCCCATCTATCTCTGTAAGAGGCCATGTCACACTATTTTCTCCACGGGAACAGTAGCTTAAGACGTCACCACCAGATTTCCATCTACCTCTGTAAGAGGCCATGGCACTCCATATTCTATCCAAACCACGATAAGAAGATTATGAATCTGAACGCCATAAAAATCTGAATACGTATTTTTTAAATGCCATTAACATGGGTCATTGTAGGGAACTGAATTTTTTAAAGAAATACATTGGCTAACCCTGCAAGAGGCGTAACGTTACAACAGCTGGAGATATCATGATTTAACATAGTATTAAGATCAAATGAGCTTGAATGATTTTGTTGTTGTTGATTAATTTAGAAGCTTTGCAATATCATGCTCACATAGCCCATGAACTTGAGTGTGTATGGAATTTTTCTGATAACATGTGTTACTGCGATGGCTGTAGTAATATGTGTATTTGTAATTGAAATGAGTATTGGAAAGGAGGTTGCTATGCCCTTCAGTTAGGAACAATCCCGGTATTTGCTTCGAGTATAATAAATAACCCCTGGCACTACAGCCCATGAAAGACCAAGGCCCACCAAGCGACCGCTGCCCAGCCATTTGGCCTGCAGATATTGGAGTGACGCGTGGTCAGCGCATCGGTTCCCCTCGGCCATTAATCTTGGTTTTCGTGAACGAGATTTGCTTCGAGTAGAAGTGGGAAACCGTGGAAAACAATTATCAAGTTTTGCCTCGGGAGGCACAGTGTAGCCCACCATTCCGACTCTTAGACCAACATTAACATACTTGACGGAGCCGGGATTCGAACTCGGACCTCAAAGGCGAAAGCCCAAAATTTTAGCCGATAATACACGTGGTCATCTAAATGATTCTTGCATTTTATGTACAATTTTATTGAATATTTAGTCTTTAGGGCACCGAAATCTATGTGACATTTTGGGTCTAATTTTACACTTTTGATGCCGCTGCTGTCACGGAAGATTTTGAAACTTAACCTTTGGACGAAATGTATGACGGGCAATATATTGTATATAATATATACCAGAACTGAAGTTTTATACACTCCGTTAATGTGCGTTCTACTACTGATATGTTGACGTTTATGTTTTATTAATCATAATGTCTTCTTGCTGCATATTTTTTACTGTTGACACTATTTACCTCTATAAGCTGTATATTGTATTACTAATCAGAAATAAAGTAACTTTTGCGTGGTATTGCACATTGTTCTATGAATAGTTTTTGCCTTTGTTATTTGGGTTATATTTTCATTGGTAATTATCCTGCTCTATGACGACGCTAATTTGTAATGGAACCGGATGTTACATTATGAATTTAGTTGATAGCATGTTAATAACATAATTAAACTATGAATATATATCATTATGCGATAATTTTCGGCTGATAAGGACCAAACAGTAAGTAATGATAGTTTGCCATAAGAATAGTGGACATTATATCGTTCGATTTTTCCCCCTCTGTTTATGTCCTTATATTAGCCATTTTAGTGCCTACTGACAAAAGTTATTGAACACCCTAATGTTATATTGTTATGAGGTCTAATCACTATGGATTCCGGTATAGTATTTTAGAGAATAGTAAGGACGGAGTTTAGAGAATTTAGTTCTTGTCTTACGAAATACTTTAGGCTAAGGAAGTCCAATGTGTTCAGAATCGAGGCATCATATTTGACATTATACTGGGATTATACGCTGCTAAATTTACTTTAACTTGATGCGGATGAGATAATATGCATGTAAATTATTTTTACATCAATACTGTTCCTTATTATTCTGCTATAGTACACACTGAGCTATGTACAGGAATAAGTCATTTCTCATTATTCAAGTAATTTGTGCGGGATTGAAGATCATTCGTATATTTGACTCCACAATGATGACTTAATCTTCCAATCATTGAATAATTTAAATATAATTTCCTTTCAAGAAGGTAGCTGCTACATTTGAAAAATAATAGTGATAACTATGTGAACACTGCAATAAGCCGTCTTAATTACACCATTCAATTAAAAAAAAAACACTATTGGGAAAGTAATTGTGAGACCTAGTTCTTGGTTATTGTGTATATACATCCCTTTGTACTATTGTTGCATGCTCTGCTACGTTATTGCACTCCACAGTACTTTTTGACTAGGATTGCACTGAGTTAATATTGCACATAGTAACACTATAGTTGAGGAGAACTACGTTCTAAACTCACGTAAGTTAAGGGCAAAATTAATTTGTTGTGAGAAATATATTAGCATGTAGGCTATCTGTCTATAACATATGAAGAAACCTCCCGGGCAACGCCGGGACAATATATACATAGGCCATCTTTACCAAACATCGTATATAGGTGAAATAAAGATGGGATACATATTTTACAAATATCAGTTAGAATGCCAAAATTCGGATGTGTATCGGGATCTTTATTAGACCAATTTAGGCCATTCGGGATAACTTTGAACCACATATTTAGAAAAAAAAATCCCCTCTTGTATCGTAAAGTTATATACAAGGGAAATGAATTACAATGAAAGAACTAGTCCTAGATTATAGTTTACTTCAATTAAGAATACATAAAATAATAATTATATATGGACAATCCAAGATTTTACCCCGGTGCAAAGTTCCACTTATATTCGGGGTAACTTTGAACCTCTGCACAAAATTCCACATTAAATACATTATTTTACTCAAGTTAGCAGTTAGAATAATATCAAACCAGCAGAAAAATGTAGCTACATGCTGGATAATTCAAGTTCAAGCCAATATTTTATAAAGTTGTAGTAGATGTGGAGAATATATGAAATCACAATATGGGCAGCATTTTATGGTGAGTGATCAACTTGAAAACAGCTCACAAAATACGGCATCAACACACCAACTTACGAATTAGCTGATACAAAGATGATACAACTTCAGTTCTGCCAATTTATCTTCCCAGAAAATAAAGTAAAAATTAAGCTTTCAAATTATATCCCCCGAGTGCGATACTATTAAGTTATATTGTCTTTAAAAAAGAAATAACACGTAAAAGTGAGGGTGGTGCAAAGTTAACTCCTATGGTTCAAAGTTACCCTGAATGACTGGTACATATTTTATAAATATAAGCGACAATACGAAAATTTGCAAAACGATACACATTTCATTCTAAATTCTTATCCTTATTCTTAATGCCATGCACCATCACAAAACCCTTTATTCTCAGACATTTTCCTATAAGTTTGCCAGGAAAACATTCAGTGTCCTTCGTGATGTCATCGATAATTCATCACTCTAGCCATTTTGTTAATGAGGCTTTCCATACATATACGAACCTAACATGTGGCTTACCCCCCAGACCCTCTTGCTTGTAGCACAAGCAGTAATTTACTTGTTAATAAGGCTTTCCAGACATACACTATGTGTTTAGGTGTGAAAGGTAATCACTAAAGCTGTGTTCATCCTCCGACAAATATGCCAGAAGAGTGAACCTGCGTTACCAATAAATTTGCTACTGTTAGCACAGCGTGAGGTGTAGACTTCACATGCAATATATCCCAGGTTCTCGAATTATGATTACAATAATATCAGCAACTGATCACTGCTAAAATAAGAAACATTTAAATGACATTAAATATAGAACCTATGATCACCTGTATTTCAAGTTCCGATTTCACTGCCCAGATTTTATCTTCATAATTATCACCAGACTCATCCAGCAGATTATAAGAGGGTAACAGGTCAATTGATTCCTAGAAAGTATTATACAAGTATGAGCAAACGTAAAACATGCAGACAGAATAATTGTACTAAGTTATGTGTACAAATACAATATTAAACATCCCGGTTAGCCTACTATTTGGTAGCAAGTATTAAGTCACTAAACCTTGCTTGTCATGCGCATAACTAAGATTGCTACGTTACACGATATTCATAATAAATACAACTTACAATATTAGGGAATTCATCAGTTTGAGACGGCCATTCTGGTTCACTCTTAATGAGTGGTTGTTGCTCCATAATGCCAGCAAACTAGAACACACAAAGTAGGCCTACGATTAAGGATTATAAGAAGCCATACTTATACCAGTACGCCAAATCATTATCATTATCAAATGAGGTAATTTCAGAACTCAGAATTCAAATAAGACTACAGTAATAGGAATATAACCCTCCAGGTTCACAGTGCGAAGAAGAGGTTAGCGCTCGACTTTATATGATATTAACTTAGTTAGGGTAGAATATCGTGTGAAATATTAAGATCTACATTGCGATAGAATGCAGAATTACTGGTGCCAGCCACAGAAATTAAGCGTCCTATAAATTGGTTTTACACAAATATGAGCACAATATGACGGGGCAGATAATTACACTACAAACCTATCAACGTAATAGTAAACTCAAGTCACACCACGAGTAGGCCAACTAAGAAATTGGCCAAAGAATATAGGGGAGAAAGGTTACTCAGGCTTAAAATTTGATTCCGATTACAACCGTCAGGGTTACGTCATCCACCAGCCTAGCCTGCTACTTGGCGGTGAGGCAGCGTACTAAATTTTAAGCGCGGGCGATTTGAATTTTAATTAATCGCGTACTGGTACCCCGCTCATTCTCCCCCCCCCCCCCCCTGACCCTGTACCGCTCCCTTTGTATTTACACGTAGTAATATGATTTATGTCGGCGTATTTTATTTATTCCTATTCCTTTTGTTCTATTTTATTTAAGAGCAGATATCAAAACAAAGGCTCATAATAATGGATTATTACTATTAATATAGTAGAAAATACCAGCCTGAAATCTTTAGTTTTGATATCTGATCTTGCGTAAAACAGAACAATAGGAACAGTGAATAAATACATTTTATTGACATAAATCATATTACTACATGTAGTTACAAAGAGAAGGATGCAGGGTTAGGGGGAAGGATAGGACGCAGGATAACCTTTGTTATTATTATTATTTGAAATCTGTACCACGGCAGTTGCGTAGTACTCCCCCCACATTTCTCCCCATGTCCCCTCTCTTAATTTTTCTAGTATTATTTGTTTTATTCATGATAGTTTTTCTATCATTAACATTTCTTTTGTAGTTTATAATTTTTTAATGGCAGTGCTTAAAGGTTACTTTTGCAGAGGATGTCATGCGAGATGAACTGGTGTCTTCGGGATTTCCTTCCATAAGTCTCAGCTGAGTTCAGCCTTTGAACCCATGGCCTTGTAACACCAGAAAGTCATTCACCTACTACACAGTACTATAAGTTATAATATCAGACAGGTAGAAGAGAGGTTTAGTTGCCACCAGTGTTGTGGGAGCACAGTAATCTAAGAAGAATGTAATAAACCAATACAAACCATGCACACCCTATAAAATATGAACTTATTAACCGCTGTTGAATGAGATACGATACTGGAAGGAAACAGAATTCTGAAGGAAAAAATGAGGACAAAAATAAGTATGTTTATATGTTCATATATATATTCTTCTTTCTTAGTTTTTACAGATATAAAATCCACAGAACATTTTCATGAAAAGAGTAATATTTAATTTCATCAGGTCATTCATTGTCCCAGTAGATAATTGTCATCACATGGTAGAGCCACGCATATTGCAAATCTGTAAGAGAAAAATACAATTAAAATCCTAATAATGTTGTAGGTGCTTTGTGACATCGTGGTCATGTGGCTTTATGGTACTTGGAAAGTGTAAATGGGATATGTCTGATTACCCATGACATTGTGATGGCTGTAGGTGTGTGTATTTGTAATGGAGACTAGAATTTGGAAGGAGGCAGCTGTGACCTTAATTTAGGAAATATCCTAACATTTGCCTAGGGTATAAGAGGGAAACCACAGAAAACCATTTCTAGGATGGTTGAGATGAGACTTTGAACACATCTCTCCTCAGCTCTGCCTCACGAGGCTGAGTGTATCCCGTTTTAACCCTCAGACTAAAATTAAACGTCTTGGCAGAGCCAGGACCTCGGGATATGAAGTTTCAATATGAACAGGTGTAGCCAATTGACTGTGCAGCGCTGCTACTCTATGGCTCGCACGGCACATCTATACCCCGAGACCACAGAAGGTGAATTCCTTACAACAAATTACATTGTGTACCTAAATAGTCGTTACACATACATCTCATAATAAAGATGTTGAAGCAACAACTTGTGACAAGGACAGTAAACAGCTACTCTCTAGGTTACAATGTTAAGCAAGCACATAGGCCTATAGAACTTTTGCTGCTCATAGAAGGAGGGGACAAGTGTAGTGTGGATAAACTAAGTTACCCGATCACTTTAATTCCATTGTTATTAATACTAATAATACAATATTATTACTTTCCTAATTGGCCTGGATCTGAGTAACAGGCCTCACCCCCTGGGTGAATGCCACTGTAGCCTCGATATTAGGATAATGCTGCTTTAGTGAATGCAAAAAAGTGCATTTAGAATAAATATATAAACTGGAACTAATCATCATCATCATTATCATCATCATCATCATCATTTCCCCTTATCCAGCTCCTGCCGGGTCGGGGTATTTATGGCACTTCTCCACTTTCCTCTTTCCTTCCACCATTCTTCTTCCACGATCTTGTCCCAGTCCAGATTTCTTTTTCTTACGCCGTTCTTCACTGAATCCATCCACCTTGTTCTAGGTCTTCCTCTTGGTCTCTTACCCTTGCACTTCGCCTCCAGCATCTGTCTTGGTATTATATTTTCCTCCATCCTCTTTACATGTCCAAACCACCTTAGTTTATTCTTCTCAATTCTCTCATTTAGTTTTCCCATCCCAACTTCCTTCCTAACATCTTCATTCCTCACTCTGTCTTTCCTTGTCTTTCCTATCATACTTCTTAGGAATTTCATTTCACTGGCTTGGATTCTACTCTCTTGCCTGCTTGTCAGGGTCCAAGTCTCAGCTGCATAAGTTAATATGGGTACATAGTACACTTTATACATTACCTCCTTGCTTTTCCTTGGTACTTCCTTATCCCAAACAAGTTTTCTTACACTTTGATAGAATGCATTGCTCTGCTGTACCCTCCTGCCAATCTCCATGTCCAACCTACCAGTTTGCATCAATTCACTTCCTAGGTATTTGAACGTGTCCACAATTTCCAAACTCTGACTTCCAAATTTCACAGTGCCCTTCCCTTGTCTTTCCCCTCTTGTCATCACCATGGTCTTGCTTTTCTCTATACTGATTTTCAGGCCATACTTCTGAATATTTTCGTTCAGTGCATCTAGTTGTTTTTGCACTTCTTCGGTGTTCCTTCCCCAGACCACAATATCATCTGCAAATAACAGTAACTTCATTTCTTTATGTTCATATGCTTCCTTTGTTTCCTTTACTATTTCATCCATCACCATTATGAACAAGAGAGGTGACAGCACACTCCCCTGTCTTAGTCCAGTCTTGTTCGTAAACCAATCTGTCTTTCCAACTGGGGTCAGTACCCTGCTAACACAGTTGTTGTACATTGCTTGCACCATTTCCAACATTTCTCTTCCCAGTCTCTTCTTAACCATGGTTTCCCATACCTTCTCTCTGGGGACACTATCATATGCCTTTTCTAGATCTATGAAAGTCATGATCAAATCCTCTCCATATTCCCAGTTCTTTTCCATCCCCTGCCTCAAGCTAAAGATTGGGTCCACTGTGGATCTTCCACTCCTGAAGCCATACTGTTCCTCTTGCAACTCTCCTTCCACCTTTCTTCTCATTCTTCTTTCTAATATCCTTTCCAGTATTTTTACTATCTGTGATATGAGGGTGATCCCTCTATAGTTATCACACACCTTCTTGTCCCCCTTCTTAAACACTGGTATTATTAGCCCTTTCTTCCAGTCTTCTGGTACACATTTCCATTTCCACACACACTTTAGCAGTCGATACAGCCATTGCATACCAACAGGTCCAGCAGCCTTTATCATTTCTACACTGACTTCATCCACCCCTGTTGCTTTTCCCATCTTCATTTTCTGTACTGCTAATTCCACCTCCAGCATTGTTATATCATCTTCTGTTATAGAGTCGTCAGGTTGTGTCACTTCCATCTCACCAGTACCATTGCTCACATTCAAAAGCTTATCGAAATACTCCTTCCATCGTCCCTTTATCTCTTCTGGGTGTGTTAACAACTCTCCATCTTCCTTTTTCACTAGCTTTGTAGTAACTCTTTCTTTCCTCTTACTTCTTAGAAGCCCATACAGCATCCTTTTACTGCCACTTACATCTGTTTCCATTCTTCGTGTAAATTCTTCCCAACTTTTCTTCTTTTCTTCTCCTACCACTTTCTTACACCTCCGTTTGCTATCGTGATACTTCCTTTTGCTTTCTTCTGTTTGATCTCGGTTCCATTCTTTCCATGCAGACTTCTTTTCTTTCACTTCTTTCCTCACTTCCTCATTCCACCATGGTGTCTCCTTCTCTTTCACTCTTGTTGACGTCCTACCACAAGCACTCTCTGCTGCACCAACAAATGCCTTTTTAAAGTGAGACCATTCCTCTTCTATGTTTTCCACTTCAGTAACTGGGATTTGTTGCTTCAATCTCTCCTGAAAATCTTCCTGTACGGTTTTGTCTTTCAATTTCCATACTTTTATTTTACTTTCTCTGATCTCCTTTAGGTTTTCCAATTTTTCCCATCTAAATTTTGCCACCACAGCTCTATGGTCCCCATCAAATGCTTCTCCTGGTAAAGCTGTCACATCTATCAGCTTTCTGCGATTAGTCCTTTCCACCAGAAAGTAGTCAATTACTGATTTTGTTCTTCTATCGCCCCAACCATATCTCGTAATTTTCCTGCTGTTTTTCTTCCGAAACCATGAATTACCCACTATCAGTCCATTCCTTTCACAAAAGTTTACAAGTTCCTCTCCTTCCCGGTTCTTTTTCCCATATCCATATGGTCCAATGACTTCTTCCTTTCCTTGTCTCTCGTTTCCGACTTGTGCATTCATATCTCCCATGATCACCACTTCTACATCTGAAATTACTCTTTCTACATCCTCCAGGAATACTTCAATATCTTCTTCTCTGTTTCCAGTCTGTGGTGCATACACTTGTATGAAGTCCATCACGTCATTTTTCATCTTCATTCTAATTTTCATTATTCTGTCACTCACACACTCGACCACTTCAACATACTCCTCCAGTTGTTTCGAGGTTATCAGTCCCACGCCATTTTTGGCCTCTTGGCCACCACTCCAGTATAATGTATATCCTTTCCTCAATTTCTTCCTTCCTTTACCTTTCCATTTCACTTCACTCAGGCCCATCAATCCAACATTCTCCCTCTCCATGAAGTCTACCACCTCCTCCACCTTGCCTGTCAGGGTCATGACATTCATGATTCCCACTTTCATTTCGGTTACTGGTCGCCCATTTCTCACAGTTCCCCCAGTACCAAAAGAACTGCGCGTCGCCTGCAGGGTACGCCCTAACCTTTTCCGATTCATTCGAAGTGCCATTTCCATTTTAGGCTATTATTACGATGGGGTCGCCACTCCCAAAGGCATTTTATGAAGCTACTGCCAGCTATTATACAGGCCGCCCCTAACATGGGAAACAGACGCCCTTGCAGCCGCCCCTAACCTGGGAAACAGACGCTGCCGATTGATGCTGTACTCTTACTATTCCCTGAGTACTGGGTTGCCTCTTCCGCAATCTCCACCGTTCCGGAGTCCATCTTCTCCGCTGCAGATTCCGTTGAGGTCTTCGCACGTAACCCTGTGCACGGGGCCTATGTTATACCCCATAGGACTGGGTCCTCACCAGAACTTAGCCGGTACTGTAGTTCCATGGTATATTACAGTACCGTTGCCCACCCCCGCGACGTGTACGCGCCTGGCAAGATTTATCCATGTAGCCAATTAAAATTGCCTCATGGACCGGGTTAAGGAGCTGTCTAAATCCAGCCTCCAAGGCAACTGGAACTAATATTAGATGTTATTTGAAGTGGAGAATACCACTAGCCAGTAACTTTCATCAGAACAAATCCACCATCTCGGAAGTTCACAATTTACCCCAAGCACAGTAAGCAGTAAGATCTATGTGTATGCCCCCTCTTACTGTGATATTATATAGCCCATCCAAAAACATCCATAGAAGAAAGAAAACACAAGAAAAAATCTCAAATGAACAATATTAATTTGTGGATTGATTCATTTGTTACACATATAGCCTATCAATCAGTAAACCGATTGAAGCATTTCTTGATGCAATATGCATTGAATTCAATTTTGTGATTGACTTAAGGGGAACCGATAGGCCTAGTCATTATATTCACTGCAATGTTATATAGGCTATATACTGTACATGTAGCCTTTATAGTCCAGTCTGCAAGCCTCTGTTTGCAAACAAGTCACCTCTATGATCCCCTGCTTCTACACCTCTCACTTTAATAAATCGTTAAACACTGAAACTAACTAACCATAGCCTCCTACGTCTATCTCTGCTTCTCGTATCCTCTACCTCCGAGCTCATTAACCTCTTAGGTAATCTCTCCTCCCCCATTCTCTTTGCATGACCCTTCCGAGTCTGCTCATACGAACAGCTTCATATAGCATTTCATTTCCAACCTAGTCTTTATCTCATCATAATTACACATATTATCAGGCAGATTACACACAATCAAGCAGTATACGAGGCTGATGTTCACTATGTCTAAAAGCCCTAAATGAAGCAAAGACTGCAACTATTCCTAATAACGTCACCTGTATATTTTGATTATCTCCCTGCAATAGTGTCATGATTCCAGTTAGGTTTACTGTGTGCCATTCACAGATAAGGACACGTGGCATGCACTATCAAAAGAAGTAAGGCACATTCCAATTCCTCAAGTGACTTTCTCACACATCTAACAGTATGCCAGGGTGCAATAGGCTATATGAATTTATCAGAGGGGAGCATGAACTAAGTGTATTGCTAATCAAAACCTACATAGCACCTGGGCCTACCCTATACCGGTACTGGTGTAAAATTAATAGATCAAAGTTTCATCAATATGGTAACTTACCTTTGCTGAAATGGGATTAGTATACAACTGTTCGGACAACAGAATCAGGCAACTCCTGTCTATAGGCTATTGGTCAAATGTAGTATATAATCTGCTTCCCTTGAAGTGGCTCATTACCTGAGAAGAGAAAAGAAACACAATAAGGCAACCAGTTCACAACCATTCTGCACATACTCTAGGCCTAGCTCTGTGTTAATAAAGTAGGGTTAGGCTATGTAAAGCCATTCATATAGTTCACAATACTTCATAAAATCATTCAAATATGCCATCTAGCTAAAATCATTTTGAATTGAGAATACTACACTGAACGAAGTAATCACAATAAAGCCCAAAATTCGTAAACAGAAACACTATCATAATGGGTAGATATTAAAATCATATCCTGGCAGCAAAACTGCGAATTAACTATTGAAATAAATAAATACCTACCGTATTAATGCAATATCCTACGAAGGAATGTCATGTTGGAAGCGTCAAAAGCACAAACACACACGATCATGAGTAGGATAGCCAGTTGCCAGCGACATGTTTAAATGTTACCGGCGTATCCACCCCGCATGAGCTTCAACCAATAGCAATCGAGTTGGACAGCAGCGCTACCGCAGCGCAGCGAGTGCTCAGGCAGTGAACCTGTCAGTTGGCCGAGAGGCTTTGGAAGCGAAGGATCTATAGTAGTTTCATCCCCCTGGCAATAACTGGATTCAATAAGTTTCCGAATATACCAGACAATACTTCTGCCTCGCGTTACGAGAACCCCATTTTGAAAACAAACTCACCATATCTCCCTCAGAACCAACAGTAAACGGAAGGTATTCGAAGATGTATTTTATTTAACCGTAGCAACTTATTAATACTATCACTGGGCAATTTGTATAATTGTCGTCATACACAAGTTTCTAGTTACGGTACACATTTAAACCTGTGAATCCTCGGCAATCAAATATTGTAGAACTCTGATTGTAAGATTCGTCGACAGTATGAAATTTAGTCACGTCTTTAACGAGTACTTCTAGCATCCGTACATGGAACTCAAAAACTCTCAGATCTTAATATTCTGCGCCATGTTCCGTACATGGCAGACACTTACTCGGTGACGATATTGCTAGCAACAATAAAAATTTTGGGGCAACGTTTTTGCTGATGATAAATAGCCTAGGCACGGTGTAAATAAAACACAAATCAGATTATTAGTATTATTATATAAGCTATTCTTATGCACAGGTAACATAATATTACAAAACCTAATGAAATAAATACATATTCCATCAATAACCTAAACTTAAATGGCGTCTTCTTTCCCGGAAACTGGCACTTAAACCTTTTGCCCCTAATAACCTAGCCCATTTTTTAAATTCCTGTTAGGGAACAGCGTTTTGGAACATGGAATATAAAGATGCCCAGCCAAACTGGTACCCGGAAAAATAGATACCGTACCGGACCGGTAAATTGATCATCAAACTAGAAAGTTGCCTAGCGAAGTGGCTAGCATTTTGGCTGAGCGCACAGCCCCGGGTTCGATTCCTGGCTCAGCCACAAACCATTTATTTCTGGTCTGAGGAACACTGCCATCCTGGAAGTGGTTTCCTACTCCCACTCAATGCCAATGCTGGGATAGTACTCAACCGAAGGCCATGGCCGCTTCCTGCCCTAACCCTACCTCAATTACAAATGCACAATAGTTTATGCTTAACAGAGTTGGGAAAAATACCGTACCGGTCCTTCCAATAAGTTTTTTTTGTTTATACGAAATAAACAATACCGTGCAACCACCAGAGGGTGAGATCGTGTGTAATGGTGCTGCGGCTTATATCCATCTATACTGAAGACCTACGTTTCTTTTGTGGCTTCCAGTGAATATTTGTGGCTTTGTTTTGGGTGCTGAGTTTGTGGTAGTGTTGTCCAGAGAATCTACTCTCTTTTGATAGTGTTTTAGGATCATATTTATTATTAATTTTATGCAGTAAGTGTCAGCCATCTTGTTAACTGCTACAATAAGTTCCATAGAAAGCACTATCTAGAGAGTCACTCGTTATCTGTGGCTAAAATCTTTGCCCTCACTTTCACCCATTTTGTTTCTTTTGCCATCACTACCATAGAAACTATGAACAAGATATGCACTCTACTTAATATTCTTGGCGTTGCCTAGGTCACTCAGCCGGCCTATTTTGTCAGCCATCTTTAAGACCGACAATGTGAGACTTCTGTACTGGACAGCATATGGCACTATTACCCGGTCAGCTTGCGTGGGGGTTTAGCTCTGAATTGAGCAAGGGCTAAACACAACCCTGCGCGAGACACTGGGGTAGGGGGCCTCAACCCCAACACGGCGCGTCCCAATGGCTGATAGGGGGCGTCCTGTAGATATGCAGGACAGGTGCGAATAAGGCATGGCCAAATAAGCATCCGCGGATCAACTGAGGCAAAAGTAGTAAACGGTCAACGGTCTCCAAGGCGGAAGAGGAAGACTCCCAACGGTTTGGAGGGCGGAAGAACCAACACCAAAACTCTGGGGCTTACAACCTCAGTTTTAATTCTGGAGGAACAGGCAACGCCTGCCCTCCCAACTAACTTCAACATAGGGCATGATGGAAACACCTTCAGGAAAGACTACTCCAGGGGGCAGCCGGCAACGGAAATCCCCCACCGCCAAAAGCGGTGCAACCAGGCCTTTGGATTCTGGAGAGCCTGGAACGTCTTGCAGGGAAGAGTCGGAGCTTCGCAGAACCTCATCACAGAAGATACGAACCAAGCAAAAACATCTGCTGGGAACGCTGAACATCAACACGCTCCTGAAAGTTGGCAAACTAAAACAACTGATCAACGTTTTGAAGGAAAAATACATTTGCATACTGGCACTACAAGAGACAAGATACCTAGACGAAAATCCCATGGAATCTGAGGGTTACAGAATCTACAAGGGAAAACCTGCGATAAAAAAACAAATCAAATGTAACGATCTTAGGTACGGCCTTCGTAGTTAAGAGGAACATCACTGAGTCCATCATCAACTTCACCTCACCATCCGAGAGAATTTCTCTTCTCTCCTTTAGATCTGGAAATAAAGCATATACAATTATCAACGCACACGCCCCTATTAATGAAGATAACAAGAAAAATCCTGAGAAGGTGGATAACTTTTGGCAAACTCTCGAAGACACAACTTCCAAAATTCCACAACATCACGTAAAAGTTTTGGTTGGCGATTTCAATGCCCAGATAGGCAAAGAGAGAAGATATAGAAAAATTGTGGGGGACTATCCAGCACATAAAAGCACGAAGAGAAATGGAGAAAGAATAATCGGGTTTTGCAGACATTTCAACCTGAAACTCATGTCCACATACTCCAAGGCACTCCCGAGCAAGAAGAAAACCTGGGTATGTCCTAACACGATGCTGGGAGAGTTCCAGATCGACCATGTCGCAATAACGACCAAAAACCGAAAGGAAATCCTGAATGTTAAAGTAAGGAAAAGCCTAAACATCGACTCGGATCACTACCTCTCGGAGATTAAAATAAAATTCCAGCCAAACAAGCCCAAACCGAGAACCAACAGGAAACGCAGAATTAATACAGAGACTCTGAAACAGAACAAGGAAAAATACTGCGAAAACCTATCAAAGCTGAACATGAACAGCTGGGAAGAGATCAGAGAAGCAATGACCAAAGCAGCTGATGGTTTGGGAAATCCAGCGAGGAAACGAAAACATAGGTGGTGGAATGAAAAGTGTGACGAAGCTCTTGACAAAAGGCTACAAGCCTGGAAGAGATGGCACTCCAACAAGACCGAGGAGAGGTGGGAAGATTTCAGGGAAGTAAGGATGAGAACTGCTAAGATCATAAGATCAGAGAAGAGGAACTACGACAGAAGTAGGGTGGAAAAGATAGAAGAAGATTTTCGAAAAAACAACACGCGAGAGTTTTACAGAACCTTCAAAGAGGAACTACAGGGATATCAGTCACAAAGTCTGTGCTTCAACGGAAAGATGGTAGTATAGCTACGAACGACAAGAAAAACTGCCAACTTTTGGCCGACTATTTCAAAGTGCTGCTGAACTGTGAAGAACCTGTGGAAAGATTGAATACTCAGAATCCATCCTCAGAACCCGGATTCCAACCCACCAAGTTTAGATGAGGTAAAGCGCATAATAAACGAGTTTAAAAACAACAAAGCACCAGGCGAAGATGGCATCGCTGCAGAAATGTGGAAGTTCGGAGGAGAAATGGCTGCAGAAAAAATACACGGCATCATAGAAGAAATCTGGAAAACTGAAATGATCCCGAAAGACTGGAAATGTGCCCTTATACACCCACGTCACAAGAAAGGTAATCGGGCGAACATCGACAACTGCAGAGGAATCTCTCTACTTCCAGTCGCATACAAGATACTCTACAAAGTACTGCTGAACAGAGTTGAAAAACAAGCAGACCACCTCATAGGTGAATATCAAGCTGGCTTTAGAAAGGGGAGATCGTGCGCAGAACAAATATTCAACCTCAAGAGCATCCTCAGATCAAGAGCTTTGAGAAGCCAGAACACTGTAGTAATATTCGTTGACTTCAAGAAGGCGTACGACTCAATTGACAGGCAGACTTTATTTAACAGCCTAGAGGAGTTCGGAATTGACAGAAAGACGAGAGAAGTAATCAAACAAACTCTAACGGATACCATGTCAAAAGTGAAGTTCTTCGGAAAAATCTCTGATCCTTTTGAAATAAAAACAGGGGTCAGATAAGGAGATGGCTTATCACCTATCCTCTTCAACATTGTTCTGGAGAAAATCATGAGAACCTGGGAGGAAGCTTTGGACATGAAAGGAGTAAGGGGGATACATCTGGGAAGGAAAGGACAGAACCTGGAAATTAAATGTTTGGCTTTTGCTGATAATCTTGCCCTCTTAGCCCAAAGCCGAGATGATGCCCAAAAATGCTGGATACTCTGCACAAAATCGCTGAGAAAACGGGTCTTAAAGTCTCCTATGAAAAGACAGAATACATGGAGTACAGACACCTTGGAGAGAGACACATAAAAGTGAAACATGGGACTGTCAAAAGAACTGAGAAGTTTAAATATCTAGGTGAATGGATAGAACCCAATGGGCTGGATAAAGAAGCAAATAGGGCAAGAGCTAGAAAATTGGTTAACCCAGAACAGATACAACAAAAACGAGCAATATCCTACAAGGCAAAACTCAGACACTATAGCACAGTAGTAAAGCCAGAGGGTCTGTACGCCTCGGAGTGCTTGACACTGAATAAAAAAAGGGGATCTTCAGGAACTGGAAAAAAATGAGAGGAAAATTTTGCGGAAAATTTTAGGACCACAGAAAACTGCTGACGGGACATGGACGAACAGAAGAAATGATGACCTCTATAAACATACTGAAAAAATTACTGTCACAATGCGGAAGCGAAGGTTGAAATTCTACGGACATTTGGTGAGAATGGACGAGAACCGACTGACTAAGAGGATATTCAAGTATGTTACAGAGCTGAAGGCTACAACTAAGTGGGTAGAAGAGGTTAAAAGAGACGCCAAGGAAAGTGGACTCACAGTAAATGTGATCCACAACAGAAAAAAGTTCAGAAACCGAATTGACAACATCAAGATTTTCGAGGAGAAAACACCTAAAATTAGAGCCAAACTGGTAATATCCGAGGAGGAGCGAAAGATCAGAAGTGAACGAATGAAGAGGTTTTGGGAAGAGAAGAGGAGATTAACCAGAAAGCCTTAGGTTCCATGCGGTCCACAGGCGGCCAAATTCGGAAGAAAGAAGAAATAAACAATACTCAAAAAAGTATTTTAGGTACAGATTACCGGTACACTTACATATTTATCGTACATACAAAATACTATTTTCAAATTCACTTCAAAATACAAAGTACTTTCTTCCATTTAGACTGTTCAAAATAACAATAATATAGACTATTACTACCGTATTAGAAATATTACTGTCATTATTGACCTGAACGGATACGCGCGTTATCGTGCAAGGCCACCGTCAGTCCCCTTGAAATGTTTCTCCTCACCTTGTCTCCGATCCCGTAAAATGGGGAATAATATGTAGAGATTATTATTATTCTTTCTTTTCACCCTCTTTGGGGTACGTTGAATCAATCATTTCTCTGTACGTTGTTCTTTCTTTGTGCCCGGTATCTCTTCATTCTTTCTGATCTTTTCCTCTCTTCTTCCGAGATAATGGGTTTGGATATAATGTAGATTTGTATTGGCACCATATATTTTCGTTTTTAGTAATTAGTTATGCTTGTCAATTGAGCAGTGAATATTCTGTAAATTCGTTTTAAATTCTACTAGGCCGTTTTCAGTTTCTTGAAACCATGTGGGTTTTGATTTGCGGATACGGAAGAAATCAACGATATGTTTGGTTAATCTATTTGAGTTCATTCTGAGAAGACGACCGTAAAGATTTATCCTCACTTTGTCATAGTATCTGGGAGTTATTATTATTGTTATTATTAGACGATCTACTATCCAAATTCAACAGAGCAAAACTGGCACTGTATTGGGAAATCTGTGCCTTTTTTCTTGTAATCATCAAATGTTATACGAGAGATCTTTGGCGAGATCACCGGGAATCAAACTCCCACTGATCCACCGAGCTATAGCAGCATGTACTGATTACACTGGGTGTAACTCTTGACAGGACGCTGTCATCTAAGAAACACTGCTGTCAAACTCAAGACACGGAACCATTGTGGTACCAACACTCTCTTCTATCGCTGGATACTGTTCCCCAGTTTGATAAATAGTTTGTTGTTGTTGTCGTTTGATTTAAGGACTTTGCGGCATGTATAAAAAATAAATAAATCAATCAATCAAACTCGACAGGTTTCTGGAAATCCTGACCTGGAAAGGTTGGGCCAAATGTCATTATTACTGTAATTATCGCTGTGGCTCAGTTTATTGCGGACTTTGAGAGACGTGAGCTCGATCCGTTCTCCGTGGTTTCCCACTTCTGCTCCAAGAAAATGCTAGGACGGTACCTTTTAATAAGCCACAGGCGCTTCCGTGCAATGCCTAGCCGAGTTTCATTCTCCTTCACACATTTCGTCTCTTAGGTACTCCTGTCATTAGGTTGGCGTCAGTATGGGCATTTGGCCGTAAAATCACCCTCTACAAGGAAGACAAAATCATTGCATCCCATCCCCAAACTCGTTGAAACGGGAATAATAAGTGGTAGACAAATATGATAATTATTATCATCATCATTTCTTAACGTAGCCATTTATGCAAGGCATTTTAAGAGATTCAAGGTTCGAACTCTGGCACTGACAGCGGCCATCATCAGTGTGGTATTTGCTGGATTCTTCCCACTCTCCGTCTAGGCAAATGTCAGAATGGTAACATACTTCAAAGCTCGGGGCATCAGATCATTTCTACAACAAAATGAATACAGTCAGGCAAACTACTACAGACACCACACAAAGGTTATGAGACAAATTAACACACACACACGAAAGTAATCGGGGCTTAATGATCGCCTCAAATGGAACAATAACAACAACAAGGAAGTACCGTACAGTAATGATTGCAAATAAGGGAAATATTATAACGTATAATACAGGGTCTGATCACCTCACTGTTCCACCCCTTAGAACAACATTGAAGCCACCACAACCAACATTCTCCTTGATAGCAACCAGAGCTATAACTATACTTATGCGTTTAGCAGAAGGTGGGTTGTTTATATGCCTGGAGGTGGAAATGGGAAAACTTGAGAACAATTTTCTGGATGGCCATTGTGGGATCCATACCCACATTCTCCCGATGCCAGCAAGGCTCGAAATAGCGCGTCACCACGGTCGAGTTAATTTTCCTCTATGACATTTTTTTTGTGCGTATTTTGCCTTAGGATGGTAATCTTTGTGATTTGCTTTTGTTTCTTTTAGTTCCGACAGCACTGCCTAGAGGGTGGTTAGGTTTTTGTGCGTATTGTGTGATTGAATTTCTGTCCCTACTGAAAATTCCGACAGGATGAAACCAAAGTAAAGAAACTTGCTACAGAGGTAGCACTAGTAAGAGGCACCTCAGTGTCATGTTTATATCGCCACCATTTTGTCTAAAACAAAATGTCAGAAACCCCAATATCAACACTCAAATTAAATTACGATTAAGCAACTCAACTAAATTTTGGAGAAACATACTTCAATGTGGGAAGCGCTTTGCTTCCAAACTACAAATTTATCGGGCGAAGCGTTTTCAAGATGATGGTTGTACGAATCAGCCAAGCTTTATTATACATGTTTTATGGTCCAATGATTCATTTACAGGGCTTCTTATTCCGATACATTTAAAATAAGGAACGTCTGTAACCAACCCTGAGACTTTATGATCACGAATATTTGATAATATAAAACAATAAAATATATAATTATCAATTATCAATTAAGAGCTACAGGAGAGATAATTAGTGACAAGGTATGTCCGTATGTGTAGCATTGTATGACGAAAACAATCGAATACTCTCTCCATACTTTCAAGATGGCGGTTGTATGAAGTATTAGACCATTATAATCGACAACTCGGAAATAAATTGGATAATTAACACAACGCTTGCCAAGAGGTGAGTATCATATAAGACCTACCACTTGCATTAGTGAAAAGATTAACTCGGGACCTTATTGACAATTAAGGCGAAACTTAGTAGAAGACAAGTAATATATTAGATTCGTCAGTTGCATTAGTGACGAAATTATCACAGTGAATATAGCACGTAATGGCCTTCCTGAAATTGCATTGTTTAAAATTAGATAACTTTCTATACTTTGGACTACAATAACGAAAATTAGTCATTAGGATATAACTTGTGGTGTATCGAATGCCTAAAGCAAAATAACAGCGACATTAAATTTGACGGTGGCGGTTGGGCGTAAAATGAGAACGTAACAGTGAATCATTTAGAAAGAAATTGCGCAATTAGAACGAACCTTAGCAGTAAAGAAGTACCGTTTATGGGACCTTGCTGAAATTAGCCTTAAGTATAACACACAACGCGTGGCGGCCATCATGAAAATATAGAATATGATAAGGAATGACTAAATATATTAGCTTTGTACAGAACGGCTCCATAAGTTCACGATGGCGCCTGGGCGAATACCTAAGACTTAAATATATTTATCGCTCGATATAATATCAAACGGAAGTTTAGAGAGGGAGGAGTACCGTACAAATAGTACTGCATGGCGGGAACCTGCCATCTTGAATTTATAAAATATTCAAACAAATAAGTACGGTATATATCTTGGGGATATAAAATGTCAAATTATCATTAATGTAGAACCGTATGTGGATTTTCATACCAAAGCTAAAATAATATCTACGCTCTATATTTCAGACGGTGGCTAAGACTTCAAAATCATTAACATATGATCCAATTACGCAGTTACCACGAAACTTTGTAACAGATAGGATATCGCGCTTCTAATATAAAAAAATAAAATAAAAAAAGAATGAATGAGTCGTACGACTATCACACTGAATACTTAAGACATTCATATCGATAATCCAATATTCATCACAATTACAATGACGAAACGCAGAAAATAAGTAGGCTCACATAAAAAGCTTTCTCTGCAGCAGTCGAAAGATAAAATATTTCATACGTTTCAAGATGGTGGAGTGGCATATATTGTATGTTCTTGTCAATTCCTCTGGAGGCAAATGCTGAATTATAACGAAACTTACTCAACTAAGGCCTTTATATAGCGTACAACTCTTAACGAACATTCCATTACAATAAGGAGGAAGAGTTACAACTGTACCAATACATTTAGGAGAAAGTAGGCTACATGTTCATGACTGAACCTTTTTTTAAATTTGGGATGATAATCTTTTTTGATATTCATTCACTTCCGGTATTTCAGGCAGCATCGCCTAGATGGTGCTCACTGAAGTGTGCGAATATTCCTGAAATCATTGTAATATCAGTTCACTTCTGATAGCACAGACAGGATTGGCTGGATGTTATGTAATTCTTTTTATAACAGCGGAACATCGAGGTAAACTGCACCATCGAGCTTACTGTTTTGTGGCCATTTTATTTGGGATTGTACTGTTCTTGATATTCATCTCTTTATGGTATGTTAGGCAGATGACTAATAACTGTTCGTTCGGCTCCAACATTCCCGTACTCCGTATAGCCTTACAATCCCCACGTGTCATTGCTCGTATTAATGATTAGAATTTCACGGCTAATGGTGTTATAATATTGTCTTGCCACACTTGGTTCTAATATCATAAATCTAAGACTATGATCCACACTTCGTAAAAACTTATCTGAATATGCACACGGGTTTCAGGTTGCCCCGACACGACTGTCTTACACAGCTTACTTGCGATATACTGCCTTAACAATTCTGCGTCGCTTCGCGCAGAGTCGAAGTAATACTTCCGGGGTGTACGATAATTGAATGACCTCACCTTAGTGTTGTCCTTCGTCCGGGGTTAATCAGAGCCCTCTATATCTCTTGCTCATCCGGAACTATTTCTTGCGTCAAAAGATCGACTTCTTTCATATCATTGGCTCACTTGGATTCCAACATACAGAAAACTCCAAATAGTAAATTCCTATTTCTCAGCATACATAAGTGCCTTCCTCATATATTCTCGCCGCTTATTTCCTCTCCTTACATCACCTCCCTTCTCTCACTGCCCTGCTGTGTTGCCAGATCTCTGGCGCCATGCAATATCGGTGACAGTATATTGTTGCAAAATTCGGAAGAGATCAGATGATTAGATTAGTCATAATTAGATTTGAGCTCTGAACATTTGAGTGGCCACCATTACATTTCCGTGATGATGGAGGAAATAAAAGGCATGAGACTAAGTGTCCTTTGCTAGTGCTACATCTGTACCAACTCGGTTTCGTCGTGTTTGACCTGATAGGGGGACAGATATACACACTCACACACGCAATTTGCACACATACATCGCCACCATCTTCAAACGAATTAGCTAATGACCTTGTAGTTTGCTCGAAATACGCATCCTACATGAAGGTATTTTGTTTCAAAATTTGGTAGAGATCAGATGATTAGGTTAGTCGTAATTAGATTAAAGCTTTGGAGATTTGGGTGGCCACCATTATGTTTCCATCATGATGGCGGCAATAAAAATAAACACAGAGTTTTTCTTGGCTAGTGCTACCTCTGTGCCAAATTTCTTTCAATTTGATATCGTCGAGTCAGAATTGATAGGGGCGACTGGTAGACACACTCACACACACGATTTGCACACATACAAGGCCACCATCTACACACTATATGGCTGATAACCTTGTAATTAGGTCGAATGACACTTCCCACATAATGGTATAATGTTGCAATATTTAGTAGAGAAGGTATGTTTAGGTTAGTCGTAATTTGATTTAACCTTTCAACATTTGGGTAGCTACCATTACGATACCGTATTAATTGCGCAATTGGATCCTTCGGCATAAAAACATTCACACGTTGCTTCATTTATGTTATATTGTGTCTTTAAAATATAATGTCATTTATTTGTGTAAATTGTAATTTTAATATGACCACTGCGCGTTACATTTAGCTATACAGTATATGAATAATTGTACTGACGTACTTTGTATGTTAATGCTCTTCACTGAACTTCATGTTAATTGTGCTTTATATCGTGAGTTAAATATATTCAAGTCTTATGAGTACACCCAGATGCCATCGAGAACAAATGGATTCGACTAGGTCGAAGGAAGCCATTTATTAGTTTCTACATTACTGCTAAATTTGTTGTTGCATCGTAAAAAAACAAAAAACATTGCGTTATTCATTATCATATTTCTATTTTCAAGATGGCCAACGCGCATTGTATTCAGTATGTTATGGCTTATTTCAGTAACGTCCTCTCTATGGTATTTATTTCTTAATAAATTCCGATTACATTCCGCAATTACAGTCGGAATAATTCAAAATTGCGTTTTAATATTACGCCTAGGCACCAATTTGAAATTCTTTAGGACTATTTAATTTTCAAATTTCTTAAGTATACTTTTAGGACACCAAAGGTTTGAAATGTCTTTGAAATTTCAAGACGGCCACTGAGCGATATATTCAATGAGGTAATTTCTTGATGAACGCAATTATGGGCTCTTAGAAGATACTCACCTCTTGGCAAGTTTTGTCTTTATTAGCTAATTTCATTCTGAGTTGTCAATTTTAATGTTCTAATATTTTGTGCAGCCGCCATCTTGTATGTATGGAGTGTCTGTTGTTTTGTGTTGGCCACACGAGGCCACATATACGGTCCTGATTTGTCACGCACATTTGTCATGGTAACTCTTAAGTGTTCAGAGTTGTGTATTTATACATTTTATAGTTTCAAGATGGCGGCAGCGCGCAGTATGTTCTCTCATATACTCGTCAGGTTCTTAACAGAAAGTCTAATACTGTGATTATTGCTTCATTGGACCATAGGTTATGGATTATGATGCTTGCATGATACGCATGTCTGCCATCCTGAAATTATTTACATGATGAGTATTAAGTTTGTGAACGGAGGCGCTTCCTACACAAAGTCATGTTTTGCCAAAATTTGGTAGAGATCTGTGAATTAGTTAAATCGTAATTTTACTTTAGCTTTGAACGTATGGGTGACCATAATTTTGTTTTGCTTGTGTTGGCGGCGATATAAAACATGACACTGAGGTTTCCTTTGCACTCCATTGTTTAATAAGAACGCAAGTAGGCTGTTTTAGGGAAAGTCTATCTCGTCACTTGTCTGGAAAATAGAGTCCAGTATCATCCTTCAAGCAGTTGTACACCTCCTCTTCATTATTTGTTTGTTCTGGCATGGTTTGTGACGAGGGTGTCGTCGTTCTTCCAATCCTCTCCGTAGACATGTCGCAGAAGCTTGTCAATATGTTTCTTGATTGCCGGATATTGGTAGTGAACAATAGGTAACTGTTCTAGTTCAACTAAGGAAGATTTTCTATCTGCAGACCAACCCTAGATCTATAGGTTTTTGCCATGGTTTCGTCTCAGTTTCAAATATAAATTTCAGCAAGGCTTTAACCAACGCCACCTAGAATATAAGTCCTACACACTCGGAAGCACGTGCGTTAAGAGTAGCCATACCTCCCTGCCCAAACAAACGATGTTTCTACTCGCAGAAAACGAGTACAATGTTCGAACCAATCTACTGTAAATGAACACAACATTGTCTGAAAAACTTATTTTAGAATATAAGAATTTTCCATGACAAACATATTTGAGTTACACGGACATAGTAGAATTTATCTTCTTTCTTTCCCTTAATTAGCGCTCTAACTATGAAACTCCTCCCTCATTGAGGAAGGAAAAAAGGAACTATATCACAAAAAAGCACGTAATTATTACGATTATGATCATAATTATTTTATTATGATTTCACAGATCGAGATTTCACATATCTTTCTCTTTCCTTCAAACTCTCTTCAACAGCTTCTTGAATATATTGTTGGTCAATGTTTTGTCTCTTAGCTTTCCTCGTAGCTAGCAGGTGTACTTAACCCTCCGTTAGGCGCGTGGGTTAGCTTTCCTTGTAACTAGCAGTTGCACTTAACCCTCCGTTAAGCGCGTGGGTTATTTTTCTTTGTAGCTAGCGGGTGTACTTAACCCTCCGTTAGGCGCGTGGGTTAGCTTTCCTTGTAGCTAGTGGGTGTACTTAACCCTTGGTTAGGCGCGTGGGTTAGCTTTCCTTGTAGCTAGCAGGTGTACTTAACCGTCGGTTAGGCGCGTGTGTTAGCTTTCCTTGTAGCTAGCAGGTGTACTTAACCCTCCGTTAGGCGCGTATGTTAGCTTTCCTTGTAGCTAGCAGATGTACTTAACCCTCCGTTAGACGCGTGGGTTAGCTTTCCTTGTAGCTAGGAGGTGTACTTAACCCTTCGTTAGGCACGTGGGTTAGCATTCCTTGTAGCTATCAGGTGTACTTAACCCTCCATTAGGCGCGTAGGTTAGCTTTCCATGCAGCTAGCAAGTGTATTTAACCCTCCGTTAGGCGCGTGGGTTAGGTTTCCTTGTAATTAGCAGGTGTAGTTAACCCTCCTTTAGGCACGTGGGTTAGCTTTCCTTGTAGTTAGCAGGTGTACTTAACCCTCCGTTAGGCGCGTGGGTTAGCTTTCCTTGTAGCTAACAGGTGTACTTAACTCTCCGTTAGACGCGTGAGTTAACTTTCGTTGTAGCTAGCAGGTGTACTTAGCCCTGCGTTAGGTGCGTGGGTTAGCTTTCCTTGTTGTTAGCTGGTGTACTTAACCTTCTGTTAGGCGCGTGGGTTAGCTTTACTTGTAGCTAGCAGGTGTACTTAACCCTCCGTTAGGCGCGTGGGTTAGCTTTCCTTGTAGCGTGCAGGCGTACTTAACCCTCCGTTAGGCACGTGGCTTAGCTTCCCTTGTAGCTAGCAAGTGTACTTAACCCTCCGTTAGGCGCGTGGGTTAGCTTTCCTTGTAGCTAGCAGGTGTACTTAAACCTCCATTAGGCACGTGGGTTAGCTTTCCTTGTAGCTAGCAGGTGTACTTAACTCTCCGTAAGGCGCGTGGGTTAGCTTTCCTTGTAGGCTAGCTGGCAGGTGTACTTAACCCTGCGTTAGGCGCGGGTTAGCATTGCTTGCAGCTAGCAGTTGTACCTAACCTTCCGTTAGGTGCGTGGGTCTTCTCAATGATCGTTCATTATTTCAACTTCATATTCACTGCCTATATCGTAGTTTTGATTTTCCACAATTAATACCACTAACAAAAAGATTCCAACATTCAAATTCAGTATTAGTAAAGCATACGACACCAGAATATGGGCCGTGTGTGAGTAACCATCCCTGCTTCCTTGTTCCACTTCGCGCCATCCTTGCCTAGAACTGTAATCTGTTCTTGTTGTTGATTCTTTAGGGGCTTTGCGACATCGTAGTCACGTAGCCCCGTGTACTTGGGTGTGTGTCTGGTAACCTGTATCATTGTGACGTCTGTAGTAGTGTGTGTATTTGTAATTTGGGTAGTAAGTGGCCGTGGCTTTCAGATAGGTACTGTGCCCTTGTTAACCAGTGATGTGACAGCCAGAATCCGAAGATGATGATGGATCGATGCAATCGGCAGTATCCCGGCTAAAAATACTTACCAATCCAACTAGCACATCACACACTGAAAATGAGGAACATATAAGGGCGAATCTATAAACTAATAAACACTCTGGTCCATTCTCAACAGGATCATAAAGCCAAAACAACAACTAGAGCTTAAGAACTCTGCAATCTCGGGTAACATAGGAAAATATGAAATGGGTAAATAGGCTTCGAGCTTCAATATCTTGTCGATAGTATTTATTCTTACCTCCCACTACGATAAATTATAACGAAAAGTTATATAAAAACGTATAGAAGCAGACGTAAAAACATGCTTGCAATTTATTCATCTGCATAGACAGACTAGTTTGACAACACAGATGTTTGTACAGTACACTAATATCGAACTGCTAGTGTCTCATCCATATAAAAATGCTATAATTCGGCATCTTCCTGCTGTGCCCTAGGATAATCAATAAATAAAATGTTGTTAACACTGTAAACTCGACGAAATGAATTTATTAGCGATGGCCTTTCACTATCACAATCTCAATGTTTCACTCTATTCACGTTTGATCCTGAATCCTACTTTACAAATCCTTAATTAATAAAGAAACGTAAATATTGAATGAAATAAAAACTACGCACACTATTTACACCCTTAAACATTATCCATCATTAATGTTTATCGTCTACTTTCATTTTATCGATATTATGCTTTGACAAATATTATTAATAATTTTCCACCAACAATCATATCTATTTCTGGGTTAATAATCTCAAATATGGTTAAATAGTCCACTCATCTAATCTAAGACTATAATTAACAAAACTTCCTACTAGTCATCTTGAGTTTAATAAGTATAATAATAACAAAATAAGAGCTTTATTATATACCAGGAACCTATATTTATGGCGCACACTGTACCTGCCACATTCCAACAGCTGATACACACGCTCGCTAAAAATGGCGTGCTAGATTCATTTCCTTTGCCAACATCCCTTCACATTCGCCTACCTGAATAAACAACGCTAATATCTGGACTACATATCATCTCTTAGGCATTCTTCAATAAATGCAATTGCATTGAACTGCCCTCGTTTTACACCAAAACGGAAAATTCCACTTACATTAGCTCCATCGAGCCATCTCATCAAAGGCTACGTTGCAACACTTACTCTGATACCAGCACTCCAATCCAAATACGAGTGTAATCCTTTATATATCAGTTCCTTCCACAATAAAACCTATATTAGGCAAGGCGACACGGAACCCAACGTTCCTTACAGTGTCTGCCTTCATGATCCAACCTCGGTTGTGATTCATGCCCGCCCAATGACTTACCGTACATCGTTGTTCTATCAAAATAAAATATCAGCTGGCTTCAGTAGATTCCTACATTGCTCATATGTTCCTTATATTTCACTTGTATCTTCCTAATAATCTTTAATAATTAATAGCATTTCTTCTAAAGCGTCATAGCTTTCTCTAAATATCACATCATACCATACGTTGCATTCTTTAAAAACTTCTGTTCCAAAAAATTAATTCTCATTGCATAAAAGTATTTTACCTTAATTGGAATAATTCCTTAAATTCAGCCTTCATATCATAATGAAATCGTAATCGTGACTAATCCTTAAGTTTCCATATATCTTTCAACAATCTCAAGTTGTCTTCAAACAAAATCAACAGCTGATAACTCAACAGTCTAAATCCAAATATCTCAAATTCAAAACTCAATGAAAAAGATTAAAATATGGGAGAATATCAAATCCGATTAAAAATAAAAATTTAAAAGTCAAAATCCTATATCCAGGATCCTAAATCCTTAATCCTTAAAATAGGATTTCTCAAAATCCACAATAATTAAAATTGAAAATAATTTCGATCTTCAATCAATGCTGCAATCCTGAATTGTCAAAATTCCTCAATACGAAAATCCTCAATGAAAATCCTTCATGAAAATAATCCTTAATCCTTGGATCCTAAATCCTTCGTTGCATAAACTCTTCCATCAAGATCCTTAATCCTAGTCGTGAAGATCTATGTTCTGAAAATATTCGTTGTGAAAATCGTTGTTGTTGTGAAAATGTTCCATGAAAATCGTTATCTTGAAAATAAACCATCACTCCAGATAAATGAAATTTCTATTTCCAAAATCCATCAATTAAGAACTCGAATAGTCCTTCTATCAGTTCACTCATCGTTCCAAATGACAAAAATGTAGATCTCCAATCAAATAAGAATTAACTTCAAATAACATCCACTCCGGATGACAAAATGAATTTTCAAGTCGACGTTCTAAACAGACTAGAATACGGTAAAATATCACAATATGAATTGGTCATTCTAGGTATGCTTCAACATTACTGATCTACAGAACTGAAACTACATAACGGACGTTCTGTCTTACTTTGAGCAGGCTTTGAGTTGGTCCAACGATGAAACTTGCGTATTGCACTACGCTTAGTGGTTTTGGTCTTCAAGCCCTTTCCTGTGTTTGACCTCGACGATCCCGAGCTCCTCCTGTCCCATGCTGGTTCACTTCGCCCAGCCCGATGAGTCGCTCCGTCACAGTTCCAAGATGTTATGTCCGGTCGCCTCGCTTGCCCACCCAGGACCTCGCTCGCGTACCCGGATCCACTGGTTCGAGTCCCAGCTTCTGCTTCGTTCTTGTACTTCTTCCCGTACAACTCTTCTTCTCTTGGCCTCTGGAAGGTCTCGTCGTTCCCGTCCATACTCAATAGATGTTATAATGTTCAGTTCAAGATTTTAATGTAGCTTTTCTTCTTTCTAAATTTCCATGAAAACCATTTTCTCTGCCTCCGCATATCGAAATCGTGATCATGATCGAGATCATGATTTTAGACTACATTTTCCGCTGCATGCTTACCACGAATCCATCTCACCCGCTGTCAAGTTACATGTCCCTCTTAACCATTTCTCAATAAAGTTTCCATACTCATGATATATATACGCGGTATGCATAATTCTTCAAATTCACACGGTCTTTCTCGTAAAATGTTATAATGTCTCTCCAACACACACACGTCGTTTCTTTTTACCACGCACTCGCGTCAGTTTAAATATTTCCAATATATATTCGACCACACTCCACGACACAATATGAATTTCTTTGTCATAGAATCGACAATCTTATTTGCACAAAAATAATCTCAAAATACTCTCAAACTTTGTACGTAGATCACTTCACTTGCTCGTGAATTTACTCTCATTTATGACCGTTTCTACGCTTTTTCTTATCACTTTCATAATTGTGCAATGTTCCTTTGCCCGACGCGGAGCACACGACCGATACGTCTTTACTTGTCGAAGGTCGCGGTATCAGTCCTTCATAATGGCCGCTCTAGCCTCCTTCATCCCTCTCAATTCAGCATAGCACTCACCTTTTCGCGCCTGACAATTGCGCGAATTTGCTTATAATTAATTCCTATCAAATTGAAGCAAATCTCTTCATAAATCTCATCGTAGTAATTTCTTATTTAATTATCACTAATTTTTCCAAGCTTTTAATTTGTTATATATGTCCAAATTAGCATAATTGCTTAGGCATTTTATTACATTGGAAATTTTCCCATTGGTTCCTGTAATCACGGATCTCGGCAAAGCGACAAGGCTTTACTCCTGGATACCAATATCTGCAGAGCAGGTAGTCTATTTTCCAGGGTATCCAATCCGATTCATTCTTCCTTCTGTTTGTCTCATTTTTCAGACATCTATTTTCTAATTGGACAACACCTTCTCTCCACTATTCCTTGTCTATAAACTGGATTCATGTCCACTTTACAGCCTTTACTAATTTACAAAACTCTATGGTTAAAATATTTGTGTAAGTCTTAAATAGCTCATATCACGAATTCGGGTACAGTACCATCCTTGCATTTGCCCAGAGTAGAATTGGAGAAACCACGGAAAACCACTTCTAGGATAGCTAAGGTAGGAATCGAACCATCCTGTTCTTCAAGAGGCTAAGTGTAACCCGTCCCAGCCGTCAGACCAGAATTACATTTCTAAGCAGAGCCGGGATTCAAACCTGGGCCAGAAAGCCAAGAATGCTAGCCACTGCGCGAAGAGGAGGACATATAATGTGCCAATAATAATGGCCTACTTACCAATAAAATTATGAACGGCCATCCAATTTCTCGCTTCCAGTACCGCCCTCGACCCTCCTGAAAAATTTTATGGTCAGTATCCGAGTCTTCAGATCTCGTTTCAACTTTGTCTTCAGTATCAGAGTCACCATTTTCTTTGGAATTATTACCAACTAGCGATTCGTTATCTTCCGGCGGAAGGCAACTTACTTCACCTTCTTCCTAGGGTTTTCGTATGTCGTATATCTCTACATATATTCACTGAAGCAACCTACCAAACCAAATAATCGCTCTAACAGCACACCTACAACTCACTGACGACGCACTGACAGAATGTTACATCATTGGGCGTGCTGGGACTACCAGTCCCATATGCTACAGCAGGTGATAAATGTTACACGTGTCGAGTTATTTTCAGCCTATTTTCATTTATGGAAAAATAGGCATATGAGATCAAATTTTGTCCGTGTGTGTGTGCGTCTGGGTGTGTTTGTTCCATAATAAAATCTAAACGGCTAAAGCGATTTCAATGAAACTTGGTAAGCTCATAATACTTTTACTACCCCGACCGTGCCCTTCAAATTTCATAGCGTTCCACCAATCCATCATGGTGGTTGTGCGAAATAAACACCGGCATTCTATATCTCCAAAACAATTACCGATATAACCCTGAAAATGTTTACGGTGATAAAGGGCACTACTTAAGGTTCACCTACGTCACTATCAAGAACCTGTTAAGTACAAAACGAACATGGCGACCTAGCGAAGTTGAAGACTTTAGATATAATTTTCTGGCTATTTAAACATCCGAACACAGTGAAACGTGGTACAGTAAATGTGCATACACATTGTAATGCACTGGCATCCAATTAAGTTCAATTCTTTACATACCGGTAACCTCAAGATAGTGGCTGTGCGAAATTTTAAAATTTTAAAATTAAACTTTTACTTCTCGTGTCCTAATCATGCGATCGAAGTTTGAATAATACACCTACACAATAATAGTAATTTACTAGTACATGAGTCTAAGGCCTACATATATAAAAATCCAACATTGCAACCATCCGAAATATTAAGACGTTTCTCAATATCTACGAATCTATTACAGCAATCAAACTGAAATTTTGTATGTTGTTAGAGGCAATTAACATAAGTAGGCTACATGAAAATATGCAATAGAGTTCTTCAAGAACTCGTCATTTAACAACTCCAGGGAAAAGCTTATTAAAATATGGTGTAAGAAGTCCCAAGACAATTAGATCACAACTTGAACTGTAGGATTGTTATTAAAACTAAAACGAACCATGGGGCTGTCAGACCCATGCGCGACTAATGGAGGGTAATTTGGAAAATAGATGGCATGACCCCTGGAATGAAAGAGGGTCTAGTAAGGCTGCGAGGATCAGCTTTGTTTCTTCTGGCACCCACGGATGTTCTTACACTTTCATGGGGGTGAAATGTTGTTCACATACCTGTTGAGAATTTATTAAGTACCGTTATTAATACTTGTTCAGGAGCAATGTGACCTGAAGCACCGCCCATACCTCCGTAGCTCCCATATAATCACAGCCGTGAATGAAGCTGAGACAAAACCACATTTTACTCTAGCCTGTGCCAACACAAAATTATACTGCATTCATCTCGAGATGGTACTTATGAATAATGGTTGGTTGTTTCATTAGTGGCTTGTCAACCTGACCAAACATCCGATCAGCTGGTTAAATGTTGTGGCCTTGTACGGGAAACATTATCTGAAACGTGTTCACTTTAGAATTTATTTCTACTAAGAATGCTTAAGCGTACGCATAACAACATTTATTCGGAGCGCTACACCCATCAAAGGACAGTCTAATACTTGCATAATTTTCAATTAGTTGCAGGGCTACAAGATTCTGTAACAGAGCAGAAGATACATCGATAAAGCCACTTCCGGCTTGATCTCCTGTCCATAAATAAAAGTTTGGATTATTCCCATAAATCTCAACAATACATAAACAATACAACCACAATTGCCAGGAATTGAATACCCCTTCTATGGATGGTTCAGGAGGAAGCTTAATTTTCTGCACTTCGAAGCACATTGTTGAGGAATTAGATTATAAAACGTCGATGCACGATGACAGTGCAGTCGTTTACTGGCCATGTATTCAATCTTTTTCCTGATCAGTTGTTGTACTAATGACATGTTTCATTTTAGAGCAGTAACTACTAACATCTTAAGATGAAGAGCGAAATCCTATATTGAAGTATTAGAAAAGTTTTCGCGACATAGACATAGTATTACCAATTTCAACTCACGTATCATTGTACAACTTCCACACCTTTATTTATTTATTTATTTATTTATTTATTTTAATTAGCATTTGATTTTTGTCTTCAATAATATGCTTTCTTGCCCCGGAAATTCTCTATGAAACCGTGACAACTTGTTACTTTTTAGCTGAAATTCGAGTTTTATCAATCTCCTCGCCATTTGTCGGTGATAGGAACAACAATGTTACGCAATCTTGCAGGTTTTACTGGCATGCCATATATATAGATTTTTATGTAAACCCTAAGGATATTGTCGTTTCCAAAAATCAACGTGTACTTAAGCGACCAAGAGCTGCATATTGCCAGAAGGCCTTGAGCTCTTCCTATTGCCAGCCTTTAATGAAACAAGGTTTGAGGCTCTTAATAAGGAACAGATATTTATTGTTTTCTTACATAGGAATAGTCGAATAGGCTACCTTCTCGTTTAACAGGAAATTTTACCTTTGTCCTTGAAAAAACAATCTTTTGCTGAATGATTTGTTCCTTTACATATATTGCAAGCTTTACAATCCTCCTCCTCATGTCCATTAGAATTACATTTGTTACATTTGCATGTTACGCTACAGTCCTTTTGATAATGACCTGTGTTTTTACATTTGAAACCTTTACCTTTATTATTGTTGGAGCTCCCTGTGTTTTCTTTTTGATACTCGGCTATAAAAGATACGGGTTCTTCAGGTGACAGGCTCTTCGTGTTGTATTCCTCCAGTTGCAGTCCTCCTTTGAGTTCATCCAGGGTTCTGCCTGAAGCCACAGTGGAGTCCGAGGCACTTTCAAAATAACGCAGTTCTTCGGGTAACATTCCTAGGATTTTGCTGACTATCATATTGTTTTCTATTTTCTCTGTTAGATTCTTTAGTTTATAAACTATGTTTTCTATGCTTCTGATGCAGTTTGCAAGACCAATTTTCTTGTCATACCTGAAGTTGTAAAATGTTTGCCATAGTCTCTACTTCTGATGGGGCTAATTTTTTCCTTATATCAGTTGAAGCTTAGAGTACACGTCTTTAGAAGAATCGAGATCAGGATGTGTTGAAACGCCATGGTATCAATTGTGCTGACAATGTAGTGCTTTGCTTTGGCATCCTTCTTAATTCATGCTTTTAAGGCCTCGGCTTCTTGACTGGCTGGTTTTGATTCCGTCCCCTCGACCACATCCATCATATCCTTATATTGGAAAAAAATGTCGATTCCAAATTTCCACATGGCGTACGTAGAGATGCCGGTTAACCTCTGCACGTTTGCTATGTCCTGCCTTGTCATGATTATCCGATGAATTCACTGATCTTAATTGCACTTTTTATTGCGATGATTCTGGGCCCATAACTTGTCAGTTAAACTTGATATTGCTTGTTATTTACTCTTTGTAATTCAGGTCTAGCCTCCAAGCAAAAACCCTCGTTCTCCAATCAAGGCACAGGAAACAGAATGAAGATTATTCTTAGATCTACATTATGTACAAAGAGTCATAGCCTTCTAAAAAGACTTACAAAGATATTTTCATATTACCAACTTAATAAATGTTGTTTAATATTCAACAGACGCTTCGTATACAAAGATATGTTCTGCTAACATTTGGTAGAGATCTGCGAATTAGTTAAATCGTAATTTTATTTTAGCTTTGAACATTTTGGTGATTGTAGTTTTGTTTCGCTCTGGTTGGCGGCGATATAGAACATGATACTGAGGTGTTCTTTGCTAGTGCTACCTCCTCTAAAACGAGGTTGGTTCAATTCGGTCTCTTTGAGTTTAAATGATACAGACACACATACATGCATTCGTTTGTTTAAAAAGAACGAAAGTAGGCTCTTTTAGGGAAAGTCTATCTCGCCACTTGTCTGGAAAATAGAGTCCAGTATCATCCGTCAAGCAGTTGTACTCCTCCTCTGCATTGTTTGTTTGTTCTGCCATGGTTTGTGAAGAGGGTGTCGTTGTTCTTCCAATCCTCTCCGTAGACATGTCGCAGAAGCTTGTCAATATGTTCCTTGTTTGCCGGATATTGGTTGTGAACAATAGGTAACTGTTCTAGGTCAACTAAGGAAGATTTTCTATCTGCAGACCAACGCTAGATCTGAAAATCTTGCCATTGTTTCGTCTCAGCCTAAAAGATAAATTTTAACAAGGCTTTAACCAACTCCCCCTAGACTATAAGGCCTCCACACTCGGAAGCATGCGCGCCAAGAGTAGTCATACCTCCCTGCTCGAGCAATCGATGTTTCTACTCGCAGAAAACGCTTACAATGTTGGAACCAATCTACTGTAAATGAACACAGCATTGCCTGCAAAATCTTATTTTAGAAAATAAGCATTTTCCATGACAAACATATTTGAGCTACCCGAACGTAGTAGAATTTATTTTGTTTCTTGCCATTCATTAGCGCTTGAATTATGAAACTCATTCCATATTGAGGAAGGAAAGAACAAGCTATATCATACACGAAAAGGAAAAAAGCACGTAATTATTACACTTATGATCATATTTATTTTATTATGATTTCACAGACCGAGTTTTCACATATCTTTCTCTTTCCTTCAAACTGTCCTCAACAGTTTCTTGGATATTTTGCTGGTCAATTTTTTGTCTCTTTGCTTTCCTTGTAGCTAGCAGGTGTACTTGGCCCCACGTTTCAATGATTGTTCATTATTTCAACTTGATATTCACTGCCTATATCGTAGTTTTCATTTTCAACAATTGATACCAATGTTTTATCACCAACAAAAAGATTCCAAAATTCAAATTCAGTATTAGTAGAGCTTACAACACCAGAATATGGGCCATGTCTGAGTGACCATCCATGCTTCTTTGTTCCACTTCGCGCCATCCTTGCCTAAAACTGTAATCTGTTCTTGTTGTTGATTTTTAGGGGCTTTGCTACATCGTACTCTTGTAGCCCCGTGAACTAGGGTGTGTGTCTGGTAACCTGTATCATTGTGACGTCTGTAGTAGTGAGTGTGTGTTTGTAATTCTGGTAGGATTTGGGTAGTAAGTGGCCGTGGCCTTCAGTTAGGTAGCATCCTTGCGTTTTCCCGGAGTAGAATTGGAGAAACCACTTCTAGGATGGCTGAGGTAGTAATCGAACCCGCCTGTACTTCACGAGGCTAAGTGTACCCCTTTCCAGCCCTCAGACCAGAATTACTTTTCTAGGCAGAGCCGGGATTTCAACCCGGGCCTGACAGCCCAGAATGCCAGTCACTGCGCGAAGGGGAAGACATATAATAAGCTAATAATAATGGCCAACTTACCAATAAAATATAAACGGACATCCGATTTCTCACTTCCAGTACCGCCCTCAATCATTCTGATCAATTTCATGGTCAGTATCCGAGTCTTCAGATCTTGTTACAACTTTGCCTTGAGTATGAGAGTCACCATTTTCTTTGAAAAAAATCACAAACTAGCGATTCGTAATCTTCCAGCGAAAGGCAACATACTTCATCTACATCCTAAGAATTTCGTAAGTCGTATATCTCTTTACTTATATTCACTGAGGCAACGTACTGTGCCTGAATTCCTCCAAGTTAGCGTCCACAATCCCCACAGATGGAAAAGGATCGCTGTGTGTTCGCTTTTGCGAATGTTTTTGTAGGTTTTGTTTCCCGTACGGTTTGAAATATACGTTCAATCTTTCTGCCCCATTATTTTATTTCGCTATAATTGCAGTATGAACGCGGTGTTCTGTTTATTTATTTATTTATTTAACTTATGTTTCATTTGAATTGTTGTTCTTTATTATTATTGTCAACTCACCTTTTTCTGAAGTGTCTTTCTAGACGCACCATACTGTCACACTTTCTCATGAAGTACTGTGCTCACCTCAGCGGTAACCCTCGCAATGTGCATGGAGCTATGCGTTGATTGGCTGTTTGAGAACCCTCCTCCCCATCTGGAATGTTCGGCGTGCTAACGTCATTACCACTATATATTCTCTTCATCGCCGTTCTGCTGTGTCTATCTACACCTGCCCACGTCTGTCTGACCACTTCAGTGCAGCCTAGGTCGGCGCACTCTTTACCAACACTGTTTGACCTGAAGCTATCTACGTGGCATGCCTCCCTGCTTGGACTTTGCCGGGTTGGGCAGTCCGGGGTCAACAACCTTTATCTAGGCGACAGCTTTGTCACTTACACTCTCTACAACTCGGCACGATGAAATCGCAACTGCTCGTACCTGCTAACCAGGTCATTCCCAAGAGGCCTGGCACTGCTGGTTACGTTTCGATGGAGGAATTACCATCCATCTCCTTTGGAAACCACATCACGGCTTCTTGGAGAATAACTTCACTGGACTTCATGACCCGCTCCACGCGGGCCAGATAATTCATGGTCTGCACTCGGACCTTGGAATCACGCTGAACTAACTTGCCCTACCCGGGCAATCATAATCGCTTCCTGCTATTGTCAGCGGGGTCTCCGCAGGATTATTTATGGAAGATACTCTCTGTACCAAGTATTGAACTGTTGGTAACAAATCAAACTTATTTTACATAATACAAGGCCAAGCCTTTAAAACTTCTAACTTGGTTGTCATGGATTCTTCTCTATGATTTTTTTTTATCGAGTTGCCTGTTATTAGTCTTTCTTCATGTAATCAACTTTGACAATTCATTTTTTTCCTAGTCAATGCTACTTGCAAGTTGTTTTTGAGTTTCCTGGAGAAACAGGCATTTTGAATTGCCTCAATTAAATAATCCTTTCAATGCAAATAATTGTTACTATTTATCTAAGTGTTTATAATAATCAAATAAATGTGTCAACACTAGTCAAGTATCGTTTGGTCTCTTCCATATCGTCCTATTACAGTCCACTGTGTGCCTTAAACCTAATCCATTGCTATTTCCCAGCTGGGGTGCTATCCAAGAAAAAAAACTCTCCACTGTGCTAGCCTCACACTCGTTCATAAACTCACTTATTCACTAATGTCTTCTATTGTAGTAATCTAATTCATTTTCTGTTTTGCCAATTCATTTTTAGCCTACTTTTCACATTTTGCAAAAATGAGGAAAAAGTAGACTTATGAGATCGATCCGGGTAAATGTCTGTCTGTCTGTCTGTCCTTCTGTCTGTCTGTCTGTGTGTCCCCCCCTATCAACTCCTAAATGGCTGCAGCAATCGAAACCAAATTTGGTATGATTAAAGATCCATACCGGAATATATCAATGTCATACTTGAAAATGGTGTCAGTGCTACCAACTGCTGAAAAATCGCAATTGAAATTTGAGCTCCATGTTGGATATCTTGGAATGTTTACATGGAAACTATTCCAAAATTGGCACACATATAGATAATAATACTTCAGTTTAATTTTCAGGAGGCCATACATGCCGGTGTTGCCAAAATGATTCTAGGCCTACTGATAAGTCCAATTTTTAATGAATGTAACTCCTACGCTATCAATTGGATTTCAACCAAATTTCGTATGTACTATGTGTACATAAACAGATATGACAGAGCGTATTCATAAGAGCCAGCAGGGCGGCCAACTGTCAATAAATGCTGTCTTTATTTTTCAACCAAATACCAATATATCAGAAAGTATGCGAGCCAACAGCCTTAATCTTTGCACACGTATAGTGCCTGACATTCTAGAATAATTTGGAGCAACTAATATATGTCAGTGCTGCCAACATGATTCTAAGCCTGCTGATAGGTCCAAATTTAAAATACCAGTAACTTCTATACTAGCAAATGGATTTCATCCAAAATTGGCACAACAAGAGATCATAATATTTCAGATTATTTCTGATAAACACATGCATGACATTGTTGCCAACATGATTTTACGCGCACTGATAGGTCCAATGTCTAACTGCATGTAACGTCCATGCTATCCATTGGACTTACACCAATTTTTTTATTCTGTAGCTTAAGAGGTGGAACTAAGAATATATTCAGTCACCAGGGCTGCCAACTGTGGTGCTCTATTAGGCTACACTATGCCAGGTATATTTCGAACTAATTAGAAATTTTGATATTACCAACTTAATTTCGTCATTATTCTAGATAGGTCCATATAGATTAATCATTGTCATGAATCTTAAATTTAAGAAAAGTAGGCTCTTTAGTTCATCACGGAACTTCTTGATTTACTCTTGCTTGTATTTTTAATATACTCCAGTCTGTTATACTGTTAAAATATAATTATAATAATTGTAGTCTCTTATAATTTTCCATTAATCTGATTGGTTACTTCATTGTTATCAAATCTATTGTTCCTTGCGGATCATGGTAGTCTCGTGTGCTATATCCCCCCTTCGATTCTCTGGCACGTGCCTCACCTTCAAGTCTCTTTGTCACATTGCCTCGCTGACAAAAAACAGGTTTCGCTGTCGTAACTCCGTGAACTGTGTATATTCCTGGCTTCATTTCGAATCATTCTATCTTGGCTAACATAATGCAGAATACAAAATTCTCAATTCCATTCCAAATAAAGATATTTCTTCAGACTAAAATTTCGTTAAACATTTCCTTGCACATTACCAACCTTCTTGTGCGTAAAAATAACTCATATCACGATTTATTTTATACACATATTTTTCTCTGTCTCTCCGTACGAATCTCGGTCGATTCCTTTCGCAAGGACTCATTTTTATTGGTCCAGATTATGGTACATGTCCGCTCACATAGCCACCGCTACATGACCTCTTATGACCCAGGTTAGTTACGTCACTACCATATGGGGAGCGCACGCAGTCGTCTGCTCGTGTCGCTACGATCATCTGTGGCAGCCCACTGAGCTCGTTTCATTTTTTTGACGCGCGGAGCGCTGAATGATATTATTATGTAGGTCAACCTTGTCCACGAATCAGAGACCGATCCGTTCGCCACGCCGAGGAGTAGGGGTAGATGTGTCTGGTGTGGTATGCAGTAACGTAGGCAGTGAGAGATCGTATTATAGCTTTGCCCAGCTTATATCGAGTTCTGGCTTAAAATTAATATACACGCGAGTGACGTTTTCTGTTCGAACTCCGGATGATTCAGCCCAGTGTCGAAAGGGCTTTGAATATAAGTATGCCGAGAATTACACTCAGGCAATGCAACGAGATAGAACTCGGTGTAATTTCATGTTGTTAAACAGACCATTGCAAGACAGCACACATTGATAGATACAGGACAGTCTTTCAAGGCCACGGCATTAAGACTGAACATGGCGCAGTACAGTTATACGAACTCTGCCCTTGGAATTTCCTCAATATGTACGCCGTCATGAAATCTGAGGCGTTGGGAGGAATATTAAACACGAACAGTATCATGTTAGTTATGACAGACTAAACATTGACGTGGATATCACTTGGCCAGCAATGTTATAATCATCCTAGCAACCACAATGCTGTATTCAACTGCTAGTGTACACGCTGCGCTGTTCACAAGCATGCCGAGAATTGACTTTCGGAATCATGCAAGTGCTGTTGATATTAACGCAAGCTCTGTGTGTTCTCGCGGGTATCGCGACTTTGTGATTGCGAATATACTTGCTTCCGGGCGTTCTGGATCTTGTCAATGGAGATATATTGCCAAGGACCGTGTCCATTGCCAGTTGACGAACGAGAAGTTCCGGGTTCGTGTGTCTGGGGCAGGAAGGATGTACATTATCCTGATGTTGGTATTGGAAATATATGGTAGGGCATATTCTTGCTCTAATTCACCTCCAAGATTCTGGAGCCAAGGTAGAAGAAATTATATTTCTGCTGTGTAGCAAATTTTGCAATATTACAGAGTGACATCATTGCCATTTGTTTTTGTTTTTCTGTAGCTAAATCGGAGTGAGGTGTGGGCTTGAATAACCATTCATGTCTGATACCATTTCCAATTGAGATTAGGCTCGAATACCGAGTGAACTAATTTTCAAAATTTTGATAGTTGACATTCTGATTTCAGCTTTGAAATAATTAAATAAAATTCAGTAACTTATTATGATCTTCTTAACTGTAAAGAAGAGGACATTCTTAGGAAGACGATTAACATTTTCCTTAGTGTATTTAAGGAAATTTTGTGTAATAGATATTTTCATTCTTATAAATACTTCTATATCTTTTTAATCAGGCGTTGACTTGACATGTATAGTCGCACAATACTTTGTGTTTCATAGTTGTATTTTGACAACATGCAGATGATCTTAGTATTTTTGATCGTGTTTTTTATAAGATTTCTCTTTTCGAAAGCGAAGTTAGATCCTTCTTTTGGAATGGGAATTTCTCTCTTGGGAGGGATGGATTATTGTTTTGGTGCCTAATGGATCAATTGTCATTAACTTGAGTCGTTAGCAAGATTCATGGCGTAGGCCTAATTCGGTCACCATGTTAGGTTAGATTTCATTAGAAAGCTAACTATTGCAATGGGTACTGTACCCGAAACACTTACCAATAGCTGGTGAAATCACTCGATGGTCACTTGATCGTAGAACCTGAAAAATGCCCGGCGAAGAACCCTCCCAGTTCCTACCACCAAGTAGAGGAATGAATGGGGTACTAGTCATCCTATCAGGCTGTTTTAAGAATGACCATGGCTACAATGAACGAACAAATAAGAAATTAGCTCAAGAACACGAAAAACAACTAAAAAAACTATCTCAAGGGTGGAAAACCCTGGAAAAAGAAAATCCAAGCGATGGCCATCTTAAAACGATCTCCAATCTCTTCGTTAAAATATCACACCATGATTTAAAATTGGGAAAACAATTTATTCCAAGAGAACAAGATAACAGACGAGAAAATAAAATATTAATACCCTGTCGTCAAGAAAACAAAATCACAGCTAAACACAACTGTTTTAAGCAAATACTAAATGATTCCAAAATGGATTACGATCATCACCTACACGCTGGGGTGATTCTAAATATAATATCTCCCATTATGAATCAAGGATATTAGGCATCAATCTTCTAATGATATTAGGAGGACTGGATGAAATATTAGACGATGGATGAAGAAGAATTATCAAATTTTTTACACGTGTATCGTCTTAAACGATATTCCAAAAGTGTAGCAATATCAAGATTATATACAAGTCTTTATAAGAATACATATACAAAAATGTCCTCAGACATTCACATGATTCAGCCTAAAGAGCTGATCTTGGCCATAACATTCGCATCGTGATGTGTAATTAACATACAATACATCGGGTTATCAATTTTTATCAAGCAATTAAGCTAAGTAGTGTATCTATCGACTATGTTCATGATTCAAATTTCAAGTAAACTTGTACAAAATTGTAGAGATTTTAATGATTATATGCTGTGGAAATATCTTAAGTAGCTCGAACAGATTATCGAAGAGTTTCCTTTTGATTAGGTGAAGAAAAGCATGTAGGATCGCTCTATAAGAATGACGACGCCAATGTCTCCAACAGACATTAAAATACCAGAAAAACTCATCTATATTAACGTAACACCAAACACGGGTGTTGACTACTCGAAGTCACAAACAGATTGGCACTTACTGGCTGAAAAGCACTTACCGGCTCAATCTAAAAATGGCCTAATGCTTCAACAAGCATATAATCTCACAAAAATACATAATCGCAGATGTGCATCCAAAACACAACACAACAAGGTTATACGAACCTTCAAAACACTACTATTATTTAATCTCAATACTCACACAAGATCTACAAACATGCTTAACTCACACACTAACCTTAAGCACGTTGTTCAAAGTCGAGACACTAAAACATTCCACTAGCAAATAAACATATCTTGCCTCCCGATAATGTATATTAATAATACTTGTTCATTTTTCTTGACTCCAAGTCAAGATTTCCTGGAATAATTTAATCAACCTTGTGAATGGTGTTCAAAACTGCTATACTATATCTCACTCACACAATTGCATTAAATGCAATTATTTACGTTAATACTGTGCAAAATACATGTCTCAAAATGACATCCTAAATTAAGTTAATCTCAAATCAATACCTAATAGAAGGTAAAACTGATCTTTTCCTGAACCAGGATAGCCTCCAACTTCGGTGGGCTTCGAAGTATCAGTGGATAAAACTTACACCATGAAAGCAAGTTAACTAATCAGGTTAATCCAATGTCAATCATTAAGTAAATCCACTAATAAATCTGCTCTCACAAAAGCGAAGTGCTTTCCATAAAAATAAAATCCAACAGGTGGATTAAAACTATAAATGCAACGAACACCAAGATAAACTTTCCAAGATTCAAATCGCTGCAAGAAAACGAAGTTCCTAACAGAACAGTAGTACATGAAAAACATGTACTGGCCTCAAAGAAATCAGTGTTCCAAACACTGAGAAACAAAGGCGATTAATACTATGCTTAAACAAAATATTGGAGATCTACCCCTAAATCCTCTTCTCGGCAAATAAAATTACGCACTACTAAGAAATTACTGATTCTACTGATTAAATGATCTTAACTAATAATACACAAGGGATGAATTCGTTAAGCGAATACAAAATCCCGGGAACACAGCAAGTCAGATTTGACAGAAACATCGAATCTAAACTTGTGAATACCCATTTAATCTACAAAAATGAAATGACAATTGCAGTTGCTAACAAGTGCCTCAACTAAGCTACGTTAAAGAGTCTGCTGGTCCAGTACCTTTTGTTGCATCTTGAAGCATCTTAAGCGGGATATATAAGATCTGATGAATATCCAGGGTATCACCAGATAATACACTCTTCTTCTTCTCTGGATCTGGGAATCGAACCTGGACCTGCAGCGCACACGCATACTGGTCTGACGACCATACGAGCCTTCTCCCTTCACGCCAGAAATACTAAAATCCGCCTGAGAAATAGCACTGTCCTGCATGTCGCAGCTCATGAATGCACTCGCAAACAACCACTGGAGTGCGGGGAAAACATACTCCTCTCCAAAAAGAAGAATGCAGTTGTGGGTGGCAGTCATTTCGCTTAAGCATTACTCATGAAGCTACCCCATTTAATCTAACCTGCCATTCTCGAAGTCATAACTATAACGTTGAACTTCCCCACTGACATCTCAGATGATAATACGCATTCTAGTGTCTGCATAATGTTCAGCTTAACAAGTCTTGATGTTAGCATGTATCAGTACAATCATACACGTTACTATTGCTCGTGATGAAGACCTCACAAGGTTTCAAAATGGCTGCCTTGATAATGGACACCGCTGGACAAAGACATACAGTCAGTCCGCGTTCCGTTTCGACACAATTCTTCTTGACCAAGATGGCAGTATACATTTACAACTGTTCTGAAAATATCCAGATCTATTATAAAATGGTAGCTTTAATAAGTACTAGTGCACGGTACACGTTCGCTTGTCGAGACACGAAATTCTCTGCACGTTTATAACGCACTTTGAAGAAGACTGTTCGGCTTAGCTGAGTATAAACGCGAGCCGTCTCCACACGGAGTTATCACAGCCTGCCTTGCACCTGCGATCACGCTCACAAGCCGAGTTGTGTAACCACACATATGACACTCCGAATACAATAGTAGAAGTCCAAGTGAAGTCGCCTTGCTGGCTGCCAAACGCCACAGCAAGCAACCCCTACTACTACCTTCCTTCATCGATATCTCGATGTGTCAATAACTCGCTTATGGCTTGATCATTATAGATGTTATTCTTGCACGTCGCTTGTTATATTATATTCCTCATATAAAATAGCTTTCTGCAATGGTAATCTGCGTTCTACGTTCTTTGAAAAGTCTTCTATTACTCTGATTCGCTTCAAAACAATAAAGAAAATCCTGTAGCCTGGGTCGATATATGACATGACGTCACATATAGGTTTATTGATCGGTCTAGCTGTGAGTCCACCCACTCGGGAATGCTCGTTATTTTCCGATCTCGAACCGAATGACACTTCTTATAATAACGGCTTGATAGGTCATGACTTGACTCACGAGCTCAACAGCATCGTGTCTCTCGCCGTCTCCACTACAGTATCTGGGCATAACCTCATGAAAAAATACGGTAGAGTACCATGTTTCGACTTCCAGAAAATTTCGACATATCTTCCCGTTTCACATCCCCCAGACCCCAAAACCACCGTCAGTTCAAAAGTTTATATATTATTTATGTATATATGTATATATATATCAGTTTCTTGTGGACACGATAACTGCCGTAATTTTGCACCAATCACTTTGATTTTTTACATAATATGTATCCCTATAAAATCTCGGTCGAGTTCATTAATGGGCAAAATCGGTCGAAGGGGGGTAAAAATGGGGAGCTTTTTTTTCGAAAAAGTAATATATCACTATAACTCTCTTAGTATGTGAAATATCGAATCCTTTCAAAGTTCATATTATGTGCCGGATAAGTGCCATAAATTTATGTTTGAAAAGTTTTTTGATAGCACCAACCATTGACCAATGGGGTGGAAAAAAAGTGGGTTTTTCGGGAAACATTAATCATATCTCTCTTAATAGGCACAATATCAAAACCGTACGAAATGGATGATATTCCCCTAATAATTACCTAAAACTTTTGTCTGAAAGAATTTTTGATACAACCCACCATTACGCCGAGGAATGAGAAAAATGATTTCGGAATTAGAAGAAAATGCCAAGAGCCATCAGAAGTTACCATGACAACGCTTCTAAATTGATGAGGGATGAGCTATCAGAGGTTGCCATGACAACGAGATCACATTCAGTATTTCATCTGACTATGTGGGAAGGGGCTTCGGAGACGTAGCCTCGCCGGTAGCCTGCTGAACTTCTATGCCCATGGTCGCGGGTTCAAAGCCGGCCGAAGTCGTCGGATTTTCAAAGAGCGCTGAAAATCCCTCAGTATGCTTTCCTTCAGAGGGGAAGTCCAACGTTCGTTGCAAGTTACTGGTTGCGGTGGCATCTAGTAGCCAAGCTCACAGCTCGGTGTCGTTGACGGTATATTTGGTACCAACATTAGGAACCACTACTTGAAATTGACCGTCTGCAGTCCTTACCTGAATTACAGACTAATACAGCCGTCACAATTAACACCCGTTTATCAGACAGATTCAACACACACCCAAAGTACACGGGGTTACATGACCGCGTTGTCGCAGCCCTAAACTGAGGAATCAACCAACATCTCTGCGGGAGATAAAATTTGACGCGAAGAAGTAACAGACTGTTAGATAGTTACACATCAGTTCCAAACCTTGCATAAGGACGGTGACCACAAGTATAACAAGTAGTTCCGTGAAGAACTATACAGCCTATTTTCATATATCCTGCTCATGTTAATTGTCTCTATCAACATACAAAATTTCAGTTTAATTGCTGTAACAGTTTCGTAGGTATTGAGAACCGTCTAAATATTTCATATTGTCGCCAGGATGGATTTTTATTTTTGTACTATTACATTGAGATTATTGTGTACGTGTGGTATTCAAACTTCAATCGCATGATTAGAACACAAGATGTAAAAACGAGATTTTAAAAGTACGCACACCAGCCATCTTGTGATTATGCAAACAATTGAAATAAATTACATGCCAGTGGATCAACATTTGTATAAGCATTTAACGTGCAACGTTTCACGGCACTCGGATAGTTAATTCGCGAGAAACGTCCATTTAAATATTTATACTTCGCGTCGTTGCCATGTTGGATTTGTGCTCACCAGGTTACTGGAAGTCCTATAGGTGAACATATGTTCATAGTCTCTATGAACATAAAAACATTCAGTTTGGTTGCTGTAAAAGATTCATAGATATTGAGAATCGTCTCAATATTTCGGAAGCTCGCCATTTAGGATTGTTATATGTATAGGCTATAGAGTTATGTACCATTCAAGGAAAATTATTGCCTAGCTTCATTATTCAAACTTTCACTTCGATCGCATGATTACGACACAAGAATAAAAACTTAATTTTAAAATTTCGCACAGCCGCCATCTTGAGGTTATGTAAACAATTGAATTAAATTAGATGGCAGTGCATTACAATCTGCAAAATCATTTACTGTACCACATTTCACTGCGCTCAGAGAGTTAAATCACGAGAAAAGTCTATTAAAATATTTCAAATTCGCTTGGTCGCCATGTTCGTTTTGTACTTTACAGGTTTATGAAATATACATAGGTAACCTTATATCAGTACCCTTTATCACCGTACATAATTGCATGATGATATCTGTAATAGTTTCGGAGATATAGAATGTCAGTGAAATATTTCGCACAGCCGCCATTTTGAGGTTATGTAAACAATTGAACTAAATTAGACTCCAGTGGATTACAAAGTGTATAAACATTTGCTGTACCAAGTTTCATTATGTTTGGATAGTTAAATCGCGAGAAATGTATATTTAAAAGTCTCAATTTCGCTTGACCGCCATGTTGGTCTTGTAGTCACCAGGTTTTTAAAGTCTCATAGGTGAACTTCTAGTAGAGCCCTTTATCACCGTACACAATTTCAGGGTGATATCGGTAATAGTTTCGGAGATATTGAATGCTAGTGAAATATTTCGCACAGCCGCCATGTTGGATTGGTGAGACGTAACAAAATTTGAAGGGCACGGTCGAGGTCGCCGAGAATAGTGCTATGAACTTACCGAGTTTCATTGAAATCGCTCCAGCCGTTTAGATTTTATTAGGGGGACACACACACACACCCCTCACACACACACACACACACACACACACACACGCGCGCGCGCACACACACACGGACAAAAGGTGATCTCATAAGCCTATTTTTTCAAAATTGAAAATAGGCTAAAAATGGACCCCAAATGACAAGAAGGTTACCGTACCCCTAAGACAATAAAATGTTAAAAATATGCATAGTAAGACGAAAGAAAAGTTAATTGAACTCCAATGACATTGTAAAATACTTTCTCGCAATAAATGAGGTCTGATCCTTCTACGAAAACCTGCATATTTTGCCCATTATAGCCTATCCCCTAGTTTGCCCGGTGAAATCTACCTCCGCCTTCCGGCATGCCGAGAGGACTTTTTTTTTCTCTTGGGGGGATTATTTCTATTTTCGTTTGATGGATTTTGACTTCTAGTTGTGATACCACGTATTCTTTGGTTCATATAATTTATTGTTAAATTTAGTAGGGATTGATAGCCGTGATTTTGATTCAGTACTTTGAGTTCTGCTTAGAACATATTAACATGAATTTTGATTGAAGAACATTAACTTTCTTTTGAGACGGATGCCAGGGCTTAATTTTAAGTGAAGCCGTATACATAAATGACTTAGGGTTAAAATTTGTGAGGCAAGATTTTTGTAGTCCAGTGGGATATATTGACAACCCACATTTAAATTGATTATAATGCATTGATGTTATACATCGTATTATTTTCGATATTCACAGTTGATTACAACCAGATACTAGTAAATGAATTTATTAATCATCATCAAGGTGATAATGGGATAACAAACGTCTGTGTACGTAAAAGGAAAAATATATTGAAGTACTCAGTGAAAGTACATGAGTTTTTGTGTTGCCAATGTGGGCAAAATGTATAAAACAGGTTATTAGGAATATTCTTCATGAGTTGGGTGGTATTAGCCACCAAGCTTAAGCTATTGTTTAAGTCATATATGACTATAATATTATTACAGTATCTTGGTTGAATCATGGTGGATTAATGATGTTCTTGGAAGAACATATTACTCAGTGCTTTTATTATGCTTGATTTGTTTTCGAATTGATAAATCCCCGGTTTGATTAACATCAGGGAGACTTCTAAATTTTGCTCGTGTCTTCCCTATTTAAATGGTCCTGCGATTGTGTTCAATTAAGAGTTTGTAAGCAAGTATAAGAAGTAATAATGAATGAAACTGAAATGGTTCATAATAATTATAAAATTAATAATAATAATAATAATCAGTAATTATTGAATTTATTGAAACAATGGATTAACAATTTACACGTCTTCTCAGCTTAATTGCTCGGTCGATGGACCAGATCATATTTGAATTGCTAAGGCAATAATTAAATTAGTACTATGCACACTCGGCGGGTGCAGAATTGCGAATCCTGTGGCGATTACACTTATGAGTGTAATAATTTATGTTGTGCATATGAATAAAAGGGTAACATTATATGCGCAATCGTGGAAGGACCGTGAGGGTGATTGGTTAGATTTTTCTGTGGGATCACCATGTGTAAATAATTTAATCTTTTTGTCAGATCAAGGTAAATACAGTACCGTCTTTGGGGTTTATTGCTGCTTTTTGTTTCATATGTTTTATATGAATTAATTCAAGGGTTTTGATTTTGTGTGACCATTCACGGACATTTATGACTGGCCTTTAGTCAGCCTTTTTGTGGAAAACATTTGTTAATTTCTTTTAATCGTGGGGTGTGATGATATATAGAGGTATCAATAGGTCGTATTAAGGGGCCATAGCTAGGTATTTCTAGAGTTCTCCACACTACTGAGTTAGTTAATATCTTGATTCTCGTGTTCTTTGAGCAGTCTTCTGCTATGCTTTGGTTTTACTTAATGCCACCTCTGTTAGGATTTACTTGTACCCTAATACTCCCTTCCCTAGTTGGTAGGATCTGGGGATTTTTTTGCCGGGGATTTTCAGGTTCTACGATCCAGTTGTCATCGAGGGATTTTAACAGGTAAAGGGTAGGCATTTTCTGGTACAGTGAATTGGCGTCCCATACTTACGGGGCTCGAGTAGAGATATCGGGTCTTTATGGGATGTGCCAATTGAGTAAAATTGCATACAGATGATGGACTCGTGAACACTGGAATACGAAAAACGAGAACATAGTTTGAGGCCATTATAGATGTCGTACCTCGTGGAAGGGCATCTGACTATTGATATGACGCCATTTCATGATGGTTTCAAATCTTCCCTTCGAACACGTGGTGGCATTATGGGCTAGTCAATTCCGACGACATTACAGCGATCAATTGTGAACTCATTGAATGATCGTCGGGAAATAATGGTTCACCAATTTTTTTAGCACAAGATGTTGGAATTAATTCTTGAATAAAGCAATTACGAGCATTCTCGATCTACATGGCATACGTGTTTGCAACTCGCAAACATTAATAGATTTCTTGGATTTTTAAGTGGTGCTACACTGATTTGGAAATAATATACGACTATAACCAAGATCAATGAAAGTCATTCACTGGAAATCTAAATTGACTTGATCAGTCTAGTGGGGCTTTGAGATGTAGCTCGTGGTCTAGCTTCATTCAAGGTATCCTATTTTCTTGCAACCGGCGGATGGGTATTTCTGAGCCCATTCTAAATGTAAAATGGTTTTTAGTAATTTAAATATTGTCATATGAGGATTATGTAATCATAAGCTGATATAAATCATCACGCATCTTGTGTATAGGTTAAGGAGAATTCCATGATTAAAGTATTATGCGATTATTAGGTAATGTTAAGCTTATTCTAAGTTATCGCAATACAATTAAGAAGTTTCATTTGATGGCAGGTGTGGTTGCTTTGTGATGTTTGTACTCTGATTGGTGAAGTGATGGCCATGTTTTTCAGCTTTTGTGTGATATATATTTGATATGTCAGAGAACGAGGAAACGGGATCTCCTAGTGAGATTGAGAAACTTTATAAACTGATTCAGGCACAGATGAGTGGTGTTGAACAATTACGTGCCCAGATTGGTGGCATGCAGGAATCTTTGAATGATAAGAGTAGGAGTGTAATCCAAGAAGCTCTTGCAGAGAGTATACAAGGCTCTTTAAAGGACCTTCAGTCCAGCAACAAAGATATTAAAGCTAGCCAAAGTCTAATGCAGACTAGTATAAACCAAATGCTGACTAGTCAAACAAAAATAGAAGCGGACATTGATAAAGTTCAGTCGAAAATTGTTAAGGTTGAATCTAGCCATTGTCAAGTTCAGGCGAGTCAGAACCAGATGCAAACATTTCAAAATATTATTGAAGTTAAAGTCACTAGTATACAGACAGATGTAACTAACATCCAGTCTAAAGTTAGTGCTGTAGAAGCTAACCAAAATATAATGCAAATCCAGATCAATGAAATAGAGAAAACTAATAAAGATATCCAAATGGAAATTAGATTAGATTTAGAAGTCAGTAAAAAGTTAGCAAAGGATAATTTGGAATCTTTGGAACTACTATTCACTAACGACACTATCCATACACAGGCTTCAATAGATCAATTGAGAACTGAAATGAATTCTTTTAGAGTTCAAGTCAGTGATCATAATAAATTATTGAAAGATGACTTTGACATAGATTTTAAGGCGATTGTTAAAGAAAACATAGACTTATTAAGAAATTGTATGCTTAGGATTAATGAAGATTCTTTCAAAGATCTGAAACAGGAAATGGAACAAAAACTTGCCACTAGCGAATTAAAAGCTAACAAAGAAATATCAGATGTGAGGGAAGATGTCAATAAGAAGGTTACTGTTCTTAAAAATTTTCAAACAGATAATCTAACCAGTTTGGAAACTAGATTAAAGTCAATTGAAGTTAAAGTCAATCAAAATAAGGTAGAACTGAACGAAGTTAGAGAAAAGAAACCTTCGGAATTAAATGCAGTTCGAACGCAATTGGAATAAATAACCTAAGGGGGATGTTAACGTAGAGACCATAAGAGAGCAATTGAAGTCAAGCTGGAATGCCGACTTTCACGCTGCGTCAGATCAAATGGAACCTAGATCACCGGAAAGAGATGAGACCATGCCGCAGGAATCTCCTGATATCAGGATCAGTCCTCAGTTTAGAGCCACGGAATAGCTAGGTACAACTCAACCCAATTTTACTGAGCCCAATTTCACGCACTTGAAACCATGTGAGTACACCTATCAGAACACTTACGTCTATACAGGGGGATATATACACAGGCTTGATGCGCGAGCGTCTAATATTACTGTTATTAGGAATTTTGAGGATAAACCTCGTAAGTTTAGTAATATAGACGGGACTACTCCTCTCGAATTTATTCGAGGATTAAGGGACTACTTTGTGGAATCGCAAGTGCAACGCGAACTTCGAGTAGTGGAACGTAATTTGATTGATGCCCCACTTCAGTGGTATACGGCGTTTAGGTATACCTTCGATAATTTCGAGGAGTTTGCAGACGCATTTATCAAAATATTCTGGAGCATTGAAGTGCAACAGAATATAAGGTCAGAAATTTACTCAAGAAGGTATGCAAACACTGTTCCCACAAGCTACGCGGAGTACTTCGCGTGTCAACTGGCGAAATTACGGTTTCTGCAACCCCTGTTGACCGAGGGTCAGTTAGTGGAAGCTATATCACAGTAAATACCCGTGGATGTCAGAAAGTCGATAATTTCATCAGGAGTGACTGACTTAGCCACGATGGACGTCTTACTACGTCGTTTGGACCACGTAAACGCAATGTCGACGCCCATCATTTCACGTACCAGTCGACAGGAGCCTAAAGTGATCAACACGGTAGTAATAAACTGAACTCAACAAACGGATCAGGTCAGATCCGACCAGAGGAGTTCGGAGAGCCAAGGGTCAACTCGAAATCACTACCATAGAGATAAGAGATACCAAGACCAGCATATGGAATACACGGAACCACAGTGGCAGAGACGTTACGAGGAACGTAATTTCTACAGGAGGGATTACGGCAACAATCGTAACAATCATCGTGACGCACCTTATGACTCTAATTACAGACCACGTCAGGGGTACAGCAGGTACAACAACTATAGGACGGAAGAGTTTTATCGAAGGAGAGACCGCGAAAGGCTCAGAGGGGAGCAGGAAACGTCCGATGGAGAAGGACGAAGAAAGGAGGACGATCAGAGAAAAGGTACGACAGATGAAGCCCGTCCAAGTACTAGTCGCCAGGATAGCAGAGAATGAACCCCAGAAAGGGATGGTGACAACGAAAAAAAACGCCAAATGTCAAACAGAAATAAAAGCTTGTAAATCTGCACCCTCGATTGTGGTAATATTATACGAGACTTTCTATGTAACGGATGAAGACTTGTTATTTGAGGAAAGCCTGAAGTTTAGAGAAAGACCCATTGCACTCCCTGTGATTGATGTTCAAGCAGGAGAACAGGAGAGCAGAGCATTAGTGGACACTGGTGCTATGATCGATAATAAGTGAAGGCAGTTTTGAAAGGCTTAAAAGAGAAAATCGATTCACATTCTTACCTGCATCTCCCATGAAAATTAAGGGTATATTCAAGGACAAATCCTAGAAATGTAGAGTACAGATACTTATGAGATTAGGCATAAATGAGAGGAAATACGAACATGTATTCATCGTCGTGAAATACATGAATTTTGACGTCATCATCGGAATTGATTTTATAATTAAAGCTAGGGCCATAATGGACATGGATAAACGGATTATAAAGTTTAATGAAGAAGTTGTAGAAAAGGCAACTATCTAAGAGATAGTGGATTTTGACAATCATGGTGAATGCCCTACACAGGAAATCCTAGAATGCAACGTCAATGAAATCGAGCAAGAGATGGAGCATTATGCACTCAACGCCGAGGGATTTGAGGATGTAGAGGAGGATTTCAAAGATCTGATAGAGGAATATAAAGTGATTTTCGATGACAAGCCAGGCCTCATAATGGATTATAAATAAAAGATTAGGCTTACAGATGAATCGCCCTATCAAGCCAAACTATATCCGATACCCGAGAAATATTATGACGAGTTTCGTGTTATTATCAGAAAGATGGAACAAGAAAGAATAATTAAAGAACAGGCATCATCCTACTTGAACCCAATCTCAGTAGTGAATGAAGTTAATGGGCATCTTCGATTGTGCTTAGATGCTCGGAAAATTAATGCTAGAATTCATTTAGAGATGGACAGGCCTCCCAAGATTAGGGAGTTGTTAAAAAGGTTTAAAGGCAAGCCGTGCTTCAGCGTTATGGATTTAACGGCTTCGTTCTATCAAGTGGAATTGGAAGAGGACAGTAGACAATATACTGGGATTCTCTTCGATCAAACCACGTTCGCCTTCTGTCGTGTTCCATTTGGAATGGTTAATAGCGATCCAGCTCTGATTAGAGCGATGGATAGGAAACTGACAGAAGAAGTGAAGGAGCACGTCATTTGCTTCATCGATGATTTAATCTTATCCTCAGCAAGTACTAAGGAACATCTTGTCCACCTTATACTCCTATTTGACAATCTCCGTGAAGCTAACATCAAGTTAAATTATAACAAATGCCAATTTATGCATAAGAGTATCAATTTTCTGGGACATACCATCGATCAATTCGGATATCATCCCAATGTCAAGAAAATTTATGCTATCTCCCAATTTCCAAAACCGGTGAAGATCAAACAGCTTCGTGAATTTCTGGGGTGTGCCAATTTCTTAGCAGCCACTGTCCAGGATACTCTATAACGATGGCTCCATTATACGAGGTCCTCAAGAAAATCAACCGCTGGAAATGGACTGATGAAACAAACCTAGCGTTTGAAGCTGCAAAGCTCAGAGACTGTGTAAAACTGGAGTACCCAGAATTTGATAGAACATTTTTATAGAGTCAGACGCCTCGAGAGTAGGCGTGGGTGCTGTCCTGTATCAGAAGGATACGGAGGGTAAAAAGCACTATATTGACTTTCAGAGCAGGAAGCTAAAAGAGCATGAGAAGAACTATTTCACAACTGAACTAGAAGCTCTTGCTTTCATTTCTGCCCTGCAGAAGTGGAAGAAACGGCTCATTGGTCATCAAGTTGTCATTATTACGGACAAAAGAGCGCTGCAATTTATGTTGAAATCCGATTTGTCCAGTGACAGGTTGACGAGATGTCCATTGTTTCTCCAGCAGTTCAATGCCACCATCGCCCATCAGCCTGGCAACGATAACCTCCTGGCCGACGCGCTCTCAAGGAACCCAGTCAAAAACATCCTGATCAGTACTGTACAGTTGGAGAGGGAATATCAGATCACACTAGATAGGCTAAAGAAGATAGCAGTGTCACAGATGAGACGCACCCCAATTCGAGAAATGTACAGGTTTCTGAAAGGCGTCATGGATAATTCAGATCCAAACTACGATAAGGTCATAGAGCGTTCTGTGAGGTATCTTCTGTGCGATGATACTCTTTGTAAATATATCGACAGGGAGAGAACGAAATTGAGAATTATAGTTCCTCCAAAACTAGTCACTAGTCTCGTGTGGTTAGCTCACTGCACCATTGGTCACGGTGGCGTTGACAAGAAGTTCCAAATGTTATTGGAGACGTTCACCTGGACCAGGATGCAGAGCTCCATTGATAATGTGATTAGAACACGCCAGGAGTGCCAACGAGGGAAACATCCATCAGCTTTGAGCAAAGAACAACCTCGAGCTATTATCCCTTCGAAGCCGAGAGAGCTCATGGCTTGTGACATCTTCAGTCCCTGTTCGAAGGGAACTAGGGGAAACCAGTTTCTCCTAGTAACTGTCGATGTATTTTCAAAGTATGTGACACTTGATCCACTGCAGAATGCTACCTCAGCTCAAGTCCTCAGTCGGCTACAGAACAGTGTGTTTCCTAAGACCGGCATCCCAAAAATATTGCAATCAGACAATTGAACGCAATTTACATCGCAGGAATTTGAGTCTGCCATGGAAAGACTTGAGATTAAGCACGTCTTCTCGAGAGTGCGATACCCAGAATCCAACATATCAGATAGGGTTATGGATGAAATTGCAAAATACACCCACCTATATTGACCAGAGGATCACGCAAGTACGGTTAAATTCGTGCCTTTTATGCAGGTATGCATGAATTCTACTCACCACGAGAGTCTTGCAGACATACCTATGACAGTTCATTTAGATGTAAAGCCAGTGAGAGCCTGGGATGATATTGTCAGGTATATTCCTCGTGATGTTGATCCCACTAATCAGGAAAGAGTTAACGCGGCTCGTGAGAAACTCGTGGATGCAGACGAGAAGTGGTAGAGAAGAAATAGATGTAAAAGATATAGGCAGCCATTCTGAATGATTTAGTGCTCATTAAAAAACCTACGAAGGCAGATGTAGCCAAGAAACTATACACCAAGTTTTCTTATATTTACTATGGGCCGTTCCGAATGGCTCGATGCTTCGGGAACAATTGTTATGAAATTATCAGCATAAATGGAAGATATATCATAGGTCGCTTCAATGCCAAAAACATGCACAGATACCACAAAAAGTTAGTTTAACTCTGTATATTGTTGCGGGAATATCTGGAATGATGAAATAAATGTCTAATCAGCTCTTATTTGAGGCATTAGGAGGAAGATGTACCGTTTTTTTTATTGGTACAGATTACGGTACATGTCCGCTCACATAGCCACCGCTACATGACCTCTTATGACCCAGGTTAGTTACGTCACTACCATATGGGGAGCGCACGCAGTCTTCTGGTCGTGTCGCTACGATCATCTGTGGCTGCCCACTGAGCTCGTTTCATTTTTCTGACGCGCGGAGCGCTGAATGATATTATTATGTTGGTCAACCTTGTCCATGAATCAGAGGCCGAACCGTTCGCCACGCCGAGGAGTAGGGGTAGATGTGTTTGGTGTGGTATGCAGTAACGTAGGCAGTGAGAGATCGTATTATAGCTTTGCCCAGCTTATATCGGGTTCTGGCTTAAAATGAATATACACGCGAGTGACGTTTTCTGTTTGAACTCCGGATGATTCAGCCCAGTGTCGAAAGGACTTTGAACATAAGTATGCCGAGAATTACACTCAGGCAATGCAACGCGATAGAACTCGGTGTAATTTCATGTTGTTAAACAGACCATTGCAAGACAGCACGCATTGATAGATACAGGACAGTCTTTCAAGGCCACGGCATTAAGACTGAACTTAGCGCAGTACAGTTATACGAACTCTGCCCTTGGACTTTCCTCAATATGTACGCCGTCATGAAATCTGAGGCGTTGGGAGGAATATTAAACACGAACAGTATCATGTTAGTTATGACAGACTAAACATTGACGTGGATATCGCTTGCCCAGCAATGATAAAATCATCCTAGCAACCACAATGCTGTATTCAACTGCTAGTGTACACGCTGCGCTGTTCACAAGCATGCCGAGAATTGACTTTCGGAATCATGCAAGTGCTGTTGATATTAACGCAAGCTCTGTGTGGTCTCGCGGGTATCACGACTTTGTGATTGCGAATATACTTGCTTCCGGGCGTTCTGGATCTTGTCAATGGAGATATACTGCCAGGGACAGTGTCCATTGCCAGCTGACGAACGAGAAGTTCCGGGTTCGTGTGTCTGGGGCAGGAAGGATGTACATTATCCTGATGTTGGTATTGGAAATATATGGTAGGGCATATTCTTGCTCTAGTTCTCCTCCAAGATTCTGCAGCCAAGGTAGAAGAAATTATATTTCTGCTGTGTAGCAAAGTTTGCAATATTACAGAGTGACATCATTGCCATTTGTTTTTGTTTTTCTGTAGCTAAATCGGAGTGAGGTGTGGGCTTGAATAACCATTCATGTCTGATCCCATTTCAAATTGAGTTTAGGCTCGAATACAGAGTGTACTAATTTTCAAAATTTTGATAGTTGACATTCTGATTTAAGCTTTGATATAATTAAATAAAATTCAGTAACATATTATGATCTTCTTAATTGTAAAGAAGAGGACATTCTTAGGAAGAAGATTAACATTTTCCTTAGTGTATTTAAGGAAATTTTGTGTAATAGAGATTTTCATTCTTATAAATACATCGATATCTTTTTAATCAAGCGATGACTTGACATGTATAGTCGCACAATACTTTGTGTTTCATAGTTGTATTTTGATAACATTGCAGATGATCTTAGTATTTTTGATCGTGCTTTTTATAGGATTTCTTTTTTCGAAAGCGAAGTTAGATCATTCTTTTGGAATGGGAATTTCTCTCTTGGGAGGGATGGATTATTGTTTTGGTGCCTAATGATTCAATTGTCATTAACTTGAGTCATTAGCAAGATTCATGGCGTAGGCCCAATTCGGTCACCATGTTAGGTAGATTTCATTAGAAAGCTAGCTATTGCAATGGGTACTGTACCCGAAACACTTACCAATACCTGGTGAAATCCTTCGATGATCACTGGATCGTAGAACCTGAAAAATGCCCGGCGAAAAACCGTCTCACGTCCTACCACCAAGTAGAGGAATGAATGGGGTACTAGTCATCCTATCAGGCTGTTTTAAGAATGACCATGGCTACAACGATCGAAAAATACGATACTAGCTCATGAACACGATAAACAACTCTAAAGAAACTATCTCAGGGGTGGAAAACCCTGGAAAAAGAAAATCCAATCGATGGCCATCTTAAAACGACCTCCAATCTCTTCGTTAAAATATCAAACCATGATTTAAAATTGGGACAACAATTTATTCCAAGAGAACAAGGTAACAGACAAGAAAATATAATATTAATACCCTGTCGTCAAGAAAACAAAATCACAGCTAAACACAACTGTTTTAAGAAAATCCTAAATGATTCCAAAAATGGATTACGATCATCACCTACACGCTGGGGTGATTCTAAATATAATATCTCACATTATGAAACAAGGATATTAGGCATCAATCTCCTAATGATATTAGGAGGACTGAATGAAATATTAGACGATGAATAAAGAAGATTTTTTTTACACGTGTATCGTCTTAAACGATATTCCAAAAGTGTAGCAATATCATGATTATATACAAGTCTATATAAGAATATATATACAGAAATGTCCTCAGACATTCACATGATTCAGCCTAAACAGCTGATCTTGGCCATAACATTCGCATCGTGATGTGTAATTAACATTCAATACATCGGGTTATCAATTTTTATCAAGCTATTAAGCTAAGTAGTGTATCTATCGACAAATTTCAAGTAAACTTGTACAAAATTGTAGATGTTTTAATGATTATATGCTGTGGAAATGTCTTAAGTAGCTCAAACAGATTAGCAAAGCATTGCCTTTTGATTAGGTGAAAAAGAGCATGTAGGATCGCTCTATAAGAATGACGACGCCAATGTCTCCAACAGACATTAAAATACCAGGAAAACTCATCTATATTAACGTAACACCAAACACGGGTGTTGACTACTTGAAGTCACAAACAAATTGGCACTTACTGGCTGAAAAGCACTTACCGGCTCAATCTAAAACTGGCCTAATGCTTCAACAAGCATAAAATCTCACAAAAATGCATCGTCCCAGATGTGCATCCAAAACACGACACAACAAGGTTATACGAACCTTCAAAACACTACTATTATTTAATCTCAATACTCACACAAAATCTACAAACATGCTTAACTCACACACTAACCTTAAGCACGTTGTTCAAAGTCGAGACACTAAAACATTCCACTAGCAAATTAACCTATCTTGCCTCCCGATAATGTATATTAATATTACTTGTTAATTTTTCTTGACTCCACGTCAAGTTTTCCTGAAGTAATTTAATCAACCTTGTGAATGGTGTTCAAAACTGCTATACTATATCTCACTCACACAATTACATTAAATGCAATTATTTACGTTAATACTGTGGAAAGTACATGTCTCAAAATGATATCCTAAATTAAGTTAATCTCAAATCAATACCTAATAGAAGGTAAAACTGATCTTTTCCTGAACCAGGATAGCCTCCAACTTCGGTGGGCTTCGAAGTATCATTGGATAAAACTTACACCATGAAAGCAAGTTAACTAATCAGGTTAATCCAATGACAATCATTAAGTAAATCCACTAATAAATCTTCACTAACAAAAGCGAAGTCCTTTCCATAAAAATAAAATCCAACAAGTGGATTAAAATTATAAATGCAACGAACACCAAGATAAACTTTCCAAGATTCAAATCGCTGCGAGAAAACGAAGTTCCTAACAGAACAGTAGTACATGAAAAACATGTACTGGCCTCAAATAAATCAGTGCTCCAAACACTGAGAAACAAAGCGATTAATACTATGCTTAAATAAAATATTGGTGATCTTCCCCTAAATCCTCTTCTCGGCAAATAAAAATACGCACTACTAAGAAATTACTGATTCTACTGATTAAATGATCCAAACTAATAATACACAAGGGATGAATTCGTTAAGCGAATACAAAATCCCGGGAACACAGCAAGTCAGATTCGACAGAAACATCGAACCTAAACTTGTGAATACCCATTTAATCTACAAAAATTAAATGAAAATTGCAGTTGCTAACAAGTGCCTCAACTAAGCTACGTTAAAGAGTCTGCTGGTCCAGAACCCTTTGTTGCATCTTGAAGCGTATTAAACGGGATATATAAAGATCTGATGAATATCCAGGGTATCACCAGATAATACACTCTTCTTCTTCTCTGTATCTGGGAATCGAACCCGGGCCTGCAGCGCACACGCATACTGGTCAGACGACCATACGAGCCTTCTCCCTTCACGCCAGAAATACTATAATCCGCCTGAGAAATAGCACTGTCCTGCATGTCGCAGCTCATGAATGCACTCGCAAACAACCACTGGAGTGCGGGGAAAACATACTCCTCTCCAAAAAGAAGAATGCAGTTGTGGGTGGCAGTCATTTCGCTTAAGCATTACTCATGAAGCTACCCCATTTAATCTAACCTGCCATTCTGGAAGTCATAACTATAATGTTGAACTTCCCCACTGACATCTCAGACGATAATATGCGTTCTAGTGTCTGAAAATGTACAGATTAACAAGTCCTGATTTTAGCATATATCAGTACAATCATACACGTACTATTGCTCGTGATGAAGACCTCACAAGGTTTCGAAATGGCTGCCTTGATAATGGACACCGCTGGACAAAGACATACAGTCAGTCCGCGTTCAGTTTCGACACAATTCTTCTTGACCAAGATGGCAGTATACATTTACAACTGTTCTGAAAATATCTCAGATCCATTATAAAATGGTAGCTTTAATAAGTACTAGTGCACGGTACACGTCCGCTTGTCGAGACACGAAATTCTCTGCACGTTTATAACGCACTTTGAAAAAGACTGTTCGGCTTAGCTGAGTATAAACGCGAGCCGTCTCCACTCGGAGTTATCACAGCCTGCCTTGCACCTGCCATCACGCTCACTAGCCGAGTTGCGTAACCTCACATATGACACTCCGAATACAATATTACAAGTCCAAGTGAAGTCGCCTTGCTGGCTGCCAAACGCCACAGCAAGCAACCCCTACTACTACCTTCCTTCATCGATATCTCGATGTGTCAATAACTCTCTTATGGCTTGATCATTATAGATGTTATTCTTGCACGTCGCTTGTTGTATTATATTCCTCATATAAAATAGCTTTCTGCTATGGTAATCTGCGTTCTACGTTCTTTGAAAAGTCTTCTATTACTCTGATTCGCTTCAAAACAATAAAGATAATCCTGTAGCCTAGGTCGATATATGACATGACGTCACATATAGGTTTATTGATCGGTCTAGCTGTGAGTCCACCCTCTCGGGAATGCTCGTTATTTTCCGATCTCGAACCGAATGACACTTCTTATAATAACGGCATGATAGATCATGGCTTGACTTACGAGCTCAACAACGTCGCGTCTCTCGCCGTCTCCACTACAGTATCTGGGCATAACCTCATGAAAAAGTACGGTACAGTACCATGTTTCGACTTCCAGGAAATGTCGACATATCTTCGCGTTTCACGTCCCCCAGACCCCAAAACCACCGTCAGTTCAAAAGTTTATATATAATTTATGTATATATGTATCTATATATATCAGTTTCTTGTGGACACGATAACTGCCGTAATTTTGCACCAATCACTTTGATTTTTTTACATAATATGTATCCCTATAAAATCTCGGGCAAGTTCGTTGATGGGAAAAATCGGTCAAAGGGAGTAAAAATTGGGGCTTTTTTTCGAAAAAGTAATATATCACTATAACTCTCTTCGTTTGTGAAATATCGAATCCTTTCAAAGTTCATATTATGTGTCGCATAAGTGCCAAACATTTATGTTTGAAAAGTTTTTTGATAGCACCAACCATTGACCAATGGGGTGGAAAAAGTGGGTTTTTTGGGAAACATTAATCATATCTCTCTTAATAGGCACAATATCAAAACCGTACAAAACGAATGATATTCCCCTAATAATTACATAAAAGGTGTGTCTGAAAGAATTTTTGATACAACCCACCATTACGCCGAGGGATGAGAAGAATGATTTCGGAATTAGAAGAAAATGCCAAGAGCCATCAGAGGTTACCATGACAACGCTTCTAAATTGATGAGGGATGAGCTATCAGAGGTCGCCATGACAACGAGATCAAATTCAGTATTCCATCTGACTATGTGGGAAGCGGCTTCGGTGACGTAGCCTCGCCGGTAGTCTGCTGAACTTCTATGCCCAAGGTCACGGTTTCAAAGCCGGTCGAAGTCGTCGGATTTTCAAAGAGCGCTGAAAATCCCTCAGTATGCTTTCCTTCAGAGGGGAAGTCCAACGTTCGTTGCAAGTTACTGGTTGCGGTGGCATCTAGTAGCCAAGTTCACAGCTAGGTGTCGTTGACGGTATATTTGGTACCAACATTAGGAATTACTACTTGAAATTGACCGTCTGCAGTCCTTACCTGAATTACAGACTAATACAGCCGTCACAATTAACACCCGTTTATCAGACAGATTCTACACACACCCAAAGTACACGGGGTTACATGATCGCGTTGTCGCAGCCCTAAACTGAGGAATCAACCAACATCTCTACGAAAGATAAAATTTGACGCGAAGAAGTAACAGACTGTTAGATAGTTACACATCAGTTCCAAACCTTGCATAAGGACGGTGACCTCAAGTAAAAAATGGACCCCAAATTGAAGTCAAGGTGGAATGCCGACTTTCACGCTGCATCCGATCAAATGGAACATAGATCACCGGAAAGAGATGAGACCATGCCGCAGGAATCTCCTGATATCAGGATCAGTCCTCAGTTTAGAGCCACGGAATAGCTAGGTACAACTCAACCCAATTTTACTGAGCCCAATTTCACGCACTTGCAACCATGTGAGTACACCTATCAGAACACTAACGTCTATACAGGAGGATATATACACAGGCTTGTTGAGTGAGCGTCTAATATTACTGTTATTAGGGATTTTGAGGATAAACCTCGTAAGTTTAGTAATATAGCGTCTAATATTACTGTTATTAGGGATTTTGAGGATAAACCTCGTAAGTTTAGTAATATAGACGGGACTACTCCTCTCGAATTTATTCGAGGATTAAGGGACTACTTTGTGGAATCGCAAGTACAACGCGAACTTCGAGTAGTGTTGCAGAAGCTAACCAAAATCTAATGCAAATCCAGATCAATGAAATGGAGAAAACTAATAAAGATTTCTAAATGGAAATTAGATTAGATTTAGAAGTCAGTAAAAGGTTAGCAAAGGATAATTTGGAAGCTTTGCAACTACTATTCACTAACGGCACTATCCATACACAGACTTCCATAAATCAATTGAGAACTGAAATGAATTCTTTTAGAGTTCAAGTCAGTGATCATAATAAATTATTGAAAGATGACTTTGACATAGATTTTAAGGCGATTGTTGAAGAAAACATAGACTTATTAAGAAATGGTATGCTTAGAATTAATGAAGATTCTTTCAAAGATCTGAAACAGGAAATGGAACAAAAACTTGCCACTAGCGATTTAAAAGCTAACAAAGAAATATCAGATGTGAGGGAAGATGTCAATAAGAAGGTTACTGTTCTTCAAAATTTTCAAACAGATAATCTAACCAGTTTGGAAAGTAGACTAAAGTCCATTGAAGTTAAAGTCAATCAAAATAAGGTAGAACTGAACGAAGTTAGGGAAAAGAAAACATGGGAATTAAATGCAGTTCGAACGCAATTGGAAAAAATAACCCAAGGGGATGTTAACGTAGAGACTATAAGAAAGCAATTGAGTTCAATCTGGAATGCCGACTTTCACGCAGCATCAGATCAAATGGAGGATATATACACAGGTTTGTTGAGCGAGCGTCTAATATTACTGTTATTAGGAATTTTGAGGATAAACCTCGTAAGTTTAGTAATATAGACGGGACTACTCCTCTCGAATTTATTCGAGGATTAAGGGACTACTTTGTGGAATCGCAAGTGCAACGCGAACTTCGAGTAGTGAAACGCTATTTGACTGATGCCCCACTTCAGTGGTATACGGCGTTTAGGTATACCATCGATAATTTCTAGGAGTTTGCAGACGCTTTTTTCAAAATATTTTAGAGCATTGAAGTGCAACAGAATATAAGGTCAGAAATTTACTCGAGAAGGTATGCAAACACTGTTCCCACAAGCTACGCGGAGTACTTCGCGTGTCAACTGGCGAAATTACGGTTTCTGCAACCCCCGTTGACCGAGGGTCAGTTAGCGGAAACTATATCACAGTAAATACCCGCGGATGTCAGAAAGTCGATAATTTCATCAGGAGTGACTGACTTAGCCACGATGGACGACTTACTACGTCGTTTGGACCACGTAAGCGCAATGTCGACGCGCATCATTTCGCATACCAGTCGACAGGATTCTAAAGGGATCAACACGGCAGTAATAAACTGAACTCAACAAACGGATCAGGTCAGATCCGACCAGAGGAGTTCGAAGAGGCAAGGGCCAACTCGAAATCACTACCATAGAGATAAGAGATACCAAGACCAGCATATGGAATACACGGAACCACAGTGGCAGAGACGTTACGAGGAACGTAATTTCTACAGGAGGGATTACGGCAACAATCGTAACAATCATCGTGACGCACCTTATGACTCTAATTACAGACCACGTCAGGGGTACAGCAGGTACAATAACTATAGGACGGAAGAGTTTTATCGAAGAAGAGACCGGGAAAGGCTCAGAGGGGAGCAGGAAACGTCCGATGGAGAAGGACGAAGAAAGATGATCAGAGAAAAGGTACGACGGATGAAGCCAGTCCAAGTACTTGTCGCCAGGGTAGCAAAGAAAGAACCCCAGAAAGGGATGGTGACAACGAAAAAAACGCCAAATGTCAACATAAATAAAAGCTTGTAATTCTGCGACCTCGTTTGTGATAATATTATATGAGACTTTCCATGTAACGGATGAAGACTTGTTATTTGAGGAAAGCCTGAAGTTTAGAGAAAGACCCATTGCACTCCCTGTGATTGATGTTCAAGCAGGAGAACAGGAGAGCAGGGCATTAGCGGACACTGGTGCTATGATATCGATAATAAGTGAAGGCTGTTTTGAAAGGCTTAACAGAGGAAATTGATTCACATTCTTACCTGCATCTCCCATGAAAATTAAGGGTATATTCAAGGGCAAATCCTTGAAATGTAGAGTACAGATACTTATGAGATTAGGCATAAATGAGAGGCAATACGAACATGTATTCATCGTCGTGAAATACATCAATTTTGACGTCATCATCGGGATTGATTTTATAATTAAAGCTAGGGCCATAAGTTTAATGAAGAAGTTGTAGAAAAGGCAACTATCCAAGAGAAAGTGGATTTTGGTAGTCATGGTGAATACCCTAGACAGGAAATCCTAGAATGCATCGTCAATGAAATCGAGCAAGAGATGGAGCATTATGCACTCAACGCCGAGGGATTTGAGGATGTAGAGGAGGATTTCAAAGATCTGATAGAGGAATATAAAGAGATTTTCGATGACAAGCCAGGCCTCATAAAGGATTATAAATATAAGATTAGGCTTACAGATGAATCGCCCTATCAAGCCAAACTATATCCGATACCCGAGAAATATTATGAGGAGGTTCGTGTTATTATCAGAAAGATGGACCAAGAATGAATAATTAAACAAGTAGTTCCGTGAAGAACTATACAGCCTATTTTCATATATCCTACTTATGTTAATTGCCACTATCAACATACACAATTTCAGTTTGATTGCTGTAATAGATTCGTAGATATTGAGAACCGACTAAATATTTCGGATGGTCGCCATGTTGGATTTTATATATGTGGGTCCTCGAGTTATGTACTGTTACATGCAGATTATTGTGAACGTGTAGTATTCAAACTTCAATCGCATAATTAGGACACAAGAAAAAACAAGGAGATTTTAAAATTTTTCACAGCTGCCATCTTGAGGTTATGGAAACAATTGAAATAAATTAGATGCCAGTGGGTTAACATTCGTATAAGGATTTACTGTACCAAGTTTCACTGCACGCGGATGGTTAATTTGCGAGAAACGTCCATGTGAATATTTATAATTCGCGTCATTGCCATGTTGGATTTGTGATCACCAGGTTATTTGAAGTCCTATAGGTGAACTTAAGTTCATAGCCCCTATGAACATTAAATAATGCAGTTTGATTGCTAAAATAGATTCGTTGATATTCAGTATCGTCTAAATATTTCGGATGGTCGCCATGTTGGATTGTTAAATGTATAGGCCATAGAGTCATGTACCATTAAAGGAAAATTATTGCGTAGGTTCATTATTCAAACTTTCACTTCGATCGCATAACTACATCACAATAAATAAAATCTTAATTTTAAAATTCGCACCGCCGCCATCTTGAGGTTATGTAAACAATTGAACTAAATTAGATACCAGTGGATTACAATGTGTATAAATATTTCCTGTGCCAGGTTTCAGTGCGCTTGGAACATTAAATCGCGAGAAAGTTCTATTTAAAATTTTCAAATTCGCTTGGCCGCCATATTCGTTTTGTAGTTAACCGGTTTTTGAAAGTCTTATAGATGGACTTCCAGTAGTGCCCTTTATCTCCGTACAAAATTTCAGGGTTTTACTGCTAATAGTTTCAGAGATATGGAATGCCGGTGAAATATTTCGCACATCCGCCATCTTGTGATTATGTAAACATATGAACGAAGTTAGATGTCGGTGCATTACAATGTATATAAACATATACTGTACCAAGTTTCATTGCGTTTGGTTGGTAAAATCGCGAGAAACGTCTATTTAAAAGTCGCAAATTCGCTTGGCCGCCACGTTGGTTTTGTAGTTACCAGATTTTCAAAAGTCACATAAGTGAACTTCTAGTAGTTCCCTCTATCACCATAGAAAATGTCAGGGTAATATTGGTAATAGTTTCGGAGATATTGCATGCTGGTGAAATATTTCGCACAGCCGCCATGTTGGATTGGTGAGGCGTAACAAAATTTGAAGGGCACGGTCGAGGTCGCCGGGAATAGTGCTATGAACTTTCCGAGTTTCATTGAAATCGCTCCAGCCGTTTATATTTTATTAGGGGGACACACACACGCACAAACACACGGACAAAAGGTGATCTCATAAGCCTATTGTTTCAAAATTGAAAATAGGCTAAAAACAGGCATCATCCTACTTGAACCCAATCACAGTAGTGAAGGAAGCTAATGGGCAGCTTCGATTGTGCTCAGATGTTCGGAATATTAATGCTAGAATTCATTTAGGTATGGACAGGCCTCCCAAGATTAGGGAGTTGTTAAAAAGGTTTAAAGGCAAGCCTAGCTTCAGCGTTATGGATTTAACCGCTTCGTTCTATCAAGTAGAATTGGAAGAGGACAGTAGACAATATACTGGGTTTCTCTTCGATCAAACCACGTTCGCCATCTGTCGTGTTCCATTTGGAATGGTTAATAGCGATCCAGCTCTGATTAGAGCGATGGATAGGAAACTGACAGAAGAAGTGAAGGAGCACGTCATTTGCTACATCGATGATTTAATCTTATCCTCAGCAAGTACTAAGGAACATCTTGTCCACCTTATACGCCTATTTGGCAATCTCCGCGAAGCTAACATCAAGTTAAATTATAACAAATGCCAATTTATGCATAAGAGTATCAATTTTCTGGGACATACCATCGATCAATTCGGATATCATCCCAATGTCAAGAAAATTGATGCCATCTCCCAATTTCCAAAACCGGTGAAGATCAAACAGCTTCGTGAATTTCTGGGGATGTGCCAATTTCATAGAAGCCACTGTCCAGGATACTCTATAACGTTGGCTCCGTTATACGAGGTCCTCAAGAAAAACAACCGCTGGAAATGGACTGATGAAACAAACCTAGCGTTTGAAGCTGCAAATGTAATGCTCAGAGACTGTGTAAAACTGGAGTACCCAGAATTTGATAGAACATTTTTTATTGAGTCAGACGCCTCGAGAGTAGGCGTGGCTGCTGTCTTGTATCAGAAGGATACGGAGGGTAAAAAGCACTATATTGACTTTCACAGAAGGAAGCTAAAAGAGCATAAGAAAAACTATTTCAAAACTGAACTAGATGCTCTTGCTTTCATTTCTGCCCTGTAGAAGTGGAAGAAACTGCTTATTGGTCATCAAGTTGTCATTATTACGGACAACAGAGCGCTGCAATTTATGTTGAAATCCGATTTGTTCAGTGACAGGTTGACGAGGTGTACATTGTTTCTCCAGCAGTTCCATGCCACCATCGTCCTTCAGCCTGGCAACGATAACCTCCTGGCCGACGCGCTCTCAAGGAACCCAGTCAAAAACATCCTGATCAGTACTGTAAAGTTGGTGAGGGAACATCAGATCACCCTAGATAGGCTAAAGAAGATAGCAGTGTCACAGATGAGACGCACCCCAACTCGAGAAATGTACAGGTTTCTGAAAGGCGTCATGGATAATTCAGATCCAAACTACGATAAGGTCAGAGAGCGTTCTGTGAGGTATCTTCTGTGCGATGATACTCTTTGTAAATATAGCGACAGGGAGAGAACGAAATTGAGAATTATAGTTCCTCCAAAACTAGTCACTAGTCTCGTGGGGTTAACTCACTGCACCATTGGTCACGGTGGCGTTGACAAGAAGTTCCAAATGTTATTGGAGACGTTCACCTGGACCAGGATGCAGAGCTCCATTGATAATGTGATTAGAACACGCCAGGAGTGCCAACGAGGGAAACAACCATCAGCTTTGAGCAAAGAAGCCGAGAGAACTCATGGCTTGTGACATCTTCAGTCCCTGTCCGAAGGGAACTAGGGGAAACTAGTTTCTCCTAGTAACTGTCGATGTATTTTCAAAGTATGTGACACTTGATCCACTGCAGAATGCTACCTCAGCTCAAGTCCTCAGTCGGCTACAGAACAGTGTGTTTCCTAAGACCGGCATCCCAAAATATTGCAATCAGACAATTGAACGCAATTTACATCGCAGGTATTTGAGTCTGCCATGGAAAGACTTGAGATAAAGCACGTCGTCTCAAGCGTGCGATACCCAGAATCCAACGTATCAGATAGAGTTATGGATGAATTGCAAAATACACCCGCCTGTATTGCCCAGAGGATCACGCAAGTACGGTTAAATTCGTGCCTTTTTAATCATCCTAGCAACCACAATGCTGTATTCAACTGCTAGTGTACACGCTGCGCTGTTCACAAGCATGCCGAGAATTGACTTTCTGAATCATGGAAGTGCTGTTGATATTAACGCAAGCTCTGTGTGTTCTCGCGGGTATCGCGACTTTGTGATTGCGAACATACTTGCTTCCGGGCGTTCTGGATCTTGTCAATGGAGATATACTGCCAGGGACCGTGTCCATTGCCAGTTGACGAAAGAGAATTTCCGGGTTCGTGTGTCTGGGGCAGGATGGATGTACATTATCCTGATGTTGGTATTGGAAATATATGGTAGGGCATATTCTTGCTCTAATTCGTCTCCAAGATTCTGCAGCCAAGGTAGAAGAAATTATATTTCTGCAGTGTATCAAAGTTTGCAATATTACAGAGTGACATCATTGCCATTTGTTTTTGTTTTTCTGTAGCTAAATCGGAGTGAGGTGTGGGCTTGAATAACCATTCATGTCTGATCCCATTTCCAATTGAGTTTAGGCTCGAATACCGAGAGCACTAATTTTCAAAATTTTGATAGTTGACATTCTAATTTAAGCTTTGATATAATTAAATAAAATTCAGTAACTTATTATGATCTTCTTAATTGTAAAGAAGAGGACATTCTTAGGAAGAAGATTAACATTTTCTTTAGTGTATTTAAGGAAATTTTGTGTAATAGATATTTTCATTCTTATAAATACTTCGATATCTTTTTAATATAGCGATGACTTGAGATGTATAGTCGCACAATACTTTGTGTTTCATAGTTGTATTTTGACAACATTGCAGATGATCTTAGTATTTTTGATCGTGTTTTTTATAGGATTTCTTTTATCGAAAGCGAAGTTAGATCCTTCTTTTGGAATGGGAATTTCTCTCTTGGGAGGGATGGATTATTGTTTTGGTGCCTAATGAATCAATTGTCATTAACTTGAGTCGTTAGCAAGATTCATGGCGTAGGCCCAATTCGGTCACCATGTTTTCTCTTGGGGGGATTATTTCTACTTTCGATTGATGGATTTTGACTTCTAGTTGTGATACCACGTATTCTTTTGTTCATGTAATTTAATGTTAAATTTAGTAGGGATTGATATCCTTGATTTTGATTCAGTACTTTGAGTTATGCTTAGAACATATTAACATGAATTTTGATTGAAGAACATTAACTTTTTTGTAACGGATCCTTGGGCCCAATTTTAAGTGAAGCCGTATACTTACATGGCTTAGGGTTAAATTTTGTGAGGCAAGATTTTTGTAGTCCAGCGGGATATATTCACAACCCACATTTAAATTAATTATAATGCATTGAAATTAAACATCGTATTATTTTCAATATTCACAGTTTATTACAACCAGATACTAATAAATGAATTTATTAATCATCGTCAAGGTGATAATGGGATAACAAACGTCTGTGAACATAAAAGGAAAAATTCATTGAAGTATTCAGTGAAAGTACATGAGTTTTTGTTTTGCCAATGTGAGAAAAATGTATAAAACAGGTTATTAGGAATATTCTTCGTGAGTTGGGCGGTATTAGCCACCAATCTTAAGCTATTGTTGATGCCGTATATTCTCTCTCTCTCTATTCGTTTAGCAGATTCCGACTCTCCGTGACCCCATGTACTAAACTACGCCAATTTCTTCTGTTCTGCACTGCCTCCCGAATATTTTCCAAGCTGGAATTTAGTGCTTCTGTGATGCCATCCATCCATCTCATTCTTTGCCTCCCTCTTGTTCTTGTGCCTTCTATCTTCCCCAGCATTAAGTTCTTCTCTAATGAATCATGTCTTCTCATGATGTGTCCAAAGTAGCCCAGTATTTGTTTCAGGATTAAGCCCTCCAAGGAACACACTGGTTTAATTTGCTGTAAAACTGACTTATTGGTTCTCTTCGCAGTCCATGGAACTCTAAGAACTTTTCTCCAACACCATAATTCAAAGGAATCTATTCTACGGCGTTCAGCTTTTCTTATGGTCCAGGTCTCACATCCGTACATCACAACTGGAAAAACCATAGCCCTTACTATACGGATCTTTGTTGTTAAGGTAAGGTCTCTACTCCTTAAGACATTGTCCAGATTTGAAAATGCCTGTCTACCAAGTAGCAATCGTCTTTTGATCTCATGACTGCAGTCACCATCGGCAGAAATCTGTGGGCCAAGATAGTTAAAAACAGAGACTATCTCCATTTTTCTCCTCCTACTTGCCATGAATTGACAGTTGTAGTTGTCATAATTTTTGTTTTCTTGACATTCAACATTAGTCCAGCCTTTGAACTTTCCTCTTTCACTTTCAGTAAGAGGTTTTTTAAATCTTCTTCAGTTTCAGCCATCAGGATTGTATCATCTGCATATCTCAGGTTGTTTATATTTAACCCAGCTATTTTGATTCCTGTTCCTTCTTCATCTAACCCCACATTCCTCATAATGTGTTCTGCATACAGATTGAAAAGGTAAGGTGACAATATACAGCCTTGCCGTACTCCTTTTTGAATCTTAACCCATTTAGTTGTTCCATATATGGTTCTCACTGTAACTTCTTGATCAGAGTATAATTTCCGGATGAGGTTAATGATATGTTCTGGTACTCCCATGTATTTTAGTACTTTCCATAACTCATTATGATCAGCACAGTCAAAAGCTTTAGCATAATCAATAAAACAAAAATATACATCTTTCTGGAACTCTCTTGCCTTCTCCATTATCCATCGTACGTTGGCGATTTGATCTCTGGTCCCTCTTCCTTTATGAAATCCAGCTTGTTCTTCAGGTAGCTCTCGGTCTACATACTGGCGTAGTCTATTTTGTAGGATTTAAAGCATGACTTTGCTAGCATGTGAGATAAGTGCTATTGTTCGGTGATTCGTGCATTCTTTAGAATTTCCCTTCTTAGGAATTGGGATGAATAATGAACTTTTCCAGTCTTTTGGCCATTGTTGGGTTTTCCATATTTGCTGACATATGGAATGTAAAATTTTCACTGCACTATCTCCAACTTCCTTGAACATTTCTATTGGAATTCCATCATGTCCATTTGCTTTGTTTTTAGCAATATTCTCTAGGGCCCATTTGACTTCAGTTTCCAAAATATCTGGTTCTGGTTCGAAGGTCACATGAACGTCATTATCCATAATACATGGTTCCTTCTTATACTGATCTTCTACATATTCCATCCATCTTTCCTTAATGTCCACTGCCTCTGTTAGATCTTTGCCATTTTTATCTTTTACCATCCCAAATTTTGCCTGAAATTTTCCTTTGATATCATTAATTTTCTTGTAAAGTTCCCTCGTATTGCCCATTCTGTTATTTTCCTCAACTTCCTTTCATTGATTAGTTATAAAAATATTCTTATCTCTTCTAGCTAATCTTCTAAACTCTGCATTAAACTCAAACATTGCTGATCTATACCTTTAATTTTTGCATTCCTTCGTTCTTCTGCAATTTGCAGTGCCTCATCCGATAACCATTTGGCCTTCATCATATTCTTTTCCTTGGGAATGTATTTTTCCGCTTCCTGCTTAACAGCAGCAGATACTTCTGTCCACAACTCTTCAGGGGTTTTGTCTCCAATCTGTAAGGTATTAAATCTGTTCCTGACTTCTACTCTATAATCATAAGGAATTCTTCCCATATATTATATTACTATAATATTATTACAGTATCTTGGTTGAATCATGGTGGATTAATGATGTTCTTGGAAGAACATAGTTCTCAATGCTTTTATTATGCTCGATTTGTTTTCGAATTGATAAATTCCTTGTTTGATTAACATCAGGGAGGCTTCTAAATTTTGCTCGTGTCTTCCCTATTTAATTGGCCCTGCGATTGTGTTCAATTAAGAGTTTGTAAGCAAGTGTAAGAAGTAATAATGAATGAAACTGAAATGGTTCATAATAATTATAAATTTAATAATAATAATAATCAATAATTATTGAATTTATTGAAACAATGGATTAACAATTTACACGTCTTCTCAGCTTAATTGCTCGGTCGATGGACCAAATCATATTTGAATTGCTAAGGCAATAATTAAATTAGTACTATGCACACTCGGCGGGTGCAGAATTACGAATCCTATGGCGATTACACTTATGAGTGTAATAATTTATGTTGTGCATATGAATAAAAGGGTAACATTATATGCGCAATCGTGGAAGGACCGTGAGGGTGATTGGTTAGATTTTTCTGTGGGATCACCATGTGTACATAATTTAATCTTTTTGTCAGATCAAGGTAAATACAGTACCGTCTTTGGGGCTTATTGCTGCTTTTTGTTTCATATGTTTTATATGAATTAATTCAAGGGTTTTGATTTTGTGTGTCCATTCACGGACATTTATGACTGGCCTTTAGTCAGCCTTTTTGTGGAATAAATTTGTTAAATTCTTTTAATCGTGAGGTGTAATGATTTATATAGGCATCGAGAGGTCGCATTAAGGAGCCATAGCTAGGTATTTCTAGAGTTCCTTACACTCCTGAGTTAGTTAATTTCATGATTCTCGTGCTCTTTGAGCAGTTTGCTGCTATGCTTTGGTTTTTCTTAATGCCTCCTCTGTTAGGATTTACTTGTACCCTAATACTCCCTTCACTAGTTGCTAGGATCTAGGGATTTTTTTGCCGGAGATGTTCAGGTTCTACGATCCAGTTATCATCGAGGGATTTCAACAGGTTAAGGGTAGGCATTTTCGGGTACAGTACCAAACCAAACAGCACACCTACAACTGACTGACAGAATGTTACATCTTAGGGCGCGCTGGGGCTACCAGTCCCATATGATACAGCAGCTGATAAATGTTATACGTGTCGAGCTATTTTTAGCCTATTTTAATTTTTGAAAAAAAAAAGGCTTATGAGATCACCTTTTGTGAACTGTTAAATTATTATTTATATAAACCTAAATACTTACATTAGTGCATATTTGGATTGGAATTAAGCAAAAATAAAACTAGGTTAGATAATTTCCTTAGAAAATCAGCACTTTTTATGAACAATTTCAGTATTTTCATTTATCTTTTCTCGAAGTTTTGAGGTTTACATATGCCCTTTTGGCTACAATCTATAGCCTAGGAAATCCATAAGCATGCTCAAACAAATTTGTCACTAAAGCAGTCTGTGCAAATGGACGCAATGATCCAAGATGATTTTCATTGCACTTTGCGCATCCGTTTCTTGTTGATTTATATCCCTTCCTCGTCCACACAAGGAGCAACAGCCTACTTTATTTCCACTACACTCAACCTACCACCTGTGAGGCAACGTTACCTTTGCGCATTCAATTCTGAAACAGCGACGTCTTCCAATGCATCTGGTGTCAGTTTTGTGCAATTTGGTATGTTAAATACAGCATCAACGGGTAGCTACAGAGATTCTCAATATCCCTAGGGTATATATTCTCTGCCCTACAATAAAATGAATCACTACACATGTAGCCCACGCGAGTATCCGAGGGTTAAAATGCGTTTCTTCCTTGTCATCTCTTTGCCGGTGTCTGGTTCTGCAGGAACTATACACGGACCACTTTGTATAACATCTTGTTCCACTATACAACTTAAACCTTTATACAAATCTTTGCTAACTATTGAACAAATTGCTCAATAGTTTGTGTTTGTTTATATTAATCAGGGTAAACAACAAAGCAACATAAATGTATTGCAGGTTTGCAACTGCTGCTTGTTGTACTAGGTTTGGCAACTGGACAAGACATCATATGGAGCATCTGCCATAGAACAAGACTTAATATGGAACGGTAGCCATTGGACAAGACTCAATATGGAACAGACACGAAATTTTAAACTTTTTTTTTACAGGGACAAGATTGTTTTTTGGCACACTACCTACACACCACTGGAAAGGAAGTTACATTCTGAATGTAGTGATGTGCATAACTGAATATCGATTTTTGGTGGACAAGACTCTTTTTGGAACTGACCGACTCGTTCGACGTATGTTTTTGATCGGCCACAATGGACGGCCTCTTTTTTGAATGGAGCCAATTAGGACATATTCTTCTTTGATTGGCTCACTGATAGGTTCATCTCTTTAAAAGCACAATTCATTATTTTAGAAGTTTATCATCTTGGCTTACAGGATACCAAAACAGGTTAATTAGAGAGGCAATAGAGGTCGCGAAGCATCCCAATAATTTCAATCGCGAAGATGGGTTCAAACTCAGCAACATTTGGAAAGTTCTCCTAGCGCACGACTGCCAGGGGTGGGGACCAATCAGCGATCAGCGTGACGTCAATGCAGGGCAAGCAAGCACATCTGACTGGCAATAACCGTTAGTTTGAGTACGGACACCAACTCGTACCTACCCATGATTAAGTCTGCTGCAATGTCAGCCGAAACGTCGGGAAATAATAACCGATATGCAACGCGGCTCAATCCTGTAAGCCAAGATGATAAACTTGACACCAGCCGCGAAAGCCTACGATCTAAACATTATTTTACAATTTAACATCAAAATGATGATTAATATTTTGTGTTCAGAAAGCTTTAGTGTGAAAGAAATGAGATATAACAAGATGTTCAGTAAAGAACATATGGTTAGAGTTATAACTGCTTGTCCTTATAAGGGGTTTATTTGAATATATTTGTGATTAACGTTAAGTGTTGCATTGTATAAAACACCCCCGATTTACTAAGTTTCGTTGTTTTCCTCTTTTGCACCCAGAGGAATTGATTGGATCATTAGAAAAGTACGCCCATTCACCATCTTGAATGCATGGAATCGTTTTTCTTGCGCATTCTGCAGAGAGAGCCTTCTTTATGAGACTACACATTTGCTGCGTTTCGTCATTGAGACTCTAATAAATAATGCACTGGTGTTACTAAAGTCTGATATATTCAAGATGGCGACTGCGCGCTACATGCTGAGTGAAAGCCTTCTGAGAGGAATATAATATGTTTCAACCTTCCTAAAATATATCACGTTAATTGCGCAATTGGATCCTGAGTTATTGATTTTGAAGATTCAATTGTATGCTCAGCCACCATCTGGTCTATGCTGGGGATGATCTTTAGCCTCTGGCATCTCTATGTATATAAAAATGAAAGTTTGTCTGTTTTTTCGAATTTCCACGGAAATTTGCGTTATTTGCGCGTTTCAGACTGTTTTATGACGGATGCGCGCAATTTTTTTTTGTTTGTCTGTCTGTCTGTTTGTCGATGGACAACTTCGAGTCCTTATAACTTGAGAACGGCTGGGTGGATCAACGTAAAATTTGATACTGATATCCATCAGAAGCACCACACTAACCATTGGTGTAAATCATCTCCGTACCTCTCATAAAAGGGGGCCTACCCCCTTAAAATACATGTTGAAATAGGCGTAGACGGACGAGACAAAGATTATTTTCAACCCCTCGATGTGAGAAACCAAACTCGACCACATTTTAAGACCCTAAAACCAACAGTTATTGAGATATTCCCAGAAAACTAATTTCATTTAATAATCTAATGAAAGAATGCAGGCTGGTAACCATGGCAACACAATCTCAGAGGACCATCTATTTCTGTAAAACGCAATGCAATTCCATTTATTACATTACTGTGAAGTTTGCAAACGGCTATAAGGTTATCACGGAACCAAATTAAGCTGTAGAATTCATCAATACGTATAATGAGCTTAAGGGGGTCAACGGGTACTGTGCCCGTCCCGGAAATATGTGCGATGACCCGGCCAAAAATTACACCACACAATTTCCGAGAAAGAACAGGGGAGTGCAATAAAAAGAAAAGCAGGAAAAAAACGAATGTGCCTGAATTCTAGTTTGATAATATAATAAAAACGGCTCGGGTGGCACGAGAGAGAGTATCTCCGGGCGTTACGGGATGGGAAAGAGGGCGCCATCAAACTAGAGTTCGCAAGGACACATTCCTGGAGAGGCCAGAGTTAAAAGAAGGAAAGTAGAAATGACACAGATAAAATAAATTTAAGAAGGTAAAGGAAAATGATCCTTATTTATTCATGGATTCAGCTTGCATTAAAATTCCACACCCTACCTATGATCTCGACGGCTAGAGAATTCCTAAGATATGGTCTAATGTCTTTCTGAATCATGCCAAATCGGATCAATAAAAAAAATTACATCACAGGACTGAAACGAAAGCCAACTAAAAGTCTCTTCTGTCGCTGCAGGGATTTTTCGGCGCACACGACACGAAAAATTATTAACACTCATCCCTGAGCGACCTAACTTCAATTATACGAAAGAAAAAAAAATACACCATCAAATAATCAAGCTAATGCGCCCTGTGTTGTGAAACTGCTTGCTAATGAATAGATATCGGCATTGTACTACCGTAATTGCACACAAAACAGTCTATCCAATTGTCCAAACTTATTTACAATTATAAGTGACAATAACATAATATGAACTCCTCTAACTCAGTTCCTAAAATCAAAAATTGTCCACATCAGTCCACTGATTATCAGGATCAGTTCAAAAATAAATCAAATCGAAATCCTTAATTCAATATCTCATGCTCAATTCAAAATCTTTTAGTGAATCCTAAACTAATAATCTTGTTCAAAATTCGATAATCTTTTGTCAATTCAATAATCATCCCTAATGACCGCAATTATTACACTAATCCTTACATGGTCTCGTGGTCTCGAATCCACAACTAGATTCAAGAATAATCCAGAATCAAACTCCATCAAATGACCATTGAAGTATCAGTGCAACCATACTCGATGATTTCGTTTAATTGCTCAGGCAATTGCTGATCAAAATAATTAGTAAAAAGGACAGAGAAAGAAATATTAAATTTTGCCTAACCAAAGCAATGAGCCTTTGTCAAAATGAGCCATAAATTCTCTAAGAGAGACCAAATAATTGGATAAAAATATTTAAACATCATGATAGGATTATAATAATTCATGATAAAACTTGTCATATCATTTGCCAACAAATCGTTGCACTAAGGCAATATCCCTCTAAATAACTCGAGCAACATGTCACAAAAGATCATGGCCCATCATACTATCATTCAAAACCAGGAATCAGATCATCATCTGAGCATTTCTGTACATAACTTCAATAATTCCTATCACAAATATAATATCCAAGTGGCAAATCTAATATTTAATATTGGCTATCTTCACACTCAAAATGTGGCAACCAGAATGCATAAATCGAACAGTCGGATCTGAACAGATATGCATCCAAAATACTAATAATTCAATCGAAATGTGAACGGCTCAAGCCAAAACTCACAAAGTCCTCAAATGAGACCCTTAAAGATCGCCCTAGAAAAGATCTGGAATTCAAAAAAAACATCGCAGAGACGGCAAAGTCATCCTAAGGCTTCAACATCAAATCCCCAAAGAAAATGTGGACCAAAAAAAACTTGTGCATCTGATGCACACTGTCTTAAAATCCTTGGATAAAACCATAAATCGAAAAAGAGTGCATCATGAAAGAAACGCAGAAGATAAAAAACATTGAAATAATTGCCATCGCAATTATGCAACAGAAAATAATAATAATAATAATAACAATCGTAAAAAAACAATCATTATCATCATTAATCCCAACAAAATTCATTAGACTCCGATGTGTACAATCAGATAATGCTCTTGCCATACCGTGGAATTATACAAAGTCTAAATATGATCATGTGCTCTGAAGTGCAACTCATTATGGGAAGATTCAATTCATGTGGGCTGGCGACACATTTTTAACTCCTGGCATTTTCGTTAGGCAAATTTAATAGAGTGTAAAGATCCCTGATAAGTGTTCCCTGGTGTCGTGTTGGCGGCAGGCGTCTGCTTGCGAAGATCGTCGCGACGTCTCCTGGATCAAAGTTCCATCCCTCCATCACGCCTTCTGCGTGTTTTAATGTGCCATGGTGTAATTAGAAATATTCGACACTGTATGTCTCTCCTTCCTCACGAAGACATTTACTTCATTAATATGTAACCCCATAATTTTAGAGTAACACGCCACCACTGTTCCAGTTCCATCTAGAATGTTCAGAAGTGAGATTGCGTTCAGTGTAATTGGCAAAGACTGTTCCAGAAGCCGGCGTGAAGCAATGTTCAATGAACTATGTGAACTATTACAGAGTTCCATTGATGCCTAAAGCCATGTTCACTTGCCATCACGGCTTTGATTAAATGTGCAATGTTCTGTCGCAAAGATGTCCCAACTGATTTCCATTGAATAGTGTGTAAGCTTGTAGCACAGGATGAGAAATATCCAGCCCTCAGACTGTGTATCATTGCTGCTTTATGCTGGTAATTTTTATCAACTTACGTGGCTCCAACTTCCTTTGTATGTCAGTGCAAGTCCCAATACTTACGAATATGAACCATCACTTTCACACTGCCGTTTGCTGGCGATATGCAAGTGACAAACTTGCATCTAATAGCTCGCCTTTACGACCGTAAGAATACAACACACACAGCGATACCAGTCCGCACTAACAGAATCAAACATCGGAATGAGCAAGCTCGTCTCGCGATCACCTGCCAAGCGGTCTCGCTATCCTCCCCGCCGTAAGGGGGTGGGGGTAGCTCGCATATACCTCTCCTTACTCCCGGCCGTGACATCATCACACAAGTGCACTGTCCTCCACCGGTCATTCGGGCAAGATAAAACCACCGTGACGTAATATTTGCGGCCCCCGGCCGTTCACGCAGCACCGTAGCTTAGTGGTCATACTCCAAATCGGGTACAGTACACTAGAATTTTGTCACGCGATTTTAACGTGCGGGTGTGGTACAGAAGGTCTTTCATATCCCTATCCCTATATTGTATTTAGTATATTATTATCATTATTATTATTATTATTATTATTATTATTATCATTATTATATTATGGCATACAACGACGAGACAAGGCTCATTATTAGCCCCTCGGTGGCAGAAACAAAACTCGAGGGTTCCCGAAAATTTTAAGGCTCTAAATCCAACAGTTTCTGAGATATTCCCAGAAAACTAATTTAATTTAATAAACTAATGGAGGAATGCATGCTGGCAACCATGACAACAGGTTCTCAAGAGAAGACATTCAACGTTCCATCTATTTCTGTAAAAATCAATGCCACTCCACTTATTACATTTGTGTGAATGTTTGCAAATGGCTATAAGGATATCACGGAACCAACTTATACTGTAAAATTCATCAATGCGCATAAGGGGGTCAAGGGGTACCCTAGATTTTTTTCACGTGATTTACACGTGTGATATGTCGTACAGAATTATATCTCCAAACAGCAACATTATTTTCAAAAAATACTGGATTGAAATAGTATTTTTTGCGGCTATTAGTAATTAGGGCCATTAGAGGCTAAAAACCTGAATATCCATGCACCACAAATCTTTATAATTTGTTAAACGTGTCTTCCTCTGGATTGGGACTTTACACAACGGTGAGGGTCAGTCTTTATATGTCAGAGTCGTGTATTTTCAAACACCCCTATCTCCAAGTAAATCAATTTTTCAGGAAGGGCAAAAAACTGCCATGACTGCATTTTACATTCTATTTTAAAATTTTCTTTACGTTTATTTAAATTAGCTCATACTGAATAATACATACAATATTTATGCAGTTTCATCTCTACATTTTTGTGCTAGGGCAATATTTGTCTTGAACATAGGAGGTTTTGAAAGTCACAGGTGGACATGGCGGGGTTTGGAAGTAAACATGGATATTGCAAACACACTCGTACTCTCTAATGTTGAAAGAAACTACTTTTACTTCACTTACGAACTTCTATGTAGCACATTGAGATGGAAAACGAATTGCAAACATGAAATAATATTAAATGTTTAAATGTTCGTTGAGAATATGCAATGTATTTGCCTGATGAAAAATAAATATATTATGATTGTTCCAATCTAATATAACAAGGATAAGGAGTCATCCCTTGGTTCACAGTATTCTTCTTCCTCCTGCTCTTCTGTCATACTCTGACAATGTTCAGCCTGACGCGTTTCCAGTGAAACATAAAACTGGAGATCTGCAAGCTCCCTCCATTTAGCCCCGTAATGTTTCTCAACCAATCTACAGACATCCTTCACTTTTGCATTGTTTAAAGGAACCTTATCTTTTTCCATTAACCGTGGAACAGTCCGGAAAAGGTTTTGCTTCTCTTTAACACACCCTTTGGCAGGCCAAATGTGCAACGGTAAGCAACTTCTCCTTGTACCAATATGTTGTTTTTGCTCCTTTTTAGAAAAATTCTTTTCGCAGGACTGAATTGAAAATGCCACGAGCCGACAGGTTTGAAAACATCTCGAACCTTCCAGTCAAATATTGACACTTCACAACCAGGCTGGAAGAGCTTACCATGTCCGCTGAAAATCTCATTGTATACCTCCGGCTTAAGGATAGCCTCTCTTTTTCTCACAACTTTCTCTATACGTGCGAACACCCTGTCGGGTGGTAAAAAGGAATGTCCAACTACAGGAAAGTAAATTTCAATATTTTCACATTCACTGGTGCAGATAGAAGCCATTTACTAACCATACCCACAAGAATACTGTTCTTATTCTGTCCACCGCATCCATCTGCAAATAGACGCACGGTTTTCTTTTTTGACAGATCGATACTGTTAAGAGCATGAAACAAACAACTTGCAATTTCATTTGCACCTCTGCGAAATTCAGCTTCATTCCACGAATAGATCATCACATTTTCGGGCGTCAGCGACGTCTTAGAGCTTCCAAAAACTACGGTGAAGTTATACACATTTATTTGCCTGCTGAAGTAAGCACTTTGGTCATTTAGCTTGGGCAATAGCATGTTCTTCTGTCAATCAAAGAAAACAGTCTGAATAGACTCATCTTCCTCTCTTAAATATTCATAGAATGCCGGTATTTTAACTTGTGGACTCGTTTCTTGGTCTGCAAATCAACTTTTGCACTTTCTGACGTGCAATTTTTCAGTTCCTCGTCTAGTTGTGAGCAAGTTGAACAAACATCAGTCTTTGGACTTCCAAAGCCAATATTGTAGTTTCGATTGAAGATCTTTCTGAAGGAGTGGTTTGCTTGCAATTCAGTTTCAACAGTGGTATTGTATTGTCTCCAAAGTTTTTTTTAATATTTAGGTCACATGGCAGGTACATTCGTGCAGCTGACTTGGTACGGCAGTAGTGCGGCTCTTAAGCACGAAACGATTCAATAAATTTACAGACGGCCGCACGTTTTGATCTATTGGCATAGGGTCTTCTGTCTCCCCCTCTTCTCTCCACAGGCATTCCCCCATATTCTAAATGACGCTTTATTACCCCTTGAATTCTGTCCTTCTTCAATAGGAGAGCTCCCATAAATGTTTCTCGGCAAACTGGCACCATCGTACCATCCCGTTTCCGAATAGTGTACTTGAATGTGTGCGCTTTTCCGGATCTGATATTATTAGCCGGCCTGCGTCTCGCCACTGGTATACAAGAAACATGCTTGATAATGAAACTATCCTGCTGCAGTTTTGATGATGTAGAGTAGAATACCGAGTGAAACTTCTTCACATCCAACAAAGAAATATCTCCGCACTTATAAGCCTTGGATTTATGGCCGCACTTTGGTGTGACAGGAGGTCCAGCCGGCGAGTACCTGCGTAATAAACACCCTTGTCACTTACGAGATTGTGTATGCTTACTAAATCACAGCTATTTATGAATGGCCTGTATGAATGGCCTGCATCGGGAAAGAAAGGGATGTTGCCTTCTCAACTTGACCATAGAAGGTAATAATTATCAGAAGCTGCATAATGCCACCAACAATGGTACGGGCTTTAGGGAATCGAATGTGCACTGGCCGAGATTCGAACTGCGGTCACCTCTGTGAGATGAGAACAACCGATCCGGCACAACACCACACGCTGACTTCATGCAACAGTGCATGTTTTCTAAAGCTTTTTTTAAAACTGCAGTTTCTGATACAGTACTACAATTACGCTGACAAGAGAACGTAATAACATAATGTTACTATAAGAAAACATACCTTGATATTTTTGCTTCATTGCATTTCCACTGCTGCTCATTACATAACTTCTTCCTACCCTTGCCAGGGCTACACTTCTCAATACATTTATGAGATGAATCCATTAGTAATATACATCTACACGGCACTCTGTGAACACAAATGCTACCTCTCACAGTCGCGCCAAGAGCTCCTTGCCTGCCTGTCACAGGGCCGCGTATTGCCTTCCTATTGGCAGTTGGAGATGGCGGGTTATGTTACTTATGTCCGAGCGCAAAGCATTGGAGATGGCGGAATATGAAAATAACCCTCAACTTTGACATTGAATTTCGAACGGTTAGAGCGGGTTTTGATGCGTAGTAGTAGTATACAGCGGTAGACATGTCCACAGAAAAATCCAAACGGCATTTATTTCCATTTTCGTGAAACTTGGAGATAGGGGTTTTTGAAACTACACGACTCTGAGGTGTATTGCATTTCGTCTACGAGGTTTTCAATTTTATTGTCACGTCAGGAAGTACACTTTAGGTGAATTTAGATTGAGCACATTCTAATTTATTTTTCGACAAACGGGTTTATCGTAAGGATGATTTTGTTTGAAACTGTGTGGATGATATATCCATATTCGGACTTCTGGGTGTTATGTTGTAGATTGGTTGGTTGGTTCCTCAGTTTAGAAGCTGTAACAACGCGTTCACGTAGCCTCGTGTGTGTAGAATCTGTCTGCTAACCGGTGTTAATTGTGATGGCTGTATTAGTGTGTGTTATCTGTATTTCAGGTAAAGACTGCAGACGATCAATTTCCAGTAGTTCCTACTTTTGCTACCAAATGCTACCGTCAACGACACCTAGCTGTGACTTGGCTACTAGATGCCATCGCAACCGACAAACTTTGGAACTAATAGAGCGTTAATCAAATCTAACCTACAATTGTATTTAGTGGAAGGTTCTATTACATGCCATAAATCTATGATGATGATGATGATAATTGTTGTTTTAAGGGGCTAACATCTAGGTTATCGGCCCCTTTAAATCTATGACATGGGACCGCCGGCTTTACTTCCCCTCCGAAGTAAGGCATACTTAGGGATTTTCGGCCTTTCTGTTTATCTATACATACGCCTATAACTCGTGTTCGAATGTTTGGAGCATCGTAAAATTAGGTATCCATGAGAGTCAATACACCAATCATTTATCAAACTCTTCACCGTACTTCTCATAGAAGGATTGGTATAGGAAGAAACTTTTCAAAATACATGCTAAAATAGGCGAAATATAAAAATTATCCTAGAACAGGCTGTTCCAAATCCACGAGTTTGAGTATGCGTACACGCGAGTGATGCTCAGAGCACGGTTGGGGAGGGACTGGGAGTCATAACCAATACGTCACTGGGCGAAGGTCATAACACAAGTGCATGCGCTTCCTGCCAGTCTTGATGTATTCACCGCGCAGTGATGGCAGCCCCCACGGCAGAGCTGTATTGCATGTTGCAGGTTTACTCACGCCAGGCGGCGAGTAATCGACTGCTCACTGGCGAGCTGCTCGCCTGGAACAGCCTGTCCTAGAAGGACGACCAAAGCATATGTTGCGCTTCTCAATGTGAGACACAAAATTCGGGAGTCTATGAAGAGTCTCCGAAAACCACATTTTAAGGCCCTTATGTTAACAGTGAGTGTGATATTCCCAGAATAATAACTTCGCACTGATAAACATATGAAGGAATAAAAGCCCCTAACCATTGCAACAGTAGCTCAATTGATAACGTCTGGTTGTTAATACCGAAGACCGTTCGAAGAGCGGGTACTTCCGCTAGTACAAATATATAACAAGATGTTCAGTAAGGAACAAATAGCCTACTTACTCCTAAATGCATAGGTATAGTCATTGTCCTTTTCAAGGAGTGTTGCATATTGGTTGTAGTAGCTCGTTGAATAACAACGTGCTATATTATGTATTGATTGATTGAAACCTTCACCTAAAATATGGACTAACGAGCAAACAATAGCCTCCATTTTGACCCAACGGGACGGCATAGCCCTGCACGACACGGCACGGTCAGCCTGAAGCGTTACTTACTGCTATGGTATAATAATTTAATTATAAGATGTTAACATCCGGCGGATCACCTCCTAGAGGACAGTTTAAACCACCCTCTGTGCCATTAAAGTATTTGGTGAGGCCGGGCCTTGTTGATTCGTAAGTAACGGTTCGACTATATTATTTGCATGATTCATACGTCTGCCATCTTCAAACAATTTGACTGATTACCTTGTAGTTGATGCAAAAGATACTTCCGACGTTAAGGTACATTTTAGTAAAATTTGGTCGAGCTCGAATGATTAGGTTAGTCGTAATTTGATCTAAGCTATAAAAATTTGGGAGCCCGCCATTACGTTTCCGTCAAGACGGTGGCGATATAAAACACGGCACTGACGTGTCCTTTGCTAGTGCTACCTCTGTACCAAATTTCGTTCAATTCGGTTCCGTCGTTTTTGAATTGATAGGGGGACAGATATACACACTCACACACGTGATTTGCACACACACATGGCCCCATTCTTCAAACTATTTGGTTGATGACCTCGTAATTTAGTCGATTGACGCTTCCCACATAAAGGTATGTTGTTGCAAAATTTGGTAGAGAAGAGATGATTAGGTAAGTCGCAATTTGAATTAATCTTTGAACATTTGGGTGTCCGACATTACTTTTCCGTCAAGATGGCGGCGATATAAAACATGACACTGAGGTGTCTTCTGCTAGTGCTACCTCTGTACCAAATTTCGTTAAATTTGATTTCTTCGTGTTTAAATTGATAGGGAGGGGGACAGGTATTCACATCACACACAGACAGACTGATAAATTTTGGCCCGTGTAGATCTCATAAGATCTCTGGCACTACAGCCCATGAAGGGCCAAGGCCTACCAAGCAACCACTGCCCAGCCATTCGGCCTCCAGATATTAGGGTGACGCGTGGTCAGCCCTTCGGGTCCCCTCAGCCGTTTATCTGGGATTCTGCTGCCTCATAGTCAGACAGCCACTCAATTGTCTTCACGAGGCTGAGTGCACCCCGTTCCAGCCCTCACGTCAATGTCTAAAACCCCTGACGGGAATTGAACCCAGGTGAGAGGCAGGCGCGCTACCCTAACACCACGGGCATACAAAGCCCACATATATTTACATATTGCTTGAAAATATTGTGCCCGATAGACGAGGATTTCGGGGAGCCATTGGCCTTAAATGACCCTTCCGAAACCACCCTCCAACGAGAAGACATATAGGACAGGGAGGAATGCATTCATGAACTAGGAATACACAAGGAAACTTAACTCGGGGGTGTCGGGTACAATGAGAGTTCAAAACCACCAGTCCAGAGGAATACAAACACAAAATACAATAAAGAGGCCAGGCTTACATTTTAAATCGCACTCATTTTATTCAAAAAGTGGCAGACCCCTAACCTACTTTGGAGAGGTAAAAAACGGCTAGTCCGTGTTATTATTCCTAATATGAATTTACTCAGCTCCGTACAAAACATCCTAAAAATTAAACCTCTCGAAGTCCTACTAACAGATAATGAAGTCAACAAGCAAGGCAAAGAGAATGACACGTAATTCATCCCTACACAATTACTTCAGAGATTGTAAAAATAGTAATAATACAGGCACGAATTTACAGCAAAGAAAGATATTTACTTGCTTATAATGCAAAGATTTCGTTACATTTTCAGCATAATAAGCTTAAAGACTATGCTATGATGGTGTCATCTCTAACATTTAACGTTACAGTAATTTAAGCTAATTCATATTTGACGTTAAGTTTAGTAACGATATAAACGAGAAGCATTTAATCCAAAATTTATTCCAAAAAACAAGAGCTAAGCACATTCTGTTCTTACCATTAAAGAGAAACCTTAACTAATTTACAACACAAATGTGTAACAAAATGATCCTTCAAAAATGCGCAATTGGCACCACTGACCTGCCTGCACGCACTTCCACTGTTTGTGAAGTATGGTCATAAGTGTCTGGGAAAATTATGTTGCCAGCAGCATGAAGTAGATCATGACTAACGTTACAATGTCGAGTTAACTACCATGTTAAAATGTAGTTAACCGACCGTCGTCTCGCAAATGGGAATACCTATAATTGTATCGAAGAAGACGAAGCAGAACAATAACTAATCACTCGTCAGCAAGGTTTCCTTACGTTTAGGCTTTTAATCATGTTTAAAAGTTACTGCCTATTTATTCATTTTGGTTTGTGTTTAGACAGAAAATCCTGTCACTTGATTATTAGAGTAAGGTTTTATTAATATTATGTTTGTCCTACCAGTTTCTCTGTACTTGTTTAGTGACCATTTTAAACTCGTAAATTGTGAAGATTTGGTTTAAATGGACAACCAACATCACCTCCAGCAATTGGAAGAAAAACACTCTTTCTAATGTTTCTTCAGCACTCCTTAAGTGCTCTCAATAACACTCGATCCGTCGGTCGTTAGCTTAAACAACGGGACAAAGAAGTACACGTCACTAGCTTATTTAGTACACAATCGTACCTCACAACTGGGATAGCTCCCACCCATTTTGGTAAACCTCAAAAATATTACAATGGTATTCACTAATTTTATACAATTTTCTAGCCTGTGGACAAGGATTCTTGAGCTGTACAATCAGCTGTGGATTTTAAGTGAACTCTCTGATCTACACAAAGTGTGGATGGACTGCGATTATTACATAATCAGTGAATTGCGCAGTCAAAACATGTGTTACAGTAATTTCCGGGTCTCCCTAATCGTTATGATATGTCCCCTTCACATCGAACCTACGACTGCCTGTTAATCTCATTTTGACTAAATTAGCATTCCTTCATAGTCGTCTGAATGTCAACGTATACTATAATAAAACAAAAGTACACTCCCATGTGTCTCCGCAGCGTCAGAAACAAGTTTGTGTGGTGCCGGATGGCTGCGCAATAGTTCACTGCCTTCTAAACCTATTCACAAACACAGCGCCTTGCGCTCGCAATAACTGGATTAAAGAAATGACATCTGCTAACTAGGCTAACAGTATCCAGTGGAATGCAGTTCTGACAGTATAACACATAACCGTACTGCGTAACTGGGCTTGGTTTACTGCACTGGTCTATAACCATGAAAAATGTATTTACAATAATAGTGGCAAGAGCTTATCCCTCAGGATCTCACAAATGATACGTTCTAGTATAACCATGATGAATTGTAGCACGTGACCATCTCGAGTGTTTACAGTGTGTGCGCTTTGCCAGATACCATTGGCAAATGAGATGGCATGGTTGGTGTAGCCATTCCGTCTTCCTTCCTTCAGTGAGTATCAACCATCGCCATCCCCCACCATACTGGGTTCTACTCCATAACTGCTTCCATCAGAATAGGAAGCATAGCATCCACGTGGTGTTGGATTATTAATGTGAGCTCCATCTTAATGATATTTTCGGCGTTCTCATTGAATTTAAGCTGATCGAGATTTTGCTTTCTAAATACACTGCTTCTATCCAAGTAGCGGCTTATTGCAAAAATGACCATGTGTTCATCCGCTCACAGAAGCTAAAATGGTTGCTTGTGCAACTGTTCTCACTACAAACTTTTATGTTACTGAAGCATTCGTGTTAATTCACACTAGAGCCATCCGCTCACGAAAAAATTCACCTTTATGCACTGTTGAGTGTTACACAACCAAATGTAAATTCGCATTCGATTACAGACAATGAATGGTTTGAACTTTAAAAATTTTCACATCGGCCGGCAACCATGAGATCGCCACGTTTTTCAGTTCTGGGTTCAAGAATTTCTACCCAATTTAAAAACGTCACTCTTTTAAACCAAATAAACGTTCCCAATGACATTGGCAGATTTACTGCGTTTAATTAAATGTTATTCACGCTTTGATGATGGTTGGTGTAACCAATACTCGTAGATTTTAACAGCGACAAAATTCACGTCTGGTCACGACCTCGCCTGAAATGAGAGTGAACTCGGAAGCATCGACTGCACCACCCAGTCAAGGGTGCAACTATTAAACGTTCATTGCATACTCTTTATTTACAGTCATCAATAAAGTTCATAGAATTCTTCAGTGCTTCCAATTATTTACAAATATCCATTAATAAGTACAGTCTCCAAATAAAATTGCAAAAATTAATATCAGTGGCGCGGCAACTTGAGATGCGTCGAATGAGGGATACTCCTAAAGAGATAGCATTGCTGCTTTGGAGTCCTCGGTTCAACCATAGACGTCTGACTCCTTATGAGCCATCGAGGTCATATCTCAGATATAATATCGGGATCAATATATAGTGTTACTTGTATGTGCGTATTGTAATTTTAAGATGGTCACTTTGCGCTATTTTCAGCTGTATAATTGTAGCATAGGTTTTTGTGTAGTTACTATATTACTGCTAAATTTCGTTGTTGCATCGCAAAGAAATACATTCCGTTATTCAATATAATATTCTTTATTTTCAAGATGGCCAAGGAGCGTTGAATTCAGTGCATTCTGGTCTATTTCTGTAATGTCCTCTGTGTGATACTTCTTTCTTACTAAGTTTCGTTTTAATATCGCAATTACAGACTGAATGATTCACCATTACGTTTAAATACTACGTTCAGTGCCATTTAGAAATTTTTATGTTCTAATTTATTATTAAATTTCAATATTATAGCTCAAGGAATCCGAAATCTTTGAAATGCCAAGATGGCTGCTTGCACTATGTTCAATGTGATAATCTCTTGATCAACGCAATTATAAGCTCTTATACGATACTCACCTCTTGGCAAGATTCGTCAGAATTATCCAATTTCATTCTGAGTTGTTGATTTTAATGTTCTAATAGTTTGTGGAGCCTCCATCTTGGATGAATGGAGGGTCTGATGTTTAGCCTTGGCCATACAAGGCGACGGTCCTAACTTGTCACTAGCATTTGTTACGGTTACTCTTATGTTTTGAGAGTTATTTATATATTTTATAGTTTCAAGATGGTGGCTGCACACAATTTGCTCTCATACTCGTCATGTTCCAAACGGAAAATCTTCATATAAAACTGATTGCCAATTACTGTAAACATTGAATCATTGGACCATACACTAGGTTATAGATAATGCCTTACACGCATGCCTGTCATCATGAAATTATATTTTTGATGACCTTGTAGTTTGTACACATGACACTTTCTACACAATGGTCAGTTTTGCTAAAATTTGCTAGAGATCTGTAAAATATTTTAGTCGTAATTTTATTTTAGCTTTGTACATTTTGGGTGGCTGCAATTTTGTTTCCTTGGGTTTGCGCGATATAAAACATGACACTGAGATGTCCTTCACTAGCGCTACCTCTGAGCCAGTATCTTCGTGTTTAAATGATACACACACATTTTGGCCCGTGTAGATCTCATAACGTTATTTCCAGTGCGTACTAAAGACGAATGTGGGCTGTTGTAGGAAAAGTTTATCTTGCCAATTGTCTTGAACATGGAGTCCTGTATCATCCTCCAAGCAGCTGTTGTTCTCTTCCACAGAATTGTTCAAATCACCATCCTCTTTGGGATGGCTTGTGGTAATATATAAATACCATTTGAGGGTAGACATGTTACAGAGGCTTGTCAATATTCTTCTTGTTTGCCGGATGTAGGTTGTGATCAATAGGTAACTGTTCTAGTTCAACTGAGGCAGACCAACCTTAGTTTTGAGCGCTACACCAATCAAAGGACATTTTCAGATAGTTGCAGGCCTACAAGATGCTGTAACAGAGCAGACGAAACTTCGATAAAACCATATCCTGCTTGATCTTATGTCCATAAGCTTGGATTATTCCCATAGATTTCAACAATACATCAACAATACAACCTCTTGCCAGGACTAGTATGCCTCTTGTTAAGGAAGATTCTGGAAGAAGCTGAATTTACGGCACATCGAAGCACATTATTGCAGAATCATGTCCTGTGTTAACATTAAATTATAAAAAGTTGATGCACGAATGCTGTGCATTCTTTTACTGGCCATGTATTCAGTCCGTATTACTGAATCAGTTGTTTCATTTTATGGCAGTAGCTACAAACATCTAAAGAAGTGGAGCAAAATCTAATATTTGAGTACTAAAAGAAATTCAAAATATGCACACTTTGTTGACAATTTCAATACCTTTGGTATCTTTAACCCGGCAGTGGCCGCACACATAGTGCATCTTAAAGAGGTCACGGTGGGTCACCATGACCCACATATTATTATTTAATTATGTTCGTCAGGACTTGCACTTTTTTAAAACTCTGTTTGTACATCGGTTAGTAGCCTATTATTATCTTAGACATAACAACAACCGTACCTTTATTTATGTTCTTAATATACAACTACAGATTTGTTTTTAAATAGTTAATACGAAACGTTCACTTAATTGCATGCGATTCAAAGTTGGTATTCTTTTCTAGAATAATGGTTAAAGTCAGAACTAATTTTACACTAATGGCTTCTAAGAATATGAAGAAAGTCTAAAAGTTCATTTTTGAACAGGCACCATATTGAAATTTTCAAAGATTTTCACACATATACTTTTGGTACGAGTAAATATAGAAAGAATTAACAGAAACTAATAATTGTCAAAACCAAGTGATACAAGCAGTGGGATATCATCATCTGAAGTGGAGTTGTCTTCCGAATGTTCACCCTCAGTAGCTACTTCGTCATTACTGTCATCACTTTGTTCCGTATCTGTGTTCCGGACTTGGTCGTCTTGTATCTCTTCTTGTGGATCGACATCAGTCCCTACATCACTTTCATTAGCACCCAGTTCATGTCTATTTCTGCCGACAATGATTCATTCAGCGTAGAACGAATACGGTCTGCTTCACTCTCAACTATTTCACCGAAACAAGGAAAACGTACTCAATTGTAAAATTTTACTAATATTTTTTTTGTGAACTCAAAAGGTCGCGGTGGGTCGTAGTGACCCGCACACTACTTTCCTCAAGAACTGCTATGCTCGAACCAAAGGCTGCCTGCTGTACTGTGTAGAGGGGATTGACTTAAGAAGGTACTGGGAAGAGGGTTGCTGTGTCACCGTTGGTGGAGGGGGATGATCGGAAATGTTAGCGTGCAGGTCATGGTGACCCACAGCGACCATTCTCGGGTTAAATTAGCATCGAGGTAAATAAACTTTGATTTTTGTCTTGAATAACGTGCTTCCTTGCCCCAGAAATTGTTGATAATAACCGTGACAAGCTGTTTCTTTTATGTTGAATTTCAATATTTTTCGATTTTCCCCTTATTTTTTGCGGTGATAACAGTGACGGTCGTTGTTAGGAACAACAATGTTACGCAATTTTGTAGACTTAGCCACCTATAAATATTATTTTGCAAACCCTACGGATTTTGCTGTTTTTTAAATCAAGGTGTACTCAAGCGAACAATAGTTTGGCCGTTGCTTCATACCTGAAGGCCTAGACCTCCTCTTGACAGACTTTTACGATACAAGGCTGATGCATTGTATTTTTTACATAAAGCAGCAAGTGGATATCAAATATTCCCAAGAAAACCTCCTTGCACTATGTGAGCAGGGGTTGAATGAGTTGAGGCCTTCGGGCAAATGATAAACAATTTCTCCTCTTGTTTTCAGGGATAAACACTCCTTTTTCTCGAGCTATCATTCACTGCGCCCACAGTCACTAAGGTGTCAACTAACTCACTCTTCATACAAATAAAAGCCAAGGAAATTACCAATACACACAATGATCTCACAAGCACTAAATTGAAGATGCTTATCAAACTGCAACAAACACAATGCATCATGGGTAACGGTAACCTTGGATATAATGATCAGATACCCTGTGATTGGCAGGTTGTAACTAAACCTTTTCTGATTGAACACACGATGTAGACACAATTCTTTATCTTTGGTTCCCTATATTTTAATCAATAAATAAGGGACAATTCTCTTGGTCGGTTTGAAATGCACAAGCGTAAGGTATTTCAGGCTGCACTACCGGGAGGAGCTGGTTATACGCATTAACTTCTGGTATGTTTTAACTAAAATTAAGACGCCTCTTAGTGCTCTAACATGTATTGTATTGTGTGATGTTTTTGACCCTTTATTGGGGTAATCATCAGATTAAATGCACTATAATGCAAAGCTTATAAATTAGATGATCAGAACAAAAATTCAAAAAATAAAACCTGAAATTCATTTAACTAAAAATTCATACAATATTAAGAGTCTTTCCTGGAAATGCAAAATCCAACTCTTTTCAAAAGTAATTAGACCCGAAGCTCTCTACGCTTCAGAAACTCTCACCCTTCATCGCAAAAGAGTTAACGGACAATTGGACGTGAAACACGTAACATAATGTGAAATACATTACGGCCGAGAATCAAATGGATAAATATATAAAAGTATCACCAAACTCATGTACCACATTATGTCTGCACAGATTCTAATCATGGGGCACTTAGACTAACTTATGAAATTCACACATACCTGAAGAACAATACAACTAGATCAAATTTGTACAAACTTAATGTAAAAAAAAACCTGAAAGATTTAGGATCGTCAAATTTACTAGACCGAACAAAAACAGGAAATGTGCACTTACACGGACTTTCGAGGACGAGGCGATAACGTCTAACCACCATATATGGTCCATGCAACGAAAACAAACTCATTCGTTGAGTATAAAGGAATAATGGGCTAAAAGATAGGCTAACTAATGATGATTTCGCGAGGTCCTAAGAGACCCTTTCACGATGCAGAAGAAGAAATGCTTAGAAATAGTTAATCATTAGTTTACATGCTATCCTATAAAATGATATAAGAAGCTCTACCAGACTAATTAATTATATTCAACAAATTTTGAATATTATCTTATATATATATATATATATATCTTTATATATATAATTATTCGACACGTGTGTATGTGACTGAACTCCTCCTAAACGGCTGGTCCAATTTTGATGATTTTTTAAATGTATATTAGAGTGGGTCCATGTATGGTTTAGATTCACAATTGGACCCGGTAGGTGGCGTAGCGATGAAAATGTAGGATGAAAACACTTTTAGAACCACAAGATATAGTCAAGGAAACGAAAACTGTCGTCATGGAAACATTGATAACTTAACTCGCCGCTAAACAGGGTCTTCCCCACTAATTCTCCCAAGCCCGTCCCCTTGGGAGTGGTTTCTACTAAAACGTTCATGAATAATTGACTTTCTGAGAATAATTCATGGTTATCTTTTTGTACCGTAGGTGGCGGTGATGTCGAATTCTTGATATTTGAAGTAGGCTTCAAAACATGCACAAATCACTTGCATCGTAGACCTTGTCATTGTTTGGACATTTCAATAACGGCTCATAGAAAATAAACAACATGTAAGTTTGTTTGAGTGGGTCCCTGTATGGTTTAGATTCCCAATTGGATCCAATAGGCAGCACACGAGTAGATGCGACAAATGTGCGACGACGCGTTAAGCGGTTCAAAATGTCCCGTATGCGTTCATATACCATTCGTCCGATAGCAAGGAAACTTGGCTGAGATGTTGTATCCATTCCAGGGAAGGTTTCTGGCTGAGTAAATCCATTTTACAACAGGTAGCACACGAGTACATACAACAAATGGGCGACGACGCGCGAAGCGTTTCATAAAAGTCCGGTATGCGTTCATATACTATTCTTGCGATTACGATGAAACTTGGGTGAGATGTTGAGTACACCCCAAGGAAGGTTTCTGGTTTAGTAAATCCATTTTACAACAGGTAGCGCATGAGTAGATTCAACAAAAGTGTGACGACGCGCCTGGCGTTTCAACAAAGTCCCATATGCGTTCATACACCATCCGTCCAATAGCAATGGAACTTGGGTGAGATGTTGTGTTCACTCCAGGGAAGGTTTCAGGCTTAGTAAATCCATTTTACAACAGGTAGCGCATGAGTAGATTCAACAAATGAGCGACAATGCGCGAAGCGTTTCAACAAAGTCCTGTATCCATTCATATACCATTCGTCCGATAGCGATGAAACTTGGGTGAGATGTTGTGTACGCTACACGGAAGTTTTCTGGCTTAATAAATCCATTTTATAATAGGTGGCGGACGGGAAGATTCAACAAATGTGCGATGGCACGCGAATCGTTTCAACAAAGTACCGTATGCGTTCAAATACCATTCATCCGATTGCGATGAAACTTTGGTGAATTGTCGTGCACACTCTAGGAAAGGAGTCTGGCTTAGTAAATCCATTCTATAATAGGTAGCGCATGAATAGATTCAACAAATGAAATATGACGCGCGAATCATTTCAACAAAGTTCTGTATGCGTTCGTATAGGATACAATTTATCCGATTGCGAAGAAACTTTGGTGAGTTGTTGTGCACGATCCCACGAAGGTTTCTAAATTAGTAAATCCATTTCACGATGGTTTAGAAGCAGTTAACGGAAATTGAAAAAAATATTGTGTATCCAAAAACACTTCAAGAAACAAAATTACAACCCCAACACTTTCTTTGATTGGCATTTCAACGCAGGCCGGGTACAGCATATATATATATAAAAGAATGTTTGTCTGTTCGTGTTTTATGCGTTCATAAACCATTCATCCGATGGCCACCAAATTTTGGTGAGTTGTTGTGCACATCTATATATCTTTAAACTGATCAATTGTTTCCGGGATAGTTATAGGCATAGTTAATCCAATTTAAAATAGACAGCGCGCGAGTAGATTAAACAAATGAGTGTTGGCGACGCGTTCATATAAAATTCATCCGATTGCGGTCAAATTTTGATGAGTTAGTGTGCATACTCCAGGGGAAATTATAGGCAGAGTAAATCCAATTTGCAATAGAAGGCGCGCGAGTACCTTCATAAAATGGCGTGCGATTCGTTTCAACGAAATCCGACATGCGTTCATATACCATTCATCCCATTGCGATGAAACTTGGGTTGGATGTTGTGTACACTTCAGGGAAGGTTTTCGGCTTAGTAAATCCATTTTTAATAGGTATCGCACGTGTAGATACAACAAATTAGGGATGGCACGTGGTTCGTTTCAACAAAGTCCCGTATGCGTTCATATACCATACATCCAATTGCGATTAAACTTTGGTGAATTGTTGTGTACAATCCAGGAATGGCTTCTGCCATAGTGCTTGCATTTTACAATGAATAGCGCACGAGTAGATTCAACTAATTAGCTTTGGCACCCGAATCGTTTTAACAAAGTCCCGTATGCGTTCGTATGCCATTTATCCGATTGCGTTGAAACTTTGATGAGTTGTTGTGTACACTTACGTAAAGCCATTTCACAGTAGGAAGTGCACAAGTAGATTCAACAAATGTGTGACAGCGCACGAATCCTTAAAACAAAATTCCGCATCCGTTCATATGACTTTCATCCCATTGGGACGAAATTATGGTGAGTTGTTGTGCACGCTCCTACGAATATTTCTAAATTAGTTAATTCATTTTAAGATAGTTAAGACGCAGTTAACGGGAATTTAAACAGTAGTTCCGTGAAGAACTATACAGCCTATTTTCATATATCCTACTAATATTAATTGCCTCTATCAACATACTGAATTTCAGTGTGATTGCTGTAATAGATTCGTAGGTATTGAGAACCGTCTAAATATTTCGAATGGTCGCCATGTTGGACCAATATATATGTGGGTCTTAGAGTTATGTACTGTTACATGAAGATTATTGTGTACGTGTAGTACTCAAACTTCAATTACATGATTAGGACACAAGAAGTAAAAACGAGATTTTAAAATTTCGCACAGCTGCCATCATGTGGTTATGGAAACAATTGAAATAGATTAGATGTCAGTAGATTAACATTTCCACAAGGATTTACTGTACCAAATTTCACTGCACTTGGATGGTTAAATTGCGAGAAACGACCCTGTGAATATTTATACTTCGCGTCACCACCATGTTGGATTTGTGATCACCAGGTTATTGAATGTCCTATAGGTGAACTTATGTTCATAACCCATATGAACATAAAAATATCAGATTGATTGCTGTAGTAGATTAGTAGATATTGAGAACCGTCTACATTTTCCGGATGGTCGCCATGTTGGATTGTTATATGTATAGGCCATAGAGTCGTGTATCTTTAGAGTAAAATTATTGCTTAAGTTCATTATTCAAACTTTCACTTCGATCGCATGATTACGACAAGAAAAAATTAATTTAAAAAATCGCACAGCTGCCATCTTGAGGTTATGTAAATAATTGAACTAAATTTCATACCAGTGCATTACAATGTGTATAAACATTTGCTGTACCAAAGTTTCATTGCGTTTGAGTCATTAAATCGCGAGAAAAGTCTATTTAAAACTTTCAAATTTGCTTGGCCGCCATTTTCGATTTGTAGTTAACCGTTATTTTTAAGTCTCATAAATAAACTTCCAGTAGGACCCTTTATCTCCTTGCAAAATTTCAGGGTGATACCGGTAATAGTTTCAGAGAAATAGAATGCCAGTGAAATATTTCGCACAGCCGCCATATTGAGGATATGTAAACAATTGAACGAAGTTTGATATATATATATATAGATAGATAGATTTATTTTGTTTGGCAAGATGTCGGTGCATTACAATGTATATAAACATATACTGTACCAAGTTTCATTGCATTTGGTTGGTTAAATCACGAGAAACGTCTATTTAAAAGTCGCAACTTCGCTTGGCCGCCATGTTGGTTTTGTATTACCAGGTTTTCAAAGGTCTCATAAGTGAACTTCTATTAGTTCCCTTTATCACCATACACAATTCCAGGGTGATATCAGTAATAGTTTCGGATATATTGAATGCTGGTGAAATATTTCGCACAGCTGCCATGTTGGATTGGTGGGACGTAACTAAATTTGAAGGGCATGGTCGGGGTCGCACGGAATAGTGCTGTGAACTTACCGAGTTTCATTGAAATCGCTCCAGCCGTTTAGATTTTAGTAGGGGGGGGGGCACAAACACACGAATCACACACACAGACAGACACACGGACAAAAGTTGATCTGATAAGCCTATTTTTTTTTTCAAAAATGATAATAGGCTAAGAATATTGAGTACCCAAAAGCACTTCAAGAAACAAAATTACAATGCCAACACTTTCTTTGATTGGCATTGCAACGCATTAAATTAGGTGAAAATAAAGGGATTCTGCCTTTCCAATACTTGTAATGAACCTACTCTCAGGTACATGTTTCGAAGGTAAAACTCCTTCTTCCTCAGCCAGTACATAAAAATAACAAAGAAAAATTACCTTTATAAGAACATACGTTACATTGATAAAGATTTGTGAAATAAATAATGTGAAGTTCAATTGTTTCCGTTTCTCCCTGGAAGATCTTCCAAATGGATACCCATGCCTGGGTGCATTAAAAAGCCGCTGAGTCAGGTGGGTGTTGTGAGTCGCTATTTGGTTGCGTCATCGTTTTTCGAACTAGTCTCTATGCTGCCCTTGGAGAACATCATGGCAAAGAAATCAACATAATCCCCGTAGTAGTGCCATGTCCCGCTGTATGAAGTGTGTTTGGGCGTGAACAACAACAGATCGAAAAAAAAAAACATAAATATAAAATATAAAGTAAAAGTAGCTTTCAGAACCAACAACACTAATCACAATACATTTTTCAACTCGCATATTCTTAATAAAACAAACAAATATAATAATTCTGGCAACTACGGAATCAAATGTAATGGTTGCGACGCGGATTACGTGGGACAAACAAGAAGAGGGTTCAACACCAGATTTTTGAAACATGTTAATGCCTTTAAACATAATAAATTTTCGGCGATAGGCAACCATATGGTAGAAACCGGGCACAAATTCACAACCATAGAGAACGATTTAGTTATTTTACATCAAGAAAACAAAGGCACACTCTTGAATATTCTGGAACAAATAGAGATTGACAAAGCACAGAGATTTAACCCTTCCCACAATCTTAATGAAATAGTTTTTGAAACCAGTATTTCATACAGAACACTAATAGATGCATTAAATAGTAATAGATAAATTAATCAGCTGTATTCCACCATTCATACCATTTATTTTCCAAATTCAATAATGATTATATATCTCTCTTTTTTCGCATTCATCCACCCCAAAACAACAGCCATCGGCACTTCGTAAACATTCCATATTTATTTTTTCCTTAATTTTTATTCCCGTCCTCTATTTCCTTTCCCCTTCTCACCTAGTATGTCTTTGGACAAGCAAAGGAGTGATATTTGTTTTAGACACGTTTTTTTCTAATTTATAGTTAGTCAATACTGTACCCAATTACGGAAGCCACCGTAATTATAGTTTACATTTTGAATGAGTAGAACACCGGCATGAAGTTTTAACAGAACGCGAGGTCGGCTACTTCACCGAGCAACTCAGAGGATGCGCTAGGAGAGAGACCCGTGGCGCTGACGGACGAGTTGTTGAAACTTTTTGATGAAGAATATTAATCGACGATTTGAGGTCTAGAATCTAGTAAATAATATTGGCTATGGAATTCTAGGAATGCCAGAAGAAATTTGAAGTAAATCGGACCGGTCGTTCGAAAGTTATAAGTGGTTTTGTAAAAGCCCATGTTCAAACAGGAAGTAGGGCGTGAGCTGGAGTTTTGAAGAGCGGGGCGTGCTCACAGCTTGGAACAGCGGACACACCGAATTTCGGCTCCATGTTTGAATAAAAAGGGCCTGTGTTGAAGCATAATTATGGGCGGGCTGACTTGGACTTGAACGAGAGAGGTCACGCTGCAGCAGGAGAGAGCCGACTGAGAACTTCAAGACTTCACCGCGGGGAGCGCTTCGGCGAGCCCCGCCAGACCAGTCATCGCCCAGCCGGCACGAGCTCACCAGCCATGGACGCCAGGAGTCTGAAGCAACTGCTGCCAGCCAGGCCCGCCAAGGCCTGCCAGCCCGCATCTCATCTCATCACCGCACCTCATCATCTCATTCCCCAATCAGTTCTGGGCTAGCCAGACTCAGGGTTAGTTTAGGGCACGCTGTGAGTCAGGGACCCGTTCACGTCGGATCATCCCGAGCTCACTAGTTCGCACTTAGAATATTTCCCCTCATCTCATATATAGGCTAGCACCAGGCCAACTTCAAAAGAGCTATTTGTCTGCTTTAAAAAGAGCAATTTGTCGGACAACCTCTCTTGGCCCTGGTGCGAACCCTATTAGTATCTAAGCTGTCTACTACTAGTATCCCTCATGTTCATATTCACACCGCGCCGCGCACTCCCCAGCACTCCTTCCCCCACCATCATCCCCTCATTTGCCTCTCCCGGAACCAAGCAGGTAATACTAGACCTGCACGCATGGCATATGAGTAATGCCACGGCAGCCCTGATCGTGACCCCGGTGACCAGCCCTGCTACACCCGGCAGCCCGCTCGGGAGCCAAAGGCAGCTCAATGCGCTCACACCCAAGCACACCACATCCCCAGTGCTTGGCACCCGACATGGACAGCTGCGCAAGATAGGCAGCACTGTAAGCGTGACCCAGGTGCCGCGGCATGCCGCGCCCTGCAGCCCGCTACAGGAAGCACCTATCCAGCTTGCTCCCGCAGCGCCCCAGCACACAGACGGCACCCCAGCGAGGCTGTTGAGTTGCGGAGACGTCCCGGACGGCTGCCTGGACTTGTCCGGCAGTCAGCCCATGGAAGAGCCCACTGACTCCAGCCTCGTCGCGCCAGCGACACCACTAGGCGCGGCATTGGTGCCAACAGTGACAGAAGGCAAGGAGACGCCTATCTTGGAGACCACAAGACCGGCAGCGAAAGCCGCCCCATCAGTGGTCCAGGAGAAAGCTATCCAAGCTCTAATGTCAGTGGACACCGGATTGGTAAGCCAAGCGATTGACCCCAACCCTACGGGAGGCAAGTTAGTAATGGACGTGCCGCCTGACCAGCCACGTCGCAAGAAAGCTGGTAGTACTAACGGGAAGGGTAAATCAAAGGCCCCCAATTCGGCAGCCCAGCAGTCCCAGTCTCCGACTAGCACGGCGACTCCAACCACAGGCCTAAGCCAGGAAGGAGCTCCGCCAGCGACATCGTCGAGCGGGAAGGCTGGCAAAGGCACCTAGCAAAGGTTAAGAAGCCAGTACCCGCGCGGACTTCCAAACCTGTGCAGGGAAAGACCAATCAAAAGTCCTCCACGCACCCTGGAGCCCCTGAACTCAGGAAACAGACTCCAGAGCTTGGGGAACAGGAGGAGGATTTCACACCGGTCCTGTCGAGGAGGGAGAAAGCTGACGCCAAGAGGCAAGCCCAAGCGGCTAATGCTAAAGACGGGCAAAGGCGGAGTGGTTCACGGGACTCGTCCGGCTCGACCACTTCCACTTTCCCCGACAGACCGAGCAGGCCAAAGCCTAAGAAGCCGCCGCCACTTACACTCTACACAACTGACATTTCCAGTATCGATCTGGGACTTGCAACGGCACTACCACATGAGTACCGTAACAAGTACCATTTCAAGCGAGACCCCGGCACGTCTGTCTGGCTTCTATGCGATAGCTGGAAAGCTTACCACTTTTGCATAGAGCACCTGGAAGCCGTCAAAGCGCCGTACTCACAGATCGTTTCAGCTAAGCCAGTAAAGCGATATGTACTGCGCACACCGGCAAACCAGAAGACGTGTGCAGACCTCGCAGCCGCATTCAAAGCGATGAATTTCCCAGTGGAAATCGTCGAAACGATGCGCACTAAGTCCTCCCGCATACACTCCCCACTGTACTTGGTAACAGTCACGGCAGGGCCGGAAGCGGACAGCATATTACAGGTAAAAATGCTGGCCCGCATGGAGGTGAGCATCACACCATACCGGACTCCCGCATCAGCGCCGCAATGCAGCAATTGTCAAAGGCTGGGTCACACCTCCAAGGGGTGCCACGATAGGCCTTGCTGTAGGCGCTGTGCGGAAGGACACCACTCTGCCAAATGCCCATTTGGACCACATGAGGCAAACTCCAAGTGCAGAAACTGCAAGGGACCACATGCGGCTAATTTCAAGAACTGCCCCACCCGCAGGGCATACGAAGCCAACAGGCGAAACACGATGCAAACTGGTGCGCATCAAGGTGGCATGCACCAGGCACGTGGAGGCCCTTCAGGCACCAAGGCATCATCAATGCCTAAATGCCCATCAGGCAGGACCGAACGTAGCTTTGAAGGGGGGACACAGCCATCCCGTAACAGAGACACGTCACACCCAAACACTGAGATCGATCCTCAGCCCAGCACTTCCCACCTGCCCAGACCCGATCTCAGTGCCTCCTCCCAAAGAACAAAGGAAAAAGAAGGTCCGTTCCAAACGTCCCAACAAAACCGAAACAAAGACCACCATGGCTGCGGAGCAAACGAGAGAAGCCCAACAAGCTTCTAGCTCCATCCCTTGCCAGCCAAACACAGACGCATCGCCCCAAGCTACTCTCCTCCCTCTTGCCCCCACCCCTCCCCCAAACACAGCCACTCAGGCCAGCCCACCACTGGATCAGGCTCCCGGCACCATCTGGGACAAAATCAATGACTTCTTAAATCAACTCTTTCCAGGGTTGACGATGGGAACATCGTGCCAGGCAGTGATGGCGCTAATTATGCAGCTATTCAAGGCCCCTATGAACCAGTGGATGAGCATTTTCACCACATTTATAAACACCACCTTCACATCCCGTCATGGATAATACACCTGACCTACCTGAAGGGAACGAGGGGAGCCCATCTAATACCCCCAACTATACACACACGGACGGAATCCGCGTTTTAAATTGGAACGCCGATGGAGTCCGCAAAAAGAAAACAGAACTCGCGTTGTTCCTCCAAACCCATGACATACACGTGGCGCTCATAACAGAAACTCACTTACAGCCCGGGCAGAAATTCACCGTAAGAGGCTTTAATACCGTAAGACGAGATCGCCGCGAACATACCGATATGTCGAAAGGAGGAGTGGCAGTACTGGTCCGTAAAGAAATAGCTCACATGGAACTAGATAAACAGAACTGCAATCACTCGAGGCCTGCGGCATCCGCTTGCCTGTGCAAGGTACTTACCTGAATATTTATTCAGTGAACAATCACACCAACCGGATAAATACACAGGACATAGAAACCCTATTCAAAACTGGCACTCATACCATACTTGGAGGGGATTTCAATTCCAAAAGTGCTCACTGGGGATGTCTCCGCCCCAATCACTCGGGGACGAGGCTTTATGCGCACATGATAGCCAATGACTACATAGTCGCTGCCCCCAACGAGCCAACCTTCGTACCGCAACGTAATTCGACGGACATCGCTGACATTCTGGACATATGCCTGATGAACCAGGTAACGCTCGGTCACAGAATCAGGGTGAAAAATGAACTTTCGTCAAATCACAAGCCAACGATTATTACACTTGCGACCCCCCCCTGAAGTCATCGAAACAGGAACCAGGCCCATACGCAACTATAAAACTGCTAACTGGAACCAGTTCAAGGCCATACTAAACCAAGAACTAGATGGCAAAGATGACATGCCACTAACCACCAATCAGGAGCTAGACACTGCCGTGGAAACCCTGGTTTCAGCCATCCAAGTCGCCTTGGACACAAGTGTTCCCCTTGTAAACACCCGCGAGCGGAAACTGGAAATTCCAGCACGCATCCGGGCACTAATAAGGGAAAGGAATAACATAAGGCGGGACTGGACTAAATACCACAGGGACCACGACAGAGTCAGGAAAAATCAACTTAATGTTGAAATCCAGAACGCTCTACATGAACACCGGTGCAGCTCTTGGGGTAATCTCATATCAAAATTTGGTACCAACCCCACAGAAAATACACCATCAGTGTGGCCCCTCGCGAGACACTTCACCCGCGAAACCCATCAGGTGCCGACCCTTGAAACACCGACAGGACCGGCCTATTCGACACGGGACAAACTGGAGGCCCTAGCGAACTCCCTAGAGGAAGCATTTACTCCCAACGATACACCCTCTAACCGGGAGTTCACGCTCAGGATGGACGCAAAGGTAAATGATTACATAACCAATGCACCCAAGCCGGAAGTCCGCAAAACTAATATTCACGAAATAAAGTGGATCATCCGGCACCTCCCCAATCGCAAAGCCCCGGGCCCAGACAACCTACAGGATATAGTACTGAAGTGGTTGTCTGACAAGGCCCTGCTAATACTAACCTCCATCTTCAATGCAATGCTCACGCTACAGTACTACCCTGTGTGCTGGAAGCAAGCAAAAATACTAGTATTCGGCAAACCGGGAAAAAACAAGTCCAATCCCGACAACTACCGCCCAATAAGCCTACTATACTCTCTAAGCAAAGTATTCGAGAAAATACTGCTGAAGAGAACAGTAGCGCACGTTAAGGGAAATGGACTGCTCAGGAACGAGCAGTTCGGGTTTCGGAACCACCACTCCTCAACGCAGCTGCTTATGAGACTGGTCGAACACGTCACGGTAGGGTTCAACCATAAACGCGACACCGGAGCTGTCTTCTTAGACATACAGAAAGCTTTCGATAAAGTGTGGCACACAGGCCTATTAGCCAAACTAATAAACTGTAATTTCCACCCAGCCTACATACGACTCATCCAATCATATCTAGAAGGCCGCACATTCCAGGTTGGTATTCTGAACGTGCTGTCCACTAAGCGACAGATCAGAGCAGGCGTCCCGCAGGGTAGTATTATAGCTCCCGTGCTGTTCAGCCTGTACATCAATGACATGCCAACACCAGCAGGAGCATTAACTACGTTATACCTCTATGCTGATGACTCGGCAATGACAGCCCAACACTTCCGCATAGCCAGCATTCGCAAACGGCTGCAGGAAGCGCTATGGGCCCTGGAACCCTATTTCAGAGACTGGCGGATAAAAGTCAACGTTGACAAAAGCCAGGCGGTACTCTTCACCAAGAAGAACCGTATCTCACGCCGACCTGATTCCATCCGGCCACTCACACTATTTGCGCGCGACATTCCATGGACGAGCACAGTTAAGTATCTAGGAGTAACCCTAGATGCTTAACTAACCATGCTGCACCATGTAAAAACACTACAGCGCAAAGCCAACATGCGATTACTGCAGCTTTACCCATTCCTAAATAGGAAGAGTCGCCTCGACAAGACGCTGGGCGTAAACATGTATAAAGCCCTCATAAGACCCATTATTATGTACGCCAGCCCTGTATGGGGTTACACGGCTAAGTCGAACCTCAAAAAGCTGCAGATGATCCAAAACAAATGCTTGCGGTTAGCACAAAAGCTCCCGCGGGATACACCCACGCGGGAGCTAGAACGCATAACAAATACGCCAAGCATCAAAGCCTTTGTGCGACAACTTGCACTAAGGTCACAACGCTCCAGGCGCTATTCGGCAAACCCACTCGTAAGAGCCCTCGGCCGACACGATATGGGCCGAAATAGCAAATACCCTACCCCTCGACACATTCTCTTCAGGTAAAGTCAGGAAAGGTAGGTGCTATGAGTAGCGCAAAGCGGCACTAACCCCAGGGACATACAACACAAATGTCACCCCCAAAATACACATCCCATGGAATTCTCCCATGGATAACCCCATCTACACATTCCCATGGAAGTCCTTGGTAACGGCTCAGGCCAACCAAGGCGGCCGCACGCGCTCCCCTTGCTGCATACATGAAGTGTATATATTTATGTGTAGCAATCAATTAATTGTCTATGTCCATGTGCACGTCTGCCTGTCTGTTTCAGTTTGTTTCTTTGTTACAGGTTAAGTATAGTTAAGGCCAAAAAAAATTAGTTTTAAAAACCCTTCCCCTGGCTTGCCGAAAGGATAGCCAAGGGAAGGACTATTAATAATCATTAGCTTATAGTTTCAGGACGATTGTATGCAGCGGCGGAGTGACCGATAACAACCATCAGCAATGTCCAGGACACGAGAGAAGAAGCCCCTGTTCGCAGGCGTGGCTCCCCTCTCCGGATCACGGAGACTTGGTACTAGGACGTTCTAGGCGGGCGGACTGTGCTCCGAACCTAACCCCGGACGTGCAGTTCGTCCGCCATTGCGGACGCGCTAGTCCCAGCAGTGCCAAGCCAACTGATTCCCATATATACTAATCTCGGCGAGGAAGCTGATTTTGCAACTGTTGCATGATACACCTCCCGTACTAACAAAACCTACTCATTTCCATACCCACATTATCCTTGCATGTGGCAATAACCAAGCCGCCAGGTTTTACGTGTAGACAATCTTTCCTTTCTGTCTATGCGGTTTTCCCTGGCCCTACAATCTTACCCTTATATATGAGTACATATTTATATGTGCTCATATAAAATATATACCAATGTTAATATATACCTATGATGCCTGGTAGATCGCGACCGCGATAGGACAGGCGCAAAGCCTCAAAGGGCAATCCTTCTCTTTCCAATCCCCTATGCTTTCTCTTCTACTATGTAGACTAACTGCATGTCGGAGGCACCAGTAGTAAGGTCGGGTGCCACGCGGGGGGGGGGGGGGGGGGGTGCGGGAAACCTTTTCGCCCCCCCCCCCGAAAAAAAGGAAAAAAAAAGCATAATTATGTCATTCTTATATCAGTCTTCGAGGAGATACCGTCGTAACGTCACCATACCACGTGCTACGCTGTTATAGACCGTCATTATCACCGATCGTGTTGGACTTAGTCTCCGGAGCTAAGCTAGTTGCTTGCGGACTTAGTCTTTTAAACTGAGCCAGTTGTCTCAAGTGAAAAGTACTTGGAATTACCGCGTCATACCAGTCAGGAGTTATGACATTGGGGTCATTTATTTCAAACAAACAGTACTGTAAAATATTCCATCTATATTTCCTGATACTCCACTGACTGTAAGAGTATGTTCGCAGATGTCGAGTAACTTGTTCATTTTTAAGTGGCATCAGAATCAGACTAGACGGTATATTGTTCAAAGTGTTATAAACATTGAGCTGTTTAAACAAGTGTTTTTAAATAATAGGACAGTCAACGATGACGTCAATAGTAATGTCGAACACTAGTGAAAATTATCGCGGAGTGGAAAAGTGCGTATTTTTGAACGCGAATATGGGTCACTAGATATCACGAGGGTAGGATAAAATGGATGAACCCGAGGGTTAGCTGAATGCGATGCAGATAGCCAAGGACAGTTGCCATACTAATGGAGTGGGGAGATGTTCCATTAGACTTTGACATCATCCGAGGATCTGCAACGACATGAACTTCAAGAATATGTAAGCTACATTCTTATGTACTTTTTCCTAGAATAGAGTAGTTGAGAAGTTAACTTTCTATTCGCTTAGAAATTACCAACACTTTAATTTTTGCTTCGTTCTGACAGCTAAGTCTATCGAGACTATAGTCAGATATACCAGTGCTAGTTGACAGCGAGTGTACAGTCATTAGAAAATTTATTTCAGTCGAAGTAAAATAACTAAGGAAGACTTTTAGTTGATTTAAATATTTTTGTAGTAGAAGGTAGCTTGGATCTTCAAATTATTCAACTTAAAAATTTAAACAGTATTAGAGACAAATTTCATAACGATTAGGAGTAAATTCCTTTGAAAATAATAATAAAATATATCTACAATAATTATAAACAAATTATAAAATAATTATAAATAATTATAAATAATCAAATTCAGGGAAGTGATAAAATATTTTTATTTAATGCAGGGATAATAATAACAATTGGGTTTATTTATCATTTTAAACAATTGAAGATTTCAGAATTTATAGTTTAATATTAATAATAATAATAATAATAATAAATTCGAGTAAATATTATAAACCATTGAGGAGTTGAGTGTATAATTTACGGTAATAATAATAATAAGAGAGATTATTTGAAAATGTTTGTAGTGAATAAATATCATATCAGTCAGTAAATAAATGGAGAAGTTAATGACGTATTTGTGAAATGCACCACAATATTAAGAAAGAGTAAAGGAACGGTATGTGAATAAAGGATTAACATGTTTAAAATAGGACGTAGAATTGTTAAATGAGTGTAGAAAAAGAATACGACCAGGATAAAATATAACAATATTTCCTTTTGGAAAATTTTTGCTTAAATCAGATTTTGGAAATGTTGAAGACGAATTCGTGTGTTTAAAAGCAGGAATAGTGCACAGAATATAAGAATAAATCATATGATGATTTAAATGTTAAAAAAATAATAATAATAATAATTATGCGACTTGAAGGTTGGCATTTAAAGAAAGAGTGTGGAGGCTAGAGGCCGTCCATTGGAATATGTATTTCCATTTTGTTACAGTGATGTTGGAGCATTTGCTGCTCAGTTGTGAAAAGAAGGGTTGAGTCGTGTAACCGCCCCATATTTCTGTCCAATACCATTTTTGTCAAACATATTATCGTCCATATACCTGGGTCAATCATTCTAATTTCCAATCACGGAGCCTACTAATTATTTAGTGTTGTTAAAGCCTAGCCGGATCCTAAAATGAAATAAAATAAATACAGATATGTGAGTGTATAAAATAAATTTCGAATTACACGTTGAAAAGGAGTGATGCCTATTTAGTGATAAATAATAATGACTGCTGATATTTCTAAACTTAGATATTGTTTATAAAAAGGAAAATATGAAAAAAGTTACCGATATTTTTTGAATATTAATAATAATATTAATATTTTTTTGAAGTTTAATAATTGTGGGAATTTATGGTATATACTGCTTAAAAATTAAATGAATGAGTTAGTGACATGATGTTAACAACAATTAACACATTGAGTTATGCAATATGGTTATATATAAAAAAATTAAAGTTCAAAAAAATATTTTTTTACAATGTTAAATTGAATTATGAAAAATATGAATATGTGAGCATGGATTAAGACGACAATCCATAGAAACAAATGTTTTGGAACAAGTCAATTAGGACATTGAGGTTATATTAATAATATTAATATTCTGACGTCATGTAGTCGAATATTGATATTTGCTTACAACCTAATGTTCCTACACGGAAGAACTTTATTTATTCCAACACTGATACAATTCGATATCACATGAGGTGATACCTTTTACAATGCTTATAAAACGATCAACTTTCAACTTGAGCCATGAAACGAACAATGATTTTCAAAACCATAAGTGATTTTTGTTTTTGTGAAAACACAAAGTGGAAGTGAACAGTGTACAGGTAGGGGCCTATAAACTATGAGTCGCCTATCGTGTAAATACAACAATTTAGAGTAGGGACCGATACCCAGATGGACTATTAATTTCTGGACATCAACAATCTAGAGTAGGAGTGTTTTTTTGTGTATGTTGGTATTTTTCTAGTGAAGTTTTATGAGTGCTTTTGCATAAAATCTTAGCATTTTAATTGTTAGTAAAATAAGATAAGTTTTAGGAATTGTGACATTTCATTTCTCGTTTCTCGTCTCCCTTGCTTGCTCCTTGCCATAATCAGTCATGCCAGCGATTAATTTAGTTTTGCCCGGATGGACCCTGAGATTGTAGCTCTTGTGCTAGACTGATTTTGGAAATTGTCAAATGTGTTCGTTAGACTTCCGTCTAAACAGGCACAATACGGACCTCAATTTCTGACATTATGATTGCAACGCATGCCGGGCACAGCTTGTCTACTATATATTTGTCAAATACCACTCACGCATTCATCACGAAATCTCAGAAACCACCGAACGGATTGGAATGAAATTTGGTATGCAGCTTCTCCAAGGGCCGTAGGTGCTCGCTAAGAAAGGTTTTCAAAAAATTCACTTGGGATCTTGGTCAAACCGCGAAAACCAGGATTATATGAACAGCTTCAATAATGCCTAAGTCTATTGTTGCCAGGCAATGCGGGCTGCATCACGTCGCCCCTACCAGTGTTCTGTTGCTTTGCAGGCAGAGCTGTGTGGGCGCGCGGGGTAGACAACAATCCCTGTGCCACTGCCGTTGCCCCTACCTCAACTCAGGCCCACAGACGGCAGTCAACGCTCATTGTGTTGTCTGCTCAGTGTGTTCTTTAGTATCATAACGTGCACTGCGCTACCCACTCTCTCTGTTCAGACAGTACTTCTCTGTAATTTCTGTTTGTACTTTGTACTTTCACCATCACTTCATAATCATCATATTGCATTACATAATTGCCTTCAGTTGAAGTAACTGTAGACTTTCTTTGTTTCTTGGATTAGGTTCGGCGTTTTTCATCATTTCTTGATTGTACTTAGTTATAATGAAAAGTAGATTTCGATAAAAGGAAATTACCTCTACCATCGTTTATTTTGTTAAGTTAGGCTATGTCTATTCCATATATCAGGTATTTTAAGTAGAGATTTGTCTTGTTATTTTAGGTGAATTACATTTTTTTACGTTAGGTATTTTCCATTTTTTCTAGATTTAAAACTGATTAAGTTAGCAATTTATTGCAACTTAAGTTGATTATTTTTCTTTCTGTACTCACAACTTAGTTTTTAGGCTTTAATTTATATTTATTACTCAAGGGAGGTTCTTATTTTTTTTGTATTTGCTGTTCATTGACTGTTTTCACGAAGGCTGCAGCAGGAATGTTAGAGGTAGATGGCACCCAAGATCCCCCCCAAGTCTATACAATTCCCGGAGATGGTGCCTGTACCTTTTCCACCCTATCTTATGCAATGTACGAAACATATCACATGCACGTACAGTGCGTGCTGACATTGTCAGGCACGCCTCTAACAACTGGGAAAGACAGCAGGTGTATTCTATGACACGAGATTGCCAGCCTTACCTAAACAAGGCTGAATATGTATCTGTTATGTCTATGCCTTACACATATGGTACATCTTTCGAATTGCAAGTAGCGGCAGAGATTTATCCTTTCCAATTCCAGGTCTACTGTAATCGTGTACTCCGAACTGAGTAGGGGGGCTGTGGGGCTTCTAACGCATAGCCTACTTTCCTGGTGACGCCACAAGTTGGCGGCCAAGATGGCGGCCAACAAAATGGCGGCTAACCAAAATAGCGGCTAACCAAAATGGCTGCTAACCAAAATGGCGGCTATCCAAAATGGCGGCCATAGCTTAACTAACCTAGCCTAACCTAACCTAACCTCACCTACTAGGTGTGATAGAAAAGTTCCAAAATGTTAACCCATAGCCTACATTCCTGGTGACTTCGCAACGAGGTGTGATCAAAAATATTCCAAAATGTTAACCCATAGCCTACTTTCCTGGTGACTTCGCAACGAGGTGTGATCAAAAAATCCAAAATATTAACCCATAGCCTTCTTTCCTGGTGACTTCGCAGCGAGGTGTGATAAAAAATCCAAAATGATAACCAATAGCCTACTTTCCTGGTGACGTCAAATACTAACCCGCCATAAATTCAGGGGCAAAGTCGATATCTCCCGAACGCATGGTCGGATTTTGACGAATGAGGTGTCGTTGAAATCGGGCTAACACCCCTTTTCCAAAATTTCAAAATTTTGACACATAGCCTACTTTCTTGGTGACATCGCATACTAACCCGCCATACATTCAGGGGCAAAGTCGATATCTCCCGAACGCATGGTCGGATTTTGACGAATGAAATGTCGTTGAACCCGGACTGACACTCCCTTTCCAAAATTCCAAAATGTTGATCCGTAGCCTACTTTCCTGGTGACGTCACATACTAACCCACCATACATTCAGGGACAAAGCCGATATATCCCGAACGCGTGGTCGGATTTTGACGAATGAGGTGTCGTTGAACTCGGGCTGACACCCGTTTCCAATGGACAACCTATATCCACCTCAAAATAAAACCTACCCCTACTAGGGGGTGAAATTATATTTTTTTCGAAGATCTCTCTTTCGAAGTGTGACATGTGGGAGTTTGAATGCTAATAGGAAATTAAACATTGTTCCATATGAAAAACATACATAGTCCTAAATGCAACTATGATTTAATTTTGTTTTGTTTTTGTTTTTACGCATGTGCCTTTTTGTTCGTTTTCCGATGTTCGATGGAACGGCGGGACGTGATACAACGATTTGCTTTTCAATGTGGCTAGCCATGGTTGCCATGCTTGACAATGCATAAATCGCTATTTCATAAATCATGTATCGCAGAGGCTTATGTGGTGACCATGCTTGTCAATGCATTCATTGCTATTTGATGAATCATGGATCGCAGAGGCTTATGCGATGACCATGCTTGCCAATGCATTCATCGCTATTTGATGAATCATGGATCGTAGAGGCTTATGCGGTAGCCATGCGTGACAATGCATTCATTGATATTTCATGAATCATGAATCGCAGAGGCTTATGCAGTGATTCGTTTATGCTTGGTGAAAGCATGACTGTGATGATTGAAAAAACAATTGCGAGAATGCCCACCGAGTTATAGTAAACGTATAAGCCAACACAAAAGCCAATATGTAAGGCAACACAAATCCCAATACATAAGTCAATACAAAAGCCAACACAAAAGCCAACAAAAAAGCCAATACATAAGCCAATACAAGAGCCAACACATGGGGTTAGGTTATGATATGCTACAGTAGGTTAGGTAAACTAAGTGTGACGTCAGAGCCAGTCTTAAAGCAAGTATAAACGTATAAGCCAACACAAAACCAATGTATAAGCCAACACAAAAGCCAATACATAAGCCAATACAAAAGCCAACACATCGGGTTAGGTTAGGTCATGATATGTTGCATTAGGTTAGGTGAGTTATGTGTGACGTCATAGCCAGTCTTAAAGCAAGTCTAAACTTGTAGAACATGTCACCTGACAAGGTTAAGTTAGGTTATGTTAGGTGAGTTGAGGTTAAGTCTTTAAATATTCCCAGTTTTTGAAATACTTTTCAAGACCAATAAAATAATCTACTAGATATATTGACAAAAATAACTTGTCAAATAAGCCAACACAAAAGCCAATATATAAGCCAACAAAAAGCCAGTACATAAGCCAATATAAAACCCAATACAAAAGCCAACACAAAAGTCAACACAAAAGCCAATACATAAGCCAATACAAAAGCCAACACATGGGGTTAGGTTAGGTTATGATATGTTACATTAGGTTAGGTGAGCTATGTGTAACGTCATAGCCAGTCTTAAAGCAGGTCTAAACGTATAAGTCAACACCAAAACCAACATATAAGCCAACACAAAAGCCAATACATAAGCCAATACAAAAGCCAACACATAAGCCAACACTAAAAAGCCAATACATGGGGTTAGGTTGGGTTATGATATGTTACATTAAGTTAGGTGAGCTATGTGTGACGTTTTAGCCAGTCTTAAAGCAAGTCTAAACTTGTAGAACATGTCACGTGACAAGGTTAAGTTAGGTTATACCTATTACCATTTTTTAAAATAAAAATAAAACATCATGTTCTGGGAAACCTTGTTTTTATTTTATAGCCAATAGTACTTTACAAAAATACAATACAAAGAAATATCGATTCCTCCTTGTTTTTTCAATGTTTATGTCCGCACATTATTAACTTTCCTTTCATAACACACATCACACTCAAGGCTGCCAACCTCTCTCCCACTGAGGCATCACAGGATGCCAAACGTTGCTTAGCTTTTTTTAACAACACTTTATCCGCCACATGTCTTAAACCAGGATGACTATGACGATAAGAAAGGTCATGTTCTTTGCATGCTTGATCCAAAAGATTAATGGATACATCATCACGCTGAAAACGTTCTTCAAGGCGAGTTCCAAGACCAAAAAACGATAACCAGGAAAATGGATTTCGAAAGGCAAGTATTGAATGACTTGGTCAATGTGACCATTGCCAGTACAAGTTTGATATATCCTTTTCCATTGATGGTGAAAAGTTTGATCTTCATCCTCCTCCTCTGTGGACGATGTTTGTTGTTGTTGTTTCATTTTATCGCCATCACACTCGTGAAATGAGGAAACAAAGTCTTTACACGGACTTTTATGACCGCGATACAGTTTCTCCAGCTGGCATGTAGCACACTGTCGCATAGAGGGAATTTTTGCCATGACCACTTGCTTATGGTGATCGTAATCCGTACATGGTTGCAATTCACTCAACACAGGGTCTTGAGTCCATGATTTTGGTACATGTTGCCAGATTTCGTTCACTGCACTCGATGCTACATAATAAATGAATGACTTGGGGAGCGCCAATAATTCCTCTTTGGTAAAACTGTCTAGTTTCTTTTTGCACACAAAGAATTTTCCAATCGCTTTATCAGTAGCATCTCCTCTCTCCTTGGTATTACGTTGATGTTTACACGCCACTTGTAAGAATCACACTGATGTCATCCACGGGTGAACCTTGAGTTTTAATTTTATTCACCAACTCCCAGCAGGCATTGGTAGTTAACCAATGAAAGAGATGCCACAATTGAGCTAAGGCTTTATTGGTAATGTTGCCACAGGGACAGCGGTCCTTGAGTGTTTGAATCGAGGGACATCCCAAGGTCATGAGATCAATATATTGACAGTAAGGTGTTAAAAATGGTCGTAACCATTGGCGTTTTTCATTACCTTTCATAAATACCACATTGGCAGAGGACAATTGGGTTTTCATCACCATGTCCAGGTGCTTATATGAAATGGTTCCTTGATTCCAGTCAAGTTGCAAATGATTTTAAATCCATTTAGTTTTTATACAGTCTTTCTCACACAACAAATCAAAAGCATAGGGTGGTTTAATCATCAAATGGGTAGCTTGTGATATCCAAAAGTTAGAACAATCAATAATGGCAACATCTTTAAATATACATTTGTTACCTCCAATGTTAAACCCTTGGCAATCCACAATCAGTGAGCTCAACATGTTGATGCCTGCCTGAATCACGTCCAACTGACCACTAACTGACTATCCGCGACTATGGTGTACCCATAACATTGACTTACATTCCCATTCTAGTAAACAAATTGAGGTTAGGAAATGACAGGGGGAATGAGAAATAATATCATCAACAGCAACCTTTTTCTATTACATCATTTTATTGGTATAACAAGTTTTACATGCTTTTGTCATTTTGGGATAGGGACGATACCAACTCATACAACAATACAGTCTTTTGTGTTTATAGCGTCCATAAAACCGATGATGCCCCAATGTCTCTAAACTGGGTGTTTTTGACTGTAAGCAGCTCATCGAAGCACGGTTGACGCCATAAGGTCCACACGTACCGTAACTTGTTTTTTCATCACTTAGTGAGGGCGAGCTTGAATGACAGGGTATATTACACACCTCTATTCCACACAGGTAGGGACAGACTGGTGAACAGCGCTGATGTTCTTGCATAGGTTCGTCACTTTCTTCCCATTGATCTGTGGTGATGGAACAAAAGGCACATTTCACTTCATCTCTTGTTTTTAAATAATATAAACCAGCGGCTGCCAAGGCTTGAGGGTTTATAAAAGGCACAGTGCACGTCGCAAAGGCCTTGAAACGTTGTTCCTCAGATTTTAAAGTCATGGGTGTAACACCTGATGAGGCTTTAAAGCAAGACATGACTGAGTGGCTTGACGTGGGTTGACCTGTTATTTATGCACTCGTCACTTGCTTGGACAGTGGATAATATTTGACTTGTTTGTGATGAATGATCAAACAGTAGGCCGTGGTATTGGCTGGAACATTGTCATGCGTTTCAATATCTAGTCGAATGTTGATATTGGATTGCTTGACAGACTCTTCCAAGTAGGAACAGTCAAAGACAATCAGTGGTGCCCTTGTCTTAAAGGCTTGAGGTGACTACAAGTGGCCGTTTTCTTTCTGATAATACGACCATCTAAATTTAAAAAAACATGTCGTACAGGGGGCCAAACTTATTTTTTGAAAGATCCAAATCTTGTCCTTCATAGGGAAAAACAGCTCCGTTGATGAAAAGACGTGCATTTCTCAATTGCAGATGATCAAATTGTGTAGCATCTTTGGTTTGTTGATACTTGCAATTGGTTTGAAAACCCATGATCAGATAGAGAGGTCTCTCTGTATAGCGTACTGTTTTTACACACCAACTACGTGTGTTGGTGTTTGGTAATATGGGATAGTCATGGAGCACCCAGCTTCTAAATTCCATGAGTAATGGCATATCTCTTTCAACAATCTTGAGCATGTCCAGTTTTTTGCTATCGGAAAGGGTCACGTGGGGTACTTTCCATAGCATTCGTTGTAGTAATTTTTTTTTAATCTAAGGGTCCATCTTCACCTCCCTTGAGTGCATTATTATCACTCATGTCTCTCACCAGATAAAGCACTTGCCTTGCGTTGAACACAATGCACTGGTGATCTTCGGAAAAGCCTAAAATCAGTTTAAGAGGTAAACATCCAGTAAAGGTGCCATCCGTGAGTACAATCCAGTCATTGGTCAAGACAGGGGACCAACCTGCCATGCAATGTGTTTTACCTTCTTCCTCACTATAAGAGGGGTATAGTTTCATGACACTTGAAATACCTACATTTCTAGTGCTATCCACCACAATATCGTTAATCACATAGCGCACCTCTGAAAACAGAAAGGCAAAAGCATGGTTGGCTAACTTGGATGTCGTTGGTGTAGAGCCATCGGCTTTAGTGGGTCGACCTTCAATCTGAATAACACTTTCATGCGGTGGGGTGTAAATATCTTGGATGTTGATAAAAAATTGAATTTCATCATTGCTATTGAGTCCAAGTGTTTTGCGCTTGATAGGAATGGGGGTTAATTCTTACCAACCCTGGTTGCTCCTCGATGTTGTTTACCACTTCTAGGATGGAATTCATCATGGGGGTTGATGTGGTAACCCAGATGCTGTAAAATCTGCTTGTCCTCAGGTGTGAAGGTGTATTCATATGGCAAACAACTAACACAATTCCTTGACGGTGTTGTTACTTTATACACCAGCTTCATAGCGGCTTTAGCACCAACTTGTAAGTCACTGGTGGGGTAGAATCTAGTTGAATGAGTTGTTGATCTCTATTGACCAGTCTTAACATTATATTACTAATAGGATGAACAGCCACACAATGGAAGAGCACTACTGGAGGGGTTTCACGAATAATATAACCATTGGGCGATGTCACAATAAAGTCATAAAGCGAATGCGATGGTTCTTGATTGGTATACACTTGGCTAATAATATTACACGTCACCGACACGTGATGGTCGTCAATCTATTTCAGTTCATAGTCTGAATCATGCTTTTTGTTGGGCTCCAACACTCGTGGTTTAAATCCTAGTAAAGGGCCAATGGAATCGGGTTCTGATTCAAAGTCAATCTCAAACGTAGAGAAAATACTACGTCGATGAGTGTTGGTATTTCCTGTAAGTTCAAACTTGTGTGTCCCATCAAGAAATGACTTTAAACTATATTCGTTGATTAGTACCACATAAATGCGCTCATAAATATCATCTATTGTATATCCACCAGTGCTCATAAATATCATCTATTGTATATCCACCAGTGTTCTGGGTGAGCACAGAATCATTATAGTAAAACTTGTTGTTTACATCGTTACGTATGCTGTATATTCTATTGTATGTTTCAGTAGAAACAAGTCCCAAACCATAAGGTCTTGCACTCCATTCAATAGGCGGGAAAAAGTCTAGGCTAACTTCAGGTCCACGTCCATGCAGTGTAAACGTCTTACTTCCAGTCGACATACTGTTGACGTCTTTGCATATGCAGTGTATTATATAAAGACATTAAACACAAACGCCCACACTCTTGACTGTTAAACGTTTGCTCACGTTTCACATTATAATATATCTTGGTCCTGTTTCCAAAATAGGTGACTAGTTCCATGGGTGGAGGTAGATTTCCAAAACTGTCAAAGTACCATATCATGGATCCCTCTTTCACATAGGCTACATAATGCGTTCCTGGTCCTGTACTCTCATCTAGATTTAAATCTGCGTATTCCTGTTTCCATGGTCTTCGTGGTAATTGATTCCGCATAAACACACCTCGAAGATGAGAAAGCTTTAGTTGTTTATCATAGCTTTTAACTTCTTCATGGGTTAGGGCATGTCTTGCTATGGTTGAGGTTAATTTCTTTTTTATTTGGAGATGGGAAAATCCCAAATCCTTGGTGATAAAAGGCTGGCTTTAAATAGGTGTTTCTAGCACCCATAGCAATGGCTTCCTTCGTTTCATGGTGTCGCTGCCATTCTTTCAATTCTTGCTCACCCTGCTGTGCAGTTTTAATGGTTTTAGCCACCGCACTGGCACCGCCCAAAAGTGAACCCAGGGCAGCCAGACCAGCGAATAAAGTAGGTAAAAATCCTGTTCATTTGGGGACAGGGATCGCTCGACCTTTTTTTTGAAACCTCTCGCTGACGTTTTTGAATAAAACGTCTCTGTGCTGCTCGAAAGGCTTTCTTTATGGTCACCACATTATTTTTTTATTTTTGTCATTCGCAAGGGCTTGTTCGCTAATGCCTTAACCTCATGCTTTGGCAAGGACAAGGTTTTTTCAGTCCTTTTCACAACATATCTTTATTTTACCATGATGATGATCAACAACCTTTCACAAGAAAGTTTAAGTCACAACTAACGTGTTAGCATTATTTCATGGCAGTATATTCAAGTTCGACATAGAGTGGGAAATCGTTTATGCTTTTTCCTGCTTGCTTTTCATCCCATGTGAGCATGAGATGAAATGATAATTCATCACCTACATTTACCGTTTGATGGTTATGAACCAACATCCTATGACCGTTTATGTCTACATGTAAATGGTTTTCATCAGGCATGGATTGTTTCATATGATTAGTTCCATCATAGTGTAATCGATACTGTTTTCAACCCGAAGAAAGCACATACGTCAGATGCTGATCATGGACTCGTGGTAAATGATTCCTGTCAATCACAGGTTTCTAATTTGTTAGGTAAACTAAAATTACAGATGGAACAGATTTATAAAGTCTTTTCATTTGATAAGTCACATAACGTTTGGTGCAGATATCATCCTCTTCTTGAGGGTATTCCACGTGAACAATGCGGTGATGATTGGCCTATAGCCATTCACCGTAAGCAGAGGTACTTTGTCATATAACTCGTGCACCTTGTTATCCACATACTTTTTTGTTGGCGTCTCTAAAAGCCAGTGTAGTCAAAAGGGACTTAAAACCATTAACAACAACTTTTTTGTTGTGACATCCGTAGACACTTGAGGATGTTTCACATGAGTCAATCGTTTTCCTGTAAAGCCATAATCTCCCTGTTTAATGCGTGGCACCACAGACCTATCCACATAGTGTTAATTAGCAGGATCTGTTTCTTGTTTAGGATCATGTATGAGCACAGACCTAGCTTTGGCCATTAACGCACGTCCAAAGACATACATTGTCAACTTGTAGTAGGGGTCTACTGTTTCTATGACAAGACATGGTTCCATGTATATAGACAGCCTGCTCACCTCTCTAAGCCTTAGTTGAAATGAAGATTATTAAGCAGCAAGAAACATTCCCCGTGGGAGACATGGTTTCCCATCTCTATCCCACATGACGTGAACAACGTCACGGTTCACTGTTTCCGTCTTCCATTCGCTGCATCATTGTGGGACCTTCAGGACGTGGAAAGACCAATCTTTTTCTCACGCTCATCACAGCGCTCAATGGTCTGCGTTTTCAAAATATTTATATTTTTGCAAAATCTCTCTACCAACCCTCTACGTGTACTGAACTCGAATTCAGCCCAGCTTAGGACTTTGACTGAGCCGAGGTTCGAACCGACTTGTGAACCATGGGAGAGAAAAATTGGAAATATGGAATTAAAATAATTAAATATTTATATATGCATTATGGGAAGTTAATGATGCATAATGAAAGTATTTTGGAAAATTTCGGAGCATTTTAAGGAATTATTATTTGGAAATATTCTGGTGAATGAGATTTTAACCAAGGATGTGTTAGATCATTCGAGGCTGTAAATTGTACAAGGCTTCATGTTAGGTAGCATAAATCTTGTTTTGGTTAGCTTGGCGACAATAACAAAATCATGCACATGAGCCGTTGATAAGAGGCAAGTTACAGGAGCTTCTATCACGATATTTTAACAACCAATCAGATTGAGGCACATGAATTTTGTGGGAATCGCTTTTATATACATTTGGCATATATAAAGCGAAATGTACACATCTACAGATGTAGAATGCAATATGGAATTTATTTGGTTAAATAGAAATATAAATTATTGGCTAATAGAGAACCTATGAGTATATTTCTAATAAAATGCAGCCGTGCGAGGCTAGGAGGAAAGGATAGCTTTGGCACTCGCGCTATCGCAGAGAAGCGAGCGAGGACTCTTATCCAGCTACTTGAACCGGACGGACGTGTTAGCCTCGCGACCAGCAGCAGCAGTGGTAGAGCAGCACTTGTATATGATAAAGAACTACGGAGTGCAGGCGAGGAAGTACCGAGAGGAGATCAACCAATCGCCGAGGAAGATATTAGAGGAGCCGGTGAAGTGCAAATGCACTGGATATTCACCAGAACAGCATTGTATTTTGAAACAAAATTATCAGAAGAAGACTTCACTAAAACAGCGTTAGTCTACAGCAAAGCAATAATTACTTACTACAGCTACAGTATTACTACAATATCCATTCTACGGTTCAACAATGTAGTCAACATGAACGCAACCATCCTGAGTCAGGGAGGACAAACTTTTTCAACGAAAACTGAGAAGATTATTATGAATATCTAAATCAATTAAAGGAGGTTAGTCTATGCCATGGATTGGAAAGTCAGAGTGACTTAGAAGATCGAGGATCGACACATCTACAGCAGCTCAACAACTTGCAGTATTCCAAGATGAATTTCAGTACTACAAGCGAGATGTCCATCACCATCAGGAGGAGATGTCAATCCAGGACATTCAGATCTACATTGATGATGCCCCTCTGTTATACGGAGATAAGAAGAAGACGTACGCTAGCAGTCGATTGGACCAAGAGACGCAGTTCACAGTTCGCTGACCGTGAAGCTAGAAGACTTGCCGTTAGCCGCCAGAGCCGAGCAGGAGTGCAGGTGACCGCATCACGATCTAGACGGGGTAGCGCACAGCTGTTTCGCACGCTGTGTTTTAGATCCCTTATTTGGGGGTGGTAGGATCTAAAAGGAAAGAGTTATTGTGTTAATTTATAAAGCTGTGCCTAAAAGGGGTAGCTTCCTGTGGCAGGGTAAGCTGACCAGTGTAGAGTGTTGTGGTGTGTTAGGAACTAGGGGGCGTTCCTATAAATAATGTAGTAGTGTTTGAAGGGATGGGACCCAATGCAAGGGTCACTGTGCTGGTCGCTCAGCTGACTGGCTTATTATGTAATTGAATCTGCTCGTATCAGCCGAGTGGCACGCGCTGCTTGCTAGCAGCCGGGTCGGCTCGAGAAATACAATGGTATCTGAGCTAGCGCTATTAGACTACCGTCTGTCACGTCTAACCGTGACGGGAGTAAGGAAGGGCGTTGGGATGTAAAGAGGCGTATGGAAAGTAAGACTAGTGTGATGTGTTGACCAAGTGTTTATTGGTCTGTAATTCTGAAGTATGAGTCCCTTGTAGGGAATGTAATTATGTTCACAATGTAAAGTACAAGTTGTGGGTTAAAGGTTACAAAAGTAGGATGTCTGAACACGACTGACTCACCTCTGATGACACTGGCGTAGCCTTCGGCCGTATCGTTGAAGCACTGATAATGGAGAGATCCCTTGACCTGATTAAGACGCCTTCTTATACTCTTCGGCGCTATGCTGTCAGCAATGTCTTGGCATTGCTGCCCCAGTTAATAGTATGTCGCTGTGTGTAACCATTGTGCAAGGACTGAGCTGCTTTCTAGAGTGGCAAGCTGTCCTTGCTACGTTTATGGATGTTGGCCCGGCTTTCCAAGGGTTGCCCGTTAGGAGATTTAGGCAGATGATGGGGGGATGGTCTCCAAGGGGTGCATATTTGCAGCCAGTACAACAGCATTGTTACAGACCAGGAAAGTACAAGGCCAAGTTTAATGAATTGAAACAAACATTAAATTTAACTCGAGTGTCGTTCCCTATGGACTTAACCAAGATCAATAGGTTTGAACAAGACAACCATGACTTTTCGTTCATGGTGTATGGCCTTGATGGTGATGAGATTGTGGGTCCTCTCTATGCTACAAAAGAACCGCAACGACACCACATTCATCTTTTATATCTGTCTTATATGGAGAGATGAATCACTATTGTCTGATTAAAAGCTTGAGTAGATTGCTAAGCAGTCAAATGTCCAAACATGATTGTAATAAGCACATTTGTGATCGTTGTCTGCAATATTTTAAAACCCCTACGCTTTTGGAACGTCATAGGGTAGATTGTGTAGATTACGTTTCTCAGGAAGCGGTGAGATTGATATTGCTACAAGGGGACAAGGCTGTATTGAAATTTAACAACATTCATAAGCGTGACACTGTTCCCTATGTGGTATATGCAGATTTAGAAGCACTCACCACACACATGGCGGGATGTGAACCAGCTCAACCACCCCCACTCAAAAACATGAACCCTTTACCATAGGATTTAATGTGGCGTGTGCCTATGACCCCACACAATCCGTTTACAAATCCCGGGAGGGGCCAGATTGTGTCAGATGGTTTCTGAATGAACTTGTCGAGTTGGCTTGTCATGTACAGGGATTACTGGATCACCCATGAGCCTATCTTCAAACAGCAGCAGCTCTATGAGCATGCCACGACATGTCATGTTTGCGAATAGCCACTGATCAGTGCTGAAGACACCATTCGAGATCACTCGCACTTTACGGGAGAGTTTCGTGGAGCTGGGCACAGCAAATGCAATTTGAAGTTTTCAGCTCCTCGTTTCATCAGTGATTTTTTCCACAATCTGGCAAATTATGACATTCAGTTTTTGATTCGTGAATTGGGTCATGTCAACAAGGGCTCGTTTACCATTATCCCCCTAAACCATGAGCGCTTTACAGCCCTGACATGGCGGTTGAGCAACTTTAGCATTCGATTTTTGGATTCCTTTAAGTTTATGCCATCCACGCTAGACAGTCTTGTGAATGGCTTGAATGAGGAGGAATTAAAAAATACTAGAATGCATTTTAATGATCCTGAGCAATTTCAATTGTGCATTCGGAAAGGTATATTCCCGTATGATTTCAGCAACAGCTGGGACGTGTTAAAACAATGAAAACTCCCACCACAAGAGAAATTTGACTCGAAACTAACACGCAGTAACGTTTCCGATGAAGACTATGCACATGCATGTCAAGTTTGGCAAGTGTTTGATACCAATACGCTAGGTGAATATGCTTTGCATTACCTAAAACTGCATGTATTGCTGCTCACTGACGTGCTTGAAAAATTCCGAGAGTTGTGTCAGCACATTTACGGTCTTGAACCGGTTCACTATCATACGAGTCCTGGTCTCTCGTTCGATGCCGCTTTGAAATACACTCAAGTGGAATGGGATTTACTCACTGATGTAGACATGGTTCTATTTTTGAAAAGGGCATTCGTGGCGGCTTTGTGTCGCTTAACCAACGCCATGGCGAAGCGAACAATGTCTACATGCCTGATTATTCACCAGACAAACCAGAATCATACATAATGTACCATGAAGTGAATAATTTGTATGGTTACGCCATGAGTCAGCCTTTGCCCTATGGGAAGTTTGCTTGGCTGACAGACATACAAGTGTCACAATTTGATGTGAACATGGCTAGCCAAGAAACAGGCCGTGGATATGTCTTAGAAGTGGATATTGAATATCCCTCATCCTTGTATGATGAACATGCCGATTTCTCATTCTGCCGTGAGCAAATGGTTCCACCTGACAGTAAATTGAAAATTGAAAAACTCATGGGCACACTTTACAACAAAAATCGGTATGTGCTACATATCCAAATGTTGGTGCAATGCCTCGCCCAAGGCTTGGTGTTAAAGAAAATCCAGAGAGGTATTTATTTTGCTCAAAATGCATGGCTCGAGCCATATATGCAACTCAACACAGAGCACCGACAAATGGCAACACAGCAGTTTTTTTAAATTAATGAACAACTGCATCAATGGCAAGTCCGTGGAGAATGTCCGCAAATACCGTGACATTAAATTGGTGAATGTCTGGGACGGGCGGTGGGGTGCCCGGCGGTACATTGCCAAGCCAAATTTCAAATCAATCAACATTATCGATGAGGATTTGGCTACTATTGAATTGAGTAAGACCAGCGTGACCATGGATAAGCCCATTTACTTGGGCCAGGTCATTTTAGACTTTTCTAAATCGGTCATGTATCGATTCTACTATGAGTTTGCCAAACGCCATTTTGAGGACGACTCTCTTTTGTACATGGATACGGACTCATTCATTTACCACATTCGCCACTGCAACCCATATGACGTCATGAGGCAGCATAGTGACTGGTTCGACACCTCTTCCTATAGCGCTGTGTTTCAGCTGCCCATAAAAAACAAGAAGGAAATGGGTGATTTAAAAGATGAATGCGGTGATTCCGTCATGACGGAATTCGTAGGTTTGGCATCGAAAATGTATGCTTATCGCACACTAGACTGTAAGGAAGACAAAAAGAGCAAAAGGTGTAGGTAGGGCAGTGGTAAAATCGCTACGGGTGGACGATTACTTAGCGGTTTTACGCACTGGCAAAACTATGTCTCATACACAGTGCAGGATACAATCCAGCAAAAATCATTATTTGTATCTTTTGGAACAGAGATGACGCACCTTGGCCTCCATGGATAACAATCGTGTGTGGGCTGATGACCTGCTCACCAGCCTGCCCTGGGGTTATGATCGCAAGGAGGAGGAGGAGGAGGTGTGATTTTTCTGTTTAATCGTTTAGAGACATGTTTTTTTGTAACTTGTTGATTTAGTATTTTTAGTATTTTGTAAATATTGGTTTTTGACATTGTAAATAGTAGATTTTGTAAATAGTGGCAACCCACTTGGACCTTTTGCTCTTTAAAAATTTCTATGCAACCTTATTTTTTAGCCTATTTTCAATTTTGAAAAAAATAGGCTTTTGAGATCACCTTTTGTGCATGTGTGTGTGTGTGCGTGTGTGTGTGTGTGTGTGTGTGAGGTGTGTGTGTCCCCCTAATAACTTTTAAACGGCTGGAGCGATTTATATTAAACTCTGTAAGTTCATAGTACTATTCCGGTTAACCTCGACCGTGCCCTTCAAATTTTGTTACGTCTCACCAATTCAACATGGCAGCTGTGCGAAATATTTCACCAGAATTGAATATCTCCGAAACTATTACAGATATCACCCTGAAATTTATTACAGTGATAAAGGAAACTACTAGAAGTTCACTTATGTGACTTTTGAAAAACTGGTAACTACAAATCCAACATGGCGGCCACGCGAATTTGCGACCTTTAAATGGACGTTTCTCGCGAGTTAACCAACCAAACGCAATAAAACTTGGTACAGTATATGTTTATACACATTGTAATGCACCGACATCTAACTTGGTCCAATTGTTTATATAACCACAAGATGGCGAATGAGCGAAATTTTTCACCGGCATTCTATATCTCTGAAACTATTAGCTGTATCACCCTGAAATTTTATACGGAGATAAAGGGCTCTACTGAAAGTTCACCTGCAAGACTTTCAAAAAGCGGTTAACTACAAAACGAACATGGCGGCCAAGCGAATTTGAACATTTTAAATAGACTTTTCTCGCGATTTAATGTTCCAAACGCAATGAAATCTGGTACAGGAAATGTTTATACACATTGTAATGCACTGGTATCTAATTTAGTTCAATTGTTTACATAACCTCAAGATGGCGGCTGTGCGAATTTTAAAATTAAGTTTATATTTTTGTGTCGTAATCAAGTGATCGAAGTGAAAGTTTGATTAATGAACCTACGCAATAATTTTCCTTCCATGGTACATGACTCTATGGCCTATACATTAAAGAATCCAACATGGTGACCATCCGAAGTATTCAGACGACTCTGAATATCTACGAATTTATTATAGCAATCAAACTGCTCTTTTTATATTCATAGGGGCTATGAACTTAAGTTCACCTATAGGACTTTAAATAACCTGGTGATCACAAATCCAACATGGCGGCGACGCGAAGTATAAATATTCACATGGACGTTTCTCGCAATTTAACCATCCGAGTGCAGTGAAACTTGGCAGAGTAAGTCCTTTTACGAATGTTAATCTACTGGCATCTAATTTATTTCAATTGTTTCCATAACCACAAGATGGCAGCTGTGCGGAATTTTAAAATCTCCTTGTTACTTCTTGTGTCCTAATCATGCGATTGAAGTTTGAATTCTACACGTACACAATAATCTTCATGTAACATTACATAACTCTCGGACCTACATATATAAAATCCAACATGGCGACCATCCGAAATATTTAGTCGGTACTCAATATCTACGAATCTATTACAGCAATCAAACTGATTTTTTTTATGTTGATAGTGGCAGTTAATATAAGTAGGATGTATGAAAATAGGCTGTATAGTTCTTCACAGAACTACTTGTTTTAAATTTTGATTGGTAAATAGTTTGATTCTTTTAAAGCTCTACAAAGTTTAGTTTTTTGTAAATATCAAATAAGTAATATTTTTTAGTAACTTTAATGACTAGTATTTAATTATTTTTTCTAATGTAAATTATAAATGGTACACTAGAAAGTTCATTCGGGATGAGTGAGCATGTCGAGAATGAGCTTTTGGGAATAAATAAAGTGGTTGTGTTTGTTCCCAAAGACAAGTGTGAATGAATGGGTAGAGTAAAAGGTGGTGTGTATGTATGACCAGAGCAAACACGGTGAGGTAGGGTGAATGGGGAGGAGGAAATTGTCACTTATATACTCATTTTGTTTTCAATAGTTTTGTTTTCTTTGAAATGTGGCAGACAATAGACATTATGTTTGTAAAAACAGTCTTACCTGCAGTAGTCGTAGACCTCGACGTTTCTCCAAACACACATAAACACATTGCAGTATTATCAAGGTCAAGCACTCGCATCAACATCTTTGACAAATCTCAACTTTCGACATACACCAAATGGAAAAATGTGAAAAGAGCAAAATGGAAAATCCAGGTTTCGATATCGTCAAAATTCAAAAAACGTAAAACTGTTATTTTAAAAACTGGAAATGGCCATTTGTTAAATATGAAAATTCAGAAAAAGTTCAAACGGACATTGTTTAAAAAGTGTCATCAACAAAATGGAAAATTCTAATCATGAAAAATACAAAAATGAAACAGAATTTTTTAAAATCTGTAAATTGCAATTTGGCAAATGGCAGTGTGTGAATTCATCATGTGTGAAATGTGTAAAATGAAAAATCAGCCCATCAACATCATGATATTTTAAAATAAAAAAAAAACATCGTGCTCTGGTAAACCTTTGTTTTCATTTCATAACCATAGGGAATTGACTAAAGAAAATAGAATACAAACACATCCCAATTCCTCACTCCTCCATTCCTTAATGTTCATGTCCACGCATCATCAACTTTCCTTTCATAGCACTCATCACTATCAGGGCTGCCATTCTCTCTCCCACTGAGGCATCACAGGATGTGAAACGTTGTTTAGCTTTTTTCAATAACAATTTATCTGCCGCATGTCTTAAACCAAGATGACTATGGCGATAAGAAAGGTCATGGTCTTTGCATGCTTTATCCAAAAGATTAATTGGTACATCACCACGCTGCAAACGTTTTTCGAGACGAGTTCCAGGGCCACAAAAACGATAACCTGGAAGATGAATTTCAAAAGGTAAGTATTGAATTACTTTGTCAATGACGTCATTGCCAGTACAGGTCTAGAATATCCATTCCATCGATGGTGAAAAGGTTTGGTCTCCCTCTTCTTCTGTGGACGAGGTTTGTGTTTGTTGTTGTTGTTGTTGTTGCTTTTTCTCGCCATGACACCGGTGGAATGATTCAACAGTCATTACACGGACTTTTATGACCGTGATCGAGTTTGACCAGTTGGCAAGTCGCAGACTGACGCATAGACGGTATTTTTGCCATGGCCACTTGCTTATGATGATCGTAATCCGTACAGGGTGGCAATTGACTCAACACAGGGTCTTGAGTCCATGATTTTGGTACATGTTGCCAGATTTCTTTCACCGCGTTGGCGGCCACATAATAAATGAACGACTTGGGCAGCGCTAAGAGTTCCTCTTTGGTAAAACTGTCTAGTTTCTTTTTGCACACAAGGAACTTGCCGATGGCTTTGTCCGTATCATTGCCTTTCTCCATGGTATCACGTTCTGTAGATGTTTACACGTTGCTTGTGGAAATCTCACTGGCGTCATTCACAGGTAAATCTTGAGTTATAATTTTGTTCAACTACTCCCAACAGACATGGGTGGTTAACCAATTAAAGAGATGCCACACATGAACTAGGGTTGTATGGGTAATGTTGCCACAGGAACAAGTATCCATGAGCGTTTGCAATGAAGGGCCCAAGTCCATGAGATCGATACACTGACAGTAAGAAGCCAAAAATGGTTGCAAACATTGACGTTTTTCATTACCTTTCACAAATACCACATTGGCCGAGGACAAGTGTGCTTTCATGACCACGACCAAATATTTTTAGGAAATGGTTCCTTGATTCCAGTCTAGTTGCCTATGATTTTCAATCCACTGGGTTTGTTTACAATCTTTTTCCAACATCAAATCAATATCATGAGGCGGTTTAAATACCAAATGTGTAGCTTGCGATATCCAAAACGTGGTAAAATCGATAATGGCCACTTGTTTAAATATAAATTTGTTGTCACCAATTTTAAACTCTTGGCAATCCACAATGAGTGTGCGCGAAATGTTGAAGCTTGCCTGGACCAAGTTCAACTGACGACTGACTAAGGTGTGACCATGACATGGATTTACCTGCCAGGCTAGTTTGAAAAAAAAATTGAGGTTACAGTAGGACAGGGGACAAGAAAAAATAAGAATTTAAGAATTACATCATTTTATTATCATGACACGTCTTACAGGCTTTTGTCATTTTGGGATAAGGACGAAACCAACCGATACAACAATATAGTCTCTTGTGTTTGTAACGTTCATAACACCGATGATGTCCCAATGTCTCTAAACTAGGCGTTTTTGATGGTGAGCTGCTTACTGAAGCACCGTTGACACCATACGGTCCACACGTATCGTAACTAGCTTTTTCATTACCCATAGGCACGAGTGAGAGATAGCTTGAATGACAGGGTATATTTCCCACCTCCATTCTGCACAGGTAGGGTCAGGCAGGTGACCAGCACTGATGCTCCTGCATGGGTTCATCGCTCTCTTGCCATTGGTCTATAATGATGGGACAAAAGGCACATTTCACTTCATCAATTGTTTTTAAATAGTAGAATTCAGCGGCAGCCAAGGCTTGAGGGTTTATGAAAGGCACTGGCCATGTTGCAAAAGTCTTGAAACGTTGTTCCTCAGAGTTTAAATTCATGGATGTGACTTCTCTTGAGGCTTTAAAGCAAGACATGACTGAGCGGCTTGACGTGGGTTGACCTGTTATTTATACACTCGTCACTTGGTTGGACAGAGGATAATAGTTGACTTGTTTTTGATGAATAATCAAACAGTAGGCCGTCGCATTGGTTGGTACATTGTCATGCGTTTCAAAATCTAGTCGAATGTCAATATTGAATGGTCAAACTTATTTTTTGAAAAAACCAAATCCAGACCTTCATAGGGAAACACAGCTCCGTTGAGGAAGAGACGTGCATTTCTGAATTGCAGGTGATCAAATTGCGTGGCATCTTTGGTTTGTTGATACTTGCAATTCGTTTGAAAACCCACGATCATGTAGGGAGGTCTCTTCGTATAGCGAGCTGTTTTTACAGACCAACTGTGTGTGTTGGTGGTGGGCAATAGCGGATACTCATGGAGTGCCCAGCTTCTAAATTCCATGGGTAGAGGCACATCTCTCTGTACCATCTTGAGTATGTCCAGTTTTTTGCTATCGTCAAGGGTCACATGGGGCACTTTCCATAGCAAGCGTTGTAGTTGAATTTTTGAATCTATGGGGGCATTGTCGGCTCCCTCGAGTGCATTATTATCACTCCTGTCTCTTACCAGATAAAGCACTTGCCTTGCGTTGACCACATTGCGGTGGTGATCTTCGGCAAAGGCTAAAATCAGTTTAAGAGGTAAATATCCAGTAAAGGTCCCATCGGTATGTACCATCCAGTCATTGGTCGAGTCAGGGCACCAACCTGCCATGCAAAGTGTTTTACCTTCTTCCTCACTATAAGAGGGGTATAGTTTCATGACACTGGAAATACCCACATTTCGTGTGCTATCCACCACGATATCGTTAATCACGTAACGTACTTCAGAAAACAGAAAGGCCAAACCATGGTTGGCCAACTTGGATGTGGTGGGTGAAGAGCCATCGACTTTGGTGAGTCGACCTTCAATCTGAATGACACTTTCATGCGGTAGGGTGTAAATATCTTGGTTGTTGATAACAAATTGAATTTCATCATTGTTATTGAGTCCAGATGTTTGAGCTTGATAGGAATGGAGATCAATTCTTACCACCCCTGATTGTTCCTCGATGCGGTTCGCTACCTCTAGGATAGAATTCATCATGGGGTTTGACGCGGTAACCCAAATGCTGTAAAATCTGCTTGTCTTGAGATGTTAACGTGTATTCACGTGGCAAACAGCTAACACCATTCCTAGACGGTGTTGTTGCTTTATACACAAACTTCACAGTGGATTTAGCACCAACTTGTAAGTCACTGGTGTGGTAGAATCTAGATCAATGAGTTATTGATCTCTATTGATCAGTCATAATGTTATATTACTAATACCATCGACAGCCACAGAATGAAAAAGCACCACTGGAGGGTTTTCACGAATAATATACACATTGGGTGATGTCACAATAAAGTCATAAGGCGAATGCGATGGTTCTTGATTGGTGTACACTTGGCTAATAATATTACACGTCACCGACACATGATGGTCCTCAATGAATTTCACTTCATGGTCTGATTCATGTTTTTTGTTGGGCTCCAACACGCGTAAATTAAATCCTAGTAATGGGCCAATGGAATCGGGGCGTGTTTTAAGGTCAATGTTGAATGTAGAGAAAATACTGCAGCGATGAGTGTTGGTGTTTCCTACAAGTTCAAACTGTTGCGTTCCATCGAGAAATGACCTTTAAACATATTCATTGATCAACACCACATAAATGTGTTCATAAATGTCATCGATCGTGTATCCACCAGAGTTCAGGGTGTGCACAGAATCAACATAGTAAAACTTGTTGTTCACATATGTTGTATATTCGATTGTACGTTTAAAGAGAAACATGTCCAAACCATAGGGGTTTTCACTCAGTTCGATAGGCGGGTAAAATTCTAGGCTGACTTCGGGTCCACGTCCATGCAGTGTAAACGTTTTACTTTCTGCCGACATACTGTGCCCGTTTAGACCGGAGTCCGCACGACCACATATGCATTTTATCAAGAATCAGTCAGCACGAGAGTCAAAATATCCCGGGGCGCCAGATGGGTTAAAGCTAATCGCAAAAAAACGACATCAAATAAAAAATGCTTTACTGATTTTGGCTCAATGCAACAATAAGGATAGAAGGAGATTCAACTGGGCATAACACGACATGTAAAAATTATCTCATTTTATTCTAAATTTTAAAATTGACTGCAAAATGATGCTCAAGGTAACATCATTCCAGTGCGACGGCACACACTACTATTTACACAATGTACAGAAATTTTCCAACACATTGAACAATTGTCCTTGGAGGCACAAGTCTGATTATCAGTCCTGTAGACTGTGTTCCAAAATTATATCAATTATTTACGATGAAATCCAGCTCAAATTTAATTGTCTTTACTGGAAATATTGTAGTTCACTGGTTGAATTTCTAACATGATATTAACACTCGTAGAAATTCTCACTGTTTATAATTGTTTATAGAATTTTTTAACTTCCACTTATTTTTCCAGTTTCAAAAATATTGTCAAAAATATTATCTTTGATCCAACACTAATTATGTACACATATTAATAACAACATCTGAAAAGTATTTGACCCTTGCGCATAGCATCGAAGAACGGTGCGAAGCACAACAAAATTTATTATTCTTCCAAAATTAAACATTTCGAGAAGTGACTCGATTATGAACTTCAAATTCCAAAGAAATATGATTTCTGAATCATCAGCTTGATCATAAAAAATTGTTGAACCATTCAACTATTCGATTTTCCACTTGGAATTATTATTAGGAAAAATATTTATATTTGTTGCTATTTTAGTAACTTTCACAACTTGCAATTCTTGAACAGAATGCGGAAATGAGAATTGTAGCTTTATAATAAATTCATTTAGTTCATGACAATAGGATTGAACACATCCTTTAAGTAATTCGTGGATACAGTTTTTTTTTTAAATTGGCAGTGGCCCATTCAATTATTTGTGTAAGAACACAATATCCCAACAACAACGGCAAAGGTCTTCCTCTGAAGAAGAATACAATTTTATCATGACAAAACCGGGTTCTAGCAAATCCAAAGTATTAATGGAATACGTAAACAAGTTTGAAATAATTACTGATGGTTTGGTCATTCATTCGACGAAATGTGTGGTTCCAATACTCCTCCTATAAACCTGAGCCATCGAACCTGCTATTTGATTGATGCTGAAAAAAAATACCTCCTCATTCCTTCGACTTAAACATGCTCACCTGGGAATGGCATTTCAACTACTCCACACACATAAATTTTCTTCCCAAAATTTATACTATAAATCAAGCCTCTGCTTGTTATCAAAACTGGAAGATCTATAAACTTACAAGTTTATTTTATTTTACCATTCAGTTCAAACCGTGAAGTTACCACACTTGTGATATTCTCTATTTCACTTTCGAATGTGTGCCTACGTCATGATTTTATATAAACACAAAAAAAATCCTAATTGATACAAATATCATTGGCTTCCTGTTCCATGCCTTTCCGTGTTATCTGAAAAATATACTTTGCTCAATGCAAATATTAACAGTTCAACCAGAACTATAATGTTGGTGGAATACGGGCTTGCGCTATCCACTAGCTTTCGGAAAATCACCCGTTCCAAACTAGGAATGATTAAACTAATCCTTAAGCTCTCTCTCAACGAATGTGATTATTAGAAAATGTAAGATCCAATAAATATTTAGAAAAATTATGAAAATTATTATTATTATTATTGGATTATTATTGTTATTATTTCCTTAAATATGTTTAATTATTATTTCCTTATGTGAAAAAAAACACATGTTCGACTCTTCGAATATGGACAAAATATCCATTCCTCAACAAAAATAAATATTAACTTCTACAGTTATATCGGCTGATTACCGTGATTCTCAAACAAAATGAACATTCAAATAAATGCTCGGTATGCTCGGTCATCGATCCTAAACTGTCCTGAGTGCTGAAAATACTCAGAATAACCCTAATGTGTCTTGCGTAAATCAATGCAAGATTTAAATACGAAGAAAAATAAATGTGTTGGTCATCAGCAGAAAATGAGTTTGTTCCAATTAGCTAGGCATAATATAAAAGTCAAATGTGGCTTACATTTCTGGTTGGTCTTGAAGCGTAGTGAACCTGGTCTGTACCAGATTTATCCAGATACATGCCCTATTGGACACGCACGTCTAATCCTTGTATCGGCCGCCATTATATACCCACAATCTGTCTAGCACGACATAGTGGAAATATTTCTTGAAGTTTGAAGTAACTGCTGATCCATTTTAATATTGACTTCAATTAAATCCATAGCAGTTCGCTTAAATGGGGTCAGATCCAAATGATCTCTTCTCAAAAGCGTCAGTTGTAACATAACTCACGGTAAACTTTTCAGTACAGGAAAACACTGATAGTCTAAAACAATCAACGGCTGTTGTGAATATCGTTCCCTGGGCATGGCTTCACACCATCTATCATGCGCGAAGCAACATATAGTTTCCCTTTGTCGGCTAATGAACAACACCGTGATAGACTGGCCTTCAATATACTGAAAGATCTGAGTGGTTATTTAGTTACAATTTGTGAAACTGACAAGTTGGATTAAAATATCCAAGTATTGAATTATTGTTACTGGACTGTGACAGAATAATATCTAGACAAAGTCTAGCATATGTCCATATAGAAACAAAGTGTTTCACCAATGTCCGTAGAAAATAACAATCACCTTAGTGATTCCCTCTACCGGAAACTTACTACGTTCCCCACGTATCGTAGCACTTTTGTGACTATCACAATTCAAAGATATCTTCTGCGTAGATTCGGCAACCATGTGCCTTGGCTCGACGTAGCAGCAGCACCTTGTCCTACAAGAGCTTGGTTTGAAGTGAGCTAGTTATGCTTGGGCCGAGCTGCTTTTATACAAAACGGTCGGCTCCACGCTGGATCACGCTGAAATCTGTAAATCCTCATATCTCCGGTGTCTCTGGTCTGATTCACTTGAGACTAAGTGCATCCTCTTTCATTTGGCCGTGCCAGTAATCTGATCCCAGTATCAAGTCTCTACTCCATGGCTAAGTATTTAATCACCAAATAGTCTCGACCTCTGCTACTATTTGCCACGTCACTAAACATCTTCTTGGCTGCATAAAGTTTCCATTTCAATCTAGAAGGAAAGGAGCGCGATATTCAAATATCTCAACTTTCAAAAGTGGCTGTAGCCTTTCCCTTGATACCTATGTGTCTAAATCTTGGAATACCCATTCCTAGAATTGGTCACATCCACCCCACACCTAGCAAAAAAATAAAAATTGAAAAATTTTTCTTTTTCCTATCTACTCATTAAATCATCTGGTTCTTGAATAATAAATCTTCAAATTCGCTGCATTATAAATTCCCACGATGTTACCAGTTCGTGTATTGGCGATTTTATAGCTTCCATTGTTGTTTACTTCCACAACACGATAGGGTCCATCGTAAAGGCTTGCAAACTTCGAGTACACTCGATTTTGCACGTCGGAGGGTGTAGTTTTTTTTTACTAAAACAAGAGTTACTACACGCAAGGGTCTGCGAAAACGCTTTCCTCTCTCTCTGCGCTCTCTTTTCTCAGCTTGGCTCCTCAACTTGTCTAAAGCTAGAGTCTCCCTCCTCTGACGACTAGGTTCAATCTCGGGTGGAGTAGAGATGATTCGATCCCATAATCTTGTTGGTTTAATTCCATGATGAAACAACATGGGAATCTGTCCAGTACTCTCATGAATCGTCGAGTTGATGGATTCGGATGCTAAAGAGAGAACATCCATCCATTTCCAATGCTCATTTGGACAAAAGAGGCGGAAAAATTTCGACATTCCAGCCATCACGCGTTCTGCTGGATTGCTTTCAGGATGTCTGATAGAACAAAGCAATTGTCTAATCCCAAGATTATTCATGACGGCCCTGAATTCTAAAGATGTAAATTGGGGTCCGTGATCTGATAAAAGGAATTCCGGTTTGCCTGCTTCCGGAATTACGCTGTCTCTAATTCTCTTCGCACAATATTTTGCGTTTGCCTTCTGAATTGGGTGTAACATAGTGTATTTGCTGAAAACATCTATGGTCACCAGAATATATAGGTTACCTCTTTTAGACTTTGGGAGAGGACCATAAAGATCAGTCGCAAAGATTTCACAAGGCTTAGAAGGAATAATAGGCCTTGGTAATTCTCTCAATAATATAGAATTATATTTACTCCTTTGGCACAAGTCGCACTCCCGAATAGTGTTCCAGACAGTTTGTCGCATTCGCTCCCATGAAAATTTCTCTTGTATCAAGTTGAATGTCTTATCTACTCCAGCATGACCTGCAATTCGATGCGCCATCCAAATAATGGGTGTTTGCATTCGTGGAGGTACCACTACCCTCAGCTTCGCATGATCGGGATCTGCAAACCTGTAGACTAGACCATCTAACATCAAATAATCTCTTGAAATTCTTTCAGTTTCCACAAAATCATCGTCATTGGGATCCATAACTCCCTGTAGAAAACGAAAAATGTTTCTAAGACGTCGGTCTCTCCTCTGGGATAAATGTAACAATCTTAACCTTCTTAAGGTATCCTCATCCTCATGCGTCAGGTTAACTTGAAAAACCTTGGATGTAGACTCCTCTGCTCTACTCAATAAATCGGCCCCAATGTTCAACTTTCCAGGGGTGTGTTTGATAACTAGGTTGAATTGTTGAATAAAAAGTGACCATCTAGTTATTCTATCACTGGCAAAGTTTGTTCTTAAGATAAACTCCAATGCATGGTGATCAGTCCTCACGATTACTGAATGTCCAATTAACATTTTCTTCCAAGACTCCAACGCGAAGATTACAGCAAGGGCTTCTAACTCTGTGGTGTAATAGTTCCTTTTTGATGGACAAAGTTTCCTGCTTACGAAAGCCAGGTAATATCTCCTGTGATCGTCATCTTCTTGAAAAAGAATAGCTCCAATCCCTACGGTGGATGCATCGGATTCTATGATAAAATTCTTGGTGAAGTCAGGATACCCTAATTTCACACTGTTTACCAATAACCTCTTGGCATCTTGAAATGATTTTTCGCAATCTTCATTCCATTTGTTTCCCTTTTTTAATAATTCCTGCAAGGGAGCAACTGGATTGGTGAAGCTTGGACAATGCCCTGCAAAGAATTGGCTTGTTCCGAGAAAACTGAGGACATTCTTCACCCTAGTAGGTCTAGGGAAATTCGCAATCGCTTGTATCTTTGTCTCATTGGGACGGTATCCTTCACCATCTAAAATATGGCCCAAAAATTTTATTTCCTTCTGAAAGAACTGACATTTTCGAAGGTTTACTTTAAAGTTAGCTTTTCTTAAAACTGCGAATAACATCTGAAGATGTATCAAATGTTCCTCCTTAGTCTCAGATGCGATTAGGATATCGTCTATGTAACGAATCGCTATCTCTTTTACTTCAGGACTCAAATTTTGTTCCAGTGCTCTGATCAAAACAGATCCAGATGTTTTGATCCCAAATGGTAGACGGCGGAATACATATGTCTGTTGGTCAAACATAAACCCTGTAAACTTTTTGGAATTTTCACTAAGCCTAATGTGGTGGTAGGACGAAGTGAGATCAATGTTAGAGAACCAGATCTTGCCCTGGAATTTTCTTAACAGTTCCCTAATGATTGGTGGTCTGTCATACTCTGGCAGTAAACTTGAATTCAAATTTCGCGCGTCTAAACACATCCGGCTTAGACACTACTGCTAATGGATTGACATAAGAAGTAGTGTACTTTTCAACCACATTGTTACCTTCCATCTCTTTGATAAGCACTTTTACCTTTTCTCGATGCTTTTCCGCTACCGGATACAATTTAGCATGGAAAGGTGCATCATCAGTTACACGAATTCGATATTCAAAATCTTTAATTTCACCAGGTTTAATATCAAAAATATCATGGTACTCTTCCAAAATTTTCCCTAGCTCTGGGGACCCCTTATCAGTATAGACTTCTTTTCCCTCAGCTTCCCGAAAAATCAGAGACCATTGAGCGTCTCCCTCGATGTCTTCCTCTTCCTTTCCCTCGAAGTTTATCTCTTCGGTATACTGGAATCTGACCGTCTCTGTCTTCATGTCTATCACGGCTCGATATTTCTGGATGAAATCCGCTCCCAAGATCATGTCAAAAGCCATGTCCTTCATTACTACAAACACATGTCGGAAATCATGTCCTCCAATAGTAACACATAAGTATAATTGTGTTTTACACAGCGATATTTTGTTGTGTATTATTCCTTGGATTTTAATTCCTGATACTGGAATCTCTTCTAAATTCTCTTTGAGCTTCCACAGACTATAAAGCTTCTCGCTCACAAGACAAAGCATAGCCCCAGTATCAATTAAAGTATCGACAGGCATGCCGAATACTTCGCATGATATGATTGGCAGTTTAATTCTTGTACCCATTTCTTTCCGTTCGTCATTATGTTGAATTAAGTCATCATCCTCTGTTTGCCATTTAATAATCCTGGAAGTGAAAATGTTTAAAATTCGATCTCCTACTGTGAATTCGAAGTTTTTTTTCATTCCCCCGGGATTGCTGTGTTCCCGATGGACCTGGTTCATTGGACTTCTGTTCCAAGAACTGCGAGTTTTCTTGGTGTCTTTCTTCCAAGATCTTCCTCGTCTCCTTATTGAACTCTTCATTGGACTGACGAGTGTTCTCATTCCCTCTGTTATTGTAGTTATTGTTTCTACCATAGTACCTTCTTTCCTGGTATCTTCCTTGATTATTCCTTGGCTCTCTCCATCGATTGTCATATCGATATCCACCCTTTAGTCTCTCATAAGGCTTGTAACTGTATCTATTAGTGTTCTGATTCCATCCTCTTTTATCAGGCTCTTCCCTCGGCGTTTTCTCTTCTCGCCCCTCTCGAATCTCTCGAGGTGTTTGGGAATAACTGTCGGCCATAACAGTGTACACAGCGTTGCCATTCTTTCCTCCCTTCTGATGGAAGAATTGAGCGTTCGTGTGATCAAGTTTCTGCAATACCTCGTCAAATTGCTCCATATTATAAATGTCAGCAGCGATCACAGTTCTTTGGACTTCTGATAGAAACTGACGTATTAATGCAGGAATTAATTCATTATCTGGCATCGGCGGATCTAAATGTTGAAGTTTAGAAAGCTGTCCAGAAAAGTACGAAGAGTATCGAGTAGGTTGTGACGTCGAAAATCTCTTCGAATATAATTCTGCTCTGACTTGCTGTTGGGTTCCGGGGACCAAAACTTTTTCACTAACCCACGGGAAAACTCCTCAAAATTGGTGAGAGTGGACCTGAATGCTCTAAACCAGAGAAGTGCGGGCCCTTCCAAAATTTTCCCTATCACTCGGATTTGTCTTTCCTTAGGGATTTTGGAATCTTTAAGGTAATCACATGCTTCTCTCAAGAATTCTACGGGTGTCACAGAATCTCGCCCTGAAAATGTAGAAGGCTTATCCTCCACATTCTTGAATACAGTTATGGGGTTGGATTGAAATACTGTCCTGGCCTCATCCTGTCTTTGACTATCATTTCCTCTAGCTACTCCTAGGTTTACCTGTATCTGTTCTTCTCCTCTTATACTTGGCATTTTCAACAGATGGTCAGCCTGTTTCTCGTCCTTAACTTGGGTTTTCATAGCCTCAATTGCCTTACGGTTTTCTTCGGTCTTTTTACTAATTCCTTCAGTTTCCTTCTTTATTTCTTCAGTTTCCTTAAAGTTCTCCTTGACATCAGTGGATATCTGGTTCATAACAGCCTCGTGACTCTTCAATGACCCTGTCATATCTGATATGTCCTTCTGAGTCGCTTGAATATCTTTGGAAATTACTTGAATATGGGATGACAAAGATTCTCTAATCTCCTTGACTCCATCTTGGTTCTCCAGCTTGAGTGTGTTTTTAATCTCATCGATAACTGTGGTTTTAATTTCAGTTTGTAATTCATTAATCACACCTTCTCTTATTTCTCCCACTACGAGTTCTTTGAATTGGTCTGTCAAACGTTGAACAACTAGAGTTGCCATCTCATTGCTCTCTTTCTTCACTCTGACTTCTAGGTTGACCATGTCTTCACCAACTTTCCTAAGACCACTTTCTATCCTATCAGCTAAGCTTTGGGATCTTAGATCGGCATCGCGAAATTTATCGTCCATTAAAATTGCGTTAGTAGCTAATGACGTTTCGAGCTCATGTGTTTTTTCGCATAATTTAGTCATTTTACCCTCAAGTGACATTTTCAAGATTTCGGAATTCTCTTTAAATTTATTTTCAATAGAATTAAATTTACTATTTAAACTATCTTTTAAGTTATCTTTTAACCTGCTTTCTAACATATCGGAATTTTCTTTAAGTTTCTTTTCCAATGCCTCTGTATTTTCTTTCATGATGGCTGCTACGCGCAGTCCAGCTTCTTTAGAACTCTCTTCCAAACTCCTCATCATCCTCATCATCTCTTCCATAATTTTCAGCATTAGTCAAAACATAGGGGTATACATGTTGGCAGACACAAGATTATAACTAGAACAAGAAATATGAATAGCTAATTGGAACACTCTAATAAAATGAGATTTGTCCTAATGTCGACGCGATGGAAAAAAAACTTCTCTACTTTTACGAATTAAATTTACCACAATATCACAAGAAAAATATGCAAGTCCTCAAATATTCTCCACATGGATTCTACTAATGCTTATGTCCAGTCATCGAACGTTTACTACTGAATTTACTTGACGCCTTAATGGTTAAGCCATTATCAAAATAATCAAACCCATTCTAATTATTAACCCAGTTAATTTTTAATTTTCCCCACTAATTGGGCTTCCTACTAATTTATTCATCCAAACCAGACATCTCTCAACTCCCAAAATATCTATAAAAATTATCACAATTTAAATCGGCATGCGATTGACCGTGTCTAACTCGGGCCCCACGTTCGAAGCCATTTTCTCTCTCTATCTTATTTTATGTGCCCGTTTTGACCGGAGTCCGCACGACCACATATGCATTTTACCAAGAATCAGTCAGCACGAGAGTCAAAATATCCCGGGGCGCCAGATGGGTTAAAGCTAATCGCAAAAAAACGACATCAAATTAAAAAAATGCTTTACTGATTTTTGGCTCAATGCAACAATAAGGATAGAAGGAGATTCAACTGGGCATAACACGACATGTAAAAAGTATCTCATTTTATTCTAAATTTTAAAATTGACTGCAAAATGATGCTCAAGGTAACATCATTCCAGTGCGACGGCACACACTACTATTTACACAATGTACAGAAAATTTCCAACACATTGAACAATTGTCCTTGGAGACACAAGTCTGATTATCAGTCCTGTAGACTGTGTTCCAAAATTATATCAATTATTTACGATGAAATCCAGTTCAAATTTAATTGTCTTTACTGGAAATATTGTAGTTCACTGGTTGAATTTCTAACATGATATTAACACTCGTAGAAATTCTCACTGTTTATAATTGTTTATAGAATTTTTTAACTTCCACTTATTTTTCCAGTTACAAAAATATTGTCAAAAATATTATCTTTGACCCAACACTAATTATGTACACATATTAATAACAACATCCGAAAAGTATTTGACCCTTGAGCATAGCATCGAAGAACGGTGCGAAGCACAACAAAATTTATTATTCTTCCAAAATTAAACATTTCGAGAAGTGACTCGATTATGAACTTCAAATTCCAAAGAAATATGATTTCTGAATCATCAGCTTGATCATAAAAAATTGTTGAACCATTCAACTATTCGATTTTCCACTTGGAATTATTATTAAGAAAAATATTTATGTTTGTTGCTATTTTAGTAACTTTCACAACTTGCAATTCTTGAACAGAATGCGGAAATAAGAATTGTAGCTTTATAATAAATTCATTTCGTTCATGACAATAGGATTGAAAACATCCTTTAAGTAATTCGTGGATACAGAATTATTTTTTTTTAAATTGGCAGTGGCCCATTCAATTATTTGTGTAAGAACACAATATCCCAACAACAACGGCAAAGGTCTTCCTCTGAAGAAGAATAAAATTTTATCATGACAAAACCGGGTTCTAGCAAATCCAAAGTATTAATGGAATACGTAAACAAGTTTGAAATAATTACTGATGGTTTGGTCATTCATTCGACGAAATGTGTGGTTCCAATACTCCTCCTATAAACCTGAGCCATCGAACCTGCTATTTGATTGATGCTCATAAAAAAAACCTCTTCATTCCTGCGACTTAAATATGCGCACCTGGGAATGGCATTTCAACTACTCCACACACATAAATTTTCTTCCCATAATTTATACAATAAATCAAGCCTCTGCTTGTTATCAAAACTGTAAGATCTATAAACTTACAAGTTTATTTTATTTTACCATTCAGTTCAAACCGTGAAATTACCACACTTGTGATATTCTCTATTTCACTTTCGAATGTGTGCCTACGTCATGATTTTATATAAACACAAAAAAAATCCTAATTGATACAAATATCATTGGCTTCCTGTTTCATGCCTTTCCGTGTTATCTGAAAAATATACTTTGCTCAATGCAAATATTAACTGTTCAACCAGAACTATAATGTTGGTGGAATACGGGCATGCGCTATCCACTAGCTTTTGGAAAATCACCCGTTCCAAACTAGGAATGATTAAACTAATCCTTAAGCTCTCTCTCAACGAATGTGATTATTAGAAAATGTAAGATCCAATAATTATTTAGAAAAATTATGAAAATTATTATTATTATTATTATTGGATTATTATTGTTATTATTTCCTTATATATGTTTAATTATTATTTTCTTATGTGAAAAAACCACATGTTCGACTCTTCGAATATGGACAAAATATCCATTCCTCAACAAAAATAAATATTAACTTCTACAGTTATATCGGCTGATTACCGTGATTCTCAAACAAAATGAACATTCAAATAAATGCTCGGTATGCTCGGTCATCGATCCTAAACTGTCCTGAGTGCTGAAAATACTCAGAATAACCCTAATGTGTCTTGCGTAAATCAATGCAAGATTTAAATACGAAGAAAAATAAATGTGTTGGTCATCAGCAGAAAATGAGTTTTTTCCAATTAGCTAGGCATAATATAAAAGTCAAATGTGGCTTACATTTCTGGTTGGTCTTGAAGCGTAGTGAACCTGGTCTGTACCAGATTTATCCAGATACATGCCCTATTGGACACGCACGTCTAATCCTTGTATCGGCCGCCATTATATACCCACAATCTGTCTAGCACGACATAGTGGAAATATTTCTTGAAGTTTGAAGTAACTGCTGATCCATTTTAATATTGACTTCAATTAAATCCATAGCAGTTCGCTTAAATGGGGTCAGATCCAAATGATCTCTTCTCAAAAGCGTCAGTTGTAACATAACTCACGGTAAACCTTTCAGTACAGGAAAACACTGATAGTCTAAAACAATCAACGGCTGTTCTGAAGATCGTTCCCTGGGCATGGCTTCACACCATCTATCATGCGCGAAGCAACATATAGTTTCCCTTTGTCGGCTAATGAACAACACCGTGATAGACTGGCCTTCGATATACTGAAAGATCTGAGTGGTTATTTAGTTACAATTTGTGAAACTGACAAGTTGGATTAAAATATCCAAGTATTGAATTATTGTTACTGGACTGTGACAGAATAATATCTAGACAAAGTCTAGCATATGTCCATATAGAAACAAAGTGTTTCACCAATGTCCGTAGAAAATAACAATCACCTTAGTGATTCCCTCTACCGGAAACTTACTACGTTCCCCACGTATCGTAGCACTTTTGTGACTATCACAATTCAAAGATATCTTCTGCGTAGATTCGGCAACCATGTGCCTTGGCTCGACGTAGCAGCAGCACCTTGTCCTACAAGAGCTTGGTTTGAAGTGAGCTAGTTATGCTTGGGCCGAGCGGCTTTTATACAAAACGGTCGGCTCCACGCTGGATCACGCTGAAATCTGTAAATCCTCATATCTCCGGTGTCTCTGGTCTGATTCACTTGAGACTAAGTGCATCCTCTTTCATTTGGCCGTGCCAGTAATCTGATCCCAGTATCAAGTCTCTACTCCATGGCTAAGTATTTAATCACCAAATAGTCTCGACCTCTGCTACTATTTGCCACGTCACTAAACATCTTCTTGGCTGCATAAAGTTTCCATTTCAATCTAGAAGGAAAGGAGCGCGATATTCAAATATCTCAACTTTCAAAAGCGGCTGTAGCCTTTCCCTTGATACCTAGGTGTCTAAATCTTGGAATACCCATTCCTAGAATTGGGCACAATACTGTTGGCGTTTTTGCTTATGCTGCGTCTTATATAAAACAAGTAGTTCTGTGAAGAAATATACAGCCTATTTTCATACATCCTACTTATATTAACTGCCACTATCAACATAAAAAAATTCAGTTTGATTGCTGTAATAGATTCGTAGATATTGAGTACCGACTAAATATTTCGGATGGTCGCCATGTTGGATTTTATATATGTAGGTCCGAGAGTTATGTAATGTTACATGAAGATTATTGTGGACGTGTAGCATTCAAACTTCAATCGCATGATTAGGACACAAGAAGAAGTAACAAGGAGATTTTAAAATTCCGCACAGCTGCCATCTTGTGGTTATGGAAACAATTGAAATAAATTAGATGCCAGTGGATTAACATTCGTAAAAGGATTTACTGTGCCAAGTTTCACTGCACTCGGATGGTTAAATTGCGAGAAACGTCCATGTGAATATTTATACTTCGCGTCGCCGCCATGTTGGATTTGTGATCACCAGGTTATTTAAAGTCCTATAGGTGAACTTAAGTTCATAGCCCCTATGAACATAAAAAGAGCAGTTTGATTGCTATAATAAATTCGTAGATATTCAGAGTCGTCTGAATACTTCGGATGGTCACCATGTTGGATTCTTAAATGTATAGGCCATAGAGTCATGTACCATGGAAGGAAAATTATTGCGTAGGTTCATTAATCAAACTTTCACTTCGACACTTGATTACGACACAAAAATATAAACTTAATTTTAAAATTCGCACAGCCGCCATCTTGAGGTTATGTAAACAATTGAACTAAATTAGATACCAGTGCATTACAATGTGTATAAACATTTCCTGTTCCAGATTTCATTGCGTTTGGAACATTAAATCGCGAGAAAAGTCTATTTAAAATGTTCAAATTCGCTTGGCCGCCATGTTCGTATTGTACTTAACCGCTTTTTGAAAGTCTTGCAGGTGAACTTTCAGTAGAGCCCTTTATCTCCGTATAAAATTTCAGGGTGATACAGCCAATAGTTTCAGAGATATAGAATGCCGGTGAAATATTTCGCTCATTCGCCATCTTGTGGTTATAAAAACAATTGGACCAAATTAGATGTCGGTGCATTACAATGTGTATAAACATATACTGTACCAAGTTTTATTGCGTTTGGTTGGTTAAATCGCGAGAAACATCTATTTAAAAGACGCAAATTCGCGTGGCCGCCATGTTGGATTTGTAGTTACCAGTTTTTAAAGTCACATAAGTGAACTTCTAGTAGTTTCCTTTATCACTGTAATAAATTTCAGGGTGATATCTGTAATAGTTTCGGAGATATTCAATTCTGGTGAAATATTTCGCACAGCTGCCATGTTGTATTGGTGAGACGTAACAAAATTTGAAGGGCACGGTCGAGGTCACCCGGAATAGTACTATGAACTTACAGAGTTTCATTAAAATCGCTCCAGCCGTTTAAAAGTTATTAGGGGACACACACACACACCTCACACACACCCACACACACACACACACGCACACACACACGGACTAAAGGTGATCTCATAAACCTATTTTTTTCAAAATTGAAAATAGGCTAAAAATTAAACTCAAAGTCCACACTTCAAAGTACCATACGATGGATCCCTCTTTGACATAAGCTACATAATGCGTTCCTGGTCCTCGGTGATCATCCAAATTGACAACAGCACATTCCTGTTTCCAGGGTCGTGGGGGTAAATGGTTTCGCATAAACACCCCTCGAAAATGAGAGAGCTTTAGTTGTTTAGCATAGCTTTCCACTTGTTGATGCGTCAGGGCATGTCTTGCTATGACTGAGGTTATTTTTTATATATATTTCGAAATTGTGAAATCCCAAATCCTTTTTGATAAAAGGCTGGCTTCAAACTGGCATTTATAGCCCCCATAGCAATCGTTTCATTGTGTCGCTGACTTTCTTTGAGTTGTTGCTTGCCGTGCTGCGCGGCCTTATTGGTTTTTGCCACTGCACTGGCACCGCCCAAAAGTGAACCCAGAGCAGACAAACCGGCAAATAATGCAGGTAAAAATCCCGCTCGTTTGGGGACGAGAATCACTCGCCCTTGTTTGAACCCTGTAGCTGACGATTCGGAATAACACGTCTCTGTGCTGCTCGAAGAGCTTTCCTTATGGTCAATACCTTATTTTTTATTTTTTTCTTTCGCAACGGCTTGTCCACGAATGACTTAAGCCCAGGCTTTGCCAAGGGCAAAGTCCTTTTTTTAGTCTTTCTCACCACATATCTTTGTTTCACCATGATGATGATGATGACCAACAACCTTTCACAAGAACGTTTAAGTCACAACGAACGTCAGATTGTTATTTCATGGCTGTATATTCCAATTCCACATAAAGTGGGAAATCGTTTATGGTTTTTCCCGCTTGCTTTTCATCCCATGTCAACATGAGATGAAAGGATAATTCGTCTCCTACATTGACAATTTCATGGTTATGACCAACATCCTATGATCATTTATCTCTATTTGTAAATGGTTCTCATCAGGCATCGCGTATTTGATGTGAATGGTTCCATCATAGTGTAATCGATAGTGGCTTAAACCCGAAGCAAGCACATAGGTCAGGTTCAGGCCATGGACTAGCGGTAAATGGTTTCTGTCATTCACAGGTTTTTCATTTGTTAGATACACTAAAAATACGGATGGGATAAATTTATAAAGCCTTTTCATTTCATAGGTCACGTAATGCTTGGTACAGACATCGTCTTCGTCTTGCGGGTCTTCCACGTGAATATTGCGATTATGATTAGCGCTATAGCCATACACTGTAAGCTGGGGCACTTTGTCATAAAACTCATACACTTTGTTATCCACATACTTTTTTGTAGTAACGTCTGTAGACACTTGAGTATGTTTAACATGGGTTAACCACTTACCCTTAAAGTCCTAACCTCCCCGTTTTGTGCGTGGCACTACAGACCTATCCACATAGTGTTTGTTAACAGGATCTGTTTCTTGTTTAGGATCATGTATTGCGACAGACCTAGTTTTGGCCATTAACGCACGTCCAAAGACATCCATCGTCTACTGTATCTATGACAAGGCTCGGTGCCACGTATATAGACAGCCTGCTAACCTCTCTAAGCCTTAGTTGAAATGAAGATTATTAAGCAGCAAGAGTCATTCCCCGTGGGGAACATAGTTTTCCCTGTCACACATCACGTGAATAACGCCATGGTTCACTGTTTCCATCTTCCATTCGCTGCATCATTGTGGGACCTTCCGGCTGTGGGAAGACAAATCATTTGCTGACACTCATCACAGCGCCCAATGGACTATGTTTTCAAAATATTTATATTTTTGCAAAATCTCTCTACCAGCCCCTCTACGTGTTTCTGGATCAAGTCATGTCTGGATTACAAAAAGAGAATATGGGTTATTTCACATTTCCCATGCAAGAAAATGTTATTTCACCGGATGAGGTAAAGCCCGATTCACTCATGATTTTCGATGATGTATCCACTGACCGTCAAGGCAACATTCAAAGCTATTTCAGCATGGGTCATCACAAACATATCGATTTCTTCTATCTTGGGCAAACTTATTCTTAAATGTCCAAACAGTTGATTCGTGACAATGCCAATGTCATTGTTTTATTTTGCCAGGACGAGAGGAACAGTCGTCACATTTATAATGAACATGAGAATCCGGATATGACCTTTCAAATGTTTACAGAATTGTGTGCCAAGTGCTGGAACACTCAACGTCATGCCTGTTTAGTGATTGACAAACAATGTGAACTCAACCAAGGACGGTATCGCTTAGGGTATGATCATTTTATTGCTATTTAAGGCACTGTCTCATTCCCTGTCAAGTCATTTGTCAAGACACCATGGCGTTAGCAGAGAGTCAATTGAAAAAGCATATTATTAGAGCAAAAAATACTATTCGCCAAATGTTTCGTCAATTGAAACGATCACGTGCAAATCATGCTTTGTTTATTCAACAACATTTAGCACCTCCGCTAAAAGCCATGTTGAAACCCTCTTTCAAGCCATCTGAAACGCTATCCACCGTTTCACATTCCACGCAGACGCTGCACGAGGACCCTTAGGAAGAGGAACAGGAACAGGAAGATTTGACTAGTGTTAGCGAAGTTGAGGATGAGGAGGAACAAGTGTTTACGCCTCAAAAAAAAAAAAAAAAAAAAAAAAAAAAAAAAGGCCGCACCCCTTGCAGAGTTTTTGAGAAAAAAGAAATCCTTGGTCATGGTCGAAACACCTTGCCCTTCCAGATCGTCTCCGTTCTCACAACTCTTGGCCATACCTCAACATAAAGCTCAACTGAAAATCATTTTAATAAGATATTATGGATCAACACTAGAACCCTATTTCACCGATCTATTTATTGGAAACACAGATACCACGTATGGTATGAGAATGATGGTTTTAAAATTGGTGATTCATCCATTAAATTTGCTCGTACTAAAGCTGTCATTAAGAACATCAATTATAAATTAACGCCAGGATTGTTAAAGCTGCTCTTTTTCGGACCCCTCTTCCTATGATTATACGTAAGAGGATCTTGACAAATATAAATCCATTTTATTGGACACCCATGCCCGCAAATGACAGTTTTATCCCGCTCCACAAGTGAATGCCAATATATCTCAAAAATATAAAACCATTATTGCAAAAATGTTTCCCACCAGTCAAAGTACTCGTCGTAAAGCATTTGCTTCGGGAGTGACATTTAAACCATTAACACCCCTTGTGGATGTAACCTACTGGAACAATCCCAATAAGCTCGTCCAGTGGCTACAGTTGTTGCATGCTTCACGTCAAGCCGGCCATACCGGTCACGATTGGGAAATTCAAGAAATTGAATAAGAACTTCGAAATGCAAAAATTATTGTTTAAGCCCTCACCCATTAAAATGGGTATTGCTCACGAGTTGCATCGCCCAGCTAGGCGTCATTATCCATGACTCAAGGTGATTTCACGAGGCGTGGATGAACTTTGGCAGGCTTACTTGGTTGAAATGATACCCTATGCTGGCGTTAACGACGGTGTACGCTATATGTTGACCGTCATTGATGTCTATTCCAAAAAGGCCTTTGTTGAACCTGTGCGTCGCAAGTCTGGTCCACTAGTTACCAAGGCCTTTCAATATATTATCCAACACTCCAAACGTCATCCCCAGTTGCTACAAACCGACCTGGGGAAAGAATTTTTCAACAAGGATTTGTCCAGTTTTCTCAAATCTAAGGATATTTACCATTACACCACGTACAGCAATCTCAAAGCCAGCGTGGTCGAGCGGTTTAACCGAACATTGAAAACCCATATGTCGAAAGCGTTTACCGCTCATGGCATGTATCGCTGGTTGGACATGTTACCAGAGCTAGTATCACGTTACAATGACACTAACCATTGAACGATTGGGACCAAGCCACGCCTCGTGACCAAAAATATTCAGCGATTGGATAAACTGTTTAACCCCATAAAAACAGCCGATCCTAAACGTCACCGACTGAAAATTGGGGATTTTGTTCTTGTGAGCAAAAAGGCTACACACCTCAGTGGGGGACTGAACTATTTCGAATTCGTCAATTCAACTTGGACAGCCCAGTCACCTATTTATTCCAAGACCTCAACCATCAACCCATAAAAGGTAGATTTTATCTGCATGAACTTCAGAAAACAACATTTCCTAAGCATTATCTTGTGGAAAATGTGTTGAAACAAAAAGGAAATAAACTATATGTCAAATGGTTAGGATTTAACTCTACGTTTAATTCTTGGATCAATAAATTACATGTTGTGTAAAGCTGTGCAATTTTTATTTATTTATTCACACATGTTGTACACCACCTATAGCTCTGTGTGTACAGTCCTCAGCTCCACATATTTCTTTCTCTTTCCACCTGTGTTCTCTCTTACATTACCCCTCCCCCTCTCCTCCTTTCACCTCCCATCACTGCTGTTCGCAACTCTAGCCTATCTATTGGTTGTGACATCATTCCCACAAGTTGCAACATACTTTTTACTGATTCAGCGATTCCCACGCTTTGAAAATTCTGTTATCGGGCACGTGGACAGCTAACGTCCAAGGTGAACACGTGTGTTGGATCATATTACACGTCAACTTGCATTTTGTCACGTACGAAGCAAACAGGATGTGACTTGTTAAGCTTGCATGTGGTTTCACATGTCATCTCACACGTGTATGCATGCATTTCGCACTCCCCTGCCATCACGGTTGTCAGATTATTTAACCTTCAAGTGTCCTCTGCGTCTTTGTAATTTTCCATTGCACTTGTTATCAAGTCAGTTCAGCGCATTCCAATAAGCTCAAATGACATTCACATCCTGCTAGTCTGCTCCTCTGCAAGTTTGTTTTCTGTACTCACTTCGACCAACATAGAACCAAGCGCTCAAAACTGTTTACACGTTAAAGATCCCCTTCGGGGGTAAAATATCAGAAAAAACGCACCCTGTCATAAACCGACCCGTCAAAATATCGAATGTTCTATTGAGCACAGCCGCCGTGGTCAGCGACAGATTCGTTGAAACACACACACACACTCATCAGTATCGTCTCTCTCAACAACCATGCTTCATGAACATTCTAAACAGGACAATAATTTTTTTTCCAACAAAAGTGTCGTTAGGCCCTTTGTCAAAATTTCAAAAATAGTTTCAAAAAGGGGGCCTTAGCCCGAGTCCTATGACACTTTGTACACGTCTCTGGCGTTATTGGTTGGCGAGATATAGCAAAAAGTCTAAAATCACGGTTTTATCTCAAAATGTTTTTTCATTCCTGCTGAACACAAACATCCTCGGGAAGAGGACAACGCGACGAAAAAATGACATCTCGTACAAGTCTCTAGGCTTATTGGTTCGTGATATATCAACAAAAATCACAAAAAAACACTTGTTTACCCCAAAATCGAGTTTCCAATTGTTTTAAAATATAACGAGTGGTCCATAGCAAAGAGGACGTCACTCCGAGTCCTTGGACCTGTCGTACACGCCTCTAGCATGATTGGTACGCGAGATATAACACCTATTCGACACCTACATACCCGTAAAGAGCACAATGAGACGAAAAAAACGAATCCATGCACGCCCTCCTAGCATTACTCCTTCCTTCCCAAGGTCGCCAGGGGCTCACAACTTCCTAAGTGAAGCAGCTCTGTCATCATCACACTACTTACAAAACACACATGTTTGTCCTAGAGACTTGAAATTTATTTTAGAGGTAAAGGGGGTAGGGAACTTTCATTTATGTCTTGAGCCATGGCACAACGTTCTATCATGTTTGGTTTTCAAACTGTCTGGCTGCGTGGCTCAGGGGTAACGTTCTCGCTTGCTGAGCCCAAGGTTGCAGGTTCGAAACCTGGCGCAGTCAGCTGGCATTTGAGGGTGCGCAAATGCGAGGGAGCCGTGTCAGTACATTTACTGGCACGTTAAAGATCCCCTTCGGGGCAAAATTCTGGCACCCCGGCGTCTCTAAAAGCCAGTGTAGTTAAAAGGGACGTAAAACCAATAACATTATTATTATTATGGTTTTCAAACTAGCAACTAATTTCGAAAACAAAAATTGTCAAAAAATTATCAAAAATATAACGAGTGGTCCATAGGAAAGAGGATGTCAGCTCGAGTCCAACGACACCTCATTTGTCATAATCGGACCATGCGTTTGAGAGATATTAATTATTTTAACATGTACAGTCGGGTACAAATTAAATGGGTGGCTTAGAACTGTCACCACTCCACTACTTATAATGTATATATTTCAACTATATTTAATTTATATTATTATTAGCATAGATATTCACGTCTTACACACACATGTTTATAATATGGGGTTTTTGCAATGTTAACTTAATTTCTGATGATTGAACAGCTGATGCTGATCAGACTGCTTCAGTGACAGAGTCATAGGTTGACTATTAATTGCGTAATCATTTTAATAATTTCTAATATAACTACATTGTTGTAATGATACGCTTTATGAACATTTATTCTACAGATAGTAGGACTATCTGACGTGTGAGATATTTAATTTTAACTTGCATATATATTTTTATTGGTGATAGGGAATATTTTATTGTTTGTGACTTATTTTTGGTAATAAATCCCAGGCACTATTTTTATTTTGCTGTTCGTTTTTTTAAAATCTGATCACCTTTCCATTTTGCATTCGACATGCGATAATACTGCGAATCAGTTACTAGACTTCACGTAGTCATTTTCACCGTTCACGCTCGAGATCCGAGGTTGTCGTCCTACCATCATGTTATGGGTATTTTATTTCTAGTACATGTGTAACTGGTCGGTAGTGTTGTTGCATGGCCGGTATGTATCGAGAGTTCCCAAGTCATTATCCTAGTAGGGTAGTGTTGGTTAATCTGGCTGGGTATCGACCTCCCTACAATTATTTTCCATCTCAGCGGATAAGGCTATGACTATGCGGAATTCAGGTGCAGTGCCAGGATCAAGTCATGTATGAATTCCAAAGTGAGAATATGGGTTATTTTACATTTTCAATGCAAGAAAATGTTATTGCCCCGGATGAGGTAACGCCTGATTCACTCATGATTTTTGATGATGTATCCACTGAACGACAAGCCATTATTCAAAGCTATTTCAGGATGGGTCGTCACAAACATATCGATTGCTTCTACCTTGACAAGCATATTCAAAAATGTGTAAATAACTTATTCGTGACAATGTCAATGTCACTGTTTTATTTCGCCAGGATGAGCGGAATAGTCGTCACATTTATAATGAACATGTGATTCCCGATATGACCTTTCAAATGTTTATCGAATTGTGTGCCAAGTGCTGGAACACCCAACGCCATACCTGTTAAGTGATTGACAAACAAAGTGAACTCAACCAAGGACGTTATCGCTCAGGGTTTGATCATTGTATTACTATTTAAGGGACTGTCTCATTCCCTCTCATGTCATTTGTCAAGACACCATGGCGTTAGCAGAGAGTCAATTGAAAAAGCATATTATTAAAGCAAAAAATAACTATTCGCCAAAAGTTTCGTCAATTGATTCGATCACGTGCGGATCATGCTTTGTTTATTCAACAACATTTAGAACCTCCGCTAAAAGCCATGTTTAAACCCTCTTTCAAGCCATCTGAATTGCTACCCACTGTTTCACAAGCTACGCAGACGCTACACGAAGACCCTGTGGAAGAGGAGGAGGAAGAGAGACAGGAACATTTAAGTAGTGCTAGCGAGGTTGAGGATGAGGATGATAATGATCAAATGTCAACACCTAAAAACAAATCCTCACCCCTTGCAGAGTTTTTAAGAAAAAATAAATCCTTGGCCATGGTCGAAACACCTTGCCCTTCCAGATCGTCTCCGTTTTCACAACTCTGGGCCACACCTCAACATCAAGCTCAACTGAAAGAAATCATAGCAGTGATGATATACATTTTGATTGTTGTTTAATACTAAAGTTTATAGGTAGATAAAAGTCGGTTACCATTCATTCCACTAATAATTGACAACACGTCTTAATAATGCATCACTATTATGATAAGCTATATCATAATTTCCCACCCGCCTGTCTCTCCCACCTCTCAAACAATCATCAAGCAGAGTGCTGCGACCACAAAAGGAGTATCAAGGTAGCTATATTTTTAAGGGTTTATATTCAATGACTTTATGAATAATTCCATAGCTAGTATATCTTACCATTTCTTTTCGCCATAGTCATCCTGGTTTAAGACATGTGGCTGAATACACACGTTTGTACCCACTTTTAAGCCCAATTTTGCACTCACTTTTGCAACCACTTCTGCACCCACTTTCGACCCCCCTTTTGCATCCACTTTTGCATCTACCTTTGCACCCGCTTTTGCACCCACGTTCACACCCACTTTTGCACTCACTTTTGCATCCACTTTTGCACCCACTTTTGCACCTACCTTTGCACACACTTTTGCACCTACATTTGCACCCACTGTTGCACCCACTCTTGCATCCATTTTAGCACCCACTTTTGCACTCACTTTTATACCCACATTTGCACCCACCTTTGCACCCACTTACCTATGACATTAACCGAAACCACTAAAATAAGTCATTACTAATAGGGTATTAACATAAACCACCAAAAAATAAGCCACCATCCTATTTCACCAACATAAGCCACCAACAAAAGTCATCAACATAAGCCACCCACATAGCTATCCACATAAGCCACCATAAGCCATCACCATAAGCCATCTACATAAGCCACCACCATAAACCATCACCATAAGCCATCACCAAAAGCAACCACCATAATCCATCACCATAGCCATCCACATAAGCCACCACCTTAAGCCATCCGCATAGCCATCCACATAAGCCACCATCATAAGCCACCACCGTAAGCCACCACCATACGCCACCACCCTAAGCCAACTCAGATCAATCCACGTAAGCCACCATAAGCCATCCACATAAGCCACCACCTTAAGTCACCCACATATCCATCCACATAAGCCGCCATAAGCCATCACCACAAGCCACCACCATAAGCCATCACCATTAGCCATCACCATAAGCCACCTCATAGCAATCCATGTAAGCCACCATAAGCCATCAACATAGCCATCCACATAAGCCACCACCATAAGTCACCCACATAGTCATTCAAATAGCCCTTCACATAAGCCACCATAAGGCACTCACAAAGCCATCCACATAAGCCACCATAAGCCATCACCATAAGCGACTACCATAAGCCATTTCGATAAGCCACCACCATAAGCCATCACCATAAGCTACCACCATAAGGCACCACCATAAGCCTCCACCACCATAAGTCATCAATATAAGCCACCATCAAGAGAGCGTGGGTTTGAATCTCACCTCGGCTCTCCTGAAAAATGGTTTTCATGGTTTCCCATTTTTACAACCAGGCAAATACCAAGACAGTTCATTCATTCATTCCATTCCACGACTCGGTCTATTGCAATCAATTCACAATATTGATAATCATGGCCGCCATATAAGCCTCTGCGATCACCCACCCTCTTACAAAAAACAATTGCGCTTGCGTAAAAAAACAAAAAAATGTGAAATCATAGCGGTAATCGGCTGTATGCATGCGCTTTATGTGTAACAACGTTTAATTCCCTATTAGCATTCAAACTCCCAGATTTTCGAAAAAAATATAATTTCACCCCCTAGTAGGGGTAGTATTATTTTGGGGTGGAAATAGGTTGTCGATTGGAAAGGGAGTGTCAGCACGAGTTCAACGACACCTTATTCGTGAAAATCCGACCATGCATTCGGGAGATACCGGCTTTGCCCCTGAATGTATGGCAGGTTAGTAAGTGACGTCACCAGGAAAGTAAGCTACATTTTGGAATTTTGGAAATGGAGTGTAAGCCCGATTTCATCGACAGCTCATTCGTCAAAATCCAACCATGCGTTCGGGAGATATCATCTTTGCCCCTGAATGTATGGCGGGTTAGTATGTGACGTCACCATGAAAGTAGGCTATGAGTGAACATTTTAGAATTTTTGATCACACCTCGTTGCGATGTCACCTGGAAAGTAGGCCATGGCTTATCATTTTGGAACTTTTCGATCACACCTCGTAGGTGACGTTAGGTTAGGCTAGGGTAGTTAAGCCTTGGCCACCATTTTGGTTAGCCGCCATCTTGTGACGTCACCAGAAAAGTAGGCTATGCGTTAGAAGCCCCACAGCCCCCCTATTTTTCTGGAAATACGTATGGTTCTGCAGCTTCTGTTAAAAGGTTTAGGTTTACGGGACAGTTCACGCAGGGACATTTCGATGTTTACGAGCCATTCACGCCTACAATTTTACCATGTGAATACCCGCTTCTCATTCAGCCTTCTTCATTCACATCTTCTCCTTCTCTCGCGAAAATCCTCCTCGAGTCAGTGCCACAAACTAAATCAAATAGATGTTCAAAACGTAGAAAACGATCTACTAACAACATCCGTAAAAACAATTAATTAAAGCTGTAAACAAATACGCGAAGAACCATCCTGAGGTAAACCGTAGGGCAGTCAAGTAGTAAGTTGAAAACAATCAGAAAGTAAATAGGGATGCAGTGGCAAAATATACTAGGATCCACCCAGAAGTAAATAGAAAGGCTGTTGTTACACATAATTTTAAAAGAGCTCAAGACAAGATTCTTCCATATACAGTACTAAAAATATCCGACTTTCAAAATAATCCACAAACTTATTATACTGCGAACAAAACATTGAATATTGGCTCTTGAGTGGTTTGTTAATTTTGCAAATACAATAAATGGAAGTATGAATCTCCTGGAAGGTGTTGCACTAATGGAAAAATACAGCTTCCCCCGATCCAACAATATCCTGAACCCTTGCACAGCCTCCTTAACCATCAGCATCCAGAATTAGAACACTTCCTGTCTAATACACGTAAATATAATAGTTGTTTTCAAATGACATCTCTTGGTGCAAAGGAAGTAAATGAAGGCAATTTCATGCCAACTTTTAAAGTGCAAGGGCAGGTATACCATCGAATCGGGAGCTTATTACCATCATCTGAAGAGCATCATCTATTTCTACAAATGTACTTTGTTTGAGATGAAAACATAGAAAAAAAAAATTACGAGCCTTACAGTAGTCGCATATGATGTGTACCATCTGACATAGAAGAAATCTCACGTGAAGTGTTGATACACCGGTTTTTTATACTATTATTGGCACAAATATTAATCTATTGTAAAAGGGAGTGTTTTACATATTTTGTAGTATATAATACGGAACTCATTTTATTAGATGATTTGTAGCTTCCACCAGCACTAGCCTAAATAAAGAATACGATATGGATCAACTAGCTAAATAGTCGCGACACCGCTCATAACCATCAATTCCTTATAAACAGGACCTCTTGATTCACAGACAAACACGTAATTTCATATAGATTCTGTCTTAATGAGTCATATTGATATGATAAATATCGTTAAAATGATAATCTGGTAGAAAAAATATCTACCCCGTCCGGGATTCGAACCCGGGATCTCTAGAATAAAAATTATAGGCCCTAATCCCACGGCTATTTAGACTACGCTAAATATTGTGCACAAGATGGTGACTTATTTACACGTTCCAATAATACTGCATTACGGAATTAAGTTTCATTCATAATTTGCTTGTTTGGATAATGTTCCTGCGTGAAATTGAGTTTAAAATACCTTATGAATAGGCCCTCTTGTGAGTAAAGAGAATGTATCAATTTCCGACACCGCGCGCTCATTGTTTCTCTTACCACTGCAAGCTGGATCTTACCACTGCCCGCTGGATCGATCGATCGAGTTGGCAGTGCATCTTACACTTCCGTTCGATTCACCACTGCCAGCTAGTACAATTCCGTTCGATCGAACGGAAGTGTGCCAGCTGGTGCCACCTTGATCGTTCCGATCCACTTCCGTCCCATTTTTCAAAATCACTCCCACAAAACTATCCAGCAACCGAGGGGAAAGATGTTACACAACAACAAAAAAAACATCCGATGTGGCATCTTCCCTGACGTTAAACCTCAGATAGTTCTCCAATTGCAGGATCTGTTACACAATCATAATAGATACATTCAGGATTTTATAACAGCAATGAAATCAGTTCCTGATGGCAATAGTAGTGGCTTTGAATAGGTTCTAGGCCCTCCTACGGCTTTCCTCCTAAAGATGGTGGCTTCGCGATATCGCGCGAACCCATGGTTGGATTTTAACAAATGAGTTGTCGTAGGACTCGGGCTAACGCCCTCATTCGTCTGGACAACTTATTTCAACCCTAAAATAAAACCTACCCTTAGTAGAGGGTGAAAGAGTAATTTTTAGGTAAGCATTGCTTTCCAAGTTCAACATGTATGCGGTTCAATGCTATGATGAAATTAAACGTTGTTCCACACAAAATTCATACGTACGGTCGAATGCCATTATGATTTACCCTTTTTGTTTTTACGCATGCGCACTTGTTTCTTGTAAGAGAGCGGGCTTTTTTAATAATGATTTATAGATAAGTTATTTTTAAGGAAATTAGCCAAAAGATACAAAACTAATAGGTCATCTGCTTTTGAATATCTCATGAACCAATAAGGCTAGGTACTTGTATGAGGTATTGCAGGACTTGAGACGACGCCCCCTTTTGGAATGTATGTTTGAAATTTTAACAATGGGCCCAACTGCACTTTTGACGATATATTTTTAAAATTCATGATGGGGTAACTATTTAAGCCAGTAGACGATAGCCGCGGCAGACCTGGTCTGTGTGCAAAGCAGTGTGTTGAACTGACGTTGTTCGCCAGTCCTCACTACTACAATCTGATAACGATATGAAAGGAAAGTGGCGAAATACAAGTGAACACGTGTGAGATGACATTATTGCCGACCCCCTTGTGAAACAACATGTAAGCTAACAAGTTACATCCTGTTGGGTTCGTACGTGAGAAAATGCAACAGATCCTGCTAATAAAAACTATGAGGATAGATCTGCACTGTCACGCACTTAACAGGGAGATTATGACTTTAAGGGAAAGCGGTTAACCCTTGTAAAACATCCTCAAGTGTCTACAGATGTCACTACAAAAAAGTATGTAGATAACAAGGTGCATGAGTTACATAACCAAGTGCCTCAGCTTACTGTAAATGGCTATACAGTTAATCATAACCGCATTATTCACGTGGAAGACCCACAAGAAGATGATTATGTCTGCACCAAACGATACCTCACCTACCAAATGAAAAGTTTTTATAAATTTGCCCCATCCGTATTTTTAGTGTACCTGACGGATGAAAAACCTGTGAATGACAGAAACCAGGTACCGCTAGAGAATTTCAACCTAACGTATGTGCTTTCTTCAGGTTTAAGACACTATCGATTACACTATGATGGAACTATTCACGTTAAACAATCCATGCCTGATAAGAACCATTTGCGTGTTGAGATAAACCATCATAGAATGCTGGTCTATAACCATCAAACGGTTAATGTAGGTGATGAATATCATTTCATCTCATGCTCACATGGGATGAAAAGCAGCCAGGAAGAACGATAATCGATTTTCCACTTTATGTGGAACTTGAATATACAGCCATGAAATAAGGATGACACGCTAGTAGTTACTTAAATGTCCTTGTGAAAGGTTGCTGGTCATCATCATCATCATGGTAAAACAAAGATATGTGGTGAAAAGGACTAAAAAGAAGGTCCTGTCACTGTCAAAGCATAGTGTTTAGGCATTGGTTCACAATCCTTTGCGAACGAAAAAAAAAGTAATGTGTTAACAATAAAGAAAGCCCTTCGAGCAGCACCGAGACGTGTTATTCCAATACGTCAGCGACATGTTTCAAAACAAGGCCGAGTGATTCCTGTCCCCAGACGAGCTGGATTTTTACCTGCTTTATTCGCTGGTCTGGCCGCTCTGGGTTCACTTTTGGGTGGTGCTAGTGCGGTGGCTAAAACCGTTAAAGCTGTGCAACATGGCAAGCAACAATTGAAAGAATGTCAGCGACACCGTGAATCAATGGAAGCAATTGCTATGGGGGCTAGAAACGCCAATTTAAAGCCAGTATTTTATCAACAAGGACTTGGCATTTTTCCATCTCCAAATACAAATAAAAATTAACCACAGCCGTAGCAAGACAAGACCCATTAAGAAGTCAAAAGCTATGCCAAAAAACTAAAGCTTTCTCATTTTCGAGGTGTGTTTATGCGGAACCAAATACCAACACGACCCTGGAAACAGGAATGTGCTGTCCTTCATTTAGATAATGACGGAGGGCCAAGAACCCATTATGTAGCCTACGTGAAAGATGGATACATTATATGGTACTTTGACAATTTTGGAAATCTGCCCCCACCCATGGAACTAGTAACCTATTTTGGAAACAGGACCAAAATATATTATAATGTAAAACGTGAACAAGCGTTTAACAGCCAAGAGTGTGGACGTTTGTGTTTAATGTTTTTATATAAGACACAGCATAAGCAAAATCGTCAACAGTATGTCGGCAGAAAGTAATACGTTTACATTGCATGGACGTGGACCTGAAGTCAGCCTAGACTTTTACCCGCCTATCAGATAGAGTGAAAGATCATACGGTTTGGGAGTTGTTTCTCTTGAAACGTACAATAGAATATACAACATAGTGAAAATGTAAACAACAAGTTTTACTATGATGATTCTGTGCTAACTCTGAACCCTGGTGGATATACGATAGACGATATTTACGAACACATTTATATGGTACTAATCAACGAATATAGTTTTAAAGTAATTTCTTGATGGAACACACAAGTCTGAACCTACAAGAAATATCAACACTCATCGCTGTAGTATTTTCTCTACGTTTAAGATTGACTTTAAAACACAACCCGATTCCGTTGGTCCTTAACTAGGATATAAACCACGAGTATTGGAGCCCAACAAAAAACATGATTCAGACTATGAAGTGAAATTGATTGAGGCCCATCACGTGTCAGTGACGTGTAATATTATTAGCCAAGTGTACACCAATCAAGAGCCATCGCATTCGTTTTATGATTATATTGTGACATCTCCCAAAGGTTATATAATTCGTGAAAACCCTCCAGTGATCTTTCATTCTGTGGCTGTTGATCCTATTAGTAATATAACATTAAGACTGATCAATAGTGACCAACAACTCATTCAACCCGATTCTACCACACCATTGACTTACAAGTTAGTTCTAAAGCCACTATGAAGCTAGTGTATAAAGCAACAACATCGTCTAGGAATGGGGTTAGTTGTTTGCCACGTGAATACACGTTCACACCTAAGGACAAGCAGCTTTTACAGCATCTGGGTTACCATCTCAACCCCGACGATGAATTCTATCCTAGAGGTAGCGATCCACATCGAGGAGCAACCAGGAGTGGTAAGAAATGATCCCCATTCCTATCAAGCTCAAACACCTGGACTCAATAACAATGGTCAAATCCAATTTGTAATCAACAACCAAGATATTTACACCCTACCGCATGGCAGTGTTTATTCAAATTGAAGGTCGGCTCACCAAAGCCGATGGTTCTACACCCACGACTTCCAAGTTAGCCAACCATGCTTTTGCCTCTCTGTATTCTGAGGTGCGCTATGTGATTAACGATATTGTGATGGTTAACAATAAAAATGTGGGTATTTCAAGTGTAATGAAACTATACCCCTCTTAGAGTGAGGAAGAAAGAAAAACACTTTGCATGGCATGTTAGTCCCCTGACTTGGCCAATGCCAGGATTGTACTCACGGATGGCACCTTTACTGGATTTTTACCTCTTAAACTGATTTTAGGCTTTTCCGATGATCACCAGCGCATTGTGGTCAACGAAAGGCAAGTGCTTTATCTGGTGAGAGACAGGAGTGATAATAATGCACTCAAGGGAGGTGAGGATGGACCCATAGATTCAAAAATTCAACTACAACGAATGCTATGGAAAGTACCCCATGTAACCCTTGCCGATAGCAAAAACTGGAAATGCCTAAGATAGTGGGATGAGATATGGCCTTACCCATGGAATTTAGAAGCTGGGCGCTCCATGTGTACCCCCTATTGCCCACCACCAACACACACAGTAGGTCTGTAAAAACAGCACGCTATACAGATACACCTCTCTACATTATCGTGGGTTTTCAAACCAATCGCAAGTATCAACAAACCAAAGATGCCACGCAATTTGATCACCTGCAATTGAGAAATGCACATCTTTTCCACAACGGATCTGTTTTTCCCTACGAAGGACTGGATTTGGATTTTTCAGAAAATAAGTTAGGCCCCCTGTACGAGTTGCTTTCTAAATGTAGATGGTCGTATTATCAAAAAGAGAATTGCCTCATGTTGTCACCCCAAGCGTTTAAGAAAAGGGCGCCACTGATTGTCTTTGACTGTTCCAACTTGGAAGAGCCTGTCATGCAATCCAATATTGACATTCGATTAGATTTTGAAACGCATGACAATGTTCCAGCCAATACCACTGCCTACTGTTTGATCATTCATCACAAGCAAGTCAACTATTATGCACTGTCCAACCAAGTGATGAGTGTATAAATAACATGTCAACCCATGTCAAGCAGCTCAGTCATGCCTTGCTTTAAAGCCTCAATAGGTGGTTTGCGAAGTAGTCTGTGTCTTTCATGAACCCTCAAGCCATGGCAGCCGCTGGTTTCTATTATTTGAAAACAAGAGATGAAGTGAAATGTGTGTTTTGCTCCATTTCCATAGACCAATGGGAAGAGAGTGATGAACCCATGCAAGAACATCAGAGCTGGTCACCCGCTTGTCCCTACCTGTGTAGAATGGATGTGGGTAATATTCCCTGCCATTCAAGCTACCCCTCACTAGTGCCTCTAGGTCATAAAAAAAGTTATGATACTATTGGACATTATGGCGTCAACGGTGCTTCCGTGAGCAGCTCACAGTCAAAAACACCCAGTTTAGAGACATTGGGACATTATCGGTGTTATGGACGCTATAAACACAAAAAACTGTATTGTTGTATGAGTTGGTACCGGCCCTATCCCAGAATGACAAAAGAATGTGAAACTTGTTAGGCCAATAAAATAATTTAATAAAAATAGATTGTTGTTGTTGTTGTTATTTCTCATGTTCCCTGTCATAACCTAGCCTCATTTTTTTTATCAATGTCATGTGTACAGGCTAGTCATTGATAGTCAGTCTGAGGTCAGTTGGACTAGGTCCAGACAAGTGTGAACATGTTGCGCACACTCATAGTGGATTGTCAAGGGTTTAACATTGGATATAAGTAATTTAAACTTAAAGAGTGGCCATCATTGATTGTTCCACCTTTTGGATATCGCAAGCTACCCATTTAGTGTTTAAACCAAACTATGCGTTTGATTTGTTGTGTGAAAAAGACCGTAAACAAATCCAGTGGATTGAAACTAATATGCAACTGGACTGGAATCAAGGAACCATTTCGTATAAGTACCTGGACATGGTCATGAAAGCCCACTTGTCCTCTGCCCATGTGGTATTTGTGAAAGGTAATGCAAAACGCCAATGGTTACAACTATTTTTGGCTCCTTACTGTCAATGTATCTATTTAATGGACTTGGGGTGCCCCTCGCTGCAAAAACTCATGGACCGTTGCCCCAGTGGCAACACTACCCAAAAAAGCCCTGGCACAGGTGTGGCATCTCCTTCATTGGCTAACCACCAATGCCTGCTGGGAGTTGTTGAATAAAATTAAAACTCAAGGTTTACCTGTGGATGACACCAGTGAGATTCCTACAAGCGACGTGTAAACATCAACGTGATACCATGGAGAAAGGGGATGCTACCGATAAAGCCATTGGCAAATTCTATGTCTGCAAAAAGAAACTAGACAGTTTTACCAAAGAAGAATTAATGGCTCTCCCAAAATCGTTCATTTATTATGTGGCAGCAAATGCCGTGAAATAATTCTGGCAACATGAACCAAAATCATGGCCTCAAGACCCTGTGTTAAGTGAATTGCCACCATGCATGGATTATGATCACAATAAGCAAGTGGCCATGGCAAAAATACCCTCAATGCGACAGTGTGCTACTTGCCAGCTTGTCAAACTGTATCACGGTCATAAAACTCAGTGTAAAAACTTGGTTTCCTCATTCCACGGGTGTGATGGCGAGAAAAACAACAACAACAACAACATCGTCCACAGAGGAGGAAGAGGAAAATCAAACCTTTTCTCCACTTAGGGAAAATGATAAGTCAAATTTGTACTGGTCATGGCGTCATTGACAAAGTCATTCAATACTTACCTTTTGAAATTCCACTTTCCGGGGTATCGCTATTGTGGTCCTAGAACAAAGCTGAATCAAAGTTTGCAACGTGGTGATGTACCTATTAATCCTTTGGATCAAGCATGCAAAGAACATGACCTTTCTTATCGCCATAGGCATCCTGCATTAAGACGTGTGGCGGATAAAGTATTGTTGAAAAAAGCTAAACAACGTTTGCCATCCTGTGATGACTCAGTGGGAGAAAGGTTGGCAGCCCTCATTGTGATTAGTGCTATGAAAGGTAAGTTATTGATTTGTGAAGATGGACATTGAAAAGGATTGAGGAATTGGTATTTCTTTGTAATCTATTTTGTAAAGCCCTATTTGTTGTGAAATAAAACAAGGTTTACCAGATCACAATGTCTTTCTGGGGTACATATTGACTCATAGCCCAACCATATTGGTTATTTGCATCGAGGTAGACAGTACACTTTGACTCTCCACAAGGGTTGGAGCTAGGCATGTATTTATTATTTGCTTTAGAATACCGCCCACTCATCATTCTCTACGGCTTATCCCAATTAATTGGGGTCGCCGGAGCCAACCCGGCTCATTATGGTCTTAGCCGGGGATTTGAGACCGGATGCCCTTCCTGACGCCACGTGATTTTTCAGGTGAAAATTCCACCCCGCTGTCACCAGGATTCGAACCCCGGCCTTCCGGGTGAAGAACGAGCAGCTAAGCCACTACGCCATCACGCTCCCCTTTAGAATACCGTCCACTACATTGGCTTAATCCACCTCGAATTGACGATTTTGTAAAACTAATCATGCCTATACAAGCCATCAATTCTAAATTTACTTTTTTTTTCAACATTGAACTGAAACTTAACCCAGGAGCAGTAAAATACAGACAAGGATCATGGTCGTAAGTTTCCATACAAACATTCCGAAAATTTTCAAAAACATCTGCTATTAATAACCCACATATCTTCTAATATATGTCTGAAAATTCACCTAAAATTTGAATGTCAAACTGTATCCATACATGTTGTGCATGTAAATACTCCTGATCACTGATATGAGTTGTGTTTAAGGAACTGTAAAATGCATCTTTTGGTGGCAAAGAACACTCCTCAAGACGTTCCACACAGTTAATATATTCATAAGGGAATATACCCTTTTGACGAATCAAATTAAAATCAGCTTGTTTAGGAAAGACACGTTGAATTTCATGAAACTGATCTGATTTTAAATTACTAGGAAGCTTATCAAGACTACTAGGCATAAAGCGGAATGAATCTAAAATCGTAGTTTTATAGTTTTTTAATTGTCAGATTTAATGTATTTTGTGAACGATATGTATTGTTCCTTATTATTTGCAATAACATCAATTTTGACATCTGAAGCTCCAAATTCTTTAACGATAAAGTGGTTATCATATTTGCTTCCGTTATGTAGAATGACTGGAATGAATTTATTTTACTTTAAGTTACATTCTTGGTGAGAAGCACCACCATATTTTCCTGTTAAATGATCATGATCACGAACCCTATCTGTAAATAAACATTCACCACATATAAAACAATTAGTTTCAGTTTCAAAACTCATTTGCTGTGATGATGTTAGTGGCTCCATTGGAATAATAGTATTTAAAATAGAGGATATACGGATTGCATCTTTTTCAAGTCTTTCCATAAAACATAGGTGAATTAGGGCCTCTATAGAGCTTAAACTTATTTTACGAGTCATCATAGCTACATTTAATATAATATGCAAAGCTAAAAGGTTCATTAAAGTGAGTAGTGTTGGTAAAAGGTTTGGTTGGATTCGAATGACATGTATTAAAAGGTTTTAGCAAAGCCTCAAAGTCAGCATATATAACAAATGGTACTCGAGGCTGCTTTTCAAAATCTTGAAATTTCAGAATGTTTTTTCTGGGAGTAGGTAATACCGTACAGACATGATTACAACCCTATTTTTGATATTGAGTTAGTTGGTCCTCTTTCTTAAAATATAGTAAACAACCATCACACAACCTCTTGTAAGATTCACCTTTTGATAGTTGACTACCGACAAGTCCAATTAAATGTTTTATCCAACAATAGTGGGCATTTTCACCTTCGGTTATGTATAGTTAATTAACATGAGCATCCTTTTTTCCTGAGTATAATATAGAGGACCCAGTATACTCTTGTTGTCAAATACATACACATTAATACTTACATTGTTCAGCTATTCAAAACGTTTAATGTCTTTTAGCTCCATAGGAAATTAGATTTCTTCTAAATCTAACACTGAAGAATAGTGAGGATAAATTGATGTTCTATACAGATGCTCCACTGCTGGATGTAGAGCTGAGGTTACAGCCCACGCAAAACACGCATGGTCACTATTCATAATGTTTACACAAGCTTTCTTACGTTTGATCCATACTGGCAAATCAATGTATGATGATGCTCGAAGGCGATTATATTTATTCATGTAGGTTTCTAAATAAAGTACTTCAAACAACGCCCAGCCTGACTCCCTTTCCTGGAACTTTTCACTCTTTACAATGATAAAACTTGAAATATCTTGGTACATATCACTGATATTAGTTGATTCGCTAACAATTATGTTTTTTGTATTAAAGATTTGATATCAGTAATTTCACGTTTACTCCCAGTTTTTACATACAACCCAAAGAGTTCAAAATTCATTTTGGATGTTTTATGCTCTAATAAAACATTATCTACCAAGCCAAACACAAAAGGTTGAATTTTTTTAAAAATGATTCAATACTTTGGGTTTTTTCTTTACTATACAGTCTGTAACTAACAATTCGACTTTTAAACGCACTGCCAATTTGCTGAATATTAGCAGATTTTTTTCATGACAAGCATTATTTTTATGATTAATACTGCGCAAATGTCCCTGAATCATTGAAGAAAGTATGTCAATATAGCATACATCACAATGTGTTATTGAAGGTACACCATTCTTCATTCTTTTTGCTGAAGAACAATTTTTACAATCTTTACAACGTTTACACTTTTGAACATTTATTTCTGAACAGTCACCTCCTATTTCATTACATTCATTTATTGGCTCTGTGCTAGTTAATGGTTTTACAGTTATTAATTCTTGTTGTTCACCGTGCACTTCAACCATGTGGGATTGATAACCCTTTACAGTAGAAAAACCGAGTTCACAAACTAAACATGAGAATGGTGCTGAACTGACATGTTTTAAACGTACATGCTGTGTAAGATTATACTTTCCGTTAAATGACGTAGTACAATGACTGCACACAAATATTTTAAGGTTATGTTTAGTACTTGCGTGCCGTTGAAAGTTGTTAGGTCTTGAAAACTGTTTTATTACAATCACCACATTTGAACATAATGTTTAATTTTCAAATTAGCTATAAAAAAGAAATCATCAATGTTAATAAAATATAAAACAAAGAAAAATATAAATAGATTAATTATCTTATTTTATTATATATATATATAAAAAAGGATGTTCGTTTGTTCGTCTTTTATGCTTTCATAAACCATTCATCCGATTGAGTTCAAATTTTGGTGAGTTGTACACGCTTCCGAAATCATGATAGGCATAGTTAAACAAATGTAAAGTAGACAGCGCGCGAGTAGTTTAAACAAATGCGTGTTGGCGATGCGCTCATATACAATTCATCCAATTGCGATAAAATTTTTTGAGTTGTTGTGCACAGTCCCGGAAAAGTTCTAGGGGTAGTAAATCCAATTAACAATAGATGGCGCGTGAGTAGCTTCAACAAAATGGCGTTTGTTTGTTTCAAGAAAGTCCCACATGCGTTCATATACCTTTCATCCCATTGCGATGAAACTTGGGTGAGATGTTCTGTACACTTCAGGTAAGGTTTCTGGCTGAGTAAATCCACTTAACAATTAGTAGCGCACGAGTAGATTCAACAAATGAGCGACGACGCGCTAAGCGTTTCAACAAAGTCCCGTATGCGTTCCTAAACTCTTCGTCTGATTGCGATGAAACTTGGGTGAGATGTTGTGTACACTTCAGGGAAGGTTTCTGGTTTACTAAATCCACTTTAGAATAGGTATCGCACAAGTAGATTACACAGATGAGCGACGAAGCGCGAAGTGTTTCAACATAGTCCCGTATGCGTTCATATACCATTCGTCCGATAGCGACGAAAGTTGGGTGAGTTGTTGTGTACACTCCAGGGAAAGTTTCAGGCTTAGTAAATCCGTTTGGCAATAGGTAGCGCACAAGTAGATTCAACAAATGAGAAAAGCATTTCAACAAAGTCCCGTATGCGTTCGTATACAATTCGTCCGATAGAGATGAAACTTGGGTGGGATGTTGTGTACACTTCAGGGAAGGTTTCTGGCTTAGTAAATCCATTTTAAATAGGTATCGCACAATTAGATTCAACAAATGAGCTACGGCACGCGAATCGTTTAAACAAAGTCCCGTATGCGTTCATATACTAATCTTCCGATAGCTATGAAACTTTGGTGAATTGTTGTGCACCCTCCAGGAAAGGTTTCTGACTTAGTAAATTCCTTTTACAATGGGTAGCACACGAGGAGATTCAACAAATGAGTAACGGCGCGCGTATCGTTTAACAAACGTTCCGTATGTGTTCATATACCGTTCATGTGATTGCAATGACATTTGGTGTAATGCCGTTTCCACTCCCGGGAAGATTTCTGATTTAGTAAATCCATTTTACAATATGGTAGCGCACGAGTAGATTCAACTAATAAGCGACAGCACGTGAATCGTTTCAACAAAGTCCCGTGTGCGTTCATATACCATTCATCCGATTGTGATAAAACTTTGGTGAGTTGAGTACTGTCCTGCGAAAGTGTATGAATTAGTAAATCCGTTTTTCAATGGGTGGCACACAAGTAGATTCAACAAATAGGTGACGGCGCGCGAATCGTTTATACAAAATCCCGAATGCCTTCATATGCCATTCATTCGATTGCGATAAAACTTTGATGAGTTGTTGTGTACACGCCAGGGAAGGTTTTCGAATTAGTAAATCCATTTTACAATAGGTAGCGTACGAGTATGTTCAACAAATGGCTGACGGCGCTCGAATCGTTTCAATAAAGTCCCGTATGCCCGTCATATGCCATTCATTTCATTGCGATGAAACATTGGTGAGTTTTTGAACACGCTCCCATGATTTTGTTTGAGATAGTAAATCAATTTTACATTAGTTTAGAGGTGGTTAACGGAAATAGAAAAAAATATTAGGAATCCAATAGCACTTCAACAAAGTTACAACGTCAACACTTTCTTTGATTGGCATTGCAACGCATGCCGCGTACAGCTAGTAATATATAAATTACAGTCAATGGATATAGCAGGGTATTTAATTTAAAAGTTTGTGAACTCATACTAAGCCTAATTTCAAGTTGTTTCAACTTTGGCTACCAAATACCATTGTCGCTAACACCTAGCAGTGAACATTGGAACATGATAGAGCGTTAATCAAATCTAACCTACAAATTTAGCTTCACACCACTGTCAAATAGTTCCAACTTTGGCTATCAAATATACCAGTGTCACTGACATCTAGCGGTGAGCGTTCAAACTCAATAGAGCGTTAATCAAATCTAACCTACAAATTTAGCTTTACACCATTGTTGAGTAGTTCCAATTTTGGCTATCAAATATACCATTGTCACTGACACCTAGCGGTGAACGTTCAGACTTAATAGAGTGTTAAACGCACATTTCACTTGATCTCTTCTTTTAAATAATAGATACCAGCGGCCGCCAATACGGTGAGCTGAGTGTGATGTCATAGCCAGTCTTAAAGCAAGTTTAAATTTGTAGAACATGTCACGTGACAAGGTTATGTTAGGTAAAGTTAGGTTATGTTAGGTGTGCTGAGGTTAAGTTTTTAAATATTCCCTCTGTCACTGACACCTAGCGGTGAACATTGGAAATTGGTAGAGCGTTAATGAAATGTAACCTACAAATTTAGCTTCACACACCACAGTCAAGTACTTCCGACTTTAACTATGAAATATACCATTGTCACTGACAGCTAGCAGTGAACGTAGGAAACTATCGCTCTAGCTTCTTAAAAGTTATTAGATTGGGGTAATTGCCTTTAATAATTTATCAACTGCTGCCACTGACCGAACTAGGTACAGGAATCTGCTAACCTTACACACGACAGGTACACCAATTGTCTGTAAACATATAAATCAATCAATCACTAAATACATTCCAATCAATAACTTCAACATCAATTAATAATAAAAGACAACAATTCATTAATAATTAGTACTTACCTTGCAAATAATTTTATGAATTTTCCACCAAAAGGCTTTTGCAAATGTTGAGCAGTAATAGAGCACTGTTCACTCGTAGCGAGTAAAAAAGACAAACAGTAGAGAAATATATGACACCTCTCTTATATAGGCTCATCGCGCGTGTCAGCAGTTTTTGCAGATCATTGCAATTCCTTCCCCGCACACCTGCGAGTTCAAAGTGCAATAGGAACACCTGTGTAATATCCGATTACTGTTGACTTTGCATGATCATCACCCATTGTCAAGATGAACACCTGGGGTTTCAGATTACTGTCGACTCAGTCATAGTAAGAGCAATGTGCACTCTCTGCAACATGAAGCCGGAAATAGTGAGTCAGCATACAGCATGTACCATCTCCTCAGTTTAACATCTTAAGAACATGTATTATTATTCCCTTCCAACTACAAATGACACGCTAAAACACATCTATCCACCAAGTTAGACCCCTTGGCATGTCCTCAAGTTGCATGCGCCCGTATACTAGGGCGTGTGTATAAGCCCAAGCCCTAGAAAGCATACACCCACCATGTTTTACACTTAAACCTTGGCATGTCCTTCAACTTGCATTTTCTCAAGTACGAACCAAACAGGATGTGACTTGTTAGCTGTTATCGTGCTCGTGTACAGATAACGTCCAAGGTGAACACCTGTGTCATGTCAAATTACACGTGAGCTTGCGTTTACTCACGTACGAACCAAACAGGATGTAACTTGTTAGCTTACATGTTGTTTCACAAGGGCGGCAATAATGCCATCTCACACGTGTTAACATGTATTTCGCCACTTTCCTTTCATATCATTATCAGATTGTAGTAGAGAGGACAGGCGAACAACGTCAGTTCAACACACTGCTTTGCACACAGACCAGGTCTGCCGCGGCTATCGGCTAAAATAGTTACCCCATCATGATTTATTTTAAATATCGGCAAAAGTGGAGTTAGGCCCCTTGTTAAAATTTCTAAAATACATTCAAAAAGGGGGCGTCATCGCAAGTCCTACAATACCTCATACAAGACCCTAGCCTTATTGGTTCATGAGATATTAAAAAGGAGATGACCTATTAGTTTTGTATCTTTTGGTTAATTTCTTTAAAAATAACTTATCTATAAATCATTATTAAAAAAAGCCCGCACTCTTACAAAAAGAACCAAGTGTGCATGCGTAAAAACAAAACAAAAATGTTAAATCATAGTCACATCCGACCGTACATACGTATTTTGTGTGGAACAACATTTAATTTCATCATAGCATTGAACCGCATACATGTTGAACTTGGAAAGCAATGTTTACCTAAAAAATTACTCTTTCACCCCGTAGTAGGGGTTGGTTTTATTTTAGGGTTGAAATAAGTTAGCCAGAGGAAAGAGGGCGTTAGCCCGAAGGCTACGACAACTCATTTGTTAAAATCCAACCATGGGTTCCGGAGATATCACGCAGCCGCCATCTTGAAGGAGGAAAGACGTAGGAGGGCCTAGAACCTTAAAAACCGTTACTGGCAATCAAGACTTCCGGGTAGTTATCAAAGCTGACAAAAGACCTCTTGGTGAGCACAGAGGCCGCTATAACGCCCCTAGCACTAAGGAAGTGGCGGCATTAATTGTTGGTCATCAGTTTGAGAAATGGGATATTGTACTCTACGTCAGAGATAGCAGGTTGCTTCGTATTAGTGAAACACATCGCGCGTATGATGCTCTGCGATACCCTCTTATGTTCTGCCGTGGAGAAGATGGCTACCGTACTGCATTAATATCCCTCAACGTCAAAATAGCACTCAAGCACCTTTGATGAAGACCGTGTTTGCCGCTAACTTTTTCAGCTTAAGAATATTTGAGCGCGAGGCTGATAATTCTTATCTTTTGTTATTTCGCATTCTTCTCAATCAGTTTCTGGTTGATATGTATGCAACGATTGAGACAGAGAGACTACTTTGGATTCGCATCACTCAGAAAAAGTGGAGAAGTGAGGAATACGTGCACCTGAAGGACGCAGAGAGTAATGCTGACAGCCATTTGTCAGATATTGGTAAAATGGCCGTGTTGCCGTCGACTTTCACTGGAGGCTAGCACTATATGCATGGACGCACTCAGGATGCTATGACGTACTGTGTTCTTATATGGATAAGAGCAAGGATATTATTCATCTCTTCAAAAGTTTTCTAAATGGTCCCATGATAAAATATAGCGACTCTGGAAGTCGACATAAAACAGGTTTATACATCGCACAGTTAACCGAGTTAACCGAGCCGATCAATGAAATAATTAGCAGTCACGTGGGGGGAACTTTGAGTTACACTGCGTAGCTCGAACAAAGACCGGACGAACGTGAACGAGCAGAATCGGGGACTCCCGAAGAAGAGCCCACCCCAGCACGCGCCGCAAGTGTGTCTGGAGTGTGGAAGGGGAAGACGTGGGTACGGCGCGTGGCTCACAGCCAATAAGAAGTGGCCTTAGTTAAACAAGAGCAAGTAATGTAATGAGCATAGCTAATTACCAGGATGATTTTAACACATCGTAATATCATGAAAGATATTAAATGATAAATAAGAACTATTTATTAAAAATGCGGCTAATTATTCATATAATTAAGGATTATTATGATCATCGACAATGAGCGACCAATCAGATCCTTGGTCTGAAAAGGACGCGGTCTTGGAAATTTGATGAGGGGGAAATGAGAGAAGAATCGAGACTCTTAATACTTACGACTTCAGCGGAACAGGACGTATCAACAAGATACTCAACAATACAACAAAGCAAATAGAAATTCACGAACGAAGGCACTTCGTTTGTGCAAGCAGATACATAAAGTCGACATTCAACGAAATATAAAAGTTATTAAAACCAATCTCCATTATTAACCATGTCGAAATTCCTGAAGTTGAGGGAGGAATTTATAAATGAATCTACAAGAGTTATGATGATCAACTAAGAAGTTATGGGAACAGAACTATGACGGCAGCAAGAATATTTGAAATGACATAACATCTATCTCGCGGGGGAAATTACCATCTCATCTCTCCCATGCAGAAAATTATACATCTACAAGTCATTCCAACAACTAAAATTATGCCATATATCAGAACTTAGCCCAAAGAAGATAGAAGAATTCCAGTTCGAGGGCGGCCAGGGAGGACCCGGCGCCATCAAGAGAGAAAGGGTTTCCCATGTCATACAAGATGATTCACCAGGAGAAGGAACGGCAACGCGATGATGATAGAGTTCGAATCCCGGACCTGACCGCAAGGGAACTTCTGTATGAGACCGGAGTAGACAGAACTACATCATGCAGTCTCGCGCTATTGGAAACAACCTGTTTCAAAAGTAGCGAAGGAAGCCCACTTCTAGTCATCTTTAACTCAACACACGGTAGTCTTCGGACCAACGATATATATCCCACTTTGTAGAGTATTGTAGAACATTTAGGAATATCCAACAACTATTTTATTGATGCCTTTTTCTACATTTTAATATGATTATGGTATTTTTTCGAGAATATATTTTCATAATTACATCATGCGGATGTTTACTCACGTTTTTCGTATTTGGAATTTTTATTTGGTATTATTGGAATTTTGCGACTTTCGAAATTTTAATGGGGAGATTTTACAGTTTAGTTCAGAATATATTTATGGTAAAGTTTAAATGTGTTCAGAAAACATTTTGTTAATTTTTGAATTGTAGGATATCGTTTTTTGTCAACGATAATAATAATGATTTTTTCCAAGAGTGTTATACTGAGATATATTTGAGAGAATGCGATTCTTAAAGATCTTATGTAAAGATCTATGCTAAGTCACGATCTGATAACATATTAGACAGATTTGGTTATAAATATTTGGTGACTAACAATTATTAAGTATTGAAGTTTGTGAGAAATATATTAAAATAAGCAAAAATATTTGCCATAATAGCAAATTGTTTTGATCCGGATTGACAGAATAACTATGAAGACACTCAAGTTAATTATACGCCAAATCAATACTAATAATAACACACCTAAATGTCTACAATTTATAGATCATTTGAAGTGTACATGTTTCGAAACAACAATGGTTTCTTCGTCAGCACATTAAGGATTTATGATCACATGTTTAGCATTGAAAGACCTATAAATATTTTGGAGTTTAATATTTAATATTAATACATTAAATATCCCAAAATAGTTGGCACGCGGAACTGAAGGCATAACGACGTAGATGCTAATCTGGTGCTCTGAATTAAGAATTTCGAGATTGAGACGCCACCACGTATTGAAATAGTTGGCATGCGGAACAGAGGCATATAAGAACTGAATGAACATCGAAAGTTAAACTTGATGCTATTAGTAGGGTCCAAGTTTGTACCATTTCCAGAGATATGACTACGTGTGTTATTTAACTTCATGATACATTACTTTAAAGCTTTTCTTTTTTTAAGATACTGTTTATGTTCAGAGAACCATATTAACTAATACCTTTTTCAGAAGAGGAATTTTTACAATATTTTTCATATATATTTTTCAATAGATTAACCATATAATTGCCTAAATTTTCATAGATAATTTTAAGGATTTATAAATGTTTTTCAAAATTATTCTTTTAAGACGTAATGTAAGGATATCCATTTCTAATTTTAAGTTTTTCCTTAGAATAAGTTTTTTTCTCTCCCAATTGTGCTGAAGAAGAAACCATTGTTGTTTAGAAACATGTACACTTCAAATGATCTATAAATTGTAGACAGTTAAGTGTGTTATTATTAGTATTGTTTTGGCGTATAATTAACTTGAGTGTCTTCTTAGTTAAATATACTAAAGGAAGAATATGTAAAGGAATACAATGTCAAGTTAACAAATACGAATTACAGCGTATTTTGAAGTAATAAGAATGTGAAGAAAGATTTAAAGAAATATTGCAGCTAATTGAAAGCTATTATAGAAATGTGAGTGATGCAAAGAAATAACATTGTTATTTGAAGACTAGTATTGTATCGTATTACCTGTTAAATTAATTCATTGATAGAACCAGTATTTTTATTAAATATTTTTATTAAGATTGTTGTAACTATGATCAGAATTTGTTAACGAGAAGTGAGTAAGAAGCATAATGTATTTTGAAAGGAACTGCGAAGCATCTGAGAGTGATATTTATTATTCCCGTAGCAGACGGAGGTATTTGTTGTATGACAGTGGGCAATTGTAAAGCCATTGGTCAATTATTGAAGGAATGTCTGTAATTACAGACTTGCGCATATTTTGAGGTTGAAATAGGATGTTTTATGAAGATGCAGTATTATTGATGTTTATTAGTATTCGAAGTTATTGCAATAGTCTCACAGAGTTGAAACTCCTTGAAATTCACAGGACAGCGGATCCTAGATGAAGTTGAATCTGAAAGTAATTATAGGGTTTAATGGATCTTTGTTGAAAATGAGAGTAAACTGAAATCTATTTAAATGGTCCTTAATTAGATATTGAATTTACAGTAATTATTCAACGCAGTGGAAATTCATATTTTTATTAAGTATTTTTATTATGATAACAGACAAGTTGTACGAAAATTGCATTAAACTTTTGTTTACTATGGAACAACATGTGTGCCTTCAAAAAAGCTTTTCTTATCAAGTTATTCCACATGCACTTCACGAATGTGGCTTTAGTCCACTATGAATCCTCATGAGTGTCGCCAAATCGCTTTTCCGAATATATTTTGATCCGCAGGTGCACTGGTAAGAGGGTTTAGATAACTCTGGACCAACATGTTTGTCTTCAAATTACTCTCCGGGGTAAAATTTCCTCGCAAGTATTCATGAACTTGGCATTACACCACTATGGATCAAGATGTGTCTCTTCCAACTGCTTTTGAAGGTAATTTTTGCTCCGCATGTACCGCAAGAATGTGGTAATAGACAACTAAGGATCATGAGGTAAGTCTTCAATATAACTTTATAAGTAAATTCAGCTCCACATGCACTACATGTGTGCATCCTTATACCAATATGGGTCATCAACTGTGTCTTCAGGATACCTTTCCGAGTAATGTTACCTCTAGATGTACCACATGATTCTGGCATGAAACCATTATGGATCGACATGTGTGCCTTCAGATTAAACTACCTAGTAAAGTGTGCTCCACATGTACTCCACGGATGTGGCTTTAGGCAAATATTCTTTCCAATTTTACTTTCTCAGTAATGTTCTCTCTACACTTACCTCAAGAATTAAGCATTTAACTGTTTTGGAAAACAACTGTTTCTTCAAGGATCATTTCCTAGTAAAGTTTGTTCGAGTTTTACCACGGAAATTTGGCAAGATACCACTATGGATCACCATGTGTTTCCTCAGGTAATCTTTCCGAGTAAAGTATGCTCATTATGTACCTCAAAAGATTGGCTTGAGACCACAATAATTCATCAGATGTTTCTTTAAACTGAATTTTTTAGTAAACTTTGCTCCGCATTCTCCGCATGAACTATGGTTCATCACGTGTGTTCTCAAATTACTTTGATGATTAAATTTCTCACCACATAAACTACAGGAATGTGGCTTGAGACCATTGTGAATCATCATGTGCGTTTTTAAATTGCCTTTGTGTGTAAATTTGGCTACGCATGTATCACAGGAATAAGGCTTTAAACCATTATGGATTAACATGTGACTGTTCAGTGTACCTTTCCCGGTAAAGTTTGCTCCACATGAACTACAGGAATAAGGCCTTACACCACGATGCATCTTCATGTGTTTGGTCAGGTAAGGTATCTGAGCAAAGTTTGCTCCGCATGTACTGCAGGAAAAAGGCTTAACACCACTATGCTTTTTGATGTGTTTGTTCAGGTATTGTTTCTGAGCAAAGTTTGCTCCACAAGTACCACAGGAATGTGGCTTGAGTCCACTATGAGTCATCACATGTTTCTTTAAACTTTCTTTCTCTAGAAACTTCGCTCCACACGTTTCACAGGTATAAGGTCTTACACCACTATGGATCATCTAGTGTGCCTTCAAATGATGTTTCAGAGTAAATTTTACTCCACATGTATCACAGGAGTGAGGCTTTAGACCACTATGAATTAAAACATGTTTCTTTAGACTGCCCTGCTCAGTAAACTTTGCTCCACATGTTCCACAGGCATAAGGTTTTTCACCACTATGGATCATCAGGTGTTTCTTCAGGTTAAATTTTTGAGCAAAGTTTGCTCTACATATACTACAGGAATGTGGCTTGAGACCTTTATGGGTCAACAGATGCTTCCTCAAATTAGTTTTCTTGGTCAAGTTTGCTCCGCAGGTTATGCATATGCATAGCTTCGTTACATTGTTACCATTTTGATTGAGTGAGGCTACGAGTTTATCTCTTGTTGAAGTGTTCTCTGAATTGTGGTCGTTTCTGTGAAGAATTCCTACTGTTAGAAGGAGTTAAATACCCACTATCATTATAAAATAAAAATAAAAACATAGCACAATATAATCATCTTCTGTATTCCTAGACCTAGATATAAGAGGAGAGATGTAATGCGTATGATGATGATCGGAAGTAGTTACCCAGGGGATTTTTTTAGCCTCATGTAATTTGGTTCAGGGAAAAACACCCTTTACAATTTCGGTACAATTGTGTTGACCAACTCAAAAGCATTTTATTTCGCTATGTCAGATGATCAAGGGAAACCGAAGAATAACATTAAGGTCAAGAGATCTAACTAGTGAAAACTTTACAAGTGCATTTTGAGCAATTTGCATTTATTTGCAAGTTTTCCTTAAATACTACGAACTGAGCCCATTTCTACTCTTAAAGAGAAAGGCGTTCGTGCAGTCGATACATATTATACTGTATGCCAGTGTTTTTGGATTTATCGTTCTTACGGATATTCGGATTAATCCATTTATTGCAAGACAAAAGTACTTGTGCCAGTCAACATGACCTTCCAATGTCTCGATTAAGAGGATAAGTAAAAATAGGGTTCTGGTCTATACTTTTAACTACGAGAGTTGAGGGGCAGAAGGGATGCTATTCCAGGGGTATTTCAATAGGCAACCCGCAATCCAGTAACAAGATCATGCCCACTCCCGAACGAGTAAGAGCGGAGAAAGACGCGTGAGGGCTCAAACGATAGGGCTCCATCTCGGCTATCTAAATGACAGATGTATTCCACCCTAAAATAAAAACTTTCCACACCCCCGGGGAAATAAGAAAATTGTAAAGAAAATGCGCACTTGAGGCCCTTCCAAATTTTATGGAAGGTGCCTCCATACCCTTTCCACTACCACCTACAGCCATCCCACCTCCACACTCAGGATTTCCCAAAATTCCCATCAGAGTTTCCCAAATGTAATTATATTTTACAAATATGTTCAGCACTGCTTCCACTTACTTGTGCTAGGCTCACCTCTCCTGACCTATTTTGGTCAGTTTCTGTTCTCTTTCACCTTATTTATCGATTTATTTATAATTTCATATTTATGTATTTACAATTATTTAATGATTAACGATTTACAGACTGAAAGAGAAGGATGTTAACGAAAGATTAAAGAAGAGTATAAAGGAAAAACTAATGAACAACCCTAAAAAAACTTAAATTACAGATGAATGGGCACTTTTGAAGAATGAAATAACAAAATCCTTATGGGGTTTGAAGTCTATATGATGTTTTAGTGGGATGATGAAAGTTGTGATAGAACTCCGGAATTTGCCTGTTTTTGGAATTACTATGTGTTTGTTGTGAATGGACAATTCTGAATGTAAAGTTTTATACAGGCTACTGATCTGATTAGGAGACTTGTGGTGTATTCTTGGAATACACGGTACGAGAGAATATAAAGTTTAATGCTCTTTGCTTGTTCATTCCTTCCTCTTTATCAAACACCAACAGTGATCTTCTATTTTCTCTTTGATGGTCATGCCTCTTATGTCATTGTGAGTCTGTTCTAGATATATATCTCCCATGACCCACCTAGCGTCATCTAGCAGCGAATCTCTGAAGCTCCTCAATTCTTCCTGGTGCAAGAGGACTTCCTTTTCCATCTGGCCACCAGATCTCGTTGCCATCGCCAGCTATTATCTCCATGAGCAAGAGCACTTCATTTACTTTTTCACTCACCATGCTGTGCTAGTATCGCCTGCTATCAACTCTTTGAAGACCATTCATCAAGAAGAACATTTATTTTTGATAAGTTGTCTATTCTGATATGTATTCCTTTTGTCTCCTACCCCCACTCTTTCCCTTCCTTGGACCCTCCGCGCTTAGCTGAGCAAGTCTCACTTGTAAGTCGGCAGTTGACTCGGTCAGTCAAGGCTCAACTAGAGCCAGTCTCCTCAAACCAAGAGGCACTCTCTACGTTATACGCCATGTTGGCACATTAAGTATCTGTGAAAGGGAACTTCACCTTCTTCATGCAACAAAGATAAGTACCAACTTCAAGTTTTAACTTCATCTTCATAGGTTTTAACTTCTACATGCTTTTAAAGATATTTTATAGACAGAGTGAGATTACTTATTTGGGGCAAAAATCATTCTTCGCGGGATTTGCCATGTTGAGCTTTTGTCTGTCTAAGCCAACCTTAATAGAAAGTAGCTTTTCTTAAGCTAATTAAATGAGAAATCTTCTCACCACGTGGGATATTATCTAATACCCGCTGGATTAACTTTGGCCCCATTCTTCTATTAGGACTGTTCTGGAACCTTCCAGATTCTGTACTCTATCTACAAGTCTTGCCGTCATGTATTTTTCACTCACTTGTGGGAATACTATTTAAAATGGGGAATCTTCCTTATAAATTACTGCAATAGCGAATTTTCTTCCACCGTTGGAATGTTCTATGGCGCATTTAATTGTAATTCACAACCTTTTCAAGAAATAGACTCTCGCCTACCTAGTGCAACCAGTTATTTTCATCATTGCAATAACTTTCTTTCCCATAAACTTTCCTGTTTCTACAGTGAACTTTTCATCTATTTAACAGACTATAGTGAAAACTAGTGCTTGTCCAACTTTTCTACCGCGTCGCGATCGTCTGTTTACATTAAATAAGGCCATGAACATTTATCCTCAATCCCAATTGATCTTTCCTAAACCTTCTACTAACAAACCATATTAATAAAATTGTAACTCCGGATCATTTCCAATAAGGTGTCACTCTAACGAAGTGCCCTTCCATCTTGCTTGTTTATCATTAATTAATTTCTGCATAACTACGTGTTTTATACACGGTTCCAGCTTACATTGTTTCTACCTTATAATCAGGGAAAACAATTCTTTCAACTCATGAGTGAGTTATTTCTAGGTCTCACGAAATGGAAACTGCCCCATTTGGCTCGTGATTCCTATTTAAACATAGGAGGTCGAGAACCTTCCTTTTGATTTTCTCTTCAGGTTTCACAATAAGTGACCTGCCCTTATTTGTATAATAACCAAAAGTAATTCAGCTTAAATATAAGAAGTTGTAGGAACTTCTATCTTATTCTTCATGTTTTTCTTATTGTTATTTTCGAAGTTGTCACTCTCTCTAGAATATTCTCTCAGGAATTTCTTAAAGTACACACCTTGTACTCTATTTATTGTTAAATTTTAATCACTTCATTCGGTTTTTTTCTTACAAAGATTTTAGAAAATATATAAGGTTCGAAATCTCATAAATTGTTAATTGCCTGGCGCAAACGTTTAATGCTTTCTGAGGTCTGAGACCCCAAAATTGTTAACCAAACTGAAAATATATTTGTTAAAGTTATCAACTTCTTTTGCCTTGTTAAATAAATTAAATATTTGTTTTTGGATTTATCATTTCGCAAATACTACAGTTAGGCAGGATCCTGGCTTTCCTAACTCTTCCTAGGTTCATGCTCTCGTTAACACAGAATAAATCTGTTACTATTTGTCTTGCCAGACTATCACCCTTCCCCATAGTACGCATATGCATGCTTGAGAGGGATTACGCTAAAGCCATTCTCTGGCAAACCGCCCAAGTCCTAGCTGCGTTTCCCGTTAGCATCGACCAGGTCCCTACTCACTTTAGGTATCGGAGAACGGATTTGCAGTGGCAACCGCCTCTGAGTGAATTTAAAGTTAAATTTATAACTTTTGTGGAACTCTCATCCTATTTCTCTATCCTTTTTCTCCAGTCCGAAACCCACTTCCTTTTCTTCATCATCTTACCTTGGTGGGTAGGTTATTCCTCAGCCAATAATCTACCCAAAAGTTGGTGCTGAAACCCGGGAGAGTCCATTTGCTATTTCTATTCTTTGTCAAGTGTCATTTAACAATACCTTGCAAATTATTAATATCTGCTTTGAATCTTTCAGCTATAACCACATCGTGCAAAGCCTGTGAAGGGGAAAGAGGCCGCTCCTGTCTCCTTTGGTGTGTCCCGTTCTTTCTACTTATTGGCTGCTGCCAGCCTGTCAGCATTTCCAAGGTTCCACAGTTTCGTGAGTTACATTTCAATTTATTTTCTTTGTCATGGCTCCTACTGAAAAGGATGAAACTCTCATTGCTAGACGTTCTTCCTATAAAGGGCAACTCACCAGATTCAGAAATTTCATCAACAAATTAAATCCCGCCGAGTGTTATTTAGATATCTTGACACAACGCCTTAAGTTGTACGAACGGTCCTATGATTATTACGATCAAACTCAAACCGAGATTGAATCCGCTTGCCCAGAACTTCAATCGGATCGGGACGAGGTCGAACCCTTGTACTTTGAAGGGATTGCCAAGGCCCACCAACTGATCCGCAAACCGTTACTTCCAAAGATAAGCCTACCTCACTTCTCAGGCCAGAAAGGTGAATGGTATTCCTTTTATGAACTTTACTGCTCATTTATTCATGAAAACTCAGACGTTGTCGACATTCATAAGTTCTATTTCCTGCGTGCGTCCTTGGAAGGCGAGGCCTTGGCCTTGGTTCAGTCACTTCCTTTAAGCGCAGATAACTACCACATCGCCTTTAATCTCCTTAAAGAGATATATGGCAATTTACGTTTGAGTGTTGCTCTCCACATCCGCTGCCTGTTCAACCTGCCAGCCGTCAAACCTAATGACGTCACCTCTTTAAGAGACCTGTTAGACTCTATGCAACTAAATGTTAGAGCATTATATCAACTTAAGCAGCCCGTCCAAACATGGGACACCATACTTATTCATCTAGCTACATCCAGATTCGATTTTTCGACTTTAAAGGCTTGGGAGATCGAACTCGCTCGCAAGGAGGAATACTCGTTCGAACACCTCATCTCGTTTATCAACAGCCGATGCCAAGTCCTTACAACACTCTCATTTCAGTGCGAAAATGTCGAAACGAGTCATCAGTGTCACATTTTTGAGAAAAAACTTGCTTTTTCAAAGGGTCATCAGCCCCCATCTGTCGAGAACAAGCAAACTCGTTCCACTTCTTTCAACCATCCAAGAGAACATATCAGGCCGCTCAACAAATCTTTAAAATGCACGCTCTGTAAAAAGCTTCACACTTTGTACTCCTGCAAATCTTTTAAAGAATTGTCTGTCGAAGACCGAAGGAAGTTTGTCTTCAATAGTAAACATTGCTTCAACTGCTTGTCACCTAAGCATTCTTCTTCAAACTGTACGTCATCCAATCTCTGTTTCCATTGTAAAAAACCGCACCATTATTTATTGCACGTTCATGATAAATCGAGGTCACCAGTACCCGCTTCTTCAAGCTCCATGCAGAGCAGCTCCGAACAAACTAATGCTTCTTCCTGCATTTCTAACGCCGAAACTTCTCACAGTGCGCAAGTCCTTTTGTCCACTGTACAATTCGAAATCCAAGATAAATTTGGAAATTGGTTTCGAACCCGCAGTCTTCTCGATTCCGCTTCAACTCATAACTTTGTTTCGCAATCGTTAATTAAAAAACAAGGTCTTTCGTCAGCGCATAGTCCCATCAATGTATCCGGCATTGACAATTTGAAAACTCAAGCCTTGCAGTCGTCAAAATTGAAAATCAGAGACGTTTGCCAAAGAAACACCAATCTTAACTTAAACTGTCTCATTCTTACCAGTATCGGGAAGGACACTCCTAGCAGCTCTATTAATACTTCCAGTTTAAAGATTCCTTCGCACTTAAGGTTAGCTGATCCTCAGTTTAATGCTCAATGTCCCATTGATGTACTTTTCAGTGCCAATGTTTTTTGGAATTGCCTCCGTAAACAGGTTCGCAAGTTATCTTCAACCGTGGTCGCCAGAGACACCGATTTTGGTTGGGTTATTACTGGTGAAATCCAACATCCCAGTGTTCAAACCAAAGGGCAATGTCATTTCGTTACTGCTGATATAAATCCCCTTTCTGAAAAAGTGAACACCTATGTTTTCGATCTCGATACTTTTGAAAAACACTTGCCGAAACGATGTCTCATCGTAAACAACTACGCCACCTTCGTAGGTCGTTTAAATGTTTTTGCCTTCTTCCCGCATAAAATGGCAATTCAAGTTCGCCTCACCTTGTGTTACTTCGTTTACCTTCTCATGTCATTTTTTATAGCAGGAAATTGCTTAAACTTTCTATCGAAAACTATCTTCCCCTTGTGTAAAACCATGGCTATCAGTCTCCATCACTTCGCTGTAAGCTATGTTTCACTTCTTTCGCTATTTAGAAGGATGGCCACGGCCGGCTCCTTCCCCCTTCCTCACAATTGGAAGCCGCTTTTGAAACCGCTTGAAAATCTGAATTCTCTTACATCTAGAATAACTATTCTTACGCATAAACTCCTTCTCAATGTCCCAGCTTCTCTTCCTATTTCGGAAGAATCAAGCTTTTTTCTGTCGAAAATTGTCGGATTCCGTAATCCTCAAAATTATGCGAAATTGATTTCCTACTTTATCTCATATGTCTCTAAATTGTTTTTTCACGTCCAAGTTACGATTGACTGCATGCGGTCCAACCTGAATATCTGCTTTAAATCACAGCTGATTTCACTTGTGTTGTTTGTTTATTTCGAACTGCTTGTTTTTCAATCTTGTTTGTATACAAGCTCGAGTAAGGCCAAACTGCTGTTCATTTCCTGTATGCTTGCCAAAGGTCAGAGCAAGTTTCCCTTATCTCAACTCTGGCTGACTGCCAACCATTGTCTTGCGAGTCGCTTCCGTAAGCTCAGAAGCTGCTCACCTCATTACCAAAATAAACTTGTTCCGGTTGAAGGCTCTTTCAGCTATTTATATTCCTTATCTCGCTGTACTATGTGGGTCAAGGCCGTGTTTGCCTGCCTCTCCCACTTGCTTACGCTCGTATCCTACAACTGCTTCGATTCTTGTTTCATAACATCGTTGCGTATTTTTCACGCGATCATGTATTGCACCTTGCTTACATATTTTGCAATCTTATTGTTCATTGATGAACAAACTTGTTTTTTCTTGTCGTTACATTCGATGTGTTTTTGTATTTATGCTTGTCATGTCACGTCTCTCGCTGACTTAAGTATTTTTCTGATCAACCCCTTTGATACTTATTATAACTTAAGGTCATTGTTTATGGCTACTAGATTGTTGTAACCTATGGCGTTCTTGCTTTCTACTCGCATAGTTCCTTTGTTTATTTGGTATATTCTTATCCTTAATATATGTACTTGTTTCTATACGCTTTGTTTAAACTTGTTAATTCTCTTTTTGCATCTTATCGCAATCTTTACTAGTGCTTTATTTCCCTCAGCTTCTAGCTATTTTGTGATTGAAGGTGTTGTTAATTCTCTTTTTTTAACTCCGCTTTCCAATGACCCTGATGACCAGCTTCCACTCACACCTGGTCACTTCCTTACACGCACTTCTCTCTCTGCCCCTCCTCCCCTTCCCAATTCTTACAGGGATTCTAATTTACCTATTGTTTGGCGTAAATTTGAAGCCCTCCGCAATTCCTTTTGGAAGAGATGGAACTTGGAATATTTAACTTCCTTGCAACGGAGACAGAAGTGGTTTCTTTCCAGTCCCGACATTAAAGAGGGGGACTTCGTCTTGGTTAGGGATGTTTCACCCCCCCTTGTCTGGACTTCTGGTAGAGTGGCCGAGTGTTATCCTGGAAGAGATGGGAGATGGGAGAGTCAGGGTGGTCAGAGTCTTGATCACAAGACCACTGTCTTTGATCGCTCCATTACCTTTAAATGTTTAACTGCTTATTTGTTCTCTGTTGGTGTTTTACCCTCCCAGTATGGTGTATTCTTGGAATACACGGTACGAGAGAATATAAAGTTTAATGCTCTTTGCTTGTTCATTCCTTCCTCTTTATCAAACACCAACAGTGATCATCTATTTTCTCTTTGATGGTCATGCCTCTTATGTCATTGTGAGTCTGTTCTAGATATATATCTTCCATGACCCACCTAGCGTCATCTAGCAGCGAATCTCTGAAGCTCCTCAATTCTTCCTGGTGCAAGAGGACTTCCTTTTCCATCTGGCCACCAGATCTCGTTGCCATCGCCAGCTATTATCTCCATGAGCAAGAGAACTTCATTTACTTTTTCACTCACCATGCTGTGCTAGTATCGCCTGCTATCAACTCTTTGAAGACCATTCATCAAGAAGAACATTTATTTTTGATAAGTTGTCTATTCTGATATGTATTCCTTTTGTCTCCTACCCCCACTCTTTCCCTTCCTTGGACCCTCCGCGCTTAGCTGAGCAAGTCTCACTTGTAAGTCGGCAGTTGACTCGGTCAGTCAAGGGTCAACTAGAGCCAGTCTCCTCAAACCAAGAGGCACTCTCTACGTTATACGCCATGTTGGCACATTAAGTATCTGTGAAAGGGAACTTCACCTTCTTCATGCAACAAAGATAAGTACCAACTTCAAGTTTTAACTTCATCTTCATAGGTTTTAACTTCTACATGCTTTTAAAGATATTTTATAGACAGAGTGAGATTACTTATTTGGGGCAAAAATCATTCTTCGCGGGATTTGCCATGTTGAGCTTTTGTCTGTCTAAGCCAACCTTAATAGAAAGTAGCTTTTCTTAAGCTAATTAAATGAGAAATCTTCTCACCACGTGGGATATTATCTAATACCCGCTGGATTAACTTTGGCCCCATTCTTCTATTAGGACTGTTCTGGAACCTTCCAGATTCTGTACTCTATCTACAAGTCTTGCCGTCATGTATTTTTCACTCACTTGTGGGAATACTATTTAAAATGAGGAATCTTCCTTATAAATTACTGCAATAGCGAATTTTCTTCCACCGTTGGAATGTTCTATGGCGCATTTAATTGTAATTCACAACCTTTTCAAGAAATAGACACTCGCCTACCTAGTGCAACCAGTTATTTTCATCATTGCAATAACTTTCTTTCCCATAAACTTTCCTGTTTCTACAGTGAACTTTTCATCTATTTAACAGACTATAGTGAAAACTAGTGCTTGTCCAACTTTTCTACCGCGTCGCGATCGTCTGTTTACATTAAATAAGGCCATGAACATTTATCCTCAATCCCAATTGATCTTTCCTAAACCTTCTACTAACAAACCATATTAATAAAATTGTAACTCCGGATCATTTCCAATAAGGTGTCACTCTAACGAAGTGCCCTTCCATCTTGCTTGTTTATCATTAATTAATTTCTGCATAACTACGTGTTTTATACACGGTTCCAGCTTACATTGTTTCTACCTTATAATCAGGGGAAACAATTCTTTCAACTCATGAGTGAGTTATTTCTAGGTCTCACGAAATGGAAACTGCCCCATTTGGCTCGTGATTCCTATTTAAACATAGGAGGTCGAGAACCTTCCTTTTGATTTTCTCTTCAGGTTTCACAGTAAGTGACCTGCCCTTATTTGTATAATAACCAAAAGTAATTCAGCTTAAATATAAGAAGTTGTAGGAACTTCTATCTTATTCTTCATGTTTTTCTTATTGTTATTTTCGAAGTTGTCACTCTCTCTAGAATATTCTCTCAGGAATTTCTTAAAGTACACACCTTGTACTCTATTTATTGTTAAATTTTAATCACTTCATTCGGTTTTTTTCTTACAAAGATTTTAGAAAATATATAAGGTTCGAAATCTCATAAATTGTTAATTGCCTGGCGCAAACGTTTAATGCTTTCTGAGGTCTGAGACCCCAAAATTGTTAACCAAACTGAAAATATATTTGTTAAAGTTATCAACTTCTTTTGCCTTGTTAAATAAATTAAATATTTGTTTTTGGATTTATCATTTCGCAAATACTACAGTTAGGCAGGATCCTGGCTTTCCTAACTCTTCCTAGGTTCATGCTCTCGTTAACACAGAATAAATCTGTTACTATTTGTCTTGCCAGACTATCACCCTTCCCCATAGTACGCATATGCATGCTTGAGAGGGATTACGCTAAAGCCATTCTCTGGCAAACCGCCCAAGTCCTAGCTGCGTTTCCCGTTAGCATCGACCAGGTCCCTACTCACTTTAGGTATCGGAGAACGGATTTGCAGTGGCAACCGCCTCTGAGTGAATTTAAAGTTAAATTTATAACTTTTGTGGAACTCTCATCCTATTTCTCTATCCTTTTTCTCCAGTCCGAAACCCACTTCCTTTTCTTCATCATCTTACCTTGGTGGGTAGGTTATTCCTCAGCCAATAATCTACCCAAAAGTTGGTGCTGAAACCCGGGAGAGTCCATTTGCTATTTCTATTCTTTGTCAAGTGTCATTTAACAATACCTTGCAAATTATTAATATCTGCTTTGAATCTTTCAGCTATAACCACATCGTGCAAAGCCTGTGAAGGGGAAAGAGGCCGCTCCTGTCTCCTTTGGTGTGTCCCGTTCTTTCTACTTATTGGCTGCTGCCAGCCTGTCAGCATTTCCAAGGTTCCACAGTTTCGTGAGTTACATTTCAATTTATTTTCTTTGTCATGGCTCCTACTGAAAAGGATGAAACTCTCATTGCTAGACGTTCTTCCTATAAAGGGCAACTCACCAGATTCAGAAATTTCATCAACAAATTAAATCCCGCCGAGTGTTATTTAGATATCTTGACACAACGCCTTAAGTTGTACGAACGGTCCTATGATTATTACGATCAAACTCAAACCGAGATTGAATCCGCTTGCCCAGAACTTCAATCGGATCGGGACGAGGTCGAACCCTTGTACTTTGAAGGGATTGCCAAGGCCCACCAACTGATCCGCAAACCGTTACTTCCAAAGATAAGCCTACCTCACTTCTCAGGCCAGAAAGGTGAATGGTATTCCTTTTATGAACTTTACTGCTCATTTATTCATGAAAACTCAGACGTTGTCGACATTCATAAGTTCTATTTCCTGCGTGCGTCCTTGGAAGGCGAGGCCTTGGCCTTGGTTCAGTCACTTCCTTTAAGCGCAGATAACTACCACATCGCCTTTAATCTCCTTAAAGAGATATATGGCAATTTACGTTTGAGTGTTGCTCTCCACATCCGCTGCCTGTTCAACCTGCCAGCCGTCAAACCTAATGACGTCACCTCTTTAAGAGACCTGTTAGACTCTATGCAACTAAATGTTAGAGCATTATATCAACTTAAGCAGCCCGTCCAAACATGGGACACCATACTTATTCATCTAGCTACATCCAGATTCGATTTTTCGACTTTAAAGGCTTGGGAGATCGAACTCGCTCGCAAGGAGGAATACTCGTTCGAACACCTCATCTCGTTTATCAACAGCCGATGCCAAGTCCTTACAACACTCTCATTTCAGTGCGAAAATGTCGAAACGAGTCATCAGTGTCACATTTTTGAGAAAAAACTTGCTTTTTCAAAGGGTCATCAGCCCCCATCTGTCGAGAACAAGCAAACTCGTTCCACTTCTTTCAACCATCCAAGAGAACATATCAGGCCGCTCAACAAATCTTTAAAATGCACGCTCTGTAAAAAGCTTCACACTTTGTACTCCTGCAAATCTTTTAAAGAATTGTCTGTCGAAGACCGAAGGAAGTTTGTCTTCAATAGTAAACATTGCTTCAACTGCTTGTCACCTAAGCATTCTTCTTCAAACTGTACGTCATCCAATCTCTGTTTCCATTGTAAAAAACCGCACCATTATTTATTGCACGTTCATGATAAATCGAGGTCACCAGTACCCGCTTCTTCAAGCTCCATGCAGAGCAGCTCCGAACAAACTAATGCTTCTTCCTGCATTTCTAACGCCGAAACTTCTCACAGTGCGCAAGTCCTTTTGTCCACTGTACAATTCGAAATCCAAGATAAATTTGGAAATTGGTTTCGAACCCGCAGTCTTCTCGATTCCGCTTCAACTCATAACTTTGTTTCGCAATCGTTAATTAAAAAACAAGGTCTTTCGTCAGCGCATAGTCCCATCAATGTATCCGGCATTGACAATTTGAAAACTCAAGCCTTGCAGTCGTCAAAATTGAAAATCAGAGACGTTTGCCAAAGAAACACCAATCTTAACTTAAACTGTCTCATTCTTACCAGTATCGGGAAGGACACTCCTAGCAGCTCTATTAATACTTCCAGTTTAAAGATTCCTTCGCACTTAAGGTTAGCTGATCCTCAGTTTAATGCTCAATGTCCCATTGATGTACTTTTCAGTGCCAATGTTTTTTGGAATTGCCTCCGTAAACAGGTTCGCAAGTTATCTTCAACCGTGGTCGCCAGAGACACCGATTTTGGTTGGGTTATTACTGGTGAAATCCAACATCCCAGTGTTCAAACCAAAGGGCAATGTCATTTCGTTACTGCTGATATAAATCCCCTTTCTGAAAAAGTGAACACCTATGTTTTCGATCTCGATACTTTTGAAAAACACTTGCCGAAACGATGTCTCATCGTAAACAACTACGCCACCTTCGTAGGTCGTTTAAATGTTTTTGCCTTCTTCCCGCATAAAATGGCAATTCAAGTTCGCCTCACCTTGTGTTACTTCGTTTACCTTCTCATGTCATTTTTTATAGCAGGAAATTGCTTAAACTTTCTATCGAAAACTATCTTCCCCTTGTGTAAAACCATGGCTATCAGTCTCCATCACTTCGCTGTAAGCTATGTTTCACTTCTTTCGCTATTTAGAAGGATGGCCACGGCCGGCTCCTTCCCCCTTCCTCACAATTGGAAGCCGCTTTTGAAACCGCTTGAAAATCTGAATTCTCTTACATCTAGAATAACTATTCTTACGCATAAACTCCTTCTCAATGTCCCAGCTTCTCTTCCTATTTCGGAAGAATCAAGCTTTTTTCTGTCGAAAATTGTCGGATTCCGTAATCCTCAAAATTATGCGAAATTGATTTCCTACTTTATCTCATATGTCTCTAAATTGTTTTTTCACGTCCAAGTTACGATTGACTGCATGCGGTCCAACCTGAATATCTGCTTTAAATCACAGCTGATTTCACTTGTGTTGTTTGTTTATTTCGAACTGCTTGTTTTTCAATCTTGTTTGTATACAAGCTCGAGTAAGGCCAAACTGCTGTTCATTTCCTGTATGCTTGCCAAAGGTCAGAGCAAGTTTCCCTTATCTCAACTCTGGCTGACTGCCAACCATTGTCTTGCGAGTCGCTTCCGTAAGCTCAGAAGCTGCTCACCTCATTACCAAAATAAACTTGTTCCGGTTGAAGGCTCTTTCAGCTATTTATATTCCTTATCTCGCTGTACTATGTGGGTCAAGGCCGTGTTTGCCTGCCTCTCCCACTTGCTTACGCTCGTATCCTACAACTGCTTCGATTCTTGTTTCATAACATCGTTGCGTATTTTTCACGCGATCATGTATTGCACCTTGCTTACATATTTTGCAATCTTATTGTTCATTGATGAACAAACTTGTTTTTTCTTGTCGTTACATTCGATGTGTTTTTGTATTTATGCTTGTCATGTCACGTCTCTCGCTGACTTAAGTATTTTTCTGATCAACCCCTTTGATACTTATTATAACTTAAGGTCATTGTTTATGGCTACTAGATTGTTGTAACCTATGGCGTTCTTGCTTTCTACTCGCATAGTTCCTTTGTTTATTTGGTATATTCTTATCCTTAATATATGTACTTGTTTCTATACGCTTTGTTTAAACTTGTTAATTCTCTTTTTGCATCTTATCGCAATCTTTACTAGTGCTTTATTTCCCTCAGCTTCTAGCTATTTTGTGATTGAAGGTGTTGTTAATTCTCTTTTTTTAACTCCGCTTTCCAATGACCCTGATGACCAGCTTCCACTCACACCTGGTCACTTCCTTACACGCACTTCTCTCTCTGCCCCTCCTCCCCTTCCCAATTCTTACAGGGATTCTAATTTACCTATTGTTTGGCGTAAATTTGAAGCCCTCCGCAATTCCTTTTGGAAGAGATGGAACTTGGAATATTTAACTTCCTTGCAACGGAGACAGAAGTGGTTTCTTTCCAGTCCCGACATTAAAGAGGGGGACTTCGTCTTGGTTAGGGATGTTTCACCCCCCCTTGTCTGGACTTCTGGTAGAGTGGCCGAGTGTTATCCTGGAAGAGATGGGAGATGGGAGAGTCAGGGTGGTCAGAGTCTTGATCACAAGACCACTGTCTTTGATCGCTCCATTACCTTTAAATGTTTAACTGCTTATTTGTTCTCTGTTGGTGTTTTACCCTCCCAGTATGGTGTATTCTTGGAATACACGGTACGAGAGAATATAAAGTTTAATGCTCTTTGCTTGTTCATTCCTTCCTCTTTATCAAACACCAACAGTGATCATCTATTTTCTCTTTGATGGTCATGCCTCTTATGTCATTGTGAGTCTGTTCTAGATATATATCTTCCATGACCCACCTAGCGTCATCTAGCAGCGAATCTCTGAAGCTCCTCAATTCTTCCTGGTGCAAGAGGACTTCCTTTTCCATCTGGCCACCAGATCTCGTTGCCATCGCCAGCTATTATCTCCATGAGCAAGAGAACTTCATTTACTTTTTCACTCACCATGCTGTGCTAGTATCGCCTGCTATCAACTCTTTGAAGACCATTCATCAAGAAGAACATTTATTTTTGATAAGTTGTCTATTCTGATATGTATTCCTTTTGTCTCCTACCCCCACTCTTTCCCTTCCTTGGACCCTCCGCGCTTAGCTGAGCAAGTCTCACTTGTAAGTCGGCAGTTGACTCGGTCAGTCAAGGGTCAACTAGAGCCAGTCTCCTCAAACCAAGAGGCACTCTCTACGTTATACGCCATGTTGGCACATTAAGTATCTGTGAAAGGGAACTTCACCTTCTTCATGCAACAAAGATAAGTACCAACTTCAAGTTTTAACTTCATCTTCATAGGTTTTAACTTCTACATGCTTTTAAAGATATTTTATAGACAGAGTGAGATTACTTATTTGGGGCAAAAATCATTCTTCGCGGGATTTGCCATGTTGAGCTTTTGTCTGTCTAAGCCAACCTTAATAGAAAGTAGCTTTTCTTAAGCTAATTAAATGAGAAATCTTCTCACCACGTGGGATATTATCTAATACCCGCTGGATTAACTTTGGCCCCATTCTTCTATTAGGACTGTTCTGGAACCTTCCAGATTCTGTACTCTATCTACAAGTCTTGCCGTCATGTATTTTTCACTCACTTGTGGGAATACTATTTAAAATGAGGAATCTTCCTTATAAATTACTGCAATAGCGAATTTTCTTCCACCGTTGGAATGTTCTATGGCGCATTTAATTGTAATTCACAACCTTTTCAAGAAATAGACACTCGCCTACCTAGTGCAACCAGTTATTTTCATCATTGCAATAACTTTCTTTCCCATAAACTTTCCTGTTTCTACAGTGAACTTTTCATCTATTTAACAGACTATAGTGAAAACTAGTGCTTGTCCAACTTTTCTACCGCGTCGCGATCGTCTGTTTACATTAAATAAGGCCATGAACATTTATCCTCAATCCCAATTGATCTTTCCTAAACCTTCTACTAACAAACCATATTAATAAAATTGTAACTCCGGATCATTTCCAATAAGGTGTCACTCTAACGAAGTGCCCTTCCATCTTGCTTGTTTATCATTAATTAATTTCTGCATAACTACGTGTTTTATACACGGTTCCAGCTTACATTGTTTCTACCTTATAATCAGGGAAAACAATTCTTTCAACTCATGAGTGAGTTATTTCTAGGTCTCACGAAATGGAAACTGCCCCATTTGGCTCGTGATTCCTATTTAAACATAGGAGGTCGAGAACCTTCCTTTTGATTTTCTCTTCAGGTTTCACAGTAAGTGACCTGCCCTTATTTGTATAATAACCAAAAGTAATTCAGCTTAAATATAAGAAGTTGTAGGAACTTCTATCTTATTCTTCATGTTTTTCTTATTGTTATTTTCGAAGTTGTCACTCTCTCTAGAATATTCTCTCAGGAATTTCTTAAAGTACACACCTTGTACTCTATTTATTGTTAAATTTTAATCACTTCATTCGGTTTTTTTCTTACAAAGATTTTAGAAAATATATAAGGTTCGAAATCTCATAAATTGTTAATTGCCTGGCGCAAACGTTTAATGCTTTCTGAGGTCTGAGACTCCAAAATTGTTAACCAAACTGAAAATATATTTGTTAAAGTTATCAACTTCTTTTGCCTTGTTAAATAAATTAAATATTTGTTTTTGGATTTATCATTTCGCAAATACTACAGTTAGGCAGGATCCTGGCTTTCCTAACTCTTCCTAGGTTCATGCTCTCGTTAACACAGAATAAATCTGTTACTATTTGTCTTGCCAGACTATCACCCTTCCCCATAGTACGCATATGCATGCTTGAGAGGGATTACGCTAAAGCCATTCTCTGGCAAACCGCCCAAGTCCTAGCTGCGTTTCCCGTTAGCTTCGACCAGGTCCCTACTCACTTTAGGTATCGGAGAACGGATTTGCAGTGGCAACCGCCTCTGAGTGAATTTAAAGTTAAATTTATAACTTTTGTGGAACTCTCATCCTATTTCTCTATCCTTTTTCTCCAGTCCGAAACCCACTTCCTTTTCTTCATCATCTTCCCTTGGTGGGTAGGTTATTCCTCAGCCAATAATCTACCCAACTTGTACAGTTCGGCAGCGCGGTGATCACTCGGTGAATAATAACTCGCGACTGAACTGATTTGGTATCCCCCAGGGTTGCTTCCCTCCTCACCTCATTCCTAGATGTTGTTCGTGTCAGGTGTAAGTGTAATTGGTGGTTTGCCAAGACTAGATGCCGGGACTTTCCCAAAAGACCGGTGCGCTTAGTATGAATGGCTACTAGTCTATGCGTGGCGTAGAAATGTTCCACGGTCTTAAATAGTTGAAGACCTTCCTGCATACAGTAACATAGATCATATATCCTCACTGAAGGAGGGTGTCAGGAAAGATGAGACAAGGGTCAATTAGGGCAGGGAAGGCACCCCCTAGGCCTCGGTTACCCTAATACCGTCAGGGTTGGAAGAGAACAAGTTGACCAAGAGAGGTCAACAAGAAAGAAGACAGAAAGGAGCCCGGCACAAGTAAGGGGAAGCAATGCTCGGCTCAGCTGGGGTGCCGTGGTCGCCAACCCACGTCCCACTAGATGTGAGCCCCTGGGGGATAAATAAGAATCAAATAAAAAATCAAGTAATCAGTCGGCAGCCATGTAAGATCGACCGCTCAGGCCTTCCTGTCATGAGCAGCTAGGTGTCACGTCACGTGACAGTGTGGAAACCACTCCGAACCTCACCTATCCTTAGAAACGTCCATCATTATAAAAATATTGAAATCGAAAATTCCGTGTCCAATGGATAGAGGGAACCTTTCGTTTGATACCATAACACGATTTCCTCCGATTATCGTTCGGATGATATCGTTATATTTTTGGAAATAGATCAACAATAAATAATAACAAATAAATATTACATTATAAATAATTCTAAAAAAATAGCTGGAAAAGAAGAGAAATTGACCAAAGGAGGTCAGCGGAGATGAACCTGGCACAAGTAAGTGGAAGCAATGGTGGACTTTGGGTTAAATCTAATTAAATTAGGAAAAATATTTTTGGAATTTTAGAGAATGGTGGGGGATGGGAGTAGGGAGTAGAGAAGGGGGTTTGGAGGCATCTACCATAACGTTCGAAAAGCCCGCCATCTTAGAAGAGCATGCGCACTTAAAATCGTTATTTTCGCCGTAGGTGGGGAAAAGATTTGTCCTTTAGATAGAGCGGATGGAGTCTATTCCATTGAGCCCTCACAGGACTTTCTCCGATTACTCGTTCGAGAGTACGCACGGCCTTGCCACTGGATGTATTGCAGGTTACCCCTGGGATAGGACCCCTCTACTTACGAGCACGGGCAACTGAACACCAAGTAACTAGCAATGTTCATGTGCCACAAATTAATTCACTATATATTAGCCTACTTGGAATATACATACTTCGGTACTAACAACATGACGGATGAATGGAGAGAACTATTTAGAGATGATGATAGTGAGGTACATAGCACATATAGTGCGGGCTATTATAATGTACTGCACCCGAATTCCGCATAGCCATAGCCTATATCCGCTGAGATGGAAAAAGGATTGTAGGGAGGTCGATACCCAGCCAGATAAGCCAACGAGGATAATGACTAGGAAACTCTCGATACATAACGCCCATGAAACAATACTACTGATTAGTTACACATTTACTAGAAATAAAATACCCATAACATGATGGTAGGACGAGAATCTCGGGCGTGAACGGTGAAAGTTGAGACTACGTGAATTCTAGTAACTAATTCGCAGTATTATCGCATGTCGATTACAAAATGAAAAGGTGATCAGATTTATTAAAAACGAACAGGCAAACATAAACAATGCCTGGGATTTATTACTAAAAATTACAAATAATAAACTCCCTATCAGCGAAAAAATAAAAGCAAATTAAAATAAAATAAATCATACGTCAGATAGTCCTTCTATCGGTGCTATAAATGTTCATAAACAATGTTATTACAGAAATGTAATTATTTAAAAGATTAATAAAAATGTTTACGCATTTAATAATCACACTGTGACCCTGTCACTGAAGCAGTCTGATCAGCATCAGCTGTCCAATCATCAAAAATTAAGTTAACAATGTAAAAACCCTAAATTATACACATACGTGCGTAAAATGTGAATGTATAAGATAATAATAATAATATTAACTAAATATAGTTGAAATTTATACATTATATATACCTTTCCATGTTTAACACGGTATTAAAAATACTATTTCCACTATCAGTCGCGATCTGACAGTCCTCTAGTGTCACTGTTTTAAAAAACAGTTCTATGACCAATGTTTCTCACAACAATGAATATTCAGGCATCTCTGGTAACTTGTCATAATAAGTAAAGCTTGTATATCGAACACTGAAGTTAAATATAGCTTAGAATACGTCGTGTCAATTAATAAAATACAATAAGATAAAGAGCGACGCGAAACTACTTAAAAACTCTCAAAACACTTCGTGGATATTATACTGATACTCTCTGACATGAACAATACAAATACTAACTCTTATGTCAGTGCTTTTTACACATACTGTAACAATTCGTTGCTCCACTTGGCAATACATTTCCTTCGCTCGTAATACGGTGAACAATATTCATAAATAGCGTCTGCTACGCTCCAAACATAACATACATCCTTCTTTTCATTACTACCAACAATCTTCATTACTCCACACGGCATTACTTCAATAAGAAACCCATCTTGCTACAAACTTGTACAAGAATCAGTGACTTTACTAGGTAAATACGCAATTGTATACTACCGTCCAGAGTGCACTCATAACCACATCTCTCCTCTAAATTATTAACCTCGTGCATTATTAACAACAATTACATGTTTGTTCACAACAATTCACCTCACATAGTATTTCATATTTCTTTCAATAGCGCTTTTCGTTCACTTAGTTCCATAATAGACTGTTTTTCCACGTTACCAAATATAAACAATACTAACTCGTAGTTCGCTCGTCTTTACTAGTTCCCGTGGCTCATGATCTCGAGATTAACGGTCACGTTAATCTACAAGCTTCCTTTTCTTTACTAGTTAATAAATATAAATACATATCCTCACTCATCTGGTGTACATTTAAATGAATGAATTATTCATATTTAAGCTTGTTTTAAGACATACTAGACCTCAGGTAGACTAACAAATCTCCTGGTCCGTCATTTCATTTTAACAATGTTTCCAATAAAATTGTTAATAACTATAGGCATCATTTGACCTCAATTGTCACTAACATGATCCTCTTTTATAGTGTACTTTCATAAAAACAATAGTCCATGACTATATCATTGTCAAATAAATTGTATTCCGCAATTGGAATTTTATAACTTCCATATTGTTATAAATAAGTGTTTCAGTTGTATTCTGACATAATAATGTTTAATTAACAATGTTACAGCATTTTACAATAATGCTTTCCTCCATAATAATGCAATGTAATTCTACAAATGTATTCTGTCGCTGTTACGCATTTGTAACTATCAATAGCAATCTTATTCTACCACGGAAAGATATCAGGCAGGAATGGCGTAGCTATAGCTGTGAGTACAAAGTTCAGAGATCATGTCTCTGAAGTAAACCGTCTTTCTGACCGATTGATGTCTATTAAGATCGACACTGGTACGAAAACCTTACGTGTGGTTTCATGTTATGCTCCACAAACTGGGTGCACGGATGATGAGAAGGATGAATTTTGGAACAACCTCGAAACTTACCTACAGTTTGTTGAAGAAGAACTCCTGTTCATTGGTGGTGACTTAAATGGCCACGTTGGAGGGAATAGAAATGGTTTCGAGAGAGTACATGGTGGACAAGGCTTTGGAGAGCGAAATGAGGATGGAAACAGAATCCTGGAATTTGCTGAGGCCTTAGACTTAGCTGTGACTAACACCTTTTACAAAAAGCGACCATCGCACCTCATTACCTACAGCAGTGGTGGAAGAAATACGCAGATTGATTATTGGCTGGTACGAAGGAGTGATCTGAAGTTTGTCACTGATGTAAAAGTCATACCATCAGACATTATTGCACCCCAACATCATCTGCTTCTCCTCAATTTCAGGATTCGCCTTGATCTCGGCAAGAAAAGTCTTAAATCTACATCGGAACGAATTAAACGGTGGAAATTAAAACAACATCACATCCAGGTGAAAACATCTATAGGTTCTTTATCTATGCCAGAACAAGGTCAACACGTTGATGAAATCTGGGCAAAGGCCTCCACACATATTACGACTTGTGCTACTGACATCATGGGTAAATCAAAACCTGGACGCAGTTTTATCAATAAAGAGATATGGTGGTGGAATTCTCATGTCCAAGATGCCATCAGGATGAAGAAGTTAGCGTATAAGACCTGGCTCCAATCGAGACTGGATCTTGATCGTCAGCAATATAGAAGATTGAAGTCGGTGGCAAAACAGGAAGTGGCAAAGGCTAAAGCAGACCATTACAAGAGCATGTACGAAGAGCTCAACACACCAGAAGGAGCAAATAATTTCTACAGACAAGCGAAGAATCGCCATCGTTCCACTCAAGATGTTGGACATGTTATGATCATTAAGAATGAAAATCAACAACCTCTACGGAAACCTAATGAGATCCTTAACCGATGGAAACAGCACTTCGAAAATATTAGCAACGAAGAATTTCCGCATCCGCCACTACCAGCTGTGGATCCTGTACTTGGTCCAGTACCAGCCATCACGGTTGCCGAAGTGGAGACCGCTATGAAGAAAATGAAAAATGGAAAGGCAACTGGACCGGATGATCTCCCATCGGAGGTGTGGAAGATGCTTGGATCACAAGCAGCTCAGTTTCTAGCAGATCTCTTCAACAAGATCATCAATGAAAACGAAGCTCCTCTTACTTGGCTCAGCAGTGTAACAATACCAATATGGAAAGGTAAAGGAGATGTGCACAACTGCTCAAATTATCGACCGATTCGCCTGCTTTGCCACACTATGAAGATATTGGAGCGTATCGTGGATACACGCCTTCGTGACATAATCAAGATTGCCTCAAACCAGTGTGGTTTTATGAAAGGTACAGGGACAATCGATGCTATTCACGCCGCTCGTCTTTTGATGGAAAGGCACCTAGAAAAGCGGAAACCACTCCATATAGCCTTCTTGGATCTTGAAAAGGCCTTCGACAGGGTACCTCGTGATCTAATATGGTATGCACTGCGACAGCATGGGGTACCAGAAGCATATGTTCAATGGGTTCAGCTTCTTTATCGGAATGTCACCAGCTATGTCCGATGTGCTTCAGGAAACTCCGCAACTTTTCCCATCCGAGTTGGTGTTCATCAGGGTCAGCTTTGTCCCCGCTCCTGTTCATCATCTGCCTTGACACCATCGCAGCCGAACTACTGCAACCACATCCCTGGACCTTGCTCTATGCTGACGATATCATTGTAGCCTGCAAGTCTCGCCAAGAATTGGAACAACATGTTCAATGTTGGAAAACTGCACTAGACACCCATGGCCTACGACTTAATATTGGGAAGACAGAGTATATGGAGTGTGGAGTACCAAGTGAAGGATCTATTCACATTGATGGCACTGAACTCCGAAAATCATCTGCATTCAAGGACTTGGGTACGCTAATCTCTTCAGATGGCCGAACACTCCCAGATGTCCGAAACAGAGTCAACGCTGCATGGCTGAAATGGCGCCAAGTTACTGGAGTCCTTTTTGACCGGAATGTGCCACTATATCTGAAGTCGAAAATTTACAGAACCATCGTTCGACCAGTAGCACTGTACGGTACTGAATGCTGGCCAGTAACGAAGAGACATGAACAACAACTACATGTCATGGAGATGAAGATGATTCGCTGGACACAGGTGGTGTATTCTTTGAATACACGGTACCTGAGATATAATTTTTATTGCTCTTTGCATGTTCATTTCTTCCTTCTTCTTTGTCAAACACCAACAGTGATCATCTGTTTTCTCCTTGTTGGGCATATCTCTTATGTCTTCATAAGTATGTTTCAGATATATAACTTCTGTGACCCACCTAGCGTCACCTCGCAGCGAATCTCTGAAGCTCCTCAATTCTTCCTGGTGCTAGAGGACTTACTTATCCATTTGGCCACCAGATCCTGTTACCATCGTCAGCTATTTTCTCTTGGAGCAAGAGGACTACGTCCACTTCTTTACTCACCATGCTGCGCTAGTATCAACTGTTATCAACTCTTAGAAGACCGGCTCAGCAAGAGAAGATAAATTTTTTGTTTTCAAGTTGGCAATGTTTATATGTTCTCCTTTTGTCTCCTATCCCCCACTCTTTCCCCTTTTTTCTTGGTCCCTCCGTGCTCCGTTGAGCTGCTCTCACTTCTTAGTCTGCAGTTGACTCGTTCAGTCAAAGCTCCGCTCGAGCTTGCCTCCTCAAACCAAGAGGCTCACCCTCTTCTACGCCATGTTGGCTAAGTAATCTTCAACAGAAACTTCGACTTCAACATGAAATCAAGATAAGTACCATTTTAAAAGTTTTAACCTCATCTTCATGGTTTTAACTTCCACGTGCTTTTAATTATAATTTATAGACAGTGTGAAATCATTTACTTTGGGGCAATAATCATTCTTCGTGGGATTTGCCATGTTGAGCTTTTGCTTGTATAAGCCAACCTTACTAAAAAAGAGCTTTTCTTAAGCTATTTAAACGAGAAACCCTCTCGCTACGTGGGATATTATCTAATACCCGCTGTCTATAATTATAAAGCTAGTTCCTCCGTTGGATTTTCTTAACCCCATTTTCTGCTAAGGTCGTTCTGGAACCTTCGAGATCTTGTTCTCTATCTGCGAGTCTTGCCGTCAAGTATTGTTCACGCACTTGTGAAAATGCTAGTTAAAATGAGGAATCTTCCTTACAAATTTTTGTAATAGCTAACTTTCCTCCACCGCTGGAACCTCTGGAACATTCTATGGCGCATTTAATTGTAAATCACAACTTTTTCAAGAAATAGACTCTCACCTATATAGTGCAATCAGTTATTTCCATAATTGCAATAACTTTCTTTTTCATGAACTTTAGTGTTTCTATAGTGAACTTTGCATCCATCTTCATAGACTACAGTGATAAACAGTGCTTGCTCCACGTTTCTACCGCGTCGCGATCGTCCGGTTATATTAAATACGGCCATGAACATTGATCCTATATCCCAATGATCTTTCCTCAACCTTCTACTAACCATCATTATTAATAAAATTGTACCTTTCTATAAGGTGTCACTCACAAGGTGCCCTTCCCTCTTTGCTAGTTTAACATTAATTAAATTCTGCATAATTGCTTGTGTGATACAAGTTTTAAATTTACTTTGTTCCTTTCCCATAATCAGGGAAAACAATTCTTTAAACTCTTGAGCGAGTCATGTTCAAGTTTCACGAAATGGAAACTGTCCCATTTGGCGAGTGATTCCTGCTCAACCTTGGGAAGTCCAGAACTTTCCCTTTCACTTTCTTCAGGTTTCACAGTAAGTGACCTGCCCTCTTTGTATAATTCTCATATATTAATTCTGTATAAATATAAGAAGTTGTAGGAACTTCTATCTTATTTTTCATGTTGTTATTATTGTTATTTTCAAAGTTGTCACTTTCTCTAGAACATTCTCTCCTGAATTTCTTAATGTGCACTTTTGTACTCCAATTCACGTTCAAGCTTTAATTATTTCATTGCTCATTTGTTTAAATCTTATAAAGATTTTAGAAACATGTAAGGTTTGAAACCTTGTAAATTGTCAATTGCCTGGAGCAACCGTTTAATGTTGAGAGGTCTGCGACCCTATTTGTTAAAAAGTTCAAATGAACTATGTTTATTAAAATTATATTGCATAATTGTTAATTTCCTCAAACTTTTTCTAATTGTAAAATAAACAAATCTTTTCCCTTCGCTTTTTCATTTAAGAATATAAAGTTTAGGCAAAATCCTGTCTTCCTTGACTCTCCTCACTTAATGATATTAAAATCATTAATAGAGCTTTCACCATTTGTTGCATTTGAGCAAGAACTCTTAATTTTCACCTCACTAAAGTTCTTCTTAGCGTTAATAGCTAATTCTAATTGGCCAGTAAGGCAAGTAAAGCTCGCTAAGCCAGCTACCTGCTTGTGGAGACCCTCTCCGAAAACTTATGGTCAATTTTCTAAAAAATAAGTGTTTCTTTTTGTCTAAACTTTTAGCCGGCTCCTCGCTGAGTAAAAGCTTAGCCATTTTCCAATGCAACCATTGGTTCATTTACCAAGATTACCCAATAAGGCATAATCTTTTATCATTTTCCTTTTTAGAGACACTTGGTCGCCCTTACAGGAACTCCATAATTTTGGAAATTGAAAATACCAAGCTTGAGTTAAATCATTGGCATTCTTCGAATTACTTTGTAAAACCTAATTTCTTTGAGAAGACATACAGTAAATTTGTTCCTCTCAGTCTTGCCAGACCAGCACTCTTCCTCATAGTAGTTTTATATATGCTTGAGAGGGATTATACGAAAGCCACTCTCTTGCAAACAGCCCAAGTTCTATCTGTGTTTCTCGTCAGCTTAGACCAAGTCCTTACTCATTTTAGGTATCCGAAAGAGGATTTTCGGTGGCAACCACCTTTAAGTGTGTTTAACACTAAACTTATTAATTTTGTGGGACTCTCCTCCTATTTTTCTATCCTTCTTTTCCAATCCAAACTCTACTTCCTTCTCTTAATCATCTTCCCTTGGTGGGTGGGTTATTCCTCAGCCAATAAACTACCCAAAATTTGGTGCCGAAACCTGGGAGAGCCCATTTTTTCTTTTCTCTTTTTAAAATAGTGTCATTTGACAATACTTTGCATATTTCTAATATCTGTGTTGAATATTTCAGCTATAACCACATCGTGCAAAGCCTGTGAACGGGAAAGAAGCCGCTCCTGTCTCCTATGGTGTGTCCCATTCTTTCCACTCAGTCGTTGCTGCCAGCTTGACAGCATTTCCAAGGTTCCACAGTTTCGTGAGTTACATTTTCATTTACCTTCTTTAATATGGCTCCCACTGATAAGGATAAGGATGAAAAACTTACTTCTAAACGAGCATCCTATAAAGGGCAAATTACCCGATTCAGAAGGTATATAAAAGAATTAGATCCCTCAGACGCGCAATTAGATTTGTTGAAACATCGTGTAAAGGATTTTGAACGTTCTTATGAAAACTACTGTAACATTCAAACTGAAATTGAAACTTGCATGCTCAATCAAACAGAAGATCGTGTCGAAGTAGAAAACTTATATTACGAAGGCATAGGTTCTGCTTTCAAAATAATACGCCAACTCGAAGAGGAGCAGAAAAAGGACGCTTCTGTTCTTGGTTCCCTTCACGAACCCCAAACTTCTTTCCGTGAGGGCACTCACAAGCCCAAACCTACTTTACCGAAAATTGATTTACCCCATTTTTCTGGAGATGAATCCACTTGGGATTCTTTCTATGAATTATTTTGCTCCCTTGTTCATGACAATGAAGACATTCAAGTCATTTACAAGTTTCATTACCTGAGATCTATCCTTCGAGGTCAAGCTTTGCAGTTAGTTGAAGCACTTCCTCTGCGTGCCGAAAATTACCCCATTGCCTTTAACTTATTAAAAGAAAGATATGGAAATTCACGTTTACGTATTCAACGCCATATTAAGGCTCTATTTAACCTACCTGCGTCACAGCACAATGACGTCACTAGTTTGCGTACTTTAATTGACACTACCCAACTCCACGTTAAAGCTTTGTCCCAATTAGATCAACCTACTGAACATTGGGATACTTTCCTAATACATTTAGTAGTTTCTAAAGTTGATGCTGCTACCCTCAAAGCTTGGGAAATTGAACTTTCTAAGGAAGACGACTACTCTTACGAGCATTTAGTCACTTTCATAAACGCTAGATGCCAACTTTTAACCGCTCTAGCTAATCAAAGTGAACCTTCATCTCCTAGTTCCAAATTCGAATTAATGTCCATCAAATCCAAAAGTGAACGCTCAGCGTCCAATACCAAAAAACCCGGGTCCAGCTCATCCAAATTCAAATCAAACTCCACTGGTTACCCAACTAGGTCTAGTGAACGTCGTGTCGCTAGCTCTATTGTTTTAAACACGCAATGTGAACCTCGCAAAAGTTTAAACGAACCTGTAAAGTGCATACTTTGTAAAGATCCCCATGCCCTATACCTTTGCAAATCTTTTAAAGAAATGCCAGTCGATGACAGACGAAAATTAGTCGCTCAAAACAAACATTGTTTCAACTGCCTAGCGCCCACGCATTCTGCTTCTAACTGTAAGTCCACAAGACTTTGCTACCATTGTGAAAAGGCTCATCATACTCTGCTACATCGTCATGATCAGGCAAGGTCATCGACAGCATCTACTTCGCCGAAAAATGATAGTGCTAACAATTCTAATGCTTCATCTTATATTCAAAATGCTAAGTCCATTCGCAGTGCGCAAGTATTGTTGTCTACTGTCCAAATTGACGTTCAGGATAACTTTGGCAACTGGGTTCGTGCACGCGGTCTTCTAGACTGAGCGGCAACTCATGATTTTGTGTCCAATTCCTTGATTAGAAAACTAGGCCTACCTGTAAACCCCACTTCTATCAACGTGTCGGGCATCAACAGCTCAAAATCGCAAGCTTTACAATTCTCAAAGCTAACTATAAGAGATACTTGTCATAGAAACAACTTTCTTAAACTTAATTGTCTAATTCTTAATAGCATTGGAGAAGACACTCCAAGTCACTCTGTGGATATTTCAGGGTTAAACATTCCCTCGCATTTAAGGCTAGCCGATCCTTGTTTTAATATGCAGAACCCTATTGACATACTCTTTAGTGCCAATGTTTTCTGGAATTGCCTACGTAAACAGGTTCGTAAATTATCCTCAAACGTGGTCGCCAGAGACACTAATTTTGGATGGATCGTCACAGGGCAACTTCCCCATTATTCTCCTCAACCCGCATCGCAATGTTACTTCTCCAATACTGACCTGGAACAGTTCTGGAGGCTTGAAAATGTCGATTCTCCTAATGTAACCTCTTCAGAAAATGAATTCTGTGAGCAACTTTTTTTGAACACCACCACTCGTTCTTCTGATGGCCGGTTCGTCGTTCAAATGCCAAGATTACATAATCCTCCTAAACTTATCAACTCTCAGCCTAAAGCTCGAAAAGCTCATTTCGCCATCGAGAGCAAATTCAAAAAGGAACCTCTTGTTAAACAACAGTACACTGATTTCATGGATGAGTATGAAAGCTTAGATCATATGGAAGTTGTTAACAAATCCAATGATGAATTGCAACCCCCAATTGAAACGGTTTATTTAAATCATCATCCCGTGTGGAAAAACCCTCTTGTAAAAGATAAAATTCGAGTTGTTTTCAATGGTTCATCACCCGACGTTAATGGCAACAGCCTTAACGATACTCTTTATTCTGGTCCTGCTATTCAATCAGATTTATCTGCTATACTCTTAAACTTTCGATTATTTCCCATAGCTGTCATAGCCGACATAAAACAGATGTACCGTCAAGTGTTAATTCAACCAGAACAACGAGATCTTCAAAGAATCTTGTGGCGTGATGAAACCAGTAAGCCCATTAAGGTGTTTCGCTTGAAAACGGTTACTTATGGCTTAAAACCCTCTGCTTTCCTTGCTATCCGATCCCTACACTTGCTAGCCTCTCAAGATGGTCATTTATTTAACCCCAAAGCCTCTGAAGCACTAACTACGTCATTCTATGTTGACGATTATTTGCAATCCTTCCCCTCTTTGGAGGAAGCTTCTTTTGTATCTTTAGAACTTCAGGCATTACTAAGGAATGGAGGTTTCCCACTCCATAAGTGGAACTCCAACTCCCCTGAGTTTCTCGCTCAGTTTCCCATCGAAGACGTAGATCCTTCTTCTGTCGAAATTTGTGGTAACTCCGAATCTATAACAACTCTAGGAGTTCACTGGTGCACTAGCACTGACACTCTTATCTATAAAGTTTCGCTCGCAGAAGAGCTTCCTAATACAAAAAGACAAATTCTTTCTGAAATTGCAAAAATTTTTGATCCACTTCAATTCCTTGCCCCAGTTATCGTTGTAGCCAAACTCTTCATGCAAGAGCTGTGGTCGCTTAAATGTGAATGGGATGACACTGTCCCTCTTTCTTTTCTTAATCGTTGGCTCTCGTTTCGCAGCAATTTGCTGGATCTTTCCCTTATTGAAATTCCCAGGAATTTAATCAGCTCTCATTCTAATGCATCTTTTTTCCTTCATGTGTTCGCGGACAGTTCCGAAAAAGCTTATGGTTGCAGTGCATATTTAGTTTATCACGATTCACTCTATGGATCTCTAGTTTCCAACCTTGTTTGTGCCAAATCGAAGGTCGCTCCTCTTAAAACTATTACTTTGCCTAGGCTCGAACTGTGCGCTGCACTCATGGCTGCAGAACTTGTCAAGAAATTACGGGAAGTATTAAAGGTCGAATTCTCGCAAATCTATCTCTGGAGCGATTCCATGATCGCCCTTTCTTGGATCGCCAAGAACCCCTCTCACTGGCAACCTTTCGTTGCAAACAGGGTTTCCAAAATTCAAACTCTTTCTTCTGGATGTCAATGGAGGCATGTTCCCAGTGCGGATAATCCAGCTGATATTATCTCTCGTGGTTGTTTACCCTCTCAATTGGCAGCTTCCCAATTGTACTGGCATGGGCCCTCGTGGCTAATCGAAGAATCTTCCTCATGGCCTTCTAAACCCCCAGCTACAAACTCCTACTTGCCTGACGCTAAAGTACCTCTACCCATTGCTTCGTGTCTTGTTTCCAACGCTTCTAATCCTTTGTTGTCCCGCTATTCTTCTTTTCATAAATTACTACGGATTGTCGCCTATCTCCTTAGATGGAAATATCTTGTGGTCGACCAACCTCTTCTCCCTAAACCACACCTTACCAATCATGAATTGAATCTCGCTACCATTAAGATTTTACAACTGACACAGCAAGAAGCCTTTTCTACTGAATTGTCATTACTTTCTTCTAAAAGAGATCTTCCCAAATCCAGCCGTCTTCGTGCTTTAGCCCCGTTTCTTGATGACCATGGGTTACTCAGGGTAGGTGGAAGGCTCTCGCAATCTTTACTCTCTGAAGACAAAAAGCATCCCGTTATTTTGCCTTCCAAACATCACGTAACTTCCTTAATTATACGTGACTTTCATTACCGTAATCTTCATGTTGGTACACGTACTCTGCTTTGCCTCTTAAGGGAAAAGTACTGGATTATAAATGGAATTCATGAAGTTTCTTCTGTAATTCATAAGTGCATTCCTTGCTTTAAAGCGAAACCTAAAATCAATACTCAATTAATGAGCGATCTGCCCTCTTTTCGTTCTTCTCCTATACGCCCATTTGCTTTAACTGGCGTGGACTATATGGGTCCGTTCCAATATCAACGAAACTCTCCTGAAGCTAAACGCAAATTGTTTGGTAAGCTTTATGTTTCTCTCTTTGTTTGCATGGTTACCGGCGCAATCCACTTGGAACTAGTAACGAATGCTTCTACTTCTTATTTTTTATCAGCTGTCTCTCGTTTCACCGCTAGGCGTGGTGTTCCTTCTGAGATGTTCTCTGATAACGCTTCCACCTTTCAGGGCGCAGCTTCCCTGTGGAAGAAAGCTCTCACTTCCTCTCCAGCCATGGAACAAATCTCTAATTTTTCTTATTCAAAAGGTTTCAAATGGCGCTTCATACCTCCTTACGCTCCGCATCATGGTGGTAGGTGGGAATCTTGCGTAAAGCTCACTAAACGTCATTTAAGAAAAGTCTTAGGTAATCGAATTCTGACTTACGAAGAATTCAATTCTCTGTCTGTTCTGATTGAAGGTGTTGTTAACTCTCGCCCCTTAACTCCGCTTTCCAATGACCCTGATGACCTACTTCCACTCACCCCTGGTCACTTTCTTATCGGCACTTCTCTTTCTGCCCCTCTTCCTCTTCCCAATTCTTACAGGGATTCTAATCTACCTATCGCTTGGCGGAAACTTGAAGCCCTCCGTAATTCTTTTTGGAAGAGATGGAACTTGGAATATTTAACTTCCTTGCAACGGAGGCAGAAGTGGTTTCTTTCCAGTCCCGACATTAAAGTGGGGGACTTGGTCTTGGTTAGGGATGTTTCTCCCCCTCTAGTCTGGACTTCCGGTAGAGTGACTAAGTGTTACCCTGGTAGAGATGGGAGAGTCAGGGTGGTCAGAGTCTTGACCATTAACGGTTCGATTACAAGACCCTTGTCTTTGATCGCTCCTCTTCCAATAAATATGTAACTGTTTATTTGCTCTCTGTTGGTGTTTCCCCCCCCAGTATGGTGTATTCTTTGAATACACGGTACCTGAGATATAATTTTTATTGCTCTTTGCATGTTCATTTCTTCCTTCTTCTTTGTCAAACACCAACAGTGATCATCTGTTTTCTCCTTGTTGGGCATATCTCTTATGTCTTCATAAGTATGTTTCAGATATATAACTTCTGTGACCCACCTAGCGTCACCTCGCAGCGAATCTCTGAAGCTCCTCAATTCTTCCTGGTGCTAGAGGACTTACTTATCCATTTGGCCACCAGATCCTGTTACCATCGTCAGCTATTTTCTCTTGGAGCAAGAGGACTACGTCCACTTCTTTACTCACCATGCTGCGCTAGTATCAACTGTTATCAACTCTTAGAAGACCGGCTCAGCAAGAGAAGATAAATTTTTTGTTTTCAAGTTGGCAATGTTTATATGTTCTCCTTTTGTCTCCTACCCCCCACTCTTTCCCCTTTTATCTTGGTCCCTCCGTGCTCCGTTGAGCTGCTCTCACTTCTTAGTCTGCAGTTGACTCGTTCAGTCAAAGCTCCGCTCGAGCTTGCCTCCTCAAACCAAGAGGCTCACCCTCTTCTACGCCATGTTGGCTAAGTAATCTTCAACAGAAACTTCGACTTCAACATGAAATCAAGATAAGTACCATTTTAAAAGTTTTAACCTCATCTTCATGGTTTTAACTTCCACGTGCTTTTAATTATAATTTATAGACAGTGTGAAATCATTTACTTTGGGGCAATAATCATTCTTCGTGGGATTTGCCATGTTGAGCTTTTGCTTGTATAAGCCAACCTTACTAAAAAGAGCTTTTCTTAAGCTATTTAAACGAGAAACCCTCTCGCTACGTGGGATATTATCTAATACCCGCTGTCTATAATTATAAAGCTAGTTCCTCCGTTGGATTTTCTCAACCCCATTTTCTGCTAAGGTCGTTCTGGAACCTTCGAGATCTTGTTCTCTATCTGCGAGTCTTGCCGTCAAGTATTGTTCACGCACTTGTGAAAATGCTAGTTAAAATGAGGAATCTTCCTTACAAATTTTTGTAATAGCTAACTTTCCTCCACCGCTGGAACCTCTGGAACATTCTATGGCGCATTTAATTGTAAATCACAACTTTTTCAAGAAATAGACTCTCACCTATATAGTGCAATCAGTTATTTCCATAATTGCAATAACTTTCTTTTTCATGAACTTTAGTGTTTCTATAGTGAACTTTGCATCCATCTTCATAGACTATAGTGATAAACAGTGCTTGCTCCACGTTTTTACCGCGTCGCGATCGTCCGGTTATATTAAATACGGCCATGAACATTGATCCTATATCCCAATGATCTTTCCTCAACCTTCTACTAACCATCATTATTAATAAAATTGTAACTTTCTATAAGGTGTCACTCACAAGGTGCCCTTCCCTCTTTGCTAGTTTAACATTAATTAAATTCTGCATAATTGCTTGTGTGATACAAGTTTTAAATTTACTTTGTTCCTTTTCCATAATCAGGGAAAACAATTCTTTAAACTCTCGAGCGAGTCATGTTCAAGTTTCACGAAATGGAAACTGTCCCATTTGGCGAGTGATTCCTGCTCAACCTTGGGAAGTCCAGAACTTTCCCTTTCACTTTCTTCAGGTTTCACAGTAAGTGACCTGCCCTCTTTGTATAATTCTCATATATTAATTCTGTATAAATATAAGAAGTTGTAGGAACTTCTATCTTATTTTTCATGTTGTTATTATTGTTATTTTCAAAGTTGTCACTTTCTCTAGAACATTCTCTCCTGAATTTCTTAATGTGCACTTTTGTACTCCAATTCACGTTCAAGCTTTAATTATTTCATTGCTCATTTGTTTAAATCTTATAAAGATTTTAGAAACATGTAAGGTTTGAAACCTTGTAAATTGTCAATTGCCTGGAGCAACCGTTTAATGTTGAGAGGTCTGCGACCCTATTTGTTAAAAAGTTCAAATGAACTATGTTTATTAAAATTATATTGCATAATTGTTAATTTCCTCAAACTTTTTCTAATTGTAAAATAAACAAATCTTTTCCCTTCGCTTTTTCATTTAAGAATATAAAGTTTAGGCAAAATCCTGTCTTCCTTGACTCTCCTCACTTAATGATATTAAAATCATTAATAGAGCTTTCACCATTTGTTGCATTTGAGCAAGAACTCTTAATTTTCACCTCACTAAAGTTCTTCTTAGCGTTAATAGCTAATTCTAATTGGCCAGTAAGGCAAGTAAAGCTCGCTAAGCCAGCTACCTGCTTGTGGAGACCCTCTCCGAAAACTTATGGTCAATTTCCTAAAAAATAAGTGTTTCTTTTTGTCTAAACTTTTAGCCGGCTCCTCGCTGAGTAAAAGCTTAGCCATTTTCCAATGCAACCATTGGTTCATTTACCAAGATTACCCAATAAGGCATAATCTTTTATCATTTTCCTTTTTAGAGACACTTGGTCGCCCTTACAGGAACTCCATAATTTTGGAAATTGAAAATACCAAGCTTGAGTTAAATCATTGGCATTCTTCGAATTACTTTGTAAAACCTAATTTCTTTGAGAAGACATACAGTAAATTTGTTCCTCTCAGTCTTGCCAGACCAGCACTCTTCCCCATAGTAGTTTTATATATGCTTGAGAGGGATTATACGAAAGCCACTCTCTTGCAAACAGCCCAAGTTCTATCTGTGTTTCTCGTCAGCTTAGACCAAGTCCTTACTCATTTTAGGTATCCGAAAGAGGATTTTCGGTGGCAACCACCTTTAAGTGTGTTTAACACTAAACTTATTAATTTTGTGGGACTCTCCTCCTATTTTTCTATCCTTCTTTTCCAATCCAAACTCTACTTCCTTCTCTTAATCATCTTCCCTTGGTGGGTGGGTTATTCCTCAGCCAATAAACTACCCAACAGGGACTTACTAGACTGGACCACATCAGGATTGACAATGTTCGAGCTACATTTGGTGTGGCTCCAATCCATGAAAAAATGCGGGAGAGCCGTCTGCGTTGGTATGGCCATGTACTGCGTAGCAATCACTCTTCAGTCGCGAGAACTGCACTTGACATCAGTCCAGAAGGCCGACGACCACGAGGGCGACCGAGAAAGCGCTGGCTGGATACTATGCGGGAGGACATGCAACTAGTGAATGCCACAACTAGAGACGCTCAAGATCGAGCAGTATGGAAGAAAAAGTGCAGAAAAGCAGACCCTGCAATAAAGCGGGATTAATGCTAGGAAGATGATGATGAATAGCAATCTTAACATTCAAAATGTTCTTACAATTGGAAAGTATTTTCAATGAAATATGTTAATATCGAAGCATTCCCTTCGAAATATGATATAATCGAAGCATTCCCTTATAAAACGAGTTTCGTTCGAAAGTCAGCAGGTTAAAAACGATTCCTTCAAAATATATATAAGAAACGAAATATCTGAGGTCAAAAAATGAATGAAATTACGTCTGAAACAACACACGTAGACGTATCAAAGAATTACAGTGAATCTCTAAAATTTAGCTACAATAAACATAGGATAAAGGTAAGAATATCTACAATGAAGTTGGTCACCCTTCAATAACTACTAATACTACTGCAAAACTAGAGATCTTAGAGCATTCAGTTTTTCTACCTTTTTGATGGCTTCTGGTGTCGTGAATACCTTCATTAGATGTGCTCGATGTTCGATTTGAACTGCTGGGGCGAGTCGTCTGCGTTGGAAACGGGTTCCTGCTATGCGCGTGCCAACCATATGATCGCTCCCCGGTCTGGATCGTGTTGCGAACACCTGCGAGACAGCTCGTCCTTCTCGGTTAAAGGCAAGTCTTCTCTTTTCTCGGTCAGCGACCTTGTATCTGGATCTCTTGGTCTAAACGACTGCATGCGTTCGTCTTCTCCTTCTTCTCGTGTAGCAGATCGTCATCATCAATGTAGATCTGAATGTCCTGGGTTGATATCTCTGCCTGGTGGTAATGTACATCTTGCTTGTAGTATTTGAAGTCATCTCAGAATACTGCATGTTGTTAATCAGTTGTTGATTTATCGATTCCCGGTCTTCTAAGTCACTCTGAATCTCCAATCCATGGTATACACTAACCTCCTTCCATTAGTTTAGTTGCTCATTATAATCTTCTCAATAATAGATGAATAAGTTTGTCCTCCCCGACTCAGGTTTATTACTATCATCTTGACTATGCTGTTGTACTGCAGTATGTTGAATGCAGCAAGAATGTAGCTGTAGTAAGCAATGCTGTGATTTATCACTTCGCTGTAGAATAGTGCTATTTTAGCGAAGTCTTCTCCTTATACTCGTTGTACTGAATAAATGCTTTCCTCTTCTGTAGCTAGTGCATTTTCAATTCACCGGCTTCTCATATCTCTTCCTCGGCGAATGGTTGATCTCTAGACGGTACTACCTCGTCTGTCGTCCGTACTTCTTTATCGTGGAAATGTTCTGCTGGACGCGTGACTGACTACGTCCGCTCGGTTCAAGAAGCTGGGTAAGAGTCCTCGCTTCCCTCTCTGCGATGGCGCGCGTGCCAAAAATTAGCCTGCTCTGCTAGCCTCACACGGATGTATTTTAATAGAATATATACTCATAATTTCTCTCCTAGCCAATAATTTATACTTCTATTTAACCAAATAAATTCCATATTGTATTCTACACCTGTAGAAGTGTGCATATCGTTTTATCTAAGCCAAATTTATATAAAAGCGATTCCCACAAAATGTATGTGCCTCATTCTGATTGGCTGTTGAAATATCATGATAGAAGCTCCTGGATCTAGCCTCTTATCAGCGGGTCGTGTGCATAATTTGTTATTTTCGCCTTGACCAACCAAAACTGGTTTTCTGCTTGCTAACATGAAGCCTTGTACAATTTCCAGCCTCGAATGATCTGACTCTTCCTTAGTTAAAATCTCATTCACCCGAATATTTCCAAATAATAATTCCATAAAATGCTCCAAATTTTTCCAAAATAGTTTCATAATGCATCATTCACTTCCCAAAATGCATATATAAATATTAAATTGTTTTAATTCCAAATTTCCAATTTTCCTCTCCCATGGTTCACAAGTCGGTTCGAACCTCGGCTCAGTCAAAGTCTTAAGCTGGGCTGAATTCGAGTTCAGTACAGTACATAGCACATAGTACATATAGTGTGGTCTGTTATAATGTACAGTACATAGCACTTAGTACATATAGTGTGGTCTGTTATAATGTACAGTACATAGCACATAGTACATATAGTGTGGGCTGTTATAATTTACAGTACATAGCACATCTATATATATATATAAAAGAAAGTCGTGTTAGTTACACTATTTATAACTCAAGAACGGCTGAACCGATTTGTCTGAAAATTGGTGTGGAGGTAGCTTAGAACCAGGAGACGGACATAGGATACTTTTTTTTTATCCCGTGACCTGACATAAAACGTCAAAGAGAATACAAGTCACTATAAAACGTAACGCAAATGACAGCTAAGGCAAGTCGTTTCCAGGCAACAGTAGCTCTTGACGAGACACGGCCGACTGGATGAGAGTAGCTCTCTCCACTACCGGTATAGAAAATGAGGCTCTTAACATGAAATCCCGTTAGTTACTCAACGTAATTTGTATAGGGATAGTAAATCCAATTTACAATAGATGGCGCGAATAGCTTCAACAAAATGGCGTGCGTTTGTTTCAAGAAAGTTCCACATGCGTTCATATACCATTCATCCCATTGCGATGAAACTTGGGTAAGATGTTATGACACTTCAGTTAAGGTTTCTGGCTGAGTACATCCACTTAACAGTTGGTAGCGCACGAGTAGAGTCAACAAATGACCGACGACGGGCGAAGCGTTTCAACAAAGTCCTGTGTGCGTTCACATACCATTCGTCCGATAGCGATGAAACTTGGGTGAGAGGTTGTGTATACCACAGGCAAGGTTTCTTGCTTAGTAAATTCAAGGTAGGTAGATTCAACAAATGAGCGAAGACGGGCGAAGCGTTTCAACAAAGTCCTGTATGAGTTCACATACCATTCGTCCGATAGCGATGAAACTTGGGTGAGAGGTTGTGTACACTACAGGCAAGGTTTCTGGCTTAGTATATCCATGTTATAATTGGTAGCGCACGAGTAAATTCAACAAATGAGCGACGACACGCGAATCGTTTATACAAAGTCCCGCATGCGTTCATATACCATTCATCCGATTGCTATGAAACTTTGGTGAATTATTGTGCACCCTCCAGGAAAGGTTTCTGACTTAGTAAATCCTTTTACAATAGGTAGCGCACGAGCAGAGTAAACAAATAAGTGACGACGCGCGAAGTGTATCAACATAGTCCCGTATGCGTTCATATACCATTCGTCCGATAGCGACTAAACTTAGGTGAGTTGTTGTGTACACTTCAGGAAAGGTTTCTGGCTTAGTAAATCCACTTTACAATAGGTATCGCACAAGTAGATTCAACAAATGAGCGACGGCACGCGAATCGTTTATACAAAGTCCCGTATGCGTTCATATACCATTCATCCGATTGCTATGAAATTTTGGTGAATTGTTGTGCACCCTCCAGGAAGGTTTCTGACTTAGTAAATCCTTTTACAATAGGTAGCGCACGAGCAGATTCAACAAATGAGTAACGGCGCGCGTATCGTTTTAAAAAAGTTCCGTATGAGTTCATATACCATTCATGCGATTCCAATAAAATTTGGTGAAATGTTGTTTCCACTCCCGCGAAGATTTCTGATTTTGTAAATCCATTTTACAATATGGTAGCGCACGAGTAGATTCAACTAATGAGCGACAGCGCGTGAATCGTTTCAACCAAGTCCCGTATGCGTTCATATAGGCCTACGATTCATCCGAATGTGATAAAACTTTGATGAGTTGAGTACAGTCCTGCGAAGGTGTATGAATTAGTAAATCCGTTTTTCAATGGGTGGCGCACAAGTAGATTCAACAAATGAGTAACGGCGCGCGAATAGTTTATACAAAATCCCGTATGCGCTCAAATGCCATTCATTCGATTGTGATGAAACTTTGATGAGTTGTTGTGTACACGCCAGGGGAGGTTTTCGAATTAGTAAATCCATTTTTCAATACGTAGCGTGCGAGTACATTCAACAAATGAGTGACGGAGCTCGAATCGTTTCAATAAAGTCCCGTATGCGTTCATAGGCCTATGCCATTCATTTCATTGCGATGAAACTTTGGTGAGTTGTTGAGCACGCTCCCAGGATTTTTTTTGAGATAGTAAACCAATTTTACAATAGTTTAGAGGTAGTCAATGGAAAAAGATAAAATATTGAGAATCCAAAAGCACTTCACAAAGTTACAACGCCAACACTTTCTTTGATTGGCATTGCAATGCATGCCGGGTACAGCTAGTAGTACATATAGTGTGGTCTGTTATAATGTACAGTACATAGCACATAATACATATAGTGTGGACTGTTATAATGTACAGTACATAGAACATATGACTGTTATTATGTACAGAAGCTGGCACACTACACTCGTGGCATACCACTGCATGCCTGCCCTCTAGCGTCCAAAATTTTACCTGGCACAATTTATTCTGAACTTTCACTTTTACTTTCACTTCTGTACATTGGCTTAATCCTCCTCCCCCGAAGTAGTATTTAACAAGTCTCTACACTATGCACACAGTATATCCAAAATAATTTCTGGGCCTCTATTGACAATTCTTGTGGATAAATGGGATTTAAAATGTGCGTCACGATACGCAATTAATTATTTTCTTAAAGAAATGGCGTAACCGCTACAATTGGACTTTGTCAGTCTTGCTTTTTAACCTTGTGGCGTGGAATGAAGTGATAGCTTAGTTGTTGTGATTTTGTTTCTAAGTCGATGCCAATGGTTGATGGCTTCACCTGGTATACATGTTTTGTGGAGGCGTGATCAACTGGAGTTGGGTTTTATCGTTATGTTTACATGCCGATGCTTGGGTTTTAATGTAATCTAATCTTTCATATATATGGTTATGATTTAAAATTCATCCTGCATGGTGGTAATGTAATTTTATATTAACTAACCACTTACTGAATGATTAAACTGGTAAAAAGTTCAGTTAACCACAAGAGAGTCAGCGAAACGGCCGCGACACATTCCACCCTCATCTCCTTCATAAAATAGGCCTACGCTACTAGTCAGTTGCCATTTTGATAATACATGCGTTTGAGCGAAAGTAATACAGTTAAGTGAAATTAAGTTATACTTTGTTAAGTAATTTTTAGGAAACAGTGATTGGTTAATGTTTGAACTATGACAACGAAATGAAAGGGCAAGGCGTTTCGTGAAATAGGACTTAATTTAATACCAACATACATTGCGGTATGTTAAGTTTGGTTTATATATTATTATTTTAAAGCGGGTGTTATACCTTTAGTTAGGAAATGAAACCCACTCAAAACTTTGTGGCAATAATTCTTTCTATATAAATACTTTTTGAGTACGCCCTGAATAATAATGAATTAATAACACTTTACTAATTAATAGTGTGGAAAAGCCTGTGATTCATTTTAAAGCTGTAAGTTTAGCACCGGCATTCAAAAATGGAAATGCCCAAACATTCGTACAAAGCGGATAAATATAAGAACATGTAGTTTGTACATTAACACTTACTCAATTAAATGATTTTCACTTTCATCTGCTTCTTCATTCTGATTTTCTTCATTTACATCCTGGGGATAAGATAGACTAATTTATGTCTGTGTTATCACCTTACATATTTACAAAAACACAAAACCTAAGTGCATCACAGTGGTACAAGTCTACATGGCTACCAGTCAAGCTGATGATGAAGATGTTGAAAAGGTCTATGAAGAAATAGGTGAAGTTTTGAGGTAAGTTGAGGGTGATGAAAATGTTATAGTAATGGGGAAAGGAACGATCGAAGAAGCAGACTGATGGTCATAGCTAACACCTTATTCAAAAACACAATAGGAAAATTAGACACACGGATGAGACCAGGAGATGCAGGGCTTTATCAAATGGACTTCATCATGGTCAAACAGAGATTTCGAAACAAGATTTTGGATTGCAAAACATATCCTGGTGATGACATAAACACCGACCACAATCTGGTTGTTATGAAATGCAGACTTAAGTTGAAGAAATTGAAGAAAATCCAAATTCAAGAAGGTGGGCAATAGACAGACTGAAAGAGAAGGACTTGAACAAACGATTCAAGGCGAGTATAGAGGAAGAACCAATGAAAAACCCTGAACAAGATACAATTGCTGAGGAATGGGCACTTTTGAACAAAGAGATAAAAAAATCCGCAGAAGAAAACATTGGTAGGAAAGAAATAATAGGTAGAAAACCGTGGATCACACAGGAAATACTATAATTAATGGACGAACGGAGGAAGCACAAGAATTAAACAGATGAAAAGGGAAAAGCAGAATACAGACGTCTGAGAATTGAGGTTAACAAGAAGTGCCAGGAAGCAAAAAAAAAAATGGTTGAAAGAAATGTGCAGATATAGAAAATTGTCTAAAATTAGGAAATGTAGATACAGCTTATAGAAGGATTAAGAGTACTTTTGGGGAAAGGAGGTCTAAGTGCTGTAATATTAAGGACTCAGATGGGAAACCTCTAACAGATAGGGAAGAAAAGGTGGAGAGATGTAAAGCTTACATAGAGTGTTTGTATAAGGGAAGGGATATTGAGAATCATGTAATGGTAAGGAAGGGGGAAATTGATGAGATGCAAAAGGAGATTTAATATTGAGATCAAAATTTGACAGAGCACTGGTAGACTCGAGCAGAAACAAAGCACACGGCATAGATGATATGCCGATTGAGTTGCTAAGCTGCATAGGTGATGAAGGTCTAACAAGGTTATTTCACTCGGTGTGTAGGATTTATGAGAGAGGTGAGGTACCCTCTGATTTGAAGAAGATTGTTATTATACCCATACAGGAGCTGACAGATGTGAAGATTACCGTTTCATCAGCTTGATCACTCATGCTTCAAAGATCCTGCCTAGAATAATTCACAAGAGGATGGAAAGACAGATAAAAAGAGAGTTGGCTTCAGGAGAAATGTGGGAACAAGGGAAGCTATACTAAGTCTTAGGCAGATTTTGGAATCTAGAATAAGGAAGGATAAGAGAACGTTCATGGAATTTGTAGATATAGGTTAGAAAAGGACGTTGATTGGAGTACGTTGTTTGACATTTTGAAGACGATTGGAATAAAGTACAGGGATAGGAGGGTGCTCTACAATCCATACAGAAACCAGACAGCAGTCATTCGAGCTGAAGGACATATGAGTGAAGCTGGTATTAAGAAAGGTGTAAGGCAAGGCTGCAACTTATCACCAATGCATTTCAAACTATACATTGAACAAGCAATGAAAGAAATTGGAGAAACATTCAAAGTAGGAGTAACGATTCAAGGAGAAATAATTTCAACTCTGAGATTTGCTGATGACATAGTAATCTTAGCCAACAATTCAGAGGAGTTGAATGAGTTTTTAAATGGTATGGATTATGTCTTGAGAAGAGACATCATGATGAGAATTTATAAATGAAAAACAAAAATATTATAATGCAGTCGGAAAAAATCAGAAACCCTATGGATGTCGAATTTGCAGGTGAACAGCTAAAGGAAGTAGGTTACTTCTGTTACTTGGGAAGCAAAAGGACGTAAAAAGTAGGTTAGCACAGGCAAGGCAAGCATTTCTACAGAAAAAGGAATCTGTTCACATCGAATATTGATTTTGGTATAGGGAAGTCATTTTTGAAAACCTTTGTCTGGAGCGTGGCGCTCTATGGAAGTAAAACTTGGACTATTGGTGCAGCAGAAAAGAAGAGAATTGAAGCGTTTGAAATGTGGTGTTACAGGAGAATGATGAAGATCAGATGGGTAATTAAGATTACGAATGAAGAGGTATTAAGACGAGTGACAGAGGAGAGATGTTTCTGGTAACTGCTAATGAAGGGAAGGGATAGGTTGGTAGGACACAAACTAAGACACCCAGGTATAGCAAACTTAGTTATAGAAGGAAGGGTCGAGGATGAGAATGGTAGGGGAAGACCAAGGTTAGAATATGCTAAACTGATTGCCTCGGATGTAGGGTTTGCTAGCTATGTAGAGACGAAACGATTAACTCAGGACAGGGAAGCATGGAGCGCTGCATCAAACCAGTCGAAAGACTGAAGACTCAAACAATACTTTTACACAAAAGACAACCCATGTAATTGTACAGCACTGCTCAGCTGAAGTGAAGATATATTCGCTGAATGACTTTCTATTGTCCATCACATCCTATTGCTAGAGATAAACTTTATACAGATAAGTGGTTATAATCCCCAGTTCCGAAACTTATAATAGACTTCGAGAGAACAAGTTAAACTTAGAGCGATTGGAAATGCTAAAATCAGTGCCTTAACGGAAGTAATAGCTTTAAGGATTGAGGACAAATGAACATTTATTTTTAATTCTCTTAGCCGTAAGAACATAAGAGAGGTGCAGATGACCCCGCTGTTCCGCCCCATGAAGCAATAACAATAGAATAGACCAAAATAAATCCTACGGTCCAACATGTGCACATATCATTGAGTAACAAGCTACTAGACTGCCTATACGAGCATGACTTTAGAGAATGAGGGCATAAATCTATCAACCTTCAGAATATTATACATGGCATTTCTTCACAATTCACTGCAATTTAATATTTTAATGTTCAAAAAGGAGTTAGATTGAGGCAATGAAATACCTCTAGGGGGAGTCTATTGTAGAGCATGCTAGTAACTCTAAGAATTATGTGTCTTCTAGTGTACGGGAGCACACAGTTTGCAAGGAGATTCGGGCATGCTAGTAATTCTAAGAATTATGTGTCTGCTAGAGTACGGGAGCACACAGTTTGCAAAGAAGATTAGAGCAGGTACTAAAAGCCAAACTCTTCCATTTGTCATCAACATTATTGTGAGAAAACAACTCTAAATTCCTAAATGTCTTGAAAATAAGCATGAAGTTACCTACCTCATTCAGGGCTGAAGATGATGTTTCCATTTTGATGCACGGGATGATATCCGGAATAAAAGATTCCTCTATCTTAATATCCGTGTGATGGTCAGTATCGTCCTGCAAAGAAATGACTTGTTCTACATATATGTTCCTTTGCGTAGGTTGAATTATTCCTTACAGATGGCTTGTAAACTTGCACTGAATGAATCAAAGAATAAAATAACATACTGAAGGTAATTCAACCCCGCATTCATAGTTTTCTTTCGTCTATAGCTACATGACAGAAAACCTAACAGCTATTGTGCAGGTTTTGTCAAAAAGGATTTCAGTTAGAAACTGTAGGCCTAGCATATTGTCACTAGCATTGGGTGTGTATGTTGCAACTTTGCGGCGTAGCTGCAGTTACTTAGAGTTACCATACAACATTAATAAGGACAAGCAACAATGATAAATGATGGGTTAAGATATCTCGCACCAAGAGTTGACAAAACAATTTTGATCTCAAGGAAACCCAACGTAGAGTGTAATTTAACATGAACGATAAACGAAAAAAAGGTGTTTATTTGTAGGTACAGTGGCAACTACTTGAAGTCTCATTTCATATACATTCACTTGTAATACATAATGCATGTGTCATTGTGGTTATCAAGATGATTACGCAATGTGTTAATAAATAGAGAACTGAATAAGAATATTTTTATACACAAAAGCTTAAGAGCTTTTCTGAACGATAATGCTGCCCACGGTCTAATAAAATGCTGAGAAACACTGCCATAGACCATCTCTGGGAAGTTTTCCGCGGAGATTTCGTGCCGGTCCAAAACAAGAAACATCTCTCTTTCTCCTTCGTTCAACCCTCCTAGGAAACGAAGAACCCCTAGCTATCAAATATGTGCGCAACTTTGGAGGCTATGATGAAGATACTGACAGTCACACCTAGCAGTGGAGGCTGTCTTCATGGGTGGACCATCAATATATTCACAGTCATCGCTACCTGCGGAGGGAGGCATCAAGGTGGGAGGAGGACCAGCATCATATTGACAGGGCAAGCAGTGAAGGTCGCCCCAAGCCTCATGTGAGTGTTCAAACACTTCTGATCTCTTAATTCGGATTTACAATATAAATACTAAGCGCTCTAGAACATCCATGTCTCACGGGCCAGGGATTATCATTTTCAGGGAGTGTTATAGATCGCGATACATTTCCGTATAAAATTACTTTAAAAACAATATTACAACGATGACGACGTCACGAAAGACACTAGATATTTTTTTTAGTAAGCTTACGGAAAACTCCTGGAGTATCGGGGGATTTGGGTGGGGTAAACATAAAAAGAAATCGGTGATTACAATAACCCTTCGAAAGGCGATATACATCGAATTTTATGCAATTTCCTAATATTTATAACATTAGTATCCCGATCTTTACTTGACCTACATCGAAATTTTGGCATTTTAGCATATATTTTCAAAATATGTATCCCCATCTTTACTTGAGCTATATAGGATATCTTGTAAAGATCCTGATACACATCATATTTCCAAATGTAAATGTAAATTGCAAAAAATTGCATGAGGATCAGGAACTTGACCAGACATCATTTATGGAAGTCAAGTAAAGATGGGCATACATAATTTATAAATATAAGCTAAAATACCAACATTTCGATGTGTATCGCCATCTTTACCAGACATGATATAAAGGTCAAGTAAAGATGGGGATACATCATATACATAAAGGAGAAATTATGTATGTATGTGCGTATGTATGTGGATTTGTTCTCTCTACAAATCTACACTGTTCCACCAATCTCAACCAAATTTAGCATAAACATGGATCCGTACACGGAAGAAACCTCTGGCTATATGATTTTTCGATAGTCTTTCTCATTCTTCTGATTTCGGCCTTTTGGTACTCGAGTAAAAGCCAATAAAGTCATAAAATAACCTATTGCGGGAATGGCAAGGCAAAAGTAACTCAAGACGTGACCCAATTTTCCATGTATCTCTGTAAGTGGCCATGCTACTCCATTTTTTCCACGGCAACAGTAGCTCCAGACCTGACCACCAGGTCACAACCAAATTTTGCATAAACATAAGTCAGGACACAGAAGAAACTACTGGCTACATGCATTATCGATAGTCTTTCTCATTCTTCATATTTCAGCCTTTTGGCTCTCAAGCAAAGGGTAATAAAGGCAGAGAATAACCTATAGAGGGAATGGCGAGGCCGGTCGTTTCCATGACAAAAGTAGTCAAGACGTGACCACCAAGTTTCCATCTATCTCTGTAAGAGGCAATGCCACTCCATTTTCTCCACGGCAACAGTAGCTCCAGACGTGACAACAAGGTTTCCATCTATCTCTGTAAGAGGCCATGGCGCTCCATTTTTTCAAACGTCAAAAGTAGGTCAAGACGTGACCACCAGGTTTCCATATATCTCTGAAAGAGGCCATGGCACTCCATTTTCTATCCAAACCACGATAAGAACATTATAAATCTGAACGCCATAAAAATCTGAGTATGTTTTATTTAATGTAATTAACAGGGGTCGTTGTAGGCAATTGAAATTTAAAAAGAAATACATTGGCTAACCCTGCATGTGGCATAACGTTATAACAGCTGGCGATATCATCAAGAAACATAGTATTAAGATCAAATGAGCTGTTGTTGTTGTTGATTAATTAAGAAGCTTTGCAATACCATGCTCATATAGTCCCTGAACTTGAGTGTGTAAGGATAACATGTGTTACTGTGATAGCTGTAGTACTGTGTGCATTTGTAATTCAAATAAGGATTGGAAAGAAGGTTGCTATGTCCTTCAGTTAGGAACTATCCCGGTATTTGCTTCGAGTATAATAACCCCTGGCCCTACAGCCCATGAAGGGCGAAGGCCTACCAAGCGACCGCTGCCTAGCTATTTGGCCTGCGAGGTCAGCTCATCGGGTCTCCTCGGCCATTAATCTAGGTTTTCGTGTCCGAGATTTTCTTCGAGTATAAGTAGGAAACCTCGGAAAACAATTACCGTGTTTTGCCTCGAATGTGTAGCCCACCATTCCGGCTCTCAAACCAAAATTAAAATCATGACAGAGCCAGGATTCAAACTCGGACCTTCAAGGCAAAACCCGAGAATGTTAGCCGATAACACATGTGGTCGTAAAAATGATTTTTGCATATTATGTATAATTTTATTTAATAGTCTTTAGGGCACCGACACCTAAGTGACATTTTGGGTCTAATTTTACACTTTTAATGCCACTACCGTTACGGAATATTTTGAATCTTTACCTTATGACGAAAGGTATCACGCGTAATACATTGTATATAATATCTACTAGAATTGAAGTGTTATACATTTCCTTAAAGTGTGTTCTACTACTGATATGTGTACGTTTATGTCTTCATTCTGCATTTTTTTTAAATTGTTGACAGTGTTTACCTACAAATCAGAAGTACAGTAAGTGTTTCGTGATATTACAGATTGTTCTATGAATAGTATTTGCCTTTGTTATTCGGATTATATTGTATTTGGTATTTATCCTCCTCTATGACTATGCTAATTTGTAATGGAACCGGATGTTTAATTATGAATTGAGTTGACAACATGTTAATAACATAATTAAACTACGAATATATATTATTATGCGATAATTTTCGGCTGATAAGGACCAAACAGTACGTAATGATACTTTCCCAAAAGAATAGGGGACATTATATAGTTCGATTCTATTCGTTCACAATTTCTTTCCCTATGTATATGCATTTATATTAACCTTTTTAGTGCTTAGTGACGAAAGTTATTGAATAGCCTAATGTTATAGTGTCATGAGTTCCAATCACTCTGGATTCCAGTATAGCATATTAGTGATTAGTAAGGACGGAGTCTACAGAATTTATTTCTTATCTTTCGAAATTTCTATAGGGTAAGGAAGTCCAATGTGTTCAGAATCTAAGCATCATATTTGACATTATAGTGAGATTATACGCTGCTTAATTTACTTTAACTTGATGTGGATGAGATAATATGCATGTACATTATTTTAACATCAATACTGTTCCTTAATATACTTCTATAGTACACACTGAGCTATGCACAGGAATAAGTCATTTCTCATTATTCACATAATTTGTGTGGGAATGAAAATCATGGGTATATTTGACTCGACAATGATAACTTAATCTTCCAATCGTTGAATAAATTAAATATCTATATTAAGGCTTTCACCGCCCGGATTACCATATAAATATTATTTCCTATCAAGGAGGTAGTTTCTACCTATGAGAAGTAATAGTGTTAACTATGTGAACACTGCCATAAGACGTCTTAATTACCCCATTAAATCAAAAATAAACACTATCATGAAAGAAATTGTCAGACCTAATTCTCGAGGAATTGTGTATATACAACGGAATGGATGAGGGCGTAATTTGAGGTGGGCACTCTGTGACGTCATCAAGGCTGTGGCAAGCTGCTGACTCGCCATGGTTTGAAAGAGGCGCGTGTCCTGAGCACAGCCAGGAAATGTCGGAACGCAATATGCTTGTTTGCATTTGGATAAAGAAGAGGAAGGTACCAGCACTTCATAATTATATTTGGAATAATTCTTCCGTTTATTCATGATTTTTCTATTGAAATTAATAACCTTCCAGAGTATTCTACGGTGAAGACCAATAGAAGAGGAGATATCGCATTACGTAATCCAACTACAGCCATCGATATGTGACCTTGTGGCTGTATATAAGCTGGCTCTTTGGAGGCCAGGTTACCTGTCTGCTTTCAACTGTCTGTATGGTGAAGCTGGTCGATTGTGTTCACTCGTCGCTACGCTGTTACACTGCGCAACTATTCCGCATGGCTAGGCATTCTCAGTAACGTTTCCATGTCACTCTGACATTGTGTTCAAGGACATAGTCTATTTTCGCATCAGTGAATGAAAAGTCAAGAGTCATCGTGTTCCACGAAACTTATTATTATTATCATCATAGGTATGTGAATGTGGACTTGCTTCACGCAAGTGACTGACAATTTTAGTGTAGTGTAGGTAAACGTATACCAAGTCCGCACCATGTATGAACTGGAATTGTGTCCAAGTCAAACTAGCCTCATAACTGAATACAGTGTGATAGTGAGCTACCCTGATAACCTATGTTATACCTTGGAACTTTCAGTCAGAATTTGATCAGGATTAGTTGAGACATTCTAGCCAGCAGTTATTATTATTATTATTATTATTATTATTATTATCATCTTGTGCTGTAAAATCAACCCGAACATATTAGTAACGGTCAGGATAAGTGGACATTATACAAACTGTGGGCTACATTATCAGAATGCCGTGTGGGCATTTGTGGAACAGTTTAAAACGACCCCACAAGGTGGTGACGTCACTGCCCCACTGTTCGAACATGACTAGCGGCTAGAGCGGCGCTATGTGAGGGGAACGATACCGGGATTGCCGGATGGGGAACCAGAGCAATGCCGTCAGGGGCATATTTCTGTGGACGAGGACGAAGAATGAGGCGAATGCTGGGATATGTCCATTTCCTAACGCGCCGTCTTCACGGGTCCGTGGTGCCAGGGTTCGATCCACACCGAGGGATGTCCAATCGCCAATCGCCACAGAACATATAAGGTAGAAGCCTTCCGACTAATGTAAACAGTATGCTTGAGCCATGAATTTCCATAATTTCCGCTAAACCGATTCACTTTCCCAATAGTTAATAATCTTCGTTATTGTTATAGATGGTTGCATAATGCTAGGCGCATATTCCTTTTAGTCGCTTAGACTTGTAGGTGAGGTGGATCCTCAATATTTTTCACTCTTAATTATAATAAATAATATGGGATGTAATACCCCATTTATATAAACGCGGCAGAATTATGACACATTAGATACATTTGCATTATGTTTCTGAATACCAGAAAATATTTCCTAAACATTATAATAATAATAATAATAATAATAATTAAAAATTCTATAAATTCATATTAAAAGGATACTGAATTTTGATAAATAACAATGAAAGTAATATCTCATGAGGATTATAATAAATTATTATGATGAATGTGTCGAATTATGGTTATAAACAATTGGTTAATGGTATAAAACTCTGGGATCTTTCGATCTCCAATATTAATGGATATTTTTGAAATGAAGCTTAATAATGTTAATTGTGTCTCAATGCACTTTTCTAAGGTTAGTTCATTTTGAGGTGTTGATCCTCGTCTGAGTGGATGTCTGCGGGAGTGATATCCTGGTCCACATAATACTGCTTGCTTTGACAATAAAATGGGAGCATGCGGGAGTGATATCCTGTCCCATAGTAATTCCAGTGCTTCAAATGCTTATCCAATTCCTACGAATTCCCATGAAATACACCGATATAAGATCAATGTTTTGTTATAAATGTAATGACGTCTTGTCTAACCTCATGCCGATTTTTATTACGGATAGTATTTAATTCATGTACAGTGTTGCATAGCTTCTCTTCTTCTTCTTCTTCTTCTTCAAGTGCCTCGTCCTTCAAGAACATTGGCGATCAGTAGCATGATCTGCTGTTTGTCCATTGCTGTTCTAAACAGTGACACTGTATTAAGTCCAAACCACTGGCTTAAGTTCCTTAGCCGGGTTATTCGTCTGCGTCCTGGACCCCTAATGCCATCAATCTCCCCTTGGATAATTAATTGCAAGAGGTGGTAATTGTTGTTGCGCATAAAATGACCAAAGTATTCTAGTTTTCTCCTTTTGATGATACTGAGAATTTCCAAGTTTTTGTTCATACGCCTCAGTACTTCCACATAAGTGACTTTAGCTGTCCTTGATATCCTTTCAAAAGCTGTCAGTTTCTTACTTAAAACCTCGGTAAGTGTCCATGATTCAATTCCATAGAGCAGGACACTGAAAACGTAGCATGGAAGCAGTCGGGTGAGTAATGACAGAATTAAATCACGGCTGATCAAAACTTTTCTAATTTTCATGAAAGAATTTCTGGTCTGCTCAATTCTACAGTGAATTTCTTGACTTAAGTCCCAGTTATCATTGATTTGACATACTAAATATTTATATGATGAAACCCTTTCAATTCTTTCATTACCAAGTGTAAGAATGGCCTGAATTTTATCTTTGTTTTTACTAACATCCATCCACTTAGAATTTGTACATTTAAGGGGGGACGTACATGAAAATGCCAGAAAATGTCATTTTTTGATTTATTTTTTATCAGTTAGTACAACTCATTGACAATACATTCCACAAGTTTCATAATCCAATTCACATCCTAAGTGCCATAAAATAATTAAATGCCCAACGAGTACATCATTTCATTTTTCATTATTGCCTTTGGTGTACAAAATTTCAAGCGTCAATATTCATTTGGTGTTTAGTGTCTTAGATTTACCAATAATTTATAGTTGGTGCTAAAAACTTAACACACGCATGTGATGTTTAATGCCATAATGGAATATATATACGATCTTTAGCGACCTTTAGCCTACGCTAAGCTTTTAACTCTCGAAGACCAAAGTATACAGGTATACTTGCACGACCGTTGGTCGGTAATGTCTTTGAGGTTGAGCCAAAGGTACTCCAGAAGCCTGTGGTAATTGGATGGGGAGCGCCCACGTAAAATAAACGGCGGTTGGTACGCGTGGATGTTGACGGGGTGGAAGGAGTGCCTTTGGTTGTCGGGCTGTTTTGTTAGGTATATATATTTAAAAAAACATGCATGCATTATTCTAATAATTTGCACACGTCTGTAGTAAAACAATATAAACAATCTCAAATCTTTGATTCAAGTTTACCGTGACTTACATTTTTGTCAGTTTACTGTACCTTTCCTCCTATATGTTTCGAGATACAGTGATGAAACTTAGTATACTGCTATAAACCGGTATTATAAATAACTTCCTGGAACACTTTTTAGTAAAGAAAATATTTCAGAATTTATGGGGTAACAAGTCGCTAAATTTTTTCAAAATTTGGCTGTTAAATTTGAAGTGCTCTAAAAAATAAAGTTAATAAGATATCAAAATTTTGTTCAACAGATATCTTTAAACATGTGCTAAATTTAGTAACATAGAATAAGATGGTTTTCTAGAAGAGGTACATTTTAAGGGTAGATGTTTCAGAACATTCATACATTTCTAGAATAAAAACGATTTACGTAATCATCACAAAAATTACTACACATATGCCCAAAACCCAGGTAAACAAGTATATTAAATTCTAAAACATTATCTTTAAAACTCTGGGAGTTACATCAATTATTTTCTGAAGTGCAATTTTGCATACGTTCCCCCTTAAATGTAATCCCATGACATTACTCACTTCAGAAATAGAATCCAGTAGTGTTTGTAGACCATCCATACTTGCTGCAAGAATGACAGTGGCATCAGAATATCGGATGTTATTAATCATAGATCCAATTACTACTACTCCTTGAGACTTTCCATCAAGAACATCTTGGAAAATCAATTCAGAATAGATGTTGAAGAGGAGTGGAGAAAGAATGCAACCTTGGTGGAAAAAGGAAGGTTGTAGTTTTACGTGACCGTGAATCTTGTGATTATGAGCCACGGGACCTCCTTTTTACGTGGAATCCGAACCACAGGACATGGCATTTCACTTCGAAAATCTCACATGCATTGACCGGGAAACCAACCTTGGTGAACTCCCTTCATAATCGACACTTCTTCGGACAGCTGACCATCAACACGTACGGCATGTCGTTGATTCCAGTACAGATCTCCAATTAATGGGATGTCACGTACATCCAGTCCCAGGTCATATAAAATGTTCATCAATTTATCGTGTTGAACAGTGTCAAAGGCTTTTTCATAATCGATGAAACACATGTAAACATCGACACGAACATCACGACATCGTTGAATCAACACCTGAAGACTGAGCAATGCCTCCCGAGCTCCGAAACCACTCCTGAATCCAAACTGTGTGCCACCGATGTTTTCCTCACATTTATGATATAACCTTAAGTGCAGAATTTTAAGGAATAACTTCAGGGCATGACCTATTAAACTGATAATTCTGTAATCATTGCAGCACGTTGAATTGGTCTTCTGGGAATCGGTATAAAAGTTGATTTGAGCCAATCATGTGGTATGTATCACTTCGATAGATATTATTGAACAAACCCACCAGCAAGGAAAGAGATCGTTCATCCTTGAGAAGTTTTAATATTTCATTGTGCAATTCATCTGGACCTGTTAGTTATTGTTGTTTTAAGGGGCGGAACTACGAGGTTATCTGCCCCTCATCTGGACCTGGAGCCTTTCCACTCTTCGATATTGTTATGGCATGTTCAATTTCAGCTCTTGTAAAATCTATGCCATCGCCCGTTCGCTTAAATAATATTATCATGAAAATTATAAGGAGATATCCGAGGCTACCTTTGATAAAGCCGATAAATATTATTATTATTGTTACTATTTTTTACCTTGAGATGAATAACCGCTGTGATAAAGTTAATTGTCAATATAATGCAATTTGACAGACCGCGCTAACAAGTGTCATTCTGAATTATGTGTTTTCGTCGTAATAGGGAAACACGGATGTGAAACAACCTCAAGATGTTGTATATAATCCATGTAAATATGTGAAATAATATAGGACTATAGTATAAACTGAAACCAAATAGGGTAAATTCAAATATTTCTTTTCGTGTCGTGAGTGATTGTGCAATCTCGCATGTATAGATTAAAAGAGCAATATGTGGTTTTTCAAACATAGTCAAACCAACGGACATTCAAGAACAGACTATGCTTTATTTTCAGAGATGCATAATAAAAATAGGAAGAGATCATTATTTTTTTTGCTACTGCCAGCAGGCAATGTTTCGTGAATTGGTTTTCTCTTAACATGTGTTTTCACTTTCTGTTATGTGTTGTGAGGTCTTTCCTTATCCTTGACGGGGTGCATGGGTGCAGTGTGCAGTAATTATATAGCCCAGCCCAGGACGCCCTGAGATAGATCTCGTGCTGACACTGTGTTCATGCTCCCTCGCATCTGGTCACCTGTCCATCCCAGGTGGACAAACGGGCACATAAGGTAGAGAAAGATATGTCTGCCAACCTGTGGGGCTCGATAGGATTAATATAGCTCAATTGTTTGAGTATCGTTGTTTTGGATTTTGATCCATTGTTGCTTTAGATTTTGTTTGTTTTCGCGACATAGAACAAACGTGAGAAATTTTTTTTGTTTCTTGGTTAAGTAATGTTCACTTCTGATTAAGCATATCAATTCACGTTTTCTTCGGAAGGAAATTCATGGCTCAAAAATTTTACATACATCTACCATAGCTTTAAGTGTCTGGTGTTCGTTCTTCTCACTGATTGCCATTTGTTGTGTTGTGATAAATCATGTCTGATCAGGAGATGAAGGCATTGTTGATGTCTTTGAATGAGAAGATGACAAAAAAAATTAATTTTAGATGCTTTACAAAATAAAATTTAAGAAACTTCTGAAGCTATTTCGGCAGCAGAAGTTCACATGAAAACCAATACAGAAACATTAGAAAATAAGATTCAAGCTACTTTAAAAACCATTCAAACTTCTTCAGTTACCCTTGAAGATAAAATGAGAACCGCAATACGGGGTTGTGCAGAATTACTTGAAAATAGAATTTCTGAAAATTCTGGGTCCCTTGCAACACAAATTCAAAATAGTTCCAAAGAACTTGAAAATTATATTTCTGAAAATCCTGAATCCCTTGAAGATAAAATTCAAAGTCAAATTCAAAATAGTTCCAAAGAACTTGAAACTAAAATTTCTGAATCCCTTGAATGTCAAATTCAAAATAGTTCCAAAGAGCTTTTCAAAGAACTTGAAACTAAAATTTCTGAATCCCTGGAATGTCAAATTCAAAATAGTTCCAAAGAGCTTTCCAAAGAACTTAAAACTAAAATTTCTGAATCCCTTGAATGTCAAATTCAAAACAGTTCCAAGGAACTTCAAAGTAAGATGCTTAAAAATTCGGAATGCCTCGAATGTCAAATTCAAAATAGTTCCAAAGAGCTTACCAAAGGCCTTGAAAATAAAATTGAAAGTATTTCTAATTTACTTGAAAAGAAAATTTTGGAAAATTCAGAATCTCTACAGAAACAGATTAAATTGGTAGATACTAATTTAGAATCTCAGATAGGTTAAAACTCTGCTGCACTTACTTTAGTAGAAAATAGGGTTAAGAATAATTACTTGGCTCACGAAAGGTAAATTAACTTGATTGAAATAAAAATTCAGGAATATTCTAGTACTTTATAAGCACGAATTGGTTCAGTGGAAATCCAGGTCCTCGAAAAAAGCTCAAAGTTAGAGGAGAGTTTGGCGAAAACTCACGAAGAAATAGAACAATTACAAGATACAGTACTTAAGAAGGCCCAATGATACGTTCTTAAATTAAAATATGATGCTCTTCATATGGAGGCTAGATTAGAAGACAAGATAGGTGAGGTAAGGATGGCCTTGTGACAGAACTACAGTTTCAACACACTGTAGAATTTAAAAGTACTTTTTTTAATATGCAGAAACAAATACTTGCATGCGTTGCTAAGGAAGATGACGACGATTTGAAGGACGTTCATAAAGCTATTCGAACGTGCGATTCTCATCTTAGGAAAGAAATATGTGTGGTTCAAAAAGATTAAGAAAACATTGATAAAATGGTCACTAAGGATTTGAACAAAAGAGTATCAGACTCAGAAAATATCTTGAACCGTATAGAAACGTACAACCACGGTTTACATGACGATTTTCAAAAAATAAAAAGGAGAATCGAAACAGAAACGGTTACCACCGCGGAATTGTTAGAAAAAACCACATACGTAGTTGCCATCTCGGAATTAGAGGCTGCCCAAGAACGAATGAGGTCTGAACTTGTGGAACAGATGAAGACCGGAGTCTCAGAGACAAAGCAGGACCAATTGAAAGCCGAAATTTTGGAAGAAATAAAAGTGGAAATTTTAAAAATTCTACTGGAACAACTTAAGTCTGAAATCTCGCAAATAAAGGCGGAAGTTTCAAAAATTCAATCGGAACAATGGAAATCCGAAATTAAAGGCAGACGTTTCCAAAATACAAACGGAACGATTGGCGTCCGATTTCATGAAACAGAGGAAAATAAGAAGCTTGAAAGTACAATCTGATGAGGTACAGGCAGCTGTTTCAGCTTTGGAAAATAAAATTAGGTCCTTAGAAACAGATTATAAATCAGGAGCGGAGTCCAAGGATTCGAATATGGCAAATAAAAGAATGCCTTATTTTCACTTCCATCAAACACCTGTTCATGATGATAAACCTCTTAGATCAAATTCAGTAATAACGGTCATCAACAGTAAGGATCAAAAACCAGTCAAATTCAGTGGAGTAGGTGCCATCACCCCAGTTGAATTCCTTAGGGAGGTACAAGATTACCTATCAGAAATGAGAGTTTCACCAGCCAGAGAAGTGAAAGTCATAGGCAAACTGCTTGAGGGTCCCGCACTTATATGGTATCGCGCCTTCAGATACACTATGACTCATTTTGAGGACTTTTCAAAGAACATTTTAAAGTAATTTTGGTCCCCAGAAATACAACAAGACATCCATTCTGAGGCGTACTCAAAGACTTTTCGAACTCACAGCCTACACAATATTCGAGCTACTTCGCCAGTTAGTTAGCTAAACTCAAATTTCTGCAACCGCCCATGCCAGAATACGAGTAGATAACGGCATTAACGCGTTAGTTCCCGCTGGAGGTCCAAAGAACTTTAAATAGCTGCTGGAGCAGAGAGTTTATATGATCTAGATGAAGTTCTCCAGAGGTTGGATCATGTTAGCAATCAACAGTTTCGAGAGAGGAATGTCAGATCGGTTCCTGTGGTAACTGGATGGGGAGGACCCACGTAAAATAAACGGTGGTTGGTACGCGTGGATGTTGACGGAGTGGAAGGAGCACCTTCGGTTGTCGGGCTGCCTTGTTAGGTATATATATAAAAAAACATGCATGCAATATTCTAATAAAAACAAGGCATCACTGTGTAATTTGAAAAAACACAAAATGCAAGCATTATTCTAATAATTTGCACACGTCTGTAGTAAAACAATATAAACAATCACAAATCTTTGATTCAAATTTTCCGTGACTTACATTTTTGTCAGTTTAATGTACCTTTCCTCCTATATTTTTCAAGATACAGTGATGAAACTTAGTATACTGCTATAAACCGGTATTATAAATAATTTCCTGGAACACTTTTTTGTTAAGAAAATATTTCGGATTTTATGGGGTAACAAGTCGCAAAATTTTTTCAAAATTTTGTCTGTCAAATTTGAAGTGCTCTAAAAAATAAAGAAAATAAGATATCAAACTTTTGTTCCACAGATATCTTTAAACTATTCTGAAGATGTTATGTGCTAAATTTAGTTACATAGAATTAGATGGTTTTCTAGAAAAGGTACATTTTAAGGGTAGATGTTTCGGAAAATTCATACATTTCTAGAATTAAAAAAAATTAAGTAATCATCACAAAAATTAATACACGTATGCCCAAAACCCAGCTAACCAAGTATATTAAATTCTACAACATTATCTTTAAAACTCTGGGAGTTACATCAATTATTTCACTGAAGTGCAATATTGCATACGTCCCCCTTAAATGTATTCCCATGGCATTACTGACTTCAGAAATAGAATCCAGTAGTGTTTGTAGATCATCCATACTTGCTGCAAGGATGACAGTATCATCAGCATATCGGATGTTATTAATCATAGATCCAATTACTACTACTCCTTGGGACTTTCCACCAAGAACATCTTGGGAAAATCTTTTCAGAATAGATGTTGAAGTGGAGTGGAGAAATAATGCAACCTTGGTGAACTTCCTTCATAATCGACACTTCTTCGGACAGCTGACCATCAACACGTACGGCATGTCGTTGATTCCAGTACAGATCTCCAATTAATGGGATGTCACGTACATCCAGTCCCAGGTCATATAAAATGTTCATCAATTTATCGTGTTGAACAGTGTCAAAGGCTTTTTCATAATCGATGAAACACATGTAAACATCGACACGAACATCACGACATCGTTGAATCAACACCTGAAGACTGAGCAATGCCTCCCGAGCTCCGAAACCACTCCTGAATCCAAACTGTGTGCCACCGATGTTTTCCTCACATTTATGATATAACCTTAAGTGCAGAATTTTAAGGAATAACTTCAGGGCATGACCTATTAAACTGATAATTCTGTAATCATTGCAGCACGTTGAATTGGTCTTTTTGGGAATCGGTATAAAAGTTGATTTGAGCCAATCATGTGGTATGTATCACTTCGATAGATATTATTGAACAAACCCACCAGCAAGGAAAGAGATCGTTCATCCTTGAGAAGTTTTAATATTTCATTGTGCAATTCATCTGGACCTGTTAGTTATTGTTGTTTTAAGGGGCGGAACTACGAGGTTATCTGCCCCTCATCTGGACCTGGAGCCTTTCCACTCTTCGATATTGTTATGGCATGTTCAATTTCAGCTCTTGTAAAATCTATGCCATCGCCCGTTCGCTTAAATAATATTATCATGAAAATTATAAGGAGATATCCGAGGCTACCTTTGATAAAGCCGATAAATATTATTATTATTGTTACTATTTTTTACCTTGAGATGAATAACCGCTGTGATAAAGTTAATTGTCAATATAATGCAATTTGACAGACCGCGCTAACAAGTGTCATTCTGAATTATGTGTTTTCGTCGTAATAGGGAAACACGGATGTGAAACAACCTCAAGATGTTGTATATAATCCATGTAAATATGTGAAATAATATAGGACTATAGTATAAACTGAAACCAAATAGGGTAAATTCAAATATTTCTTTTCGTGTCGTGAGTGATTGTGCAATCTCGCATGTATAGATTAAAAGAGCAATATGTGGTTTTTCAAACATAGTCAAACCAACGGACATTCAAGAACAGACTATGCTTTATTTTCAGAGATGCATAATAAAAATAGGAAGAGATCATTATTTTTTCTTGCTATTGCCAGCAGGCAATGTTTCGTGAATTGGTTTTCTCTTAACATGTGTTTTCACTTTCTGTTATGTGTTGTGAGGTCTTTCCTTATCCTTGACGGGGTGCATGGGTGCAGTGTGCAGTAATTATATAGCCCAGCCCAGGACGCCCTGAGATAGATCTCGTGCTGACACTGTGTTCATGCTCCCTCGCATCTGGTCACCTGTCCATCCCAGGTGGACAAACGGGCACATAAGGAAGAGAAAGATATGTCTGCCAACCTGTGGGGCTCGATAGGATTAATATAGCTCAATTGTTTGAGTATCGTTGTTTTGGATTTTAATCCATTGTTGCTTTAGATTTTGTTTGTTTTCGCGACATAGAACAAACGTGAGAAACTTTTTTTGTTTCTTGGTTAAGTAATGTTCACTTCTGATTAAGCATATCAATTCACGTTTTCTTCGGAAGGAAATTCATGGCTCAAAAATTTTACATACATCTACCATAGCTTTAAGTGTCTGGTGTTCGTTCTTCTCACTGATTGCCATTTGTTGTGTTGTGATAAATCATGTCTGATCAGGAGATGAAGGCATTGTTGATGTCTTTGAATGAGAAGATGACAAAAAAAATTAATTTTAGATGCTTTACAAAATAAAATTTAAGAAACTTCTGAAGCTATTTCGGCAGCAGAAGTTCACATGAAAACCAATACAGAAACATTAGAAAATAAGATTCAAGCTACTTTAAAAACCATTCAAACTTCTTCAGTTACCCTTGAAGATAAAATGAGAACCGCAATACGGGGTTGTGCAGAATTACTTGAAAATAGAATTTCTGAAAATTCTGGGTCCCTTGCAACACAAATTCAAAATAGTTCCAAAGAACTTGAAAATTATATTTCTGAAAATCCTGAATCCCTTGAAGATAAAATTCAAAGTCAAATTCAAAATAGTTCCAAAGAACTTGAAACTAAAATTTCTGAATCCCTTGAATGTCAAATTCAAAATAGTTCCAAAGAGCTTTTCAAAGAACTTGAAACTAAAATTTCTGAATCCCTGGAATGTCAAATTCAAAATAGTTCCAAAGAGCTTTCCAAAGAACTTAAAACTAAAATTTCTGAATCCCTTGAATGTCAAATTCAAAACAGTTCCAAGGAACTTCAAAGTAAGATGCTTAAAAATTCGGAATGCCTCGAATGTCAAATTCAAAATAGTTCCAAAGAGCTTACCAAAGGCCTTGAAAATAAAATTGAAAGTATTTCTAATTTACTTGAAAAGAAAATTTTGGAAAATTCAGAATCTCTACAGAAACAGATTAAATTGGTAGAGGCTAATTTAGAATCTCAGATAGGTTAAAACTCTGCTGCACTTACTTTAGTAGAAAATAGGGTTAAGAATAATTACTTGGCTCACGAAAGGTAAATTAACTTGATTGAAATAAAAATTCAGGAATATTCTAGTACTTTATAAGCACGAATTGGTTCAGTGGAAATCCAGGTCCTCGAAAAAAGCTCAAAGTTAGAGGAGAGTTTGGCGAAAACTCACGAAGAAATAGAACAATTACAAGATACAGTACTTAAGAAGGCCCAATGATACGTTCTTAAATTAAAATATGATGCTCTTCATATGGAGGCTAGATTAGAAGACAAGATAGGTGAGGTAAGGATGGCCTTGTGACAGAACTACAGTTTCAACACACTGTAGAATTTAAAAGTACTTTTTTTAATATGCAGAAACAAATACTTGCATGCGTTGCTAAGGAAGATGACGACGATTTGAAGGACGTTCATAAAGCTATTCGAACGTGCGATTCTCATCTTAGGAAAGAAATATGTGTGGTTCAAAAAGATTAAGAAAACATTGATAAAATGGTCACTAAGGATTTGAACAAAAGAGTATCAGACTCAGAAAATATCTTGAACCGTATAGAAACGTACAACCACGGTTTACATGACGATTTTCAAAAAATAAAAAGGAGAATCGAAACAGAAACGGTTACCACCGCGGAATTGTTAGAAAAAACCACATACGTAGTTGCCATCTCGGAATTAGAGGCTGCCCAAGAACGAATGAGGTCTGAACTTGTGGAACAGATGAAGACCGGAGTCTCAGAGACAAAGCAGGACCAATTGAAAGCCGAAATTTTGGAAGAAATAAAAGTGGAAATTTTAAAAATTCTACTGGAACAACTTAAGTCTGAAATCTCGCAAATAAAGGCGGAAGTTTCAAAAATTCAATCGGAACAATGGAAATCCGAAATTAAAGGCAGACGTTTCCAAAATACAAACGGAACGATTGGCGTCCGATTTCATGAAACAGAGGAAAATAAGAAGCTTGAAAGTACAATCTGATGAGGTACAGGCAGCTGTTTCAGCTTTGGAAAATAAAATTAGGTCCTTAGAAACAGATTATAAATCAGGAGCGGAATCCAAGGATTCGAATATGGCAAATAAAAGAATGCCTTATTTTCACTTCCATCAAACACCTGTTCATGATGATAAACCTCTTAGATCAAATTCAGTAATAACGGTCATCAACAGTAAGGATCAAAAACCAGTCAAATTCAGTGGAGTAGGTGCCATCACCCCAGTTGAATTCCTTAGGGAGGTACAAGATTACCTATCAGAAATGAGAGTTTCACCAGCCAGAGAAGTGAAAGTCATAGGCAAACTGCTTGAGGGTCCCGCACTTATATGGTATCGCGCCTTCAGATACACTATGACTCATTTTGAGGACTTTTCAAAGAACATTTTAAAGTAATTTTGGTCCCCAGAAATACAACAAGACATCCATTCTGAGGCGTACTCAAAGACTTTTCGAACTCACAGCCTACACAATATTCGAGCTACTTCGCCAGTTAGTTAGCTAAACTCAAATTTCTGCAACCGCCCATGCCAGAATACGAGTAGATAACGGCATTAACGCGTTAGTTCCCGCTGGAGGTCCAAAGAACTTTAAATAGCTGCTGGAGCAGAGAGTTTATATGATCTAGATGAAGTTCTCCAGAGGTTGGATCATGTTAGCAATCAACAGTTTCGAGAGAGGAATGTCAGATCGGTTCCTGTGGTAACTGGATGGGGAGGACCCACGTAAAATAAACGGTGGTTGGTACGCGTGGATGTTGACGGAGTGGAAGGAGCACCTTCGGTTGTCGGGCTGCCTTGTTAGGTATATATATAAAAAAACATGCATGCAATATTCTAATAAAAACAAGGCATCACTGTGTAATTTGAAAAAACACAAAATGCAAGCATTATTCTAATAATTTGCACACGTCTGTAGTAAAACAATATAAACAATCACAAATCTTTGATTCAAATTTTCCGTGACTTACATTTTTGTCAGTTTAATGTACCTTTCCTCCTATATTTTTCAAGATACAGTGATGAAACTTAGTATACTGCTATAAACCGGTATTATAAATAATTTCCTGGAACACTTTTTTGTTAAGAAAATATTTCGGATTTTATGGGGTAACAAGTCGCAAAATTTTTTCAAAATTTTGTCTGTCAAATTTGAAGTGCTCTAAAAAATAAAGAAAATAAGATATCAAAATTTTGTTCCACAGATATCTTTAAACTATTCTGAAGATGTTATGTGCTAAATTTAGTTACATAGAATTAGATGGTTTTCTAGAAAAGGTACATTTTAAGGGTAGATGTTTCGGAAAATTCATACATTTCTAGAATTAAAAAAAAATTAAGTAATCATCACAAAAATTAATACACGTATGCCCAAAACCCAGCTAACCAAGTATATTAAATTCTACAACATTATCTTTAAAACTCTGGGAGTTACATCAATTATTTCACTGAAGTGCAATATTGCATACGTCCCCCTTAAATGTATTCCCATGGCATTACTGACTTCAGAAATAGAATCCAGTAGTGTTTGTAGATCATCCATACTTGCTGCAAGGATGACAGTATCATCAGCATATCGGATGTTATTAATCATAGATCCAATTACTACTACTCCTTGGGACTTTCCATCAAGAACATCTTGGGAAAATCTTTTCAGAATAGATGTTGAAGTGGAGTGGAGAAATAATGCAACCTTGGTGAACTTCCTTCATAATCGATACTTCTTCAGACAGCTGACCATCAACACGTACGGCAGCACGTTGATTCCAGTACAGATGTCCAATTAATCGGATGTCACGTCCATCCAGTCCCAGGTCATATAAAATGTTCATCAGTTTATCGTGTTGAACAGTGTCAAAGGCTTTTTCATAATCGATGAAACACATGTAAACATCGACACGAACATCACGACATCGTTGAATCAACACCTGAAGACTGAGCAATGCCTCCCGAGTTCCGAAACCACTCCAGAATCTAAACTGTGTGCCACCGATGTTTTCCTCACATTTATGATATAACCTTAAGTGCAGGATTTTAAGGACTAACTTCAAGGCATGACCTATTAAACTGATCATTCTATAGTCATTGCAGCACGTTGCATTGGTCTTTTTGGGAATCGGTATAAAAGTTGATTTGAGCCAATCATGTGGTATGTATCACTTCGAGAGATATTATTGAACAACCCCACCAGCAAGGAAAGAGATCGTTCATCCTTGAGAAGTTTTATTATTTCAATGTGCAATTCATCTGGACCTGGAGCCTTTCCACTCTTCGATATTGTTATGGCATGTTAAATTTCAGCTCTTGTAATATCTATGCCATCGCCCCTTCGAGTAAATAATATTATCATGAAAATTATAAGGAGATATCCGAGGCTACCTTTGATAAAGCCGATAATAATAATAATAATTATTATTATTATTACAATTTTTTACCTTGAGATGAATAACTGCTGTGATAAAGTTAATTGTCTATATAATGCAATTTGACAGGCCGCGCTAATAAGTGTCATTCTAAATTATGTGTTTTCGTCGTAATAGGAAAATGCGGATGTGAAACAACCTCAAGATGTTGTATATAATCCATGTATATATGTGAAATAATATAGGACTATAATATAAACTGAAACCAAATAGGGTAAATTCAAATATTTCTTTTCGTGTCATGAGTGATTATGCAATCTCGCATGTATAGATTAAAAGAGCAATAATGTGGTTTTTCAAACATAGTCAAACCAACGGACATTCAAGAAGAGACTATGATTTATTTTCAGAGATGCATAATAAAGATAGGAAAGGATCATTATTTTTCTTGCTATTGCCAGCAGGCAAAGTTTGGTGAATAAATACTTGGTGAATTGGTTTTATCTTAATATGTGTTTTCATTTCCTGTTATGTGTTGTGAAGTCTTTCCTTGTTGTTTACGGGGTGCATGGGTGCAGTAATTATATAGCCCAGCCCAGGACGCCCTGAGATAGATCTCGTGCTGACACTGTGTTCATGCTCCCTCGCATCTGGTCACCTGTCCATCCCAGGCGGACAGACGGGCACATAAGGAAGAGAAAGATATGTCTGCCAACCTGTGGGGCTCGATAGGATTAATATAGCTCAATTGTTTGAGTATCGTTGTTTTGTATTTTGATCCATTGTTGCTTTAGATTTTGTTTGTTTTCGCGACATAGAACAAAAGTGAGAAACATTTTTTGTTTCTTGGTTAAGTAATGTTCATTTCTGATTAAGCATATCAATTCACGTTTTCTTCGGAAGGAAATTCATGGCTGAAAAATTTTTACATACATCTACCATAGCTTTAAATGTCTGGTGTTCGATCTTCTCACTGATTGCCATTTGTTGTGTTGTGATAAATCATATTTAAACACAAATTGTGCTAAATGTTCCGGCATAACTCAACAAAATGACAGCGTTTCGCCCCGGTGTGCTATTGGGCTCTTCAGTTGGTTAAAGCACACCTCACCAAGACACTGTCAAGTACACACTGGGAAGGGCATTGCAAGACGTATTTGATACATGTGTATCCGCGTCACGAGCAAAGCCAGTGCACTATGGGAGTCGAAACTCCACTCCAAAGCAATTATAACCTTACCTTGGCATTGAATATACAAATTTCAAAAGAAAATTACGTATTGCCCGTTGAACTATTATATATTTAAACACAAATTGTGCTAAATGTTCCAGCATAGCTCAACAGAATGACAACGTTTCGCCCCGGTGTGCTATTGGGCTCTTCAGTTGGTTAAAGCACACCTCACCAAGACACTGTCAAGTAAACACTGGGAAGGCCATGTCTGATCAGGAGATGAAGGCATTGTTTATGTCTTTGAATGAGAAGATGACAAAAAACTCTTTAATTTTAGATGCTTTACAAAATAAAATTTAATAAACTTCTGAAGCTATTTCGGCAGCAGAAGTTCACATGAAAACCAATACAGAAAAATTAGAAAATAAGATTCAAGCTACTTTAAAAACCATTCAAACCACTTCAGATACCCTTGAAGATAAAATGGGAACCGCAATACGGGGTTGTGCAGAATTACTAGAAAATAGAATTTCTGAAAATTCTGGGTCACTTGAAACACAAATTCAAAATAGTTCCAAAGAACTTGAAAATTAAATTTCTGAAAATTCTGAATCCCTTGAAGATAAAATTCAAAGTCAAATTCAAAATAGTTCCAAAGAACTTGAAACTAAAATTTCTGAATCCCTTGAATGTCAAATTCAAAACAATTCCAAAGAGCATTCCAAAGAACTTGAAACAAAAATTTCTGAATCTCTTGAATGTCAAATTCAAAATAGTTCCAAAGAACTTGAAACTAAAATTTCTGAATCACTTGAATGTGAAATTCAAAACAGTTCCAAAGAACTTCACAGTAAAATGCTTAAAAATTCAGAATGCCTCGAATGTCAAATTCAAAATAGTTCCAAAGAGCTTACTAAAGGCCTTGAAAATAAAATTGAAAGTATTTCTAATTTACTTGGAAAGAAAATTTTGGAAAATTCAGAATCCCTAGAGAAACAGATTAAATTGATAGATACTAATTTAGAATTTCAGATAGGTAATAAATCTGCTGCACTTACTTTAGTAGAAAATAGGGTTAAGAATAATTACTTGGCTAACGAAAGGCAAATTAACTTGATTGAAAGAAAAATTCAGGAAAATTCTAGTACTTTATAAGCACAAATTGGTTCAGTGGAAATTCAGGTCCTCGTAAAAAGCTCAAAATTAGAGGAGAGTTTGGGTGAAAACTCACGAAGAAATAGAACAATTACAAGATGCAGTACTTAAGAAGGCCCAAAGATACGTTCTTAAATTAAAAGATGATGCTCTTCGTATGGAGGCTAGATTAGAAGACAAGATAGGTGAGGTAAGGATGGTCTTGTGACAGAACTACAGTTTCAACACACCGTCGAATTTAAAAGTACTGTTTTTTGAAAATATGCAGAAACAAATAGTTGCATGCGCTGCTAACGAAATTGACGATGATCTGAAAGACGTTCATAAAGCTACTCGAACGTGCGATTCTCATCTTAGGATAGAAATATTCGTGTTCAAAAAGATTAAGAAAAATTGATAAAATGGTCCCTCATTTGAACAAAAGAGTATCAGACTCAATAAAAATCTTGAACCGTATAGAAACGTACAACCAGGTTTTACATGTTCGATTTTCAAAAAATAAAAAGGAGAATCGAAACAGAAACGGTTACAGCCACGGAATTGTTAGAAAAAACACAGACGTAGTTACCATCTCGGAATTACAGGCGGCCCAAGAACGAATGAAGTCTGAACTTGTGGAACAGATGAAGACCGGAGTCTCAGAGACAGAACAGGAACAATTGAAAGCCGAAATTTTGGAAGAAATAAACGCGGAAATTTCAAAAATTCAACTGGAACAACTTAAGTCTGAAATCTCGCAAATAAAGGCGGAAGTTTTAAAAATTCAACCTGAACAATGGAAATCCGAAATTAATGGCAGACGTTTCCAAAATACAAACGGAACGATTGGCGTCCGATTTCATGAAACAGAGGAAAATAAGAAGCTTGAAAGTACAATCTGATGAGGTACAGACAGCTGTTTCAGCTTTGGAAAATAAAATTAGGACCTTAGAAACAGAATATAAATCAGGAGCGGAATCCAAGGATTCGAATATGGCAAATGAAAAATGCCTGATTTTCACTTCCATCAAACACCTGTTCATGATGATAAACCTCTTACATCAAATTCGGTAATGACGGTCATCAACAGTAAGGATGAAAAACCAGTCAAATTCAGTGGAGTAGGTACCATCACCTCAGTTGAATTCCTTAGGGAGGTACAAGATTACCTATCCGAAATTAGAATTTCGCCAGCCAGAGAAGTGAAAGTCGTAGGCAAACTGCTTGAGGGTCCCGCACTTATATGGTATCGCGCCTTCAGATACACTATGACTCATTTTGAGGACTTCTCAAAGAACATTTTAAAGAAATTTTGGTCCCCAGAAATACAACAAGACATCCGTTCTGAGGCGTACTCAAAGACATTTTCGAACTCACAGCCTACAAAATATTCTAGCTACTTCGCCAGTTAGTTAGCTAAACTCAAATTTCTGCAACCGCCCATGCCAGAATACGAGTTGATAACGGCATTAACGCGTCAGTTCCCGCTGGAGGTCCAAAGAACTTTAAATAGCTGCTGGAGCAGAGAGCTTATATGATCTAGATGAAGTTCTCCAGTGGTTGGATCATGTTAGCAATCAGCAATTTCGAGAGAGGGATGTCAGATCGGATTCTCGAACCATTAATTTGGTGACAACAGATCGACATAACCAGACACAAACTAACAACACTGAAACGATTATCAACCACGTGACCGTTGTGATTTCAAACCATGCCATGAATCGTATGATGGACGATATAAAGGACAATATTTCCAATATGAAAGAAGAGGGAGATATCGCCGTGGGAGATAATACGATTCTAGTAGGAATAATCAGGAATGGAGAAACGAAGATGACAGGAATAATCGAGGGCTCCAGAATCAAGAGAACCGAGATTCCAGCAACCACGACAATCGTCAATACATGGAGGAGAGGCATCTTGAAAGCAAGAAGTACCTAGATGAGCCCCACAAGCAGAATAAGAAAGAGCACAAACCTGGAACTTCTCGTGAGGCAGAAGAGACAGATCATAAATTTGATACATAAGGAAAAAGAATACCACGTTATGACAGACTGACATAGGAGTCCAGATGAAGTTGCACCCGTGTTTCATGACGAGGATTTGGAGGATAAATCACGCCATATAAAGAAGAGAGAACATCGAGATAAATATGGAAAATAAAAAATTCGAGGATTTTTTATTTTTGAACTGGCAGGTGGCGTATGTGCCCTTATACATGGGAATGGATGAGGGCGAGCTTTGAAGTGAGCGCGCTGTCACATCATCAAGGCTGTGGCAAGCTGCTGACTCGCCATGGTTTGAAAGAGGCGTGTGTCCTGAGCACAGCCAGGAAATGTCGGAAGGCAATATACTTGTTTGCATTTGGATAAAGAAGAGGAAGGCACCAGCACTTCAGAATTATATTTGGAATAATTCTTCAGTTTATTCATGATATTTCTATTGTAATTAATAACCTTCCAGAGTATTCTACGGTGAGGACCAATAGAAGAGGAGATATCACGTTACGTAATGCAACCACTGCCAACGATAAGTGACCTTGTGGATGTATATAAGCTGGCTCATAGGAGGCCAGGTTACCTGTCTGCTTTCAACTGTCTGTATGGTGAAGCTTGTCGATTGTGTTCACTCGTCGCTACGCTGTTATACTGAGCAACTACTCCGCGAGGCTAGGCATTCTCAGTAACGTTTCCATGTCACTCTGACATTGTGTCCGAGGACATAGTCTATTTTCGTATCAGTGAATGAAAAGTCAGGTGTCATCGTGTTCCACGAAACTTATTATTATTATCATAGTGATTCTGAAAGTTCATCGTTTAGAGAATACATCAGGAAATACAGGTATGTGAATGTGGACTTGTTTCACGCAAGTGACTGACAATTTTACTGCGGGTAAACTTGCACCAAGTGCGCACTATATATGAACTGGAATTGTGTCCAAGTCAAACTAGCCTCATGACTGAATACAGTGTGATAGTGAGCTACCCTGATAGCCTATGTTATAACTTGGAACTTCCAGTAAGAATTAGATCAGGCTTAGTTGAGACATTCTAGCCAGAAGTTATTATTATTATTATCTTGCCCTGTAAAATCAACCCGATCAGGATAAGTGGACATTCTAAAAACTGTGGGCTACATTATCAGAATGTCGTGTGTGCATTTGTGGAACAGTTTAAAACGACCCCACAAGAAGGTGACGTCACTGCCACACTGTTCGAACATGACTAGCGGCTAGAGCGGCGCTATGTGAGGGGAACGATACCGGGATTGCCGGATGGGGAACCAGAGCAATGCCGTCAGGGGCATATTTCAGTGGACGAGGACGAAGAATGAGGCGAATGCTAGGATATGTCCATTTCCATGCGTGCAGTCTTCACGGGTCCGTGGTGCCAGGGTTCGATCCGCACCGAGGGATGTCCAATCGCCAATCGCAACAGAACATCTAAGGTAGAAGCCTTCCGACTAATGTAAACAGTATGCTTGAGCCATGAATTTCCACAATTTCCGCTAAACCCATTAACTTTCCTAATAGTTAATAATCTTCGTTAATGTTATAGATGGTTGCATAATGCTAGGCGTATATTTATTTTAGTCGCTTAAGACTTGTAGGTGAGGTGGATCCTCAATATTTTTCACTCTTAATTACAATAAATAATATGGAATGTCCTACCCCATTTTTATAAATGCAATAGAATTATGACACATTAGATACAATTGCATTATATTTCTGAATACCAGAAAATATTTTCTAAAGATTATAATAATAATAAAAATTTCTCTAAATTCATTTTAAAAGGATACTGAATTTTGATAAATATAAATGAAAGTAATATTTCATGAGGATAATAATAATAATAAATTATTGTGATGAATATGTCGAATTATACTTATAAACAATTGGTTAATTGTATAAAAATCTGGGATCTTACGATCTCCAATATTATTGGATATTTTTGAAATGAAGCTTAATAATGTTAATTGTGTGCCAATGCACTTTTCTAAGGTTAGTTCATTTTGAGGTGTTGATCCTCGTATGAGTGGATGTCTGCGGGAGTGATATCCTGGTCCACATAATACTGCTTGCTTTGATAATAAAATGGGAGCACGCGGGAGTGATATCCTGACCGATAGTAATGGCAGTGCTTCAAATGTTTATCGAATTCCTAAGAATTCCCATGAAATACACCAATATAAGATCAATGTTTCGTTATAAATGTAATGACGTCATGTCTAACCTCATGCCGATTATTATGACGGCTAGTTTTTAATTCATGTTCAGTGTTGCATATCCTCTCATTACATAATATTATCATGAAAATTATAAGGAGGTATCCGAGGCTACCTTTGATAAAGCCGATAATTATTATTATTGTTACTATTTTTAACTTGAGATGAATGACAGCTGTGATAATGTTAATTGTCAATATAATGCAATTTGACAGGCCGCGCTAATAAGTGTCATTCTGAATTAAGTGTTTTTGTCGTATGTGAAACGCGGATGTGAAACAACCTCAAGATGTTGGATATAATCCATGTAAATATGTGAAATAATATAGGACTATGATATTAACTGAAACCAAATAGGGTAAATTTAAATATTTCTTTTCGTGTCGTGAGTGATTATGCAATCTCGCATGTATAGATTAAAAGAACAATATGTGGTTTTTCAAACATAGTCAAACCAACGGGCATTCAAGAAGAGACTATAATTTATTTTCAGAGATGCTTAAAGAAATAGGAAGTGATCATTGTTTTTCCTTGCTATTGCCAGCAGGCAATGTTTGGTGAATAAATACTTGAATTGGTTTTATCATAACATGTGTTTTCACTTTCTGTTATGTGTTGTGAAGTCTTTCCTTAGCCTTTACGGGCAGCATGGGTGCAGTGTGCAGTGACTATATAGCCCAGCCCAGGACGCCCTGAGGGAGATCTCGTGCTGACACTGTGTTCATGCTGCATCGGATGTGGTCACCTGTCCATCCCAGGTGGACGAACGGGCACAATCCATCCCTTTTTACTATTGTTGCATGCTTCACTACGTTATTGCACACCACAGTACTTTTCGACTAAGAGTACAGTGAGTTAATATTGCACTTGAGTAACATCAGAGTTGAGGAGAACTATTTTCTAAACTCAATTAGGGGCAAAATTAATATATGTTCTGAGAAATGTATTAGCATGTCTCTTTGTATAATAAATAAGGACACCTCCCGGGCAACGCCAGGTACAGTTGCTAGTATCTTATAAACACAAACGAAAATGCCAAAATTCCGGTATGTATCGCCATCATTACTACACATCTTATCTAGGTGAAGTAAATATGGGGATATATATTTCACAAATAGGCTACCAGCTAGAATGTCAACATATGGATGTGTATCGGGATCTTTACCAGACCTATATAGGTCAAGTAAAGATGGGGATACATATTTAAAAAAAGGAAAGCGACAATGCGAAAATTTGGAAAACAATACACATCTCATTTCCTAGTGTTATTCCAATGCCATTCACCAACCCAAAACCCTTTATTCCCAGAATTTTCCCATAAGCTTCCCAGGTAAACATTCAGTGTCCTTCGAGATGTCGTCGACTATTCATCACTGCAGCCATTTTATTCATAAGGCTTTCCATATATACACTATGTGTTTTGATGTGATAGGTTATCACTAAAGCTGTGTTTCATCCTCAGACAAATATGCCAGAAGAGTGACTCTGAATTACAAATAAATTAGCTACTATTAGCACAGCGTGTGGTGTAGACTTCACGTACAATAGATCCAAAGAACTCGCATTATGATTACAATAACATCAGCTTACTGCTAACTGCTTACTGTTAAATAAGAAATATTTAAATGAGAGGTAATATACAACCGATGCTCACCCGTATTTCAAGTTCCGATTTGACTGCCAAGCTTTTATCTTCATAATTATCACCAGATTCATCCAGCAGATTATTAGAGGGTAACAGCAAGCAATGAAGGAAATTGGAGAGAAAAGTTTAAAGTGGGAGTAAAGATTCAAGCAGAAATAATTTCATCTCTGAGATTTGCTGATGACATCGTCATCTTGGCCGACACGCCTGAGGATTTGAATGAGTTTTTGAATGGTATGGACTCCGTCTTGAGGAAAGAATTCATGATGAAAATTAATAAATGTAAAACAAAAATATTGGAATGCAGCCGAAATAAATCAGAAATCTCTATGGACATCTAATTGGCAGGTGAAAAACTAAAGGAAGTAGGAGACTTCTGTTACTTAGGAAGCAAAATAACCAGTGATAGACGAAGCAAAGAGGATATAAAAAGTAGGTTATCTCAGGGAAGGAAAGCATTTCTACAGAAAAGAAATCTGATGACATCGAATATAGATTGAGGTATAAGGAAGTCATTTTTGAAGGCTTTTATCTGGAGCATGGCACTCTATGGAAGTTAAACTTGGACTATTGGTGCTGCAGAAAAGAGGAGAATTGAAGCATTTGAAATGTGGTGTTACAGAAGAATGATGAAGATCAGATGGGTAGATAGGGTTACAAACGAAGAGGTATTAAGACTAGTGGGAGAGGAGAGATGTTTCTGGCGACTGCTAATGAAGAGAAGAGATAGGTTGGTAGGACACATACTAAGACACCCAGGAATAGCAAGCTTGGTTATGGAGGGAAGGGTCGAGGGCAAGAACTGTAGGGGTAGACCAAGGTTAGAATATGTTAAACAGATTGCCTCGGATGTAGGGTGTGGTAGCTATGTACAGATGAAACGATTAGCCCAGGACAGGGAGGCATGGAGATCTACATCAAACCAGTCAAAAGACTGATGACTCGAACAACAACAACAACAGGCCAGTTGATTCCTAGAAAGTATTATACAAGAATGAGCCAACGTAATACATAGAGACAGAAAAATTGTACTAAGTTTTGTGTAAAAATAAACATCCTGGTAAGCCAACTATTTGGTAGCAAGTATTAAGTCACTAAACCTAGCTTGTCATGCACATCATTAAGATTGCTATGTTACACGATATCTGTCTGTTAGGTAGTCAGCCCGAAGGCTGGTTGGATCCTCAAAAGCACCGCCGTTAGGTTATGTGGGTAGATACCCACAAAAACCCAAGGCAGCGCTATATTGAGGCGTACTAGGCAAGATGAGGAGTGAGGTAGTTTGCCATTGCTTTTCTCACTGAGTCAGAACAACAGTGCTAACCCTATGAGTAGAACCTTTCACAGCATCCACAGGCACTGACTGTGCCCTGAATGCCGTTACTAAGCACCACCCATACCTCAGTAGCTTCCATATAATCACAGCTATGAGTGAGACTGAGACATCGGTGAAAAGCCACATTTTACTCTAGCCTGTGCCAACAGACAAATGCAAAGTTACACGATATACATAATAAATACAACTTACAATATTAGGGAGTTCATCAGTTTCAGACGGCCATTCTGGCTCACTCTTAATGAGTGCTTGTTGTTGTTGCTCCATAATGTCCAGCAAACTAGAACACACAAAGCGCGCTTAAGGATTATAAGAAGCCATACTTATACCAGTGCGCCAAATCATTACCATTATCAAATGTGGTAATTTCATAACTCAGAATTCAAATAAGACTACAGTAATGAGAATATAACCTTCCAGGTGCACAGTGAGAAGAAGAGGTTAGCGCTCGACTTTATATATTAACTTAGGGTATAAGGTTGAGTAAAGTATTAAGATCTATCATTGCGATAGAATGAGGAATTACTTGTGCCAGCAACAGAAATGAAGCGTCCTATAAATTGGTTTTACACAAATATGAGCACAATATGACGGGGCAGAGAATTACACTACAAACCTATCCACGTTAAAGTAAACTCAAGTCACACCACGAGTAGGCCAACTTAGAAATTGGCAGTAACTGGATAAAATGAGTTTGAGATAATACAAGACAATACTTCCGCCTCGCGTTAAGAGAAACCCACTTCATAACAAACACAAAATATGTCCCTCAGACCCAACAGCAAACGGAAGGGATTTCGAAGATGTATTTATCCGTACCAACTTATAAATACTATCACGGGGTAACTTGTATAATTGTCGTCTTGAAGAAGTTTCTAGTTACAAATTTAACCTGTGTATCCTCGGCAATCAAATATCGTAAATTAATCTACACGGGCACGTAGGCTACATGTCAAAGCAGAACTCAGGTTGTTTAAAATCTTCTTCATTATGAAATTTAGTCGCGTCTGTAAGGAGTACTTCTAATATCTGTACATGGAACTCTCAGATCTTAATATTTTGCCCCGAGGGAACTACATGGAAGATATTAACTCGGTGACGATATTGCTAGCAACAATAAAAACTTCGGGGCGATGTTGTTTCTGATGATAAATAGCCTAGGAACGATGTAAGAAAGACAGGTGTGACTAGGGATCTATTTCTAAAAATATCAGATTATTAGTATTATTGTATAGGCTATTCTTATGCACCGGTGACATATTACAAAAGTTAATGAAATAAATACAACTTCCATCAATAACCTAAACTTAATTGGCATCTTCTTTCCCGGAAACTGGCACTTAAACCATTTGCCCCAATTACCGGTACCTAGCCCATTTCTTTATTCCCCTTAGGGAACAGCGTATTGGAACATGGAATATAAGATGCCCAGCCAAACTGGTACCCGGAAAATACAGGGCGCCCGAGAATGTTCTCCCCAGTGGTTACGTGCAGCTGTGAGTGGTTGCCTCATCGGTTTAGTTGGTAGCACGGTGTCTTTGACCGGGTGAATCCCACACGTGTGGGCTGTAGACTTTCCAAATCGTCAGTGTGTACGGTATTGCAATTGGCGAGTTTAGGCCTATGTGTCATCAGCACTTCCAGCACCTGTTATGAATGGCTGTGGTGAGTTAAGTTTGTTATTAGGGAACACAGCGATGACACAATGCATTCCCCACATAAGTCAAACAGCATTCCGCGTCATAGGAGCTCATGTCACCACGGACAGTTAAACGATGACAGAGTCTACTTGAGATGAGTCATATCCTACTCACGCAAATGTACCTGTCAACGAAGCAGCCTGACGTGTAACACAAGTAAACAAAGAGTAATTCCCACCTCGACCGCCGGCAATCATTTCGTGATAGGCGAATATGATGCAAGCGACAGCCGTGCTGCCAACGTAACTTCTGTAGCTAGCTCTCGCAGACGCATGTAGGCGCTGCGGAGAACATTCCCGGACTCACTGTAGATACCGTACTGGACCGGTAAATTGATCATCAGACTAGAAAGTTGCCGTATCTAGCGTAGTGGCTAGCTTTTTGGATGACCGCAAAGGCCCGGGTTCTATTTCTGGCAGGGGCCGATAACCTACATGTTAGGCCCCTTAAACAACAATTATCAACATCATCATCGATTCCTGGCTCAGCCACAAGCCATTTATTTCTGGGCTGAGGGATCGTGAGGCAGAACTCGGCGATTCTGGAAGTGGTTCCCCACTCCTACTCAATGCGAATGCTGGGATAGTACCCAACCGAAGGCCATGGTCACTTCCTACCCTAATCCTACCTCAGTTACAAATGCACACTAGTTTAGGCTTCACAGAGTTGGGAAAAAATCTGGTCCTCCGAATATGTATCTTTTGTATGTTTATACAAAATATCGGTACTCACAAAAGTATTTTAGGTACAAAATAACGATACAATTACACATTTAAGGAAAATAGAAAATACTATTTTAAAATTCATTTCAAAATACAAAGCAGGGGCGTATATAGAGTTTTATTTCGGGGGGTGCCAAACCGAGGGTTAGGGGGCATTTTATAGGCCTCAAAGAATAGGGGATCCGGGGTTCTACACGGGAAACTTTTGTATACTTTGGTGCAAAATGATGAATTTTAAGGCTATCTGGCATCACTTTTTCTACCAATTTGTTGTGATTTAAGTTTGGTTAATGTCAAACACAACGAAGGCCATTTTATGTTACTCTTTACAATCATCTTACTCTCTTGATAGTGTTTACATGGAAAGAAATAACATTACTGTTTTGATTTACAACTTACACTATTATATAAAGTCAAGGTTTCTTGAAGCATTACCAAATCGGTTTATAACTTCATCGTCAGTAAAATGTATGTCCCTGTGAATAGATAACCTTACTAGACCGTTAAGTCTGCTTTCAGAAGTAGAATTCTTAAGTATGTTTTCAACCAACTCAAACTCCGTTCGGCAGTAGCCTACCGGTAGCTACAGAGAGACGGAAATTTGCCAAAAGTTTGATAAGGGCATAAAAGTTAGGGAAAATAACTTTTGTCACACGCTTCAGGGGCACTTGTTGCTGTTCTTGGTACGTTCATAAGAGCGAAGGCACTGGAGAGTAATTAGAGGTTATGTTGTTACACATAAGATCGGAGCAAACGGATTGTCACACTGTTTACATCGCTCTACCGTCGCCTTGCTTTGCAACGTTGCCATACGTCGCTTAGTAACAATAGTACATGATAAGTACGAGTAGCCTATATTGGTTTTAGGTTTTAATTCATAAACAAACAATATATGTGACAAAAATTTCGGGGGTTGGGGGTGGGGGGGGGGCGGGCACAACGCCCCCTCCCTTATATACGCCTCTGATACAAAGTAGCCTACTTTCTTTCATTTAGACTGTTCAAAATAACAATAATATATTACTATTAGAAATATTACTGTCATTATTGACGGATACGCGCGTTAACGTGCAAGGCCACCGTCGGTCCCCTTGAAATGTTTCTCCTCACCTTGTCTCCGATCCCGTAAAATGGGGAATAATATGTAGAGATAATTATTATTATTATTTCGTTTCACCCTCTTTGGGGTACGTTGAATCAATCATTTCTCTGTGTGTTGTTCTTACCTTTGTGCCCGGTATCTCTTCATTCTTTCTGATCTTTTCCTCTCTTCTTCCTAGATGATGGCTTTGGATTGAATGTAGATTTTTCTAGAAACCATATATTTTCCATTTTAGTAATAAGTTTTCCTTGTCAATTGAGCAGTGAATTTTTACTAATTTTGTTTTAAATTCCACTAGATCGATTGCAGTTTCTTTAAACCATGTGGGTTTCGTTTTGCGGTTACGGAAGAAATCAAAGATTTGTTTGGTTAATCTATTAGAGTTCATTTCTGAGATCACCGTAAAGATTCATCGTCCCTTTGTCATAGTAACTGGGAGTTATTATTATTGTTATTATTAGGCGATCTACTCTCCAAATTCAACACAGCGAAACCAGCACTGTATTGGGTGGTCTGAGGGGTTTGTCTTGTAATCATCAAACGTGATACGAGAGATCTTTTACGAGATCGCCGGGAATCAAACTACCACTGATCCACCGAGCTATAGCAGTATGTACTGTTTACACTGGGTGTAACTCTTGACAGAACGCTGACATCTAAGAAACACTGCTGCCAAACTCAAGACACGGAACCATTGTGGTACCAACACCCTCTTCTATAGCTGAATACTGTTCCCCAGTTTGATAAATAGTTTGTTGTTTTTGATTGATTTAAGGACTTAGCGACATGTAAAATAAAATAAATCAATCAATCAAACAAACCACGATAGGTTTCTGGAAATCCAGACCTGGATAGTTTGAGCCAAATGTCATTATTATTATTATTATTATTATTATTATTATTGCTGTGGCTCAGTTTATTGCGGACTTTGAGACACGTGAGCTCGATCCGTTATGCGTGGGTTCCCATTTTCAACTCCAAGCAAAAGCTAGGACGGTACCTACTAATAGGCCTCGGCCGCTTCCTTCCAATGCCTTGCCTAGTTTCATTCTCCTTCACTCATTTTATCTCTTATTATCACCTCCCATGAGGTTGGGGTTAGTTAGGGCATCTGGCTGAAAAATCACCCTCCACAAGGAAGAAAATAATCTTTACATAATAAGAGGTGGACATAAATATGATTATTAATATTATTATTATTATTATTATTATCATCATCGTTTCTTAACGCAGACAATTAAGCAAGGCATTTTAAGGGATTCAAGGTTTGAACTCTGGCACTGACAGCGGCCATCATCTGTGTGGTATTTGCTAGATTCTTCCCACTCTCCGTCTAGGCAAATGTCGTAATGGTAACATACTGTACTTCAAGTCCCGGGGCCTCAGATCATTTCTAGACCACAATGAATAGTCAGGCAAACTACTACAGACACCACACAAGCACAGGTTATCAGACAAATTACATGATCAAGATTTACCATTAACAACTGCCAAACTTAATTTTGGTGGCTCGTGGCGCAGTGACTAGCATCCCTGAGGTCCCGGTTCGATTACCGCTCAGCCACATGAGGCAATGCAGAGAAGAGGCGGGTACGATTACCATCTCAGCCATCCTGGAAGTAGTTTCCCACTTCTACTCCAGGAGAATGCCGGGAAGGTTCGTAACTTAAGGCCTCGGCCGCCTCCCTCCTAATTCTCAACATAATTGAACTGATTAATACAGCCATCACTCTACCACAGGTTATCAGACAAAATTACACACGCAATATTACACGGGGCTAAATAACCACAATGTCCAATCCCCTCAAATGAAGCAATAAGAACGACAAGGAAGTACCAAAATGATTGGAAATAAGGAAAATATTATAACGTACAATACAGCGGCTGATAACCTCACTGTTCCGCCACTTAAACAACATTCAAGTTACTACAACCAACATTCTCCTTGATAAGAACAAGAGTTATAGGAAAATGTGGGCTGTTTACATGCCTGGGGGGTGGGAATGGGAAACCTCGAAAACAATTTTCAGGACGGCCAAGGTGTCATCGTGGTCGAGCAGTAGTACAAGGCAACTCAGTGGCATGTTTTTATCGCCACCATTTTACCTGAAACAAAAAGGCAGAAACCCCAAAATCAAAACTCATATGAAAATACGATTTAAAATTGGAATAACATATTTGAATGTGCGAAGCGTTTTCAAGAAGACGGTTGTACAAATCAGCCAAGCTTTATAATACATGACTTATGATCCAATGTGTTTCTCATTCCGATACATTAAAATAGGGACCCTCTGTTACTTTTTGATCACGAATATCTTGATATTATAAAACAATAAAATATATAATTATCACATTAGTGACAATGTATGACCGTATGTGTAGCCTTGTATGGCGAAAGCTAAAGAATTGACTCTCCATACTTTCAAGATGGTTGCTGCGTGAACTATTAGAACATTATAATCGACAACTCTGAAATTATTTGGGTAATTTACACTACTCTTACCAGCAGGTGAATATCATATAAGACCTCCCACTTGCATTAGTGAAAAGATGTTAATGCACAATTAAGGCGCAACTTAGTAGAAGACGAGTAATATATTAGATGCGTCAGTTGCATTACTGATGAAATTATCGCAGTGAATATAGCGCGTAGTGGCCATCCTGAAATTGCATTGTTTAAAAGTAGATATCATTCTATACTTTTGAACTACTATAACGAAAATTAGAGATAAGGTTAAATCTCGAGGTGCATAGAAAGCCTAAAGCAAAATATGAGCGACATTACATTTTCACGGTGACGATTAGGCGTAAAATTTAAACGTAATAGTGAATAATTCAGAAAGTAATTGCACAGTTAGAATGAATCTTAGCAGCAACGAAGTATCATTTATGAGACGTTGCTGAAATTAGCCTTAGGTATGACACTCGACGCGTGGCGGCCATCATGAAAATATAGAATATGATAATGAATGACTAGATATATTATAAGAGACAACAAAAATAGCTTTGTACGTGGCTACTTTGACTAAGTCAACAGAACAACGACTCCATAAGTTCACGATGGCTGCTGGCCGTATTCCTATGCCTAATATATTCATCGTACGATGTAATATCAAGCGGAAATTTAGTAAGGGAGGAGTATCGTACAAATATTACGACATAGCGCGCAGCTGCCATCTTGAATTTATAAAATATTCAAACAAATAACTATATATTATAGAGATATTAAATCTCAAATTATCATTAAAGTAGAACCAAATGTGGATTTCCATACCAAAGTTAAAAGAACATCTACACTATATGTTTCAGGCGATGGCTGAGACTTCAACATCAATAACATATGATCCAATTACGCAATTACCACGAAACTTTGTAACAGATAGGATATCGCGCTTTTATTAGTCGCACGACTATTACACTGCAAAGAGCACGCAGTAGAATACTTAAGACATTCATATCGATAATCCATTATCCATCACAATTACAATGACGAAACGCAGAAAATATGTAGGCTCACATAATACGCTTTCGTTGCAGAAGTCGAAAGATAAAATATTTCATACATTCAAGATGGTGGAGTGGCATATATTGTATGTTCTTATCAATACTTCTGGAATCAAATGCTGAATTATAACGAAACTTGTTCAGCGAAGGCTTATATATAGCGTAAAACTCTTAACGAACATTCCATTACAAAAAGAAGGAAGAGTTACAACTATACCAATTCATTTAGGAGAATGTAGACTACATGTCTATGCGTGAACTTTTTGTTTTTATTTGGTATGATAATCTTTTTGATAATCATTCGCTTCTGGTAGTTCAGGCAGCAACGCCTAGATGGTGCTCACTTAAGTGTGCGAATTTTCCTTTGGGAAATCATTGCAATATCAGTTCATTTATGTTAGTACAGACAGAATTTACAGTAATGTAATTGTTGTGATAAGGGAGGAACATCGAGGTAATCTGCACCATCGTGCTTACTGTTTTGTGGGCATTTCCTTTGGGATGGTACTGCTCTTGATATTCATTTATTTATGGTATTTTAGGCAGCACAGTCTAGATGGTCATCTGCCGCATCATGCCCGATGTTCTATGCGTATTGGGATATTAAGTTTTGTGAAATTTATTCATATTCATTAGAGACGGCTCCGTCTTATAACGTCTAGTATGGTCCCTATTATCAGTTAGCATTGCGACCTCCTCTGCACATACACCTTTCATATTCAAATCGTTGAACACTGACTGCAATTAGGCAAGATGCCAAAAAAAAAACATAGCAATGATCATATAAGTGATATCGCAACACCGCTATGTACTCAAGAGGGGTGTGTGCTATCGTGGAATTTTAACATGGGTATGTTTTGATCTGGGGGGGGGGGGGGGTCTATCTTGAATTAGTGTGCACAAAATTCCGATATCTAGTTGCATCAAGTAGCAGGTTACCATGGCGGCATGCGCGATACTTGAAGAAGTGACATTCAGAAGTTGTTTAGTCATACAGCGTTAATTATCACGAAAGCCAAAAACTGTAATGCCTGTACTAACTATGTATACCGTAATATTTAGAATCAAATTTACTAGAATCTATATATTTGTCCAAAGATCTATAAAATAGATATAATTCATTTTGTGACTCTTTTTGTGTTTGACTTAAGTTTTTTGAATGAAGTCAATTAGATCATATACTTCTTTGATTGGCTCACTGAAAGGTTCATCTCTTTACAAACACAATTCATAAATTTTCAATGAACACCAAAATTATAATTAATTGGACCATTCGAAAATTACGCCCATTTACGATCTTGAATGCATGAAATCGTTTATCTTGCGCCACATGCAGAGAGAGCCTTCTTTGTGTGACTACATATTTCCTGCGTTTCGTCATCGTGACTCTAATAAATAATGAATGGTTGTTGTTAATGTCTGATATATTCAAGATGGCGACTTCACGCTGCATGAAGGGTGAGAGACTTCTGACAAATGCAAGAGAGGAATATAATAAGTTCAAACTTCTTAAAATATATCGCGTTAATTGCTCAATTGGATCCTGAGTTATTGATTTTGAAGTTTCAATAGTATGCTCAGTCACCATATGGGCTATGCTGGGGATAATCTTTAGCCTTTGGCATACAAATATATAACAAGATGTTCAGTAAAGAACATATAGTCAACTTTCTCCTAAATGCACGGGTATGGTCATTGTCCTTTGCAAGGAGTATTGAATGTTGGTTGTAGTAGCTTGTTAAATAACAACGTGCTCTATTATATATTGAATGAACCCTCACCTGAAATATGGACTAGCGAGCAAACAATAGCCTTCATTATTACCCAACGGGACGGCACGGCCCAACACGATACAGCACGTTCGGCCTGAATTGTAAGTCACTGTTATGGTATAATAATTATATTTTAAGATGTTAATATCCTACGGGTCACTTCCATTAGGACAGTTTAAACCACCCTCTGTACGATGAACGGATTTGGTAAGTAACCGTTAGGCATGATTCATACGTCCATCATCTTGAAACAATTTGGGTGATGACCATGTAGTTTAAGCAAAAGACAGTTCACACATTAAGGTACATTTTTGTAAAATTTTGTAGACATGCATGATTAGGTAAGTTGTAATTTGAGTTAAGGTTTGAACATTTGGGAGGCCGTCATTACGTTTCCATCAAGACGGCGTCAATACATCACATGACACCGAGGTGTCCTTTGCAGGTGTTAGCTCTTTACCAAATTTCATTCAAGGCAGTTCGGTCATGTTTGAATTGATAGGGGGACAGATATACACTCTCACACACGCGATTTTTACACATACACGGCCGCCATCTTCAAGATGTTCGGTTGATGACCTTGTAATTTTGTCGAATGACTCTTCCTACATGAAGGTATGTTGTTGCAAAATTTGGTAGAGATCAGATGATTAAGATAGTCGTTATTAGATTTAATCCTTGAACATTTGGGTCGACGCCATTACGTTTCCGTCAAGATGGAGGCGATATAAGATATAACACTATGATGTCCTTTACTAGTGAGACATCTGCATCAAATTTTGTTCAATTCGGTTTCGTCGTGTTTGAATTGATAGGGGGGAGGGGGCAGATATATAAACTCACACACGCGATTTACACACATACAAGGTCTACTATTTAGTTGATGACCATTTAATTTGGTCGAATGACGTTTCCCACATTACGGTATGTTGTTGCAAAATTTTGTAGCAAACAGATTATTAGGTTAGTCATGATTTGATTTAAACTTTGAACATTTGACGGCCACCATTGCGTTTCCGTCGTGATGGCGGCGATAAAAAAAATTGACACTAAGGTGTCCTTTGCTAGTGATACCCCTGTACCAAATATCCTTCAACTCGGTTTCATCGTGTTTGAATTGATAGGGAGGGGGGGGGGGCAGATATTCACAATCACACACACAGACTGACAACTTTTGGTCCGTATAGATCTTATAAGTCTACTTTTTTTTTACAAAAATCGAAGGTAGGCTAAAAGTAACCACTGGCACTACAGTCCATGAAGGGCCTGTGCCTTCCTAGTGTCCGCTGCCGAGCCATTTGGCCTGCAGTAATTGGGGTGACGCGTGGTCAGCGCATCGGGTCCCCTCGACCATTAATCTTGGTTTTTCTGACCCGAGTGCTGCCTCACTGTCATATAGCTACTCAATTGAAGACACTTTTACAAAAACAGCCATAGTCCAAAAAGTGAAATTTTCAGTAGAGTAAGAGAACTGTGTCCAGTCTCTTCCTTCCATTAAATCTTAGGATTCATTTCACTTATCAGTGCAATTTACATTAAATTTATAAATTGTATTGAATGTGAAAAATATTAAATTGAAATTAATTCGCAGGACATTGGTTGTTTTTGTGCAAAATCAAACTTGAAAATAATGCTTTGCAGTCCACTGATTTATTGTAGTGCTTCATCACCACTGCTGTTATCATCAGGATCAATGTCATATGACACTTCAACGTTGTCAACACTCACATCGGCTTCAAGTCTGTTCAGAGGTTTTGTAAGAAACGAAGCCAGTCTTCGTATGTCATTCAACTTCTCTGATTTCAGTGCTAGTGGTCTATGGTAGTTGGGTACAAGGTTCAGTGTTGTGGGATGGGTTTGAGCATTGCGTACATTGCGTAGATTTGTCTGGACATTGGCACTTTTTGTAACAAAGTCAGAGGACAATGGTTGTTTTTGTAAAACAGGGCAAATCTAAACATGCATTTATAATGGAACTATGGACGTTTTTGCGAAATATTTGTATGTCAAATGGTGCTGCATGTAGCAAAGTACCAAGTGGTGGTCACCGATTAAAAATCCCAGTTTTGGACTATAGCTGTTTTTGTAAAAGTGTCTTCAATCGTCCTCACGAGGCTGTGTGCACCCCGTTCCAGCTCTCACGTTAGTTTCTGAAAGCCCTGACGGGACCGAACACCAAACCTGGGGCCTCCGAGTGAGAAGAAAGCGCGCTACCGCAACACCACGGGGCCGGCTTTGGTATATTGAGCCCAGATAAATTGTATCTTTAAAATATAAGTGTTATTTGTGTGTGCGTATTGTAATTTCAAGATGGTCACTGCGCATTATTTACATCCCAAATTGTAGCGACGTTTTTTGTAAGGTTCTCTTCTTCACTAAATATCGCATTAATTGTGCTTTAGATCGTGTGTTAAATATATTCATGTCTGAAGAATACGCCCAGCCACCATCTTGAACGTATGGAGTCGTTGTTCTTTTGACTTGGACGAAGGAAGCTACTTACTGTATAAGTTTCTATATTACTGCTAAATTTCGTTGTTGCATCGCAAAAACACATTGCATTATTCATATCATATTCTTTATTTTCAAGATGGCCAACGAGCGTCGTTTTATTCAGTGCATTCTGGCCTATTGCAGTAACGACCTGAGTGTGATTCTTCTTTCTTACTAAGATTTGTTTTAGTTTCGTAATTACAGACTGAAAGATGCACAATTACGCTTAAATACAACGCCCAGCGCCATTTTAGAATTTTTGTGTCCTATGTTATTATTATATTTCAATATTATAGCTCTAAGATGCCGACATTTTGTAATTTGTCAATTTTAATGTTCCAATAGTTTGTGCAGCCGCCATCGTGGATGAATGGAGGGTCTGATGTGTAGCCTTGGCCATACAAGGCGACATTTTTTGTCCTAACTTGTCACTAACATTAGTTAGGGTAACTTGTATGTTTTTAGATTAATTTATTTATATATTTTATAGTTTGAAGATGGCGGCTGCACACAATTTGCTATTATACTCGTCATGTTCCTAACAGAAAGTCTTCATATAAAACTGATTGCCAAATACTGTGAACATTGATTCACTGGACCATACAGTAAGTTACGGATAATGCTTTATACGCATGCCTGGCATCATTAAATTATTTTGTTGATGACCTTGTAGTTTGAGCACAGGACGGATCCTACACAAAGGTCAGTTTTGCTAAAATTTAGTAGAGATCTATAAAATAGTTTAGTCATAATTTTATTTTAGCTATGTGTATTTTGGGTGGCTGCAACTTTTGTTTTCCATGGCATTGCGCGATATAAAACATGACACTGAGATGTCCTTTGCTAGCGCTACCCCTGAGGCAAATTGGGTTCAATTCAGTCTCTTCGTGTTTAAATGATACACACACATTGATGCACGCACACAGACACATGGACATTTTGGCCCGTGTAGATCTCATAACGTTATTTCCATTGTTTACAAAACACGAAAGTAGGCTGCCTTGAACATGGAGTCCTGTGTCGTCCTCCAAGCAGTTGTTCTCTTCCACTGCATTGTTTATTTCTCTATCCTCATTGGCATGGGTCATGCCGTTATATAAATACCATTTGAGGGTGTCGTTATTCTTCCAATCCTCACCGTAGACATATTACAGAGGCGTGTCATAATCTTTCTTGTTTGCCGGATATAGGTTGTGAACAGTAGGTAACTGTTATAGTTCAACTGAGGCAGACCAACCTTAGTTTTGAGCGCTACACCAATCAAAGGACAGTCTAATACTTAAAACATTTTCAGTTAGTTGCAGGCCTACAAGATGCTGTAAAGGAGCACACGAAACTTCAATAAAGCCATTTCTGGCTTGATCATCTCTCCATAAGCTTGGATTATTCCCATAGATTTCAACAATACATAAACAATATAACCTCACTTGCCAGGAATAGTATGCCACTTAGTTGGAAGATTCTGGAAGAAGCTGAATTTGCTGCCCATCGAAGCATATTGTTGCAGAATCATGTCCTGTGTTTACATTGAATTATGAAACGTTGATGCACGAAGGCTGTGCAGTCGTTTACTGGCCATGTATTTAGTCTTTTTTACTGAATCAGTTGTTTCATTTTACGGCAGTAACTACAAACGTCTAAAGATGGGGAGCAAAATCCAATATTGAAGTACTAAAATAAATTTCAAAATATACACACTTTGTTGACAATTTCAATACCTTTATTTTGTTTGAATTAGCATCGAGGTTAATAAACTTTGATACTTGTCTTGAAGAATGTGGTTTCTTGCCCCGGAAATTCTTGTTTCTTTTATGTTGAATTTCGATATTTTTCGATTTTCTCCCCTATTTTTTCCGGTGATACAGTGACCTTCGCTGTTAGGAACAACAATGTTACGCAATCTTGTAGATTTAGTTAGCAAGCCATCTATAATGATTCTTCTGCAAACCCTAAGGATTTTGCTGTTTTTCTTAATCAACGTGTACTCAAGCAAACAATAGTTCAGCCGTTGCATGATACTTGAAGGCCTAGACCTCCTCTTGACAGGCTTTTAAGAAACAAGGCTGATGCCACTTTATTAAGAACAGTTATTAATTGTATTTTTACACAAAACAGCAACAGGATATGAAATATGAACAAGAAAACCTCCTTGCACCATGTGAACTGGGGTTGAATGAGTTGTAGCATTTGGGCCAATGATAACCAATTTTTCTTCTTGTTTTCAGGGATTAACTATCCTTTATATCGAGCTATCTTTCTCTGCACCCACAGTCACTAAAGTGTCATCTAACTCACTCATCGTATTAATAGAAGCAAAAGAAATTACCATTGGACACATTGAACTCGCAAGCACTCAATTCAAAATGCGTATTAAACAGCAACAAACACAAAGCATCATGGGTAACGGTTACCTTGGATATAATGACAAGATACCCTGTGATTGGCTGGTTGTGACTAAACTTTTTCTGACTGAACACATGAGGTAGACAAAATTCTTTATCTTTGGTTCCCTATACTTTAACCAATAAATAAGGGACAATTATTTTGGTCGGTTTGAAATTCAGATGCGTAAGGTATTTTAGGCTGCACTACCGGGAGGAGCTGGTTATACGCTTTAACTTCTGGTGTGTTTTGACTCAAATTAAGACGCCTCTTGGAACTCTAACGTGTAATGTATTGTATGATGTTTCTGTCCCAATATTGCGATCATCGTCAGATTAAATGCACTATAACGTAAAGCTTAAAATTAGATGCCCAGAACAAAAAATCAAGAAATAAAACCCGCACTTCTTTTCACTAAAACTACTTATAATAAAAATAGTTTTCCTCGAAATGCAAAATCGGACTATTTTTAAAAGTAATTAGACCCTAGGCTCTCTACGCTTCAGAAACTCTCACTCCTCAACACAAAACAGTTAACGGACATTTGGACGTCTAAAACGCAAAATAATGTGAAATACATTACGGCTGAGAATCAAAGATTGAGTCCATCTTCCATAACCAAATGGATAAATATATAAATGTATCTCCAAACTCATGTACCATATTATGTCTGCACAGAATCTAATTCATGGGGCACTTGGACTAACTTATAAAATTCACACATACCTCTAGAACAATACAACTGTTTCAAATTAGTACAAACATAATGTAAAAAAATGAAATAATATTAGGATCGCCAAATTTACATTACCGAACAAAAACCAAGAAATTTGCACTCACACGGACTTCTGGGGACGAGGAGAAAGCGTCTAGCCACCATGTATGGTCCCTGCAACGAAAACAAACTCATTCGTTGAGTATAAAGAAATAATGGGCTAAAAGATAGGCTAACTAATGTAGATTCCGCGTGGTCCTAAGAGACACTTTCACGATGCAGAAGAAGACATGCTTATAAATTGTTAATCATTAGTTCATATGATATCCTATAAAAATGAAATAGGAAACTCTACTCGACTAATTAATTATATTCAAGAAATTGTGAATATTACAACAAATAAAGGTAAATGGATATACAGTACATAACTTTAGGATAACATAGTTGATATGAACTCTGTGTACTGACACATTCGGAGCGTCACTAAGCAAATATTCAGACGGTTCTTAAGGTTGGTTGGTTATCAGTTTAATGGCTGCGGTCATGATCCTCTATAATACTACTGGATGTCTCGCTCCCACGGCTGGAGTGAGGCCTCTTGCTTTGCGGTTACATTTACCTGGCGGAAGGGGCAAACATCGCTCAAGCTGCATGGCGCGCTCGTTGAAAGGATGCTTACTTATGCTTATTAACACCCTAATTCTGATGGGAAATTGTTATCACGAGCTGTTATAAATGAAAAAGATTTGGTGTAAACAGTCATTCTAGATTTCCTTGTTTCAAACTACACGGCAATAACTAAAATCTACAGGAGAAGATAAGTGATACATAGGCCTATTGTCAATCTCAATTTCCACCACGTGCTTTTATAGAAAAAAAGTAGGTTATTATAGTAGATTTCAGCATAATAAGAAGAATTCGCTTGTTGGGTATGCTATTAACTTCTAACAAGGGGAGGATTCGATGCATGGATCACCGATTCGAACCATCTTTAGTACACGTATAGGGCATGGCCAGGCCTATACCAGGTGCAAGTAGTAAGATGCGATTCTCAGCCGTTTCCGAGAAATTAATTAATTGCAATTACATTGCGATGTCTATGTGCGTTGTACGCTGCAAAAATTCAATGAGCGCGTGGTGCAGCGGTAAGAGCCCTGCTTCGTAATCGCGGGATCGCTGGATCGAATCCCACCGGTGAGCAGTGTGTTGTGTGTTCTTTTTTTTTGTAACCATTGGCAATTTCCAACCAAAATCCATAGCATGAGTCACTGCTTGCGGGATACGGGGTGGTCTGGAGGTTCACAGACGTGCAATGAATGGAACAGACTTGGCCTTCAATGTATAAATGTATACATTTAATATAATACACCTGACCGTGTATAAAATAATACCAATGTATGAGCAATGCCGATACTGTACATTATGTAATGTCACAAACGTTGCCACCATACGATGATTTCAGAATCTCTTTTCCCGCTCACATAACAAGTTATTACAATTGACTGCAAAATAAACATTAATCACGACACCTACAGTTGTACGAATTGCCAATGTTTACAACAACAACAAAAAAAGAGAAAAAAAGGAACTCAACACACTGCAAAAGCTTACCGGTGGGATTCTATCCAGCGAACCCGAGCTTACGAAGCAGGGCTCTTACCGCTGCACCACGCGCTCGTTACCATCTTATTAGCGTACAACGCACATAGACACCGCACTGTAATTGCAATTATATAATTTCTCGGAAACGGCTGAGAAGCGCACCTTACTACTTGCACCTGATAAACGCCAGGTCATGCCCTACACGTGTACTAAAGATGGTTCGAATCGGTGACCCATGCATCGCATCCTCCCCTTGTAAGCTCTTTTGCTTTTCAATCTTTAATTCATAGGTATGCAAACATGAGCAACTTCCATGCTTTCTTTTCTGCAGGCCTATGTACAGTAATATATGTACCCAACAATTATTTATATAGACTACATATATCATTTAGTTATGGTTGTTTTGAGGGACAGAACAGCAAGGTCATCTGTCCCTATGCATACCACAATAAGCAAATCATCCATAGAGTCATTCCATTAATGGATGGAGATCAAGCCTTTTTTACGGAAAGTAAATTTTGCTTATTCAGATGGTGTTTGGTCTGGATTATTTGGGCAACATTTTATTTTTCCTCCTTAACTTCAATCTAACACCACCATTGCCGGCCCCAAGCCCGAATGAGAAAGGAGGAGGGTTTGGCGTCAGGTTAGCAACCCGTCCCCATAAAACGTTTTACTGCTACAGAAACAACAAGAAAATTCATCGATCCGAACCTAACAGTTCTGAACCTGAACGTGAATTTAAATCTCGGCATGGGCATGGCAGTGACTTGAATAATCCAAGAATGACGCGACTGGGTATCAAGCCACCAATAATACGGAATTCAATGATTACTGCAAAAATATCACCCGGATTGGAACTTGGAATGTGCGATCCTTAAACCAAACAGGCCAGCTTGCACAATTACTCCGTGAATTCGATCTGTATAAACTAGAAATATTGGGCCTTTGTGAAGTTCGTTGGACAGGTAGTGTTCAAATAGTTAGCGAAGGTAAAACAATCCCCTACACAGGACATAATGATCAACAAGTGCGTGGTGTTGGACTAGAGCTTAATCAAAATGCGGCTAAGGTTCTCATTGGATGGAATCCAGTGAATGATCGAATCATCACAGCAAGTTTTCATTCTACCCATACTAAAACAACTATTGTACAGATTTATGCACCAACAGATGATTCAGAGGATGAAGACACGGATGCTTTTTATGAGCAGTTGCATAATGTACTTGATAGAATACTCAATCATGATCTTACACTTCTTATGGGTGATATGAATGTGCTACTCGGCAATGACGTTTTGGATTTCAATATGTTGTTGGACCATTAGCGACAGCACAACACACGAATGATAATGGTGAACGTTTCAGGTTATTCTGTAGTGTCCACGGACTCTGTATAGGCAACAGTTTCTTTCAGCATTAAACGATACATAAGAAGACCTGGCGTTCGCCTGATGGGGATACTTTAAATGAAATTGATTACGTTTGTATAAATAGTCGATGGAAGTCATATTTGCGAGATACAAGAAGCTATCATGCTGCGGATGTTGGGCCAGATCATTTCTTGGTCCAAGCGGACTTGAAAGTTAAGTTCAAATCGCAGCAACGCTAGCAACCTAAGCGACCGTTCGATGTGGCAAAGCTAAAAGACAAGGGAGTAGATAATGCATTCGTAATCAGTCTTACAAATAGATCCCAGGCACTTCAAAATCTACCCGATGATGTTGAAACACAATGGTCAACATTCAAGGGTTCTGTAAGTACATGTGCTGAAGAGATTGTTGGACGACGGAGAGGAACACAGAAAGAGCGATGGATTCACGATTGAACTTGGCATCTGATAGACGAAAGAAAGGTGGTAAAGCAACAGCGTGATCAAGCTAAAGATCAAGAAGAGCTTCAAATAGCTAGACGGAAATATTCTGTGTTAGACCGCCGAGTAAAAAGCAGCTGTAGAGCTGACAAAAAGGATTGGTTTGAACGGAAAGGCAAAGAGGCTCAAAATGCTGCCTCTCGAAATGACACCAGAACATTGTACCGAGAACTTATTGGAGCCCTTAGTTGTTCAAACAGCCCCATAAAGGATACAAATGGCAACTTCTGCTCACAAGAGGTCCGATGGGTTGAGTACTTCAAAACCTTAAACCAGCCCAACCCACTTAATGCTTACAACTTCGAAAATGAGCCAAAAATTCAAGAGATAATGGTAAAAACAGGTGATTTTACAGAAGCAGAGTTGTGCGCAGCAATCAAAACACTTGGGAACAACAAAGCAGCTGGTTTGGATGAAATCTCAGCAGAGATTCTAAAATATGGAGGTCCTGCATTAATTCATCACCTTACTAAACTATGCTATATATGTTGGCAAGTTCCAGAAGACCGGAGACGTGGCATCATCGTGAAACTACCAAAGAAAGGAAATCTAACTGAATGTAACAATTGGAGAGGTATCACGCTTCTCTCAGTGCCAGGCAAAGTCATCTGCCTCATTCTTCTAAATCGGATATAAGAAGCTGCATATTGTCGATTGCGAGAAGAACAGGCTGGCTTTCGAAGAGGGAGATCCTGCTCTGAACAAATATTTATTCTACGAAATGTAAGAGAACAATGCATAGAATTTAACTTTCCGTTGCACCTAAACTTTGTTGATTTCAGAAAAGCTTTTGACAGTATACACCGAGAATCATTGTGGAATATTGTGAGCTTATATGGAATTCCCTACCATCTCATCGATGGTTTCAAAATCTTCTATCTAGACTCGAGCTGTTGTATAAGAACAGAAGATGGGAACACACCTTTCTTTAGCATTCTCAATGGTGTCAGACAAGGATGCATTTTGTCACCATTCCTAGTCATATTGTTCATAGATTTTGTAATGAGAAAAGCTATGGACAATCCCAATATGGGGATAAGTTGGAATGAGCAATCTTGGCTACCGGATCTGGATTTTGCTGATGACATCGTCCTTCTGGCAGAAACACCACTAAGTTTTCAATTAATGACAACCAAGGTGGGTAGAATGGCCAGTTCTGCTGGACTACAGATAAATTTTGACAAGACAAATACAATGTGCATAATAAATGGGAATGTATCTAGACAAATTATAGTACAACAGAAGATTCTACAAGATGTTCGCTGATTTTCATATCTTGGCAGCCTTATCTGTAGTAATGGGGACGTAGATGCAGACATCAGCAGCAGAATTGGGAAAGCTTCGGCAGACTTTCAACGAATGCGATCAATATGGCAATTAGACTCTGTATGTCCACAAACATTCGGCTATATTCCTCTATCGTCTTACCGATCGCCATATATGCATGTAAGACCTGGAAAATATCAGTAAATTCAGCACACAAGCTCAACGTTTTTCACAACGATGCTTGAGGCGAATTTTGAAAATCAGTTATCGCGACCACATAGCAAATGATGAAGTACTGAGAAGAACTCGTCTACGCAGCCTGCACAAAATCGTTCCTCAAAGTAGAATGAAGTTCACGGGATATGTTCTACGTATGAATGACAGACGGATATCCAAATCAGCACTGCTGTGGAATCCAACGGAAGGATACCGAAGTAGAGGAAGACCTCGTAACACTTGGAAACGAATTTTGCAAAAGATCTTAAATGCATGGATATGAAGTGGGAAGAAGCTCAAAACTTCAGATAGAGTTCGCTGGAGGAAACTTGTTGCCCGATATGCTACGTAGCTTTGGAGGAACTAAGTAAGTAAGTAACTTCAATCTATTTCAATCTATCACTAAATTTCATTCTGAAGTTTGACTCTAATAAAGTGTGTTTGTTGCAACATAAATTACTCTTCTAAGTAAATTTTTATTTTCTATTATTATTATATTGAACACATACCATCTGCAAAGTACTTAATATTTAACTCATATCACAGTTCAGAGTTCCAGTCCGTAAAGAATGAGGATATCAGAACACGAATGAGAAGGGGCCATGAGAGGCAGGAAAGGAAGGATACTCTAGCCCCAGAAACATTATCCAAATAGCTTTGGAGCCAGACGAAAACACGAGTTAACCAAGGGAGTTCCGGCATTTAATATGTTAGCCTGAAACATGTGAATGCAATGTTCTATGAAAATACGGCCTATCCTTCGTGCAACCCGGAAACATCGATTGCAGTAATGCATTATGTTTATGACTGCACACTGCCAAAGTAGTCTGGGCTGCAGTTCTTTGTTGTTGTTGTTTAGGGTCTTGGCGACATCATGGTCATGTAGCCCCGTGTATTTGGCTGTGTGTGAAATTCTTTGATAACCTGTGTCACCGTGATGTCTGTTCTGGTGTTTGTAAAAAGGTCAGAAGATTTTATTTTTACGTGACCGTTAATCTCGAGATCATAAGCAACGGGACCTCCTTTTTACGTGGAATCAAAACCAGAGGACATGACATTATACTTTGAAAATCTCACATGGATTGACCAGGAATCGAACCCGGTCCGCCATGGTGAGAGGCAAACAGCTAGACCGCCGTGTCACCAAATCCCACTATTGGTGTGTGTATTTGCAATTGAGGTTGGATTTGGGTAGGAAACAGCCGTGGCCTAAAGTTAGGTACTATCCCGACATTTCCCTGACAAACTCCGAAAACTACTTCCGGGATGGCTGTGGTAGGAATCGAAATCACCTGCATTCATTTTTGCCTCACGACGAGGTTGAGTGTACCCCGCTACTGTCCTGAATTAAAAGTTTCTTGGCAGAAGCGGGAATCAAACCCGGGCCTCCGCGGTGACATCCAAGAATGCAGTTGTCATTTAGACTTTCACGACCCGTGTTATTATTCATAATGTTGAATTTTGGGCTTATGCCGTGTTTTATTATACTAATATTCGACGCGTTTCGAAAGAAACCATGTCTTTCATCGTCAGGAATAATCTGGAATACGACAATGTTGCTAAGAGAAAGCAACGAAGAACATATAGAAGGTGCCCAAAGATGGACGCCATTATAGCCCCATGTTAGGGACAACGGAAAGCAGCAGTGAATTACTTTCTCAGGGTTCTGATAATAGGTAGCCAGGATTCACTGAGATTGTAGCCGGTGTCGCGGTTGAAATTATCTGGGTGTTTACGTATTTCAACCGCCTCCCTGATGATTCTGGGACGATATTGCTTTATACGGGCAAGAACATCCACTCCTTGGAACATGACATCAAGGCCAGGTGTTAAAGCATGATCGGCAACAGCTGATTTATCAGGTTGAATTAGCCTGATACATCTATTATGTTCCTTAATGCGAGTGCATATTGTTCTCGAAGTCTGCCCGATGTAAACCTTGCCACAAGTACAGGGAACTCTGTAGATACCCGGTTGTTGCAATTTAGGCAAACTGTCCTTAGTTGGTCGCAGGAGTTGCCTAATCTTAACAGAAGTTCCAAATACAGTCCGTATGTTGTACCGACGTAGGATTTTAGCAATACGATCCGTTATGTTATGTATGTACGGAAGGTAAGCAGTTCCTCTTACATCTCTTTTCTCAACTGACGTCCTATTATTATTTGTTGGTTTCAGAACCGTAGAAATCAAAGCCTTGCTATAACCGTTGCTCTCAAAGGTGGTTCGCAGGGTGTTAATTTCTTCTTGTAAAGAAGACACTTCACAAATCCTCCTAGCCCTGGTAGTTAGAGTTGTAAGGATACCATGTTTCTGGGCAGGGTGATGGTGAGAACTTGCGTGGAGATATCTATTGGTGTGTGTTGGCTTACGAAAAATGCTGTGTCCTAAAGATCCATCCTCTTTCTTGGTGACGAGAACATCTAAAAAGGTATTTTGCCGTCAGATTCCTTTTCCATGGTGAAACAAATAGAAGGGTGCTGGAGATTAAGGTGATCCAGGAAATGGCTAAGATTTTCCTTACCTTCCGTCCAAACAACGAACGTGTCTTCCACATAACGCCACCAGATCTTCGGTTTGAAAGGAGCCGACGACAAAGCTTTCTCGTCAAAGTTCTCCATGAAGAAATTAGCCACAACAGGAGAGAGAGGACTACCCATGGCCACACCATCAGTCTGCTCATAAAAAATCCCATTCCATAGAAAGTAGGAGGAGGTCATGCAGTGATAAAAAAGTCTTGTGATGTCTTCAGGAAAAAAGCCATTAATGAGACACATAACACCATCAATAGGTACTCTCGTAAACAGAGACACCACGTCGAGACTCACTAGAATATCACCCGGCTGAAGTGTTATAGCTTTTAACTTTTCCACGAAGTGTGTGGAATCCTTAATGTACGAAGGCGTGTTACCCAGAAGCGGCTGAAGTAGTCTACCTAAGTATTTGGAAAGGGCATATGTAGGAGAACCAATCGTACTAACAATAGGTCTAAGAGGAACATCTTCCTTATGTATTTTAGGAAGACCATAGAGTCTCGGAGGAATAGCATCCCCTGGAAGGAGAGTCTTCGCTGCATCCGCTGGAATAGATGATTGCTTGATCAATTTGACGGTGACATTTGAGTAGCGAGTAGTAGGATCACGACTATTAATCCTATATACAGGATCTGATAACAAAGACGAGATCTTGGAATCATAATCAACCTTATCCAATACCACTGTCGCGTTACCTTTGTCAGCGGGGAGAACGATAATATCAGAATCGTCCCTTAGATCTTTAAGTGCCCGGCTTTCGCCTTGTTTTAAGTTGGTGTTAGGTGGCTTAGCGGTCTTGAGAACTCGGGAACATTCATGCCTGGCTTCCTCGGCCTCTTCAGGTGTGAGGTGATGTACCGAGGATTCTACGGAAGTAATAAGTTCTTCAATAGGAATTCTTCTAGGCGCTACAGCAAAATTGAGACCTTTAGCGAGAACTGCCTGTTGGGTATCACTTAGGGGCTTGCTGGACAAATTTACGACAACCTTGTTAGCATCAAGTCTAATGGCTTGAGATTTCTGCAACTGATATAACCTATCATATTTGGAAATATGTCTGTCCCTCACCTGATCTAGAACGCTGTTAGCTTGCACTGAAGAAATACGATCAAAGATCTTCCATAATTCCTCACTTACGAAGTTTGAGAGGCGTAGATGTAGCTGTAGTAACTCCCTCGAAATAAAATCCAACTGCTTACGAGTATGCTGTAACCTCTCTATCAATAACGCCTTGCTTGCACGACGATAGATTCTCGTTGCCTTAGGTGTTCTGAAGGAATGCTTCAACATAACAAAACTCGGTAGAATATCATGATCCCGGCATCTTAGGAGAAAAGCGAGTGAAGAGATTAGACACACCTTCTTGCGTCGTAACCTACTAAATCTAGACATCAGTCGGAAAATATCCTCCCCATAGAGGTTTCTAATATTGTCATTTAGACTTTCACGACCCGTGTTATTATTCATAATGTTGAATTTTGGGCTTATGCCGTGTTTTATTATACTAATATTCGACGCGTTTCGAAAGAAACCATGTCTTTCATCGTCAGGAATAATCTGGAATACGACAATGTTGCTAAGAGAAAGCAACGAAGAACAAATAGAAGGTGCCCAAAGATGGACGCCATTATAGCCCCATGTTAGGGACAACGGAAAGCAGCAGTGAATTACTTTCTCAGGGTTCTGATAATAGGTAGCCAGGATTCACTGAGATTGTAGCCGGTGTCGCGGTTGAAATTATCTGGGTGTTTACGTATTTCAACCGCCTCCCTGATGATTCTGGGACGATGTTGCTTTATACGGGCAAGAAAATCCACTCCTTGGAACATGACATCATGGCCAGGTGTTAAAGCATGATCGGCAACAGCTGATTTATCAGGTTGAATTAGCCTGATACATCTATTATGTTCCTTAATGCGAGTGCATATTGTTCTCGAAGTCTGCCCGATGTAAACCTTGCCACAAGTACAGGGAACTCTGTAGATACCCGGTTGTTGCAATTTAGGCAAACTGTCCTTAGTTGGTCGCAGGAGTTGCCTAATCTTAACAGAAGTTCCAAATACAGTCCGTATGTTGTACCGACGTAGGATTTTAGCAATACGATCCGTTGTGTTATGTATGTACGGAAGGTAAGCAGTTCCTCTTACATCTCTTTTCTCAACTGACGTCCTATTATTATTTGTTGGTTTCAGAACCGTAGAAATCAAAGCCTTGCTATAACCGTTGCTCTCAAAGGTGGTTCGCAGGGTGTTAATTTCTTCTTGTAAAGAAGACACTTCACAAATCCTCCTAGCCCTGGTAGTTAGAGTTGTAAGGATACCATGTTTCTGGGCAGGGTGATGGTGAGAACTTGCGTGGAGATATCTATTGGTGTGTGTTGGCTTACGAAAAACGCTGTGTCCTAAAGATCCATCCTCTTTCTTGGTGACGAGAACATCTAAAAAAGGTATTTTGCCGTCAGATTCCTTTTCCATGGTGAAACAAATAGAAGGGTGCTGGAGATTAAGGTGATCCAGGAAATGGCTAAGATTTTCCTCACCTTCCGTCCAAACAACGAACGTGTCATCCACATAACGCCACCAGATCTTCGGTTTGAAAGGAGCCGACGACAAAGCTTTCTCTTCAAAGTTCTCCATGAAGAAATTAGCCACAACAGGAGAGAGAGGACTACCCATGGCCACACCATCAGTCTGCTCATAAAAATTCCCATTCCATAGAAAGTAGGAGGAGGTCATGCAGTGATAAAAAAGTCTTGTGATGTCTTCAGGAAAAAAGCCATTAATGAGACACATAACACCATCAATAGGTACTCTCGTAAACAGAGACACCACGTCGAGACTCACTAGAATATCACCCGGCTGAAGTGTTATAGCTTTTAACTTTTCCACGAAGTGTGTGGAATCCTTAATGTACGAAGGCGTGTTACCCAGAAGCGGCTGAAGTAGTCTACCTAAGTATTTGGAAAGGGCATGTGTAGGAGAACCAATCGTACTAACAATAGGTCTAAGAGGAACATCTTCCTTATGTATTTTAGGAAGACCATAGAGTCTCGGAGGAATAGCATCCCCTGGAAGGAGAGTCTTCGCTGCATCCGCTGGAATAGATGATTGCTTGATCAATTTGACGGTGACATTTGAGTAGCGAGTAGTAGGATCACGACTATTAATCCTATATACAGGATCTGATAACAAAGACGAGATCTTGGAATCATAATCAACCTTATCCAATACCACTGTCGCGTTACCTTTGTCAGCGGGGAGAACGATAATATCAGAATCGTCCCTTAGATCTTTAAGTGCCCGGCTTTCGCCTTGTTTTAAGTTGGTGTTAGGTGGCTTAGCGGTCTTGAGAACTCGGGAACATTCATGCCTGGCTTCCTCGGCCTCTTCAGGTGTGAGGTGATGTACCGAGGATTCTACGGAAATAGTAAGTTCTTCAATAGGATTTCTTCTAGGCGCTACAGCAAAATTGAGACCTTTAGCGAGAACTGCCTGTTGGGTATCACTTAGGGGCTTGCTGGACAAATTTACGACAACCTTGTTAGCATCAAGTCTAATGGCTTGAGATTTCTGCAACTGATATAACCTATCATATTTGGAAATATGTCTGTCCCTCACCTGATCTAGAACGCTGTTAGCTTGCACTGAAGAAATCTCAGGGAATTAACCGTCCTGGGCTACTATACTCACAACAGGGAATGCACCTTCCTGCAATTACATTCTTCCACTGTTTCCGCTAATCGACCTATTTACTTCTTAACCTATCTAAATGCAGACATTATGTAAATGGAACTCGCACTACGTGCTATGCTTAATTGTAAAGCCTGATTGAATTTTTAAACTGGCGACAATTGTGTCATGAACTTATGGAAAAATCTTTCTTTAATGGTTATTCTTGCCTCTAAGGGCTGAAGGGTAAGGTAGGCGTAGCTTAGACGGTTGTTTATCCGTAATTCTGATATTTCTTATGAACCGTATACATTTTTATAACTTATTGACTAAGCTGTTAACACTTCCTGAAAATAGCATTGTTATTAACATATGCATTTTATAGCCTTTTTAAATATGCCACTGTATATAGGGGGAAGAAACGGGGTGTTAGTTGTGCTTGGGGTTCCATCAGTACCTAAGGCTAGTCCCTACTCCTAAATCTAATATTAATAAATTTCCCGTACTATGTATAGTATTTACACAGGGGAGTGCGCCAGGCCTCGGCAGCCGGCACAGTTCATATCCTCACCGCTAGATGGGGGCTTCATTCATTCCATTCCTGACCCGGTCGGTGACTGGAAGCAGGCTGTGGATTTTCATTTTCATATATAGTATTTACAGGGGGTGAGGGTGGTCTGTGTGTCTGGAGGGTGGATAGTTTATGGAGAAATCTCTTGAGAAATAAAATGGGTGTGTTTACCTTTGAATGTTAACTTTAAAACGTTTAGACTTTCCCTAGCGCCTACCCGTTTTAATGGTATTTCCTATATCTATAAAATTCGATAACCTATGTTTGCAGACTGGTTGTTAGCATTTAATACTGCACTGGTCTGCAGTGCCGTTAATAAAATATTACCCTTTACTATTATGCCATAAATAGATGGTTTAATCTTTGTGAATAGCTAATTCTATGTTTAAAATATTATTCCTCTTTAACCTTTTTTTTTCGATGTTATTATCCCTTGAAAGTATTGAATTAATTGTTAAAATGTATCGCAATTTTGCTTTGTTTAATCATGCGTTGTAATATACCTTTCCTCGTTTTCTCAAATTTTGTTTTACCTACTAAGCATCTGATTCGCGTTGCTTATCTTCCTATATTCTTATCATATTAACAATGTTATACCTTCAAACTATCTCTTTAGTTCCAAAAATGTATTCATATAACTTCCACTTCTTACCGTCCTATAGTATAATACCATGCAACTATCGCCTGTCGCTTTATCTTCCTATCATATAATACCATAAAACTATCGTCTGTCAATATTCTGATTGTACACCGATACATATGAGTTCTGACGGACGTTAGATCTAATATGTATTCTTTTTGAACAAATACTAAAATATCGCTTCTGAGCGGACTGTGCTTTTAAGAATGGGAATAAATTATCCTCGTACGCGCTCTCATGAATTATGTTACTGAAATTCTAATATAGTTGCTTATAGGTGTTTGGCACAGTGGTGGTAACAATTGTGATAAATTATGACAGTAGTTATGAACGTAATAATCCTAAAATTCTCCGTGCATCGTATCTTAACTCCTTATCTCAGGGCCAGGCAATATAATCTCATTCCTGCCGCAAGATACTTAATAACTAACTTCATTACTTACTCAGTACCTCTTCTCTGAGGGTTGGGTAACGTCATTCGTTCCTCACTTCAAAAATCAACTTATTCTATTCTTATCTCAGGCCCAGGCAATATCATCTCATTCCTGCCGCAAGACAATTAATCACTAACTTCATCTTTAAGGTTTGGGTAACGTCCTTCGTTCTTCCCTTATAATAACTCAACTTCAAAAGTCACCTTCTTCTGCTCATATATTCTTCTCATAATAACTCAACTTCATAAGAACAACCTCTTCCGTTCCTATCTTCTTCTTCCTCTTCTCCTACTTCTGAATGCATGATACTAATGGTAATATTAATCATAATAATAATAATAATATAATACAACTATCACTCTCGTGTGCCCACCTTGCCGTATTTACGCCGTACTTAACTTTTGCCGTTCGTTTGTCGGCAGCTGATGAGCTTGCTAATTGCTCATGCTCATGTCCTGAAGGAATTCATGAGGGTACGCTTTCCGAAGATACTAATTTTACTGCTACGTGAATTATATTTCCATAAAAAATAACGCATGTTATGGGAGCATAACTGAATGCTTACTAGAAATTCCCTTATTACATCACGCTTTTAATACATTGAGGGATGTGCTCTGAAATGCTAAATCTTTTTAGGCAAGTCTCACTGTTATCTGCGTACGTAGGGTTCTGAACCCGTAATCTCTTACATCCGGAAGAAGACATGTGTTTTGCTTACCTGGACATTTGACGGGTTACACATCCTGCCTGGCTGCCAGCTGTATGGCGCGTGCCCCGTTTGTTGATAGTCATAATTGTAAGGACTGTTCGCTGAGCTGAGTAGAGTGCGGTGTACCTGATGCTAGCTTGTAAACAAAGTCTGAACTGTGCCACCTTGCTGTATCGTGTTTGTAGTGTCTGTGAAAGTGTAGTGTAAAGGTCGCTCGCTCCTCCGGTCTACTCACATTATCAAGGTTGCCGTTCACTCAGTCACTCAAATATGTCCTAACTAACTTATGATCTACAAAAATATATACACTGTAATGACACTGCTGAAAAAATATTGCCTGGATTAATAGGTTACACTGGCTTATACTAGGGGAATTAATCCTAGGGAATAAGCTGTCTTCTATTAGTGTGGGGTGATTATCTGTACTTCCTTACCATTTCTATAAGCAGCTATAGGTTAATTCCTCCTATCTACTAGGGTGGCAATAGCTTACTTTACTTTAAGGGGTGGGGAGTGTGTGGGTATTTAATATTTCTAACTACTTCTCTAGTTAGGGGTTGTTAAAATCTTAAAACGCTTATGTGCAAGCGGCTTCTACTGCATTCTCTCTTGTCAATCGACGTTAAGCTGGGTTTGGGAGGGGGGGGGGATGCAATTAATGCTGCAGAAAAAATCCCGTGTTTAAGTAAAAGAAAAAAATACTGCTTGGCGTGCGAAAGATTGTATCGTACCGCAATCACCGAAACTTGTTGTATAAGCTCCTTTTTAAACGTGGCTGCTCGGCCCTCCACCAATTTGTTTTACTTTGATGTAAAACTAGTGTTGAAAGTGTTTGGTAGGTGGCTCACCAGGGTTAAGTAATAAAAGTACCCGGTGACTCGCACCATGGTTTTTTACTTTGATGTAAAACTAGCCTTGTCGGCATCTCCGGTATCTACTGAGTTATATCTGGCGCCTGTACCATTCTTTGTTAGGGATATTTATCGGTGCCTAACCACCATTTGAAAGGGGTGTTGATTATATGGCATCCTTAGCATTTTCGGAGATTTACTAGGATGTGTAATCATGGTGTTTTACGAAGAGCTGCGGGGCCATGACTCACCAGACTTACTTGGAAAGCCTCGGCAAGCCAAGCGCTTGCTAGTCGTCTTCACAGTACTGCTTGGCAGCATGCCACAGCGAGAATTACTGGATTTCAACCTAACTACAATCTAAGGGGGCAGTGTTTTATACTACTGAGTGAAATAAAAAGAAGGAGACCTTGACTGTGAAAGAAGGGCTTATTGTACTGCGCCACTACAGGTCTAGTAATAATAATAATAATAATGCGTGTCTGAGTAGCAGTGGAAGATAAAATCAACAAGGTCGCAAATGGACGGGGGAAAATAAGTCTTGCTCGACCCGGTGCTGGGCTCAAGGTTTTCGGAGCGAGCAAAAGATGATTTCCAAAAAACCAAATGGAAACAAATAATTGCTTAATGCAACAATCAAAAGTGCAAAACCGAGATTCCCATAAAATTAATTAAAGAAATCCCAGAGGCGTGTTAATCGTGCCTTTGTTACATCACAAAGACAAGATTGACAAAATCGAGATGAAGATAAGGAAGGGGCACTTAAATATAAGAAATGAAAAGACAAGGGAGTTATATTACTTAAAATATAAAAATGTATTAGAGATAAAAGAAAGAGCGTGTACACGAAATAAACAAATTATTTAAAACAAAGAAAAAGGCAAGCTAAGACAAGATCAATAATACAAAAGAAACCCAATACCAAGAATAAGGACTTAAAAAGTAAAAAGCACGACAGAACCTGAGTGCAGCTCAACAACATGAATCTAACGAAAAGATACGAACATGGAATAAAATAAAATGAAACTTACGAAAGCCAGAGAGAAACGCCAAACTTGCAAAAATTCAAAAATCGAACGTTAGCGAGACGCGAAGCTTTTCATGATGTTATGTAAACATACCGGAGGGGGAGGGGGAGGGGGAGGAGTGAGGGGGAGTAAAACAAAGGGGAGAGAGATCTCACGGAGATAGGCGGAAGGAGAAGACAAGGGGAATTATTATTAAGTTATGTAATACGGCGAAAATCAAAAGAGGAAAACAAAACAAAAGACAACTGAAATATACAGAGATACATTACATTACAATTGATTTGGGACGAAAGAGACCGGTAAGAATCGAAAGCACGCTATAAAAATAGGCTTATACTCCAACATAATGCCGCACCAACGCGACATATAAAAAAAGAATAATATGACATCGGAGCTGGAGAAATCCCAGTTAACCACTGTCACATATATTCTATAAACAAAAGGGACATGTATTAGTGGGACGTTGGACATAAGTCCCGTTACCTCACACATACTGTCCGCAAACAAAGGTCCAACTCCTACCAATCAAACGAAACATTTGTGGTACAAAAGAGACACCAATGCAAAAGACGAGCACCAAGGCCCGACAGGAAATATACATAAGCCAAGACGCAGAAACGCAATACTTTCGAATCTTACAGGTATTAACCAAAATAATGAAACTGTGAGGAGGGCACATAACGAAAGCAAAAAAATAAGGACTCCGCCGAATGACATTACGCAAGGCCCCGGAGATCTGGTTCAAGGATTATAATACTAACAGTAACACCTTGAAAAGGAAAGAGAATTAAGCCAAAGAAGAAACATTGAACAAAAACAATTACATTGCGTTAGATAGAAATACATTGAGCCGTACTCACATTCCGCTGCGCCATGAGGGGGGCCTCTGCCCGAATACACACGTTCGCCCTACATCTCGGCACGTCCAAGACTGCCTAAGCTTCTGTCCCCCAGAGAGGAGAGAAGCCTCTCAGAAATATAAAATGCGTAGTTTGGGAGTGGCTCCAAACTCGCGTCAAATATTGGCAGAGCCAATAGCAGAACAAATTGCACAACAAAATGCAAGGTAAGCAACAACACTAGCCAATACGAGAGAACTAAGTAGTATGTAGCTAGGGGTTGCACAACTTTAGACAGAGAGATACATACAGACAATCTGCGCACTTTTAAACACTCGAGGCGTAATATAGAGATGTCACAACACATGACAACAACAATAATAATAATAATAATAATAATAATAATAATAATAACGATAGATTCATGAAAAGTGGCTCAAGTTCCACCGCTTTCTCCCCAAAAAAATCTTTTTTTAACAAAGGCATAAAAGAAAATTTTTCCTTTACTCAAAAAAAATTATATAAAATAACATTTTAGATTAGATACATTTGAACAGGGCGAAGGAAAGAAAATTACATCATGTACACTAGATACACACATGAAAAATAAAGACATAATAAAATGTTCTCACGTTTCTCTTATTCATAAGATGCAGCTTAAAGTTCTTTGAACGTCATAACTTCCATAAAAGGCTTGACGAAACGCAAGTCTCTTTTCTCATGCACACACATAATCATACACACGTATTCACGAAGATGTTCACTGATGAGGAAAATTATTCCTTTTTTGGTACGGAAGAAAAAAAAGACTTTAAAATGAAATTAAAACAACAAAAATTCAAATTATATAAAGGATCAGTACAGGCGTGAAATAAAGGCGGATCCTACCTCGACTGCACGTCAATACTTCACACATATTAAAAATGGATGTACCAAAAATAAAATAATGATAATAAAACGGTCAATCTTGAGCTAGACTCTGCCAGATGACGTGGAGAAAGCGAAGGCGTCTTAATGGCGACCTTCTGGAAATCAGCCAATTTTCTAATAATAAAAGAAAGAAAAAGGTTTAATCATGATCACAAAAAAAATATAAAGGGGAGCACTCTGTATACAAAATAGGGCTTGCGTCGGGGAAATATTTGGGGTTACGTAATCTGCGTACGAGTGAAAGTGGATTCATTCTGCCAGCTGGAAAATAAAGGTATGAATAGACAGGGTCGTCAGACCAAATGAGAGAAGAGTAACGAGCCGTGAACAGGGTCTAAAGATACACCGGCCACTTCTCAGGTACTTGGAGACTAGCTATCGCCACCGAAAACACTCTCCAAATATATGACAGATACAGGAATATAATACACATTACCTCAGATAAAACATATTAGAATGAAATGATTTATTAAAACATGATTTCACAAAACCATAAAACAGAAGTTTGGATGAAAAGTAGACAACTATAATAATAAACTGAAAACAAATCACTGTCACTACGAGAAAAGAATTTAGTCGACAGACCATACCAGGCGCTGCCGAACAATAGCGAGCCGTGTCTGTAGCTAGGACAAAGGGTTGACCCGGCTCCTTTCAACAAAAGCAGGCAGGTACTGGAAATCGCCTTAGGCAGAAGTATAGTTCAACACATCTTTCGAAATCCTCCGTGTAACTCAGGCGGCCACGGGTGTCTCCTGCCTAACTAGATACATAGAGGGAGTAAAGGGGCAAAATATACTAATAACCTTCATCAAAAGACATTAGGTACTAACAAATAAAAAGGAATAATAACTCAAAGTAGCTGTCGAAACAAAAAATACCATCCCGGACAGAGAACGAAAAACCAAATAATTACGTTACAAAATACCTTCCAAAAAAGAACTGACTGAAACTTCGCATAAAACCAATCAAGACCAGACATACAATCAATCAAACACGAAACCCAATAATAAATATTACCAACCCACAGAAATAAAATCGTTACTGCGTCAATATACAGGCCGTAGACCTCAGAAGTACCGCATAACAAATTAAAGACAGAGGGTATGGCTTATCCCATACTAATATAAGAAAATTGTGTAATGCACGCCAGAGTAGTTCACACGAACATCAATGTCCCATACCACGGATGCCGTAGACCTAAAATGGTTGGTATCTCTGGGTAATACTTATCGTATATTTGGCTTGCCAATAAAAACGAATAAATAGTTCTTGAGATATATATATATATATAGTTTAAATTGAATGGGGTATAAAATCAAAATTGAACTAAATTTGAAACCACCCACAAATAACTATTGATAAAAATTCATTAAACTCATTGACACACACATTCATCTCAAAATGCAACCAACAACAACAACACTACATACATACCCTTCCCATAAACAAATCAATATTTCCCCATTACACCAGAATGCGAATGTGGGTCGTTGGAACACCATGGAAACACAAATAATGGACTACAGGTCATCGTGTCAAACTTCATCCCATACTAAAGACTGACGAATCGTGTAGAATCTATGTACACCCTAAGTGGGCGTCGAAGCCGTGGGACAGGTCCCATACACTAATCCCGACGGAGACCTCACCTAGCAGGTTTCCAAACGAAATACACACTACCATACTGAACATATAGTAACATCAAGCTTACCGTATATAAACAATTTTAAATGAAAACCTACATTGAAAATCCCTTGACAAAAATAAAACAATCACCCTCCCTAATTATGAAACAAACTTAACTCCCAATCATAACACACATAATAGCTCAACGGACCATTCATAAGTGAAACAACGAACACTTTACTAACACCAAACGTTAGTACAATTACGCGAGGCTCAAGGTGGGTCGGCGCGACCGTAGGATTTAAAGAGGCGTTTCCCACAAGTGGGCCTTCCTTCATTGAGAAAACTACGGAGAAAGAGGGGCGGGGGTTTTAGGCCGCACGGTAATGACAAGAAACCTGTCAGCTGCTGTTCCGGACTGAGGCATATGAAGGGGTAAGGCGAGTTCTGAGAAATATCACAGTTAACTAAACAACAGATTACAACGAAGGTAAGGACTCAAACCCTTGAGAGAAATGCATTTTCTACTTCACAGAAAGTAAAATAAAAACGTCCACAACACTGACAAAATGAAAAGGAAGAGAAAGTAAACAAAATTTTCTGTCGCCTTAAAATCACTGTTAACTAAACAAATGTGTACTAGAGGAAGCAAATACATAAAAGCAGGTTACAATACCGTGATGTGTCGTGTTCCAGCGATGCAATGTACTCACTGATATGTTGCCACTGTTCACCTCGAAGCTGGGTCTTTTCGATGTTTTGTTTACTTGAGGGACGAAACCACCTTTCCTTGGAGATGGGTTTCCTGGATGCTCGTGGTTCACACAGAAAGTAACTTCGCCCTTTCTTCAGGGGTGAGGGGAAACAATTCATTGAATTCCTTAAACTCAAAGAAAAACAAATTTTAATATAATGTAAATGAAGAGAAAAGTAATAAAAGGGGAACGATTTCGCACGCAACCACGCGATGTGCTACCATTGCGCCACTACAGGTCTAGTAATAATAATAATAATGCGCGTCAGAGTAGCAGTGGAAGATAAAATCAACAAGGTCGAAAATGGACGGAGGAAAAGACGTCTTGCTCGACCCGGTGCTGGGCCCAAGGTTTCCGGAGCGAGCAAAAGATGATTTCCAAAAAACCAAATGGAAACAAGATTGACGAAATCGAGATGAAGATAAGGAAGGGGAACTTAAATATAAGAAATGAAAAGACACGGGAGTTATATTACTTAAAATATAAAAATGTATTAGAGATAAAAGAAAGAGCGTGTACACGAAATAAACAAATTATTTAAAACAAAGAAAAAGGCAAGCTAAGACAAGATCAATAATACAAAAGAAACCCAATACCAAGAATAAAGACTTAAAAAGTAAAAAGCACAACAGAACCTGAGTGCAGCTCAACAACATGAATCTAACGAAAAGATACGAACATGGAATAAAATAAAATGAAACTTACGAAAGCCAGAGAGAAACGCCAAACTTGCAAAAATTCAAAAATCGAACGTTAACGATTCGCGAAGCTTTTCATGATGTTATGTAAACATACCGGAGGGGGAGGGGGAGGAGTGAGGGGGAGTAAAACAAAGGGGAGAGAGATCTCACGGAGATAGGAGGAAGGAGAAGACAAGGGGAATTATTATTAAGTTATGTAATACGGCGAAAATCAAAAGAGGAAAACAAAACAAAAGACAACTGAAATATACAGAGATACATTACATTACAATTGATTTGGGACGAAAGAGACCGGTAAAAATCGAAAGCACGCTATAAAAATAGGCTTATACTCCAACATAATGCCGCACCAACGCGACATATAAAAAAAGAATAATATGACATCGGAGCTGGAGAAATCCCAGTTAACCACCGTCACATATATTCTATAAACAAAAGGGACATGCATTAGTGGGACGTTGGACATAAGTCCCGTTACCTCACACATACTGTCCGCAAACAAAGGTCCAACTCCTACCAATCAAACGAAACATTTGTGGTACAAAAGAGACACCGACGCAAAAGACGAGCACCAAGGCCCGACAGGAAATATACATAAGCCAAGACGCAGAAACGCAATACTTTCCAATCTTACAGGTATTAACAAAATAATGAAACTGTGAGGAGGGCACATAACGAAAGCAAAAAAAAAATAAGGACTCCGCCGTATGACATTACGCAAGGTCCCGGAGATCTGGTTTAAAAATTATAATACTAACAGTAACACCTTGAAAAGGAAAGAGAATTAAGCCAAAGAAGAAACATTGAACAAAAACAATTACATTGCGTTAGATAGAAATACATTGAGCCGTACTCACATTCCGCTGCGCCATGAGGGGGGCCTCTGCCCGAATACACACGTTCGCCCTACATCTCGTCACGTCCAAGACTGCCTAAGCTTCTGTCCCCCAGAGAGGAGAGAAGCCTCTCAGAAATATAAAATGCGTAGTTTGGGAGTGGCTCCAAACTCGCGTCAAATATTGGCAGAGCCAATAGCAGAACAAATTGCACAACAAAATGCAAGGTAAGCAACAACACTAGCCAATACGAGAGAACTAGGTAGTATGTAGCTAGGGGTTGCACAACGTTAGACAGAGAGATACATACAGACAATCTGCGCACTTTTAAACACTCGAGGCGTAATATAGAGATGTCACAACACATGACAATAATAATAATAATAATAATAATAATAATAACGATAGATTCATGAAAAGTGGTTCAGTACTGATGGGTGGCGCTTAGGTTCAGATAAAAGTGGGGATGATTGCTAGAGGGAAAAGGAATTTAGCAGACACACTTTACTCACTCTACCGATGATGCCAGTCGTCCACGATGTCGCTTTGGGGCCCGTCCGCCCAGCGGGCACCGGCTTCCTTAGTACTGTTCAAAGAGAGAGTCCAAAAGACAAAGAGCAAGAGCAAGAGGGCGCGTGCCTGTGCGTCCTCTGTATTTGAAGTTTCCCAATTGGGCCACCTTGGTCAGTGGTATGTGCAGCTGTGTAGCTGGTATTGCTACTATTACATAAGACTGCCGGCTTGCTGTACTTACGAATGTAGGTCGGTGTTGGCTTTCAACATCCGTATGTCCATGTCCTACAGCTCAACTTACACCTTCAATTTGCTAGGCATAGTTGCAGACACAACCTTCATGGAGGGTTTTAATTGTCGGCCTTGACAATTGCAGTGGTCTCGCGGAGCTAATGTAGAATTTTCTTCTGTAGTGTTTTTTAAATTTATCTTTCTTCTTTCTAATCTTCATTTCTTCCTAGTAATCTTCTTTTCTTCCTTCTAAACTTCTTTTCTTCCGTTCTTCTTCGTAGTCGGTAGGTATGCGTAAGTGTGTCGTGCCAGTGGTTGGTAGGTGTGGCAGGGGTGGAATATGGTGTTATACTGTCATTTGATACTTCGTTACATTTTGCTTTGGAATATTTACATGATCAATTTAAAATATCTTTGATAAACTTGTTGATTTGATCTGATTGTATTGTTAAATGTATTGATAAATTAAGGAAATAATTAAATAATTAAAGATCAAATTAGAAATTAATGATTCTTTGACACAAATTATGAAAGAAATCTACATTAAGACGTTTGGTGAAGAAAGATAAAAAAACATGGTGTATAGGAAATATAGGGTGTAGTCACCCCTCTCGGACTAGTTCATGACCTGCACCCTACATCGCAAATCATGTACTGCCTTGAGGGTGCATGTGGGTAGTTTATTACCTGAGGAATAACCCACCCACCAAGGGAAGATGATTAAGAGAAGGAAGTAGATTTTGGATTGGAGAAAAAGGATAGAAAAATAGGAGGAGAGTCCCACAAAAGTTATGAATTTGACTTTCAATACATTTAAAGGTGGTTGCCACCGCAAGTCCGTGCTCGGATACCTAAAGTGGGTAAGGACTTGGTCTAAGCTGACGAGAAACACAGATAGAACTTGGGCGGTTTGCAAGAGAGTGGCTTTCGTATAATCCCTCTCAAGCATATATAAAACTACTATGGGGAAGAATGATGGTCTGGCAAGACTGAGAGGAACAAATTTACTGTATGTCTTCTCAAAGAAAATCGGTTTTACAAAGTAATTCGAAGAATGCCAATGATTTAACTCAGTTTTGGTATTTTCAATTTCCAAAATTATGGAGTTCCTGTAAGGGCGACCAAGTGTCTCTAAGAAGGAAAATGATAAAGGATTATGCCTTATGGAGTAATCTTGGTAAATGAACCAATGGTTGCATTGAAAAATGGCTAAGCTTTTACTCAGCGAGGAGCCGGCTAAAAGTTTAGACAAAAAGAAACACTTATCTTTTAGAAAACTGACCATAAGTTTTCGGAGAGGGTCTCCACAAGCAGGTAGCTGGCTTAGCGAGCTTTACTTGCCTTACTGGCCAATTAGAATTAGCTATTAAAGCTAAAAAGAACTTTAGTGAGGTGAAAATTAAGAGTTCTTGCTCAAATGCAACAAATGGTGAAAGCCCTATTAATGATTTTAATGTCATTGAGTGAGGAGAGTCAAGGAAGACAGGATTTTGCCTAAACTTTGTATTCGCAAATGAAAAAGCGATGGGAAAAGATTAGTTTATTTTACAATTAGAAGAAGTTTGAGGAAATTAACAATTATGCAATATAATTTTGACAAAAATAGTTCATTTGAACTTTTTAACAAATCGGGTCGCAGACCTCTCAACATTAAACGGTTGCTCCAGGCAATTGACAATTTACAAGGTTTCAAACCTTACATGTTTCTAAAATCTTTATAAGATTTAAACAAATGAGCAATGAAATAATTAAAGCTTGAACGTGAATTGGAGTACAAAAAGTGCACCTTAAGAAATTCTTGAGAGAATGATCTAGAGAAAGTGACAACTTTGAAAATAACAATAATAACAACATGAAAAATAAGATAGAAGTTCCTACAACTTCTTATATTTATACAGAATTAATATATGAGAATTATACAAAGAGGGCAGGTCACTTACTGTGAAACCTGAAGAAAGTGAAAAGGAAAGTTCTAGACTTCCCAAGTTTGAGCAGGAATCACTCGCCAAATGGGACAGTTTCCATTTCGTGAAACCTGAACATGAATCGCTCAAGAGTTTAAAGAAATGTTTTCCCTGATTATAGGAAAGGAACAATGTGATTTAAAACTTGTATCACACAAGCAATTATGCAGAATTTAATTAATGTTAAACTAGCAAAGTTGGAAGGGCACTTCGCGAGTGACGCCTTATAGAAAGTTACAATTTTATTAATAATGGTTGTTAGTAGAAGGTTGAGGAAAGATCATTGGGATATAGGATCAATGTTCATGGCCGTATTTAATGTAAACGGACGAGCGCGACGCGGTAGAAACGTGGAGCAAGCACTGGTTATCACTGTAGTCTATAAAGATGGATGCAAAGTTCACTATAGAAACACTGAAGTTTATGAGAAAGAAAGTTATTGCAATTATGGAAATAACTGATTGCACTATATAGGTGAGAGTCTATTTCTTGAAAAAGTTGTGATTTACAATTAAATGCGCCATAGAATGTTCCAACGGGGGAAGAAAGTTCGCTTTTGCAGTAATTTAAGGAAGATTCCTCATTTTTACTAGTATTTTCACAAGTGCGTGAACAATACTTGACGGCAAGACTCGCAGATAGAGTACAAGATCTCGAAGGTTCCAGAACGACCTTAGCAGAAAATGGGGTTGAGAAAATCCAACGGAGGAACTAGCTTTATAATTGTAGACAGCGGGTATTAGATAATATCCCACGTAGCGAGAGGATTTCTCATTTGAATAGCTTAAGAAAATCTCTTTTTTAGTAAGGTTGGCTTATACAAGCAAAAGCTCAACATGGCAAATCCCACGAAGAATGATTTTTGCCCCAAAGTAAATAATTTCACACTGTCTATAAATTATAATTAAAAGCACGTGGAAGTTAAAACCATGAAGATGAGGTTAAAACTTTTAAAATGGTACTTATCTTGATTTCATGTTGAAGTCGAAGTTTCCGTTGATGACTACTTAGCCAACATGGCGTAGAAGAGGGTGAGCCTCTTGGTTTGAGGAGGCTAGCTCGAGCGGAGCTTTGACTGACCGAGTCAACTGCAGACTGAGAAGTGAGAGCTGCTCAACGGAGCACGGAGGGACCAAGAAAGGGGGAAAGAGTGGGGGGTAGGAGACAAAAGGAGAACATATAAACATTGCCAACTTTAAAACAAAAAATTAATCTCTTGCTGAGCTGATCTTCTAAGAGTTGATAACAGATGATACTAGCGCAGCATGGTGAGTAAAGAAGTAGACGTAGTCCTCTTGCTCAAGGAGAAAATAGCTGGCGATGGTAACAGGATCTGGTGGCCAAATGGATAAGTAAGTCCTCTAGCACCAGGAAGAGTTGAGGAGCTTCAGAGATTCGCTGCGAGGTGACGCTAGGTGGGTCACAGAAGTTATATATCTAGAACAGACTTATGAAGACATAAGAGATTTGCCTATCCAGGAGAAAACAAAAGATCACTGTTGGTGTTTGACAAAGAGAAAGGAAGAAATGAACATGCAAGGAGCAATAAAAATTATATCTCAGGTACCGTGTATTCAAAGAATACACCATACTGGGGGGTGAAACACCAACAGAGAGCAAATAAACGGTTACACATTTAATGGAAGAGGAGCGATCAAAGACAGGGGTCTTGTAATCGAACCGTTAATGGTCAAGACTCTGACCACCCTGACTCTCCCATCTCTTCCAGGGTAACACTTGGTCACTCTACCGGAAGTCCAGACTAGAGGGGGAGAAACATCCCTAACCAAGACCAAGTCCCCCACTTTAATGTCGGGACTGGAAAGAAACCACTTCTGCCTCCGTTGCAAGGAAGTTAAATATTCCAAGTTCCATCTCTTCCAAGAAGAATTACGTAGGGCTTCAAGTTTACGCCAAACAATAGGTAAATTAAAATCCCTGTAAGAATTGGGAAGAGGAGGAGGGGCAGAAAGAGAAGTGCCGATAAGGAAGTGACCAGGGGTGAGTGGAAGTAGGTCATCAGGGTCATTGGAAAGCGGAGTTAAGGGGCGAGAGTTAACAACACCTTCAATCAGAACAGACAGTGAATTGAATTCTTCGTAAGTCAGAATTCGATTACCTAAGACTTTTCTTAAATGACGTTTAGTGAGCTTTACGCAAGATTCCCACCTACCACCATGATGCGGAGCGTAAGGAGGTATGAAGCGCCATTTGAAACCTTTTGAATAAGAAAAATTAGAGATTTGTTCCATGGCAGGAGAGGAAGTGAGAGCTTTCTTCCACAGGGAAGCTGCGCCCTGAAAGGTGGAAGCGTTATCAGAGAACATCTCAGAAGGAACACCACGCCTAGCGGTGAAACGAGAGACAGCTGATAAAAATAAGAAGTAGAAGCATTCGTTACTAGTTCCAAGTGGATTGCGCCGGTAACCATGCAAACAAAGAGAGAAACATAAAGCTTACCAAACAATTTGCGTTTAGCTTAAGGAGAGTTTCGTTGATATTGGAACGGACCCATATAGTCCACGCCAGTTAAAGCAAATGGGCGTATAGGAGAAGAACGAAAAGAGGGCAGATCGCTCATTAATTGAGTATTGATTTTAGGTTTCGCTTTGAAACAAGGAATGCACTTATGAATTACAGAAGAAACTTCATGAATTCCATTTATAATCCAGTACTTTTCCCTTAAGAGGCAAAGCAGAGTACGTGTACCAACATGAAGATTACGGTAATGAAAGTCACGTATAATTAAGGAAGTTACGTGATGTTTGGAAGGCAAAATAACGGGATGCTTTTTGTCTTCAGAGAGTAAAGATTGCGAGAGCCTTCCACCTACCCTGAGTAACCCATGGTCATCAAGAAACGGGGCTAAAGCACGAAGACGGCTGGATTTGGGAAGATCTCTTTTAGAAGAAAGCAAAGACAATTCAGAAGAAAAGGCTTCTTGCTGTGTCAGTTGTAAAACCTTAACGGTAGCGAGATTCAATTCATGATTGGTAAGGTGTGGTTTAGGGAGAAGAGGTTGGTCAACCACAAGATATTTCCATCTAAGGAGATAGGCGACAATCCGTAGTAATTTATGAAAAGAAGAATAGCGGGACAACAAAGGATGAGAAGCGTTGGAAACAAGACACGAAGCAATGGGTAGAGGTACTTTAGCGTCAGGCAAGTTGGAGTTTGTAGCTGGGGGTTTAGTAGGCCATGAGGAAGATTCTTCGATTAGCCACGAGGGCCCATGCCAGTACAATTGGGAAGATGCCAATTGAGAGGGTAAACAACCACGAGAGATAATATCAGCTGGATTATCCGCACTGGGAACATGCCTCCATTGACATCCAGAAGAAAGAGTTTGAATTTTGGAAACCCTGTTTGCAACGAAAGTTTGCCAGTGAGAGGGGTTCTTGGCGATCCAAGAAAGGGCGATCATGGAATCGCTCCAGAGATAGATTTGCGAGAATTCGACCTTTAATACTTCCCGTAATTTCTTGACAAGTTCTGCAGCCATGAGTGCAGCGCACAGTTCGAGCCTAGGCAAAGTGATAGTTTTAAGAGGAGCGACCTTCGATTTAGCACAAACAAGGTTGGAAACTAGAGATCCATAGAGTGAATCGTGATAAACTAAATATGCACAGCAACCATAAGCTTTTTCGGAACTGTCCGCGAACACATGAAGGAAAAAAGATGCATTAGAATGAGAGCTGATTAAATTCCTGGGAATTTCAATAAGGGAAAGATCCAGCAAATTGCTGCGAAACGAGAGCCAACGATTAAGAAAAGAAAGAGGGACAGTGTCATCCCATTCACATTTAAGCGACCACAGCTCTTGCATGAAGAGTTTGGCTATAACGATAACTGGGGCAAGGAATTGAAGTGGATCAAAAATTTTTGCAATTTCAGAGAGAATTTGTCTTTTTGTATTAGGAAGCTCTTCTGCGAGCGAAACTTTATAGATAAGAGTGTCAGTGCTAGTGCACCAGTGAACTCCTAGAGTTTTTATAGATTCGGAGTTACCACAAATTTCGACAGAAGAAGGATCTACGTCTTCGATGGGAAACTGAGCGAGAAACTCAGGGGAGTTGGAGTTCCACTTATGGAGTGGGAAACCTCCATTCCTTAGTAATGCCTGAAGTTCTAAAGATACAAAAGAAGCTTCCTCCAAAGAGGGGAAGGATTGCAAATAATCGTCAACATAGAATGACGTTGTTAGTGCTTCAGAGGCTTTGGGGTTAAATAAATGACCATCTTGAGAGGCTAGCAAGTGTAGGGATCGGATAGCAAGGAAAGCAGAGGGTTTTAAGCCATAAGTAACCGTTTTCAAGCGAAATACCTTAATGGGCTTACTGGTTTCATCACGCCACAAGATTCTTTGAAGATCTCGTTGTTCTGGTTGAATTAACACTTGACGGTACATCTGTTTTATGTCGGCTATGACAGCTATGGGAAATAATCGAAAGTTTAAGAGTATAGCAGATAAATCTGATTGAATAGCAGGACCAGAATAAAGAGTGTCGTTAAGGCTGTTGCCATTAACGTCGGGTGATGAACCATTGAAAACAACTCGAATTTTATCTTTTACAAGAGGGTTTTTCCACACGGGATGATGATTTAAATAAACCGTTTCAATTGGGGGGTGCAATTCATCATTAGATTTGTTAACAACTTCCATATGATCTAAGCTTTCATACTCATCCATGAAATCAGTGTACTGTTGTTTAACAAGAGGTTCCTTTTTGAATTTGCTCTCGATAGCAAAGAGAGCTTTTCGAGCTTTAGACTGAGAGTTGATAAGTTTAGGAGGATTGTGTAATCTTGGCATTTGAACAACGAACCGGCCATCAGAAGAACGAGTGGTGGTGTTCAAAAAAAGTTGCTCACAGAATTCATTTTCTGAAGAGGTTACATTAGGAGAATCAACATTTTCAAGCCTCCAGAACTGTTCCAGGTCAGTATTGGAGAAGTAACATTGCGATGCGGGTTGAGGAGAATAATGGGGAAGTTGCCCCGTGACGATCCATCCAAAATTAGTGTCTCTGGCGACCACGTTTGAGGATAACTTACGAACCTGTTTACGTAGGCAATTCCAGAAAACATTGGCACTAAAGAGTATGTCAATAGGGTTCTGCATATTAAAACAAGGATCGGCTAGCCTTAAATGCGAGGGAATGTTTAACCCTGAAATATCCACAGAGTGACTTGGAGTGTCTTCCCCAATGCTATTAAGAATTAGACAATTAAGTTTGAGAAAGTTGTTTCTATGACAAGTATCTCTTATAGTTAGCTTTGAGAATTGTAAAGCTTGCGATTTTGAGCTGTTGATGCCCGACACGTTGATAGAAGTGGGGTTTACAGGTAGGCCTAGTTTTCTAATCAAGGAATTGGACACAAAATCATGAGTTGCCGCTGAGTCTAGAAGACCGCGTGCACGGACCCAGTTGCCAAAGTTATCCTGAACGTCAATTTGGACAGTAGACAACAATACTTGCGCACTGCGAATGGACTTAGCATTTTGAATATACGATGAAGCATTAGAATTGTTAGCACTATCATTTTTCGGCGAAGTAGTTGCTGTCGATGACCTTGCCTGATCATGACGATGTAGCAGAGTATGATGAGCCTTTTCACAATGGTAGCAAAGTCTTGTGGACTTACAGTTAGAAGCAGAATGCGTGGGCGCTAGGCAGTTGAAACAATGTTTGTTTTGAGCGACTAATTTTCGTCTGTCATCGACTGTCATTTCTTTAAAAGATTTGCAGAGGTATAGGGCATGGGGATCTTTACAAAGTATGCACTTTACAGGTTCGTTTAAACTTTTGCGAGGTTCGCTTTGCGTGTTTAAAACAATAGAGCTAGCAACACGACGTTCACTAGACCTAGTTGGGTAACCAGTGGAGTTTGATTTGAATTTGGATGAGCTGGACCCGGGTTTTTGGGTATTGGACGCTGAGCGTTCACTTTTGGATTTGATGGACATTAATTCGAATTTGGAACTAGGAGATGAAGGTTCACTTTGATTAGCTAGAGCGGTTAAAAGTTGGCATCTAGCGTTTATGAAAGTGACTAAATGCTCGTAAGTGTAGTCGTCTTCTTTAGAAAGTTCAATTTCCCAAGCTTTGAGAGTAGCAGCATCAACTTTAGAGACTACTAAATGTATTAGGAAAGTATCCCAATGTTCGGTAGGTTGATCTAATCGGGACAAAGCTTTAACGTGGAGTTGGGTAGTGTCAATTAAAGTACGCAAACTAGTGACGTCATTGTGTTGTGACGCAGGTAGGTTAAATAGAGCCTTAATATGGCGTTGAATACGTAAACGTAAATTTCCATATCTTTCTTTTAATAAGTTAAAGGCAATGGGGTAATTTTCGGCACGCAGAGGAAGTGCTTCAACCAACTGCAAAGCTTGACCTCGAAGGATAGATCTCAAGTAATGAAACTTGTAAATGACTTGAATGTCTTCATTGTCATGAACAAGGGAGCAAAATAACTCATAGAAAGAATCCCAAGCAGATTCATCTCCAGAAAAATGGGGTAAATCAATTTTCGGTAAAGTTGGTTTGGGCTTGTGAGTGCCCTCACGGAACGAAGTTTGTGGTTCGTGCAGGGAACCAAGAACAGAAGCGTCCTTTTTCTGCTCCTCTTCGAGTTGGCGTATTATTTTGAAAGCAGAACCTATGCCTTCGTAATATAGGTTTTCTACTTCGACACGATCTTCTGTTTGATTAAGCATGCAAGTTTCTATTTCAGTTTGAATGTTACAGTAGTTTTCATATGAACGTTCAAAATCCTTTACACGATGTTTCAACAAGTCTAATTGCGCGTCTGAGGGATCTAATTCTTTTATTTACCTTCTGAATCGGGTAATTTGCCCTTTATAGGATGCTCGTTTAGAAGTAAGTTTTTCATCCTTATCCTTATCAGTGGGAGCCATATTAAAGAAGTTAGATGAAAATGTAACTCACGAAACTGTAGAACCTTGGAGATGCTGTCAAGTTTGCAGCAGCAAATGGGTATAAAGAACAGGACACCCCAAAGGAGACAGGAGCGGCCTCTTTCCCGTTCACAGGCTTTGCATGATGTAGTTATAACTGAAAAATCCAAAGCAGATATTAATAATTTGCCAAGTATTGTCAAATGACACTTGACAAACAATAGAAATGAAAAATGGACTCTCCCGGGTTTCGGCACCAAATTTTGGGTAGTTTATTACCTGAGGAATAACCCACCCACCAAGGGAAGATGATTAAGAGAAGGAAGTAGATTTTGGATTGGAGAAAAAGGATAGAAAAATAGGAGGAGAGTCCCACAAAAGTTATGAATTTGACTTTCAATACATTTAAAGGTGGTTGCCACCGCAAGTCCGTGCTCGGATACCTAAAGTGGGTAAGGACTTGGTCTAAGCTGACGAGAAACACAGATAGAACTTGGGCGGTTTGCAAGAGAGTGGCTTTCGTATAATCCCTCTCAAGCATATATAAAACTACTATGGGGAAGAGTGATGGTCTGGCAAGACTGAGAGGAACAAATTTACTGTATGTCTTCTCAAAGAAATTAGGTTTTACAAAGTAATTCGAAGAATGCCAATGATTTAACTCAGTTTTGGTATTTTCAATTTCCAAAATTATGGAGTTCCTGTAAGGGCGACCAAGTGTCTCTAAGAAGGAAAATGATAAAGGATTATGCCTTATGGAGTAATCTTGGTAAATGAACCAATGGTTGCATTGAAAAATGGCTAAGCTTTTACTCAGCGAGGAGCCGGCTAAAAGTTTAGACAAAAAGAAACACTTATCTTTTAGAAAACTGACCATAAGTTTTCGGAGAGGGTCTCCACAAGCAGGTAGCTGGCTTAGCGAGCTTTACTTGCCTTACTGGCCAATTAGAATTAGCTATTAAAGCTAAAAAGAACTTTAGTGAGGTGAAAATTAAGAGTTCTTGCTCAAATGCAACAAATGGTGAAAGCCCTATTAATGATTTTAATGTCATTGAGTGAGGAGAGTCAAGGAAGACAGGATTTTGCCTAAACTTTGTATTCGCAAATGAAAAAGCGATGGGAAAAGATTAGTTTATTTTACAATTAGAAGAAGTTTGAGGAAATTAACAATTATGCAATATAATTTTGACAAAAATAGTTCATTTGAACTTTTTAACAAATAGGGTCGCAGACCTCTCAACATTAAACGGTTGCTCCAGGCAATTGACAATTTACAAGGTTTCAAACCTTACATGTTTCTAAAATCTTTATAAGATTTAAACAAATGAGCAATGAAATAATTAAAGCTTGAACGTGAATTGGAGTACAAAAAGTGCACCTTAAGAAATTCTTGAGAGAATGATCTAGAGAAAGTGACAACTTTGAAAATAACAATAATAACAACATGAAAAATAAGATAGAAGTTCCTACAACTTCTTATATTTATACAGAATTAATATATGAGAATTATACAAAGAGGGCAGGTCACTTACTGTGAAACCTGAAGAAAGTGAAAAGGAAAGTTCTAGACTTCCCAAGTTTGAGCAGGAATCACTCGCCAAATGGGACAGTTTCCATTTCGTGAAACCTGAACATGACTCGCTCAAGAGTTTAAAGAAATGTTTTCCCTGATTATAGGAAAGGAACAATGTGATTTAAAACTTGTATCACACAAGCAATTATGCAGAATTTAATTAATGTTAAACTAGCAAAGTTGGAAGGGCACTTCGTGAGTGACGCCTTATAGAAAGTTACAATTTTATTAATAATGGTTGTTAGTAGAAGGTTGAGGAAAGATCATTGGGATATAGGATCAATGTTCATGGCCGTATTTAATGTAAACGGACGAGCGCGACGCGGTAGAAACGTGGAGCAAGCACTGGTTATCACTGTAGTCTATAAAGATGGATGCAAAGTTCACTATAGAAACACTGAAGTTTATGAGAAAGAAAGTTATTGCAATTATGGAAATAACTGATTGCACTATATAGGTGAGAGTCTATTTCTTGAAAAAGTTGTGATTTACAATTAAATGCGCCATAGAATGTTCCAACGGGGGAAGAAAGTTCGCTATTGCAGTAATTTAAGGAAGATTCCTCATTTTTACTAGTATTTTCACAAGTGCGTGAACAATACTTGACGGCAAGACTCGCAGATAGAGTACAAGATCTCGAAGGTTCCAGAACGACCTTAGCAGAAAATGGGGTTGAGAAAATCCAACGGAGGAACTAGCTTTATAATTATAGACAGCGGGTATTAGATAATATCCCACGTAGCGAGAGGATTTCTCATTTGAATAGCTTAAGAAAAGCTCTATTATAGTAAGGTTGGCTTATACAAGCAAAAGCTCAACATGGCAAATCCCACGAAGAATGATTTTTGCCCCAAAGTAAATAATTTCACACTGTCTATAAATTATAATTAAAAGCACGTGGAAGTTAAAACCATGAAGATGAGGTTAAAACTTTTAAAATGGTACTTATCTTGATTTCATGTTGAAGTCGAAGTTTCCGTTGATGACTACTTAGCCAACATGGCGTAGAAGAGGGTGAGCCTCTTGGTTTGAGGAGGCTAGCTCGAGCGGAGCTTTGACTGACCGAGTCAACTGCAGACTGAGAAGTGAGAGCTGCTCAACGGAGCACGGAGGGACCAAGAAAGGGGGAAAGAGTGGGGGGTAGGAGACAAAAGAAGAACATATAAACATTGCCAACTTTAAAACAAAAAATTAATCTCTTGCTGAGCTGATCTTCTAAGAGTTGATAACAGATGATACTAGCGCAGCATGGTGAGTAAAGAAGTAGACGTAGTCCTCTTGCTCAAGGAGAAAATAGCTGGCGATGGTAACAGGATCTGGTGGCCAAATTGATAAGTAAGTCCTCTAGCACCAGGAAGAGTTGAGGAGCTTCAGAGATTCGCTGCGAGGTGACGCTAGGTGGGTCACAGAAGTTATATATCTAAAACAGACTTATGAAGACATAAGAGATTTGCCTATCAAGGAGAAAACAAAAGATCACTGTTGGTGTTTGACGAAGAGAAAGGAAGAAATGAACATGCAAGGAGCAATAAAAATTATATCTCAGGTACCGTGTATTCAAAGAATACACCAGCATGTCCAAAGATCATTTTCCTATTATGTGTGGATGATGATAAATGGAGTGTAAATTATAGTTAGCCCTCTTGGATTAGCCTGTTACCTCTGAAGCGTAGTGTAATGAAAAGGAAAAAAATAGTGTGCTGTGTAAGTGTATTGCTTCATTAGGCTAGGTGTACCGCGAGGGTGCGCTGATAGCATTAATCTCCCTACACCGTGGAGATGAAAATGTAGAGAGTCTAGGGTGTGCTACCCCTGCAGAACACGTCCACGGACTGCGTAAATCTACGTCATTCTGTGTGCGGTCGTGGGGATGCATGTACCCTGTTAACCTCCCTATGACGTGGGGGATGATTTATAATTTTACCTAATAGAGTTATGATTTTACGGTTCATCTCTCATAAAATCTGCCTATAAATGGCTTTACATGCTACTATGTATTTTCTTCTAATTTCTGTTTCCAAGTCCGTTGGTTCTTCTTTCATGGTCCACGGTCACCTTGTTTACACTTTGTCCTCACGTTTTACAATGGGGAGTGAAGGAATTGTCATCTTATCATGATCCTGAAATCAGAAATAAATCTTAATTTTCGTTAATATTGGGATTGTTTACCCTGATACTATTCCTTTCCTACTTCTTCTACGTATTGCGAGGGAATTCCTTACTCAATGTCTGCATTTTATTCTTTTGAATAATATTCTTATAAACTAACGTGCGACAAGTATCTCTTCACCTATCCGTCATCATCGTAATTCGCTATATTTCGTTTCCTATACTGACATTCTCTTCAATGTTTCAATATTACTTATATTTCTACTTTTCCGTGTCCTTCATACATTTATATTCGTAGAACCACAATATACCTTTATTTTCGTAGACCTTTAATATGCTGTCTCATACATACATACATATTCGTAGAACCTCAATATATACTTTTATACCACTTTGTAACCTAAGGGAATTAACCGTCCTGGGCTACTATACTCACAACAGGGAATACACCTTCCTGCAATTACATTCTTCCACTGTTTCCGCTAATCGACGTATTTACTTCTTAACCATCTAAATGCAGATATTATGTAAATGGAACTCGCACTACGTGCTATGCTTAATTGTAAAGCCTGATTGAATTTTTAAACTGGCGACAATAGTGTCATGAACTTATGGAAAAATCTTTCTTTAATGGTTATTCTTGCCTCTAAGGGCTGAAGGGTAAGGTAGGGGTAGCTTAGTCGGTTGTTTATCCGTAATTCTGATATTTCTTATGAACCGTATACATTTGTATAACTTATTGACTAAGCTGTTAACACTTCCTGAAAATAGCATTGTTATTAACATATGCATTTTATAGCCTTTTTAAATATGCCACTTTATATAGGGGGAAGAAATGGGGTGTTAGTTGTGCTTGGGGTTCCATCAGTACCTAAGGCTAGTCCCTACTCCTAAATCTAATATTAATAAATTTCCCTTACTATGTATAGTATTTACAGGGGGTGGGGGTGGTCTGTGTGTCTGGAGGGAGGATAGTTTATGGAGAAATCCCTTGAGAAAAAAATGGGGGTGTTTACCCTTGAATGTTAACTTTAAAACGTTTAGACTTTCTCTAGCGCCTACCCGTGATAATAGTATTTTCTATATCTATAAAATTCGATAACCCATGTTTGCAGACTGGTTGATAGCATTTAATACTGCACTGGTCTGCAGTGCCGTTAATAAAATATTACCCTTTACTATTATGCCATAAATAGAAGGTTTATTCTTTCTGAATAGCTTATTTTATGTTTGAATATTATTCCTCTTTAACCTGTTTTCTCGATGTTATTATCCCTTGAAAGTTTTGAATTAATTGTTAAAATGTAGCGTAATTTTGCTTTGTTTAATCATGCGTTGTAATATATCTTTCCTCGTTGTATCAACTTTTCTTTTACCTACTAAGTATCTGATTCGCGTTGCTTATCTTCCTACATTCTTATAATCTTAACAATGTTATGCCTTCAAACTATCTCTTTAGTTCCAAAAATGTATTTATATAACTTTCACTTCTTACCGTCCTATAGTATAATACATGCAACATCGCCTGTCGCTTTATCTTCCTATCATATATTACCATAAAACTATCGTCTTTCGCTTTATCTTCCTATCATATAATGCCATAAAACTATCGTCTGTCAGTAGTCTGACAATACACCGATATAGGTGAGTTCTGACGGACGTTAGGACCAAATTTATATTATATATCCTATCAATAATTTATCATAACCGACAGTAGTGGCTACGCGGGCTAAAGCGCTGCGTTAGGTCAAGGGGCCAAGCTCTCTGCTGACTCGGTAGACGCGTGGGTTCGAGCCCCACCGTCGGCTGTCCTTGAAATGGTTTTCCGTGGTTTCCCCATTTTCAACACCAGGCAAATGCTGGGACAGTAACTTCTGACAGGCCACGGCCGCTTCCTTCCACATCCTTGCCCAGTTTCATTCACCTTCATCCATTCCATCTCTCATCCCGACGTGCAGGTCGCCCACGGGCGTCGACTAGAAAGACCTGCACTCGGCCTCTCAGGAGGCTACACGACAAAAAAAAAATTATCACAATACCATAAAATTATCGTCTGTCAATAGTCTGATTGTACACCGATACAAATGAGTTCTGACGGACGTTAGATCTAATATGTATTGAGTTTGAACAAATACTAAATTATCGCTTCTTAGCGGCCTCTGCTTATAAGAATGGGAATAAATTAAACTCGTACGCGCTCTCTTGAATGATGTTACTGAAATTCTAATATAGTTGCTTATAGGCGTTTGGCACAGTGGTGGCAACAATTGTGATAAATTATGACAGTAGTTATGAACGTAATAATCCCAAAACTTCTCCATGCATCATATCTTAACTTCATATCTCAGGGCCAGGCAATATCATCTCATTCCTTCCGCAAGATCCTTAATAACTAACTTCATTACTTATTCAGTACTTCCTCTCAGGGGGTTGGGTAACGTCCTTCGTTCCCAACTTCAAAAATCAACTTCTTCTATCCTTACCTCAGGGCCAGGCAATATCATCTCATTCCTGCCGGAAGACAATTAATAACTAACTTCTTCGTTAAGGGTTGGGTAACGTCCTTCGTTCCTCCCTTACAATAACTCAACTTCAAAAATCACCTTTTCTGATCATATATTCTTCTCATAATAACTCAACTTCATATGAACAACCTCTTCCGTTCTTATCTTCTTCTTCTTCTCCTACTTCTGAATGCATGATACTAATGGTATTATTAATCATAATAATAATAATCATATAATATAACTATCACTCTCGTGTGTCCACCTTGCCGTAGTTACGCCGTACCTAACTTTTGCCGTTCGTTTTCGGCAGCTGATGAGCTTGCTAATTGCTCATGCTCATGTCCTGTAAGACTTCATGAGGGTACGCTTTCCGAAGATACTAATTTTACTGCTACGTGAATTATATTTCCATAAAAAATATTGCATGTTATGGGCGCATAACTGAATGCTTACTAGACATTCCCTTGTTACATCACGCTTTTATTACATTGAGGGATGTGCTCTGTAATGCTGAATCTTTTTAGGCTAGTCTCACTGTTATCTGCGTACGTTAGGTTCTGAACCCGTTATCTCTTACTTCTGGCAGCAGACATGTGTTTTGCTTATCTGAACATTTGCCGGGTTACATATACTGCCTGGCTGCCAGCTGTATGGAGCGTGCCCAGTTTGCTGATTATCATAATTGTAAGGACTGTTCGCTGAGCTGAGTAGAGTGCGGTGTCCCCTGATGCTAGCTTGTAAACAAAGTCTGAACTGTGCCAACTTGCTGTATCGTGTTTGTAGTGTCTGTGAAAGTTTAGTGTAAAGCTAACTCGCTCCTCCTGTCTACTCACATTATCAAGGTTGCCGTTCACGCAGTCACTCAAATATTTCCTAACTAACTTATTATCTACAACAATATATACACTGAACTGACACTGCTGAAAAATGCCTGGATTAATAGGTTACACTGTCTTATACTAGGGGAATTAATCTAAGGGAATAAGCTGTCTTCTATTAGAGTAGGGTGATTATCTGTACTTCCTTAACATTTCTATAAGCTGCTATAGGTTAATTCCTCCTAACTACTAGGGTGGTAAAAGCTTACTTTACATTAAGGGGTGGGGAGTGGGTGGGTATTTAATATTTCTATCTACTTCTCTAATTAGAAGTTGTTAAAATCTTAAAACGCTTATCTGCAAGTGGCTTCTACTGCATTCTCTCTTATCAATCGACATTATGCTGGGTTTGGGTGGGGATGTAATTAATGCTGATGGAAAAAAATCCCGTGTTTAAGTAAAAGAAAAAAAATCTGGTTGGCGTGCGAATGATTGTACCGGACCGCAACCACAGAAACATGTTGTATAAGCTCCTTTTTTAAACGTGGCTGCTCGGCCCTCCACCATTTTGTTTTACTTTGAGTAAAACTAGTGTAGAACACGTTTTGTAGGTGGCTCACCAGGGTTAAGTAATAAAAGTACCCGGTGACTCGCACCATGTTGTTTTACTGTGATGTAAAACTAGCCTTGTCGGCATATCCGGTATTTACTGAGTTTTACCTGGCGCCTATACCATTCATTGTTAGGGACTTTGATTATGCCTAACCACCATTTGAAAGGGGTATTGAATACTTGGCATCCTTAGCATTTCCGGAGATTTACTAGGATGTGTAATCATGGTGTTTTACGAAGAGCTGCGGGGCCATACTCACCAGACTTACCTGGAAAGCCTCAGCAAGCCAAGCGCTTGCTAGTCGTCTTCACAGTACTGCTTGGCAGCATGCCACAAAGGGAATGACTGGATCTTAACCTAACTACAATCTAAGGGGGCAGGGTATTATACTACTGAGTGAAATAAAAAGAAGGAGCCCTTGACTGTGACAGGGGTTTATTGTACTGATGGGTGGCGCTTAGGATCAGATACAAGGGGGGATGATGGCTAGAGGGAAAAGGAATTTAGCAGACACACTTTACTCACTCTAGCGATGATACCAGTCGTCCATGATGTCGCGTTGGGGCCCGGCCGTCCAGCGGGCGCCGGCTACCGTAGCACTGTTTAAAGATAGAGTCCAAAAGACCAAGGGCAAGAGCAAGAGGGCGCGTGCGTGTGCGTCCTCTGTATTTGAAGGTTCCCTATTTGGTCACCTTGGTCAGCGTTATGTGCAGCTGTGAGGCTGGTATTGCTACTATTACATAAGACTGCCAGTTTGCAGTACTTACGAATGTAGGTCGGTGTCGGCTTGCTACATCCGTATGTCCATGAACTAGAGCTCAACTTATACCTTCAATTTGCTAGGCATAGTTGCAGACACAACGCTTATGGGGGATTGGGGGATGAAACAAGACCCCTCTCGGTTCTAATTGTCGGCCTTGATAATTGCAGTGTTCCCGCGGATCTAATGTAAATTTTCTTTGTAGTGTTCTTTAAAAATTTATCTTTCTTTTTTCTAATCTTCTTTTCTTCCTAGTAATCTTCTTTTCTTCCTTCTAATGTTCTTTTCTTCTGTTCTTCTTCGTAGTCGGTAGTTATGCGTAAGTGTGTCGTGCCAGGGGTTGGTAGGTGTGGCAGGGGTGGAATATGGTGTTATACAGTCTTTTGATACTTCGTTACATTTTGCTTAGAAATGTTTATATGATCAATTTAAAATGTCTTTGATAAACTTGTTGATTTGTTCTGATTGTATTGTTACATGTATTGATCAATTAAGGATACAATTAAATAAATAAAGATCAAATTAGAAACAAATGATTCTCTGAGGTTAATTATGAAAGAAATCTACATTAAGACTTTTGGTGAAGAAAGGTAAAAGAAATGGTGCATAGGATATTTAGGGTGTAGTCACCCCTCTTGGACTAGTTCATGAACTATGCCCTACATCGCCATTCATGTACTGCCTTGAGGGTGCATATCCAACGGTAATTTTTCTATTATGTATGGATGATGATGTAAGGAGTGTAATGTATAGTTAGCCCTCTTGGATTAGCCTGTTACCTCTGAAGCGTAGTGTAATGAAAAGGAAAAAAAATAGTGTGCTCTGTAAGTGTATTGCTTCATTAGGCCAGGTGTACCGCGAGGGTGCGCTGATAGCATTAATCTCCCTACACCGTGGGGATGAAAATGTAGAGAGTCTAGGGCGTGCTACCCTTGCAGAACACGTCCACGGACTGCGTAAAGCTACGTCATTCTGTGTGCGGTCGTGGGCGGTTCATGTACCCTGTTAACCTCCCAATGACGTGGGGGATGATTTATAATTTTACCTAAGAGAGTTATGATATAACGGTTTATCTCTGATAAAACCTGCCTATAAATGGCTTTACATGCTACTATGTGTTTTCTTCGAATTTCTGTTTCCAAGTCCGTTGGTTCTTCTTTCTTGGTCCACGGTCACCTTGCTTACACCTTGCCCTCACGTTCTACAATGGGGAGTGCTGGAATTGTCATCTTCTTATTCTGAAATCAGAAATAAATTTTAATTTTCGTTAATATTGGGATTGTTTACCCTGGTACTATTCTTTTCCTACTTCTTCTACGTATTGCGTGGGAATTCCTTATTCAATGTCTGCATTTTATTCTTTCGAATAATATTCTTATAAACTAACGTGTGATATGTATCTCTTCACCTATCCGTCATCATCGTAATTCGCCATATTTCGTTTCCTATACTGACATTCTCTTCAATGTTTCAATATTACTTATATTTTTATTTTTCCGTTTCCTTCATACATTTATATTCGTAGAACCTCAATAGACTTTTATTTTTGTAGACCTTTAATATGCTGTCTCATACATACATATTCGTAGAACCTCAATATATACTTTTATACCACTTTGTAACGTCAGGGAATTAACCGTTCTGGGCTACTATACTCACAATAGGGAATGAACCTTCCTGCAATTACATTCTTCCACTGTTTCTGCTAATCGACCTATTTACTTCTTAACCTATCTAAATGCAGACATTATGAAAATGGAACTCGCACTACGTGTTATGCTTAATTGTAAAGCCTGATTGAATTTTTAAACTGGTGACATATGGAAAAATCTTCCTTTAATTGTTTTTCTAGCTACTAAGGTCTGAATTGATAATTATTAGGTAGCTTAGACGGTTGTTTATCCGTAATTCTGATATTTCGTATGATCCGTATACATTTTTATAACCTATTGACTGATAATAGCATTGTTATTAATATATGCATTTTAAGCCTTTTTAAATATGCCACTTTATATAGGGGAAAGAAATGGGGTGTTAGTTGTGCTTGGGTGTTCCATCAGTACCTAAGGCTAGTCCCTACTCCTAAATCTAATATTAATAAATTTCCCTTACTATGTATAGTATTTACAGGGAGTGGGGGTGGTATGTGTGTCTGGAGGTGGATAGTTTATGGAGATATCCCTTGAGAAATAAAATGGGGGTGTTTACCTTTGAATGTTAATTTTAAAACGTTTAGACATTCCCTAGCGCCTACCCGTTATAATGGTATTTCCTATATCTATAAAATTCGATAACCCATGTTTGCAGACTGGTTGATAGCATTTAATACTGCACTGGTCTGCAGTGCCGTTAATAAAATATTACCCTTTACTATTATGCCATATGTAGATGGTTTATTCTTTGTGAATAGCTTATTCTATGTTCGAATACTATTCCTCTTTAACCTGTTTTTTCGGTGATATTTTCCCTTGAAAGTTTTGATTTAATTGTTAAACTGTAGCGGAATTGTGCTTTGTTTAATCATGCGTTGTAATATATATTTCCTCGTTTTCTCAACTGACGTTTTACCTACTAAGTAACCGATTCGCGTTGCTTATCTTCCTATATTCTTATCATTTTACCAATGTAATACCTTCAAACTATCTCTTTAGTTCCAAAAATGTATTTATATAACTTCCACTTCTTACTGTCCTATAGTATTATACCATGCAACTATCGCCTGTCGCTTTATCTTCCTATCATATAATACCATAAAACTATCGTCTGTCGCTTTATCTTCTTATCATATAATACCATAAAACTATCGTCTGCCAATAGTCTGACTATACACCGATACTGATGAGTTCTGACTGACGTTGTTGCTAATATATATTATATACCTCATCAATAATTTATCGTAATAAAATAAAACTATCGTCTCTCAATAGTCTGAATATACATCGATGCAAATGAATTCTGACGGACGTTAGATCTAATATGTATTGAGTTTGAACATATACTGATTTATCGCTTCTTAGCGGACTCTGCTTTTAAGAATGGGAATAAATTATCCTCGTTCGCGCTCTCATGAATAATGTTACTGAAATTCTAATATAGTTGCTTATAGGCGTTTGTCACAGTGGTGGTAACAATTGTGATAAATTATGACCGTAGTTATGAACGTAATAATCCTAAAATTCTCCATGCATCGCATCTTAACTTCTTATCTCAGGGCCAGGCAATATCATCTCATTCCTGCCACAAGATACTTAAAAACTAACTTCATTGCTTATTCAGTACTTCTTCTCTGAGGGTTGGATAACGTCCTCATTTCCTCCCTGATAATAACTCATTTCAAATATCAACTACTTTTATTCTTATCTCAGGGCCAGGCAATATCATCTCATTCCTGCTGCAAGACACTTAATAACTGACTTCTTCTTTAAGGATTGGGTAACGTCCTTCTTTCCTCCCTTATAATAATTCAACTTCAAAAATCACCTTCTTCTGCTCATATATTCTTCTCATAATAACTCAACTTCATAAGAGCAACCTCTTCCGTTCCTACGTCCTTCTTCTGAATGCATGATACTAATGGTATTCACAATAATAATCATATAATATAACTATCACTGTCGTGAGCCCACCTTGCCGTAGTTACGCCGTACTTATCTTTTGCCGTTCGTTTGTCGGCAGCTGATGAGTTTGCTAATTGCTCATGTACATGTCCTGTAGGAATTCATGAGAGTACGCTTTCCGAAGATACTAATTTTACTGCTACGTGAATTTTATTTCAAAAAAATATAACGGATGTTATGGGAGCATAACTGAATGCTTACTAGAAATTCCCTTGTTACATCACGCTTTTAATACATTGAGGGATGTGCTCTGAAATGCTAAATCTGTTTAGGCTAGTCCCACTGTTATCTGCGTACGTTAGGTTCTGAACCAGTAATCTCTTACTTCCGCTAGCAGACATTTGATTGCTTATCTGGACATTTGCCGGGTTACATATCCTGCCTGGCTGCCTGCTGTGTGGCGCGTGCCCCATTTGCTGATAGTCATAATTGTAAGGACTGTTCGCTGAACTGAGTAGAGTGTGTTGTCGCCTGATGTTAGCTTGTAAACAAAGGCTGAAGTGTGCCACCTTGCTGTATCGTGTTTGTAGTGTCTGTGAAAGTGTAGTGTAAAGGTAGCTCGCTCCTCCGGTCTACTCACATAATCAAGATTGCCGTTCACTCAGTCACTCAAATGTGTCCTAACTAACTTATGATCTACCAAAATATATACTCTGTCATGACACTGCTGAAAAAAATGCCTGGATTAATAGGTTACACTGTCTTATACTAGGTGAATTATTCTTAGGGAATAAGCTGTCTTCTATTAGTGTGGGGTGATTATCTGTACATCCTTACCATTTCTATAAGCTGCTATAGGTTAATTCCTCCTAACTACTAGGGTGGCAAAAGCTTACTTTACTTTAAGGGGTGGGGAGTGGGTGGGTATTTAATATTTCTATCCACTTCTCTAGTTAGGTGTTGTTAAAATCTTAAAACGCTTATCTGCTGGCGGCTTCTACTGCATTCTCTCTTATCAATCGACGTTAAGCTGGGATTGGGAGGGGGTGGGGAGGGATGTAATTAATGCTGCAGAAAAAATCCCGTGTTTAAGTAAAAGAACAAATACGGCTTGGCGTGCGAAAGATTGTATCGGACCGCAACCACCGAAACTTGTTGTATAAGCTCCTTTTTAAACGTGGCTGCTCGGTCCTCCACCATTTTGTTCTACTTTGATGTAAAACTAGTGTAGAAAACGTATTGTAGGTGGCTCACCAGAGTTAAGTAATAAAAGTACCCGGTGACTCGCACCATATTGTTTTACTGTGATGTAAAACTAGCCTTGTCGGCATCTCCGGTATCTACTGAGTTTTACCTGGCGCCTATACCATTCTTTGTTAGAGATTTTGATTGGTACCTAACCGCCATTTGATAGGGGTGTTGATTACTTGGCATCCTTAGCATTTCCGGAGATTTACTAGGATGTGTAATCATGGTGTTTTACGAAGAGCTGCGGGGCCATACTCACCAGACTTACCCGGAAAGCCTCAGCAAACCAAGCGCTTGCTAGTCGTCTTCACAGTACTGCTTGGCAGCATGCCGCAGCGGGAATGACTGGATCTTAACCTAACTACAATCTAAGGGGGCAGGGTTTTATACTACTGAGTAAAATAAAAAGAAGGAGCCCTTGACTGTGAAAGAAGGGTTTATTGTACTGATGGGAGGCGCTTAGGTTCAGATACAAGCGGGGATGATTGCTAGAGGGAAAAGGAATTTAGCAGACACACTTTACTCACTCTACCGATGATACCAGTTGTCCATTATGTCGCGTTGTGGCCCGTCCGTCCAGCGGGCGCCGGCTTCCGTAGCACTGTTCAAAGATAGAGTCCAATAGACCAAGAGCAAGAGGGCGATAAGGCTGCCGGCTTGCAGTACTTACGAATGTAGGTCGGTGTCGGCTTGCTACATCCGTATGTCCATGACCTACAGCCCAACTTATACCTTCAATTTGCTAGGCATAGTTGCAGACACAACGCTTATGGAGGATTGGGGGATGCAACAAGACCGCGCTCGGTTTTAATTGTCGGCCTCGACAATTGCAGTGGTCCCGCGTAGCTCATGTAAATTTTCTTCTGTAGTGTTCTTTAAAAATTTATCTTTCTTCTTTCTAATCTTCTTTTCTTCCTAGTAATCTTCTTCTCTTCCTTCTAATCTTCTTTTCTTCCGTTCTTATTCGGAGTCGGTAGTTATGCGTAAGTGTGTCGTGCCAGGGGTTGGTAGGTGTGGCAGGGGTGGAATATGGTGTTATACAGTCTTTTGATACTTCGTTACATTTTGCTTAGAAATGTTTACATGATAAATTTAAAATGTCTTTGTTAAACTTGTTGATTTGATCTGATTGTATTGTTACATGTATTGATCAATTAAGGAAACAATTAAATAATTAAAGATCAAATTAGAAATAAATGACTCTCTGAGGTTAATTATGAAAGAAATCTACATTAAGACTTTTGGTGAAGAAAGGTAAAAGAAATGGTGCATAGGATATTTAGGGTAAAGTCACCCCTCTTGGACTAGTTCATGACCTGCGCCCTACATCGCCAATCCTGTACTGCCTTGAGGGTGCATGTCCAACGGTAATTTTTCTATTATGTATGGATGAAGATGTATGGAGTGTAAAGTATAGTTAGCCCTCTAGGATTAGCCTGTTACATCTGAAGCGTAGTGCAATGAAAAGGAAAAAAAAAATAGTGTGCTGTGTAAGTGTATTGCTTCGTTAGGCCAGGTGTACCGGGAGGGTGCGCTGATAGCATTAATCTCCCTACACCGTGGGGTGAAAATGTAGAGAGTCTAGGGCGTGCTACCCTTGCAGAACACGTCCACGGACTGCGTAAAGCTACGTCATTCTGTGTGCGGTCGTGGGCGGTTCATGTACCCTGTTAACCTCCCAATGACGTGGGGGATGATTTATAATTTTACCTAAGAGAGTTATGATTTTACGGTTCATCTGTGATAAAACCTGCCTATAAATGGCTTTACATGCTACTATGTGTTTTCTTCGAATGTTTGTTTCCAAGTCCGTTGGTTCTTCTTTCTTGGTCCACGGTCACCTTGTTTATACCTTGTCCTCACGTTCTACAATGGGGAGTACAGGAATTGTCATCCTCTTATTCTGAAATAAGAAATAAATCTTAATTTTCCTTCATATTGGGATTGTTTACCCTGGTACTATTCTTTTCCTACTTCTACGTATTGCGTGGGAATTCCTTATTCAATGTCTGCATTTTATTCTTTCGAATAATATTCTTATAAACTAACGTGTGATATGTATATCTTCACCTATCCGTCATCATCGTAATTCGCTATATTTCGTTTCCTATACTCATATTCTCTTCAATATGATTCATTATTACTTATATTTCGATTTTTCCGTTTCCTTCATATACAGGGTGTATCTTAATTATACCGACAAAAAAATCAGGGACGCTCTGCGTTTTACGTAAAAGACGATGCCGCAATCGGATTGGCGGAGAAAATGTTTCCCTCCGAGAAAATGAGGTTACTTTGTTACTTCCGGGCGCACGATTCAAATCTACGAACTCGCCGTATTTGTTGAGCCAGGCAGCAAGCCGCTGGCCACCGCTCTGCTTCAAGCAAGGGAAGGGAGTGTGCTAGATGGTGACAGAGATATGCTGGCGGGCATGCGCAAGTTTCCACGATCGCCTCGGCTTGCCGCATGCCCGCCAGTATATCTCTGTCACCTTCTATCACACTCCCTTCCCTTGCTTGAAGCACAACAGTGGCCAGCGGCTTGCTGCCTGGCTCAGCAAATACGGCGAGTTCGTAGATTTGAATCACGCGCCCGGAAGTAACAAAGTATCCTCATTTTCTCGGAGGGAAACATTTTCTCCGCCAATCCGATTGCGGCATCGTCTTTTACATAACACGCAGAGCGTCCCTGAATTTTTGTCTGTATAATTAAGATACACCCTGTATTTATATTCGTAGAACCTCAATATACTTTTATTTCCGTAGACCTTTAATACGCTGTCTCATACATACATACATATTCGTAGAACCTCAATATATACTTTTATACCAACTCGTAACGTCAGGGAATTAACCGTCCTGGGCTACTATACTCACAACAGGGAATGAACCTTCCTGCAAAAACATTCTTCCACTGTTTCCACTAATCGACGTATTTACTTCTTAACCTATAGAAACGCAGACATTATGTAAATGGAACTCGCACTACGTGTTATGCTTAATTGTAAAGCCTGATTGAATTTTTAAACTGGCGACTATTGTGTCATGAACTTATGGAAAAATCTTCCTTTAATTGTTATTCTAGCCACTAAGGGCTGAATTGATAATTATTAGGTAGCTTAGACGGTTGTTTATCCGTAATTCTGATATTTCTTATGAACCGTATACATTTTTATAACTTATTGACTAAGCTGTTAACAGTTCCTGAAAATAGCATTGTTATTAACATATACATTTGATACCCTTTTTAAATATGCCACTTTATATAGGGGAAGAAATGTGGTGCTAGTTGTACTTGGGGTTCCATCAATACCTAAGGCTAGTCCCTACTCCTAAATCTAATTTTAATAAATTTCCCTTACTATGAATAGTATTTACAGGGGGTGGGGTTTGGCTGTGTGTCTGGAGGGTGGATAGTTTATGGAGAAATCCCTTGAGAAATAAAATGGGGGTGTTTACCTTTGAATGTTAACTTTAAAACGTTTAGACTTTCCCTAGTGCCTACCCGTTATAATGGTATTATCTATATCTATAAAAACGATAACCCATGTTTGCAGATTGGTTGATAGCATTTAATACTGCACTGGTCTGCAGTGCCGTTAATAAAATATTACCCTCTACTATTATGCCATATATAGATGGTTTATTCTTTGTGAATAGCTTAATATATGTTTGAATATTTTTCCTCTTTAACCTGTTTTTTTGATGATATTATCCCTTGAAAGTTTTGAATTAATTGTTAAAATGTATCGTAATTGTGCTTTGTTTGATCATGCGTTGTAATATATCTTTCCTCGTTTTCTCAACTGATGTTTTACCTACTAAGTATCTGATTCGCGTTGCTTATTTTCGTATATTTTTATCATCTTACCAATGTAATACCTTCAAACTATCTCTTTAGTTCCAAAAATTTATTTATATAACTTCCACTTCTTACCGGCCTATAGTATAATACCATGCAACTATCGCCTGTCGCTCTATCTTCGAATCATATAATACCATTAAACTATCGTCTGCCAATAGACTGACTATACACCGATACAGATGTGTTCTGACTGACGTAGTTCCAAATATATATTATATAACCTATCAAATATTTATTAAAGTACCATAAAACTATCGTCTCTCAATAGTCTGAATATACACCGATGCAAATGAATTCTGACGGACGTTAGATCTAATATGTATTGAGTTTGAACATATACTGATTTATCGCTTCTTAGCGGACCCTGCTTTTAAGAATGGGAATAAATTATCCTCGTTCGCGCTCTCATGAATAATGTTACTGAAATTCTAATATAGTTGCTTATAGGCGTTTGGAACAGTGGTGGTAACAATTGTGATAAATTATGACAGTAGTTATGAACGTAATAATCCTAAAATTCTCCATGCTTCGCATCTTAACTTCTTATCTCAGGGCCAGGCAATATCATCTCATTCCTGCCACAAGATGCTTAATAACTAACTTCCTTACTTATTCAGTACTTCTTCTGTGACGGTTGGGTAACGTCCTTCGTTCCTCCCTGATAATAACTCACATCAAAAATCAACTACTTTTATTCTTATCTCAGGGCCAGGCAATATCATCTCATTCCTGTCGCAAGACACTTAATAACTAATTTCTTCTTTAAGGGTTGAGTAACGTCCTTCGTTCCTCCCTTATAATAACTCAACTTCAAAAATCACCTTCTTCTGCTCATATATTCTTCTCATAATAACTCAACTTCATAAGAACAACCTCTTCCGTTCCTACGTCCTTCTTCTGAATGCATGATACTAATGGTATTCATAATAATAATCATATAATATTTCTATCACTGTCGTGAGCCCACCTTGCCGTAGTTACGCCGTACTTAACTTTTGCCGTTCGTTTGTCGGCAGCTGACGAGTTTGCTAATTGCTCATGCACATGTCCTGTAGTACTTCATGTGGGAACGCTTCCCGAAGATACTTATTTTACTGCTACGTGAATTTTATTTCCAAAAAAATAAAAATAAAATACAACGCATGTTATGGGAGCATAACTGAATGCTTACTAGAAATTCCCTTGATATATCACGCATTTAATACATTGAGGGATGTGCTCTGAAATGCTAAATCTGTTTAGGCTAGTCTCACTGTTATCTGCGTACGTTAGGTTCTGAACCCGTAATCTCTTAATTCCGGTAGCAGACATGTGTTTTGCTTATCTGGACATTTGACGGGTTACATATCCTGCCTGGCTGCCTGCTGTATGGCGCGTGCCCCGTTTGCTGATAGTCATAATTGTAAGGACTGTTCGCTGAACTGAGTAGAGTGTGTTGTCGCCTGATGTTAGCTTGTAAACAAAGGCTGAAGTGTGCCACCTTGCTGTATCGTGTTTGTAGTGTCTGTGAAAGTGTAGTGTAAAGGTAGCTCGCTCCTCCGGTCTACTCACATAATCAAGGTTGCCGTTCACTCAGTCACTCAAATGTGTCCTAACTAACTTATGATCTACAAAAATATATACACTGTAATGACACTGCTGAAAAAATGCCTGGATTAATAGGTTACACTCTCTTATACTAGGGGAATTAATCTTAGGGAATAAGCTGTCTTCTATTAGTGTGGGGTGATTATCTGTACTTCCTTACCATTTCTATAAGCTGCTATAGGTTAATTCCTCCTACCTACTAGGGTTGTAAAAGCTTACTTTAAATTAAGGGGAGGGTAGTGGGTGGGTATTTAATATTTATATTTACTTCTCTAGTAGGGGTTGTTAAAATCTTAAAACGCTTATCTGCAAGCGGCTTCTACTGCATTCTCTCTTGTCAATCGACGTTAAGCTGGGTTTGGGAGTGGGTGGGGAGGGATGTAATTAATGTTGCAGAAAAAAATCCCGTGTTTACGTAAAAGAAAAAAATACTGCTTGGCGTGCGAAAGATTGTATCGGACCACAATCACCGAAACTTGTTGTATAAGCTCCTTTTTAAACGGGGCTGCTCGGCCCTCCACCATTTTGTTTTACTTTGATGTAAAACTAGTGTTGAAAGTGTTTGGTAGGTGGCTCACCAGGGTTAAGTAATAAAAGTACCCGGTGACTCGCAGAATGGTTTTTTACTTTGATGTAAAACTAGCCTTGTCGGCATCTCCGGTATCTACTGAGTTTTACCTGGCGCCTATATCATTCTTTGTTAGGGATCTTGATTGGTGACTAACCACCATTTGAAAGGGGTGTTGATTACATGGCATCCTGAGCATTTTCGGAGATTTACTAGGATGTGTAATCATGGTGTTTTACAAAGAGCTGCGGGGCCATACTCACCAGACTTACCCGGAAAGCCTCAGCAAGCCAAGCGCTTGCTAGTCGTCTTCACAGTACTGCTTGGCAGCATGCCGCAGCGGGAATGACTGGATCTTCACCTAACTACAATCTAAGGGGGCAGGGTTTTATACTACTGAGTGAAATAAAAAGAAGGAGCCCTTGACTGTGACAGAAGGGTTTATTGTACTGATGGCGCTTGGGTTCAGATACAAGGGAGGATGATTGCTAGAGGGAAATGGAATTTAGCAGACACACTTAACTCACTCTACCGATGAAACCAGTCGTCCAGGATGTCGCGTTGGTGCCCGTCCACCCAGCGGGCGCCGGCTTCCGTAGTACTGTTCAAAGAGAGAGTCCAAAAGACAAAGAGCAAGAGCAAGAGGGCGCGCACGTTTGCGTCCTCTGTATTTGAAGGTTCCCAATTGGGTCACCTTGGTCAGCGGTATGAGCAGCTGTGTAGCTGGTATTGCTACTATTACATAAGACTGCCAGCTTGCAGTACTTACAAATGTAGGTCGGTGTTGGCTTGCTACATCCGTATGTCCATGTCCTACAGCTTAACTTATACCTTCAATTTGCTAGGCATATTTGCAGACAAAACCTTTATGGAGGGTTGGGGGATGAAACAAGACCCCGCTCGGTTTTAATTGTCGGCCTTGACAATTGCAGTGGTCGGGCGGAGCTAATGTAGAATTTACTTCTGTAGTGTTTTTTTAAATGTATCTTTCTTCTTTCTAATCTTCTTTTTTTCCTAGTAATCTTCTTTTCTTCCTTCTAATCTTCTTTTCTTCCGTTCTTCTTCGTAGTCGGTAGGTATGCGTAAGTGTGTCGTGCCAGGGGTTGGTAGGTGTGGCAGGGGTGGAATATGGTGTTAAACTGTCATTTGATACTTCGTTACATCTTGCTTTGCAATATTTACATGATCAAATTAAAATGTCTTTGATAAACTTGTTGATTTGATCTGATTGTATTGTTACATGTATTGATAAATTAAGGAAATAAATAATTAAAGATCAAATTAGAAATTAATGATTCCCTGAGGTTAATTATGTAAGAAATCTAAATTAAGACGTTTGGTGAAGAAAGATAAAAGGAATGATGTATAGGAAATTTACGGTGTAGTCACCCCTCTCGGACTAGTTCATGACCTGCGCCCTACATCGCCAATCACGTACAGCTTTGAGGGTGCATGTCCAACGGTAATTTTTCTATTAAGTATGGATGATGATGTATGGAGTTTAAAGTATAGTTAGCCCTCTAGGATTAGCCTGTTACCTCTGAAGCGTAGTGTAATAAAAAGGAAAAAAATAGTGTGCTGTGTAAGTGTATTGCTTCATTAGGCCAGGTGTACCGCGAGGGTGCGCTGATAGCATTAATCTCCCTACACCGTGGGGATGAAAATGTAGAGAGTCTAGGGCGTGCTACCCTTGCAGAACACGTCCACGGACTGCGTAAAGCTACGTCATTCTGTGTGTGGTCATGGGGGTGCATGCACCCTGTTAACCTCCCTATGACGTGGGAGATGATTTATAATTTTACCTAAGAGAGTTATGATTTTACGGTTCATCTCTGATAAGACATGAGTTTAGAAAAGAGATATATTTTAAGGTTAACCTGCCTATAAATGGCTTTACATGCTACTGTGTGTTTTCTTCTAATTTCAGTTTCCAAGTCCGTTGGTTCTTTTTTCTTGGTCCACGGTCACCTTGTTTACACCTTGTCCTCACGTTCTACAATGGGAAGTACAGGAATTGACATCTTATCATTATTATGAAATCAGAAATAAATCTTAATTTTAGTTCATATTGGGAATGTTTACCCTGGCACTTTTCTTTTTCTACTTCTTCTACGTATTGCGAGGGAATTCCTTACTCAATTTCTGCATATTATTCTTTCGAATAATATTCTTATAAACTAACGTGTGACATGTATATCTTCACCTATCCGTCATCATCGTAATTCGCTATATTTCGTTTCCTATACTGACATTCTCTTCAATGTTTCAATATTACTTATATTTTTATTTATCCGTTTCCTTCATACATTTATATTCGTAGAACCTCAATAGACTTTTATTTTCCTAGACCTTTAATATGCTGTGTCATACATACATATTCGTAGAACCTCAATATATATTTTAAACCACTTCGTAGCCTCAGGGAATTAACCATCCTGGGCTACTATACTCACAACAGGGATTGAACCTTCCTGCAATTACATTCTTCCATTGTTTCTGCTAATCGACGTATTTACTTCATAACCTATCTAAATGCAGTCATGACATAAATGGAACTCGCACTACGTGTTGTACTTAATTGCAAAGCCTGATTGCATTTTTAAACTGGCGACTATAGTGTCATGAACTTATGGAAAAATCTTTCTTTAATGGTTATACTTGCCTCTAACGACTGAATTTATTATTATTAGGTAGCTTAGACGGTTGTTTATCCGTAATTCTGATATTTCATATGAACCGTATACATTTTATAACTTATTGACTGAGGCTGTTAACACTTTCTGAAATTAACTTTGTTATTAACATATGCATTTTATACTCTTTTTAAATATGCCACTTTATATAGGGGGAAGAAATGGGATGTTAGTTGTGCTTGGTGTTCCATCAGTATCTAAGGCTGGTCCCTACTCCTAAATCTAATATTAATAAATTTCCCTTACTATGTAGAGTATTTACAGAGGGTGGAGTTGGTCTGTGTATCTGGAGGGAGGATAGTTTTTGGAGAAATCCCTTGAGAAAAAAATGGGGGTGTTTACCTTTGAATGTTAATTTTAAAACGTTTAGACTTTTCCTAGCGCCTACCCGTGAAAATGGTATTTCCTATATTTATAAAATTCGATAACCCATGTTTGCAGATTGGTTGATAGCATTTAATACTGCACTGATCTGCAGTGCCGTTAATAACTATTACCCTTTACTCTTATGCCATAAATAGATGGTTTCTTCTTTCTGAACAGGTTATACTCTGTTTGAATATTCTTCTTCTTTAATCTGGCTTTTCGATGTTATTATCCCTTGAAAGTTTTGAATTAATTGTTAAAATGTAGAGTCATTGTGCATTGTTTAATCATGCGTTGTAATATATCTTTCCTCGTTTTCTCAACTGATGTTTTACCTACTAAGTATCGGATTCGCGTTGCTTATCTTCCTATATTCTTATCATCTTACCAATGTATTACCTCGAAACTATCGCTTTAATTCCAAAAATGTATTTATATAACTTCCACTTCTTACCTTCCTATAGTATAATACCATGCAACTATCGCCGGTCGCTTTATCTTCCTATCATATAATACCATTAAGCTGTCGTCTGCCAGTAGTCTGACTATACACCGATACTGATGAGTTCTAACGGACGTTAGGTCCAAATATATATTATATATCCTATCAATAATTTATCATAATACCATAAAACTATCGTCTCTCAATAGTCTGATTGTACCCCGATACAAATGAGTTCTGACGGACGTTAGATCTAATATGTATTGAGTTTGAACATATAATGATTTATCGCTTCTTAGCGGACTCTGCTTTTAAGAATGGGAATAAATTATCCTCGTATGCGCTCTCATGAATAATGTTACTGAAATTCTAATATAGTTGCTTATAGGCGTTTGGAACTGTGGTGGCAACAATTGTGTTAAATTATGACAGTAGTTGTGAATGTAATAATCCTAAAATTCTCCATGCATCGTATCTTAACTTCTTATCTCAGGGCCAGGCAATATCATATCATTCCTGCCGCAAGATACTTAATAACTAACTTCAATACTTATTCAGTACGTCTTCTCTGAGGGTTGCGTTACGTACTTCGTTCCTCCCTTATAATAACTCACTTCAAAAATCAACTTCTTCTATTCTTATCTCAGGGCCAGGCAATATCATCTCATTCCTGCCGCAAGACACTTGGTGTATTCTTTGAAATACACGGTCAGACAGAGTTAGTTTTTGCTGCTCTTTGCTTAATTCATTTCTTCCTTTTTCTCAAACACCAACAGTGATTCCTTATTTTTTCTTTTATTTGTGCACCTTGCTTACTTCGTTTGTAAGTCTGTTCTAAATATATATCTTCCATGATCAACCTAGCGGCATCTAGCAGCTTACTGCTGAAGTTCCTCAATATCTCCACTCTCAAGAGGACTTTCTTACCAATTCAGCCACAAGATGTCGTCGTTATCGCCAGCTTACATCTCCATGCTCAAGAGGACTTCTTCATCATTCCAATCCACCAGACGTCGTCATCATCGCCTGCTAACTTCTCTTTGAAGACCACTTCATCATGAAAATTAACATCTCTGAAAAATTTAATTTTTGTTATGTTTGTAATCCTTATGTGTGCCCCTTTGTCCTTTTCCCAACTCTTTTCCTCCTTGGTACCTCCGTGCTTTGTCGAGCGGCTCTCACTTCTGTGTTAGACGTCAAACCTTACATTTGGGGCTCCTCCCTCGAGCTCGTCTCCTCTACTCGAGAGACATTTTTAAATCAGACGCCATGTCTGACTTTTAAACCAACCGTCACCAGGAACATCGCATGTTTCATGAAACAGAGCTAAGTACAAACTTCAATGGTTTTCACCATATTTTAACTGGTTTTAAATAGCTTACAGCTTATAGCTTTTTATTTGATTGTATAGACAGTGTGAAATTGCCATATGTGATGCAATAACTGCCTTCAAAGGACCTTCTTGATCTAATTATGGCAACCTCAGCTAGATCTCAAAAATGAAAAAGTACTTCTTGTACAAATTATCTGAGATACTATCTCTCACCGAGGAATATTTTCAAAATACCCACTGTCTATAAAATTCAGCTTTCCTCCGAGGGACTTCTCTTGCCCAATTCAAGAGTCATCATTGTTCTGGAATTTTCCAGGTTAAACAATCGTTCTGGAAGCAAAACCGTTAAGTATTTTCCACCTAAATATGGGAATACTTTTCTTAGCTGAGGATTTTTCTTAACATCATCTGTTAATCAACCCTTAATTTGTCTTTCTTCGTGGGAAATATCCTAGGCATTCAACTACAACTCATAAAAGCTACAACGCAATAAACTCTCTCAAGCTAAAATTCAACTAGTGATTTACTCAACCGCAACAACTTTTCTCTCTATAAACTTTCTGTGCTGCCATAACGAACTTTCTAACTGCATCAATAGACAATAATGCAATTCTGTGCCCATTCAACCTTCAACCGCGTCGCGCTTCGTGAGAGCAATAAGTATGGCCAAGAACTTTATCTTAAAATTCCCATCTCCTCTTTCCCAAACACTCTTACTAACAAATTAGGTTAAATTTGTAAATTTAGGTCTTTTTCAATGAGGGGTCACTTTATAGCAAGTGCCCTCCCACAATTGTTCTATGTCTCAAAGTAAATTTTGTGTAATTCGTGTCTTGCACTCATTTAAAACCATATTGGTTTTCCCCTCTAACTAGGGAATTCAATTATTTCTACTCACAAGCGAGTTTTCTAACTTTTTTCTCCAGGATTCACGAAAGGGTAACTTGCCCTATTTTTTTCTCGTGATCCCTGTTTAAATATAAGAAGTTATAGAAACTTCTTCTTAATTTCCTCTTTTCTTGTTATAATTTCAAATTTAATATTTGTTCATATTTTTAAGATTTCCACATAGGAATTCTTAACGTGCTCACATTGTACCTTACTTATTTTTAAAGCTTTAATTGCGTTATAATTGTCGTTAAATTTTGAATTTGTCAATCTTAAGCACAACTTTTTAAAATCTTATGCAGATTTTTGTGCTTATAAGAGGTTCTAAACCTTAATATTGTTAATTGCCAAGTGCAAACATTACCATTCTAGAGGTCTGAGACCTCGTACCTTTTGCATTTATTAAAACAATTATATCTCTAAGCATTGTTAAATAAACAAGATTATATCTTTCCGCTTTATCCCTTTCAACAGAATAACGATTAGGCAGGACCATATCTTTCCTGACTCTTCCTATAGGCGTATGCCCTCTTTAAGAATATTAACTACCCAACTAATTAAAATTTTGCTACATGTTGCATTGAACTTAAAACTGCAAATAACCTTTTCAAAGCTTCTCTTAGTTTTCATAACGAATTCTAACGAGCCATTGAGGCAAGTATAGCTAGCTCCGCAAGCTTCCTGCTTGTTGAGATTTTCTCTATAACTTGTGGTTTGTTTTCAAAATTCATAGTATTCCTCTGGTTTGAACTTTTAATCAGCACTCTGCTGGTTAAAAGCTCAGCTTATCTTAAGTGCAACAATTGGTATTCTTCCAAAAGTTAGCAAGAAGAAAAATAAAATCCTTACTAAAAGCATTCATATTGTTTCATTGCTTCCCTTTCTGGGAGTATTTGGTTGGTCTAACGGAGACCCAACAGTGTCCAGAAATAAAATTATTACTTCCAAGTCAAATCCTTTTAGTATCTTCAATGCATTACAAAGACTAATCTTTCTAAAAAGAGAATTAGTACGGTCCTTTTATTTTGGCCTACTTTGCCTTATCAGAGTACCACCCGTCCCCATAATACTGGATTACCGGCCCGAGAGGGAAAGTGCAATCAACGAGCACTTGACGGCAACCTTAATTCACGCTGCGCTCTCCGTCTGCTTAACACAAGCCCCCGCTGAGGTTAGGTTCCTCCAAGCTTGGCACTGCCAATTCTTAGTTAAAACTGTTCGTGGTGGATTCTCTTCCTATCTGCCAATACTTTCCTCCCAACCGAAACCCATCTCCATTATCATTATCCCTGGGGTAGTGTTAATCCGAAGTTAAAACCTACCCAAAATTTGGTCCCAGAAACCCGGGAGAATCCATATCTCAATATTTTTCAGGTTATTAATATCTACTTTGAATTGTTCAGCTATAACTTCACTGTGCAAGGCTGGTGAGGGGGAAAGAGGTCGCTCCTGTCTCCTTTGGTGTGCCCTTTTCTTTCTACTTGTTTGCTGCTGCCAGTCTGACAGCATTTCCAAGGTTCCACAGTTTCGTAAGTTATACTTTAATTTACCCATTTCGACATGCCTCCTACAGAAAAAGATAAGGACGGAAAGGATGAAAAACTTACTTGCAAACGAGCTTCTTATAAAGGGCGAATTACCCGATTCATAAAATACATCAGAGAGCTGGACCCTTCAGAAGCTCAATTAGATTTGTTAAAACATCGCGTGAAGGATTATGAACGTTCTTTTGATAATTATTTTACTATTCAAACTGAAATTGAAACTTGCATGCTCAATCAAACAGATGATCGTGTAGAAGTAGAAAATCAATACTACGAAGTTATAGGCTCTGCCTTTAAAATAATACGCCAACTTGAAGAAGAACAGAAAAAGGACGGTTCTGTTCTCGGTTCCCTTCACGAACAACAAACTTCGTCTCGTGACGGCACTCACAAACCCAAACCCATTATCCCCAAAAGAGATTTGCCTCATTTCTCTGGTGACGAATCTACTCGGGAATCGTTTTACGAACTCTTTTGCTCCCTTGTCCATGCCAATGAAGACATTCAAGTCATTCATAAATTTCATTACTTGAGATCTATTCTCCATGGTCAAGCTCTGCAGTTGGTTGAAGCACTTCCATTAAGCGCTGAAAACTATCCCATTGCCTTTAACTTATGGAAGGAAATAAACGTTAATTTACGGTTACGTATTCAACGCCATATGAAAGCTCTATTTAACTTGCCTTCTTCACAACATAATGACGTCACTAGTCTGCGTACTCTTATAGATACGACACAACTTCACGTAAAAGCTTTGTCCCAATTAGATCAACCCACTGACCATTGGGATACTTTCCTTATACATTTAGTGGTTTCTAACGTTGACACTGCTACCCTTAAATCTTGGGAAATGGAACTCTCTAACAACGACGAGTACTCTTACGAATAATTAGTCACCTTCATAAATGCTAGATGCCAACTCTTAAATGCTTTAGCTAACCAAAGTGAACCCTCTTCTCCTAGTTCTAAATTTGAATCATTGTCTCTTAAATCTAAAGGCGAACGCGTAGCGTCTAGTACCCAAAAACCTGGGCCTAGCTCTTCTGAACTCAAGTCATACGCCACTGGTTACCAAACTAGGTCTAGTGAACGCCGTATTGCCAGTTCTCTTGCTTTAAACACTCAAAGCGAACCCCGTAAAAGTTTAAATGAACCGTAAAAGTGCATAATTTGCAAAGATTCCCACGCTTTATATTTATGCAAATCCTTTAATTAACTGTCAGTTGACGACAGAAGAAAACTAGTTTCCCAGAATAAATACTGTTTTAACTGCCTCCCACCTAAGCATTCTGCTTCCAATTGCAAGTCCACCAGACTCTGTTTCCATTGTGAAAAAACTCATCACACTTTATTGCATCGTCATGATCAATCGAGGTCCTCTGCAGCATCTACTTCTCAAAAATGTGACATGCTAGCAGTCCTAATGCTTTATCTTTTATTCAAAACGCTAAGTCTTTGCGTAGTGCTCATGTGTTATTGTCCACTGTTCAAATCGAAGTCCAGGATAAATTTGGCAACTGGGTCCGTGCACGCGGTCTTCTTGATTCGGCGGCAACCCATGATTTTGTTTCCAATTCATTAATCAAAAAACTAGGCCTACCTGTAAACCCTACTTCTATTAATGTATCAGGTATCAACAGCTTAAAATCACAAGCTTTACAGTTTTTAAACTAACCATAAGAGACACTTGTCACAGAAATAATTTTCTAAAACTTAATTGCCTCATTCTCAAGAGTATCGGAGAGGATACTCCAAGCCACTCTGTTGATATCTCAGGTCTGAATATTCCTCCTCAATTAAGGTTAGCCGATCCTCTGTTTAACATTCAAGGTCCCATTGATATACTTTTCAGTGCCAATGTTTTCTTGAATTGCCTTCGTAAACATATTCGTAAGCTATCTTCAAACGTGGTTGCCAGAGATATCAATTTTGGATGGATCGTTACTGGTCAACTTCCTCATTATTCTACCCAGCCCGTGTCACAATGCTATTTCGCTAATACTGACTTGGAACAGTTCTGGAGGCTTGAAAGCGTTGATTCTCTTAACTTAACCTCTTCAGAAAACGAATTCTGTGAGCAACTTTTCATGACCACTACCACTCGTTCTCCTGAAGGCCGGTTCATTGTTCAGATGTCAAGATTACTCAATCCCCCCAAACTTATCAATTCTCAACCTAAAGCTCGAAAAGCTCTCTTTGCTATCGAGAGCAAATTCAAGAAAGAACCCCTTGTTAAACAACAGTACACTGAGTTTATGGACGAATACGAAAGTTTGGATCACATGAAAGTTGTCAGCAAATCTGATAACGAATTGCACCCCCCAATTGAAACGGTTTTCTTAAATCATCATCCCGTGTGGAAAAACCCTCTTGTCAAGGATAAAATCCGAGTCGATTTTAATGGGTCATCACCTGACGTTAATGGCAACAGTCTTAACGATACTCTTTACTCTGGTCCCACTATTCAGTCAGATTTATCTGCTATACTCTTAAACTTTCGATTATTTCCCATAGCTGTTATAGCGGACATCAAACAGATGTACCGTCAAGTTTTAATTCAGCCCGAACAACAAGATCTCCAAAGAATCTTGTGGCGCGACGAAATCAGCAAGCCCATTAAAATATTTCGCTTAAAGACAGTCACTTATGGCTTAAAACCTTCCGCTTTCCTTGCTATCCGATCCCTACATATGTTAGCCTCTCAGGATGGTCATTTATTTGACGCTAAAGCTTCTGAAGCCCCAACTACATCTTTTTATGTAGACGATTATCTGCAGTCCTTCTCGACTCTTGAGGAAGCTTCTTTCGTGTCACTAGAACTTCGGACATTGTTAAAGAATGGAGGATTCCCACTTCATAAGTGAATTTCTATTCCCATGAGTTTCTTGCCCAGGTTCCCATAGAAGATGTAGACTGACTGCTCTTCCGTCAAAATCTGCGGAGATTCTGAATCCATAAAAACTCTTGGAGTACACTGGTGCACTCGCACTGATACTCTCTTCTATAAAGTCTCGTTTTCCGAAGAGCTCCCTAACACAAAAAGGCAAATTTTATCCGAAATTGCAAAATTTTTTGATCCGCTTCAATTCCTTGCTTCGGTTATTGTTATAGCCAAACTTTTCATGCCAGAGCTATGGTCGCTCAAATGTGAATGGGAAGAAACTGTTCCCCTTTCTTTTCTTAATAGATGGCTCTCTTTTCATAGAAGTTTGCTTGATCTTTCGCTCATTGAAATTCCTAGATTTAATTAACGCTCATCCTAACACATCATTCTTTCTTAATGTTTTTGCCGACAGCTCCGAGAAAGCTTACGGTTGCTGTGCATATTTCGTTTATCGCAATTCACTAAATGAATCCTCATTTTCAAACCTTGTTTGCGCCAAGTCTAAAGTTTCTCCTCCTAAAACTATTACTTTGCCTAGGCTTGAATTGTGTGCTGCACTCATGGCCGCAGAACTTGCCAAAAAACTTCAGAAAGTCTTAAAAGTCGAATTTTCGCAAACCTATCTGTGGAGCGATTCCATGATCACTCTTTCTTGGATCGCAAAAAACCCCACCCACTGGCAAACCTTTGTTGCAAATAGAGTATCTAAAATTCAAACCCTTTCCTCTGGATGTCACTGGAAACAAGTGCCTAGCGCTGATAAACCTGCTGACATCATCTCACGCGGGTGCTCACCTTCTCAATTGGCAGCATCTCAGTTGTACTGGTATGGGCCCCCGTGGTTAATCGAAGACTCTTCTTGCTGGCCTTCTAAACCTCCGGTTACAAACTCCAACTTGCCTGACGCTAAAGTATCTAAATCTACTGCTTCGTGTCTTATTTCCAACGTTTCATATCCCTTGTTATCTCGCTACTCTTCCTTTCACAAACTAATTCGAATTTTTGCCTATCTTCTCAGATGGAAATATCTTGTTGTTGACCAACCTGTTCTCCCTAAACCACATCTGACCAATCACGAATTAAATCTCGCTACTATTAAAGTGTTGCAGCTAACACAGCAAGAGGCCTTTTGTTCTGAATTGTCTTTGCTCTCAGCTAACAAAGATTTTCCTAAACCTAGTCGTCTTCGCGCTTTAGCCCCTTTCCTTGATGACAACGGGTCACTCAGGGTAGGTGGTAGGCTTTCGCACTCTTCACTTCCTGAAGACAAAAAGCATCCTGTTATTTCGCCTTCTAAGCATCACGTAACTTTCTTAATCATACGTGACTTTCATTATCGTAACCTGCACGTTGGTACCCGCACACTGCTTTGCTTTTTAAGGGAAAAGTACTGGATAATAAATGGAGTTCGTGAAGTCTTTTCTGTAATTCACAAATGCATCCCTTGCTTCAAGGTGAAACCTAAAGTCAGTACCCAATTGATGAGCGATCTACCCTCTTTCCGTTCTTCTCCTATATATCCTTCTGCTTTAACTGGTGTGGATTATATGGGTCCATTTCAATATCAATGCAATTCCCCTGAAGCTAAACGCAAATTGTTTGGAAAACTCTATGTTTCTCTTTTCGTTTGCATGGTTACTGGCGCTATCCATCTGGAACTAGTAACAAATGCCTCTACTTCTTACTTTCTATCAGCCGTCTCTCGCTTCACTGCTTGGCGTGGCGTTCCCTCTGAAATGTTCTCTGATAACGCCTCCACTTTTCAAGGCGGAGCTTCATTATGGAAGAAACCCCTTACATCTCCTTCTGCCATGGAACGAATTTCTAACCTTTCTTATGCTAAAGGTTTCAAATGGCGGTTTGTACCACCCTACGCCCCTCATCACGGTGGTAGGTGGGAATCCTGTGTCAAGCTAACTAAACGTCATCTAAAAAAGGTTTTAGGTAGTCGAATCCTAACTTACGAAGAATTTAACTCTCTGTCCATTGTATTGAAGGTGTTGTTAATTCTCGTCCTTTGACACCTCACATTATCTACTCACATTATCAAGGTTGCCGTTCACTCAGTCACTCAAATATGTCCTAACTAACTTATGATCTACAAAAATATATACACTGTAATGACACTGCTGAAATAATAATGCCTGGATTAAGAGGTTACACTCCCTTATACTAGGGGAATTAATCCTAGGGAATAAGCTGTCTTTTATTAGTGTGGGGTGATTATCTGTACTTCCTTACCATTTCTATAAGCTGCTATAGGTTAATTACTCCTACCTACTAGGGTGGTAAAAGCTTACTTTACTTTAAGGGGTGGGTGGGTGATTATTTGATATTTCCATCTACTTCTCGAGTTAGGGGTTGTTAAAATTTTAAAACGCATATCTGCAAGCTGCTTCTACTGCATTCTCTCTTGTCAATCGACGTTAAGCTGTGTTGGGGGGATGTAATTAATGCTGAAGAAAAAATCCGTGTTTAAGTAAAAGAAAAAAAAATACTGCTTGGCGTGCGAAAGATTTACTGGACCGCAACCACTGAAACTTGTTGTATAAGTCCCTTTTTTAAACGAGGCTGCTCGGCCCTCTACCATTTTGTTTTACTTTGTTGTAAAACTAGTGTTGAAAGTGTTTGGTAGGTGGCTCACCAGGGTTAAGTAATAAAAGTACCCGGTGACTCGCACCATGTTGTTATACTTTGATGTAAAAGTAGCTTTGTCGGCATCTCCGGTATCTACTGAGTTTTACCTGGCGCCTATACCATTCATTCCTAGGGATTTTGATTATGCCTAACCGCCATTTGATAGGGGTGTTGATTACTTGGCATCCTTAGCATTTTCGGAGATTTACTAGGATGTGTAATCATGGTGTTTTACGAAGAGCTGCGGGGCCATACTCACCAGATTTACCTGGAAAGCCTCAGCTAGCCAAGCGCTTGCTAGTCGTCTTCACAGTACTGCTTGGCAGCATGCCGCAGCGGGAATTACTGGATCTTAACCTAACTACAATCTAAGGGTGTAACGTTTACTGAGACCATATAGGCCGTGATACGTTTATATTTGGAATGATTAATGTTCTTTGGAGGTGGCGTTGGTGCGCTTGAGTGGAGGAAACATGAACTAGTGAAACGAGAGTGTCAACTCTGACGATAGCAGAGATGAGTTTAGACAATAGCAGAGGTACTTTGATAAATAAAAATAATTTATAATTTATAATTTATGGAGATTATAAAAGAAAAGTAATTGTATGAAATAAAGACGCGAAGGAGAATATGCTGGATTAATCTGTCTTATTTAATACGTCGTATTAGTTATAGTATTACGGCTTCATCTATAGCTCTTCCACGGGAGTAAAATTTAATAAAGGATAAAACGACTAATGATATAAGTTGGAAATTATATCATTATGACTACATTACAGGAACAATTTAAATATACATCTCTTACGACCACTAACCCCACCAACCTGGACCCATTATTTTGGGCAACCAGGCTCTGCCTGTCACAAGTCAGGAAAAAGGGGGAGTGATAGAAGAATAACACCTCTAAAAAAAACTTGGGCCAGCTGACCCGGCTGGTAGTACCATGTAAGGGTCCCTTGCCAGGGTTACGGTGAAGACCTCAACGGCAGCTACAGTGGAGAGGATATTCTTTAGTACAGTGTAGATGGCGGAAGGGGCAGCCCAGTGCTCGGGAGTAATTGGGTACAAGGTATCGTCCTAAGTTGAGGGTAGGTATCAGCTGTAGCGTCTGATCCGGAGCGGGCGGCTACAAACTGCGTCTGTACACCATGTTAGGGGCGGCCGAATTATATGCTGGCAGTAGCTGTAAAATGCTTGGTGACAGGCTATGTGATGTGCCGACCGTAAAAATTATGCCACATGTTTAAGGAAATGTTGTCTTCTGGTTCGGAAATAAAGGCTAGGGCGTCCCCCGTAGGCGACGCGCGTTGGCATGGCCCGGTCAGCGTGAGAAATGTGCAAGGGTTACCATCGCATGGGCGGTGATGGCTAAACAACCTAGCCCTCACATCCCGTCTTGCAACACTCAACGTCGGCACCATGTCTGGACGGTAAAATGAGCTATCTAAAGCCCTTGAAAACCGACGCGTTGACATCTGTGCAGTTCAAAGAACACGGTGGTGCGGAAGCAAATCGTATGATATTGGATGCGGATACAAGCTGATGTATAATGGCCCCCGCGGAACAACCAGTGGCGTTGGCATTATAGTGTCATCCAAGTTTGACGGTATTATCTCTGAAGTACAAAGATATGATGATCGCCTGATGAAGATTGTGTACATCACAGATGGCAGAAAAATCCACGTTTTTAGTGCGTACGCTCCACAAACTGGTCAAGCAAACTCCATCAAGGACGCCTTTTGGAAGATGCTTGATGCAAAGACTGCTGAATTGCCCCCAGAAGATTACATCATCATCGCTGGTGATCTTAATGGGCACGTAGGGTGTAGAAAGGAAGACCATATCGCTCATGGTGGGCATGGATTCGGAGAAAAGAATGACGATGGTAAGCGTATCCTCGATTTCTCAGAATTTCATAACCTGGTAATTGCGAACACATGGTTCAAAATGCGTGACTCACATCTCATCACGTTTTACAGCGGCGCTAATGCCACGCAGATCGACTACATCCTTGTGAGGCGTCGTTATCTCAAAGATGTGCTTGATGCAAAGGTCATCCCCTATGAAACAGTTGCGACACAACACCGTCCATTGATCTGCAAGCTACGAATCAAGTTTCCAACAAACAAGCACGTAGATCGCACAGGACCTGCGAGAATCAAATGGTGGAAATTCAAAGACAAGGAAGCCGACATCATTGCCCGAATTACTCTGCCACCAATTACCACCGATGAAGAAAGCTGGAAGAAACTGAAAGAGACTGCTCACGAAGCTGCACATGCCTTTCTTGGGTAAACAAAACCAGGACGATGGAGGATCAATAGAAACACGTGGCTTTGGAATGACACCGTCAAAGACGCGGTACGCACAAATAAACGATTGTATCATGAGTTTCTTGCCGATAAAACACTGGATCGATGGAATGCGTACAGAACAGCCCGTAGCGATGCAAAAAAGGTAATAGCAGCAACCAAATCCTCACGTTTTGCAGATCTATACGGTAAACTAGACACACGTGAAGGAGAGCGGGACTTATATCGACTCACTAAAGCAAGATATCGCAATTCGGAAGCTGTTCATCGGTTCTACGGGGTCAATGACGAGGCTGGTAACCTGCTAGTTGATTGGAACAAGGCAAGAGAACGATGGCGCAGCTATTTCAAGAAGATCTCAACAGAAGAGTTCCCCCATGCACCAATTCCCACCGGCCATGTTGTTGAAGGGCCCGTAAGAGAAATTGTCGTCAAACAGGTCAAGACTGCTTTGATGAAAATGAAGCTTGGAAAGGCCACCGGCCCAGATGATCTCCCAGCCGAGTTATGGGGTTCTAATCATTGGAAGGCAGCCGAATGGTTAACGGAACTCTTCAACAAGATCATTGACGAGGGATAAACACCAACTGACTGGCAACAAACTATCACTGTGCCTATATTTAAGAAGAAGGGAAGTCCCGCTGAGTGCACCAACTACCAGCCAATTCGACTTCTATGCCACGCCATGAAAATCTTTGAGTGTGTTCTGGACCAAAGAATTCGTGAGATCGCACATATTTCCAGAAACCAGGCGGGATTTGTGAAGAACTGCGGCACAACTGATGCGATTCATGCTGTAAGACTATTAGTCGAGAAACATCATGAGAAAGCCAAGCCACTGCATCTAGCATTCCTGGATCTCGAAAAGACCTTTGATCGAGTGCCTCACAGTCTCATCTGGCTAGCACGCCGAAAACATGATGTGCCAGAGCAGCTTATTAGCTGGGTACAGTTGTTTTATGCACAGTCAAGAAGTTACGTCCGTACACCTTCAGGACCATCCAAGGACTTCCCCATCACAGTCGGTGTACATCAAGGTTCGGCATTATCACCGCTTATTTTTCATTCTAGTTATGGACACCGTGACAGTTGACCTGCACCGGCCATTACCATGGACCCTACTTTATGCTGATGACGTGATGCTGGCAGCAGAAAACAAGCTTGATCTGCAAAGCCAAACTCAAGAATGGTGTGACCGGTTGGTGCAACATGGTTTGCGCCTTAACTTGACGAAAACTGAGTACATGACATCAGATAGACATGAAATGGGAACCATCACGGTCAATGGTGAAGATCTGACGCGTGTGCGTAAATTTAAGTACCTCTGTTCCACAATCACTGTTGACGGCCGACTCACCGAAGAGGTCAATACCAGAACTCAGGCAGCCTGGATGAAGTGGCGAACAACAACCGGAGTCACTTGCGACCGCAGGATGAAAGATCATTTAAAATCAAAAATCTATCGTACTGTCATCCGGCCAGTCGCCTTGTATGGTTGTGAGTGCTGGCCGACTACAGTCGAGACAGAACGCCGCCTAAGTGTGATGGAAATGAAGATGCTGAGATGGACAGCGGGCCTCACTAAGTTAGAACACGTTTCCAATGACAGCATCAGAAGACAGTTTGGAGTTGCACCGATCCAAGACAAGATGCGTGAGAGCCGACTTCGTTGGTTTGGGCATGTTTTACGGGCCGATGACGACTCTATTGCCAAGACGGGATACACACTTGAAGTCGTCGGCAGAAAGGACGACCTAAACAACGTTGGGCTGATACGCTTCATAAAGACCTCCAAAGCGTGAACATCCATCCAGATGCAGCCCGAGACAGAGCGAAATGGAGACAACGGACCCCGCAGGCGCGCGGGACAAACGCTGAAGGAAAAGAAGATGATGATGATAATTGTTGTTTTAAGGGGCCTAACATCTAGGTTATCGGCCCAGGAAAAGAAGAAGACGACCACTAAATAGTAAGTAGCATTCCGATGATTTATTGTTATGTTGCAGTATAATATTAAGCTGCCTGGTTTACTGTAGTGTCCTGGTTGGTGAATGAGATGAATGAGTTCTCGTGTCTCTATTAAATTAATATTCATTCATAGTAGGCTATTCTATCTATGAATTGGCGCCCTCCCGGAAATATTTATATCACACGAGAAGATCCAATTACAAAAGACACCTCAACGTTGGGCACGAGAACCAGGACACATCAGTGTAGGGGTGGGAATGTTTATATATTGTGCGAGTGATTTTGGGGCTTGTGTTTAGAAGTGTAATTCAGTATGTCGGAGAAAGATATGAAGCTAAGAAGTGGTCTTGATAGTGAAGAGAGCGTAGATGATAATACTATGTTGTCAGGGAGTAACCTGAATACTAGTAAAGAGAAAAGAATTTCGGAAGATTCATTAGCTGCGATCATGAGAATGCTGAGTGAAAGATTTGATGAAAGTAAGAAAGATAATCAGGAGATGAGAGAGGAAATAAGGAGGCAAAATCAGGAGATAAGTAGACAAAATTGGGAGATGAGAGAGGAAATAAGTAGGCAAAATCAGAAGATGAGAGAGACGATAGATAAAAATAATAAGGAAATTCATCAAAGATAGACAATGTGGTCAAGGAAAATGGGGAATTATATAGGAAGTATGGGACTCTGCAGGAGCGTATTCAGGGGGTGAAACAGGAGATCAGATGTGAAATTAAGAATATGTTAGAAGAAGAGGCTAAAAGTATTATAAAGGAAGAAAAGACTGTAGGTGAAAGTAGTTTGGAGTTAAAGGAGATGGTAGATGAAAGTAGCATAGAGTTAGAGGAAATTGTAGGGGAGAATAGAGTAGATGAGAGGAAGATAGTTGAGCTTGAAGTAAAATTACGATATAGGATAAGGCGATGTTGTAAAGGCATATATTGGAGAGGACGTAGTAGGCGTCAAAGAGGAATCAGACGTGGAGGTAGACGCCGCGGTTGTATAGGTCGAAATCACTTAGGTTATAGAGGTAGACGTGGGATAGGCCATAATAGGCAAAGAAGAAAGAAAGGTTGTGGAGGTAGACGTAGAGGTCGCCGCCGACACAGCATAGGAGGACGCTTTAATGGAAATAGAGGGAATGGATATTGTAGGCGTGATAATGATGAAAATTATACTGGGGATACGTCTCATTTTAGAATAAATGATACAGTTAGGTCTAGAAGAGCAGTAGGAGTTCGCTATATTACAGCATGGACAAGACATACAGCCCAATGCTATAATGAATCTAACGATGATGATGATGATGATGAGCATAAATATATTGACAATTTTGATAAAGTTGATGTCAAGAAAAAAGTTAAGTTGGAAGTTAAAGCTGAGAAGAAAATCCATGGAGACACTGAATTAAGAGAACAAGAGGAAATGGAAGAATATCTATATATATAAAGCTCAATGTTTGTCTGTCTGTCTGTCTGTTATGTATACAAATCCACACCGTTTCACCGATCTGAACCAAAATTTGTATACTTACCCTTCGGAACCCTGCGGGTAACCCTGTCCACTTGAAATTTCCGACAGACCACCCCATTCCCTGCATTTAGGCCCTTTGGCCCAAATCTACACCGTTTCACCGATCTCCACAAAAATTTGTATACTTACCCTATGTAACCCTGTGAATAACACTGTCCACTTAAAATTTCGGACAGACCACCCCATTTCCTGTATTTAGGCCCTTTGGCAAACATCTACACCGTTTGACCGATCCGAACCAAAATTTGTATACTTACCCCATTTCCTGCATTTAAGCCCTTTGGCAAAAATCTATATCGTTTCACCGATCCGGACCAAAATTTGTATACTTACCCTTTGCAACCCTGCGGGTAACCCTGCCCACTTGAAATTTCGGACAGACCAACCCATTCTCTGCATTTAGGCCCTTTGACCCAAATCTACACCGCATCACCGATCAGAACCAACATTTGTATACTTATCCTTTGGTACCCTGCGAGTAACACTGTTTGCTTGAAATTGCGGACAGACCACTCAATTCCCTGCATTTAGGCCCCTTGGCTCAAATCTACACCGTTTCACCGATCTGAACCAAAATGTGTATACTTACCCTTTGTAACTCTGTGAATATCACTGTCCACCTAAAATTTCGGACAGACCACCCCATTTCCTGCATTTAAGCCCTTTGGCAAAAATCTATATCGTTTCACCGATCCGGACCAAAATTTGTATACTTACCCTTTCGAACCCTGCGGGTAACCCTGTCCACTTGAAATTGCGGACAGATCACCCCATTCCCTTCATTTAGGCCATTTGGCACAAATCTACACCGTTTCACCGTTCAGAACCAACATTTGTATACTTACCCTTCGGTACCCTGCCAGTAACATTGTCTGCTTGAAATTGCGGACAGACCACTCCATTCCCGGAAAGAGGACAGGGTCCGTCCCAAAGGCAATGGAAAAAAGGGGTAAAACCGGACTCGCTCTGGAAACCCTCAGGGTTGCCAGCTCCCGAACTCACCAGCCATGAGCCCTTGAGGATGTAGCACTATCGAGGGTGCACCTGAAGTGGTGGGGCTACACACACCCTTCCTCCTTGAGGGTCTTGAGCAGAAGACATGAGATATTAAGAAAAGAAAAAGAAGGCTGACACCTCGAAGAATGAGGCTATCAGGAATGATTAGACAAGGGCCAATTAAGGCGGGAAAGTGAAAGAGTCGCTAGGCCTCGGATACCCTGATACCATCGGGGTCGGAAGAGAACAAGAGTTTGACCAAGGGAGGCTGACAGGTAAGAGAACTGAAAGGAGCCCGGCACCAGTAAGCAGAAGCAATGCTGGACTCAGCTGGGGTCCCGTGGTCGCAAACCCACGTCCCACAAGTTGAGAGACCCTGGTGGGTGTAGGGGGGAAGAGGGGGCCAGGTGTGAGAATAGCTTGCTGATTCATCGCGAGTTGACATGAGAGGAATGTCCAGACCCCGCCGTGTTACCTGGTATTGCTGACAATGCTGATGTTCATACAGGGTCTTTGCTCAAACCACTGTAGTGTTACGAAAGAATGAGTGATTCACCGGTCAATGTGAATAGGACCGGGAACACCCCCCCCCCCCCCTGAACGTCTGTCATCATATATCGTCATCATCTGCGATTCGTGCAGCTTGGACCCGAGCAGTACTCGATAAGCTCTTTCACTACACGCATCGAGTATAGGCCTAAGCCAGAAAATAACGTTCAGACTTTGGAAGACATCGAAGGTAGAAATCTGAATTGCCTATATCAGATTTAAAATTACACCATGTTCGTTTAGTAGACATTTTTCATTACCTTATTATTATCATAAGGGCAAATGACCTAGATGTTACGCCCATTATACCACTAATCACCACACACAATAAGTCTTCATCGCCTGTGAATTTTGAAATATTTCTTTCTATCACGGTAGTTTGTAAGTTTGTCGTGGCAATTCAACAGAAGTTTTCATTATCATCCTCATCAAAAGGGCAAATGGCCTAAATGTTACGTCCATTATACTATTAAGTAACACCACAGTCTTCATCGCCTGTGATTTTAAAATGTGTATTTCCATTAATTTGTAAGGTTGATATACCCGTTCAGTAGTAGTCGTCTTCATTATCATCCTCATCAAAAGGGCAAATGACCTAGATGTTACGCCCATTATACTACTAGGCAACACCACAGTCTTCCTCGCGGTAATTTAAAAATATGTATTTCTATTAGAGTATAAGTTAATTATACCCATTCAATAGCAGTCGTCGTCAGTATCATCTTCATCAGTGACGTTGAGTGTTAAGGAGACTGAAATATTATCATCATTCCACCGGGCGAAGCCGGGTACTACTGCTAGTTACTTATATTTGGTTATAGGAAGTTGTCAAGATCACTGTTTATCTGGACGTAAAATTAATGTGTTGGGGGCGCGTGCCGCTATTTGTTAGCCTACTTTCGATTTTTGCAAAAAATGAAAGTAGACTTATGAGATAACTACAGGGCGAAAAAAAGTGTGTCTGTCTGTGTGTGTGTGTATGTGTGTGTGTGAGAGTCTGTGTGTGTGTGTGTGTGTGAGTGTGTGTACTCTGAATGTCTGTCCCCCTCCCCCTATCAATTCGAACACGGTGAGCGCAAATTGAACGAAATTTGGTACAAGGGTAGCACTAGCAAAGGACACCTCAGTGTCATGTTTTATATCGCCGCCATCTTGACGGAAACGTAATGGCGGCCACACAAATGTTCAAAGCTTAAATCAAATTACGACTAAGCTAATCATCCGATCTCTACCAAATTTTGCAACAACATACCTTTATGGGGGCAGCATCCTTTGACCAAATTAATAGGTCATCAGCCTAATAGTTTGCGGATGGCGGCCATCTTTGTGTCAAAATCGATTACCCCTATTAATTCAAACACGGTGAAACCGAATGGAATGAAATTTGGTACAGAGGTAGCACTAGCAAAGGGCACCTCGGTGTCATGTTTTATATCACCGCCATCTTGACGGAAACGTAATGGCGGCCACCCAAATGTTCAAAGCTTAAATCAAATTACGACTAACCTAATCATCCGAACTCTACCAAATTTTGCAACAACATACCTTTATGGAGGAAGCATCCTTTGACAAATCTAATAGGTCATTAGCCTAATAGTTTGCGGATGGCGGCCATCTTTGTGTCAAAATCGATTACCCCTATTAATTCGAACACGGTGAAACCGAATGGAATGAAATTTGGTACAGAGGTAGCACTAGCAAAGGGCACCTCAGTGTCATGTTTTATATCGCCGCCATCTTGGCGGAAACGTAATGGCGGCCACACAAATATTCAAAGCTTAAATCAAATTACGATTAACCTAATCATCCGATCTCTACCAAATTTTGCATCAACATACATGGAGGGAGCATCCTTTGACCAAACTAATAGGTCATTAGCCTAATATTTTGCGGATGGCGGCCATCTTTGTGTGAAAATCGATTCCCCCTATTAATTCGAACACGGTGAAACCGAATGGAACGAAATTTGGTACAGAGGTAGCACTAGAAAAGGCCACCTCAGTGTCATGTTTTATATCACCGCCATCTTGACGGAAACGTAATCGCGGCCACCCAAATGTTAAAGGCTAAAATGTAATTACGACCAACCTAATAATCTAGTCTCTACCAAATTTTGCAACAACAAATCTTTATGTGGGAAGCATATTCTGACCAAACTGCTAGATCATCAGCCCAATAGTTTGCAGATGGTGGCCAAGTATGTGTGCAAATCGATTACCCCTATCAATTCAAACACGGTGAAACCGAATTGAACGAAATTTGGTACAGAGGTAGCACTAGCAAAAGGCACCTCAGTGTCATGTTTTATATCGCCACCATCTTGACGGAAACGGAATGACGGCCACCCAAATGTTAGAAGCTTAAATCAAATTTCGACCATCCTAATAATTTGATCTCTACCGGATTTTGCAACAACATGCCATTTTGTGGAAAGCATCTTAAGACTGACTACAAGGTCATCAGCCCAATAGTTTGCAAATAGCGGCCATGTATGTGTGCAAATCCATTCCCCGGATCAATTCAAACACGGTGAAACCAAATTGAATGTTTTTTTTACAGAGGTAGCACTAGCAAAGGGCAGTTCATATTCATGTTTAATATCCCTATAGCACGTTGTATTTCAACAAGCTACTACAACCAACATTCAATTATACTCCTTGAAAAGGACAAAGAGTTATAACAATACCCATGCATTTAGGAGAAAGTAGGCTATATGTTCTTTACTGAACATCTTGTTGTTCTAGTTATGAATTGGGTATTGGAGGCATATATATGTATATTTTCTTAATTTTTGATACAGTTGCACAATGTACAGCGTGTCCCTAAAGTCCGGTAACACTTTTCTTAATTTATTACACACAAACTACAAATGATACAGCTTTCCTATATATGGCATATTAAAGAGGAACTCAAATGGTTTTGTTAGATATTACCGCCAATGTTCGTAGTTGCCACATTCGCCGCAGTTAGCACTATTGGCCACACTTGTAAAGATGGCGACTTCTGGCGGAGAGCAGGCTTTCTGTGTGTTGGAATTCCAGATGTGCAACGGAAGTTAGGACTAAGTACCGTAAAGAGGCACCAAGCAGGAAGTCTATTTACGCCTGGTATGACAGGTTTGTGCGTTCTGGTTGGTTGTGTGTTATGAAACGTAGTGGCCAACAGTGAGTGCAGAGACCGTTAACCGTGTGAATGAGGCATTCGTAAGAAGTCCGAAAAAATCTGTTCATAGAGCATCCCGCGAGCTGCAAATATCACGCACGACAGTTTGGAAGACACTACGTAGGAGACTGTGCATGAAGCCGTACAAATCACAGCTCTTGCAACAGTTGAAAGGGAATGACAAACAACAGCGTTATGAGTTTTGTATCAGAATGCAACAATGGATGGCAGATGATGACGACTTCCTAAATCGCATAATTTTTAGTGACGAAGCGACTTTCCATACAAATGGTAAAGTCAACAGGCATAACTGTCGTGTGTGGGGGTCCGCAAATCCTCATGAATTCCTCGAATATCAGCGTGATTCACCTAAAGTGAACGTTTTCTGTGCAGTATCATCGCGGAAACTTTACGGACCATTCTTCTTCACCGAAATCACTGTAAATGGGCACTCATACCTGGATATGATACAGCAGTGGTTGTTCCCACAATTGCAGGAAGATTCCGACAATTTCCTGTTCCAGCAAGACGGGGCCCTACTCAATTACCATTCTGATGTCCGTGATTTTATGAACAACAGGTTACCTCAGCCCTGGATTGGACGAGCAGGGAATAATGATAACTGTTTCGACAAGTGGCCTCCCAGATCTCCAGATCTCACTCCCTGTGATTTCTTCTTATGGGGGTATATCAAAGACTGTGTGTATGTGCCACCTTTACCACAAAATCTCGAGGAACTCAAGCGTAGGATTCAAGACGCTGCCACCACTGTATCGGCTGATATGCTCCAAAAAGTGTGGCAAGAGTTCGATTACCGTGTAGATAGTTGCCGAGTTGCACGTGGTGCCCATATCGATGTGAAATCAAACAATGAAAAGAAAACCATTTGAGTTCCTCTTTTAATATCACGAATACTGTATACGAATTCTGTATAATTTGTAGTTTTTATGTAAAAGGTTAATAAATGTGTTAAGAAAAGTGTCAGTGTGAAATCAAACTATGAAAGCAAAACCATTTGAGTTCCCCTTTAATATGACATATATAGCAAAGCTGTATCATTTGCAGTTTTTGTGCAATAAATTAAGAAAAGTGTTACCGGACTTTAGGGACACCCTGTATATGTATTCGTTTGTGTGCTGTAATGTATATGTTTTTCATTGTGTGTGTTACCTAGTATCTTTCTTAGTTTTGAGTTATGCTGTGGATATCTTTCGTTATCTTCTATTTAACCTTTTGTCCATTCATATTATTGCAGCTTTTGTTTTTTTTTACTTGATTTTGTGTAGTAATTATGATCAATTAAAATATAATTTCCAAGTTTTCTAAGTCATCGAATTAAAGTTGGAACATTGCACAGAATACTTCAAGGAATGCCCTACACCGCATTCTAAAGTGGACAGATTTGACAAGCTTTTGATGGTGGAGCAATATTTACAATCAGCTATAAGCAATTGGGAATTGTATCATGTGATCTACAGCAACGAACCATGGATCGCCTAAAAATGGATGCTGAACCAATATCAGAGGATATAGTGTCAAAAAATATAAATATTCACTGAAAAAATGAACGGCCGACCTATAACCAGTTTTGCAATAGCCTTTTCAGTGTGTACCATGCTTAGGGCAATGTGATAGTTACGACTAAGCCACCTTGTGCTAGCGGCAGTGGAGGTGGAGATAGTGATTTGGTATCTTGATATCCAATTGTGGATGTTATTCTTCAAGAACATTTCATGTTAATCAGGGTGAGCTTGAGGTATGGAGAGGAGACTACAGAGTTGGTTGAAGAGGCGGATAACGGTTGGAAGATGGTGTGTTGTGCAGCTTGATTTGGACAAGATGATAGTATAATCACATGAAGAAGAGGGAAGTCCAGATCTCCGTGTCTCACGCTTTTATGTATTTTTTTGTGTTGCATGTGTATCAGAAAGCCCATCAATATGACATAGTTGTCAGGCTTTCTGGGGGCGAACGTAACGTTTACTGAGACCATATAGGCCGTGATACGTTTATATATGGAATGATTAGTGTTCTTTCGAGGTGGCGTTTGTGCGCTTGAGTGGAGGAAACATGAACTAGTGAAACGAGAGTGTCAACTCTGACGATAGCAGAGATGAGTTAAGACAATAGAAGAGGTACTTTGATAAATAAAAAGTGATTGGAGGTTATTGGAGATTATAAAAGAAAATTAATTGTATGAAAAAATACGCGAAGGAGAATATGCTGGATTAATCTGTCTTATTTAATACGTCGTATTAGTTATAGTGCTTAATCTATAGCTCTTCCACGGGAGTAAAATTTAATAAAGGATAAAAAGACTAATGATATAAGTTGGAAATTATATCATTATGACTACATTACAGGAACAATTTAAATATACATCCCTTACGACCACTAAATAGTAAGTAGCATTCCGATGATTTATTGTTATGTTGCAGTATAATATTAAGCTGCCTTGTTTACTGTAGTGTCCTGGTTGGTGTTATAAACACACCATTCCTGAGATGAATGAGTTCTCGTGTCTCTATTAGATTAATATTCATTCATAGTAGGCTATTCTATCTATGAATTGGCGCCCTCCCGGAAATATTTATATCACACGAGAAGATCCAATTACAAGAGGGCAGGGTTTTATACTACTGAGTGAAATAAAAAGAAGGAGCCCTTGACTGTGAAAGAAGGGTTTATTGTACTGATTGGTGGCGCTTAGGTGCAGATAAAAGGGGGGATGATTGCTAGAGGGAAAAGGAATTTAGCAGACACACTTTACTCACTCTACTGATGATACCAGTCGTCCATGATGTCGCGTTGGGGCCCGTCCGCCCAGCGGGCGCCGGCTTCCGTAGCACTGTTCAAAGAGAGAGTTCAAAAGACCAAGAGCAAGAGAACGCGCGCGTGTGCGTCCTCTGTATTTAAAGGTTCCCAATTGGGTCACCTTGGTCAGTGGTATGTGCAGCTATGTAGCTGGTATTGCTACTATTACATAAGACTAACGTTTTGCAGTACTTACGAATGTAGGTAGGTGTTGGCTTGCTACATCCGTATGTACATGTCCTACAGCTCAATTTGCTAGGCATAGTTGCAGACACAGCCCTAATGGAGGGTTGGGGGATGCAACAATATTACCCTTCTCACATACTATTGTGTCAATTAAAATTATTTAATATCATTACGCTCTTTTCAAATTATTTACAGTGGATCATTAATACATTCCAATGGAGTAGAAAAAGCCTTGCCTTACAAAATTATGCTCTTCGTCACGTATATGTGTAACAATATGCCTCCAATCTTAAACTGTTTCTGGGACTTGTGTCGAAAACATTGAATGTTCCTTTTGAATAATTCTCATGCCAAAATACAGGTATACTGCAACGATGGAGATAAATCATTACTATAGCAAAAATATCCTACAGGCACAGAGTACACGTGGAATCGAAAATGAAGCGAAGATGATCTGACTAAAATAGAACCAACATCATTCACATAGCTCAAAAATGTCAGCAATGATCCTACACCAGGGGTCCACGTAACATCAAAGTTTAGACAGCCGTTGATCCATTATAAATCAATGCTTACTTCAATAATTACTTCATGAGAATAAAAAGTGCTCCCAAAATATGAGAAAGATCAAACTTCTCATCGAAAATCGAACTTCAAACAGCTAATTCATGAGAAAATATGCACTGGTAACTTCAGAATAAACAACTTTCAAGTGTCAACGTAGATGCATACTTCAATTTGGAGACGACACTCGAATATCATATCAGCTTCCTGACAAAATTCAATAATGGCCACAAGTTTAAATAGTCTTCATAGAAAAACGTAATTCTTCCCCTAATAATCCTCTTCACTACATTTAAGAATATTCATATCAATTAATTTAATTTACTGACGCGAAATATTGATCTTAAAATTTATAATCGAAAATCAAAATTGTAAAATGAAATCACTCGTTATTCGAGTCAAAATCCGATTGAAAATGAGGCCAGTCATGAAAGACACATCATACCTGAACCTCACCTCAATCATGCTACTCAAACAGAAAAATGGCAATTATGGTCACGTTAAAATGTCTTAATTTTGCTACTACAAGATTGAATTTCTTCTACCATTGGCAATTCATGCAGATGGCATATAAAGAATATACACGCCCTGGTATCACGCTCCATCACATACTGATGTACAGTATGGTTCATCCAGGTTTCCGGGATTCGAACTAGGGAACTCCTCTCGCCTCCCATGCTCTGAACTCCTAACAGGAATACCGCACCGCAACAGAAATGTTCGGCACCATCCAGTTGTAATCTCTGTCTCGCCCGTACAAAGTCAGTCATCTCGTAATAGTGCCTCGACACTCAAACGAAACCATGGAACATGGGATATTATGATTCATGTCCGTAATGTTCTCAGCTGATTCGTAAGCGCTACTAAAAATGTAGTCGGCATTGGTGATTACTTACGAAGTGTTCATTGCTTATGCTCATGTTAATGTTTTAACCATCCATGGTTATCAGTTCCTAATCCATTGTAAGCATTCCTCCCGACGTCATATAATTTAACATGGCGTGAAATGTGAGGAAAATATAATGTAGAAGTCCTTTCGATAAAGCTGTGTTCAAATATGCTTTCACAGTAAGTAGTGTAATCATGGAACAAGAAATCACAAGTTCTTTGACGTGTAGCATTAGCAAGCGTTGCTACTGATAAATATCAATGCGCTTGAACACCGTCGCATTGTATGTATTTATGTGCAATCGAAATAAGATTGACTTGTAATATTTCAAAGTCCTGTCTCGATGTACTTATGAACATTCACTAATGTGAAATATTCTATGTTCCTTTCGTCACTCGGAGCTGAACTTAGCAATAATCATCGCGTGCACAAGTTTCAAAACATATTACTCACTCTCGTGTTTATAAGTGTGTTCTACCGAGACACGGAAAGATCTGACTTCCCTTCCGCAGTAGCAAATTACAGGAAACCTCCGTTTACTCCACTCTAGTTCCACGGAGATCGATGTTAATCGCACAGCTATGATTTATGCATATCAATTCTCTTGCATTGTTTATATCAACACTTGCATTAAGTCCAAGCTATAATAAGATAACATCTTATATGTCCAAAGACCACACATGCATATACCTCGATATCAGCAGAGCATGACTCAAAACATCTCGGGGTCAAACTGGGCTAAAAACAAACATCGATTGAAAAACTAGAAAAGCTGACATCGAAGTCCATACTACAGCAGAACAGAGGGAAATTTTAGAACCATGAATAACACAGATTCCTAAAATAAATCTCATTTTAATTTAAACTTCCAACATCCTAACAATAAACAAAATGGTGTCCGCAGGGAGGAAAGAATAAACAAATACCAGTCCTGCAAGACGATACATCCTAACGGCTCCCTGAGTCCCTAAATCTTCTATGCGCCACACAACAAATTTAAGCGCAGAAATATACACCAATCTGCAATCGGAAATTTAACGTATTCACTATATTTGATATCCAGGGGAAAAAATCAGTCTGCCCTGGTATCTATCGACCAAGTTATTTACAGAAATACTCACTGTCCCAGAGGTACAGAAATTATCAGCCCATCTGCCCTCTGGATGAAAATTTTTACAAGTCGATTATTCAATAATTGAAGTTAATATTTCCAGATATTAAATTGTTACATCTTAATGAAAATGAAAATCCACAGCCTGCTTCCAGTCTCCGACCGGGTCAGGAATGGAATGAATGAAGCCCCCAACTAGCGGCGAGGATATGAACTGTGCCGGCTGTAGAGGCCTGACCCACTCCTCTGGGGCAATGATTAAATGAATGACAGATGCATTGAAACGATAGTGGAGAGTGTTGCTGGAATGAATTGTTGACAGGGAAAACCGGAGTACCAGGAGAAAAACCTGTCTGCCCCCGTTTTGTCCAGCACAGATCTCACATGGAGTGACCGGGATTTGAACCACGGATCCAGCGGTGAGAGGCCGGCGTGCTGCCGCCTAAGCCACGGAGGCTTTTGTTACATCTTAATCCAGAAGAGAAATATTTCCTCTAGGAAAATCAAATCATTCTCATCATCATATCATTTGTGAAGCTTGCAGCGGTGGGTGAGTGGATAGCGTGTCGGTCAACTAACCCCAAGATTGCAGGTTCGCTCCTGGCCGAGGTAAGTGATTTTTGAAAGGCGGCAAAAATATGACTCGCATGTCATACGATATTGGCATATCAAAGAACCCATTTGAATTCAGTAGGCCGTGTTCATAATGGCAAAATTAATCTCGGGAGATTCCGCCAACACAGAGTTCCTCATTTCTCTACTAGAAAGCGCTATAGTGTTCAAGGAGCTTAGATATCTAAACTCCTTGACTTTCATAGTGATTCAAGGAACAACGAAATTCGACATGCAAGCTACCCTCTGGGTGTCAAATTACAAAGCTTGCACCCGGCACCCGAGGTGATACGATATTATTATTATTATCATTTGTGAAACATTTTTATGACCTGAAAAAACTCATCATTGTTTATGAGATCCAAAAAAGATTCAAATCAAAATATTCCCAAAATTCAAAATTCAGGAAATAACGTTCCTCCATCAAAACTTACTAATCTTCACTTCTTATTGTTATCCAAGCAAATGCTATTCCAAAATTTTCATTAACATCACATAGACTTTCCAATAACAGTCATCAGATCATTAACTGCAAAATTATTATTATAATTACTTTTTATTATTATTTTTATCAATATTATTTATTATTATTTTTTTAATATCCTGGTGAGAAAAATTATTACAAGTGATGAAATCAGATCATCCATGAAGAACGGATTGAATATCATCAAAAACATTAGCGGAAAAATAATTGCTATGGTCTTACACACATATCGAATTTTAATCTATAAATGCACCATCATTCGAAAGGACCAGAATACGGAAATGGCTTCCTCCATCAAAACTTACTCATCTTCATCTTATTCTTATTTTCCACTTATAAAATGATTTATTTCAGAGCATCAATTATTATTTCTAATATTGGAAGTGGTGAGTAACGAATTCTACTGATGATGGATAATCTGGCGTAAATTTGGGTTGGCTACACTGTCCAACCCCTATTTTAATAGTGGAATGGGGTGACAATTCAACCCTCACAGTACATTTATAATTATTTATTTCCTCCAAATCTATATTTTTCATATTATACCACAATTATTATTTCGTACCAATGCCATACAGCTCCACTGACTGTATAAAATGGTTTACCATAGCATTCATCAGAAGATCAATCACAAACACGTGACCCTATTCAACAATATTTAGCAATATTCCAGAACCATCTCATAGTTGTTAGATTGCATAAAATTTCTTCCCATTGTACTCACAACTTTTAAGCGTTGTCGCCACGTAATATATTTTCCCTAGATGATACACGCTTAGTATTTAGGGAAGGCGATTCCGTTTCTAGGTATCAAAACCATATTTAAATACCATGTGCATTTCCAAATAACGCACTTATTATGTGTTGCTGTTTGAGTCTTTAGTCTTTTGACTGGTTTGATGCAGCATTCCATGTCCTAAGCTAATCGTTTCATATCTACCACACCCTACATCTGAGGCAATCTGTTGAACATATTCTAACCTTGGTCTACCCCTACAGTTCTTGTCCTAGAACCTTCTTTCCATAACTAAGCTTGCTATTCCTGGGTGTCTTAGTATGTGTCCTACCAACCTATCTCTTTTCTTCATTAGCAGTCGCCAGAAACATCTCTCCTCTCCCACTAGTCTTAATACCTCTTCGTTTGTAACCCCATCTACCCATCTGATCTTCATCATTCTCCTGTAACACCACATTTCAAACGTTTCAATTCTCCTCTTTTCAGCTGCACCAACAGTCCAAGTTTCACTTCCATAGAGTGCCATGCTCCAGACAAAGGCCTTCAAAAATCACTTCCAAATATCTAAATCAATATTCGATGTCAACAGATTCCTTTTCTGTAGAAATGCTTTCCTTGCCTGAGCTAACCTACTTTTTATGTCCTCTTTGCTTCGTCCCTCACTCGTTATTTTGCTTCCTAAGTAACATAAGTCTCGTAATTCCTTTTGTTTTTCACCTGCCAATTTGATGTCCATAGAGGTTTCTGATTTATTTCGGCTGCATTCCAATATTTTTGTTTTATATTTATTAATTTTCATCATGAATTCTTTCCTCAAAACGGAGTCCATACAATTCAAAAACTCATTCAAATCATCAGGCGTGTCGGCCAAGATGACTATGTCATCGGCAAATCTCAGAGTTGAAATTATTTCTCCTTGAATTTTCACTCCCACTTTAAATGTTTCTCCAATTTCCACTTATTATGAATTTCACATAATATTCCGCAATTTAAATCCGTCTTCTAAAACCCCACTAGTTTCATTAATTAATCACCAGTAATTATTATCGGACATGATTTTAATAGAAAACGAAGAAAAATGCAACATCAACAGGGTCCTGTAAAACATGCCTCATCATAATTCCAAAAATAAAGCTGGCCTCTCAAAGTCTTCAATTTACGGGGTGTTCTAACATGTTGGAAGTTATAGTCAACATTACAATTCAGATACACAAGTTACTAATAATTACGTTGGTCGCTTACAGTTTGATGACGGCGTGGTTCAAGGATCCATGTTCTGTTGAACGCTTCTGTGGTCTACAGTGCTCCATGCACGGCATCTCGCGTGGACAACACACATGTACGCTGCTCACTCATCCTTGTTTGTCAACACGAAATTATTTCACGTCCTCAGCCATCTTCAACCCAATTCCTCTAGTGTTGCATATTACGGTTTTAATTCAGGGTGCTATGAATGTAAATATCGACAACTGTCTGACGGCATATTAAACGTTCAAAACAATTAACACTTTTGTCAGTGAAAACACGCGATACATGACTAGCTGCGATACTTCCACGTTCACTCCGTAAATTTCACGACGTCCATAAACAAATGGTAGTGTTTTTGGATTTTCCGTTGGCCAATACAATTTTACTGATAACAGTCGTTTAACTAGCGCGATACTCTGATTGATTCTTATGAGCGTATTTTCCTGATATTACCATGTCTGCTATCCACTATGCTAGAAAATGTTCATGGGCGAGGAGTATTCTTCCCAACCGACATGCCAGGCATGGCCGGTCCCATTATCGTTGGCTAAAAGTAAGCTGGATCAGGAATTATGCACTCCGTAAAATCCGTCAAAACAGATTTGCCCCAGAATCGAAGATAATCTAGCTGTGGGTTGGATATGCTCCAACTCAGAATTGCATTCACAACATTTGGCCCCACCTATTATGTCTAGCGTTGATAAATAACGTCGGCTAAGAAATATTTCTGCTCAAGAATCAGGTATCCGCAGCTCACGAACTGCTATGTTGGTCAAGTACGCATATGCGACACTGGACTAATGCTTAAGCACATTAAACTGGCATGTGTTTCCCCGACACAGCTTGGGCCTCGAAGTAAGTTCACGTTATATTGCCTCGCTTATCCGCTCAAGCCAAACGAGCTCCGGCTGACAGCTCGTGCTTATGGCAGCCAGAGTGCGCGAAGCCACACCCCACATTTTCACATAAACACTTATAACTTTGGACTTACTCCATGGATTCTATTGAAACAAAATCCAAAAATAGTAGAAATACATCGCGGATATTCCCTCAATACTTTGGCATTTCCGCCTCTTCATTTTATGCAACAAGTAGAAATGAAACATCGCCCCTGAAAACAGCCACTAGGCGCTACAGCTCCATTTCCGTTTGGCAATCTCACGGCAAATCCTCGGACCATCCAACCAACGCGCTCTTCAAAATTTCGAAAGTCGTGCTCCCAAAAACAATCAGGCGACTCCTCAATATGTGCACATAGCCTATATAGAGTTCTCAATCCATTATAATAAGTATAAACGTCTCTCAGGTGAGCGCTTCGATATGTCCGTCCACATTATCGATCGATGATGGTATGCATTTCAAGCAGAACTTGCTTCGTGAATTCTCAGGTGGGAACCTTGGACGTTCGCTGGACTTCGGCAGTCTCGCTAGCTCTGATATCAGCTGTGTGCGATATAACTTTAGGCTGGCTGTCTTGCTTCTCGCTGAGTTTACATACAGCGCTGAAAATGTACCGAGCTCGGGACGATGAAAGAACTGTACGGTACTAACCCAGACTGTGGTCGGAAGGTTCTTCTTAGACGTATTGACACACCTGAAGTGTCGTTAAGCTATCATCCTTCAATTTAGAGCTCCTATGTACCTACCAAACTATGAGATGATGGTTCCTCTTTGAGGTATCTACATACTGGAGGGTTATGAGGTTACTATCAGCTAGTTTAGTGCACCTAAGTAACCACCAAGACTGAGAGCAGATAGTTCCTCTTGGAGCGTCATTATTCTAATATCAGTCAGCTTAGAGCTCATAGATATCCACGCAGACGGTGACGGTGTCTTTAAGCTAATATCAATCAGTTAAGATCTCCTATAATCCATCACGAACCAAAAGGCAGAACTTTTAACATAAAGGAAGCAATCGAGATACACTTATTTAAAAGAAACAATACCAAAGAATTTAACGAACACACTCTCATGGAGAGTTCACCCTTCTTCACTCCAATAGAAAACACACCCCGTAGGAAACGAGACACAACATTACGATGTAGAAAAGCTAGATAAGGGATTAATAAGGGAAACATGTTATTGGGTCAGGATGTGTGATGTATCTGTTTCTTCAATAAACCTAGGCCGGTATTAACGGCAGTATAAGAGGTGCAGGGACATTCTCATTAATCCGTTTGCGCTTAAAGAGGGATTTTTAGCTTATATGTGAAGAGTTTGATACCAGGTCTTTATAGTTGAAGATTATCCTCATCACAGAAACGTACACCACATTAGAGGGACTAGACTTGGCAACTTACTACAGGTACATTTACACCAGGAACATATACCTCTTAGGAATACAAAAGGGTGAATAGCCCAACGAGATAAGGGAACCTCACACACAGGATATTCCCGTCAGTCGAGTGCAAACAGTGACCAAGTGACCTGCTCTCAACAGGACCACGCAAGACTCAACCAGATAATTAGCCGATACAATAAAATCTAAATTGACAATTTACAACAAACATATTCACTTCAATCAAATTCCAAAGTTCAATCAGCTTTCCAGTATCTCAATTAAATAGCACATAGACTACGACTAACAAATATATACGAGTTGCATTATCTCAACGAATACTCCAACTAAATAAGTGTATATATTGTAAATATTATCAACAATACTTTCAGACATAGATTTTATAGCCTACATGTAATGGATGTGATGATCGCTTGTCGAACAAAACTGGCCATCTAAGTGTATTTAATGATCTCATGTAAATCTTTCAGTGTTAACGAATAACCCATCTCATTTGGGTACAATCGTGTTGACCGACTGAAAAGAATCACACTTTTGTTTACTATGGAACATATGTGCCTTCAAATTCACTTTTCTAATAAAGTTGCAACACATGCACATCACGAATGTGGCATTAGTCCACTATGAATAATCATGAGTGTCTCCAAATTGTTTTCTGAGTACATTTTGATCCAAATGTACCACAGGTATGAGAGTAGGGGAGTCAGGCAGTTTTAAACTCACCCCACCACCTCTCCCTCTGACGTCACATACTAACCTGCAATACATTCAGGGGCAAAGACGATATCTCTCAAACCCATGATTCGATTTTGGCATGCGACATATCGTTGGACTCGAGCTGACGCCCCCTTTCCTATGAACCACGTATTATATTTATCAACATTTTTGAAAATTATTGTTTTTGAAAGTAGGCGATAGTTTGAAAACTAAACATGATAGAACGTTGTGTAATGGCTTAAACGAACGGTCTCTATGTGTTTGATCGTTATAATAAACTTTAGTTATTTTTTGAAAACAGTTCAATTTTGAAATTCTTATATTTTGGAAACTAACAATTCTACATAAACGTTTGTTTGACGTAAATGAAAGATCCCTACCCTCTCTACCCCCAAAATAAATTTCAAGTCTCTAGGACAAATATTGGTTAGTAGGTAAGTAGTGGGATGAGGACAGTTCTACTCACTCTCCTACTTTCATTCCCGGTCCATGCATGTGTGATTTTCGAAGTGAAATGCCATGTCCTGTGGTTCGGATTCCACGTAAAAAGGAGGTCTCGTGGCTCATAATCACAAGATTCACGGTCACGTAAAACTACAATCTTCCTTCCTTCCTACTTTCATATAAACTTTGCCGATATCTCCCGAACGCATGATCGGATTTTAACGAACGAAGTTTTGTTGGTGTTGGCATGACGTCCTCTTTGCTAAGAATGTGTGTTGATTTTTTTTGAAAATTCTTGTTTTTGAAATTGGTGCTATTTTGGAAACAGTGAATTTTGGAAAAAGTTTGTTTGACGTTAATATAAGGTCCCTAGGCCCTCTAGGCGGACAGCAAATTTCAAGTGTGTAGGACAAAAAAAATCATAGCCCACTATCTCGCGAACAATGGCGATAATTCGCGAACGCCTGATCGGATTTCGACAAATGAGGTGTCGTTGGACTCGAGCTGACGTCCGCTTTGCGCAGAATGTGTGTTGGTATTTTTCAAAGATGTTTTTGAAAGTAGGTGATAGTTTGAAATTGAAACATGATAGAACGTTGTGCCATGGTTCAAACGAATGATCTCTATGGCCTTTATTTTTCATAGTTTTTTTGTTTTTCATGTTTTTTTGAAAATATTTTGAAATTCTTATATTTTGAAAACTAGGAATTTTACAAAAGAGTTTGTTAGACATAAATGAATGGTCTCTACCCCCACTATCATGAAAATAAATGTCAAGTCTCTAGGACAAAAACTATGCATTTTAAAACTTTCTTAAATTTTTTAAAATAAATCGTGTTTGTATACAGAGAGCTGGTAGCGCTAGGCGTGTGTTACAACGAGGCTTTCACTGACCATGGTGAATACAGGAAATGACTATTTCGACGGGGCGATGTATGGCAGAACGACAGAACGACGGGTCGCTTTTCGATATTTTCCTATTACAGATGAATGAAGGTGAATATTTCAAAATACCTCATGGCGACCTCGGTGACCATGCCCGGAAGAAATGAATTGCTATTTCGGCGGGATGGCGGGGCAGCTTATTACGGTTGGTTTTGTGATATTTCCTATGACGGATGGAGGCGAATATTTGAAAATGTGTGCTGGGATTTTTTTTACCCTGAAGGGGATCTTTAACGTTTTAGTCAACGGTGATGAACGAGACCGCTCTCTGACACAGCGGACGGTTGTAGGTTATGACCAAGTGATTCTTGGACGTGGTGAAAGTATGTGGTTAACATGGTCATGTATTGAGGATGGCCGCTTGCTAATGATTATAATTATTACAGTAAAATGTAGACACGCACGTTTTCTAGGGGCAGAGGACCTCGTAGTTCCGCCCCTTAAATCAACAATAATTAACTAACGAACTAACACACACGTTTTGATTGCTAACACACACAGTCCTGCTCACTGGAGACTGAATACTGTACCTAGCCAGAGGCCTTGTCAGAGCTGTTGCTGCTGCTGAAAAGGCAGGAATGTGCATGCAGGCAGGAAGTGCAGTGTCAGGTTACTTGCCTCGTGGTGGCTAGCAGGTGTGACGTTTAAGCAGAGACTGCCATGTTGGTTCCTGGACAGTCGTACTAGCGATGTATAAGAGGCAGCCATTTTGGTTGTTTATTAAAATTATGAAATTAGTATGAGGTACAGGAATCTTAAGCTTAAGGAATGTGGGGAGGCGTGGGAACACGTGCGAGACAGACAACAGTTCAGGATCAAAACACTGAGAAAATGCAACTCTCTCTGTTGCTAAGCAGACTGATAAGGATTGCGTTAGTGATGCACTTGCTATTTTAGCAAACGGACGTATAGAGTAGAGCTGTGGAAGAAAAATCTTTTTATTTTTTTGGTAAGTACCTATTAATGATTATTTTAATAATGTAATGCTAATGAACCTTAAATTTGTAGTTATTGATACGGTAATTAATGATTTTTTAAATTTGTTTGTTCGGAGATAACCAGTATACCTCACATGTCTGAGAGAGAAGAACCCATTGCACTTTTGAGCCCACTAGAAGGAAACAGCAAGAAGCCAGTACAAGTCAAGTTGGGATTTTTTAAAAACTAACTTGTTTCTTTTTTTGTTTGATAGTTTTTATTTTAATTTATGAAATGCATGTATGTACCTGAATTTAGGTATTTATGACGGGTTATTTTATTTATTTTTAGAAACTTGGAATGAAAGCTTTACCGCTGTAGCAGTCGCTGAAAACCCGAGACGCACTACAGTGCAACCACTATTCCCAAGCAGTGAACTATTGGAAACTCAGGTAAGCCTAACTTAAAATGCTATCCCATTTTACCACTACTGAAAAGCCCCAGACAAAAATAAACATTGTACATGATTGGGACGATGATTGCTTCCTTGATTAAAGACTATGTATTGGGAACCGGTAGAAGACCATATTGGTTGTTGACCGGGAAAGTACAAGGCCAGATTGGATTTTCTAAAAAACAAAAATTTAAATTCAACTGACGTGTTGTTCCTTATGGCCTCAACGATTATCCACAGGTTTGAACAAGATAATCTGAACAAAATGACATTTCATTCATTTTTTGTTTATATATTGGTTAAAGGGGGATGTAAATGACTGCAGCTTTATAAATAGGAAATAAGTCGACATACATTTTATTTTTAAATATGTTTTGATGGTGTTTTTCATTTAATGTCAATTAACGTTAAAGTTTTATTTACAAGTATTGATTGATTGATGGGTTATTTTTTGTTTTTAGGTGTGGTCATGCGGCATTAACGTAGTGAACAGACAGTGTACAAGCATACAATATGCTTTAAAGTACTCTTTGCTCTTGTGCAATGTTAGTAACTTCCAATAAAAAAGATTTATAATAACACATGGCGTTAGTACCAAATACAACAAGTGAGCAATTCGGATTACCACGTGGGTTACATTTAAAATCAGAAAACGATCGTTGGTTAACAATTCAATCCTGGCATGTAGGCTTTTTGTCGGCATATAAACTTGCTGGAGCTGATTTCTATTACTTGAACCGAGAAGATGTTGTGCGCTGTGTGATTTGTCGTATTGAACTTTCACACTGGGAAGAAGGGGATGATCCCTTTAGAGACCATTTGCGATGGTCTCCTTGTTGTCCTTACATGCTTGGAAAACAGGTAGATAACATACCAGTGAATCCATTTTACCGAACCACAAGGCAATTGGCCGCTACTTACGTTGCTGAATCACAAACAAATAATAATAATGATGTATTAGCAGCCAACTACGCTAAAAAGCGAGTGAAAAAAACAATATTGCTGCTCAAGCGAGTTCAACGTTCAAAAAAACCTTAACATTATCAAAAGCCACTCAGACTCTACACGAGAACACTGTAGAGGAAGTGCAAGAGGAACAGGAAGAGGAACAGGAACTTTTGACTGGTTTTAGTAATGTTGAGGATGATAATGGTGATTATAATAATAGTGATATAGATCATGCTGCTTATGATTATGATAGTGATAATGATTAAAAACAAGACAATGACGTTTTCATACCTATTGTTCACCGTGGAAAAAAGATATACAATCAGCTTTGTTTTAAAACTATAGCACACTATCGTAAAGGCTAAGACTTGTATTAAGTGTGCATTTATTGTCATAATCATGTATACTCTGCAATGTTAAATATTCGAACTTTGTAGAAAATAAAACAGCATTGTACCATCATTTACATTTATTTCCAAACGTTACATACATTTTTTTTTGTTTCATGATAATATTTTTAAAGACAATACTAAAAACTAAAACATTATTAATCTATACACATATTTTTTTCTTTTTTTCTTTCAGTCTATTGTCATCGCTTATATTTTCCATTATTATTTCACATTTGTTTTTTATTTAATAAAAACGAACCATGCACCTACTGTTTTTAAAACCTTCATAAATTAAGTGTACAGGCTTTACAGCATTATTCACTTCATCAAAAACACTCTACGACATATCATTAAACCGTGTAGGCTGAAATATCTCAAAGTTTTCACATACACAAAGTACACGATCACCATATGCTGTTTTCAATTTTCGAATCTTGATAATGCGGAATGGAATATGCGTTGGCAATTCGCTGAGCTTCTTTGTCTCTAAGCCTCATGCTTGTCCCACAACATTCAAAACATTCATTGTAGAAGTCTATAAACAATACAAAAGCATATCTATTACACATTACAACAGCCTGTAATAATATTGTCCATATAGTTATTTTGCACTATGCATTGCTAATAAATTATACTATTCATGCAACAAATGCCCTAACTGTAGCAGATACTACTTTTCTGCATATAGCGCAAGTGTTAAGTGCTAATGCACACTCGACACAGGCTATCAAGTGTCCACAAGGCAAAAATACAACACCTAGTTCTTGTTGATAACAAATTTTATACAATTGTTGGTGACACTTTTGTATTTGTTGGTCAGACACATCTTTTTTTCAGCCTCATGTATTTTTAGTGCGTGTTCTAGGTCTAAAGGCACTTTTATCTCTTGTTCAGCAATCACGTTTTGTTCACCAATAGTGTTCCCAAATTCCTGACCTTTAAGCAACACCATGTATATCTACAGTTAGGTAACCAACGAGCGTGTTCCACAAAAGGGTCATGAGTCATTTGCCAATCCTTTAAAGCAAATCCACAATGAAAACATATAGTTTAATCCCCTTCACCAGTATAAAAAATCCAGCTTCACTTAGCTGTTTCGTAAGGTGTTTTAATATTAATGGCCAAACATTTTTATAAGATTCTAAACGTTTCTCAACAGACCAGTACTCAGGGTGTGCTAGCGTTTTAGTCTTGCAAACTCCCAATTTTTCAAAAGCACAGTCCAATTCAAGACTATCTATGGCATATGGGCCAGATATATCGACACTACCGTTGGCTGGTAATACATCATTATTATATATTTGTGATTCAGCAACGTAAGTAGCAGCGAATGGCCTTGTGGTTCGGTAATATGGATACACTGGTATGTTACCCACTTGTTTTACAAGCATCTAAGAACAACAAGGAGACCATCGCAAATAGTCTCTATAAGGATCATGCCCTTCTTCCCAGTGTGAAAGTTCAACACAACAAATCACAAACGCAAAACATCTTCTCGGTTCAAGTAATAAAAACCTGCTCCAGCAAGTTTATGTGCTGGCAACAAGCCCACAGGCCAAGATTCAAATGTTAACCAACGATCATTTTCTGATTTTAAATTTAACCCACGTGGTAAACCAACTTACTCACTTGTTGTATTTGGTACTAACGCCATGTGTTATAATAAAACTATTTTATTGGAAGTTAATAACGTTGCACAGGAGTACTTTAAAGGATAAAATATGCTTGTTCACTGTCTGTTCACTACGTTATTGGCGCATGACCAGACCTAAAAAACACCATAACTCAATCAATCAATCAATCAATACTTGTAAATAAAACTTTAACGTTAATTGACATTAAATGAAAAACACCATCAAAACATATTTAAAAATAAACTGTATGTCGACTTATTTTCTTTTTATAAAGCTGCCATCATTTACATCCCCCTTTAACCAATATATACACAAAAATGAATGTCATGTCATTTTGTTCAGATTATCATGTTCAAACCTGTGGATATTCGTTGAGTCTATAGGGAACGACACGTCAGTTGAATTTAAATTTTTGTTTTTTAGAAAATCCAATCTGGCCTTGTACTTTCCCGGTCAACAACCAATATGGTCTTCTACTGGTTGCCAATACATAGCCATTAATCAAGAAAGCAACCATCGTCCCAGTCATGTACAATTATTTTTTTGTCTAGGGCTTTTCAGTAGTGGTAAAATGGGATATCATTTTAAGTTATGCTTACCTGAGTTTCCAATTGTTCACTGCTTGGGAACAATGGTTGCACTGTAGTGCGTCTCGGGTTTTCGGCGACTGCTACAGCGGTAAAGTTTTTCCTTCCAAGTTTGTAAAAATAAATAAAATAACCCGTCATAAATACCTAAATTCAGGTTAATACTTGCATTTCATAAAATAAAAAAAATAAAAATCAAACAAAAAAGAAACAAGTTAAAAAAATACCACCTCTGGCTAGGTACAGTATTTAGTCTCCAGTGAGCAGGACTATGTGTGTTAGCAATCAAGACGTGCGTGTCTACATTTTATTGTAATAATTATAATCATTAGCAAGCGGTCATCCTCAATACTTGACCATGTTAACAACATACTTTCACCACGTCCAAGAATCACTTGGTCATATCCTACAACCGTCCGCTGTGTCAGAGAGCGGTCTCGTTCATCACCGTTGACTAAAACGTTAAAGATCCCCTTCAGGGTAAAAAAAATCCTAGCACCCATTTTCAAATATTCGCCTCCATCCGTCATAGGAAATATCACAAAACGAACCGTAATAAGCTACCCCGCCATCCCGCCAAAATAGCAATTCATTTCTTCCGGGCAGGGTCTCCGAGATCGCCATGGGGGATTTTGAAATATTCACCTTCATTCATCTGTCATAGGAAAATATCGAAAAGCGACCTGTCGTTCTGTCATACACCTCCCCGTCGAAATAGTCGTTTCCTGTATTCACCATGGTCAGTGATAGCGTCGTTGTAACACACGCCTAACGCTACCGGCTCTCTGTCTACAAACACTCTTTATTTTAAAAAAGTTTTAAAATGCATAGTTTTTGTCCTAGAGACTTGACATTTATTTTCATGGTAGAGGGGACATGGATCATTCATTTATGTCAAACAAACTCTTTTGTAAAATTCCTAGTTTTCAAAATATAAGAATTTCAAAATTGGATTGTATTAAAAAAACATGAAAAATAAAAATAAAATATTACAAGAAAATAAAGATCATAGTGATCATTCGTTTGAACCATGGCACAACGATCTATCATGTTTCATTTTCAAACTATCAAACATTATTGAAAAATACCAACACACATTCAGCGCAAAGAGGACGTCAGCTAGAGTCCAACGACACCTCATTTGTGAAAATCCGATCAGGCGTTCGCGAATTATCGCCATTTTTTCGTCGTACACACGTGAAACTTGCTGTCCCCCTAGAGGGCCTAGGGATCTTACATTAACGTCAAACAAACTTTTTTCCAAAATTCACCGTTTCCAAAATAGCGCCAATTTAAAAAACAAGAATTTTCAAAAAAATAAAACAAAAAATATCAACACACATTCTTAGCAAAGAGGACGTCATACCAACACCAACAACACTTCGTTTGTTAAAATCCGATCATGCGTTCGGGAGATATCGGCAAAGTTTATATGAAAGTAGGAGAGTGAGTAGAACTATCCTCATCCCACTGCTTACCTACTTACACATTTTTGTCCTCGAGACTTTAAATTTATTTTGGGGGTAGACAGGGTAGGGGCCTTTCATTTACGTTACACAAACGTTATTGTAGAAATTTTAGTTTCCAAAATATAAGAATTTCAAAATTTGACTGTTTTCAAAAAACTCAACAAATTACAAAAGTTTTATTATGACGATCAAACACATAGAGACCATTCGTTTAAGCTATTACATAACGTTCTATCATGTTTAGTTTTCAAACTATCGCCTACTTTCAAAAACAATAATTTTCAAAAAAAAATAAATATATAATACGTGGTCCATAGGAAAGGGGGCGTCAGCTCGAGTCCAAAGATATGTCGCATGCCAAAATCGAACCATGGGTTTGAGAGATATCTGCTTTGCCCCTGAATGTATTGGGGGTTAGTATGTACGTCAGAGTGAGAGGTGGTGGGGTGAGTTTAAAACCGCCTTACTTATGAGGCCATAGACCGCTATGGACAGACATGTGAGTCTTCAAATTACTCTCCAGAGTATACTTTCATCGCAAGTAGGACATGAATTTGGCATTAGACCACTATGGATCATCAGGTGTCGCTTCCAATTGCTTTTGAGGGTCATCTTTGCTCCGCTTGTACCACAGGATTTTGGCATTAGACTACTATAGATCATGAGGTATGTCTTCAACGTACTCTTATAAGTAAATTTTCCTCCGCATGTACGAAATGAGTGTTGCATTATACCACTAGTTGGAGTTGAAATTTATTGCTTGGAATTAAAGATTGCGCTGAGATCGCGCCGGTGACGGTATGGGAAGTGCGTAGGAGAATCAGGGAGAAGAAAGCGTTACCCCTCCAACGCATAGCATCACGGGAAGAATGCAATAAATTTATTAGATTAACTTAGAAATGAAGCCTTGTATAAGATCAGAAAAGAAAGGAATAATGCTGGATATTTATTGTAATAATATTTGAGATGGTGGATAACCCATTAATAGAGAATAATGGCTTTACAACAAGCAGATATTGGCCATGGTTCGATATCTGACGTCAGAGCACAGCGACAAGCAATCTACCCTACCACAAGTCAGGGAAGTGAAGTCACATGTTCGGCCAGTTGAAGAGTCGCAGCACGGCGCGGAAAGGAATTCATTATGTCACAGTATACAATTCAGTACAGTACGCATCGCCTGACCAGCAGAGTAAAATCTAGCATAGTTAACCTTGTATAAATTGATACCACGGCAAGCTTGAGAGGCATGCGTGAGTCGAGGTCGACATGTCAGTGAATCGGACGGACACGGCCGGTGACAAGAAACCTGCTAGTTTCGCAGTGAAGCTTATCGAGTTCACTACCGCCAGTAAAGCATTCACAGTTTATAACTTGCAACTCAAGGCAAGCAAGACATTTCACTTGGTGAAAGCGAACAGTAACATATTAGACTTCGCGATGAATATTCTTGTGCAGCAGTGGTTTAATGAGGCCAGTTAATAACTTCATGTTATCTGCATGTGGCTAGGCTGGAATATTTCTGTAGTGGCCTACATTTTGTGAAGAATTAGAAGTCATATTACGGAACATTGCAACCGACATTTATATTACTGATAATCGGACATAGGCTTATAATGATCCAAATACTTGATCCAATCTCTAGCTTATGCATTTTCAACGTGAATGCCTACAATCAGATGAACTTTAAAATATTTCGAGAGTAAAATAGAGTGCAAAGCTGATGTGCTTTTGTACAGCACAGACGAGGCGACCACGGGGTAGCTCATCTACTAATAGAACATTCTAATGGAACAATGGACTTCACATATTTTCTGCAACGGTGAAGTGTTCGATAAATAACTTGGATTGATGAACATTTATGAATATGCTTATCACATCACGTTCAGATACAAGGTGTCTGATAAACTTATACACACTTTAAATATTTTTATTCGTCAATGCAAATCGACATGAGTTGGCAAGAACGTTATCAGTGTGTGCCAATCGGCATTTTCTCATGGAAGAGTGGCGTGTTGTAGCCAAGGACAGAATGGGGTACCCATTTGAGTTGAATATTTCGGTGGATTTTTGGACAATATCCGTGACGGATATCTTTCACTAAAATATGAGCGGCTAGGCGTAACAAGAGACAGGATGGCGGAGCAGAGTGACGGGTTCGATTCCTACCGAGGCGAGTGACTACATCGTGACATGCATTAGAATGGGGGAGAATGCGCTCCCAATGGCACAGGACGAAAATTTCACCGATTTTGCGAGAAGTTAATCACGAATACCTGGATTATCGTCGATCCTTGAATAAATATATAATAACATCTGGAATATTTGAAGGTAATGTGAGCGCTTTTATGAATTGACTGATATGATTTAGACATGACCATGGGCACACTTGTATATCCTTAGCAGTGTTATTTGATGCATTGTTTGATATTTTTTTGCATTTCATCCTGATGAATTCGCTAAGATATGGTGGATTCCATGTGAAATGGCAGGGGCATTTTACCGATCTTTGCTATTTACCGACGTTATTAGACATGGTTTTGATCATTCTTTAGCATGTGTAATAGTGCATTTTGAGCACAGTGGTTTTTTCTATCGAGCATTTCGAGACTCAAGACCTGCAGTCGGGTATTTCTGACAGTTTATCGCATACTAGCGAGTATGTGGAATTTACAATCAGGGATTTTTCTAATTTTTAATTGGATCTTTTTGAGCCATTGAATTTAATTTGCTCTAGCGAAGCAGTATCACTTCTATCTGACAGTATAATAATTGTTGATTCCAGTCATGTGCATTCATTCATAAGAGCCATCGAAGACAGAGCCTTTTGCTCTATGCAATCGTGTGGTGTCTAAGCGTTATACCTGTCATTTAGGGATAAATCATCTGAGCCGTCGAAGATGGGGCCTTTTGCGTTATGCAATCGTGTGGTGTCTAATTGCTATTCCCATCCGTAGAAAACTCGTCTTATCATCCGAATGCAATGGTGACTGTAAGCGAATCAAACAATAATTTACTGGTCATTTATTAGTTGATCTTCATTAAATACTGTAAAAATAAATGTCAACAGGATTACACTTTGTGATTCTTGTGTGGTAGATCCAATCTTTTTTGTAGCGTTGCTCTATTTATGAGTAGAGTAATTTAATATCTGTCGATTTTAAACCTTTAACAAGGATTTTGAGCGATTGATTCTTTTAAGAAGATTTCTTCCTTTTTATGAATTTATCACAGACAGAATTTGAACATCTATGATGAATATTATTAAATCTAACACAGATGGTGTTCTTTTGAAATAAACATTAATGATCTGTATAGAGATATTGCATTTTGAATTTAATTAAAGCTTGGATTGGATTACAATTACTTCAGTATTTTTTATATCATGTGAGAAGTTGTCCAAACATAATGATAGTGACCACAGTTCTAATAGGTCAAATTTTTTAAAATCTGAAGCCAGTCTTACAATAATTGTGGATTATTAAATACGTTGAGTTGAGATATTTTGAAATTGTTATGTGTTAATTGCCAAATTTTGTGATATTACCACTTTGATATTAAAGGTGTAGACTAGAGGTTATCGAACCCAGTCTTATAGTATTTTGAGATTCATGCTGTGCTCTGAATATTTTCGATGAAACGTGGTGAAAAGATAATGTTCAAATGTGATATTTGATGAAGTGGCTTGTGTGGAATAAATTCGAATGGTTATTTGTGCATGATAACGTCCAATGTGGAGTAGTAGAGGCAATAAATTTTGTCACGGCAATTGAGTATAATATAAGTGTTAATTATGACATGTAACATGTGTATACGTCTGGCAATATAATTTCACTGAAGTGATAGATTTTGACGACAACTTTCTTTAACCAATCCTAAATATTTTCTAGAAGTCTTAATAATCCAAGTTTCTTTAATAATAATTTGTGGAATTCTAATCTGAAATTTAAATAGAACAGATGATCTGGCCTGATGACAAATATAATAATAATTTAAACGACCTGATAAATATAATAATAATTATTAAAATGACCTGATGATAAAATATTATAATTTAACTGGAACAGTTAATTTGAGCTGAGGATGAATATAATGTTATAAATAAACAGCTGATTGAATAGTAGCTGATATGGTAAACATTTAACGATGTTGATTAATGATCGAGATTTCGACAGGATGATTGTAAATAATTTATATGTAAATTCGTTGTTAATTCTATAAGTGATGATAATAATTCCAACATTTGGAATACAGACATTCAGTGCAATTACGAATGATTGAATATGTTGATAATTATTGTTGTGTGTTAGATCAATGTAAAATTTAAATAGTTCACGTGTCTGATGTTATCATTGGTGATGATAGGTCTCAGGGCTCACAAACAATTCAGTGACGAGTGATACAGTGCTACGGTTACCCTGAGAGCCCAAGGAACTTTTAGTTTATAATATTTTACACGTGAACAAATTTCATTTGAGCTAGAGCGGAGATGGTTAGACTTGAAATGAACAGTTACATCCTAACTATCGAATTCTACCATGCTCCTAGGCAGGATTTATAATTATAGTCTTGTCCTTCAAGTACGAATCAACCTTCTTTGATTTTAAATTGTGTGATCTCATGACGATGTGTTTTCCCAGGCATTTCCTGTGTCATAATTAAGGCTTCGCCAGGAAGGATGTGGTCTGCTAGGAATCTAGTTGATGGCGCCCCTTTCTTTGTTATTTAGTTAAATTAAACCCGTTAACGACCCAGAGATAATTTGTCTCGTGTTACCCACTGCTTTTGTTTTGAATTTCAACTGGATCTCCGACACATTCCTTGTTTTATTTTGTGTTTATTTCAATCCACTCTGGCCAGGGATGCCGGGGATGCGATGCTATGGCAGTTGGGTCATCGCATACCACGGACGAACGGGTGCAATATGCACTTCACGATTGTAGCATTAAGCAACTTTTCTTTTCAATTTTCCTTCCTCAGTAAAGTTCTTGCTACACTTACCAAAGGAATCTAGCATTATACTACAATGGACTCTGTATCTTCAGGGAACGACTTGTTTCATTTTAATCACGGAAATGCGGCTAGAAACCACTGTGTATCATCACGTGTTTCTTTAAACTGCCTTCCAAGTAAACTTTGCTCCACATGTTCCACAGGAATAAGGCTTAACACCACTATGAATCATCATGTGTGCCTTCAAGTGTCTTTTCTGAGTCAATTTACTTTGCCTGTATCACAGGAATGAGGCTTGAGACCACTATGAATCATGACATGTTTCTGTAAACTGCCTTTCTCAGTAAACCTTGCTCCGCATGTATCACAGGAATAAGGTTTTGAACCACTAAGGATCATCGTGTGTCTCTTCAGGTCACTTTTCTGAGGAAATTTTGCTTCCCATGTACCACAGTAATATGGCTTGAGACCATTATGGATTAATCAGTGTTACTTTAAATCGCCCCGCTGAGAGAACATTGCTCCGCATGTATGACAGTAATACGGCCTTTGACCAGTGTGGTTGAACATACGGTTGATCAGGTCACCTTTCCAAGTGTAGTATTCCCCGCATGCATGACAGGAGAAGGACCATAGTCCACTATCTACTATCATGTGTTTCTTTAGGTAACTTTTCCGAGCTATGTTTGCTCCACATGTACCATAGGAATGTGGCTTGAGACCACCATGGTCAGCTAATTCGAGCCGAGGATGAATATAATTATTTAAATAAACAGCTGATTGAATAGTAGCTGATGTGATAAACATCTAAAGATGTTGATTAATGATCGAGATTTCGACATGATGATTGTAAATAATTTGTATGTAAATTCGTTGTTAATTTTATACGTGATGATAATAATTCCAACATTTGGAATACAGACATTCAGTGCAATTACGAATGATTGAATATGTTGTTGATATAAATATAATTATTGTTGTATGTCAGATCACTGTAAAATTTAAATAGTTAATGTGCCTGATGTTATCATTGATGATGATAGGTCTCTGGACTCACAAACAATTCAGTGACGAGCGGTACAGTTCTACGGTGACCCTGAGAGCCCAAGGAACTTTAAGTTTATATTATTTTACACGTGAACAAATTTCATTTGAGTTAGAGCGGAGATGGTTAGACTTGAAATGAACAGTTACATTCTAACAATCGAATTCTACTCCTAGGCAGGATTTATAATTTATTTGTCTTCTCCTTCAAGTTCAAATAAACCTTCTTTGATTTTAATTTGTGTGATCTCATGACGATGTGTTTTCCCAGGCATTTCCTGTGTCATAATTAAGGCTTCACCAGAAAGGATGTGGTCTGCTAGGAATCCAGTTGACTTTTCTTTGTTATTTAATTAAATTAAACCCATAAACGACCCAGAGATACTTTGTCTCGAGTTACCCACTGCTTTTGTTTTGAACTTCAACTGGATCTCCGACACATTCCCTGTTTTATTTTGTATTTCAATCCACTCTGGCCTGGGATGCCGGGTATGCGATGCTATGGCAGTTGGGTCATCGCATACCACGGACGAATGGGTGCAATATGTACTTCACGATTGTGGCATTTAGCAACTTTTCTTTTCAATTTCCCTTCCTCAGTCAAGTTCTCGCTTCACTTACCACAGGATTCTAGCTTTATACTACTATGGACTCTGTATCTTCAGGGAACAACTTGTTCCATTTTTATCACGGAAATGCGGCTTGAGACCACTGTGAATCGGAAGCTTGTAGTTTAACGTGACCGTTAATCTTGAGATCATGAGCCACGGGACCTCCTTTTTACGTGGAATCCGAACCACAGGACATGGCATTTCACTTCGAAAATCTCCCACTGTGAATCATCACATGTTTCTTTAATCTGCCTTTCCTAGTAAATTTTGCTCCACATGTTCCACAGGAATAAGGCTTAACACCACTATGGATCATCATGTGTTCCTTCATAGCACTTTTCCGAGCAAATTTTGCTCCGCATGTATCACAGGGATGAGGCTTGAGACCACTATGAATCATTACATGACACTGCAAAGTGCCTTTCTCCGTAAACCTTGCGCCGCATGTATCACAGGAATAAGGTTTTGAACCACTATGGATCATCATGTGTCTCTTAAGGTCACTTTTCCGAGCAAGTTTTGCTTCGCATGTAGCACAGGAATATGGCATGAGACCATTATGGAATGTCAAGTGGTTATTTAAATTGCTCTGTTGACGGAACTTTGCTCCGCATGTATTACAACAATACGGCCTTAGACCAGTGTGCTTCATCATATGGTTTTTCAGGCCACGTTTCCAAGTAAAGTTTGCCCCGCATGAACCACAGGAATGTTCCTTGAGACCACTATGGATCAACATGTGTTTTTTCAAGTTCCCCTTCTCAGCAAACCTTGCTTCGCATTTATCACATGGATAAGGCTTGAGACCACTATGGATCAACATGTGTCTTTTGAAGTGTCCCTTCTGAGTAAACTTTGCTTCGCATCTATCACATGAATGTAATTTGAGACCCATATGAATTATCTTGTGTGTCTTTAAACTGCCTTTCGCAGTAAATTTGGCTCCGCAGGTTACGCATATGTATGGCATCTTTATTTTGTTACCATTTTGATAGAGTGATGCTACGAATCTATCTCTTGTTAATGTGTTCTCTGAATTCTGGTCACTTCTGTGAAGAATTTATGAAGTTAGAATGAGTAAAATACCCACTACCATTATAATATAAAAAATTACATATCAAAATTTCGGATAAGTATATAATACTCTTCTGTAATCGTAGACATACATATAAGAGCTGAGATGTAACGTGTATGATGATGATCGGAAGTAGTCAACCAGGGGATTTTTTAGACTCCATGTAATTTGATTTTGGGAATAACACCGCTTACAATTTCGGTACAATCAAGTTGACCAACTCAAAAGCATTCTATTTCGCTATAAACGGAAGATGAGTAATATCTTTGCGGTCAAGAGATCACACGAGTGAAAACTTAACTGGTGCATTTTGAGCCACTTGAATTTATGTGCAATTTTTCCTTAAAACTCGGGACGTCACGCCGCGGTCTTTTCGACCACACGCATACTTCTTTTGTTACTCTATCTAGCCTTGTTGTAGGAAAGGCCCCTCCCTTCACCATATCTATCCCGCACCAATCCTTTACGGTTTAAAGCCATGTAGTGCTACTCAGTTGCTGTAATCAGCCAGTTGTATGTAAATTCGGTGCTCGTTGGACAACCATTCCCAGTAATAAATATAAAATACATTATTAAGCTGTAACATTATTTTATATATTTTTTACTGATAGTTGTAAATTACTCCTACATTTTACTGTACTTTTTTAAAACAGTTTACTTTTGTGAATTTTTTTCTCTTTCCACTGTATTTTGATGTGTGTGTTTAAAGTGGAACGTAACATTAGTTGTTGTATTATTTTAAAGCACTATTTGGATGTAAATAAATATAATGTATACTTTGAACGATGAAAATAGAGAGTAAGCACGTAAAGAAAGCAACCTAACAATAATATATAGCAAATGGAAATAATCAAACGATATTGAATGCTTGCGGTCTTTTCCACTGCGCACGACGACTGACATAACACTGCCTCGCGCGAAGTTCCGAGGGTTAAATACTAGGATCTGAGCTCATTTCTTCTCTTAAATGAAGTGGTCTTCGTGTATCGATAGATATTATACTAACAATACTGTCTCATACTGTATGTCGGGGTTTTTTGATTTATAGTTCTTCCGGATGAACGTGTTAATCTTTTCATAGCAAGAAAAAAGCGCTTGTGCCAGACAACATGATCATCAAACGTTTCTATTAAATGGATAAGTAAAAATAGGGTGCTGCTCTATACTTTTAAGTACGAGAGTTGAGGGACAGGAGGAATACTATCCACGGGGTATTTGACTAGGCAACCCGCAATTTAAGGTCAAGGCCGTGCGAACTTCCGAACGAGTAAGAGCGGAGAAATTCGTGTGAGGGCTCAAACGAAAGGGCTCCTACCCCGCTCTCTAAAGAATAAATCTATTCCACCCTAATATAAAAAATATCCACACCCGCGGGGAAATAAGAAAATATTAAAGAACATGCCTACATACCTCCTCTACAACCCCCTACTGCCATCCCACCACCAGCCTCAAAATTCCCTAAAATTCCCAGCAGAGTTTTCCAAATTTAATTAGATTTTACACAAAAGTGCTTCGAATTACTTGCGCTTGGCTCATGTCTGTTGACTTACTTCGGTCAGTTTCTGATCTCTTCCACCTTATTTATCGATTTATTTATTATTTCATATTTAGGTTTTTATAATTATTTATTGATTATCGATTTACCGATTATTAACTACAAGGTCATCAACCCGAGGTTTCCGAAAAATAGCCGATTACACCCGAACGATAATCGAAGGAATTTGTGTTAGGGCTCCAACGAAAGGTCTAGGTTCCCTCTATCCACAGGCCTCATCATTTTCAATTTTAATATTCACTTTAATGATGGACGTTTCCACGGCTAGGTGAGGTTCGGAGCGGTTTCCACAAAGTCATGTAACATGACACGTAGCTTCCCACGACAGGATAGCCTGAGCGGTCGATCCAAGATGGCCGCCGATTGATTATTATTATCATTTTTATTAATTTAATGTTTATTCATTTATTATTATTACTATTGTCCGATTCGGCCAACTACGGACCACGTTATTACAACCGCTTCCGCCCCTGAGCTTTAGTTCTATCCCAGTATTCCCGCATGAATTTTCTGTGAGCCTCGTTTCTGTCATCAGTCCACTCTTTCCCTGTTTTCAGCTTCGGCATTTCTGAGAATCGCTGCTGTGTTCCAAGTTTTATCTGAAGAGGAGCAGGTTCCTGGATATCTTCAAACGTGATCCCTACTTCTAGACGATCTCTTTCAATCACGGTGAATCAAATTCCCTTAGTTTTCTTGTTTACAAAGTAGGGAAAGATGCGGTTGCTCAGTCTCTGAGAGTTCATGCGTGTTATGTGGCCATAGAATTTAATCCTCCATTTCCTTATGATGTCTGTTGTCCTTTCCACACTTAGGTAGAGTTCGTTGTTGTGCCACCTCCTGAACTCTCCATATTCCCTGATTGGTCCCTGTATCTTACTTAGAATTTGTCCTTCTTTAGCCTCTGTCTTTTCACTCAAACATTTCCTGTTCAATGCAAGGCATTCTCCTGCGTACAGGATTTCTGGACGAATAACTGAACAATAATGTCTAATCTTGGCATTGAGGGACACTCATCGTTTATTATAAACATTCCTAGTTAGTTGGAATGCCACTTCCACCTCGTTGATCCTTGATGTGGATGCTTCTTTCTCAGAATTGTTTGGGGTTATCCACTCACCTAAGTACTTAAACTTTTCTGTCCGCTTGATTATTCCCTGCTATACTGTTAACTCTCTGGAGGCTGGCTTGATGTTAGTTATAGACTCCATAGTGCGCAGTTGAAAAGTAGAGGCGATAGTCCATCTCCTTGCCTAACCCCTGTCTTGATTTCGAAGGCGTCTGAAATCTCTCCCCTGAATATCACTCTGGAGGTAGTGTTAGCTAAAGATCTGTCGAATGTTTGTTCTCGGTTTGTTAACTACGCTCATTTGCTTTAGAATTTGGAGGAGTGTATGTCTCATATAGAATCGTACGCCTTCTTGAAGTCGACGAAGGTCATCACAAACTTCCTGTTCCTATTCTTCTGATATGAAAGAAAAGATTTAAGGTTATTATCTGCTCGGCACATGAGCGTCCTGTTCCAAAGCGTCCTTCATGGGGACCCGGACGTCGCAAAATGACTAAATTTGCAAATTTGTTATATCAGCATAAATGTGTAGAGGGAACTTTTCTGAATCAGAATATGTATAGTTTATTGAGGTTATCTTCCTTCTAAGTCGAATTAAATAGGTTTAAAAAAATGGCGGGCTCTTGCCACGCCCACGTTTCCACTGTGTCAAACTGTGGACTGAACAGTTCCTTGTGGCTTATGTTGAAAGGCAGTAACTTTTGAACTCTATTTACTCCTTGATCCACACTGGCCGTGTGGACACTTTCACCCAGGCTTGGTTGTTGAGCCTCAATTGTTTTCCGCATAGTGTACAAACAGTTTATGCCTACACGAGCTTTGCTATTACCAAGTGAATGTACATCTGGATGGGGAATTCTGTTGTTCCTGTAAAATGCCTCGCGTAAAGAAATTCAATTCAAAGCGAAAATATCATGACAAACAACATCGCATACGCCTAGAAACGTCGCAAGAAGATTTAATAATAAAAAATGACAGTGACAATGTGCAACGTGTGAATGAGGTTAGTTCGCCCCAAAGTGCATTGAAACGTAAGCTATCTTACAACTGTGACAGATTAGATATTAGTCTAAACAGTGAGAACAGTATCAATGTGAATAATTATATTATCGTAGATTTTAAATCCCTGATTAACATTATAAACAGCATGGCAAAGTGTCGGTACTGTGACAGTGATAACTCTCTTGCATTATCTGAGGAAGCTAACTCAAGGAGAGGCTTGGCATGTAAGTTAAATTTATCTTGTAAAACCTGTGGTAATTTTAAGCAACATATGAGTTCCCCTAGGACTCGGTAATGGATGATATTATATCTTTTAATGATGATGTTAGCAGTAGGAGAACTGTTCTTGAGAAATTAGGTATCTTATGTGGTTTAAATATGGCTAGTGCGCTACTCATGATCGACCGTCAGAGGATAAAGGAGGCAGAGATATCAGCTCACTCAATGACTAAGGAGGCCAGATCAAATAAAAGAGCTCAAAAAGGAAGAAGGAGGACAAGGAAGGTCAGGGGCAGGACGAATACTAGCCAGGTTTATGCTAAACCACCTAAAGGTCAGTAAATTCTGTCATTAATTTTCAATAAGCTTTCCTGTAAAATTGATATTTTGCAAACTTAGGTAGGCTACATATATCTCCAAAAGTATTCCTTGTAGAGTAATATAATTTTGGAGATGGATATATACATAGACACTCTATGTTTTATGCCTAAAATGAATAAGTTTTGCGAATAAGAATAATTATGCAAAAAATCAACAAAATATTGGCATAAATATTATTTTTTAATTTTTCTTATATTAATGACGCTAGACAAACAAAACCAGGCAAGCCAAAATGATGCGCATCTTAGAGAAAAAAAAACTACACAATTTGGGGTCATTTCACGGAATACTTTCCAAGGAATGTGTACCAAAAGTTTCTTCCGCAAACTGAGAATTATAAAACATTCAAGGACATTTGTTGGAAAACGGATACAAAAATAACTGCAGCTCAATGATACTTGCGGAACAGACAACAGATCATGTGTGTATTATGTGTATGAAATTTCATGAAAATCAAATTATGAGGTTTCAAGAAAATGCATTTCAAAATTGTACATATTTTGGTATACTCTCACGTCCAGGTCCCCTTAAGATTCATTATCTGCCTCCTTGATATCATCCCAGTTGTGAATCGAGTTTTTTTTTTTTTTTGCTCTGGTCTGAAATGCTTTTGAGAGGAGCGAGACGCCTCGGTAATTGTTTACAACAGCTTTATCACCTTTCTTGTGAAGGGGATAAATTAGGGCTGATGTCCAGTCACTTGGGAGATTCTCCACATCTCTTGAATGATCTCTGTTAGTTTGTCAATCGCCTTATCACCTGTGAATTCATTATTTAATATGTATTTAATATTAATTCTCATTTATTTATTTATTTATTTATTTATTTATTTATTTTGACTATGTATAATTTATTTAATATTCATTAGCAATTATTATCGCTTCTTCTTTCTCATAAGCGTTTGGCCCGCCTCGTGGCAGGAGTCCGTTATGTGAATCCCCTGTCTCCACCTTACACGGTCCTGGGCCTTGTCCGGATGTAGGTTGGCGCCTTTCAGATCCCTGTGCAGTGTATCGTTCCAACGTTGTCTCGGTCGCCCCGTTGGTGACCTCTAGTGTGTAGCTTCGTTTTGCAATGGTGTCCGCTTCTGACCGTAGCACATGCCCAAATCATCGCAGACGAACCTCATCATTTTCTTGTTGATTGCCGCGACACCAAATCGTTCCCTTGTTCTTTCATTGGGGATGTGATCCAACCTAGTAATGCCATCTGTCTATCTAAGCATCCTGGTCTCCATGACACTTACACGACGTTCTGCTTCCTTGGTGTTCGGCCAACATTCAGTACCATAAAGCGCTACGGGATGAACGACAGTGCGGTAAATCTTCGATTTTAGGCGGTCTTTCATCTGGCGGTCGCACATGACACTTGTCGTTGCTCTCTACTTCATCCACGCAGCATTAATTCCTACGTTGACCTCCTCGGTGAGACGACCTTCAGCGGTTATCATAGAGCCAAGATACTGAAATTTTGTCGACCAAGGCAGATCATCGCCGTCGACTTGGATGTTCCAATTATATGGAGGACTTTTGTGTTAAATCTAATTAAATTTGAAAAATCTGTTTGGAATTTTAGGGAATTCTAGGAGTGGGGATGGTGGGGGATGGGGAAGGGAATAGAGAAGAGGGTATGCAAGCATCTACCATAACGTTTTAAAACCCCGCCATCTTAGAGCAGCCTAGGTGTGCATGCGCACTAATAATCCTTACATTCGCCGGGGGTGCGGGTAGTTTTTATCTTAAGGGAAAATAGACTTGTCCCATAGTTAGAGAGAATGGAGCCCATTCGTACGATCCCTCACACGACTTCCTCCGATTACTCATTCGGGAGTTCACACAACTTTGCCCCTAAATGAATCGCGGGATGCCTATTCAGTTACCCCTGGGGTAGGACCCCTCTACTCACCAGCACGGGTAACTGAACAACAAGTAACTAGCGATGTGTTCATACGACACAAATTAATTCGCTATATGATAGCCTAGTTGGAATATATATCTGTTATCATACTTCACTATTGAAAACCTTATGGACGAATGGAGAGCACTATTTAGGGCTACACCCATTGTGTAGAGATGATTGATTTTCCTGGCACATAGTACATATAGTGTGGTCTGTTATAATGTACAGAAGGGGGCAACCCTTTAAGAACCACACTACACAGCGCACACTTATCCAACTCTCGGCATACCACTGCATGCCTCCCCTCTAGCGTCCCACATTTTAACTGGCACGATTTATTCTGAACGGTTACTTTTATCACCACAATGGCTTAATCTCCCGAAGTAGTATTTAAAAATTCTGTACCTGTACTTGCAATCCAATTAGATTACACTATGTACACAGTATTTCCAAAATAATTTCTGGGCCTCTATTGACAATTGTAGTGTATAAATGCGAGTTATTTGGGGGTCATGTTACATCATTATTTATTTTCTGAAAGAAATGACGTAGCCTCTACAAATAAACTTTGTCCGTCCTGCTTTTTATCCATGAGACGTGGGGTGAAGTGATTGCTTTACTGTCGAGATTTTATTCCCAAGTGGATACCAATGGTTGATGGCTTGACCTGGTATATATATTTTGTGTGGATGGGATCTACTGGAGATGTTCATATCCCAATGATTGGGTTTTAACGTAATCTATTGTTTCATTTATAGGGTTATATTCAAAAATTCATCCTCCATGGTGGTAATGTGATATTACTTTAATTAACCACTTACTTCATTACAAAAAATAGTAAACAGTTCAGTTAGCCACAGGAGAGTCAGCGAGACAGCCACGACACACTCCACCCTCATCTCCTTTATAAAATACACCACTAGTCCGTTGCCATATTGCTAGTATTTGCGTGTGAGCGTAAGTAATATAGAGTCTCATTTCGCGAAGTGAAATTAAGTCTTTTACGTTAAGCCACAAGTGAAACTCACTCAAAACAGTGTGGCTTTATTTAGTATCTCTGTAAAAATATATTTTGAGTTCGCCCTGAATAATAATGAATTAATAACGCTTAATCAATTAATAGTGTTGATATGCTTGAAATTGATTTTGAAGCAGAAAGATTAGCACCCGCATTAAAATAGGAAAAGCCTAAACATTCCCACAAAGAGGGTAAATATAACGTATAATGTAGTTTGTATGTTTAACACTTACTCATTTAAGTGATTTCCACTTGCATCTGCTTCTTCATTCTGATTTTCTTCTTTTACATCCTGGACATAAGATGGAATAATTTATTTCAGTGTTATCATCTCATACTCTTACACAAATGTCAACCCATGTAATTGTACAGCACTCCTCAGCCGAAGTGAATATATATTCGCTGAATGACTTTCTACTGTCCATCACATCCTAGTGCTAGAAAAACACCTTATACAGAAAGTGGTTATAATCCCCAGTTCTAAAACGTATAATACACTCTTAGAGACAAAGCGAATGAAAATGCTAAGATCAGTGACCTAATGGAAGCATTAGCTTTAAGAATTGAGGCCAAATTAACTTTTATTTTTAATTCTTTTAGCCGTAAGACCACAAGAGGGGGGCAGACGACAATACAATAGACCATAACAGGTCCTACGGTCCAACACATGCACATGTCATTGAGTAACAAGCTACTAGACTGCCCATACGAGCATAACTTTTGAGAATGAAGGCATAAATCAATCATCCTTCAGAATATTATATACGGAATTTCATCATAATTCACTGCAATTTAATATTTTAATGTTCAAAAAGTAGATTGAGTCAATGAAATGCCTCTATGGGGAGTCTATTATAGAGCATACTAGTAACTCTAAGAATTATGTGTCTGCTAGAGTGTGGGAGCACACAGTTTGCAAAGGAGTTTAGAGCAGGTACTAACAGACAAACGCTTCCAATTGTCATCAACATAATTGTGAGAATACAAGTCTTAATCCCGGAATGCTGTTAGTTGTTACGGAGATGTCTTGAACAAAAGCATGAAAATACTCACCTCTTTCTGATCTGAAGATGATGTTCCTGTTTCGATGCATGAAACGATTTCCGGTATAGAAGATTCCTCTATCTTAATATCCGTGTGATGGTCTATATCGTCCTGAAATGAAATTAATGTTTCACATATGGCTACATGGCAAATAACCTAACAGTTATTGTGTAGGTTTTATCAAAAAGCATCCATGTTAGTATACATTCGCAAAACGTGGGCCTAGCATATTGTCACAAGCATTTGTGGGTTGCAACTTTTCGCCGTAGATGCAGTTAACGTTAATAAAGACAAGAAACATTGATAGATTGTGTGTTAGAAATCTCGTACCAAGCGTTTACTATTTGAAACAATTTTAATTTCAAGGATATCCAACGTAGGGAGTAATTTAACGGGAATGATAAACAAATAGGGGTTTATTTTTAAGTACAGTGGCAGATACTAAAAATCTCATTTCATATTAATTCACTTGTAATACATAATACATGATTGTCGAATGTGTTAATAAATAGAGAACTTAATAAGATTATTTGTAGAGACAACGGCTTAAGAGCTTTTATGAACGGAAATGCCGACCGAGGTCCAATAAAATGCTGAGAAACACCGCCATAGAACATCTCTGGGGGTGTTTTCCATGGTGACTTCGTGCCAGTCCAAAACAACACACATCTCTATTGTAATGTTAATGTTTTAAGGGACGGAACAGCGAGGTCATCTTCTCCTACATTTTCCTTCGTTCAACGCTCCTATAAGAAAACAAGAACCCCTCACCTAAAATATGTGTGGAACATTAGAGGCTATCATTAAGATGTAGGGTACTGACAGTAACAACTAGCAGTGGAGGCTGTCTTCAAGGGTGGACCATCAATATATTCACAGCCATGGCTACCTGCGGAGGAAGGTATCAAGGTGGGAGGAGGACCAACATCATATTGACAGGGCTAGCAGTGAAGGTCGCCCGCCTCATGTAATGTTCGGACACTTCTGATCTCTTAATCTAGATTTACAATTGAAATCCGACGCATTCTTGTTATTTTAGTCAGTTATTGTCGTTTTAAGGGGCGGAACTACGAGGTCAACTGCCCCTAAATGACGGCGCTGTCTGGAACACGCATGTCTCACGGACTAGTCTAGGTTTGGACAGGGACTATCATTTTCATACCAAAGAATCTCATAGACCCTCCACCTTAACGTACAGGAATGTCTGTTTCATCCTAAACTCTTCGGACAATTTACAAGGTATTATGAAAAAAAAATCTTCCAACTCTCTCTCGTTTGAGTTTTATAGATATATACCTTAGCTGAGAAAGAGTTAGGGTCGATTGTATAACATCGGCTTACTGGGGATCAGTTTGAATGGAGTTCAAAATCCGAACCAAGTTCAGTCGTCGTCCAAGTAGTATAAATTTATTTGCTGGTTCCGAGTTCAATTTGATCTCCAGTTCTGTATTTTCAACAGCGTAATATAGTAAAGATATTCGCGAATAGAGTGCAGAGCGATTTTCAGCTTTTTGTTTGTTAAACTTTGTATATGTTAACCTCAAAAGGAGTGTATTTACATGTGTTGGAGATGATAACCTATGTAGAACATATGTTAAGGGCACATAAGCTTCGTCTGAGGGGGAAAGGTGAGACCAGAAAATTAACATAAAAAGGCCAATAGCAGTGACAGAAAAATAGTTCTTTGGAAACCAAATTTGCGGCCGAAATTTCGGACCCACTGTGTAGAAACCGTCTGATAACCAGAGTTAATTGTGATGGCTGTATTAGTGTGTGTAATCTGTCAAGTAAGGACTGCAGACATTCAATTTTCAAGTAGTTCCAACTTTTGCTACCAAACGCCACCGTCAACAACCAACTAATTCTGATCTTGGTTACTAGATGCCACCTCAGTCGGCTCTAGACTACAAACGTTGGAGTCTAAGAGCGTTAGTCAAATCTAACCTATAATTTAGTTTCACACAAGTGAAATTAGTGGAAAAATCTTTATCATACCATAAATCTATGACAAGGGACGCCGGTTGTACTTCTCCTCCGAAGGAAGGCATACTGAGAGATTTCTATCGCTCTTATGAATCCGACGACTTCGGCCGGGTTTGAACACGCGACCTTGGGCATAGAAGCTCACCATGCTACCAACTACGCCACCGAAGCCGTCGTAGGGAAATATATTGTACTGTGACCAAGGAGGGTTCAAGTTTTTAGTCATGGTGCAGTGCAACTAGGTCAAGCGGAAGGTCTCACACAAGGTAGTTAGAGTATATTAGGTAGGCCATTCCCGCCCGCTGCGCTCTCATTGGCTCACCACGCGTGACGTAGACGGGAGGACAACAGCTTGGTGCAGTGCAACTAGGTCAAGCGGGAGGTCTCACACAAGGTAGTTAGAGTATATTAGGTAGGCCATTCCCACCCGCTGCGCTCTCATTGGCTCACCGCACGTGACGTGGACGGGAGGGCAACAGCCTGGTGCAGTGCAACTAGATCAAGCGGGAGGTCTCACACAAGGTAGTTAGAGTACATTAGGGAAGCCATTCCCGCCCACTGCAATCTCATTGGCTCACCGCGCGTGACGTAGACGGGAGGACAACAGCCTGGTGCAGTGCAACTAGATCAAGCGGGAGGTCTTACACAAGGTAGTTAGAGTATATTAGGTAGGCCATTCACGCCCGCTGCGCTCTCATTGGCTCACCGCGCGTGACGTAGACGGGAGGACAACAGCCTAGTGCAGTGCAACTAGGTCAAGCGGAGGGTCTTACACAAGGTAGTTAGAGTATATTAGGTAGGCCATTGCCGCCCAACGCACTCTTATTGGCTCACCGCGCGTGACGTGGACGGGAGGACAACAGCCTGGTGCAGTGCAACTAGGTCAAGCGGAGGGTCTTACACAAGGTAGTTAGAATACATTAGGGTGGCCATTCCCGCCCACTGCACTCTCATTGTCTCACCGCGCGTGACGTGTTGGGAGGGCAACAGCCTGGTGCAGTGCAACTAGATCAAGTGGGAGGTCTTACACAAGGTAGTTAGAGTATATTAGTTAGGCCATTCCCGCCCGCTCCGCTCTCATTTGCTCACCGCGCGTGACGTGAACGGGAGGTCAACAGCCTGGTGCAGTGCAACTAGGTCAAGCGGGAGGTCTTACACAAGGTAGTTAGAGTATATTAGGTAGGCCATTCCCGCCCGCTGCGCTCTCATTGGCTCACCGCACGTGACGTGGACGGGAGGACAACAGCATGGTGCAGTGCAACTAGGTCAAGCAGGAGGTCTTACACAAGGTAGTTAGAGTATATTAGGTAGGCCATTCCCGCCCGCTGCGCTCTCATTGGCTCACCGCACGTGACGTGGACGGGAGGACAACAGCCTGGTGCAATGCAACTAGGTCAAGCGGAGGGTCTTACACAAGGTAGTTAGAGTACATTAGGTAGGCTATTCCCGCCCGCTGCGCTCTCATTGGCTCACCGCGCGTGACGTGAACGGGAGGACAACAGCCTGGTGCAGTGCAACTAGGTCAAGCGGAGGGTCTTACACAAGGTAGTTAGAGTATATTAGGTAGGCCATTGCCGCCCAATGCACTCTCATTGGCTCACCGCGCGTGACGTGGACGGGAGGACAACAGCCTGGTGCAGTGCAACTAGTTCAAGCGGAAGGTCTTACACAATGTAGTTAGAGTACATTAGGGTGGCCATTGCCGCCCACTGCGATCTCATTGGCTCACCGCGCGTGACGTGAACGGGAGGACAGCAGCCCGGTGCAGTGCAACTAGGTCAAGCGGAAGGTCTGACACAATGTAGTTAGAGTATATTAGGTAGGCCATTCCCGCCCGCTGCGCTCTCATTGGCTCACCGCGCGTGACGTGGACGGGAGGACAACAGCCTGGTGCAGTGCAACTAGGTCAAGCGGGAGATCTTACACAAGGTAGTTAGAGTATATAAGGTAGGCCATTCCCGCCCGCTGCGCTCTCATTGGCTCACCGCGCGTGACGTGGACGGGAGGACAACAGCCTGGTGCTGTGGAACAAGGTCAAGCGGGAGATCTTACACAAGGTAGTTAGAGTATATAAGGTAGGCCATTCCCGCCCGCTGCAGTCTCATTGGCTCACAGCACGTGACTTGGACGGGAGGACAACAGCCTGGTGCAGTGCAACTAGGTCAAGCGGGAGGTCTTATACAAGGTAGTTAGAGTATATTAGGTAGGATATTCCCGCCCGTTGCGCTCTCATTGGCTCACCGCGCGTGACGTGGTTGGGAGGGCAGCAGCCTGGTGCCTGTACTTCAACAGTAGCCTCAAGGATGGTAACACTCAATAATTCACAATACCTCAATAAATGATTGGTCCAATGAGAGTAAACGATAATCGCAACTGTACATGTAATAAATAATACATAAGGTACAGCATTAAGACGATAAACAACCAGGTATTAGAATTAACTACTGCATACATATAAAAACCACAATAGCTGTCAGTATAAGGTTGTTTACAACTCACATTTTGATGACTTATTACTTGTTTAAGGAGGCCGAAGCTACCCACATTCGTCTCTTCCACAACGAATAATTTCTCAAGGCCTGTATTTTACGGCTCTTACAGAGGTGACGTATTCAGACGAGAGTCCATGTCCTGACCTACAAGGGGAGGATTTTCTTGTCGAGCTCCGGGAATTTAGATTTAATCACGAAAGTCGAAGTTTTTATCACTCTTTCACATTTCGAGATGTCAAGTCCATGAAAATTGCCGAACAACGCCTCAAACTGCATCACTTTTTGGGTACATTCGTCGGTTGGCTGAGTTAGTCCTCCCTTCGAAATGATTGCGATCCAGCTTTGAGTCACTTCTTGTGAAAAGGTACACTTTCCCATCTAACCCCTAGATTTCCGTAATTTGTTTGCCAGGTAGCCTGCAATGTATTTTATTGTATCGTTATTGACTTCTCACTTTTTGCGTCGTGACTCAAGTCTTCAATCCCTAATAATGCTGACTTCTTTTCAGGTTCATCAATTATTTCACTTGTCATAAATCCCTCAAGAACACCTGCGCATAGGTCACTTGTCACAAATGTCATAAGATCTTCCTCACTCTCAGCACTTTCATCACTCGTGGATGGATCACAGACACCACAGAAGAGAGGGATTTCATTGCTACCTGCCAGCAGTAGGAGTCGAATTCTAATAAGAAATTCAGAAGGGGAGGGGTTGATATAAAAGGCTCCCAGGCCACGCACTCTAGAAAATACGTTCTCTAAGCAGTATTGGTTCAAACTGGCTGTCAAAATATAAGACAGTAGCGGACCCGTGCGAGAAATCTCGCATGTTCATAAGTCATACTTTCCCCAATAGGTTTATAATGAGTGACTTAAGGAGAAAGGTTGTTATGTTTTTATTTCAACGAAATGATTATAGAACATCATTTTCATTTCAGTGAGAATTCCAAGCTGTACGTTCTGCAACTTAAGAAGGCAATCACTGAAAATTCGATCATCATAACAGTCACCAGTTATTCGATATTTATGAAAGCATCTTGGTCAAGGTTTCCTGCTTTATCTTGTTGGCTGAGAAGCCTCTTTCTCATTTATCAGGACAGCCCTCGTTAGAAAACTTCTTCACGCCCCATTTACAGTGAGGCGTCCTTGTTCCTAAGTGCATCGATCAGCGTTAAACTACGTCGCACTCTCTGTGCAGGGCAGCTTTCCCGGTCCTGTGTGGTAGCGCTCAGCGCTTAACTCCTTTGCACGTTACCTACAGGGGTGCTTTTGCTTTCCTGAGTGGAGCGTCAGCATGAGAGCGTGCCGTGGCTGGTTTCTTTCTGTGAGCATTGTATACTGCTTCTTTGATCTCATTTTCCATGTTTTCCTGAAGTCGGGTTTTGATGTATTGTGTTAGGTCCTCGACCCTTTCGGCAAGGGCGGCTATTACCACCCTACAGGATTTATTCATGTCCAGTGCCTCAGGTTTACATGTTTCACACAGTCTGTCACGTTGGTATCAAAGATATAGCGAACGCAATACGAGATGTAAGCACCGACCTGCAACAACTCAACGTGTATGCTAGTTATAACACTCTCCTTCTCAACCCCTAAAAGACCCAAGTTATTGTAATCGGTTTGCAGGGATTATTGAATTCCATGTATAAGAAATACACTATCCCTCCTGTGACTTTAAATGCAACCGTAATCCCGTTTAGGAAAACAGTGAAAAACCTCGGTATGACTCTGACTGAAACTCTTGACTGGTCTGCACATGTAAGTAATACTTGCAGGAAGATGTACGCGACGCAACACCCACTCAAACGGCATAAGGACATTTTGACACAAGACGTGAGGATGAAACTTATTGAGACTCTGATACTACCTATACTTGAATATTGCGACGTGGTCCTTGTTGATGCAACTAGCGAACAAACTAAAAAACTGCAACGAGCATTAAACTCTAGTTTTCGGTTTGCTTTCAACTTGAATTACGATTCTCACGTAACCCCTAGCTACAAAGCTCTTTCTTGGCTGAAACATGAAGGACGGCGAAATGATCATATTTTGACGTCGGTATATCGAACCCTATACGAAAATCTCCCACTGTATATTTCTTCAAAATTTCATTTCCTGTCCTCATTTCATAATATTAAAACTAGATCTGGCTCTTCCCTCGCGATTCCCGTTAACCACTCTTCCAAGTAGGCCAACAATAAATCCTTCGTTGTGACTGGGTCGCGACTTTGGAATATACTCCCAGCTAACGTAAGGAAATGCAAGACTTATACAAAATTTAAGACAGCTTGCAGAGATTTTCTTTTGAACACCGCTGACTGTTTCGTGTGACTGGTGATGTATGATAGACAGCATGATTGAGCCATTATGGTATATAAATAACTTTGCCAATTCAAAATTAAAATACGCAGTTATTTACTAGATCTAACACTGTCACTTATTATTATTATTGTTTCACGTAACTGTTTTATATGTTTCTTTGTTTGATGTGCATTGCTATCTTTATGTTTAAGTCCTGTATTATTCTAACTTAATTTTTAGTTTACGTATCTTATTCAATGGCAGTATCTGTGTATTTTATTATAACTATGTGGTTAAGTGTAAGAGAGGGCCACGAGCCCTAACTTCGCCACTGCAAAAGACATAAATAAATAAATAAATATCAGTTTCCTGTTCTTTCTTTCAAGGTATCTGACTTCCTGACCAATGAGGCCTGTACAGTTCTCGTGGGTTCTCTGCACCTATCGCATTCGATTGTGCTGTCCTCATTAGGGCATTGCCTCTGACATATCAGGCAGAGTTCCGTTTTGTTACTTCTGGGTGCACTCCAGGCAGAAAGCATCTTGGTCAAGATTTCCTGCTTTATCTTGGTGGCTGAGGAGCCTCTTTCTCCCTTATCAGGACAGCCCTCGTTGGATAACTTCCTCACGCCCCGCTTATAGTGAGGCTTCCTTGTTCCTAAGTGCAACGATCAGCGTTAAACTCCTTCGCACACTGCCTGCAGGGTAGCTTTCCTGGCCCTGTGTGTAGCGCTCAGCACTTAACTACTTTGCACGTTACCTACAGGGGATCTTTCCCTTTCCTGAGTGGAGCGTCAGCATGAGAGCGTGCTGTGGATGGTTTCTTTCTTTGATATTTATGAAATTAGAATGCAATTCGTCACTGTTAATGCCATTTGTGTGCTGAGTTCATTGATAGACAGCTTAGTCGTAACACTCACCGGTTATTCGATACATTTCAGTCAGAATTCCAAGTTGTACGTTCCCTAACCTAAGAAGGCAAATACTGAAAATTGGATCATCATAACACTCGCCGGTTTTTCGATATTTATGAAATTATACGATTTGAGTACTTAATCCATTTATTTACTGTTTCTGAAATCCATGCAAAATGATTAGAAGAGAAACTGTAAGAGAATTAGCGTTCAATAGTTTTAAGGTTTTAGACGAAAACTCATAATTGCAGCATGTTACAGCAACAGTATTTGCAAATAGCACTTTTACAAAAATTGTTATTTATGGAATTAGAATGCAATTCATCACTGCTAATTTATGAGGCCTATGTGATGATGATAGTTTTAAGGTTTTAGACGACAACTCATATTGTAGCTAGATACAGCAACAATATTTGCAAAAAGCACACTTCTTACAAAAGTCGATATTTATGGAATTAGAATGCAGAAGAAAAACCTGTATCGCGGCATTGGCCTATTAACACACCTGGGATTTAATAAATTCATTGTTTAGACGGATGAGCTTAAATCATGTGTGTGCTATGTCCATTGATTGAAAGCTTAGCAGTAACACTCGCCGGTTATACGATTTGAGTACTGGTATCCAATCCATTGATTTAGCCTACTGATTCCGAAAACAATGGGAAATGATAGAAACAATAACTGAAAATGAATTAACGTTTAATGCCGGTAGTTCTAAGGTGTTAGAGGACGTAACAGTCACCGGTTATACGATTAGAGTACTGAATCCATTGATTAACTGTTTCCGAACACCATGCGAAATGATAGAAGAGAAACTGTCAGAGAATTAACGTTCAATAGTTTTAAGGTTTTAGACGACAACTCATAATTGCACCATGTTACAGCAACAGTATTTGCAAATAGCACACTTCTTAGAAAAATCGAGATTGATGAAATTAGAATGCAGAAGAAAAACCTGTATCGCGGCATATTAACAAACCTGAAATTCCATAAATCCATTGTTTAGACGAATGAGTTTAAATCATGAGTGTGCTGAGTCCATTGACTTAAAGCTTAGCTGTAACACTCGACGGTTATACGATATGAGTACTCAATACATTGAGTTACTGATTCTGAAAACCATAGGATATAATAGAAAAAAACCTGTAAAAGAATTAACTTAATGTTTTATAGTTCTAAGGTTTTAGACGACTTAACACTCACCGGTTATACGATTAGAGTACTCAATCCATTGATTTACTGTTTCTGAAAACCATTCGAAATGATCGATATTTATGAAATTAGAATGCAGAAGAAAAAACTGAAAAATAATTAACGTTTAATAGTTTTAAGGTTTAGACGACAACTCATAATTGCAGCATGTTTGAGCATCAGTAGCTGGAAATCGCACACTTCTTACAAAAATTTACATATTTGAAATTAGAATGCAATCCGTCACTGCTAATTTATGAAATTATACGATTTGAGTAGGGCCTACCAATTCCTCTTATTTACTGTTTCTGAAATCCATGCAAAATGATAAAGGAAAGACCTCAGAATGTTAAAATGACATCAAACGGGCGTCATAGCGACCAAAATGTGAAGTGGACAGAAATTATGGAGCGTATCTTCATGAACTAGCAGTATCTGAAAATCGCACACTTCGTACAATTTTTTAAAATTCATTTTTTAAAGAAATTATTGACATTTATGGAATTAAAATGTAATTCGTCACTGCTAATGTCTATTCTATTTCATTTGAACGCTCATTTTCACGATCGGTCACTTGTGAGTGACGCAAGAGGGATCTATACTACACTGAAATAATATACAGTATATGATGTTCTCTTTCTTCATGTCGTCTAAAAGTCCTTAAAGGGAGTTTATATATATCATAAAACCCTTCTAAAAGGGGAGGAAACTTTTCCGCTTGCCTTCTCTCAATTCTGAAATAAATTGAATAAAACGTCCCCAAGTGTTTTCTTGGAACTTCAATTTTAATCCGTAACCATTTCTGACGGGGGTAATTTTGTCTCCAGGTGTTCTTGAGTTCAATACATCATAGGTATCATTTACGAACTTAATGATGCGGCTCTTTCTTCTTATTGAGCCCATATTGAGCTACTACAGCTGTGCGACTGGAAAATGAGCTGCCATTCTTAATTTCTGACGGGATCTACCAGTCACACTCAGTTGAGCCTCATTTATATGATGTGTTAAAGATAGGTCCCTTTTGGAGTCTCTAACAGGTCTTCTATCGTCTTCTTCTGAAGTTCTGAGCCATCATCTAACACGAAACCTTCATCTAAAAAGTGATTTCTTAACAATTTCAACAGATGGGGTACATCAGAGAAAACACCCACATTTCTGTTTCTGTCCACTGGAGTGCTGAAAAAAACTTGTGTAACTGATTACATATAGTCCCTTCCAGACTTAAGTGTTTCTCCATCCCATATCACAAGCTGCTGCGACAATACGAATGCCACAACCCTCAAGCTGGCTAATAATAGACCTTTACCCCACTCTTCTGGCACTTCCTAATTTTTCCATATCATCCGAAACAATCTGTACAACCATTGCATCCCTATGGGTCCAGCAGCCTTAATCATCACTGTAGCTACCTCATCCACTCCTGTTGCTTTTCCACTCTTCATCTCCTTTATGGCACTTTCTAATTCTTACATTGTTCTATTTTCACCTTGAATTTCTACTGTACTTTCATCCTCCTTTCTTTTCTCTATCAATACTTTGGTTTTGACGTTCAGTAATTTGTCAAAATTGTTTTCCCAATGTTTCAGTATTTCTTATTTTTGTGTCAAACCGGTCCTGTCTCAGTCTTCACAAATTTTGTTTCTTCTCTGCTATTCACTTTGTTCCTAACCAAACCTTATGGCTTCCGTTAGCATCTTCCTGCAAAGTTTCTGTGAAGTTTTCCCAGCACTTCCTTTTCTCTTCTTGCACCACCTTCTGGCATTTTTCTTTGCCGCTTGGTAATTATCTTTATTCTCAACCTTGTTGCCTACTATCCATTTCCTCCAGGCCCTTTGTTTTCTTTCACAGCCTCTTTTACTCTGTTATTCCACCAAAAATTCTCATTGTCCTTCCTTTTACCAGATACCCTACCACATTGATCTTCAGCACAGTGGACGATTCTTTCTTTGAACTTTGCCCATTCTTCTTCCACATTTCCTACCTCGTCTAATGGGAGAAATTTCTTCAGACTGTCTTGGAAATTTTCCTGTATTTCCTTCTCTTTTAATCACCATATTTTTATTTTTATTTCTCTCGTCTCCTTTAAGTGGAAGACTTTTCCAAGCCTTAATTTAGCTACTACAATTTTATAACCACCTTCAAAATCCTCTCTAGGCATAGCTGTGACATCAATTAGTTGCCGACGACTTTCTTTCTCAATAAGGAAGAGATCTAACATGGTTTTCGTTTTGCGTTCTCCCCATCCATACCGAGTTATTTTTTGGCTATTTTTCTTTCTGAACCAAGTATTTCCTACAATTAGTCCATTTCTCTCAAAAAATGCAATTAAAAGCCCTTCTTCGGCATTTTTGTTTCCATACCTGAAAGGACCAACTATTTCATTCAATCCTTGTCTGTCTGTTCCAAAGTGGGCATTTAGATCTCCCATTAAAACCACTTCCTTTTCTTCAATGCACCCCTCTAGTTCCCCCAAGAAATCCTCTAGACTCTCTTCCACATTCCCTGTCTGGGGTGCATAGACTTGAATGATATCTTTAACCCCACTTTTGAGGCCTAGTCTAATTTTTATTATTCGGTCATTAACCTGATTTACTTTCTCAACTTACTGGACAAGATCATTCCTTAGAATCATGGCAACACAATTTTTACAGTTACTAACACCACTCCAATACAACTGGAATCCTTTACTCAGTTTCTTCTGCCCCTTTCCTCGCCACTTGGTTTCACTCAGACCCATCAGTGCAATATCTTTCTTTTCCATGTACTCAATTAGTTCCTCTGCTTTACTAGTAAGGGTCAGGACATTTATGGTCGCAATCTTTGTGACGATCTTAATATTCTCTGGTAGCCCACTTCTCACAGCTCTCCCAGGACGCCAAGAGCTGCGCGTCACCTCCGGGGGACGTTCTAGCAGTTTCCGAGGCCTCGACTCACGCACTATCATATTTAGGCTATTTGTATGATGGGTTCGCCGCACCCAAAGGCATTATATAGCTACTTCCAGCACTTTCTTAGGCCACTCCTAACATACGCCTCTTGTAGTCACTCCCCAGGAGTACAGACGCTACATTCTGATATGTGTCCATTATATGGGCACATATCTTTTACTCATTACAAATCGGAGTACTGGATTGCCTCTTCCGCCAACTACATTGTACCGAAAGACTCCCTCTCCACTGCAGGTGCCGTTGAGGTCTTCACTCATAATCCACAGCAGGGCCCTCCATATTTATGACCCCTGGAGAGAGGGTGTCCCAGCATTTTAAAGCCCCCAGGAATTGGGCTACCTATTGTTACGCGGGTTCTATTGGACGGTATATGAACCAACCCTGCTGAACATTGCAGGGCCCCCCTATCCGCCACCTGGGGACGCGCCCTCTAGGGGTTACTGGTTATTTTCTAACATGTGTTACTGTTGGAGGAGACTCTGACAACAGCACAGAGAACAATGAGCAAAATGAAAAATGAAAGAATAATTAGAATATGAAATGTTGAGCAGCAGAAACTGAAGAAAATAAAATGTGCTAATGCATTACTTAATAAAAATAAAATTAAAGTATATAATGTTTATTGTGAACTAGTTGTTAATTCTGGAGGCCCTGATAGTTCCTGAAATTGTTGCCACAATATTGTCCTCCATTGACTATCAAAGAAAAATGCTTTCCACAATGAAAAGAAAGGAATGTGTGAATGTACACCCTATAGCTTACAGCTGGTGATCTATCACAATATTGTTATATCATGTGATGTACACCCTCTAGCTACAGCTGGTGATCAATTACAGCATTGTTATATCATGTGATGTACACCCTATAGATACAGCGGGTGATCTGTATTGTTATGACATGTGATGTACACCCTATAGCTACAGCTGGTGATCTATTACAGTATTGTTATAGCATGTGATGTACACCCTATAGCTACAGCTGGTGATCTATCACAGTATTGTTATATCATGTGATGTACACCCTATAGCTACAGCTGGTGATCTATTACAGTATTGTTATATCATGTGATGTACACCCTATAGCTACAGCTGGTGATCTATTACAGTATTGTTTTATCATTTGATGTACACCCTCTAGCTACAGCTGGTGATCTATTACAGTATTGTTTTATCATTTGATGTACACCCTATAGCTACAGCTGGTGATCTATTACAGTATTGTTATAGCATGTGATGCACACCCTATAGCTACAGCTGATGATCTATTACAGTATTGTTATAGCATGTGATGTACACCCCATAGCTACAGCTGGTGATCTATTACAGTATTGTTATAGCGTTTGATGTACACCCAATAGCTACAGCTGGTGATCTATTACAGCATTGTTATAGAATGTGATGAAAACCCTATAGCTACAGCTGGTGATCTATTACAGTATCGTTATAGCGTATGATGTACACCCTATAGCTACAGCTGGTGATCTATCACAGAATTGTTATAGCAGGTGATGTACACCCTATAGCTACAGCTGGTGATCTATTACAGTATTGTTTTATCATGTGATGTACACCCTATAGATACAGCTGGTGATCTATTACAGTATTGTTATAGCAGGTGATGTACACCCTATAGCTACAGCTGGTGATCTATTACAGTATTGTTATATCATGTGATGTACACCCTCTAGCAACAGCTGGTAATCTATTACAGTATTGTTTTATCATTTGATGTACACCCTATAGCTACAGCGGGTGATCTATTACAGTATTGTTATAGCATGTGATGTACACCCTATAGCTTACAGCTGGTGATCTATTACAGTATTGTTATATCATGTGATGTACACCCTATAGCTACAGCTGGTGATCTATTACAGTATTGTTTTATCATTTGATGTACACCCTATAGCTACAGCTGGTGATCTATTACAGTATTGTTATATCATGTGATGTACACCCTCTAGCTACAGCTGGTGATCATTACAGTATTGTTTTATCATTTGATGTACACCCTATAGCTACAGCGGGTGATCTATTACAGTATTGTTATAGCATGTGATGTACACCCTATAGCTTACAGCTGGTGATCTATTACAGTATTGTTATATCATGTGATGTACACCCTATAGCTACAGCTGGTGATCTATTACAGTATGTTACAGCATGTGATGCACACCCTATAGCTACAGCTGGTGATCCATCACAGTTTTGTTATAGCATGTAACGTATACCCTAAAGCTACAGCTGGTGATCTATTACAGTATTTTTATAGCATGTGATGTACACCCTATAGCTACAGCTGGTGATCTATTACAGTATTGTTATTGCATGTGATGTACACCCTATAGCTACAGCTGGTGATCTATTACAGTATTGTTATAGCATGTGATGTACACCCTATAGCTACAGCTGGTGATCTATTACAGTATTGTAATAGCGTTTGATGTACACCCAATAGCTACAGCTGGTGATCTATTACAGCATTGTTATAGAATGTGATGAAAACCCTATAGCTACAGCTGGTGATCTATTACAATATCGTTATAGAGTATGATGTACACCCTATAGCTACAGCTGGTGATCTATCACAGTATTGTTATAGCAGGTGATGTACACCCTATAGCTACAGCTGGTGATCTATTACCGTATTGTTTTATCATGTGATGTACACCCTATAGCTACAGCTGGTGATCTATTACAGTATTGTTATAGCAGGTGATGTACACCCTATAGCTACAGCTGGTGATCTATTACAGTATTGTTATAGCGTGTGATGTAGTTGTCTCTTTGTGGGCTGTGCTCTGAACTGATACCCAATCCACATGTTTGACTTAAATGCACCTAAGGTACCTGTTCATAGAATAATCAACAGCAGATTTAGTAAGTTTTCTATACATGATGAATAGAATGTTTGTTATGATCAATGTAAGGCTTATGTATTTACAACAATAGTATATGGCCTTGTAGGTTGTCAATCGACCACTGAAGAATCAGACCGGTTTCATCTCATACATGTTGAGAATACAGTGGTAGCTCACAGTTCTCATGTATTTTGAAACATCCGGTAAGGGAACAGGTACACAAGAATAGGAATTAAGCTTCGTTTATTAATTAATTTAGTTTTAATCCTTAAGAACTGCCCTTTCCAAAAGCCATTCAAGCACAGAATACTAATAAAACTAGTTTTAAAGGTGAAAACTAGTAGCTACCATTACCAACACTGTAGAAGTGTTTCAACATTGTGTGACCTGAAACTTTTTCCAGCATAGTCTGAATCAGAGAACCCTGAGACCTAATGTTGGAAATGGAGTGTGGTTGTATGAACTGTGTCCATTGACACTACTGGTATTTGGAAATTAAACACACGAGCACAGTAATGGCTGGGGAGTGGAGGTGAATGGAAGCAAAATAGGATAGTGTAAATGCTAAAAAACATGTTCTCAATAAAGATAAATTTATGGATTTAGCTTAGATTTCCTGACCAATGTTTTGCATAAATATAAGCCATTGAATTGTGCATGTATCTAAAATTACACAAGAAGCTATTGAGAAGCACAGTAGCTACGGGCTACAAATTGTGGTGCATATTCACCGCCATATGGCCTAAATAATGTGAAGTTTGATTCACATGGCCTATGATAGTAATTCTTCTACAGGGTATCTAATAGGCTACCCTATTAACAAAGGCAGGATAAGGTACCAGTGGCCTACCTTTTTCGAAAACTAAAAAATAACGTAGATAAACTAGAGCCATTTAATACTACCATTACCGTACCTTATACATTTGATACTGTTATAGTCACTGGTTGGTATGATAATAGAAGCAACTCTGACAATGCACTTAACCTCTAAATGGGGTGCACCAATAAATTGTTATAAAATGTCAACAGGCATTATGTCCGTATAGCCTGTGGGCCTAGTAACACTCGACTTGTACTGGCACAGAACAACAGGGTGTACAGCTGACCTAATTATTATAAAATGTTACAAACTGGTCATATTTTTTATATTTATCTAAAACGGAACAAAAATATTGTTTACGTGTCTGAATAAGACACGATTTTCAGGACAACGGCATTCTTCCTTCTCAATAAAATCGAAAATCTCTATGGTACACAAATTAAGCCTAGGTCTAGTTCAGAAAAAAATATTATCTTCGTACCAAACCTAATAAATTACAAGCTTTATATCATATTTCTCTAAGAAATACAGCCTAGAATTGGAATCTATGGGCTAAATTGTTTCACGGACAGCAGCTGTTGCATGTGGTGCTGTCTTTACCTACAATAGGTTCCTAGGTGCCAGTACAGTGAACCCGCATTATGAATACAATAACATCAGCAACTGTTCACTGCTTAAATAAGAAATATTTATTAAGAGGAAATATAGAACCTATGATCACCTGTATTTCAAGTTCTGATTTCACTGCCCAGCTTTTATCTTCGTACTTATCACCAGATTCATCCAGCAGATTATAAGAGGGTATCAGGTCAATTGATTCCTAGAAAGTATTATACAAGTATGAGCCAATGTAAAACATGCAGACTGAATAATTGTACTAAGTTATGTGCAAAAATAAAATATTAAACATCCTGGTTACCTACTATTTGGTGGCAAGTATTAAGTCACTAAACCCTGCTTGTCATGAACATTACTAAGATTGCTATGATACACGATATACATAATAAATACAACTTACAATATTAGGCAATTCATCAGTTTCAGACGGCCATTCTGGCTCACTCTTAATGAGTGGTTGTTGTTGTTGCTCCATAATGTCCAGCAAACTAGAACACACAAAGTGCGCTTTAGGATTATAAGAGGCCATGCTCATACCAGTACGCCAATTCATTATCATTATCAAATGAGGTAATTTCAGAACTCAGAATGAGAATATAACCCTCCAGGTGCACAGTGAGAAGAAGAGGTTAGCGCTTGACCTAATACGATATCAGTTAGGGTATAATATCGAGTAAAATATAGAATGAGGAATTACAGACTGAAATGAAGCCTCCTTTCTGTGTTTCGCACAAACCTGAGCACAATGTGATGGGGCTGGCTTAATAACTTTACAAACCTATCAACGTCACACCACGAGCAGGCCAATTGGCAGAAACTGGATACAATGAGTTCAGAAAATACAAGACAATACTTCCGCCTCATGTTACAAGAAACCCACTTCAAACCAAATACAACACTTCTCCCTCATTGAACCAACATTCAACGGGTGGAAACGGATGATGTATTTATCCTTACCAACTTATAAATACTACCACGGGGTAACTTGTATAATTGTCTTCATAAAGAAATCTCTAGTTACACATTTAAAGCTGCTTATCCTCAACAATCAAACATCGTAAATTAATCTACACAAGGCTCGAACATGTTCAAGCAGAACTCAGGTTGAAAGAAGCAACTTCATTATGAAAGTTAGTCACGTCTGTAAAGAGACTTCAAATATCCCAACATGGAACTCAAAATTTCTCAGATCTTCATATTTTGCTGCGAGGCACTTGGAAGACACAATTTGACGATATTGCTAGCAACCTCGCCCCGCTGATGATTAATAGCCTGGCACGGTGTAGTAGAAACTGTATGACTATATGAGTCATACAGTATGACTAGGGATGTACTGATATCGCGTCAGGAGATGGCAGTCCAACACGCTGCGACGGGGTGCCCGTCTTGAAGTACGCATGCGCGGCCCTCATATTCCAAACTTAAATATATCGGCTTCGCGCATGCCAATCGCCGTTATTGCAGCACACGACACGCAGCCAGTGAAAGAAGGAATGTGCTGAGTGAGTGAAACAAGTAGTGACTAAATGTTTTTGGAATGCGCGATACGCAGTGAGCGGGAAGACATGTGCAGTTCAAACCCAACTGCCAACTCCTGGCGCGATATCAGTATTGTTAACTCAAATCTGATTATTATTATCTGTTCTTATGCCCTGTTGACAAACTACAAAACTTAATGCAATAAATACATATTACATCAATAGCCTAAAGTAAGGCTACATTTATCACGATCATAAAACTAGCCAACACACACTTACCTCTTTGCCACTGTCTGGCGACGTTGGTTATCGTGTTGGCAGTTTGGACAAGCTGTTTCACTTAGTCCAACCGTGTCCCCCCTCAACACTACATGCGCCAAAAAAAAAAAAAAATCAACTGATAACTATTTAGCCCTATCCGCAACAATTTTAATTCTATACCGTACCGGTATATCAGTGAGTTGAGGTGTGTATAGACATATATTAAAGGGTTAGAACCAATATCTACCTACTTGTATAGTTGCGCCTCTTTCGCCGACCACCCGTCCTTGTCTTTGCATTCCTTGTCAAGCTTCAGTGGCGTACCGACGGGGAGGGGTTTAGGGTGTAAACCCCCCAGAGACATTAGTTTACATGACTCCTTATATTGTCCCATCTATCACCTGGAAAATGTTTTGAATTGCTGCCAGTGAGGCTTCTTTAGGCTACTCCTTTGTAATATATTTTTAATGTGAACACGTTCTTCACTCGGTAAATGACCTTCACTCAACTTGCAACGAGACTTCTCCAGCTTTGGCGTTAGCTACTGGTTATGGCCTGGGGTAAACACCCTTAAACTACATGTTAAACGAAGCAAGAGGGGCAGATGACCTCGCTGTTCTTCCACTTAAAGCAATAATAACTAACTACACTAGGCGAAATATCAAAATTGTCGTTTTACTGTTAAAGTGTGCGATTGGTAACTATCGTCACGCAGCTTCGTGCTGCTTTAAACGTGCTTATCTGTGAACTGCCAGATCGTGAGTCGCACTTTTTTTCCGAGTTTATTTGTAATGCGTAATGGATCGATTTATTATTAAAAAATCAAGAGTAGATGTTACATGCAACACTGCCATTGCAAGTAGTTCATCTTTAAGAATTGAAAATGAACTTGAAGAATTATCGGCTACTACCACGCCGGCTACCGACCAAATACATCGAACAGACTTAGGAGGTAATGCTGGCCAACAGGTATGTTTACAATATGATTCATGATAATCGCTATTTCTGTAACTGATTTGCATTTCGATGCTTTACCTATTATGTTATACCGGTATTTGTATAGCCTTGGCCTACGTATGTGTCGGTTCATGTTAATTATTTCAATGTTGTGATTTACTTTTTTCTTTAGATTGATGATTATCTGAAAAATGAACTGTTGGAAAATGCCTGGACACCTGAAAGCAATTTTAATTTCCCTTTATCGGGTCCAAGGAATCTGAAATTTCAGTTGAACTGGTTATCAGAGTGGAAATGGCTAGTTTATTCTCCTTCAAAGAACGGAGCCTTTTGTAAATATTGTTCGTTGTTTTGCACCGTTGTAGGGAAACAATCTTTATCGACTGGTAAACTAGTAAAATTTCCTAACATGAACTGGAAAAATGCGAAGGAGGATTTCAAAAAACACCAAGAAACCAAGTATCATATGGCATGTACGGAAAAGGCTGCGAACTTTCTCGCCATATACAAAGGTACAAAACCTGCTGTTGACGTAAGCTTGGATAGGGGTGTTCAATCCAACATATTATGCTACAGGGAGAAACTCATACCAATAATTAAATCTGCGATTATCCTTGCTCGAATGGGCATTGCTTTCCGTGGTCACAGGGATTCGGGACCTGTAAATTTAGTTGAGCCTCTCAAGAAAGGGGAGGGAAATTTCAGGTCTCTTCTCAAATTTCGAGCAGAAGCTGGTGATACAATACTAAAGGAACATTTGATGACATCATTTTTAAATGCAACATACGTAAGCCCACGGATTCAGAATGAAATTATTTCATCTTTGAATGACATTATATTGAAAAGGTTAGTCGATCAGGTGAAAAAAGCTAAATACTTTTCTGTTCTTGCTGATGAGACCACATACATCAGCGGTGTGCAGCAAATGTCACTATGTGTCCGTTTCGTTCAAGATAATTCCGTACATAAGGAGTTTCTGCAATTTATTGCTATCAATGATGCTTCTGGGTTAGGCCTTGCGAATAGCATATTGTCTGGTTTGAAAAGTGTGGGACTGGATGCAGAATATCTCGTAGGCCAAGGTTATGATGGAGCTAGTGCCATGAGTGGATCCTTCAGAGGTGCTCAGGCCATCGTACGAAAACAGTTTCCCAAAGCCCAGTATGTTCACTGTAGTGCTCACTGTTTAAACCTGGCCATTTCTGAAGGGTGTAGTGTTGCAGAGATTAGGAACTGTATGGGTACAATTTAAAGAGCTTATGCCTTTTTTAGTACTTCACCCATGAGGCAGGCTGTGTTGACAAATGAAGTTGAAAGTATGGAAGAGAAACCCCGAGTGAGTGAACTCAAGAAGTCATGTGCAACGAGATGGATTGAAAAGCACGAGTCTGTTCGTTCATTCATTGAACTTCTGAAACCGTTATTGTTGGCATTAGAAAAAATAGCAGCATGGGTTGATAAGAAGGCAGCTACAGATGCGCAACTTCTTCTGTGCGCTATCAGCAAATTTGAGTTCTTGATAAGTGTATTTGTCATTCATGAAGCATTTCAAATCACACTTCCTCTCAGCAAATACCTTCAAACTGAAAATTTGGATCTCAGTCAAGCAATCAACGCCTCCATGAATGTTAAGAGGTCTCTTGAAGAAATGAGGGCAGATGCAGACGCAAGGTTTTTGTGTGCATATAAATCGGTTTTAGAGTTCTGCAAAGAATTTGGAGTGCCTGTAGTTCAGCCTCGAACTGTTGTTCGACAAACGATGAGGAACAACGTTTCATCTACGATCCGGAAGAATATTATAGGCGGGTTATTTTCATCCCATTTCTTGTAGAAACTATTTCATCACTTGATGATAAATTTGTCTCCCATAAAGAAACTCTTCAGCCATTGCAAACGCTAGTTACCACAACTGACGACGAACTATCCAACCAAAGCATAGCTGAAGTAGAAAATGTAGCTGAATTTTATGGACTTCCCCTTAATATTAGAGGCGAGCTACTTCTCTGGAAACAAACTCGGAAAACTATTGAAAAGAAGCCCTAGATGCTTTGTCAATATGCAATAAGAACTTGTTTCCAGTTGTGTATAACCTGTTTGTCATCATGGCTACCTTACCTGTCACAACCTGCTCGTGTGAAACATCGTTTTCGTCCTTAAAATTCTTGAAGAACTATTTAAGGAATTCAACTAGTGAAGAACGCCTTAATGGATTAGCTTTGATGTTCATTCATGATACTGTTGATGTTTCAATTGAGGAAGTACTGAATGACTTGTCTGTCAAACCTAGAAGGCTTGATATACGATTGAAGTAGACTTGTCTAAGTCCTTCAACAAATTCCAGGGCAAATATCTACTTAATCAGATTCTTTGGTTTAGTCCGATTGACAATTTAGACATTTCTTTTTGTCCGTTTGTATCTAGTGCAATATCTATATTGGGCTAAACTCTTTTCCGTATTTTTTATTAATCTTTTATGTTTTCAATTGTGTTTGTAATATTGTTTAAAGTGCTGAAAAATATAGATAAAATAGTTTTCATGCAAAGAGAATCATCATATATATATTCTTTCATAAGTATAGATCCCTCCTTTGGCGCTCATAAGCGACCGATCGTGCCAAATGGGCATTCAAATGAAAGAGAATAGACATTAGCAGTGACGAATTGCACTCTAATTTCATAAATATCAATAATTTCTTTAAACAAATACTTTAAAAAATGTACGAAGTATGAGATTTGTAGATACTGTTGCTGTAGGAAAATATGCTCCGTAATTGCTGTCCACTTCACATTTTGGACGCTGTGACGCCTGTTTCGTGTCATTTTAACATTATGAGGTCTTTACTCTATCATTTTGCATGGATTTCAGAAACAGTAAGTCAAAGGATTGAGTACTCAAATCGTATAATTTCAAAAACATCGAATAACTGGTGAGTGTTACAGCTAAGATAAATCAATGTACTCAGGACACAAATGACATTAGCAGTGACGAATTCCAATCTAATTTCATAAATATCAATTTTTGTTAAAAGTGTGCGATTTGCAAATACTGGAGCTCTAACATGCTGCAATTAATTCTCTCGTTATAAACCTATCGGGGAAGGGTGGTTTATGAACATGCGAGATTTCTCGCTTGGGTCCGGTAGTGTTTATTTAACTGAGTTGAGGCTTTTTATGAATTATATTGGAATTATCATTTTTATTATAGGACATTACTATGAATGAAACCCTCCCCAGAAGGAAATCCTGCGTACGCCACTGTCAAGCTTGTGCATGTGGGTTGTGATTTATGTCTGTGTGGCATTGAAACTTCATTGTTGGAACGTTGCTATTGTTGAATCAGGTAATCTCTGAGTATGCTAAATGTTGTTATGTAATGTAATATACGATGTTAGAAACAACATCAAATGAGGCATATTTTGTTTGCGTAGATAATAATCATATCTAAGCGCGACTTACATCTTATAAGCGCACCACATTACATTTATTCTAGGAACTTTTTAGTAATATTCAATAATTTATGTTCTTTGGAGTGTTCCTAGGATATTATATGATTATTTAGCGTATGGCTTTTACTACCGGGAGTGTCCGAGGACGCAGACTGTAGCTGCTTCAATGCGGACACCCATGGGGAGAGCTACACGTTCCATTCAATTTCAAGTAGTTCCAACCTTCGTACCATATGTCGCTGACACCTAGTGGTGAACGTTGGAACTTTGATAGAGCATTTCAACGAAATCTCACCTAGAAATTTATCTTCACACAAGTTTAGTTAGTGGAAGGATCTTTTACATACCATACATAAGTGCCATGGGTCTGCTGACTTTACTTCCCCTCCGAAGGAAGGCATACTGAAGAATTTTAACGTTCTTAAAAAAGTTTTCGACTTCGGCCCGGTTTGAACCCCTGATCTTGGGCATAGAAGCTCAGCATGCTACCAACTACGCTAGGATATTCGAATAATATTATAGGAACATTATACAGTGAGTGCCCTCCCTATAGAACGGTGCCTTGCAGAGGCCGTGCCATGGACAGGTCGCCATGCCTCATCGCCAGATGAATAACATGTACCGATATCAACAGCGGGTTGGGAAGCCCTGGCTGATGTCATAACATTTCTTACATACGCATTTGGCAAGATACCTTATTTGTGATAATTACTTTCTGTGAAGTACTGTAGCCTACCTACTGGAACATTTTCTTCTCAAAAAGAAAGCCACTGCCGTTTCCTGCCCGAATCCTACCTTAATTACAAATACACCAAAATGTACTTTAGATACAAGCTACCGGCACACTTATAAATATACTGAAAATACAAAATACTATTTTCAAATTCATTCCAAAATACAAAACACATTCTTCCATTTAGACTGTTCAAAATAACAATAATATATTTGTATTAGAAATATTACTGTCATTATTGACCTGAACGGATACGCGCTTTAACGTGCAAGGTCACCGTCAGTCCCCTTGAAATGAATTATTCTTTCGTTTCTCCCTCTTTGAGATACGTTGAATCAGTCATTTCTCTGTGTGTTGTGATTTCCTTTGGGCCCGGTATCTCTTCATTCTTTTTAACCTTTTCCTCTTCTTCCGAGTTGATGGGTTTGGATTTAATGTAGATTTGTCTTGGAACCATATGGTTTTAGTAATTAGTTTTGCTTGTCATTTGAGCGGTGAAAATTCTGTAATTATGTTTTAAATTCTACTAGGCCGTTTTCAGTTTCTTGAAACCATGTGGGTTTCGTTTTGAGTTTATGGAAGAACTCAAAGATTTGTATGGTTAATCTATTAGAGTTCATTCTGGGAAGATTACCGTAAAGATTTATCCTCCCTTTATCACAGTATCTGAGAGTTATTATTATTGATATTATTAGGCGATCTACTCTCCAAATTCAACACAGCGAAAACGGCACTAAATTTGGTAGTCTGTGGCTTTTGTCTTGTAATCATCAAATGTGATACGAGAGATCTTTTACGAGATCGCCGGGACTCAAACTACCACTGATCCACCGAGCTATAGCAGTATGTACTGTTTACTCTGGGTATAACTCTTGACTGAACGCTGTCATCTAAGAAAGACTGCTGCCAAACTCAAGACACGGAACCCTTGTGGTACGAATACTCTCTTCTATCGCTGAATACTGTTCCTCAGTTTGATATAAAGTTTGTTGTTGTTGATTGATTTGAGGATTTTGTGACATGTATAATAGTAGTACATTATGGAACAAGCCTATAATGGCAATAATTAAGACACGAGTTTGTTTATAAAACGAGCGAAGTGAGTTTCACAATTTCCATATGAGTGTCTTAATTACCATTATAAGCGAGTTGCATACGTCTGATTATGTTCGATGATAAATAATAATTAATTATATGTTCTAACATAAATATTCACAAATATCTGTCATGATTCTGTCGGTTGACTAGCTCTTCTTGGGAATTGTTTGGGCTCGGTATTTACTCGTTACCCAATACCGAATAACAAAGCTTTGAAACTTTATTTGTTCTGAAGTAGTACCACCAGATAGCGCACAAGTACTATGGGGGATCACTTGGTTACTCTGGTCGAATAACACACAATAGGCTGTAAAAAACGCTTTACAATTAAAATATACCGTATTATCAACTAGTTATTCTTCAAATTCGATGCGTGTGGAATATCAACGTAAGACAAATCAATGTAGTCCCAAGGAGAAAAATCATGATATCTGGCGGAAATTTTCGCATAAGAAATCCCTTTACTGAACAGAGAGCTGGATTATAATTTCCATGGATCAAATGGCATACGCCTCCTTTCTCCATGAAATTGTGGTGTGTTTATGTCAAGAACAGCATTCATTATAATTGTCAGTGAAATCCTACGAATGCAATGCCCTGTTTAGCAATTGGAGTTGCGGATATTAAGGCATTTATTTTGCAATATTCCGCAGTTTGTTTATGCAAACATTACGGACGGTCGACACTTTCCATGTCGGTATAGGCTAGGAAACAAGGATGGTGTGTTGCACACTTCTGGAAGTAGATACCAAAATTGCATACGTATTTCATAGTATTTTCCTGTTTCCGTAAAGGTTCGTGCTGATTTTGTCTATGTGTTTGGGATTGTAACTACAGTAGTTGATCCAATATACATTGTCAACTATAAAATCATGTAATTCATGTCCGACAAGTTGGATTTTGAGCGCATGTGCGAAGCTATCGAATACCTAATTGGTCAATGAATGAATTCTGATTGGTTGGTGAAACTGTATCATAATGAATAGTATTACTTTAATAAGCCTCATTTTGATACAGTTTGCTAACATATAATATTTACATTTCGACATAAACATTATTATAGGTTACTTGTGGGCGCCCCTTGTGTATAGACTTTACTTACGGCTTTACTGTTACGCGGACTCTACCCGACACCGTTCTGTCAGGGGCTTGGTTATCAATTTAAACGCTTTTATAAACAAATAAGTATATTTCTGTTGACTTTTCAAGTTATGCAAGATTTTTCCGTTACTATCGAGACGTTTTGAAAGATTTCGGCACAAACCGCATCATCTAACTCCCTCTGGTTTATGAGCTTGTGTTTTTGGAAACATGCGCTTTAGCGTATATGAATGTTGATTTGCTTTTTGTTTATTAACACGACACAGGTAACTGACCACAATAATGCATCAGTGTGTACAAACTCATAAACGCCCCTCAACATAACGGTCAACAGCCTCGATACAAGCATGCCAATGACGTACGTGGTTTCTATAGTAAATTTTGTATTTCGAAGTAATGATCCTAAAAGTTGAGATAAAATAAATACCAGTATCTTATAAATGATAGTTAGTAATAAAAAAAACCTCTTGGCACGGCGGAAGGCGGAGGTAGATTTCACCGGGCAAACTAGGTGATAGGCGAAAATAGGCAATATATGGAGGTTTTTGTAGAAGGACCAGACCTCATTTTATACCCCTCATTATAAGAAAGTATTTTACAATAATTGGAGGTGAATAAACTTTTTATTTCGTCTTTTTATGCATATGTTTAACATTTTATTGTTTTATAGGAACGTCATTTGGGGTCTATTTTTATACAGGTAGTTACACTGTCATTATGCAAAGTTTCGACACTGATGTGTAACTATCTAATGGTCTGTTACTACCTCACGCAAAATTTTATCTCCCGCAGAGATGTTGGTTGGTTCCTCAGTTTAGGGGCTGCGGCAACGTGGTCATGTAGCCCCGTATACTTTGGGTATGCGTAGAATCAGTCGGATAACCAGTGTTGTGATGGCTATAATTCAGGTATGGACTGCAGACGGTCAATTTCAAGTAGTAGTTCCTACTTTTGGTACAAAATGCTACCGCAAACGACATAGAGCTGCGAACTTGGCTACTATATGCCACCGCAACCAGCAACTGGCAACGAAAATTGGAACTTATAGCATTAATCAAATCTAACCGACAAATGTTGCTTCACACAGTTCTAGTTAGTGGTAGGTTCTCTTACATGCCATAAATCTATGACATGGACCCGCCGTTTTACTTCCCCTCCAGTGGAAAACATACTGAGTGATTTTTAACTCTCATTAAAACTCCGATGACTTCGGCCGGGTTTGAATCCGTGATCTTGGGTATAGAAGTTCTGCATGCTACCAACTACGCCACCGAAGCCGTTTCTCACAGTGACAGATGGAAAACTGAATGTGATCTCGTGCAGTGGCGTTGTCATGGCAACCTCATGGCTCTTCCCTCATCAATTTAGTGGCGTTGTCATGTTAACCTCTGATGGCTCTTGGCATTTTCTTGTACATAATTCCGAAATCATTTTGGTCATCCCGTGGCGTAAAAGTGGGTCGTATAAAAAATTCTTTCAGACAAAAGTTTTAGGTAATAATTACAGGAGCATTAACCATTTTAAACTGTTTTGATATTGTGCCTATTAAGAGAGATATGATTTTTGTTTCCCGAAAAACCCCACTTTCCCCCACCCTTTTGGTCAATGGTCGGTGGTATCAAAAAACTTTGGCCCTTATTAGACACATAGTATGAACTTTTAAGAGAGTCTACATTTCACAAATTAAGCGAGTTATAGCGATATTTCACTTTATAGGAAAAAGCTCCCCATTTTCACCCCCTTCCACCGATTTTGCCCATTAACGAACTAGGCCGAGATTTTAAACGGATACATATTATGAAAGAATCCAAAGTGATTGGTGCAAAATGGCGGTAATTACCGTGTCCACAGGAATGTGACTTACATACATATATATACATACATTATATATACACTTCTTAACTGACGGTGGTTTTGGGGTCTAGGGGATGTGAAACGCGAAGATATGTCGAAATTTTACGAAAGACGGAATATGGTACGCATTGCAATAGTTAGTTTTCTAATGTGCTCTACGTAACAAATTGTTAAGCAAGAATAAGCAAAGAGTAATACAATAATTGGTAAATCATGAGTAAGGCTTGGATTTTACTCTTTCCTTTTGCTTGTAAACTAAAAATGATAAAAGATAGATACCGGTATCCATGAATTAGAACCTCAGCTACCATATAATTACATTTTATGTTCGACGATGTCGAAATGTAAATACAGTGTTACATATCAGAACATAAAATACAAAAAAGTTTGGTGCTTTTCAGTCGGTCAACACGAATGTACCCAAAAGAGTTGGGTTATAACCAAAACCTGAAAAAAATTACATGAGATTAAAAATACATTAGGATGACCAGTTTCGATCGTCAAGCGATCATCATCAGATCCATTACACTTAGGATGTAAAATCTAGTTTGAAAATACAGGTGAAAATATCAACCGTCAGTGGTGCAAGAGGAAAGTTGATAGAGCGCGGAAGGCACCCGACCATATGAGTCAGAGATGGGGACAATAGCGCTCCCGCTCCGGCAGGAGTATGCGCTCTCACCGAAGTTAACCTTGTAGCTGCTTGTACAACTTGCCGTTACAAGCGGCGTATCACAACAGCTCTATACTTGCGCCCTGTCTTTTGTGCATTAGATGATTAGATCATGGTGCTACATACATACGTTTAATTATATTCCTTTTATTATGTTCTGTGTAGGAAACATAAATTATTACTTTGACAGCTGATAAGTACACACTCCTTTGTCCACTACCGATAGTCTTGAAACTACAATAAGCCAACCTAACAACTTGTTTAGAACACGAGGAACAAAAACTTGCTGTAGGAGTACAGAAATAAATACATGTATAAATACCATTCATTATAAACAAGACATAGGTCTATGTATTCTTACATATCTGAACTGTTATTCTGCAGATAATGAGTAGGTGTGCATATCCCTTCGCTGAAGCAGACGGGTTACATTTGGAGTGATTGATATTGCACTTGCAATTTGAAGAACGGCAGTGAGATGTGCGTCAGTTAGAGTGGCACTTCGTGGAGATTTATTTATCTTCATTAGAGAGAACAGTTTCTCACACTGATATGTTAAACCAAACATTGATAGAAGTTTGGCAGTCTTTTGTGCATGTTTGGGAAATCTATTTGCGAAAACTGTTCATAAAAATGTGCTAAGCTTGTTCGTGATTCATATTTAGCGTACAGCCGTACTCATAATATAGGCCTACTCAGCCCGGTACAATGCTGTACCTTTGCTTGCGCCTTGACTGCGCATATTGCCATCTAGTCGTTCCAGCACAAACTATTAGCGAGCAGTCAGCTGGTCCCGTCTCCTTGGCTCCGCTCGCGCTCATGCAGTTGGCTCCAGGAGCTGCGCTCTATCATTGCCCACCCATGATATAAGTAATAGCCTGCACTATACAGTACAACCATAGTTGACTTTTACAACCATATAGTCACTCCAAACAGACAAATTCCATCACCATTTTAGCATTTCACCTAACATCATATATACTACAACTAGCACACACTGACAGGTTGCATTACCAATACTGCAACTAAATAATTGTACATATTGTAAACATTTTCACCTGTATTTTCAAACATAGATTTTACAGCCTAAGTGTAATGGATCGCTTGACGATCGAAACTGGTCATTCTAGTGTATTTTTAATCTCACGTAATTTTCTTAAGGATTAGGGTATAACCCAGCTCTTTTGGGTATATTCGTGTAGACCGACTGATAAGCACCAAACTTTTGTTTACTAAGGCAACACTGAAATATGGCTTCAAACCCCATAACATAAAATAAATAAATCAAACAAACCTCGTCTGGTTAGGCCAATTATTACTATTATTATCACTGTGGCTCAGCTTATTGCGCACTTTGAGAGGCGTGACCTCGATCCGTTCTGCGTGGTTTCCCCATTTTCAACTCCAAGCAAATGCTAGGACGGTACCTTTTAATAGGCCACGGGCGCTTCCTTCGAATGCCTTGCCTAGTTTCATTCTCCTTCACTCATTTCATCTCTTATTAACTCCTCTCATGAGGTTGGGGTTAGTTAGGGAGGTCATCTGGCCGTAAAATCATCCTTCACAAGAAGAAAATTAATAATTTCATCCCATCCCCGTAATAAGAGATAGACATAAATATATGATTATTATTATGATCGTTTCTTAAAGTAGACAATTATGCAAGGCATTTTAAGAGATTCAAGGTTCGAACTCTGGCACTGACAGCAGCCATCATCAGTGTGGTATTTGCTGGATTCTTCCCACTGTCCGTCTAGGCAAATGTCGGAATGGTAACATACTTCAAGCGCCGGGGCATCAGATCATTTCTAGACCACAATGAATACAGCAAGGCAAACTACTACAGACACCACACAAACACAGGTTATCAGACAAATTAACACACACAAATACATGATCAAGATTTACCTATAACAACTGCCAAACTTGTGGAGCTGTGGCTAGCATCCCTGAGGTCCGTGTTCGATTACCAGCTCTGCCAAGATATTTATTTCTGGCCTGAGGACTGGAGTGGGGACCACTCAGTCACGTGAGGCAATGCAGATAAAAGGCGGGTACGATTACCACCTCAGCCATCCTGTAAGTGGTTTTCCGTGGTTTCCCACTTCTACTCCAGGAGAATACCGCGAAGGTTCCTAACCTAAGGCCTCGGCCGCCTCCCTCCTAATTCTCACCTTAATTGAACTCATTAATGCAGCCACCACACTACCACGGGTTTTCAGACAAACCTACGCACACACAAACACACCCAGGTACACGGGGCTAAATGACTGTGATGTCCTATCCCCTCACATGAAGCAATAACTACAACAAGGAAATACCGTAATTTTCATTTTCTGAGTCGACAATCGTCAGTTTGTATGTTAATTTGGTGGTTTTATTTGTTGGACCTTAATGTCTCTTGATATGTATTTTTCCCTGTTTATAGGATCCCAGATTCTGTATCCATTTGGAGCATACCCAACTAGGATACCTTCCCTTGACCTAGATTCTATCTTTTTCATTTGCCTTAGGATTTTACAGTGTACTGGTGACCCAAATATTTCTAGGTGAGATAGATCAGGTTTTACGCCTAACCATCCTTCTGCTGGTGTTTTGTTGTAAGCAACAGTTGAGCTCCTATTTAATAGGTGGATAGCGCAAAGAACTGCCTCCACCACATATTTCATTTCATAACCCTGAGTGAAACAATAACCCCCATCCTTTTTCCATGAGTGATCTGTTAAGTCTATCTGCCCTTCCATTGAGTTGAGGAGTGTAAGGGGTTGAGTATTGTAGTTGTATGCCTTTTTCTTTACACCAGTTTGTCAAATCTTTCTGAATACACTCACTTCACTTCCATCATCATATTTGATTCTTACTGCTTTAGTTCCTAGCATATTTTCTGACAACATGATATACTGCTTCATATACGCACACACTTCTGATTTGGCATTCATTAAATAGACAACACAATAGTGGGTTTGATCATCCAAAAAGATCACAAAATATATGTTACTTCATTGTTAGTACAAACATCAGTGTGAATGAGTTCTAATGGTCTTTCAGCCCTCTCAGTGTTTGTTTTGAACAAGTTTCTTACTTGTTTTGCTTTAGCGCAGACAGAGCAAACAGTTTTGTCATGTGTGCACTTGGTAATAATATTTGGTATTGCTACACACAACTCTGGGAGTTAAGCAAGATTATGAAAAGAGATATGCCCTAGTTTTCTATGCCAGTTCAATACATTATCTTTTTCTGTCAGCTTGTACTCTTGTCTACAGGGCTTCAGATTTATTGTGTATAATCGATTTTCTGATTTTCTAACTTCTATAGCAATCAACCACTTTGAGATATGTATGTTTTCTTTTAAAATCTGGCCTTTATCTTTTGTGGAAACCACTAGATTATTATTTTCAGTAGCTTTGTCAACTGGCATTAGGTTTTTAGTTAAGTCTGGAATGCACACGACATTATTATGGTTCCAGGTTTATGTCATTAGGTTAACTACACCTACAGTTTTCATGATCTGATCCTTTTTTGCAACTTTAATGGTTTCACTGCATTATTTAGACTGTGTTAGATCTGAGGGTTCCTCGTTCATGTGGGTTGTCCAACCACTATCTACAACAAATGCATCTACTGTAAGTCTAGTTCAGCTTCATGCGTCTCTGCGTCTATATGATATGCTACCTTTTCGCTATAACATGAAAGTTTACCTTTGTCCTTGATAAAAAGCTCAATATGTTGCTGAATGATTTGTTCTCTTACATATAGTGCAAGCTTTACAATCCTTTTCCTCATGTCCATTTGAATTACATGTGTTACATTTGAACGTTACTCCACAGTCCTTTTGATAATGACCAGTTCTTTTTTTACATTTGAAACATTTACCTTTGGAGATCCCTGTTTCTTATTTTTGATACTCAGCTTTAAAGGATACTGGTTCTTCAGTTGACGGGCTCTTCATTTTGGATTCCTCCAGTTGCAGTCTTCCTTTGAGCATGCCCAGGGTTCTGTCTGAAGCCAAAGTGGAGTCCCAGGCACTACCAAAATAACGCAGTTCTTCGGGTAGAATTCCCAGGATTTTGCTGATTATCATTGTGTGTTCTATTTTCTCTCCTAGATTCTTCAGTTTATAAACTATGTTTTCTATGCTGCATATGCAGATTTTGTCATACTTGAAGTTGTAAAATTGTTTCATAGTCTCTCCTTCTGACGGAGCTGATTTTGTTCATATATCAGTTGAAGCTTCGAATACTTGTCTTAAGAACTATTGCTGATAAGGATCTGTCGCAAGGCCATCTTATCGATTGTACTGACAATGTAGTTCTTTGCTTTCGCATCCTTCTTTATCCATGCTTTTAAGGTCTCGGCTTCTTGACTGGCTGGTTTTGATTCCATCCCTTCGACAACATCCATCAAATCCTTATATTGGAAAAGAATGCCGATTCCAAATTTCCACATGACGTATGTAAAGCTGCCGGTTAACCTCTGCACGTTTGCTATGTCCTTCATTATCACTGATTATCCGATGAATTAACTGACCTTAATTGCACTTTGTATTATTGCGATGATTCTGGGCCCATAACCTGTTAGTTAAACTTGATATTGCTTTACTGTTCATAATTCAGATTTAGACTTTACGTAAAACCCTCGTACTCCAGTCAAGGCACAGGAAACAGAATGAAGATTATTCTTAGATTGACATTATGTAGTCTACTAAAAGTCATAGCATTCTAAAACGACTGACAAAAATATCTTCATATTACCAACTTAATAAATGTTGTTCAGTATTCAACAGACGCTTTGTACACAAAGGTATGTTTTGCTAAAATTTGGTAGAGATCTGTGAATTAGTTAAATCGTAATTTTATTTTAGCTTTCAATATTTCGGTGACTGTAATTTTGTTTTCCGGGGTTAGGCGGCGATTTAAAACATGATACTGAGGTGTCCTTAGCTAGGGCTACATCTAAAGCAAATTTGGTCAATTCGGTCTCTTCGTGTTTAAATGATACAGACACATAAATGCACTCCATTGTTTTAAAAGAACGTAAGTAGGCTGTTTTAGTGACAGCTTATCTCGCCACTTGTCTGGTAAATAGAGTCAAGTATCCTCCTTCAAGTAGTTGTACTCTTCCCCTGCATTGTTTGTTTGTTCTGGCATGGCTTGTGACGAGGGTGTCGACTTTCTTCCAATCCTCTCCGTAGACATGTCGCAGAAGCTTGTCAATATGTTTCTTGTTTGGCGGAGATTGGTTGTGAACAATAGGCAACTGTTCTAGTTCAACTAAGGAAGATTTTATATCTGCAGACCAACACTAGATCTGAAGGTTTAGCCATGGTTTCGTCTCAGACTCAAAGATAAATTTCAGCAAGGCTTTAACCTACATCACCTAGACTATAAGGCCTCCACACTCGAAAGCACGCGCGCCAAGAGTAGTCAAACCTCCCAGCTCGAGCAAACGATGTTTCTACTCGCAAAATACGCTTACACTGTTGGAACCAATCTACTGTAAATGAACACAGCATTGCCTGCAAAATCATATTTTAGAATATAAGCATTTTCCATGACAAACATATTTGAGTTACCCGAACATAGTAGAATTTATCTTCTTTCTTACCTTTCATTAGCACTTGAACTATGAAACACCTTCCATATTGAGGAAGGAAAAAAAACAAGCTACATCATATATAACAAAGGCACGTAATTATTTTTCTCTTTCCTGCAAACTCTTCTCAACAGCTCCTTGAATATTTTGTTGGTCAATGTTTTGTCTCTTAGCTTTCCTTGTAGCTAGCAGGTGTACTTAACCCTCCGTTAGGCGCGTGGGTTAGCTTTCCTTGTAGCTAGCAGGTGTACTTAACCCTCCGTTAGGTGCGTGGGGTAGATTTCCTTGTAGCTAGCAGGTGTATTTAATCCTCCGTTAGGCACGTGGTTTAGCTTTCCTTTTAGCTGGCAGGTGTATTTAACCCTCCGTTAGGCTCGTGGGTTAGCATTCCTTGTAGCTAGCAGGTGTACTTAACCCTTCGTTAGGCGCGTGGGTTAGCTTTCCTTGTAGATAGCAGGTGTAATTTACCCTCCGTTAGGCGCGTGGGTTAGCATTCCTTGTAGCTAGCAGGTGTACTTAACCCTTCGTTAGGCGCGTGGGTTAGGTTTCCTTGTAGATAGCAGGTGTAATTTACCCTCCGTTAGGCACGTGGGTTAGCTTTCCTTGTAGCTAGCAGGTGTACTTAACCCTCCGTTAGGCGAGTGGGTTAGCTTTCCTTGTAGCTAGCAGGTGTACTTAACCCTCCGTTAGGCGCGTGGGTTAGCTTTCCTTGTAGCTAGCAGGTGTACTTAACCCTCCGTTAGGTGCGTGGGGTAGCTTTCCTTATAGCTATCAGGTTTACTTAACCCTCCGATAGGCACGTGGGTTAGCTTTCCTTGTAGCTAGCAGGTGTACTTAACCCTCCGTCAGGCACGTGGGTTAGCTTTCCTTGTAGCTAGCAGGTGTAATTAACCCTCCGTTAGGCGCGTGGGTTAGCTTTCCTTGTAGATAGCAGGTGTACTTAACCCTCCGTTAGGCGCGTGGGTTAGGTTTCCTTGTAGCTAGCAGGTGTACTTAACCCTCCGTTAGGCGCGTGGGTTAGCTTTCCTTGTAGCTGGCAGGTGTACTTAACCCTCCGTTAGGTGCGTGGGGTAGCTTTCCTTGTAGCTATCAGGTTTACTTAACCCTCCGTTAGGCACGTGGGTTAGCTTTCCTTGTAGCTAGCAGGTGTACTTAACCCTTCGTTAGGCGCGTGGGTTAGCTTCCCTTGTAGCTAGCAGGTGTAAATAACCCTCCGTTAGGCTCGTGGGTTAGCTTCCCTTGTAGATAGCAGGTGTACTTAACCCTCCGTTAGGCGCGTGGGTTAGCTTTCCTTGTCGCTAGCAGGTGTAATTAACCCTCCGTTAGGTGCGTGAGTTAGCTTTTCTTGTAGCTAGCAGGTGTACTTAACCCTCCGTTAGGTGCATGGGTTAGCTTTCCTTGTAGCTAGTAGGTGTCCTTAACCCTCCGTTAGGCGCGTGGGTCTGGTGGCCCCACTTCTCAATGATCGTTCATTATTTTAACTTTATATTCACTGCCTATATCGTAGTTTTCATTTTCAACAATTGATACCAGTGTTTCAGCACTAACAAAGAGTTTCCAAAATTCAAATTCAGGATTAGTAGACCTTACGACAGCAGGTTGTTTTGTCAAAATATGGGCCGTGTCTGAGTAACCATCCATGCTTCCATGTTCCACATCGCGGCATCCTTGCCTAAAACTGTAATCTGTTCTTGTTGTTGATTCTTTAGGGGCTTTGCGATGTCGTAGTCATGTAGCCCGTACACTTGGATGTGTGTCTGGTAACCTGTATCATTGTGAGGTCTGTAATAGTGTGTGTATTTGTAATTCGGATAGGATTTGGATAGTAAGCGGCTGTGGCCTTCTGTTAGATACCATCCTTGCATTTGCCAGGAGTAGAATTGGAAAAACCACGGAAAGACCATTTCTAGGATGGGTAAGGTAGGAATCGAACCTGCCTGTTCTTTACGAGGCCAAGAATGCTAGCCAAAGAGGAAGACATATAATAAGCTAATAATAATGGTCAACTTACCAATAAAATATATACGACCATTCAATTTCTCGCTTCCAGTACCGCCCTCGACCCTCCTGATCAATTTCATGGTCAGCATCCGAGTCTTCAGATCTTGTTTTAACTTTGTCTTCAGTATTTGAGTCACCATTTTCTTTGAAATTACCATCAACTAGCGATTCGTTATCTTCCAGCGGAAGGCAACATACTTCATCTACATCCTATGGTTTTCGTAAGTCGTATATCTCTTTACTTTTATTCACTGAAGCAACGTACCAAACCAAATAATCGCTCTAACAGCACACCTACAACTCACTGACGGAATGTCACATCATTGGGCGTGCTGGGGATACCAGTCCCATACGATACAGCAGCTGATAAATGTTACACGTGTAGAGTTATTAGCCTACTTTCGATTTTTGCAAAAAATGAAAGTAGACCTATGAGATCAACACAGGGCAAAAAAAGTGTGTCTGTCTGTGTGTGTGTGTATGTGTGTGTGAGTCTGTGTGTGTGTGTGTGTGTGTGTGTGAGTGTGTGTACTCTGAATGTCTGTCCCCCCCCCCCCTATCAATTCGAACACGGTAAATGCGAATTGAACGAAATTTGGTACAAAGGTAGCACTAGCAAAGGACACCTCAGTGTCATGTTTTATATCGCCGCCATCTTGACGGAAACGTAATGCCGGCCACACAAATGTTCAATGCTTAAATCAAATTACGATTAGCCTAATCATCCGATCTCTAGCAAATTTAGCAACAATATACCTTTATGGAGGGAGCATCCTTTGACCAAACTAATAGGTCATTAGCCTAATATTTTGCGGACGGCGGCCATCTTTGTGTGAAAATCGATTCCCCTTATAAATTCGAACACGGTGAAACCGAATGGTACGAAATTTGGTACAGTGGTAGCACTAGCAAAGGGCACCGCAGTGTCATGTTTTATATCACCGCTATCTTGACGGAAACGTAATCGCGGCCACCCAAATGTTAAAAGCTAAAATTTAATTACGACCAACCTAATAATCTGGTCTCTACCAAATTTTGCAACACCATATCTTTATGTGGGAAACATATTCTGACCAAACTGCAACAACATCAGCCCAATAGTTTGCAGATGGTGGCCAAGTATGTGTGCAAATTGATTCCCCCTATCAATTCAAACACGATGAAACCGAATTGAATGAAATTTGGTACATAGGTAGCACTAGCAAAGGGCACCTCATATTCATGTTTAATATCCCTATAGCACGTTGTATTTCAACAAGCTACTACAACCATCATTCAATCATACTCCTTGAAAAGGACAAAGAGTTATAACAATACCCATGCATTTAGGAGAAAGTAGGCTATATGTTCTTTCCTGAACATCTTGTTTTTAACCTATTTTCATTTATGAAAAAATAGGCTAATGAGATCACCTTGTGTTCATGTGTGTGTGTATGTCATAATAAAATCCATACGTCTGTAGCAATTTCAATGAAACTCGGTAAGCTGAAAGTTATATTATGGCTGACCCCGATCGGGCCCTTGGAATTTAATTATGTCCCACCAATCCAACATGGCAGCAGTGCGAATTTATGTCACCGGCATTCTATATCTCCGAAACTGTTACAGATATCACCCTGAAATTTTGTATGGCGATAAAAGGCACTACTTTAAGTTCACCTACGTAACTTTAAAAAACCTGTTAAGTATAAAACGAACTAGGTGGCCAAGCAAATTTGAAACATTTAGATAGACTTTTCTTGCGATTTAAGCATCCGAACGCAGTGTTTCTTTGTACAACAAATATCGATACACATTGTAATGCACTGACATCAAATTTAGTTCAATTGTTTACATAACTTCAAGATGGCAGCTGTGCGAAATGTTAAAATTAACTTTTTATTTCTTGTTTCCTAATCATTCGATCGAAGTCAACGTTTGAATAAAGAACTTACGCAATAATCTTCATCTAATAGTACATAACTCTATGGCCTAAAAATATATAAATCCAACATGGCGAACATCCGAAATATTTAGACGGTTGTCAATATCTATTAATTCATTACATCAATCAAACTGAAATGTATTATGTTGATACAGGCTATAAACAAAAGTTCACCTATGGGATTTTCAAAGTGAGCACAAATCCACCATGGTGCTGACGCGAAATGTTAATATTGAAATGGACATTTCTCGCGATTTAACCATCCGAGTGCAGTGAAACTTGGAATGGTATATGATTATACATAATTATTTTAATCCACTGGCATCTAATTTATTTCATATGTTTTCATAACCTCAAGATGGCGGCTGTGCGAACTTATAAAATCTCGTTATTGTTATTTGTTATGTCATAATCATGCGATTGAAGTTTGAATAACACACCCAAAAAATAATCTTCATGTAATAGTACATAAATCTAAGGCCTACATAATAAAAAACCAACATGGCGAGCAACGGAATTACTAAGACGGTTCTCAGTATCTACGAATCTATGACAGCAATCAAACTGGAATTCCGTATGTTGATAGAGGCAATTAGTATAAGTAGGATAGGGCTATATGAAAACAGGTTGTATAGTTATTCACAAACTACTTGTTAGACTCCTCATTTAACAACTCCAGGGAAATGCTTCCCAATTATGGTGTAAGAAGTCCCAAGACCTTGAACTCTTGGCTTGATATTAAAACTCAAACGAACAATGGGGCTGTCAGACCCATGCGCGACTAACGGAGGGCAATTTGGGAAAATAGACGGCACGAACCCTGGAAGTAAAGAGGCTCTAGTAAGGCAATGATGATCAGCTTTGTTTCTTCTGGCATCCATGGATGTTCTTACAAATTCATGGGGGTGAAATGTTGTTCACATACTTGTTGAGAATTAATTAAATACCGTTATTAATACTTGTTGAGGACCAATGTGACCTAAAGCACCGCCCATACATCAGTAGCTCCCATATAATTACAGCCGTGAACGAAACTGAGGCAAAGCCACATTTTACTCTAACCTGTGCCAACAGATAAATATACTGCATTCAGCAATCCTATGCAAGATTTATGAACTTTGAACAATGAAACTGTGTGTTGCAAACTGGGCAATCAATACCTTATATAAATAAATGCAGTAAGCAGGGCTACCATAAGCCTATGTTGGATAAATTTTAATGTAGGCCCTAGCCACTAATCATAGGCGTCTGTACTGTAAACTACAATCATATGCACAAAGCCAGCGGTGCACTGGTACAGTGGTTTTACTCTAATGTGAATAAGAAAATACCAATATGAATACGCTACACCCACTGATCTCTATACATGGATGGCTGGTAGCTAAGGCAGCAGTAAGCCGAATAGACGATGACAGGTATAGCAAGATGGCAGCGAGCGAAGGTGCAATATTGCGAATCCGTCTCTGTGATTGGTTACTGGTAGTTTGATGTTATACATGTATTTATACTGGCAGTAAATATTTTGTGTTTCTTGTAGTTGTAAAATGGGCTGAATTTGGTTATTTAAAGCGTAAAATCTTAGTTTAAAGTACCAGTTTGGTGACCCATCATCCCAGGCAAGCCGGTAATACATTTACTTCTCAGGCAGATAGGTCACTAAGCCGTAATTTTGAAGTTATTGTGAAGTTATGTATACATATGCGGTAATGCTGCAGGAAACGTAATCGGGCTAGGCTATCGCGTTTTTAAATTAGTTCCCATTTCAGGGGTTTTCAGTTTTGAGAGCGAATAGTTAGTTTGATAGTAGTAAAACAGTAAGGAGAGTATGTTTTGTATAGGTTTTAAGTTGTATTATGATTTATGTCGAGCTGAGAAGTGAATTTGGTTTAGCTTAAGGTGTAGTTTTTTGGGTCTGATCCGTTTCCTTATACTATGAATTTTATTGTGCTGCTAGCGTGATTAAAAGCTGTAGAATTTGATATGGAGTGCTGGGATTGCTTGGGGGGAAGTGTTGGCGAGAGAGAGAGAGAGAGAGAAGTGAGGGGATGGGTTTAAACTGCGCGTTATTTCATGGAAACAGGAATTCATTTCCAAGCACCGATTACGATATGTCGAATCTGGGCCTGTATAGTGAGCTACGTTTATAGGTAACTTACGGTACATCATTTGAAGATTACATAATTTCGTGCCATTTATATATACAATTTACAAGAATGTTTCCAGAAATTGTTTTTCACTCGTTACTCTGTTACTGATCGCTAATTGCGTGTACTCAGCACCTAAGTTGATATTTGTCAGCCGTTATTATACATTCACTTTTATTGCTATTCCGGAGATTACTTACTCGGAATGACGTGTCAGTGATCCCAATGCCCTTATGCTATGAGTGAACATATCTCTAGATTTTTATTTGTTCCAAAGCACCATTAATTACGATTTACAATTGACTAGATGATCATTGCTTCCCCATAAGGAGAGCTCAAGAATGGGTACGCCAACATGGCGGACCGTGCGCTCAACCTGGCATACTTTCTCGTGCAGGGGAGAGCTGCCGTCAGCGACACCTCATTAACAGTGAAGGAGACGGGGACCTTCCAGTAGGACAATATATGATAATATAAATGACTTTCATACCTTTCTAAGCTGGAATTTTACTATATAAGTCGTGATATTGAAAGGAATGGTGGGCGGGTTATAGACAGCGGAGGAGTGAACTTCGTCATTTCCAGACCAATTTTAATCATTACAAAAGGTATTTATAGCTAAGAAATTTCTTTCGTAGGTTCTCGTCTCCTTCACTGTTACAGACTGAGCCTAATTTGATACGCTTAGCCTGCGGTACGTTCAGAAGGGAAACTCCCAACGTTTAAGTCGCAGAACTACTGCTCACTAGAATGGGAATAATACAATACAAGGTTATTCCAAACCGGCAATCACTTACGTTACATTATTAATTTCATTTGAAGTTTTCACAGGACGATCTGAGGTTATGTGCACCATGTATACTGGTAATATAAATACAGTGTACTTTGTTGTTTTACTGACTGTTAATGTTTTTCTTGGGAAGGCTTGTATCCACTTCTTTGTCAAGCTTGCTTCTTTTGGAAGAGTAAACACTTGTTCTTCGGCCCCGTTGGATAATTTCCACTACACACAGCGCCTATATGGCCTTTTGCTGATTAATAATAATGCGAGTTCGATAGCGTGGTTGGTAGCATGCTCAACTGCTGTGCCCAAGATCGCGGGTTCAAACCCGGCCGAAGTCGTCGGATTTCTTAAAAGCATTAAAATCCTTCAGTATGCCTTCTTTCGGAGGGGTAGTAAAGCCGACGGTCCCATGTCATAGATTTATGGCATGTAAAATATCCTTCCAATAACCAAACTTGTGTGAAGCTAAATTTATAGCTTATATTTGGTTGAAATGCTCTATTAAAGTTCCAACGTTCACCACTAGGTGCCAATGACATCTGGTAGCGAAAGTGTAAACTACTTGAAATTGAAGGGACGAAAGTGTAAACTACTTGAATTTGAAGGGAACTTGTAGCTCACCCCATGGGTGTCCTCTTGAAGCCCTTACTGCCGCTGGCGAGATGAACATGTCCTCGGACACTCCCGGCAGTAAAAGCCATACGCTAGGTAAACTCAATAAATAATGCGAATATCCAGATATACTAAAGCAACTTGCACAAAACGTTCACAACGCACTTTCACATTGATTCAAGTAATTTGAACGTTTAAGAGCTAAACCTATTGAAGGCACACCTCGCTACTATCGCCATGTTATGACCAGGCCTACGGTTGGTCAAGCAAGGAAGCTATTGTCAGGGAGTGCGGAGGCCTTATTTCTAGGTGGAGTTGCATTAACCCACTTTCTTTCTTTCTTTCTTTTGGATGATAACTTCTTCTTTTATTAGAATTATTTTGCAATCTGTAATACCACTTAAACGGCGGAAGCAGCCTCGTTCTTCGAAGAAAGGCTATGGTGCCACGCAGTTTCCAGTCTTCGCAAAGCAGTTTAACGACTCCCACTGATTTATAAACATCAATGTAATCGGCTTTATGAATAATAGTTCGTTGTTTCATTAGTGGCTTGTCAACCTGACCAAACATCCGATCAGCTGGTTAAATGCTGTGGCCTTGTACGGGGAACATTATGTGAAACGTGTTCACTAGAATTTCTTTCTACTAAAAATGCATAAGCGTACGCATAACAGCATTTATTGGGAGCGCTACACCCATGAAAGGACAGTCTAATACTTGCAACATTTTCAGTTAGTTGCAGGGCTACAAGATGCTGTAACAGAGCAGAAGGAACATCGATAAAGCCACTTCCGGCATGATCTTATGTCCATAAATAAAAGTTTGGATTATTCCCATAAATCTCAACAATACGTTAACAACACAACCTCACTTTCCAGGAAATGTATGCCCCCTCTATGGATGATTCTGGAAGAAGCGGAATTAGCTGTACATCGAAGTACATAGTTGCAGAATATATCCAAGGTTTACATTAAATTATAAAATGTTGAAGCACGATGACTGTGCAGTCATTTACTGGCCAAGTATTGTCTTCTTTTACTGGATCAGTTGTTGTACTAATGAAATTATTCATTTTAAAGCAGTAACAACTAACATCTAAAGATGAGGAGTGAAATCCAATATTCAAGTATTAGAAAAGTTTTCGAGACATAGAATTGTGTAGACAATTTCAACTCAAGTATCGTTGTACATTGTCCACACCTCTGTTCTATTTCAATTAGCATCGAGATCAACAAGCTTTGATTTTTGTCTTCAATAATGTGCTTTCTAACATCACTCAGTCTACGGCTCTCTCACAGTTCAGATTTGCTCTCCAATCAATGATAAGGACCAGAGATTAAAACATTAAGTTGGACAGATATTAATATACACCAGCGCTGATTAGAAGATTTGTTTATCAGGAAATAATTTTATTTATTTATATTCAAAGATGCTTTGGTCTACTGAATTGTACAAATGTTTGCATTGAATGTCTCCTTACTGAATTTTCATGTCTCTTCTTTTAATTCATCCGTTATCATTTTCTAGCTCCCTCTTTATAAATTATCTTGTAAATCAATTGTTAATTTTTCTGCCAACAAATGTAATTATATTTTTCTTTAGCTGTAAAGAAAACAAATATCGTTATTCCTTCATCGTAGAACATAATTGAGACTAACTCTTGTTAAACCTGCTACCCTAAACCTTCAATCAACGTAATACTCAGGCCCTAATGGTGGGATTTCTTCCGTAGAAAACGCCGTTGCATGCTCCTCCGCCACACCTATCCTGTTATTTTCCACAGAGTCGGTAATTGGCCGACGGTTGGTGACATTAGGTGGTAGTTATTCTCGCTTTGCATGACCTAAAGGTGGTAAAAACTTTATTCTTCGTTGTAAACAAATTAATTTGTCTTGTTAAGCCACCAATTACTGCCACCATGATCAATATTTGTAGTAAAAATAGGTCTCATTCTGTCTTTCACTATAGTATTGAAATTGCAGCTAATTGCATTACACAGTTCACTGATGTACTTACTTTACAAGTAAAATGTACTGTAAGGAGGTAGTTAGCTACTCTCCAAATTCAGAATGAGTCATATCCTTGATGCTTGAGAAAATTCTGAGATAGATGCTACTTATTATATGAAGAGATAGTCAGTGAATATCAACACTGTAACCTTCACAAAACATGCTATCACAAGCACTTACTTTTTTCAGAGAACAAAAAATATGCGTAGTGCAAACTCTAAATATATATCGTGGATGTGTAAAATCTCTTACCCTTGAACATTCCAAAATCTTATCATATGGATGTAGACAAAAACGTCTACAAATTACATTGCCAGAACGTATCATTTGAACGTACACAACCCCCCCCCCCCTCACAATAACAATTACGGAACATTACCGTTTGTTCTTTACAATCCCCTCTCCCTAAAATGTTCACAGAACATATCATATGGAAGTGAACCGAACGCATCAATATCAAAATTCAAAGAATATATATTGATTGATGTACTTACCCCTGTAACTATAACATTTACGGAATTTAACATATGGATTTTTACAAATCCTCTTTCCCTGTAAAATACCCAGAATATTTAATTCAAGCATGGGCAATATCCTCTCTATGTCTCTTCACTTAAAACCGTTGAACGAATAACATGCTCAAAATATGGGAAACTGCCTTCCAGTAATTAAGGATGTTCAGGTTGTCCTTAAAACCTTCTCTTTCAAGGATAGCAATATATGCATATTTTCTTCCATCATTACGGTAGAAATAATAGTAAATTATTGTATTTACATTCCTTCCCAACTAAAATACAAAGTAAACTTGCTTATACCTAAATTTAATATGACTGATGGCCACTATAGGCTATGAATCTTAAAACTTACTCCTATGCCGATTCAAATATATAACATGAATTAAGCTACCAGCCAAAATGTATTAAAATGTCTTCAATTTACCAAATAAATCTTAGTGAATTCTGCCCTACAAGAAAGCAAGCGAGTCTTGTTGGCCAACAGGCGAGAATATTTTTGCCCAGCCTACTGATTAAATGATTCACAAAAACACGGCAATTGCCTGCTGTGGATGAAATTGGTTATATTTTAACAAACAATTAAGACAAATCATACAAGCAAATTCTGTTCCATCACATATAACTAAAATGTGGCCTCATTCCGGAAAGAATTAATATATATCTCAACAAATATGCATTATGAATGAATCAAGCAATGGTTTTACACACCCAATTTGAATTACCATGTGCTTCAGTAATATCCCGCTTTCTAACAAACCTTTCTCGCCTTATATAAGTGATTTTGCTTGAGTCTGCAATAACAAATTATTCGTATTCGAATTTTAGTTTCCAACAAGCTTTGCTCTAATGAACTACTTGATTATGGTGTTGTGTTATGCTCCGCATGTACAACAGAGATATTGTTTCTATACACTACGAACTCAAAAGTGTCACTCGGGTACAATTCATTGATCGCATGCTCTACATAAATAGGACTTCCGGTGCCTATCAATTAATGTGTGTGACTTGAAATCTCCCTTCGTACTGAACCCGCTGAGCTAAGGTTCATGTGATATTTTTTATAACAGCACATTTATGATGGGATGTAGTACCTTTGAACACACCCAGAAAGCCACGTGGAGCTGAGAGCTCACGCTATACTCTTTGAAGTAGCGGAGAATCGCACTTTTGACTTTGGTGAAGTCTGCTAATTATTTATCTGAGGTCTTATTAATTAATGTTTATCTTTCCACAAAGCTCAGAATATTCCATTTCGTCCTGCTGCATTATTAAAACATTTTGGAGAATGTTATTTTCGCTTAAGGTAAGGTAATACCCTTGCAGATACGCAAAAAGGAATGTAAGTAGTCGCTCAACGAGGAACTCAGTGCCTTGCACTACGTCTGGAGAATCCACCCCGTGTAGGCGTGAAGTTACATCCGTCTTGTTAGACGTAGAAAATATCCGCTGTTTAGCGTGGAAATTGTTGCCATCGAGCACGAATACGTTACGATACGAGTGATAAGTAAGAATTGTATAGTGAATTATTTGCACTACATCTGGAAAATCCGCCCTGTGAAGGCGTGCAATTATAGCCGTCGTGTCAGACGTGGAAAAGTATCCGCTGTTTAGCGTGGAAGTTATCATCGGGTGCCATCGAGCACGAATATTACATAAATCACTGTTATTTATGCACAGTGAACAACAAGAAGCATATTGTGATATAATTGGCAAGTATAGTGAAAATTCTAACATTACCGTAACACCACATTTTTGTACCCACGTGTTTGTGGAGGGCCGAGTGCCTGGTGAAAAATATAGAGGTAAATGTGTTATAACTACTTTAAGCAATTGTGATTATGAAAGTACTGTAGATTTGAATTGCCACAGTGAATTTTTCAATTACAAAACGACGCAAATTTCACGGATGCCACGTGATGAAAAAGTGGCGTCAGCACACGTGAAGAACCACAGAACAGTGATTGATCACGTATTATTCATATCTGCGAAGTAAAGGCTGTGTTATCAATTGCAATTGAAGCCTGTAACCTTTACTACGAGCATTGTGATTTTGAAGTGAAAGAATGAACTACTACACGATTTATTCCACCACCCACGTGATCAAATTATTCTACACCATGTTTGAGACCGACATCATGGGCTAATACCGCTATGGTATGAGGGTGATGTATCTATTGGAACCAGCATGATGGTGGAGCTTCCAGAACAGCGAACGAGGAGGAAGGAACCCAGGATGCCTTCCCCAGGCAAGTCCAGTACATTCACGGAGTTAACGACAGGGACAGATCGAACCCTGGTCTTTGGGAGAGTCCAGATGGGAGTCCTGATGAGGACAATGCCGTTCCGGAAAGCCAGGGATGAATTTGTTCAACCCTTGTCGTTGAACAGAGGGCTGAGTGAGAGCTCCTCCATTTCGTGAGTTTTTGTACACCCTTTCTTGTTCTAGTTTCTGGTGGTATAGTAGGTTTAATGTAGTTTGTGAACCAACCGAACGTAGTGACAGCCATTTTTATAGGTAGGGAATGTAACTAGTCTAATTAGATGTCATTTATTTCAGTTAGAGTGAGACACCCTTGGGTCAGACATTTTGGTCAACCCTGGTGCAGCTTGATGGACGTCGTAGAACGTCAATGCCTATCTTTTGCTAAACGTGACCGTAGTCATTTGAGGCTACTTTGTTTAACCCTATTTGGGGTGATTTTTCAAGTCTTTGCTGACTTTAGTTATGGCAATCAGATGCCATGGTTATATTTCTTTAACTGCATTCTTTGCAGCCAGTCTTTGTTACACCCCTGACTTCGTTAGAGCAGTCGTATCAGTTAGGTAATCGACTGTAATTACCAGTTTTGTAACTGCATTGTATTTCATTTGATGTGTTGCTCAGAAGCCATCTGGTCAAGTGTGGACCTTATAAGTAAAAGGGATGTTTCGTTGTCTAGCATCGAACCCAGTTCCCAACGTATCATTAAGCAGATCCAGAGTGTGGAATCTGCGCCATAATTATTATTTTGCTAGTGTCATGTGAAGACACGTGTTTATTTGATGTTGTACAAGCAACTACTGAAGTATTATATCTTTGAGAGCAAAGAGCTCCAGCAATGTGACATTGCTACCATTTAGATGTCTTTGGTTTGAAAGACAGAATTATATTATTGTATCCAGATTTATAGCGTGTTTTTTGATACACGTATTATTCGAGATTTATAACCTGTGGTAAAGATTTTATGATGAGGCCAGTTGTACAGTTTTTATTTTGCTTAAATCGCCGGCCTTGATAGTTAGTGTGTGTTGTGTCTGACCACGCAGGAATGTTGTAGCTTGCGGCGACACAAACTGGTTTGTAACCCAGTGCCCTTCAGAGCACGCTTGTATTATGAGACAGAATTACTTTGACAGAAGACAGAATGCTTGTTGTATTCGCTCTTCCTTTCATTGCTATTTAGCACATGGAACCCAGTGTCCAACCTTGTATCTGATCACATGTTTTTATAGATTGTTTTTTGTTAGTTAAACGCACTTTTGCGTGTACCGTCGTTTGACGTGTACAGTTATGTCAGGTTTTCTATAGTACGTTGTAGGATGCCCTGTTAATGGAGATATTTATTGTATGAAGGTATTTGTGTGTACCTTGTCCGGGATTGTTCCCGTTGACCAGATGTTATGGAGGGTGACTGAGTGTGCAGGCCCATCCCAGAGTTATTGAACGCGAGCTTTGCGCCGCTGGTAACTTGTGTTATTGTGTGTCCGAGTTGTTATTGCTCGTTGATTGTATTCCGACTTTTGAGTCGAGGCTTTTGGTGGAGATGATCTCAGTGGAGACACTCCGTGCCCAGGCTATTGTCAGTATTATTCGCCATAAACCAACGATAACCTAAACCGACATCTTAATAATAAAACGCATAATTTTGGTAAAACAAATGCTAACTAACGAATTCTTTCTGTCTAACTTTGTTCTCTTGCATTTTGAACCTACTGACATGGCCGTGCTAATGAAGGTATTTCCTTTGAGGAAATGACTAAGACAGCTGACACTTTTGTAGCGACCTGAAACTTGCTCGAACCTTGAGTTCGTAGCTTGTGGAGCGCAGGCCATGCGATGTTAGACGTAGTCTTTACTACGCAGTCGTCACCGTAACTACACTCATTAGATGACTATGGTTTACAAAGAGTAAACCAAGGTGCAGGCAGGCATTTTAATAAAACTGTTGTCTCTTATTAATTATTAATGATGTACAAGTGTATGAATCCTACATGTTACCTTCTTGTGTGCAGTTAGCACCTAGTTACTAAGAATAATTAAATGTTTTTTTACATGGCTGTTCACTTAGCTTTGAATGTAATTGTTTTCTCTTACGGACGTCATCGCCGTAAATTTTGTTATTAACTGATAGGACTTAGCTAGATGAATTAACGTTAAATGTAAATGTGGAGATGGTATCATCCTAACTTAGATTTGTTTTGCTACCCTGTTAAATATAACTTCTGATATTAGCTTGATCTTGTAACTTGACCTAGGGACTTGCGTCGTACCATGTTCCTAGTGTTGCTGTTGTTGCTTTGTTATTGTGAGATAAATCTTTCGCGAGGGTTTTCCGTAACTTCACAGGTAGGGACCTGCTCTTTATTTTTGTTTGTTTATTAGCTTGCGGACTAGCCGATTGAAACCCTCCGAACTAGGCTAGGGGCTTGTGAATTTTAACAATACATTTTCACGGTGTTTTACATAAGTCTGGATGTTTATTTTCTCAGTCTAGTTTTTAAGGTGAACCTTTCCTTAGGCAGTCTATGACCATCGTCACCATGTACCACGATCCCTGTGGACTATAGATTCTCGTGCCGCTTTAGCCTATTTGGAAGTTCACCTGATCCTCACGGCAATTATGTCCGACGGGTGAGATGTTAGGGAAGTCATTGCGGTTGTTGGCTATCCTGGCAGCTCCACCGACGGTCTCAGTACTTATGACTGGAAGTACTTCATAAACATTGCTTTTACCAATATCAATTAGCAGGTGATATTTCCAAGCTCCTTTCACAGTAAATGTTGCTACTTGCTATATGAATATGGCTTTTTGACCAGTATGACTCACATGTGTCTTCAAACTGCCCTTGTGTGTGTTACTTAAATATGCCTTCTGCTGACTAAGAAGTCACCTGCGACTCTTAAAATATACTCTTCTTGTAAATGTAGCTGCGCATATACGGTACCTCTTCAGTTTGGCGCAAGACAAAAATGAATTTCGCACATCAAAAAGAACTCGTATTCCCACGAAGCACAGTGGGGACGGACTTATTTCTTTAGCAGTGTCCTCCCCTGCTCTACACAATTGAGATATACGATTACCATGCTCGTGAAGAAACGCATTGACAATGTGCATGCGAGCGCTACCGTCAACGAAAGTGAATTTTGGGCCAAAATAGTCACCAAAACCTTACACTACACGTGGCCAGATAGTATTCCTGTGACGATTCCCTGTCATGCGCCCTTATAGTACACAAGAGAGGTGTGGCGACGATAAATGATACCACCACAAACATTGCACGAACTCCTTGGTATCAGTCTCGGATAATAGGTCATGCCTACGTTCACCGGGTCGTCTCCACATTCGCTCAGATCGAAACCCATTATCACAGGCGAGTGAACATACCCAATATACACGCAGGCAAGAACAACTAATGGACTTGAGACCTCTACGACTCTTGGCCATGAATACGCAATCCTTACATTTATGCGCGTAAAGATCAATTATCAGCAAGTTTACTGCGCATGAGGGACATGTGAGCGGTTATTAGCCACGATAGATCATCGTGTGTGTATTTAACCTTACCTTCGTAGAGACATTTTCCAACTTTTTTTTAAATCCTGTCCAAAATTGATCTTGTATATACTGAGAACAAGGTGTCACTCCTAGAATAACGGCCGAGGGGACCCGATGCACTGACCGCGCGTCACGTTTATATCTGCTGCTCAAATTGCTGGGCAGTGGTCGCTCTGTAGTCCTAAGGCCCTTCGTGGGCTGTACTGACAGGTGTAATTTATTATCATAGACATGAATGTGTATTTAGCCTACTATGGATCAAAATGTGTCTTCAGTTGATCTCAGTAAAGGTTACCTCACATGCACCACAGGAATGTGGCCGTAGACCACTGGTGATCTACAAGTGTTTCTTAAAACTGACCATTTCAGTAAATTTCACTAGGATGTACCACAGGAATAAGGTTAAAGACCTTTATGGATAAACATGTGCTTCTTCAAATTGCCTTTCTCAGTAAATCTTGCTAGCATGTACCACAGGCATAAGGTTAATGACCACTATTGATCAACATGTGTTTCTTCAAACTGCTTTTCCAGTAAACAATGAGGTTTAAGACCACTATGGATCAACGTGTGTGTCTTCAAATTACCCTTCACAGCAAATTTTGCTTCGAATGTACCACACGAATAAGGTTTAAGACCTCTACGGATCAACATGTGTCTCGTCAAACTGCCCTTGTCATTAAATTTTGCATCGCATGTACCACACGCATAAGGTTTACGATCACTACGGATCAACATGTGTGTGTTCAAGCAGCTTTCGTCAGGATATGTTGTCTCGCATGTACCACAGGAATGAGGCATATGACCACTATGGATCAACGTGTGTATTCATTTTGACTTTCCGACTGAAACCTGCACCACATTTGCAACAAGGGTGTGAATTTGGACCACTATGGATCAACATGTGTTTCTTCTTATTAGTAAATTTTGTTTCGCCTGTACCACATGAATATGGTTTATGATCACAATGGATCAAAATGTTTGTTTTCAAACTACCCTTCTCAGTAAATTTGCTTCGCATGTACCACACGAATAAGCATTAAGACCACTATGGAGGAACATGTGTTTCTACAAACTGCCCTTCTCAGAACATTTTTCTTTGCATGTACCACACGAACAAGGTTTAAGACAAGTATGGATCAACAAGTGCCTCCTCTATTTGCATTTCAGACCGAAACTTGCTCCACATGTGCCACAAGAATTTGGCTTTAGACCACTATGGATCAACAGGTGTTTATTCAAACTGTCCTTCAAAGTAATAGTTACTTCGCATGTACAACACTAATGAGCTTTAGACCACTATGGATCAACATGTGTCTCTTCGAACTCCCCGTCTCAGCAAATTTTGCTTAGCATATACCGCAGGAATGTACCTTCAGACCACTGTGGATTATCACGTGCGACTTCAAACTTCCTTCATTAGGAAACTTTGCTCCACATGTAACGCAGGAATATCGTATTGGACTGCTATGAACCAACATGTGCCCCATCAAATTCACTTTCTTAGTAAAGTGTGTTCCACAAATCATACAATTATATGGCATTGAACAGCTACGAGTTGACATCTTAATGTTTTTTTTGATTGAATGAGGCTACGAGTCTATCACTTGTTTAGGTGTTCTCCAAATTGGGGTTATTTTTGTAAATAATGTTTAATGTGAGTACGAGTAAACTACCCAATACCATTATAATACACTGACGAAATGAAAATTGCAACACCCAGAAGGAGTGGTGCTACATTGCTGCAATTGAACATGCAGGACGAGTGTTCGGTTGTGATTCGATGATTACACTTTCCGGTCCCGCTGACCGCAAGTTTGGACAACAATCAATACAGGATGTGCCCACCACGAGCTGCAATACAGTGATGAATTCGGCGAGGCATGGAGTCAATAAGGCTCTGGATCGCTTCCTGAGTGCTTGCTGCACTGCATGGGTCAGTTGTTCCAGAGTTGTGGGTGGCTAAGTACGGTTGGCCAGTTGTCGACCCATCATGTCCCACACATGCTCAATAGGACTGAGGTCCGGGGATCTGGTGGGCAATTCTAAGGTTGTGATGTCGTAGAGAGCTTCTCTGGAGATGCGTTCAGTGTGAACCCAGGCATTGTCCCATTAGCCATGCTCGCCATCATAGGAAACCACTGGATTTATTACCCTATCAACGTACTGTCGAGCAGTCATAGTGCCCTCAACAAGCACTAATTGAGATTTCACATTATAGCCAATAGCTCCCCAGGTCATAATTCTAGATGCTGGCCATGTGTGCCTCTCGACAATAAGGTCCGGGCGGTCCCTCTCCCTGATACGTCGGCACACACGATTCCGGTGATCACTGAGGGCAAGACAGAAGCGCAATTCATCACTAAAGACGACCCTATGGCATTCGTCGACTCACGTCGATCGTTCTCGACACCAGGCCAGCCTTACAGTTCGCTGTTGTGGGGTCAATGGAACACCTTCTGCAGGGACACGGGATCGTAAGCCAGCTGCACGCAGGCGATTACCAACTGTTTGTTGTGTAACGTGGGGTGCCACAGCTGCTCGAATTTGCGCTGCTGTTGCATGGGGTTCCATCTGGGCCATCCGAATGATGCGGCGATCCTCTCAAACAGTTATCTGTCGCGCTGGGCCTGTGCCAGGTCTACGAGTGTGGGTACGGTCATTTGACCACTGCTGCGATACACGTTGTACCGTAGATGCCAACACGTGCAGCGACAGTCCTTAGCGATAATCCAGCTTCACACAGCCCAATTACCCGAGCCCTCTCAATCGGCGACAGTTGTTGATAGCGTGCTATTCTCTGTCATCGAGGCATGTTTGACGGGGAACACTTCACTGCACAGACTGAAAGTCAACTATGCTACACCAGAGTCCGTATACTGGAGTTGATTAATCCGCGAACAATCACGTGGGGAGACCTGTAGAATCAATCCAATGGGTCTGAAACTTTGATCGCTTACATACCTACATGGCATCGTTCCATATCTTGAAAATCAACACAAACGACCAATGCCTTCATCGTGTTGCAATTTCCATTTTCTTCAGTGTATCATAAATCAATTACCACAATTTCAGAAAAATGTAAGCCTACAATAATCTTCTTAATTCGTAGACATATATATAGAAGCCTAAATGTAATGCGTATGATGATGATCGGAGCTAGTGACCCAGGGGAATATTTTTGCCTTAAGTAATTTGCTTCAGGGAATAACACCCTCATCAATTTCGGTAAATCGTGTTGACCAACCGAAAAGCAGTTAATTTCGCTATGTTAGATGATCAAGGGAAACGGAATATTAACTTTGCCGTCAAGAGATCTAACTAGTGAAAAGTTATCTTATACATTTTTAGCAATTTGCATTAATTTGCAAGTTTTCCTTGAATAATAGGAACTGAGAACGTTTCTACTCTTCGATGAAGTGGTGTTCGTGCAGTCAATATATATTATACAGACAACACTGTTTTATACTGTATGTCGGAGGTTTGGGATTTATAGTTCTTCCGAATGAACGTGTTAATCCCTGTACCGCAAGGAAAAAAAAGCGCTTGTGCAAGGAGAAAACGTTAATAACATCCACTTACGGTTGTTACTTCCTAACAGTCAACATGATCTTTCATCGCCTCGATTAAGAGGATAAGTAAAAATTGGGTGCTGCTCTATACTTTAAGTACGAGAGTTGAGGGGCAGGAGGGGTCCTATCCCAGGGGTAACTGAAAAGGCAACCCGCAATCCAGGGACAAGGCCGTGCGTACTCCCTTGCGAGTAATCGGAGAGAGTCCTGTGAGGGTTCAAATGAAAGGGATCTATACCCTCTATCTAAAGGACAAGACTATTCCCCCCTAAAAATAACAACTGTCCACACCCCCATAAGGAATTTTTTAGAGAGCATGTAACCGTGAGGGTCATCCAAGATGGCGTGCATTTTAAACGTTATGTTAGATGCCTCCATACTCCCTTCCCTACATCCAACCGCCATCCCACACCACCACCAAACCCAAAATTCCCTGAAATTCTCAACAGATTTTTCCAAAATTAGTCCTTCATCGCATCCCCTCGTGCTAGGCTCATTTCTGATGACCTCCTTTGGTCAGTTTCCATTCCTTTCCAACTTACTTGTGGATATATTTATTATATAATATTTATGTATTTATTTTTAATTTGTTGAATATCGATTTATCGATTATTTAAGAACTACAAGGTTACCTACCCGAGATTTGCTAAAAGAGTCAATATTGAGATTTCCTAACACAGTCGATATCACCCGAGAGATAACCAGAGAAAGTCGTGTGAGGCCTCAAACAAAAGGTCTCCATCTCTACCCACAGGACACATCATTTTCAATTTTAGTATTTCTTTTAAAATGGACGTTTCCAAGAGTGAGTTTGGTTCGGACTGGTTTCCACAAAGTCATGAGACATGACACCTTGCTGCATACCACAGGATAGCCCGAGCTGTAGATCTAAGATGGCTGCCGATTGATTATATTTATTATTTACTTATTGCATTTTTATTCATTTATTATTTAATATTTATTATTTAATTTTCATTTATTTAATATTTATTATTTAATTTTCATTTATTTTATATTTATTTATGATTTTCGATTTTTCGATATTTGATTTATATTTATTCATTACTAGCTGTACCCGGCATAGGTTGCAATGCCAATCAAAGAAAGTGTTGGCGATGTGACTTTCTTTATTGAACTGCTTTTTGATTCCCAATATTATTATTTTTTACGCTAGCCTCCTCTTAACTTTTATAAAATTGATTTACTATCTCAGAAACATTCATTGGAGCGTGTTCAACAACTCACCAACGTTTCATCACAATGAAAGTAAATGCGCTACTACACAAAACATAGACGAAAAGGTTCACGCCTCAAGTGTTTTCAAAGGAAGTATGTCGTTAAACTGCAAAATATAATATTTCACTGATAAAGAAGTCTAAAATATATTACATTACTTGGGTTAAATGTCTGCTGTCATCTGATTTAAAGTTTATATCACAACACCATTCATTTTAGTTCATCCTTTTTACGATAGTTTAGAGGCGTTGCAATGCCAAAGAAAGTGTTGGCGTTGTAATTTTTTTCTTGAAGTGCTTTTGGATACACAATGCGTTTTTAAATTTCCGTTAAGTGCCTCTAAACTATCGAAATTTGCTTTAACTAATTTAGAAACATTCGTGGGAGCGTGCACAACAACTCACCAATGTTTCATCGCAATCCGATGAATAGCATATGAACGCATACGAAATTTTGTTAAAATGATTCGTGCGCTGTCACTCATTTGTTGAATCTACTCGTGCTCTACCTACTGGGAAATTGATTTACTAAGTTAGTGTACACAACAACTCATCAAAGTTTCATCGCAATCAGATGAATGGCATATTAACACATACGGGATTTTGTTTAAACGATTCGCGTGCCGTCACTCATTTCTTAATCTACTCGTACGCTACCTACTGTAAAATGGATTTACTAAGCCCGAAAACTTCCCTGGAGTGTACTCAACGATTCACCAAAGTTTCATCGCAATCGGATAAATGGTAAATGGATTTACTAACTCAAAATCTTGGCTGGCGTGTTGATAACAACTCAACAAAATTTCAAGGCAATCGGACGAATGGGATATGAACGCATACGGGACTTTGTTGAAACGCCTCGCGCGTCCTCGCTCATTTTTTGAATCTACTCGTGCGCCACCTATTGTAAAGTGGATTTACTAAGCCAGGAGTCTTTCCTGAACTGTACACAACTTCTCACCCAAGTTTCATCGCAATGGGATGAATGGTATATGAACGCATGTGGGATTTTGTTGAAGCGAATCGCACTGCATTTTGTTGGAGCTACTCGCGCGCTACCTATTTTAAATTGGATTTACTATCCCTATAACTTTCCCGGGGGTGTGCTCAACATCCCACCAAAATTTCGTCGCAATCGGATTAATTGTAGGCTATACGAAGGCATCATCAACACTCATTTGTTTAAACTACTCGCGCGCTACCTGCTGTAAATTGGATTAACTATGTCTAGTAACATTCCGGAAGTGTTCACAACAACCCACCAAAATTTGATCGCAATCGGATGAATGGTTTATGAACGCATAAAAGACGAACAAACGAACATTCTTTTATATGAATATATGATTACTATTTTTATTTATTTTATATTTATTCATCATCTTCATTTCCCCTTTTCCAGCTGACACTGGGTGGGGGCAAATATGGTTCCTCTCCACTTTGTTCTGTCGCTCCACCATTCCTCTTCCGACACAGTGTTCCAATCCAGGTTCCGTCTTCTAATACTATACTTCACCGAGTCCATCCAACGCATTCTTGGTCTTCCTCGTCCTCTCTTTCCTGCCATCCGTCGTTCCAGTGCTCGTCTTGGTAGCCTTGCTTAATTCATCCGTTTGATATGTCCAAACCATCTCAATCTGTTTTGCTCCAGTTTGTCATGTAGTTTCTGTACTCCCAGTTCTTTCCGTATATCCTCATTCCTCACTCTGTCTCTCCTCGTTTTCTGAACCATACTTCTCAGGAATCTCATCTCAGCTGCCTGTACTCTGCTCTCACCCCTCTTAGTCATTGTCCAAGTTTCTGCTGCATATGTCATTATAGGAACATAATATGCTTTGTACATAACTTCTTTAGCCTTAATTGGTATATCCTCGTTCCATACTAGTCCCCGTACCTGTTGGTAGAAAGCACTCCCGAGTTGTATTCTTCTGCTAATTTCCAAATCTAGTCTTCCATCTTCAGTCAGTTCACTTCCCAAGTATTTGAAGTGTTTCACTACTTCCAATTCCTTATCTCCTACTTTGTTACCTCTACTCATCACCACTGTTTTACTCTTCTCCACATTTATCTTCATTGCCCATAGCTCATTCTTATCATTTATTACGTCTAACTGTTCTTGTACCTCCATCTCATCCTCGCCCCAGATCACAACATCGTCTGCAAACAACATTACCTTCATCTTTGCCCTACTATAGTCTTTCATTGCTGCCTTCGTGATGTCATCCATCACCATTAAGAACAATAAGGGTGGCAACACACTTCCTTGCTTTAGTCCAGTGTCAATTTTAAACCATTCCGATGTCTCGTATCTAGTCTTTACACTACTATAGCAATCCATGCACATTTCTTTTGTCATATATCTCAGTTCCTTGCCTATCCCCTATTTGTTAGGCTTTCCCAAACTTTTGTTCTAGGGATGTTATCGTAGGTCTTTTCTAGATAAATAAAAGTCATTACCATATCCTTCCCATATTCCCAACTCTTTTCAATGTTCTGTCACAGAATGATAATGGGTTACACTGTTTGCCTGCCCCCTCTAAATCCAAACTGCTCCTCCTTTATTTGTCTTTCCCCATTTACTCTATTTTTTTTTAATATTCTTTCCATTACTTTGGCAACATGCGAGATGATGGTGATTCCTAGGTAGTTACCATACACCTTCCTGTCTCCTTTCATGAAGATTGGCAATATTATTACCTTTTTTCAGTCTTCAGGAACTTTCTTCTCCCTCCAAACACTCCTGATAAGTCTGTATGTCCACTGCAGTCCCACTGGTCCTGCCGCCTTGATCATTTCCATTGCCACTTCGTCGCTTCCCACAGCTTTCCCAATCTTCATCTTCCTAACTGCCCATTCCACTTCTGCCATTGTAATGTCTGGTTCTTCTTCTATTTTTGCCTCCACAGTTTTGGCTGTTTGCGTAACGTCTCCCCATGCCTGACGTCTCACCTTCAACAGCTCGCTAAAATATTCTTTCCATCTGTCCGTTATCTCTTCTGGTTTTGTCAATATGTCACCTTCTTTGTTTTTCACGAAACCCAGTGTTCACCTTTTCATTCCATGCACTTTTTATAAATCAAAATAGCATTCCCCCCCCCCCCCCATTTAAATCCATCCTTATTTCCTGGGTGAATTCTGCCCAGCTTTTCTTCTTTTCCTCTGCAATTACTTTCTTGCTGCTATATATTTTGCTCTACTTTCTTCAGTCTTTTTTGATTTCCATTCCTTCCAAGTTTTCTTCTTATCTCTTAACTTTTCTTTCACTCTATCATTCCACCATTTTGTCGCCTTTTCCCGTATCTTTCCTGATGTTCTACCACATGTTTTCTCTACACTGTTTACAAATGTAATAAACGTTTCCCATTCTTGTTCCACATGGGTAATATCCGTATTCGGTATTTGTCTTGCAATTCTTTCTTAAACTCTTCGGCAACCTCCTTTTCCTTTAGCCTACAGACCTTAATCTTTCTTTCACTTTTTATGGTAATCTCATGACCTTTCCTATTTCTGGTTTTGCTACCACTGCCCCATGGTCTCCTCCAAAGGCTTCCTCTGGCATGGCTGTGACATCCATTAGCTCTTTCCGATGTCCTTTTTGACTACTACATAGTCTACCAGAGTTTTCGTTCTTCTATCTCCCCATCCATACCTTGTTATCTTCTGACTATTTTTCTTTCTGAACCACGTATGCGCTATAATTAATTGGTTCCGCTGACAGAAGTCCATTCATAAATCCCCTTCTGGATTCTCATAACAATACGGTCCTAAAATCTCCTCTATTCCTTGTCTGTCTCTTCCCACTTATGCATTCAAATCTCCCATTACCATTATTTCCATATCCTCTCTATATTTTCCACATCTTCTAGGAATTATTCTAAGTACTCTTCGTTATTCCCCGTTTGTGGGGCATATAATTGAAACAGATCTTTTGTACCTGTCTGGAACTGTATCCTTCCTATGATCAACCTGTCACTTATCTTCATCACCTCCTCCACATACTCTAGGACATCCTTTCTTATAATCATTCCTACTCCATTTCTTGCCTCCTGTCCTCCACTGTGAAACAGCCTGTATCCTTCCATTAGTTTTCTTTCCCCTTTTCCTTTCCATTTCGTTTCACTGAGACCAAGGATGGCTATATCCCTCTCCATCATGAAGTCCACTAGCTCCTCAGTCTTGTCCGTCAGGGTTAAGATGTTGACTGTCTCTATTCGGAAATATTGTGATGCTGGTCACCCGTTTCTCACAGCTCCCCAGCATCTGAAGAACTGCGCGTCACCTGCAGGGGACGCCCTAGCATTTTCTGAGGCTGAACCATATTTATATTTCTTATCAATTATATTTATTATAATTATTCTTATCCAAGGTATAGGTTCATAAAAAATCATAAAAAATCACCAGAAAACGAGGAGAGACAGAGAGAGAAATGAAGATATACGGAAAGAATTGGCAGTACAGAAACTAAATGACAAACTTGAACGAAACAGATTGAGATGGTTTGGACATGTCAAACGGATGAATGAAGTAAGGCTACCAAGACAAGCACTGGAACGACGGGTGACAGGGAAGAGAGGACTAGGAAGACCAAGAATGCGTTGGATGGACTCGGTGGAGAATAGCATTAGAAAACAGAACCTGGATTGGAACACCGTGTCGGAAGAGGAATGGTGGAACGACGTTACAAAGTGGAGAGGAACCATATTCGCCCCCACCCAGTATCAGCTGGAAAAGGGGAATGAAGACTTTATCTTGACGGCTATGCGGGTAGCGGCATGTGTGGCTCGCTTAAAGATCACGCCATCGTTTCAACAAGAATAAACCTGTCCAGAGTTAACACGCGAGGCTATTGCAGGTGGCGGGTTCCGATACGTCAGAGGGTTAATTTACTTTATTTATTAATTAATTTATTTATGGATGTTACAACACTAGACGGGATAGCCGAGCGGCATTTATTTACAAACTTTATATACATTTATTTTTGGTTTCATGATAATATTTTTAAGACAATACTAAAAACTAAAACATTATTTTTCTATACACATTTTTTTTTCTTTCAGTCTATTGTCATTATTTATATTTTCCATTATTATTTCACATTTGTTTAAATTTAATTAAAACGGACCATGCAGCTATTGTTTTTAAAACCTTCATAAATTAAGTGTACAGGATTTATAGCATTATTCACTTCATCAAAAACACTCTCCGACATATCCTTAAACCGTGTAGGCAGAAATGTCTCAAACTTTTCGCATACACAAAGTACACGATCACCATATGCTGTTTTCAATTTCCGAATCTTGATAATCCGGAATGGAATATGCGTTGGCAATTCGATGAGCTTCTTTGTTTCTAAGCCACATGCTTGTCCTACAGCATTCAAAACATTCATTGTAGTAGTCTATAAACAAAAGAAAAGCATATCTATTACACTCTACAACAGCTTGTAATAATATTGGGCATATAGCTATTTTGCACTATGCATTGCTAATAAATTATACTATTTATGCAAGAAATGCCCTAACTGTAGCAGATACTACTTTTCTGCATATAGCACAAGTGTTGAGTTCTAATGCACACTTGACACAGGCTATCATGTGTCCACAAGGTAAAAATACAACACCTAGTTCTTCTTGATAACAGATTTTACATAATTGTTGGTCACACTTTTGTATCTGTTCGTGAGACAAGTCTTTTTTTTTTCAGCCTCATGTATTTGCTCCGCGTGTTCTAGCTCTAAAGGCACTTTTATGTCTTGTGCTGCAATTACGTTTTCTTTACGAATAGTGTTCACAAATTCCTGACCTTAAAGCAGCACCATGTATCTACAGTTATGTAAAAACAAGCGTGTTCCACAAAAGGGTCATCAGTCGTTTGCCAATCCTTTAAAGCAAATCCACAATGAAAACATATTGTTTTATCCCCTTCACCAGTATAAAAAAAATCCAGCTTGACTTAGCTGTTTTGTAAGGTGTTTTAATATTAATGGCTAAACATTGTTATAAGATTCTAAACGTTTTTCAACAGAGCTGTACTCTGGGTGTTCTAGTGCTTTAGTCTTGCAAACTCCCAATTTTTCAAAAGTGCATGCCAATTCAACAGTGTCTATGGGATATGGACCACATATATCGACACTACCGTTGGCTGGTAATCCATCATTTTATTATTTATTTGTGATTCATCAACGTAAGTAGTGGCCAATGGCCTTGTGGTTCGGTAAAATGAATACACTGGTATGTTACCCACTTGTTTTCCAAGCATGTAAGGGCAACAAGGAGACCATCGCAAATGGTCCCTAAAGGGATCATCCCCTTCTTCCCAGTGTGAATGTTCAATACAACAAAACACACAGCGCACAACATCTTCTCGGTTCAAGTAATAGAATCCAGCTCCAGCAAGTTTATGTGTCGACAAAAGGGCAACAGGCCAGGATTCAAATATTAAACAACGATCGTTTTATGAGTTTAAATTTAACCCACGTGGTAAACCGACTTGGTCACTTGTTGTATTTGGTACTAACGCCATATGTTATAATAAAACTCTTTTTTTTGCAAGTTATTAACGTTGCACAAGATCAGAGAGTATTTTAAAGCACAATGTATGCTTGTTCACTGTCTGTTCACTACGTTAATGGCGCATAACCACACCTGAAAACAAACAAAATAACCCATCACTCAATCAATCAATCAATCAATCAATCAATCAATACTTGTGAATAAAACTTTAACGTTAATTGACATTAAATGAAAAAAAAAAAACACCATAAAAATTATAATAAACTGTATGTCGGCACTAACAGTAACCCATGTACTTATTATATTTTTATAAAGCTGCAGTTATTTACATTCCCCTTTAACCAATACATAAACAAAAAATGAATGTCATGTCAGTTTGTTCAGAGTATCATGTTCAAACCTGTCGATATTCGTTGAGTCCATAGGAAACTACCCATAAATTAAATTAAAATTTTTGTTTTTGGAAAATCCAATATGACCTTGTACTTTTCCGGTCAACAACCAATATGGTCTTGTACCGTTTGCCAATACATAGTCATTAATCGAGAAAGCAATCATCGTCCTAGTCATGTACATGTAATGAATATATTTTTTGTCTATGGTTTTTCATTAGTGGTAAAATGGAATAGCATTTTCAAGTTAGACTTACGTGAGTTTTCAATAGTTCACTGCCTGGAAACAATGGTTGCACTCTACTGCGTCTCGGGATTTCAGCAACTCCTACGGCGGTAAGGCTTTACTTTCCAAGTTTCTAAAAATAAGTAAATAAAATAAACCGCTATAAATACCTAAATTCAGGTTAATATATGCATTTCATAAAAAAATATCAAACAAAAAATGAAACAAGTTAGTTTTAAAAAATCTCACCTTGACTTGTACTGGCTTGTTGCTGTTTTCTTCTAGTGGACTCAAAAGTGTAATGGTCTCTCTCTCAGACATGGCAGCTATACCGGTTATCTGCAAACAAATAAAAATCATTAATTACTTTATCAATAACTATAAATTCATATTTCATTAGCATTACATTATTAAAATAATCATTCATAGGTACTAACAAAGAAAAAAAAGTCCTCTCGGCACGCTGGAAGGCGGAGGTAGATTTCACCGGACAACCTTGGGGATAGGCGAAAATAGCAGAAAATGCAGGTTTTCGTAGAAAGATCAGACCTCATTTATTGCGAGAAGGTATTTTATAATTGGAGCTTAATTAACTTTGTTTTTCGTCATTTTATGCTTATTTTAAACATTTTACTGTCTTATGGGAACGATAACCTTCTTGTCATTTGGGGTCCATTTTTATTTTATACTTGTGGTCACACTGTCCTTATGCAAGGTTTCGACACTGATGTGTAACTATGTAACGGTCTGTTACTTCTTCACGCAAAATTATATCTCCCGCAGAGATTTTGGTTGGTTGCTCAGTTTAGGGGCTGCGACAACGCGTTCATGTAACCCCGTGTACTTAGGGATGGCTGTATTAGTCTGTAATTCAGGTAAGGACTGCAGACGGTAAATTTCAAGCAGTAGTTCCTAATGTTGCTACCAGGTACTACCGTCAACGACACCTAGCTGTGAACTTCACTACTAGATGCCACCCCAACCAGCAACTCGCAACGAACGTTGGAAATTCCCCTCCAAAGGAAAGCATACTGAGGGATTTTAGCGCTCTTAGAAAATCCGACGACTTCGGCCGGCTTTGAAACCGCGACCTTGGGCATAGACATTCTGCATGCTACCAGTTACGTCACCGAAGCCGCTTCACACTTAGTCAGATGGAAATACTGAATCTGATCTCGTGCAAGTGCGTTGTCATGGCAACGTCTGATGGCTCATCCCTCATCAATTTAGTAGTGTTGCCATGGCAACCTCTGATAGCTCTTGACATTTTCTTATAATTCCTAAATCATTTTTCTCATCCCTTGGCGTAATGGTGGGTCATATAAAAAATTCTTTCAGACAAAAGTTTTAGGTAATTATTAGGGAAATATTGTCCATTTCGTACGGTTTTGATATTGTGCCTATTAAGAGAGATATGATTAATGTTTCCCGAAAAACCCACTTTTTCCCACCCCTTTGGTCAATGGTTGGTGCTATAAAAAACTCTTCAAACATAAATTTTTGGGCTTTATCCGGCACATAGTATGAACGTTGAACGGATTCGATATTTCACATATTAAGAGAGTTATAGCAATATTTCACTTTTTCGAAAAAAGCCCCCCATTTTCACCCCCTTCGACCGATTTAGCCCAGTAACGAACTCGACCGAGATTTTATAGGTATACATATTCGGTAAAAATGCAAAGTGATTGGTGCAAAATTACGGCAGTTATCGTGTCCACAAGAAACTGATATACATATATATATATATATATATATTGTACCCATGTGAGTAATCCCGATGGTAAATATGCAGCTGCCTCCAGCTAGCATCAGGTCTCAGGCGCGTGCCGTTCCCCCAAATGAGCAGTGCATATTTTGGATTTGAGGCTATAAGGTAACAACTCTACAATAACAAGGCACAACTCTATTCTAAAACTTTAATTCAGTAAATGAAAAATCATGGCTTCAAACACAAAAACAATCCCAAAACCATAAAAACAAAGCAACAAAAATTTTACTTCCACAATCCACAAATAAACAAAAATGAAATCATAATAAAATCATATTAAACCACAAAGCTGTACCCTTATGTGAACTACATAAAGATATATTAGTGCGCTGATGCACCTACGACTTCAATACAAACTGTACATTAACATAACAGTCATACAATGTGACTTCTTTAATATCACAAATTAATTATTCCTTAAACCTCTTGGTTTTAACAATTATGTGTGCCGTGCGTGTTTTGATTTTTCTCTTCTCACCAAACAAATGCTTGATATGCATTACCTATTCGGACGTTGCACCGCAATCAACGTGCAACTCCATAATTATGTAAGCTACCCCTCCACTTCCTCTATAATTTATATGGTTCCATTGCATGCTGTATGTGATTCCTACATAAAACGTTACGTTATAGCTGGTGTCGGATGGTACAATAGATTACCTCGCTCTCGTGGCGATTGGCATCTGGTAACTAACTTCAAAACTTGGTTTCAGTGACAGTACAAATACATCATCTAACTATTCATCAGATAGCTAAAATAATGAACCATCAGGATATTCTATAATTATCCATGTGTTCCTAAACCACATGGCTACATTACTCAACATAACAATCTTTCAATATATGTCATTTACCAGGGTCTAAAATCTGTCCCTTTCAACTTGCCTTGACGGCTCGAGTGCCCCTGCAGACCCTCGGCTAGAGGAGTCGGCACACAATAGAAAGTGGGATGGGTGTTCCACCAATTACCTCGACCCTCCTTAAAGGTTTTGAATGCCTTCCTTTCTAAGCAGTAAAGATTTACAAGACAAATACTGTCGTTTGACCGACACACATATCCCAAAGGATCTTAATTGACTATTATGCAAACAGGTATTGAATGAGCTTTTTAATTACTCCTACACAGAGGATATAATAATTACTGGCCTCACACGGGTCCATTCAACATGAAGGTTCGGGGTTCGTAATGCATTAGTCTAACGGGTGACCGATGTCTCAAGTAAAATATAGGCGCTCACTGCAGCTGTCGCCATGAGTTTCGCTACCACGAGCGGAAATAACTCATTAATAAGTTCTCGGGAAATCATAGAGTATCGAGGTGTCCTCGTTTTCCCCGTCTCTATCATAGGATTCCAACCCGGAACACTTTCATATCCTTCCTCAGAGCTAGGGTACACACTACAACTCTGGCATAAAATTATATCTCCACTTATGCCCATGACATAGGAGATTTCATACGTAGAATAGACCATCTGGCCCCTACTCAATACTACGACCTCCGACCTATATTATTAAGAGAAATCTAACAATTTACTCTATAAGCTTCTCATATAAGCTGCAAATTCATTTCACTAAAAGCTCTTTCATTACTGGCATCATTACTGAATATATGCAATATTCTGATATAAAGCTTCTTTCCTTAATTACTGTAATGTAATCTTACTGTATCATCTTACTGCTTAGATTGATAAGTCTTGCAATTAGCGTAAATCTCTCGCTTACAACATTTATTTGTTTCCTGATGTGTTCATTCATACTTTTAATATTCATTATTATTATTACCATTAATCTCACTGACATAAATGACCAAAATCATTCTTTATTATTCTTATTAATCTCACTGACATAAATGACCAAAAATCATTACTTTATTATTATTCTCACATAACTTTACCAAAAATCCGACATAGCTAAACGTCTTAAAATCCGAACAATCGCGTTCGTCACATTTACATAACTGATTGCCATTCTTAATTCATAGTGGGAATAATTACTCCACTTAATGATGCAAATTAACATCTCAACTCTATAAAAATCAACACAATAATGATCAAACATGGAGGATCTGCCTCCTAAACTGATTTTTACTGGCATCTTTACGGAATCACAACATGCAATGGCCCATATTTCTACATAATCATAACTTGTGGGGTACTTACATCTCTATAGGCGTCTATGGTGGCTCCGACCAATCATATTTCTCCATGTCGCCTGCCATTAGCAGGTTTAACGCGACATATTTATCTTGAAAACACACATTTTATAACACATAATTTTCATCAACAACACGACACGTTGCATAACTCTCAGGAAGCTATTGCTCCCACACATGTGAAACACTTATCTAATCACTACTTTAAAGGATATTTTACATATGTTGTACACTTAACACACGTCACTTTATACACTTTTCAATGCTGAAATTCCCTAGCAAAGATCGAAATTGCAGGCGTCGACAGCATCTCCCGTGCTTCTATCAACTCCTGATTGAAAGTCTGGTTTACCTGCTTTCGGAATTCACCAACAGTTTTTATTATTCTTACTCCTACAGTAAGCGTCCTGCGCTGCATAAATATGCTAGCTCCCGTTCTGAGTTTTATCACCTGGTACTCTCATGACATTACCAAACACGTCATAGAGCTTCATTTAGCGCATTCCATCGTAATTACACATATACGATCATTCAATACTTTACACATTGCGCTTAACACTGTCCAATACTTTACACAAATAATTATTTACAATAGTTCTGCCGTTAGCCTACACGGTGCTTCGTAACTGAACACGGCATAGTTCGTACTGCTGATTATGCCTATAGCACGACTATTATTCATACAAGCTTATAAAATGCTTCATTTACATGTACCAGTCTTTGTTCGGCGTCTATTATGAGTAGAACCGCCATGCGTTCTGCCCGGACGAGCTTGCTTCAAAGTGGCTGTACCTGACTGAAGATTCACTTGAAGACTGCTCGTACCTTACTTGAAGACTGCTGTATACTGCTTACATACTGTCTCGTACTGCCCTCGTACTTGTTGCATACTGATTGCAACTCACTGCAATTGTGCTACAACTGGGTAACTTCTAACGTCGTGAAGACTGCGTAAGACTGCAACTTGGGCTGTAACTGGGTGCAAACTGCACGTGAACTGCGCGTAGACTGAGCTTCAACTGAGAGAGACTGGGGTGAGACTGAGTGTAACTGAGAGCTCCTCCAAGGGTCTACTCCCTTATATCAGACTCTCACTGAAAGTAGAGCAAAATCTTCCCGCGTAATCTTGGCTCCTCTCACAGCGTGAATCTGGTCTCCAAACCATGATCATTGGGTTCCTCTTTCTTCACAGATTCCAAAACTATCTGCGTGCAAAGGAATCGCTCGTCCAATTAATTAATATTAATTCCTTTCTCCATAGCGTGGGACGCTATCTTACGGGTATTCCCCGGCAACATTCTCAAATCTATCCGCGCACAATGGTAGCTTTACAGTCCTTCCGCACTTCGTTAAATATGCCCCAATTTCGCAGGTAAAAGGCTCTAAAATTAGCCTCCTGCCAAAAGATTCATCTGTGAGCAACTCTCATCTCAATTCGTTGCTCCAATCACGAGTAATCAATGATTTTCCTGGGCATCTCTCCTCCCACTACTCAAATCTATTCTCCGTCGGGGAATAACTGGGTCATTATTCAGGCCTCCCCCTGCTCCAGACGACAGAATGGGGTCACAGAGATGGACATGGCTCCACTGGGCCCCACCCACAATTCTGGGCTAATTTGTAAAATGTCAACTCTGTCCTCTCCGTGCTTCAAGCCTCGTATAGCCTACACCAAGTAGTCTAATAATGCTGTAATCTGCTCATTATTCCCTGCATTATTTTAATAAATAATGTCATTGCACCAAAAATCACACCAGTGATTAAATACACACTTCTTTCGAGGGGTTTTTACCATAAAACTGCCTCTACAGATCTCTGGTTCGTTCCCTGGTGGAACCTTTATACTGAGATCACAGTCTCTGAGAACCACGTTCGATTCCAGTCAGCATAACCTCCTCGGGTTCAATATATATATATATATATATATATATATATATATATATATATATATATATACATACATAAATTATATATAAACTTTTGAACTGACTGTGGTTTTGGGGTCTGGGGGATGTGAAACGTGAAGATATGTCGAAATTTTCCGGAAGTCGAAACATGGGACCCATTGCAATAGTTAGCTTTCTAATGAAATCTACCTAAAAAGGATTTTATTCCAAAGTTCAGTTCAGAGATCTACTCTATACATCTGTTTGCTAAAATGGCAAGTGCATCACTAACATTTTCTCAGCGTTTTGACCTTGAAAGGTTCTCTGTCTCTCTCTCACACACACACATGTTCCCACTACTCGCCACATTCCTCAAACGCAATACGATTCGCGTACCTCATACTAGTTTCATGTTTTCATTAAGGAACCAAAATGGCTGTCTGTTATACATCGGTAGTTCTACTGCCTCAGAACCAAAATGTTGGTCTCTGCTTAAACGTCATACCTGCTAGCCACCACGAGGCAAGTAACTCGACACTGCACTTCCTGCCCACGTAGACATTCCAGCCATATCAGCAGCAACAGCTCTCACAAAGGCCTCTGGCTAGGTATAGTAGTCAGTCTCCAGCGAACAGGACTGTGTGTGTGTGTTAGCATTAAAAACATGTTTGTCTCATTATTATTATTATTATTCTTAAACATTTTACTGTAATAATAATTATTAGCAGGCGGCCATCCTTAATACATGATCATGTTAACCACTTGGTCATATCCTACAACCGTCTGCTGTGTCAGAGAGCGGTCTCGCTAGTCGCCGTTGACTAAAACGTTAAAGATCCCCTTCAGGGTAAAAAAAATCCAAGCACACTTAACACATTTTCAGCCTTCAAGTGACAAAACACATGGGGGCTTGCTAGCAGGCCAGCTACCAGCTACAAGTGTTAAATCATTCATTTCATTTAACCATTCAAAGCTTGCGATTTCATTCTAAATCTATCTCATTACAGAATTTTCATTTGCATTAACGCTCATGTCTTGCCTTCATACAAATGGCTTGGTCGTCTGAACGTTATAGCTTCATATCCTAAAACTGTCTGCTGGCCTATGAACATGCATCAATGCCACAGAGCCGTGTCACTGATAACCGTTTACTAACATGTTAAAGATCCCCTTTAGGATAAACAATCCTAGCACGCTTCACACGTTTTGCAATCTTAGCGTTTATCCATCTGCCATAACAAATATCGGAAAACGAACCGTCGTTAACAGTCCCACCGTCCTGCCAAAATATCCATTGTTCTATTAGGATACCGCTACCATATCTGGCGACAGGCTCGTTGACACACATGCCAGTGGTATCGTCTGTCTTGACAACCACGCTTCATTTACAATTTAAAAACAGGTAAACAATTATTTATTTCAACATGTATGGCGTTAGGCCCTTTGTCATTTTTTCTTTCAAACAGTAACGATCACATTTCAAAGAGGACGTCACCCCGAGTCCTAGGACCCCTCGTACAAGTCCCTAGCAGCATTGGTTCGCGAGATACAACAAAAAGACTAAAATCACAGTTTTACCCCAAAATGGTTTTTCATTCCTACTCAACACTAACATTATCGGCAAGAGGACAACGCAACGAAAAAAATGACACCTCGTACAAGTCTCTAGCCTTATTGGTTCGTGAGATATCAGCAAGAATCCCAAAAAACACTTGTTTACCTAAAAATCGAGTTTCCATTTTTTTAATATAACGAGTGGTCCATAGCAAAGCCCCTGTCAGCTCGAGTCCAACGACACCTCATTTGTCAACATCCGACCATGGGTTCGCAAGATTTCGGCTTGGACTTACGCGGCGGCCATTACACTATTTAGAACTCGCCTCACTCCCCTACTGCACAGTTTTTTTTCCTAGAGACTTGAAAATTATTTTGAGGGTAGAGGGTCTCAGGGCCATTCATTCATGTCAAATAAACATTTTTGTATAATTCCTAGTTTCCGAAATATAGGAATTTCAAAATTTCAGTGTTTTCAAAAAATCTCAAAAAATAAAAATAAAAAATATTATAAAAAATAAAGGACATAAACGCCATTCGTTTGAACCATGGTACAACGTTCAATCATAATTAGTTATAAAACTATCGCCTACTTTCGAAAACAAAAATTTTTCAATATTAAAAAAAAAAACGAGTGGTCCATAGCAAAGAGGGCGTCACTCTGAGTCCAACGACACATCATTTGTCAACATCCGACCATGGGTTCGCGAGCTTTAGCAAATATTACATAGCTGAGGCTTAGTAGTGGGGTGATGTGGGTTCTAGAGTGTAATAGAATCGGCATCACTCCCCTACTGACGTAGCCTCTACAATTAAACTTTGTCAGTCTTGCTTTTTATCCTTGTGCCGTGGAATGAAGTGATAGCTTCCTTGTTGTGATTATTTTTCTAAGTGTATGCCAATAACTGATGGTTTGACCTGGTATACATGTTTTGTTGGGACGTGATCGACTGGAGTTCTGTTTTAACGTTATGTTTACATCCCGATGCTTGGTTTATAACTTAATCTAATCTTTCATATTTAGGGTTATGTTTTATGTTAACTTATCACTTATCACTTACCGAATGAGCAAACTGGTAAACAGTTCAGTTAGCCACACGAGAGGCAGAGAAACGGCCGCGCCACATTCCACCCTCATCTCCTTTATAAAATAGGCCTACACCACTAGTCAGTTGCCATTTTGATAATATTTGTGTGTGAGCGAAAATAATATACTGTCATTTTGTAAAGTGATATTAAGATGTAGTGTGTTAAGTTATTTTTAGGAAACAGTGGTTGATTAATGTTTGAACTATGCCAACGAAAAGAAAGGGCAAGGCGTTTCACGAAATTGGACTTATTTTAATACCAACATACATTACGGTATGTTAAGTTTGGTTTATATATTATTATTTTAAAGCGGGTATTTTACTTTTAATTACAAAATGCAACTCCCTCAAAACTTTATGGTAATACGTTTAACTTTGAAAGAATAATATTTCCGCCTTTCAATACTATTTTTTGCTGATTACTTACAGGGACATGTTTCGAGGGCTACCACTCCCCTTTCATCAGCCTGTTCAACAAAACTTCAAAGAAAAACTTTCCTTGTATAAGCACATACAAATCACATGAAGAATAATGAAAATGTTCTCCAATCCATTATTTACAATAATAATTGTAAATACAAGGAAAGTTCTATACAAGGAAAGTTTTCCTTTGAAGTTTTGTTGAACAGACTGATGAAGGGGGAGTGTTAGCCCTCGAAACATGTCCCTGTAAGTAATTAGCAATAAATAGTATTGAAAGGCGGAAATAGTATTCTTTCAAAGTTATAGTTACGTCAATACGGACCTGAATAATCGACATTATGAATAAGTTTATCTATACAAATATTTTCTGAGTTTGCCCTGAATAATAATGAATTAATAACGCTTGATTAATTAATAGTGTGGAAATGCATGAAATTCATTTTCAAGCTGAAAGTTTAGCACCCACATTAAAAAGAGAATAAATATAACGTAAACGAAAGAACATGTAGTTTGTACATTTAACACTTACTCAGTTAAGTGACTTCCACTTTCATCTGCTTCTTCATTCTGATTTTCTTCGTTCACATCCTGGGGATAAGATGGAATAATTTGTGTCAGTGTCACCTTCTACTTCTACACAAATGACAACCCTTGTAATTGTACAGCACTTCTCAGCTGAAGTGAAGATATATTCGCTGAATGATTTTCTACTCTCCATCACATCCTAGTGCTAGAGATAAACTTGATACAGATAAGTGGTTATAATCCCCACTTCTGAAACTTAAAATACACTTTTAGAGACCACGTTAAATTAAGAGCGATTGAAAATGCTAAAATCAGTGCCTCAATGAAAGTAATAGCTTTAAGGATTGAGGACAAATAACCATTAATCTTTAATTCTGTTAGCCGTAAGACCATAAGAGAGGGGAAGATGACCCCGCTGTTCCTCCCCTTGAAACAATAACAAAAGAATAGACCAAAACAAAACCTACGGTCCAACACGTGCACTTACAGTATCATTGAGTAACAAGCTACTTGACTGCCCATACGAGCATGACTTTTGAGAATGAAGGCATATATCTATCAACCTTCAGAATATTATACACGGCATTTCTTCACAATTCACTGCAATTTAATATTTTAATGTTCAAAAATAAGTAAGATTGAGTCAATGAAATGCCTCTATGGGGAGTCAATTGAAGAGCGTGCTAGTAACTCTAAGAATTATGTGTCCGCTAGTGTCCGGGAGCGCACAGTTTGCAAAGGAGAATAGAACAGCTACTAACAGCCAAACGCTTCAGTTTGTCATCAACAGTATTGTGAGAAAACAACTATTAATGCCTGAATGCAATTAGGAGATAAGGAGAAGTCTTCAAAATAAGCATGAAGTTACTTACCTCATTCAGATCTGAAGATGATGTTTCGTTTTTCATGCATGTAACGATATCCGAAATAAGAGATTCCTCAATCTTAATATCCATGTGATAGTCTGTATCGTCCTGCAAAAAATTACTTGTTTCATATAATGTTCCTTTGCGTAGGTGGAATTATAGCTTACAGATGGCTTGTAAACTTGCACTGAAGGAATCAAGGTATAGATAAAGATACTGAAGGTAATTCAAACCCGCATTCAAAGTTTTCTTTCGTCCATAGCTACATGGCAAAAAACTAACAGTTATTGTGCAGTTTTTTTTATCAAAAAAGCATTTCAGTTTGAATACACTCGCAAAGCGCGCGCCTAGCTTATTGTCACTAGCATTGAGTGCATGTTTGTTGCGACTTTGCGGCGAAGCTGCAGTTACTTAGAGTTACCATATAACGTTAATAAGGACAAGCAACGTTGATAAATTTTAGGTTTAGATATCTCGTACCAAGCGTTGACACTTAAAACAATTTTTATCTCAAGGACACCAAACGTAGGGAGTAATTTAACGTGAACGATAAACAAATAGTGGTTTATTTGCAAGTACAGTGGCAGCTACATGAAGTCTCATTTCATATAAATTCACTTGTAATACATAATACATGAGTCATTGTGGTTATCAAGATGATTACGCAATATGTTTATACATAGAAAACTGAAACAAATATTTTTATAGACAACAGCTAAAGAGCTTTTCTGAACGAAAATGCTGCCCGTGGTCTAATAAAATGCTGAGAAACACCGCCATAGGCCATCTCTGGGGAGTTTTCCGCGGAGACTTCGTGCTAGTCCAAAACAAGACACATCTCTCTTTCTCCTTCGTTCAACCCTCCTGAAAAATGAAGAACCCATAACCATCAAATATGTGTGCAACATTGGAGGCTATGATGAAGATACTGACAGTCACAGCTAGCAGTGGAGGCTGTCTTCAAGGTTGGACCATTAATATATTCACAGCCATGGCTACTTGCGGAGGTAGGCATCAAGGTGGGGAGAGGAGCAACATCATATTGACAGGGCGGGCAGTGAAGGACACCCCAAGCCTCATGTGAGTGTTCGGACACTTCTGATCTCTCAATTTAGATTTACAATAGAAATCCTACACGCTCTAGAACACGCATGTCTCACGGGCCAGTCTAGGATTTGACAGGGGTTTCATTTTCAGGATGTAGTATAGATCGCGATACATTTCCGTATAAAATTGCCTTAAAATCAATTGGTGGCGTTGATGACGTCATCGATGACGTCACGGTAGGCACTAGATTTCTTCTAGTAAGCTTACGGGAAACTCCTGGGGAAACGGGTGTTTTGGGTGGGGAAAATATAAACAGAAATCGGCATTTACAATAACCCTTCGAAACGTGATACAAAACGACTTTTTTGAATTTACCTAATATTTACAAAATATGTATCCCCTTCCTTACTTGACCTTCATGGAAACTTTGGCATTTTAGCTTATACTTACAAAATATGTATCACAATCTTTACTTCACCTATCTGGTAAAGATCCTGATACATATGTCATATCCAAGTGTAAAAGATAAATTGCAAAAATTTGCATCTGTATTCGGATCTTTACCAGACATCCTTTATGGAAGTCAAGTAAAGATGGGCATACATCTTATTTTATATATATATATATATATATATATATATATATAAAGGATGTTCGTTTGTTCGTCTTTTATGCGTTCATAAACCATTCATCAGATTGCGATCAAATTTTGGTGACTTGTTGTGCACACTTCCCAAATCATTACAGGCATAGCTAATCAAATTTACAATAGACAGCGCGGGAGTAGTTGAAACAAATACGTGTTGGCGATGCGTTCATATACAATTCGTCCGATTGCGATCAAATTTTGGTGAGTTGTTGTGCACAGTCCAGGAAAAGTTATAGGCGAAGTAAATCCAATTTACAATAGATGGCGCGCGAGTAGCTTCAAAAATGGCGTGCGTATCTTTCAAGAAAGGCCCACAGGCGTTCATATACCATTCATCCCATTGAGATGAAACTTGGGTGAGATTTTGTGTACACTTCAGGGACATTTTCTGGCTTAGTACATCCAATGTACAATAGGTAGCGCACGAGTTAATTTAACAAATGAGCGACGACGCGCGTTCATATACCATTCGTCCGATAGCGATGAAACTTGGTTGAGATGTTGTGTACACTCCAGGGAAGGTGTCTAGCTCAGTGAATCCATTTTACAGCAGATAGCGCAAGAGTACATTCAACAAATGAGTGACGACGTGCGAAGCGTTTCAACAAAGTCCCGTATGCGTTCATATACCATTCATCGATTGCGATGAAACTTTGAAGAGTTGTTGTGCACACTCAAGGGATATTTATAGGCGTAGTTAACCCAATTTACAATAGATAGCGCGCGAGTAATTTAAACAAATGAGTGACGGCGTTGCGTTCATACACAATTCATCCGATGGCGATCAAATTTTGGTGAGTTATTGGGCACCCTCCCGGGAACGTTATAGGCATAGTAAACCCAATTTACAATAGATAGCGGGCGAGTATCATTAACAAAATTGGGTGCGATTTGTTTCAAAAAATTCCCACATGCGTTCATGCGATGAAACTTTGGTGAATCGTTGACTACACTCTAGGGAAAGTTTCAGGCTTAGCAAATCTGTTTTAAAATTGGTAGCGCATGAGTAGATTCAACAAATGAGTGACGGTACTTGAATCGTTTAAACAAAATCCCGTATGCATTTATATGCCATTCATCCGTTGCGATGAAACTTTGATTTGTTGTTGTGTACACGCCAGGGAAGATCTTCAACTCAGTAAATCAATTTTACAATATTGGTAGAGCACGGGTAGATTCAAAAAATGAGCGACGACGTGCTAAGCGTTTCAACAAAAGTCCGTATGCGTTCACATACCATTCGCCCTATAGCGATGAAACTTGGGTGAGATATTGTGTACACACCTGGGAAGGTTTCTGGCTTAGCACATGCATTTTACAATACGTAGCGCACGAGTAGATTCACCTAATGGGTGACGGCACGCGAAACGTTTCAACAAAGACCCGAATGCGTTCATATAGCATTCATCCGATTGCGATGAAACTTTGAAGAATTGTTGTTTACACTCCAGGAAGGGTTTCTGGCTTAGTACTGTACCCGATAATCCGGAAAGCCGTTTGTCAGAAATCCGTCCCCTCAATCGGATTGCCTATCTCCAAATGCACCGGCTCTACTGCAATACCGAAAATCGCTCTGAAAAAATACTTTCGGGATCATAGCACAGCAGTTTACGAGAATATTGTGGAACACACCAAACTACACAGGGAAATCACTTACCTAACTTACCATTCTCGGGGTTTATGGGGGGTAGATCTGGCTATCATGAGTGTGTCCGCACAATAACTTGCATTCATGATATTTAAAATGAACACACACGTCAAAAGACCATGAAAACTGAACGGTATAAAATTTATTTCACATAAATGGGAACACAAAAAGAAATTATACACTAAGAAAATCTGAATTAATCTGGGCTTTGTGAAGCCATCACAAACACGCCCTAGCCTCTACTGGACTGTAAAACATATACACAAAAATGTTGGTCTCTCTAGGTCTACAAGAAGTTAGTAAAATCATCATTTTAAAATTATAAGGACCAGTAGTGGACGGTGGCAATCAGCGCTACTGCCATGCACCTGAGGTTACTCCCTCGTTCCACATGTTTATAAAGTTGAGTGACCTTACGGACCAAGTCCTTGGGCCACCATATGGGCTGTGTATCAGACAGACTCGCAGTGAGCCACCTCTCTGTCAAATGCGGTCAGCCACTGGCGAGCCATGAGAATCATTCTCAACACGCAACTCATACACAAATGTGAATAACACTAAAACTAACCTACAGAATGTCATGAAATTTTATATACACACATCATTCATACTCTACATTGTTCCAGACCAATGCGGTTAATCTTTCATTCTTAACAGATTTTAAGTCATTTACTCGGCTTTCATTCACAGAATTATTAATTTTAAACAAATTTTATATGGACCCTAATACACATTATTATATTATTATATTAATTACACAATGTATTATATTGTTGCTTGATTCTATACAGCGTTGCCTAATATGGTCAAAAACGCTTAACACTGACATAAGTGTATTTTGAATGATCTTTAAATAAATTTAAAGTCTTTGATCATGTCGTCAATCGACAATTGAATTCACATATATTTCCAAAAAGTCTATTGCTTTTAAATAATTACACACACTAACACACATGTCATATTGGGTTATAATTACAAAGTCTGGTCAAATACAAGCGACCGATAAAGGCTATTTGCATGTAGTTTCATAATCGTGGTTAATAAATTTTAATATGGATATTTGTGACAAGAATCTTCATCCGTTATCAAAAAATTTTTCAACTCACACCCTCTTGTTAAAACAAACATTAAATTTACATGGATACATTATAAATGGGGATTAACATTTCTAAAATTGCGGTGAAACTTCGCTCGAGCACACACATGGGTCAACAACCTCATATATTTCATCATATATGGAATAAACTTCCACTATTGTTTAAACAAAATCACCATTGGTTATTTGTTATAAACATCACTGTGGGCAAGAAACATCCTTCAAAAAGGGCTCTTTCAATCAGTGAATTTCAACACGTCTACTGAGCTAAATTGATACAACCCATCGTTCTTCTCAAAACTCTCAATTATCTAAATGTATTGAAACTGTTACTTGAATTTAATCTCCGTGAGTATAATTAACAAGACGATATTAAAACAAAAATCGGCCAGTCACAAATATGAGGAACAAATATATAGAAAAGCTACTTCTCCTGACTTGTCTATCACCAAAATAAATCCTTGTAATATATTTGCAGCAACACGGCACAATATTACACTCAATGATATTTAAATAATCTGCGATTATAGAATAGAAGTCAATCTAGACTGGAATATGCAAGCATTGATATCCCAGCCTAAGATATAAAAATCTTCTACCAAAAAGTATTCTCCTCAAATGTTAACTGAATAAAAGTATTTCACTAACCAATTTACATAAGGATTGTCTTTGTCGAAATGTTCTTCATTCTCTAACGAGATTGTCTTTGATTTAATACACATTATTCAGGACGACTAGTAATTCCATAGATCGCTCTAATTAGCGGTCGACGTTTCTTCTCTCTTGAAATTGTACAGAAAAATCCTCAAAGCAAGTTAAAGATCATGTTACTTTGAAATGATGACACGCTGTCAGAATTCTAATTTGAAATAGATACTAGTTAATTTAAAAGCCAAGCCGTGACTACTAAATGAATTCTCATTCTCTAAAGAATATTTAATGTCAGCTAAACTGATCCTCATAATTAATTTTAATTTTAAATGAAAGGCCAAGGTCTCTAGTCACTGAAGAAAGTATAATACACATCTGAAGTGTACAGTACATAAGAACATTAAAATACACAATATGAAGTAAGAATATGTAGTAAAAACATGGAGTAAAAATATGTAGTCAAGATATGGAAAAATATGGAGTAAGACAATTGCTCAAATGCCTCTATACAGATCACATAATACAAATAAAAGTCACAGCTACCTTAAATGAAGTTCTGACGTTCTTGAAGAGTATTCACAGAATACTATAGATGTTCCTAAATTACCAGAGTACAAATCTGGAATGTACTCAGACATCGGACCTCCGACCTCAGAACAGGTTCCTTCTCCGGAATACACTCATCCGTGTTCACGAGTGACATCCGTCTGGCAAAATCTTCTGTTATTGCTGGAATATGCCCAAGTCTATCTTGATATTCTTCAAAAAAAAAAAAGTTCTACGTCGTATAATATCCGTGAAATCCATTGTATCTTCAAAGCGGAAATATTCATATAAGTGGAGAATGAATAAATTTCCACTGCTGTATGGATCTATTATCAGCGTTAAGACGATATGCATTAGTGTGTAAAAGCTGGTTACCCACACTATGCTAGTATTTCAAGAATACTGTCTATCGTAATTCCATGGTTGGATCTTCACGCTATCTCAATATGTCCCAGGTGCATAATTAGTTTAATACTCCATCACGACTTTCATATCAATGTCTAATAAATATATTTGCTGAGTATTAACTGCCATTGTAATGTTAATTGTCTATTGCACCAACTGAATAAAGTTCTATTGCACACACGCTGTACGCCTGCCTTCTGAAAGTTCAATGTGCGTAGCACGAATAGTGATGTTTGGAACTGTGAAAAACACTTTTGTATTTCGTCTTCAATCGCTTATATTTCTCAAAATATTAAAGCTGTAATGTTCTGGTTTTCACACAGGCACTAGATAGTCTTGCACTGCTTGATTATTATAAAAGCTGAAGCCCAATTGTGAATGTTCGTGAGTTATTTCAACTTATCCTGGCGTTTTAACTTCGCCTAGTTTGAGATTTGTAAAATGCACTTTAGCTTACCCAAGCTGCGCTGTTCTACGAGCGGACCACCTCCACGCTCGGACTAGAAGTAATTTTGGGACTATGTTAACCCACCGTAACACTTCACTTGACAACTGTCAGAATAAGAAAGAGTCAAGACTCCGGACTGCGCTACCTTATGTAGTCATCCAAGCGGGCGTTTTCTCCATCCCTTCCACAGTTTCTGCACGTGTCATTACTCATATTCAACTACGGCATTAATTATCCGATTTGAAGATTTTAAAGTAGTAGACAAAATGCCTTTTCAGTTCCTCTCCATTTCTTACGCAGAAAATATCTTTCCAGGGTCCTAATTGCCAATTTTCACAAAAAATATCCTTGTTGCAATAGATCCCGTCTTCACTAAGACTTTCGCTCTTTGTTTCGAGACAGACAACCAATAGCGTAATTTCTCTTAAGGGACATTAGTATATTTCCTTCTGAGTGTTGCAACAGCCTTCCAGAGATTTCTCGAACAATACCGCTACATCATCAGGCACCTCACCTGAACTTCCCTTCTCGCGTGAGCTATGAGCCAGCCGGGGTTACGTCATCAAGACACGTCATAACAATGACGGCTGTAACTTTAGTAGGGCTCTCCCAAATGCTGCCATTATGGTCTCTGGATAATACAATTTACGGGGGCATTCTCCCGTCACCACGGTTTAAAAACAGTTGCTACATTGTTTTTAACCTTCTTGTTGCAAGTTTATAGATATATCACTTGAACTCGAAATTGAATTATATTTAGCCTACTTTCTTGTGATATTTCTTTAGAATTCCTTAATCATTTGTCTCCTTCTCAGGCGTTTTCTTTGTGTGATAGTGTGTCCTAACTTTCCTTAACTCCTTTTTGACCATGAAGCTTTCAATTTTCCTTGAGTATCACTCTCATGGGTTTCCTTTTTGACTAATCGATTGACCAGGATCTATAATCAAGCCTTTCATGTACGTTTCAAAGCTAGGACCGTCTCCTAGGTTGGAATTCTGTAGCTTTTTAACAAATGGTTCTATCACGTTTGTCTTACCCTCGCGGATAGCATTAACGTCAGTGACAACCTTATGTAATTGTTCCTCTAACAAAATTAAAAAAGTGTGACTAGACTGAGTCATACGCTCCCCTACTGATTCTCTCAAAATTTGCACATTCTTTAAGGTAGACTCTACTTTAATTTGGACAGTGGATATATTTAATTTATCATTACCCTCATCAATTGTGACAGTATCTACCTTACTTTGAATAGATTTTACCTTCATCTGTACTGCAGACACATCGGTTTGGACAATTCTAACATCTGCCTGAATATTACTTACATCATTATGTATTCAAGAGACAACAGTTTGTACGGAATCAACCTGATTCTCGATCTGCTGGAACTTGGTCTACAAACGCGACACTTTATTATTTAAATTGGAAGCACTAGTAAATAGACCATTCAAAGAGGTCTGTACACCTTGAATTTCATCCTTGAAACTCTCTTTGACACTCTCGGTAACCCTGTCATTAACAGACTCAGCTACCATGACAACATTTGCGTCAAGATCCTCCTTTCTTTCCTCCTTCAATTTAACCTCAAGAGCTTTTAAATTCTCCTGCATATTTTTCTGGATCTTATCCTCAACCTCCTTAGAGTGTGTCTTGATACTCTCCTATATATTCACCTTCATCTCCCTAGAATTTGCATTCATTCTCTCTTCAACCTCTTTAGAATTTGCCCTCATACACTCTTGTATATTCGCCTGCATTTCCTCTAACAACTTCTTCACACCATATGCCATCTCAAAATACTTTTTCAAAATTTTGATTACTGCTTTTGGGACAAACATAAGATAGAGAAAATAACAATCTTTGAGCAATGTCTTCCTGCATATATAATATTTGAGCATTTCTCTGTCTTATAATTATCTTATAATTAGCTTATCACTAACTTATCAAAAACCCTATGTCCAATAAATTTATACACTTGTTCATTTTTCCGTTGTTCCCTTTAAATATCCTAACAGAAAAGAAAATTCTACAATTATAATCAAACACGTTAGCTTTATCTCTAATATGACTAGAAATTGTCATAAACCGGTAAAATAAAATAAGAATCACGATCATAGACGGTTTTTCAAAACTTTCTGCCTATCTTCTCTCAGGTTATATAGGATCTGATCTTATCTGAGTGCAATTTTCCTAAAACAATTCAACATTTAATACCTATACAATCACACTCGCGACTACCTAAAATTGGCCAAGACATCTTATAAAGAATCAACCTCTTTATTTGAGCCTTCACGAAATCGAATCACCACTCCTACTGCTCGTCAACTTGGTAATCCAGTTTTATCGAGCATTCGATAGCCTTCGATAGCCAAGTCTACTGGCCTCGAACATGGTATTCCAGAGCATTCGATATCCCCACGTAAATGGGTCCGCCAATCCTACTGTACCCGATAATCCGGAAAGCCGTTTGTCAGAAATCCGTCCCCTCAATCGGAATGCCTATCTCCAAATGCACCGGCTCTACTGCAATACTAAAAATTGCTCTGACAAATACCTTCGGGATCATAGCACAGCAGTTTACAAGAATATTGTGGAACACACCAAACTACACGGGGAAATCACTTACCTTACTTACCATTCTCGAGGTTTATGGGGGTAGATCTGGCTATCATGAGTGTGTCCGCACAATAACTTGCATTCATGATATTTAAAATGAACACACACGTCAAAAGACCATGAAAACTGAACGGTATAAAATTTATTTCACATAAATGGGAACACAAAAAGAAATTATACACTAAGAAAATCTGAATTAATCTGGGCGTTGTGAAGCCATCACAAACACGCTCTAGCCTCTACTGGACTGTAAAACATATACACAAAAATGTTGGTCTCTCTAGGTCTACAAGAAGTTAGTAAAATCATCATTTTAAAATTATAAGGACCAGTAGTGGACGGTGGCAATCAGCGCTACTGCCGTGCACCTGAGGTTACTCCCTCGTTCCACATGTTTATAAAGTTGAGTGACCTTACGGACCAAGTCCTTGGGCCACCATATGGGCTGTGTATCAGACAGACTCGCAGTGAGCCGCCTCTCTGTCAAATGCGGTCAGCCACTGGCGAGCCATGAGAATCATTCTCAACACGCAACTCATACACAAATGTGAATAACACTAAAACTAACTTACAGAATGTCATGAAATTTTATATACACACATCATTCATACTCTACATTGTTCCAGACCAATGCGGTTAATCTTTCATTCTTAACAGATTTTAAGTCATTTAGCCTACTCGGCTTTCATTCACAGAATTATTAATTTTAAACAAATTTCGTATGGACCCTAATACACATTATTATATTATTATATTAATTACAAAATGTATTATATTGTTGCTTGATTCTATACAGCGTTGCCTAATATGGACAAAATCGCTTAACACTGATATAAGTGTCTTTTGAATGATCTTTAAATAAATTTAAAGTCTTTGATCATGTCGTCAATCGACAATTGAATTCACATATATTTCCAAAAAGTCTATTGCTTTTAAATAATTACACACAGTAACACACATGTCATATCGGGTTATAATTACAAAGTCTGGTCAAATACAAGCGACCGATAAAGGTTATTTGCATGTAGTTTCATAATCGTGGTTAATAAATTTTAATATGGATATTTGTGACAAGAATCTTCATCCGTTATCAAAAAGTTCTTTCAACTCACACCCTCTTGTTAAAACAAACAGTAAATTTACATGGATATATTATGAATGGGGATTAACATTTCTAAACTTGCGGCAAAACTTCGCTCGAGCACACACATGGGTCAACAACCTCATATATTTCATCATATATGGAATAAACTTCCACTATTGTTTAAACAAAATCACCATTGATTATTTGTTATAAACATCACTGTGGGCAAGAAACATCCTTCAAAAAGGGCTCTCTCAGTCAGTGACTTTCAGCACGTCTACTGAGCTAAATTGATACATCCCATCGTTCTTCTCAAAACTCTCAATTATCTAAATGTATTGAAACTGTTACTTGAATTTAATCTCCGTGAGTATAATTAACAAGACGATATTAAAACAAAAAATCGGCCAGTCACAAATATGAGGAATAAATATACAAATGCTACTTCTCCTGACTTGACTATCACAAAAAAAAATCCTTGCAATATTTTTGCAGCAATACGGCACAATAATACACTCAATGATACTTAAATAATCGCAGATTATTTAAATAATGTCGAATAGAATTCAATCTAGACTGGAATATGCAAGCATTGATATCCTAGCCTAAGATATGAAAATCTTCTACCAAAAAGTATTCTCCTCAAATGTTAACTGAATAAAAGTATTTCACTAATCAATTTACATAAGGATTGTCTTTGTCGAAATGTTCTTCATTCTCTAACGAGATTGTCTTTGATTTAATAACACATTATTGAGTACGACTAGTAATTCCATAGATCGTCGTAATGTTATATATCTTAACGCTCTAATTAACGTTCGACGTTTCTTCTTTCTTGAAATTGTACAGAAAAATCCTCAAAGTAAGTTAAAAATAAAGTTACTTTGAAATGATGACACGCTGTCTGAATTCTAACTTGAAATTGAAACTAGTTATTTTAAAAGTCAAGCCGTGACTACTAAATGAATTCTCATTCTCTAAAGAATATTTAATGTCAGCTAAACTGATGCTCAAAATTAATTTTAGTTTCAAATGAAAGACTGAGGTCTCTAGACACAGAAGAAAGTATAATACATATCTGAAGTGTACAGTACATAAGAACATTAAAATACACAATATGAAGTAAGAATATGTAGTAAAAACATGGAGTAAAAATATGTAGTAAAGATATGGAAAAATATGGAGTAAGACAATTGCTCAAATGCCACTATACAGCTCACATAATACAAATAAAAGTCACAGCTACCTTAAATGAAGTTCTGACGTTCTTGAAGAGTATTCACAGAATACTATAGATGTTCCAAAATTACCAGAGTACAAATATGGAATGTACTCAGACATCGGACCTCCGACCTCGGGGAACAGAACAGGTTCCTTCTCCGGAATACACTTATCCGTGTTCACGAGTGACATCCGTCTGGCAAAATCTTCTGTTATTGCTGGAATATGCCCAAGTCTATCTTGATATTCTTAAAAAAAAAAAAAAAAAAAGTTCTACGTCGTATAATATCCGTGAAATCCATTGTATCATCAAAGCGGAAATATTCATATAAGTGGAGAATGAATAAATTTCCACTGCTGTATGGATCTATTATCAGCGTTAAGACGATATGCATTAGTGTGTAAAAGCTGGTTACCCACACTATGCTAGTATTTCAAGAATACTGTCTATCGTAATTCCATGGTTGGATCTTCACGCTATCTCAATGTGTCCCAGGTGCATAATTAGTTTAGTACTCCATCACGACTTTCATATCAATGTCTAATAAATATATTTGCTGAGTATAAACTGCCATTGTAATGTTAATTGTCTATTGCACCAACTGAATAAAGTTCTATTGCACACACGCTGTACGCCTGCCTTCTGAAAGTTCAATGTGCGTAGCACGAATAGTGATGTTTGGAACTGTGAAAAACACTTTTGTATTTCGTCTTCTATCGCTTATATTTCTCAAAATATTAAAGCTGTAATGTTCTGGTTTTCACACCGGCACTATATAGACTTGCACAGCTTGATTATTATAAAAACTGAAGCCTAATTGTGAATGATCGTGAGTTATTTGAACTTATCCTGGCGTTTTAACTTCGCCTAGTTTGAGATTTGTAAAATGAACTTTAGCTTACCCAAGCTGCGCTGTTCTACGAGCCGACCACCTCCACGCTCGGACTAGAGGTAATTTTGGGACTATGTTAACCCACCGTAACACTTCACTTGACAACTGTCAGAATAAGAAAGAGTCAAGACTCCGGACTGCGCTACCTTATGTAGTCATCCAAGCGGGCGTTTTCTCCATCCCTTCCACAGTTTCTGCACGTGTCATTACTCATATTCAACTATGGCATTAATTATCCGATTTGAAGATTTTAAAGTAGTAGACACTATGCCTTTCCAGTTCCTTTCCATTTCTTAAGCAGAAAATATCTTCCCAGGGTCCTAATTGCTAATTTTCACAAAAAATCCTAGTTGCAATATATCCCGTCTTCACTAAGACTTTCGCTCATTGGTTCGAGACAGACAACCAATAGCGTAATTTCTCTTACGGGACATTAGTATATTTCCTTCTGGGTTTTGCATCAGCCTTCCAGAGATTTCTCGAACAATACCGCTACATCATCAGGCACCTCACCTGAACTTCCCTTCTCGCGTGAGCTATGAGCCAGCCGTGCTTACGTCATCAAGACACGTCATAACAATGACGGCTGTAACTTTAGTAGGGCTATCCCAAATGCTGCCATTATGGTCTCTGGATAATACAATTTACGGGGGCATTCTCTCGTCACCACGGTTTTAAAACAGTTGCTAAATTGTTTTTAACCTTCTTGTTGCAAGTTTATAGATATATCACTTGAACTCGAAATTGAATTATATTTAGCCTACTTTCTTGTGATATTTCTTTAGAATTCATTAATCTTTTGTCTCCTTCTCTGGCTTTTTCTTTGTGTGGTAGTGTGTCCTAACTTTCCTTAATTCCTTTTTGACCATGGCGCTTTAAATTTTCCTTGAGTATCACTCTCATGGTTTCCTTTTTGACTAATCGATGGACCAGGATCTATAATCAAGCCTTTCATATACGTTTCAAAGCTAGGACCGTCTCCTAGGTAGGAATTCTGTAGCTTTTTAACAAATGGTTCTATCACGTTTGTCTTACCCTCACGGATAGCATTAACGTCAGTGACAACCTTATGTAATTGTTCCTCTAACAAAATTAACAAAGTGTAACTAGACTGAGTCATACGCTCCCCTACTGATTCTCTCAAAACTTGCACAATCTTTTGGTTAGACTCTACTTTGATTTGGACAGTGGATATATTTAATTTATCATTACCCTCATCAATTGTGACAGTATCTACCTTACTTTGAATAGATTTTACCTTCATCTGTACTGCAGACACATCTGTTTGGACATTTCTAACATCTGCCTGAATATTACTTACATCATTATGTATTCAAGAGACAACAGTTTGTACAGAATCAACCTGATTCTCGATCTGCTGGAAGATGGTCTATAAACGCGACACTTTATTATTTAAATTGGAAGCACTAGTAAATTGACCATCCAAAGAGGCCAGTACACCTTGAATTTCATCCTCGAAACTCTCTTTGACACTCTCGGCAACCCTGTCATTAACAGACTCAGCTACCCTGACAACAATTGTGTCAAGATCCTCCTTTCTTTCCTCCTTCAATTTACCCTCAAGAGCTTTTAAATTCTCCTGCATATTTTTCTGGATCTTATCCTCAACCTCCTTAGAGTGTGTCCTGATACTCTCCTATATATTCCCCTTCATCTCCCTAGAATTTGCATTCATTCTCTCCTCAACCTCTTTAGAATTTGCCCTCATACACTCTTGTATATTCGCCTGCATTTCCTCTAACAACTTCTTCACACCATCAGCCATCTCAAAATACTCTTTCAAAATTTTGATTACTGCCATTGGGACAAACATAAGATAGAGAAAATAACAATCTTTGAGCAATGTCTTCCTGCATATATAATATTTGAGCATTTCTCTGTCTTATAATTATCTTATAATTAGCTTATCACTAACTTATCAAAAACCCTATGTCCAATAAATTTATACACTTGTTCATTTTTCCGTTGTTCTCTTTAAATATCCTAACAGAAAAGAAAATTCTACAATTATAATCAAACACGTTAGCTTTATCTCTAATATGACTAGAAATTGTCATAAACCGGTAAAATAAAATAAGAATCACGATCATAGGCAGTTTTTCAAAACTTTCTGCCTATCCTCTCTCAGGTTAATAGGATCTGATCTTTTCTGAGTGCAATTTTCCTATAACAATTCAACATTTAATACCTATACAATCACACTCGCGACTACCTAAAATTGGCCAAGACATCTTATAAAGAATCAACCTCTATATTTGAGCCTTCACGAAATCGAATCACCACTCCTAATGCTCCTCAACTTGGTAATCCAGTTTTCGAGCATTCGATAGCCAATCCTATTGGCCTCGAACATGGTATTCCAGGGCATTCGATATCCCCACGTAAATGGGTCCGCCAATCCTACTGTACCCGATAATCCGGAAAGCCGTTTGTCAGAAATCCGTCCCCTCAATCGGATTGCCTATCTCCAAATGCACCGGCTCTACTTCAATACTAAAAATCGCTCTGACAAATACTTTCGGGATCATAGCACAGCAGTTTACAAGAATATTGTGGAACACACCAAACTACACGGGGAAATCACTTACCTTACTTACCATTCTCGAGGTTTATGGGGGTAGATCTGGCTATCATGAGTGTGTCCACACAATAACTTGCATTCATGATATTTAAAATGAACACACACGTCAAAAGACCATGAAAACTGAACGGTATAAAATTTATTTCACATAAATGGGAACACAAAAAGAAATTATACACTAAGAAAATCTGAATTAATCTGGGCTTTGTGAAGCCATCACAAACACGCCCTAGCCTCTACTGGACTGTAAAACATATACACAAAAATGTTGGTCTCTCTAGGTCTACAAGATGTTAGTAAAATCATCATTTTAAAATTATAAAGACCAGTAGTGGACGGTGGCAATCAGCGCTACTGCCGTGCACCTGAGGTTACTCCCTCGTTCCACATGTTTATAAAGTTGAGTGACCTTACGGACCAAGTCCTTGGGCCACCATATGGGCTGTGTATCAGACAGACTCGCAGTGAGCCGCCTCTCTGTCAAATGTGGTCAGCCACTGGCGAGCCATGAGAATCATTCTCAACACGCAACTCATACACAAATGTGAATAACACTAAAACTAACCTACAGAATGTCATGAAATTTTATATACACACATCATTCATACTCTACATTGTTCCAGACCAATGCGGTTAATCTTTCATTCTTAACAGATTTTAAGTCATTTACTCGGCTTTCATTCACAGAATTATTAATTTTAAACAAATTTTATATGGACCCTAATACACATTATTATATTATTATATTAATTACAAAATGTATTATATTGTTGCTTGATTCTATACAGCGTTGCCTAATATGGACAAAATCGCTTAACACTGATATAAGTGTCTTTTGAATGATCTTTAAATTAATTTAAAGTCTTTGATCATGTCGTCAATCGACAATTGAATTCACTTATATTTACAAAAAAGTCTATTGGTTTTAAATAATTACACACACAAACACACATGTCATATCGGGTTATAATTACAAAGTCTGGTCAAATACAAGCGACCGATAAAGGCTATTTGCATGTAGTTTCATAATCGTGGTTAATAAATTTTAATATGGATATTTGTGACAAGAATCTTCATCCGTTATCAAAAAGTTCCTTCAACTCACACCCTCTTGTTAAAACAAACAGTACATTTACATGGATATATTATGAATGGGGATTAACATTTCTTAACTTGCAGCAAAACTTCGCTCGAGCACACACATGGGTCAACAACCTCATATATTTCATCATATATGGAATAAACTTCCACTATTGTTTAAACAAAATCACCATTGATTATTTGTTATAAACATCACTGTGGGCAAAAAACATCCCTCAAAAAGGGCTCTCTCAATCAGTGAATTTCAACACGTCTACTGAGCTAAATTGATACATCCCATCGTTCTTCTCAAAACTCGCAATTATCTAAATGTATTGAAACTGTTACTTGAATTTAATCTCCGTGAGTATAATTAACAAGACGATATTAAAACAAAAATCGGCCAGTCACAAATATGAGGAATAAATATATAGAAAAGCTACTTCTCCTGACTTGTCTATCACCAAAATAAATCCTTGTAATATTTTTGCAGCAATACGGCACAATATTACACTCAATGATATTAAATAATCTGCGATTATAGAATAGAAGTCAATCTAGACTGGAATATTCAAGCACTGATATCCCAGCCTAAGATATGAAAATCTTCTACCAAAAAGTATTCTCCTCAAATGGGAACTGAATAAATATATTTCACTAATCAATTTACATAGGGATTGTCTTTGTCGAAATGTTCTTCATTATCTAACGAGATTGTCTTTGATTTAATAACACTTTATTCAAGACGACTAGTAATTCCAAAGATCGTCGTAATGTTATATATCTTAACGCTCTAATTAGCGTTCGACGTTTCTTCTTTCTTGAAATTGTACAGACAAATCCTCAAAGTGAGTTAAAGATAAAGTTACTTTGAAATGATGACACGTTGTCTGAATTCTAACTTGAAATAGAAACTAGTTAAATTAAAAGTCAAGCCGTGACTACTAAATGAATTCTCATTCTCTAAAGAATATTTAATGTCAGCTAAACTGATCCTCAAATTTAATTTTAATTTCAAATGAAAGACTAAGGTCTCTAGACAGTGAAGAAAGTATAATACACCTCGGACATTTCCGGCACTAAAAGCCATACGATAAATAAATAAATAAATAAATAAACCTCTGAAGTGTACAGTACATAATAACATTAAAATACACAATATGAAGTAAAAATATGTAGTAAAAATATGGAGTAAAAATATGTATTAAAAATATGGAGTAAAGATATGGAAAAATATTGAGTAAGACAATTGCTCAAATGCCTCTATACAGCTCACATAATACAAATAAAAGTCACAGCTACCTTAAATGAAGTTCTGACGTTCTTGAAGAGTATTCACAGAATACTATAGATGTTCCTAAATTACCAGAGTACAAATATGGAATGTACTCGGACATCGGACCTCCGACCTCGGAGAACAGAACAGGTTCCTTCTTCGGAATACACTTATCCGTGTTCACGAGTGACATCCGTCTGGCAAAATCTTCTGTTATTGCTGGAATATGCCCAAGTCTATCTTGATATTCTTAAAAAAAAAAAAAAAAAGTTCTACGTCGTATAATATCCGTGAAATCCATTGTATCATCAAAGCGGAAATATTCATATAAGTGGAGAATGAATAAATTTCCACTGCTGTATGGATCTATTATCAGCGTTAAGACGATATGCATTAGTGTGTAAAAGCTGGTTACCCACACTATGCTAGTATTTCAAGAATACTGTCTATCGTAATTCCATGGTTGGATCTTCACGCTATCTCAATGTGTCCCAGGTGCATAATTAGTTTAGTACTCCATCACGACTTTCATATCAATGTCTAATAAATATATTTGCTGAGTATAAACTGCCATTGTAATGTTAATTGTCTATTGCACCAACTGAATAAAGTTCTATTGCACACACGCTGTACGCCTGCCTTCTGAAAGTTCAATGTGCGTAGCACGAATAGTGATGTTTGGAACTGTGAAAAACACTTTTGTATTTCGTCTTCTATCGCTTATATTTCTCAAAATATTAAAGCTGTAATGTTCTGGTTTTCACACCGGCACTATATAGACTTGCACAGCTTGATTATTATAAAAACTGAAGCCTAATTGTGAATGATCGTGAGTTATTTGAACTTATCCTGGCGTTTTAACTTCGCCTAGTTTGAGATTTGTAAAATGCACTTTAGCTTACCCAAGCTGCGCTGTTCTACGAGCCGACCACCTCCACGCTCGGACTAGAGGTAATTTTGGGACTATGTTAACCCACCGTAACACTTCACTTGACAACTGTCAGAATAAGAAAGAGTCAAGACTCCGGACTGCGCTACCTTATGTAGTCATCCAAGCGGGCGTTTTCTCCATCCCTTCCACAGTTTCTGCACGTGTCATTACTCATATTCAACTATGGCATTAATTATCCGATTTCTTCTTCTTCTTTTGCTTTAGCGTTTGTCCCACCTCGTGGCAGGGTCCGCTATTTGAGTCCGCTGTCTCCACTTTACTCGGTCATGGGCCATGTCCGGATGAAGGTTGACGCCTTTCAAATCCCTGTGCAGTGTATCGGCCCAACGTTGTCTTGGTCGCCCCTTTGGTCTTTTCCCGGCGACCTCCAGTGTGTAGCCCTGTTTTGCAATGGTGTCCGCTCCTGACCGTAGCACATGCCCAAACCAACGCAGACGACCCTCACGCATTTTGTTACTGATTGCTGCGATACCAAATCGTTCCCTTATTCTTTGATTGGGGATGTGATCCAACCTAGTAATGCCAGCTGTCCATCTAAGCATCTTGGTCTCCATGACACTTAGCCTACGTTCTGCTTCCTTCGTGGTCGGCCAACATTCGGTACTATAAAGCGCTACGGGACGAATGACAGTGCGGTAAATCTTCGATTTTAGGTGGTCTTTCATCTGGCGATCGCACATGACACCTGTCGTTGTTCGCCACTTCATCCACGCAGCATTAATTCTTATGTTGACCTCCTCGGTGAGACGACCTTCAACAGTTATCGTAGAGCCAAGATACTTAAATTTTGTCGTTCGAGGCAGATCATCGCCGTCGACTTGGATTGTTCCGATTTGAAGATTTTAAAGTAGTAGACACTATGCCTTTCCAGTTCCTTTCCATTTCTTAAGCAGAAAATATCTTCCCAGGGTCCTAATTGCTAATTTTCACAAAAAATCCTAGTTGCAATATATCCCGTCTTCACTAAGACTTTCGCTCATTGGTTCTAGACAGACAACCAATAGCGTAATTTCTCTTACGGGACATTAGTATATTTCCTTCTGGGTTTTGCATCAGCCTTCCAGAGATTTCTCGAACAATACCGCTACATCATCAGGCACCTCACCTGAACTTCCCTTCTCGCGTGAGCTATGAGCCAGCCGTGCTTACGTCATCAAGACACGTCATAACAATGACGGCTGTAACTTTAGTAGGGCTATCCCAAATGCTGCCATTATGGTCTCTGGATAATACAATTTACGGGGGCATTCTCTCGTCACCACGGTTTTAAAACAGTTGCTAAATTGTTTTTAACCTTCTTGTTGCAAGTTTATAGATATATCACTTGAACTCGAAATTGAATTATATTTAGCCTACTTTCTTGTGATATTTCTTTAGAATTCATTAATCTTTTGTCTCCTTCTCTGGCTTTTTCTTTGTGTGGTAGTGTGTCCTAACTTTCCTTAATTCCTTTTTGACCATGGCGCTTTAAATTTTCCTTGAGTATCACTCTCATGGTTTCCTTTTTGACTAATCGATGGACCAGGATCTATAATCAAGCCTTTCATATACGTTTCAAAGCTAGGACCGTCTCCTAGGTAGGAATTCTGTAGCTTTTTAACAAATGGTTCTATCACGTTTGTCTTACCCTCACGGATAGCATTAACGTCAGTGACAACCTTATGTAATTGTTCCTCTAACAAAATTAACAAAGTGTAACTAGACTGAGTCATACGCTCCCCTACTGATTCTCTCAAAACTTGCACAATCTTTTGGTTAGACTCTACTTTGATTTGGACAGTGGATATATTTAATTTATCATTACCCTCATCAATTGTGACAGTATCTACCTTACTTTGAATAGATTTTACCTTCATCTGTACTGCAGACACATCTGTTTGGACATTTCTAACATCTGCCTGAATATTACTTACATCATTATGTATTCAAGAGACAACAGTTTGTACAGAATCAACCTGATTCTCGATCTGCTGGAAGATGGTCTATAAACGCGACACTTTATTATTTAAATTGGAAGCACTAGTAAATTGACCATCCAAAGAGGCCAGTACACCTTGAATTTCATCCTCGAAACTCTCTTTGACACTCTCGGCAACCCTGTCATTAACAGACTCAGCTACCCTGACAACAATTGTGTCAAGATCCTCCTTTCTTTCCTCCTTCAATTTACCCTCAAGAGCTTTTAAATTCTCCTGCATATTTTTCTGGATCTTATCCTCAACCTCCTTAGAGTGTGTCCTGATACTCTCCTATATATTCCCCTTCATCTCCCTAGAATTTGCATTCATTCTCTCCTCAACCTCTTTAGAATTTGCCCTCATACACTCTTGTATATTCGCCTGCATTTCCTCTAACAACTTCTTCACACCATCAGCCATCTCAAAATACTCTTTCAAAATTTTGATTACTGCCATTGGGACAAACATAAGATAGAGAAAATAACAATCTTTGAGCAATGTCTTCCTGCATATATAATATTTGAGCATTTCTCTGTCTTATAATTATCTTATAATTAGCTTATCACTAACTTATCAAAAACCCTATGTCCAATAAATTTATACACTTGTTCATTTTTCCGTTGTTCTCTTTAAATATCCTAACAGAAAAGAAAATTCTACAATTATAATCAAACACGTTAGCTTTATCTCTAATATGACTAGAAATTGTCATAAACCGGTAAAATAAAATAAGAATCACGATCATAGGCAGTTTTTCAAAACTTTCTGCCTATCCTCTCTCAGGTTAATAGGATCTGATCTTTTCTGAGTGCAATTTTCCTATAACAATTCAACATTTAATACCTATACAATCACACTCGCGACTACCTAAAATTGGCCAAGACATCTTATAAAGAATCAACCTCTATATTTGAGCCTTCACGAAATCGAATCACCACTCCTACTGCTCCTCAACTTGGTAATCCAGTTTTCGAGCATTCGATAGCCAATCCTATTGGCCTCGAACATGGTATTCCAGAGCATTCGATATCCCCACGTAAATGGGTCCGCCAATCCTACTGTACCCGATAATCCGGAAAGCCGTTTGTCAGAAATCCGTCCCCTCAATCGGATTGCCTATCTCCAAATGCACCGGCTCTACTTCAATACTAAAAATCGCTCTGACAAATACTTTCGGGATCATAGCACAGCAGTTTACAAGAATATTGTGGAACACACCAAACTACACGGGGAAATCACTTACCTTACTTACCATTCTCGAGGTTTATGGGGGTAGATCTGGCTATCATGAGTGTGTCCGCACAATAACTTGCATTCATGATATTTAAAATGAACACACACGTCAAAAGACCATGAAAACTGAACGGTATAAAATTTATTTCACATAAATGGGAACACAAAAAGAAATTATACACTAAGAAAATCTGAATTAATCTGGGCTTTGTGAAGCCATCACAAACACGCCCTAGCCTCTACTGGACTGTAAAACATATACACAAAAATTTTGGTCTCTCTAGGTCTACAAGATGTTAGTAAAATCATCATTTTAAAATTATAAAGACCAGTAGTGGACGGTGGCAATCAGCGCTACTGCCGTGCACCTGAGGTTACTCCCTCGTTCCACATGTTTATAAAGTTGAGTGACCTTACGGACCAAGTCCTTGGGCCACCATATGGGCTGTGTATCAGACAGACTCGCAGTGAGCCGCCTCTCTGTCAAATGCGGTCAGCCACTGGCGAGCCATGAGAATCATTCTCAACACGCAACTCATACACAAATGTGAATAACACTAAAACTAACCTACAGAATGTCATGAAATTTTATATACACACATCATTCATACTCTACATTGTTCCAGACCAATGCGGTTAATCTTTCATTCTTAACAGATTTTAAGTCATTTACTCGGCTTTCATTCACAGAATTATTAATTTTAAACAAATTTTATATGGACCCTAATACACATTATTATATTATTATATTAATTACAAAATGTATTATATTGTTGCTTGATTCTATACAGCGTTGCCTAATATGGACAAAATCGCTTAACACTGATATAAGTGTCTTTTGAATGATCTTTAAATTAATTTAAAGTCTTTGATCATGTCGTCAATCGACAATTGAATTCACTTATATTTACAAAAAAGTCTATTGGTTTTAAATAATTACACACACAAACACACATGTCATATCGGGTTATAATTACAAAGTCTGGTCAAATACAAGCGACCGATAAAGGTTATTTGCATGTAGTTTCATAATCGTGGTTAATAAATTTTAATATGGATATTTGTGACAAGAATCTTCATCCGTTATCAAAAAGTTCTTTCAACTCACACCCTCTTGTTAAAACAAACAGTACATTTACATGGATATATTATGAATGGGGATTAACATTTCTTAACTTGCAGCAAAATATCGCTCGAGCACACACATGGCTCAACAACCTCATATATTTCATCATATATGGAATAAACTTCCACTATTGTTTAAACAAAATCACCATTGATTATTTGTTATAAACATCACTGTGGGCAAAAAACATCCCTCAAAAAGGGCTCTCTCAATCAGTGACTATCAACACGTCTACTGAGCTAAATTGATACATCCCATCGTTCTTCTCAAAACTCGCAATTATCTAAATGTATTGAAACTGTTACTTGAATTTAATCTCCGTGAGTATAATTAACAAGACGATATTAAAACAAAAATCGGCCAGTCACAAATATGAGGAATAAATATATAGAAAAGCTACTTCTCCTGACTTGTCTATCACCAAAATAAATCCTTGTAATATTTTTGCAGCAATACGGCACAATATTACACTCAATGATATTAAATAATCTGCGATTATAGAATAGAAGTCAATCTAGACTGGAATATTCAAGCACTGATATCCCAGCCTAAGATATGAAAATCTTCTACCAAAAAGTATTCTCCTCAAATGGGAACTGAATAAATATATTTCACTAATCAATTTACATAGGGATTGTCTTTGTCGAAATGTTCTTCATTATCTAACGAGATTGTCTTTGATTTAATAACACTTTATTCAAGACGACTAGTAATTCCAAAGATCGTCGTAATGTTATATATCTTAACGCTCTAATTAGCGTTCGACGTTTCTTCTTTCTTGAAATTGTACAGACAAATCCTCAAAGTGAGTTAAAGATAAAGTTACTTTGAAATGATGACACGTTGTCTGAATTCTAACTTGAAATAGAAACTAGTTAAATTAAAAGTCAAGCCGTGACTACTAAATGAATTCTCATTCTCTAAAGAATATTTAATGTCAGCTAAACTGATCCTCAAATTTAATTTTAATTTCAAATGAAAGACTAAGGTCTCTAGACAGTGAAGAAAGTATAATACACCTCGGACATTTCCGGCACTAAAAGCCATACGATAAATAAATAAATAAATAAATAAACCTCTGAAGTGTACAGTACATAATAACATTAAAATACACAATATGAAGTAAAAATATGTAGTAAAAATATGGAGTAAAAATATGTATTAAAAATATGGAGTAAAGATATGGAAAAATATTGAGTAAGACAATTGCTCAAATGCCTCTATACAGCTCACATAATACAAATAAAAGTCACAGCTACCTTAAATGAAGTTCTGACGTTCTTGAAGAGTATTCACAGAATACTATAGATGTTCCTAAATTACCAGAGTACAAATATGGAATGTACTCGGACATCGGACCTCCGACCTCGGAGAACAGAACAGGTTCCTTCTTCGGAATACACTTATCCGTGTTCACGAGTGACATCCGTCTGGCAAAATCTTCTGTTATTGCTGGAATATGCCCAAGTCTATCTTGATATTCTTAAAAAAAAAAAAAAAAAAAAGTTCTACGTCGTATAATATCCGTGAAATCCATTGTATCATCAAAGCGGAAATATTCATATAAGTGGAGAATGAATAAATTTCCACTGCTGTATGGATCTATTATCAGCGTTAAGACGATATGCATTAGTGTGTAAAAGCTGGTTACCCACACTATGCTAGTATTTCAAGAATACTGTCTATCGTAATTCCATGGTTGGATCTTCACGCTATCTCAATGTGTCCCAGGTGCATAATTAGTTTAGTACTCCATCACGACTTTCATATCAATGTCTAATAAATATATTTGCTGAGTATAAACTGCCATTGTAATGTTAATTGTCTATTGCACCAACTGAATAAAGTTCTATTGCACACACGCTGTACGCCTGCCTTCTGAAAGTTCAATGTGCGTAGCACGAATAGTGATGTTTGGAACTGTGAAAAACACTTTTGTATTTCGTCTTCTATCGCTTATATTTCTCAAAATATTAAAGCTGTAATATTCTGGTTTTCACACCGGCACTATATAGACTTGCACAGCTTGATTATTATAAAAACTGAAGCCTAATTGTGAATGATCGTGAGTTATTTGAACTTATCCTGGCGTTTTAACTTCGCCTAGTTTGAGATTTGTAAAATGCACTTTAGCTTACCCAAGCTGCGCTGTTCTACGAGCCGACCACCTCCACGCTCGGACTAGAGGTAATTTTGGGACTATGTTAACCCACCGTAACACTTCACTTGACAACTGTCAGAATAAGAAAGAGTCAAGACTCCGGACTGCGCTACCTTATGTAGTCATCCAAGCGGGCGTTTTCTCCATCCCTTCCACAGTTTCTGCACGTGTCATTACTCATATTCAACTATGGCATTAATTATCCGATTTCTTCTTCTTCTTTTGCTTTAGCGTTTGTCCCACCTCGTGGCAGGGTCCGCTATTTGAGTCCGCTGTCTCCACTTTACTCGGTCATGGGCCATGTCCGGATGAAGGTTGACGCCTTTCAAATCCCTGTGCAGTGTATCGGCCCAACGTTGTCTCGGTCGCCCCTTTGGTCTTTTCCCGGCGACCTCCAGTGTGTAGCCCTGTTTTGCAATGGTGTCCGCTCCTGACCGTAGCACATGCCCAAACCATCGCAGACGACCCTCACGCATTTTGTTACTGATTTCTGCGATACCAAATCGTTCCCTTATTCTTTGATTGGGGATGTGATCCAACCTAGTAATGCCAGCTGTCCATCTAAGCATCTTGGTCTCCATGACACTTAGCCTACGTTCTGCTTCCTTCGTGGTCGGCCAACATTCGGTACTATAAAGCGCTACGGGACGAATGACAGTGCGGTAAATCTTCGATTTTAGGTGGTCTTTCATCTGGCGATCGCACATGACACCTGTCGTTGTTCGCCACTTCATCCACGCAGCATTAATTCTTATGTTGACCTCCTCGGTGAGACGACCTTCAACAGTTATCGTAGAGCCAAGATACTTAAATTTTGTCGTTCGAGGCAGATCATCGCCGTCGACTTGGATTGTTCCGATTTGAAGATTTTAAAGTAGTAGACACTATGCCTTTCCAGTTCCTTTCCATTTCTTAAGCAGAAAATATCTTCCCAGGGTCCTAATTGCTAATTTTCACAAAAAATCCTAGTTGCAATATATCCCGTCTTCACTAAGACTTTCGCTCATTGGTTCGAGACAGACAACCAATAGCGTAATTTCTCTTACGGGACATTAGTATATTTCCTTCTGGGTTTTGCATCAGCCTTCCAGAGATTTCTCGAACAATACCGCTACATCATCAGGCACCTCACCTGAACTTCCCTTCTCGCGTGAGCTATGAGCCAGCCGTGCTTACGTCATCAAGACACGTCATAACAATGACGGCTGTAACTTTAGTAGGGCTATCCCAAATGCTGCCATTATGGTCTCTGGATAATACAATTTACGGGGGCATTCTCTCGTCACCACGGTTTTAAAACAGTTGCTAAATTGTTTTTAACCTTCTTGTTGCAAGTTTATAGATATATCACTTGAACTCGAAATTGAATTATATTTAGCCTACTTTCTTGTGATATTTCTTTAGAATTCATTAATCTTTTGTCTCCTTCTCTGGCTTTTTCTTTGTGTGGTAGTGTGTCCTAACTTTCCTTAATTCCTTTTTGACCATGGCGCTTTAAATTTTCCTTGAGTATCACTCTCATGGTTTCCTTTTTGACTAATCGATGGACCAGGATCTATAATCAAGCCTTTCATATACGTTTCAAAGCTAGGACCGTCTCCTAGGTAGGAATTCTGTAGCTTTTTAACAAATGGTTCTATCACGTTTGTCTTACCCTCACGGATAGCATTAACGTCAGTGACAACCTTATGTAATTGTTCCTCTAACAAAATTAACAAAGTGTAACTAGACTGAGTCATACGCTCCCCTACTGATTCTCTCAAAACTTGCACAATCTTTTGGTTAGACTCTACTTTGATTTGGACAGTGGATATATTTAATTTATCATTACCCTCATCAATTGTGACAGTATCTACCTTACTTTGAATAGATTTTACCTTCATCTGTACTGCAGACACATCTGTTTGGACATTTCTAACATCTGCCTGAATATTACTTACATCATTATGTATTCAAGAGACAACAGTTTGTACAGAATCAACCTGATTCTCGATCTGCTGGAAGATGGTCTATAAACGCGACACTTTATTATTTAAATTGGAAGCACTAGTAAATTGACCATCCAAAGAGGCCAGTACACCTTGAATTTCATCCTCGAAACTCTCTTTGACACTCTCGGCAACCCTGTCATTAACAGACTCAGCTACCCTGACAACAATTGTGTCAAGATCCTCCTTTCTTTCCTCCTTCAATTTACCCTCAAGAGCTTTTAAATTCTCCTGCATATTTTTCTGGATCTTATCCTCAACCTCCTTAGAGTGTGTCCTGATACTCTCCTATATATTCCCCCTCATCTCCCTAGAATTTGCATTCATTCTCTCCTCAACCTCTTTAGAATTTGCCCTCATACACTCTTGTGTATTCGCCTGCATTTCCTCTAACAACTTCTTCACACCATCAGCCATCTCAAAATACTCTTTCAAAATTTTGATTACTGCCATTGGGACAAACATAAGATAGAGAAAATAACAATCTTTGAGCAATGTCTTCCTGCATATATAATATTTGAGCATTTCTCTGTCTTATAATTATCTTATAATTAGCTTATCACTAACTTATCAAAAACCCTATGTCCAATAAATTTATACACTTGTTCATTTTTCCGTTGTTCTCTTTAAATATCCTAACAGAAAAGAAAATTCTACAATTATAATCAAACACGTTAGCTTTATCTCTAATATGACTAGAAATTGTCATAAACCGGTAAAATAAAATAAGAATCACGATCATAGGCAGTTTTTCAAAACTTTCTGCCTATCCTCTCTCAGGTTAATAGGATCTGATCTTTTCTGAGTGCAATTTTCCTATAACAATTCAACATTTAATACCTATACAATCACACTCGCGACTACCTAAAATTGGCCAAGACATCTTATAAAGAATCAACCTCTATATTTGAGCCTTCACGAAATCGAATCACCACTCCTACTGCTCCTCAACTTGGTAATCCAGTTTTCGAGCATTCGATAGCCAATCCTATTGGCCTCGAACATGGTATTCCAGAGCATTCGATATCCCCACGTAAATGGGTCCGCCAATCCTACTGTACCCGATAATCCGGAAAGCCGTTTGTCAGAAATCCGTCCCCTCAATCGGATTGCCTATCTCCAAATGCACCGGCTCTACTTCAATACTAAAAATCGCTCTGACAAATACTTTCGGGATCATAGCACAGCAGTTTACAAGAATATTGTGGAACACACCAAACTACACGGGGAAATCACTTACCTTACTTACCATTCTCGAGGTTTATGGGGGTAGATCTGGCTATCATGAGTGTGTCCGCACAATAATTTGCATTCATGATATTTAAAATGAACACAAACGTCAAAATACCATGAAAACTGAACGGTATAAAATTTATTTCACATAAATGGGAACACAAAAAGAAATTATACACTAAGAAAATCTGAATTAATCTGGGCTTTGTGAAGCCATCACAAACACGCCCTAGCCTCTACTGGACTGTAAAACATATACACAAAAATGTTGGTCTCTCTAGGTCTACAAGATGTTAGTAAAATCATCATTTTAAAATTATAAAGACCAGTAGTGGACGGTGGCAATCAGCGCTACTGCCGTGCACCTGAGGTTACTCCCTCGTTCCACATGTTTATAAAGTTGAGTGACCTTACGGACCAAGTCCTTGGGCCACCATATGGGCTGTGTATCAGACAGACTCGCAGTGAGCCGCCTCTCTGTCAAATGCGGTCAGCCACTGGCGAGCCATGAGAATCATTCTCAACACGCAACTCATACACAAATGTGAATAACACTAAAACTAACCTACAGAATGTCATGAAATTTTATATACACACATCATTCATACTCTACATTGTTCCAGACCAATGCGGTTAATCTTTCATTCTTAACAGATTTTAAGTCATTTACTCGGCTTTCATTCACAGAATTATTAATTTTAAACAAATTTTATATGGACCCTAATACACATTATTATATTATTATATTAATTACAAAATGTATTATATTGTTGCTTGATTCTATACAGCGTTGCCTAATATGGACAAAATCGCTTAACACTGATATAAGTGTCTTTTGAATGATCTTTAAATTAATTTAAAGTCTTTGATCATGTCGTCAATCGACAATTGAATTCACTTATATTTACAAAAAAGTCTATTGGTTTTAAATAATTACACACACAAACACACATGTCATATCGGGTTATAATTACAAAGTCTGGTCAAATACAAGCGACCGATAAAGGCTATTTGCATGTAGTTTCATAATCGTGGTTAATAAATTTTAATATGGATATTTGTGACAAGAATCTTCATCCGTTATCAAAAAGTTCCTTCAACTCACACCCTCTTGTTAAAACAAACAGTACATTTACATGGATATATTATGAATGGGGATTAACATTTCTTAACTTGCAGCAAAATATCGCTCGAGCACACACATGGCTCAACAACCTCATATATTTCATCATATATGGAATAAACTTCCACTATTGTTTAAACAAAATCACCATTGATTATTTGTTATAAACATCACTGTGGGCAAAAAACATCCCTCAAAAAGGGCTCTCTCAATCAGTGACTATCAACACGTCTACTGAGCTAAATTGATACATCCCATCGTTCTTCTCAAAACTCGCAATTATCTAAAGGTATTGAAACTGTTACTTGAATTTAATCTCCGTGAGTATAATTAACAAGACGATATTAAAACAAAAATCGGCCAGTCACAAATATGAGGAATAAATATATAGAAAAGCTACTTCTCCTGACTTGTCTATCACCAAAATAAATCCTTGTAATATTTTTGCAGCAATACGGCACAATATTACACTCAATGATATTAAATAATCTGCGATTATAGAATAGAAGTCAATCTAGACTGGAATATTCAAGCACTGATATCCCAGCCTAAGATATGAAAATCTTCTACCAAAAAGTATTCTCCTCAAATGGGAACTGAATAAATATATTTCACTAATCAATTTACATAGGGATTGTCTTTGTCGAAATGTTCTTCATTATCTAACGAGATTGTCTTTGATTTAATAACACTTTATTCAAGACGACTAGTAATTCCAAAGATCGTCGTAATGTTATATATCTTAACGCTCTAATTAGCGTTCGACGTTTCTTCTTTCTTGAAATTGTACAGACAAATCCTCAAAGTGAGTTAAAGATAAAGTTACTTTGAAATGATGACACGTTGTCTGAATTCTAACTTGAAATAGAAACTAGTTAAATTAAAAGTCAAGCCGTGACTACTAAATGAATTCTCATTCTCTAAAGAATATTTAATGTCAGCTAAACTGATCCTCAAATTTAATTTTAATTTCAAATGAAAGACTAAGGTCTCTAGACAGTGAAGAAAGTATAATACACCTCGGACATTTCCGGCACTAAAAGCCATACGATAAATAAATAAATAAATAAATAAACCTCTGAAGTGTACAGTACATAATAACATTAAAATACACAATATGAAGTAAAAATATGTAGTAAAAATATGGAGTAAAAATATGTATTAAAAATATGGAGTAAAGATATGGAAAAATATTGAGTAAGACAATTGCTCAAATGCCTCTATACAGCTCACATAATACAAATAAAAGTCACAGCTACCTTAAATGAAGTTCTGACGTTCTTGAAGAGTATTCACAGAATACTATAGATGTTCCTAAATTACCAGAGTACAAATATGGAATGTACTCGGACATCGGACCTCCGACCTCGGAGAACAGAACAGGTTCCTTCTTCGGAATACACTTATCCGTGTTCACGAGTGACATCCGTCTGGCAAAATCTTCTGTTATTGCTGGAATATGCCCAAGTCTATCTTGATATTCTTAAAAAAAAAAAAAAAAAACCAAAGTTCTACGTCGTATAATATCCGTGAAATCCATTGAATCATCAAAGCGGAAATATTCATATAAGTGGAGAATGAATAAATTTCCACTGCTGTATGGATCTATTATCAGCGTTAAGACGATATGCATTAGTGTGTAAAAGCTGGTTACCCACACTATGCTAGTATTTCAAGAATACTGTCTATCGTAATTCCATGGTTGGATCTTCACGCTATCTCAATATGTCCCAGGTGCATCATTAGTGTAATACTCCATCACGACTTTCATATCTATGTCTAATAAATATATTTGCTGAGTATTAACTGCCATTGTAATGTTGATTGTCTATTGCACCAACTGAATAAAGTTCTATTGCACACACGCTGTACGCCTGCCCTCTGAATGTTCAGTGTGCGTAGCACGAATAGTGATATTTGGAACTGTGAAAAACACTTTTGTATTTCGTCTCCTATCGCTTATATTTCTCAAAATATTAAAGCTGTAATGTTCTGGTTTTCACACAGGCACTATATAGACTTGCACAGCTTGATTATTATAAAAGCTGAAGCCTAATTGTGAATGTTCGTGAGTTATTTCAACTTATCCTGGCGTTTTAACTTCGCCTAGTTTGAGATTTGTAAAATGCACTTTAGCTTACCCAAGCTGCGCTGTTCTACGAGCGGATTACCTCCACGCTCGGACTAGAAGTAATTTTGGGACTATGTTAACCCACCGTAACACTTCACTTGACAACTGTCAGAATAAGAAAGAGTCAAGACTCCGGACTGCACTACCTTAAGTAGTCATCCAAGGGGGCGTTTTCTCCATCCCTTCCACAGTTTCTGCACGTGTCTTTACTCATATTCAACTATGACATTAATTATCCGATTTGAAGATTTTAAAGTAGTAGACATAATGCCATTTCAATTCCTTTCAATTTCTTAAGCAGAAAATATCTTTCCAGGGTCCTAATTGCACAAAAAATCCTAGTTGCAATAAATCCCGTCTTCAGTAAGACTTTCGCTCATTGGTTCGAGACAGACAACCAATAGCGTAATTTCTTTTAAGGGACACTAGTATATTTCCTTCTGGGTCTTGCATCAGCCTTCCAGAGATTTCTCGAACAATACCGCTACGTCATCAGGCACCTCACCTGAACTTCCCTTCTCGCGTGAGCTATGCGCCATCCGTGCTTACGTCATCAAGACACGTCATAACAATGACGGCTGTAACTTTACTATGGCTCTCCCAATTGCTGCCATTATGGTCTCTGGATAATTCAATTTACGGGGGCAGTAATGCCCTTTACAATAGGTAGCGCAAGAGTAGATTCAACAAATGAGTGACGGGACGTGAATCGTTTCAACAAAGTCCCGTATGCGTTCCTATACCATTCATCCGACTGCGATGAAACTTTGGTGGATCGGTGAGTACACTCCAGGGAAGGTTTCAGGCTTAGTAAAACCATTTTACAATAGGTAGCGTACGAGTAGATTCAACAAATGAGTAACGGCAGGCGAATTGTTTAAGCAAAATACCTTATGCGTGCATATGCCATTCATCCGATTGCGATGAAACTTGGATGGAAATATACACGCCAGGGAGGGGTTTCGACTAGTAAATCCATTTTACAATATTTAGTGACGACGTTTGAAGCGTTTCAACAAAATCCTGTATGCGTCCATATACCATGCATCGATTGTGATGAAACTTGATGAGTTGTTGTGTGCACTTACGTGAAGGTTTCTAACTTATTAAATCCATTTCACAGTAGGTAGCGACCGAGTTGATTCAACAAATGAGTGACAGCAAATGAATCGTATAATTGAAATTCCGTATGTGTTAATATGTCATTCATCCGATTGCAATGATACTTTGGTGAGTTATTGTGGACGTTCCCACGAATGTTTCTAAACTAGTTAATCCATTTTACGATAGTTTGGAGGCAATTAGCGGAAATTGAAAAAAATAATTGTGTATCCAAAAGCACTTCAAGAAACAAAATTACAACGCCAATTCTTTCATTGATTGGCGTTGCAACGCATGCCGGGATCAGCTAGTATTTTATAAATATAAGCTAAAATACAAAAATTTCGATCTTTACCAGACATCATATATAGGTCAGGTAAAGATGGGGATACATCATATACATAAAAGTGAAAGTCTGCATGTATGTATGTGGATTTGTTCTCTATACAAATCTTCACCGTTCCACCAATTTCAACCAAATTTTGCATAAACAAAGTTCAGGACCCGGAAAAAACACTGGATATATGAATATTCCATAGTTTTCTCATTCGTTCTGATTTCGGCCTTTTGGCACTGGAGCAAAGACTACTAAAGTCAGAAAAAAAACTGATGAAGGAATGGCATGGCCGGTCGTTTCCATGGCAACAGTAGCTCAAGACGTGACCACCTGGTTTCCATCTATCTCTGTAAGAGGCTATGGCACTCCATTTTCTGTCCAAACCACGATAAGAACATTATAATCTGAACGCCATAAAAATCTGCATATGTATTTTTAAAATGTTATCAACAGGAGTCGTTGTAGGGAATTGAAATTTAAAAAACCTAACACTTTGGCTAACCCTGCATATGGCGTAACGTTACAACAACTGGAGATATCATCAAGAAACACAGATTAAGCTTAAATGAGCTTAAATAATTCACTTGTTGTTGATTAAATTAAAAGCTTTGCAATATAATGCTCATAGAGCCCAGGAACTTGATTGTATTTGGAATTTTTCTGATAACATGTGTTACTGCGATGGCTGTAGTAGTGAGGATTAAAAATGACGTTGCTTTGGCCTTCAGTTAGGCACTATCCCGGTATTTGCTTCGAGTATAATAAATAACCCCTGGCATTACAGCCCATGAAGTGCCAAGGCCTACCAAGCGACCACAGCCCAGCCATTTGGCCTTCAGATATTGGGGTCAGGCGTGGTCAGCGCATCGGTTTCCCTCGGCCGTTAATCTTGGTTTTTGTGAAAGAGATTTGCTTCGAGTAGAAGTGGGAAATCACGGAAAACAATTACCAAGTTTTGCCTCGGCTGGCACAGTGTAGCCCACCATTCCGACTCTCAGACCAAAATAAAAATTTCTTGAAGGAACCGGCATTCAAACTCGGACCTCCGTGGCAAAAGACCAAAATGTTAGCCACTAATACACATGGTCGTCCAAATTATTTTGAATTTTATGTATAATTTTATTTAATATGTAGACTTTAGGGCACTGAAACCTATGTGACATTTTGGGTCTAATTTTACACTCTTGATGCTGCTGTTACGGAAGATTTTGATTTTTTAAATCTTATGTCGAAAGGTATAACGCGCACAATATTGTTTGTAATATCAACTAGAATTGAAGTGTTATACACTCCGTTAAGGTGTGTTCTACTACTGCTATGTTGACGTTTATGTTTTATTAATTATAATGTAATTATGCTGCATTATTTTTATTGTTGACAATGTTTACCTCTACAAGCTCTCTTTTGTATATAAATCTGAAATGCAGTAAATTTTGCGCGATATTGCAGATTGATCTATGAATAGTATTTGTCTTTGTTATTCGGAGTATATTGTAATTGGTAATTATCCTACTCTCTGACTATGCTAATTTTTAATGGAACCAGATGTTAACTTACGAATTTAGTCGATAACATGATAATAACATAATTAAACTACGAATATATATGATTATAAGATAATTTTCAGCTAATAAGGACCAAACAGTAAGTAATAATATTTTGCCTTAAGAATAGCGAGCATTATATAGTTCGATTCTATTCGTTCACAATTATTTTCCTACCATATGTTTCATCATCATCTTCTCTGCATTTTCTCATTTATGTGGGGTCTGCCTTCCTGCAATGGTTCCTCCACTTCAATCGATCCATAGCGTCCAGGGGGCGGAGTTTAGCGAGCCGCATGCCATCTCTCACCCTATTCAGCCAGCGTGTTTGAGGTCGCCCTCGAGGTCGACGACCCTACACATTCAGTTGAAGGGCAGTCTTAGCAACTGAGGTTTCACTGCTACGGAGCAAATGTCCATACCATCGCAGACGTGATTCACGCATTTTCTCTGTGATTGGGGCAACCTTGAAATCCTTCCGCACAGCTTCATTCCTAATATGGTCCAGTCGAGTCAAGCCATTGGACCACCGCATCATCTTAATTTCCATTGCATGAAGCGCCTGTTCGTGCTTCGATGTTGTAGGCCAGCATACAGACCCATAAAGGGCCACAGGTCTAATCACTGTGCGATATACCTACCGTATGTTTATGTATTTATATTAGCCATTTTAGTGCTAACTGACAACATTTATTGAATAGCCTAATGTTATATTGTCATGAGTTCTAATAACTCAGATTCCAGTACAGCATCTTAAAGATTAGTAATTAGTTTACAGATTTTTTTTCATACGAAATACTTTAGAGGTTAAGGAAGTCCAATATGTTCAGAATCAAAGCATCATATTTGACATTATACTGGGATTATACACTGCTTAATTTACTCTAACTTGACGTGGATGAGGATAATATGCATGTCAATTATTTTTACATCAGCACTGTTCCTGAATTTGCTGCTATAGTACCCACTGAGCTATGTACTGTAATAAGTCATTTCTCATTGTTCACTTAATTTGTGCAGAATTGAAAATCATAAGTATATATGACTCCACAATGATGACTTAATCTTCCAATCGTTGAATAATTGAAATATTATTTCCTATAAAGAAAGTAATGGCTATATTTGAAAAATAATAGTGATAACTATGTGAACACTGCTATAAGATGTCTTAATTGCCCCATTAAATAAAAAATAAACACAATCAGGAAAGTAATTGTGAGCCCGAGTTCTCGAGGAATTGTGTATATACATCCCTTTTTACTATTGCTGCATGCTCTGCTACGTTATTGCCCTCCACAGTACTTTTCGACTAGGTTTAGAGTGAGTTATTATCTGCATTTGTGTAACATCAGAGTTGAGGAGAACTATGTTCTTAACTCACATAGGGGCAAAATTTATATGTTCTGAGAAATATATTAGCATGTCTATACCATATAAAGACAACTCCCGGGCAACGCCGGGTACAATAGCTAGTATTTTATAAACATAAGCTAAAATGCCAAAATTTCGAAGTGTACCGCCGTCATTACCACACATCGTATACAGGTGAAGTAAAGATCGGAATACATATGTTATACAAATCAGCTAGAATGCCAAAATTTGGATGTGTATCGGGTTCTTTACCAGACCTATATAGGTCAAGTAAGATGGGGATACATATTTAATAAATATAAGCAACAATACGAAGATTTGGAAAACGATTCACATCTCATTTCCAAGTGTCATTCTAAATGCCAATTTCTGTTTACTTATCACCAACCCAAAGCCCTTTATTCCCAGACATATTCTCCTATGCTTGTCTACGATAGGGCACAGAGTGCCAGTAATATGAACCTGCTGTTGTTGTTGTTTTATTCTACAGTCTTTTGACAGGTTTGATGCAGTGCTCCATGCATCCCTGTCCTGAGATAATCGTTTCATCTCTTCATAGCTACCACACCCTACATCCGAGGCAATCTGATTAACATATTCTAACATTGGTCTCCCCTACAGTACTGGTTATTGACCCTTCCCTCCATAACTAAGCATGCTATTCCTGGGTTTCTTAGTATGTGTCCTACCAACCTATCTCTTATCTTCATTAGAAGTCGCCAGAAATATCTCTCCTCTCCCACTCGTCTTAATACCTCTTCGTTCAAAACCCTATCTACCCATCTGATCTTCATCATTCTCCTGTAACACCACATTTCAAACGCTTCCATTCTCCTGTTTTCTACTGCCCATATAGTCCTAATTTTACATCCATAGAGTGCCATGCTCCAGACAAAGGCTTTTAAAAATGACCCCCTAATACCCAAATCTATATTCGATGTCAACAGATTCCTTTTTTGCAGAAATGCTTTCCTTGCCTGAGCCAACCTACCTTTTATATCCTCATTGCTTCGTTCATCACTGGTTATTTTGCTTCCTAAGTAACAGAAGTCTCCTACTTCCTTCAACTTTTCACCTACCAATTTGATGTCCATAGCGGTTTCTGATTTCGTCTGCATTCCAATAATTTTGTTTTACATTTATTAATTATCATATTGAATTCTTTCCTCAAGACGGAGTCCATACCATTCAAAAACTCATTCAAATCCTCAGGCGTGTCAGCCAATATGACGATGTGCAGAGGAATGAACCCGCAATATGAATACAATACCATCAGAGCAACTGCTCAGTGCTTAAGTAAAAAATATTTATAAAAGAGAAAATATAGAATATATGATCACCTGTATTTCACGTTCCGATTTGACTGCCCAGTTTTTATCTTCGTACTTAACACCAAACTCATCCTGCAGATGATAAGAGGGTAACCGGACAATTGATTCCTAGAAAGTACTATACAAGTATGAGCCAACGTAATACATAGAGACAGAATAATTGTACTAAGTTAACCTACTATTTGGTAGCAAGTATTAAGTCAGTAAACCTTGCTTGTCGTGAACATCACTAAGATTGCTATGTTACACGATATACATAATAAATACAACTTACAATATTAGGGAATTCATCAGTTTGAGACGGCCATTCTGGCTCACTCTTAATGTGTGGTTGTTGCTCCATAATGTCCAGCAAACTAGAACACACAAAGTGCACCTAAGGATTATAAGTTTAAGCCAAATCATTATCATTATCAAATGAGGTAATTTCAGAACTCAGAATTCAAATAAGACTACAGTAATGAGAATATAACCCTCCAGGTACACAGTGAATAGAAGAGGTTGACGCTCGACTTTATATGATATTAACTTAGTTAGGGTATAATATCGAGTTAAGTATTAAGATCTACCATTGCAATAGAATGAGGAATTACTTGTGCCAGCCACAGAAATGAAGCGTCCTAAAATTGGTTATACACAATATGACGGGGCAGGGAATTACACTACAAACCTAACAACAACAACAACAAAAATCAAGTCACACCACCAGTAGGCCAATTGGCAGTAACTGGATAAAATGAGATTCAGAAAATACAAGACTATACCATGGAGGAAAGAAAGGAAGGAGATGCCTTCGCTGCGCTACCTAGCGCAAGCTGCTGAAACCAAACGGCTCGCCCACTTTGGTTGCAAGAAAATGGCTGTCCCTATGCTTAAAGCCGTAAACCACTCCAAATAGTAATGGATTTTAGTGATATAAAACTGCAATGACAAGTCAAGATCTTTTCTTGGATAGGCAGAATACACTCTGTACATCACAGTACTTGGCACAAATAAGCTGCGTTATCGTTTTAAAAGCCAATTTAAATATAAATATGAGAGCACCTTTGCAAGGCTAGTTTTGTAAGGAAGACGCGGCAAAACGTAATAATACGCTGAAACACTCATTAAATTGAATACAGGTGTCTGAATATGCGAGTTATACCAAGGAAGGAACATCTTGGGAATTAATGATGCCGAACTAATTACGGTGGGCTATTTACACCAAATTGAGTTTTATGTTCTTATTGGTGTTGAGGCATTTATCAGTTTTTTAGGCCTAATTTCGAGCACTCATTGGTCGTACACATTTTGATATTCAAGAATACGAACCCCAAATTAATAAACAGAACAATTAAAAAAGGACGCATATTTCCACAAAACTACGGTATAGCCTTTACGTTTCGGTACCTTACGGTATTTTCTTTGTGGGGGTTAGAAACTTGACGATTAGCCTCGAATTGATTAATTACGTAGGCCTACCGTAATTATTCACCGACAGCCGTTTTATAATTTGGGATTTCCAGAGGAATGATTTGTATTTTTTTGGTATATAGGGTAGGCCTACACATTCTTAGATTAGAATTGAAGAGTTTTGTTTTAAATAACTTATCACTACTGTTATTACGTTTCCAAAGTTGCATAACCGGAGCGCGATAAAAATCAGGGCCAAAATAAGGTTTAGCCATGCACAATGCCTCATGCAAGTAACAGAACACCGAATACGAGTTAAGGTTACGCCCACTTTGGTTGCAGCGCTTGGCTTCACTCATACGAGCTCAGGGCATCTCCTCTTATTCTTTCCTCCATGGACTATACAGCCGCCTTGTGTTACAAGAAACCCACTTCAAACCAAATACAACATCTCTCTCTCTCAGAACCAATATTCAATGCGAAGGAATGGAGGATGTATTTATCCTTACCAACTTATAAATACTATCACTGGGTAACATGTATAATTCTCTTCATAAAGAAGTTTCTAGTTTCACATTTAATCCTGTGTATCATCGACAGTCACATTTCGTAAAGAAATCTACACAAGGCTCGAACATTTCCAAGCAGAACTCTGGACGAAAGAAACATCTTCATTACGATAGTTAGTCACGTCTGTAAAGAGAACTTCAAATATCCCCACATGGAAATTAAAAATCCTCAGAACTTAATATTTTGCCGCGAAGCACTTGGAAGACACAATTTGACGATATTTCTAGCAACCTCGCCCCGCTGATGGTTAATAGCCTGTGCACTGTGTAAGAGAAACTGTAAAACTAGGGATGTATTCTTAACACAAATCAGATTATTTATATTATACAAGCTGACCCGGCAGACGTTGTCCTGCAAATCAAAGAAAGGGTTGTAACTTTGTTTCTTGAAGTGCTTTTGGATACACAATATTTTTTTCAATTTCTGTTAACTGCCTGTAAACTATCGTGAATTGAATTAACTAATTTAGAAACATTCGTTGGAGCGTGCACAACAACTCTCCAAAGTTTCATCGCAAACGGATAAATGATATTTAACGCATACTCGATTTGGTTTAAATGATTCGTGCGCTGTCATTCATTTGTGGAATCTACTCTTGCTCTACCAACTGTGAAATGGATTTACTAAGTTAGAAAGCTTCACGTAAGTGTCCACAGCAACTCATCAAAGTTTCATCGCAATCGATGAATAGTATATGAACGCATTCAGGATTTTGTTGGAACGCTTCGCGCGTCGTCACTCATTTGTTACATCTACTCGTGCGCTACCAATATTGTAAAATGGATTTACCAAGTTGAACACCTTCCCTGGCGTGTACACAACAACTCATCAATGTTTCATCGGAATCGGATGAATGACATATGAACGCATAAGTGATTTTCTTTAAAAGATTTGTTGTATCTACTCATGCGCTTCCAATTGTAAAATAGATTTACTAAGCCTGAAACCTTTTCTGGCGTGTACTCAATGATTCACCAAGGTTTGATCGCAATCGGATGAATGATATATGACCGCATACGGGACATTGTGGAAACGATTCGCGCGCCGTCGCTCATTTCTTGAATCTACTCGTGTGCTACTTATTAAAAACTGGATTTACTAACACAGAAACATTTCCTGGAGTGTACTCAACAATTCACCAAAGTTTCATCGCAATCGGATAAATGGTATATGGACGCATACGGTACTTTGTTGAAATGATTCACGTGCCGTCACACATTTGTTGAATCTAGTCGTGCGCTACCCATTGTAAAATGGATTTATTAAGCCAGAAACCTTCCGTAGAGTGTACACAACATCTCATCGTAATCGGACGAATGGTATTTGAACGCATACGGGACCTTTTTGAAACACTTCGCGCGTCGTCGCTCATTTGATGAATCCATTCGTGCGCTATCTATTGTAAAATGGATTTACTAAGCCAAACACCTTCCCTGGAGCTCACTCAACATATCACCCAAGTTTCATTGCAATCGGATGAATGGTATATGAACGCATACGGGACTTTGATTAAAAGTTCGCGCGTCGTTGCTCATTTGTTGAATCTACTCGTGAGCTACCTATTGTAAAATGGATTTACTAAGTTAGAAACCCTCACGTAAGTGTGCACAACATCTCACCCAAGTTTCAACGCTGTCGGACGAATGGTATTAGAACGCATACGGGGCTTTGTTGAAACGCTTCGCACGTCGCCGCTCATTTGTTGAATCTACTCGTGCGCAACCTCCTGTGAAATGGATTACTAAGGTAGAAGCCTTCACTTAAGTGTACATAACAACTCATTAAAGTTTCATCTCAATCTATGAATGGAATATAAACTTATACAGGATTTTGTTGAAACGCTTCGCGTGTCGTCACTCATTTGTTGAATCTAGTCATGCGCTACCTAATGTGAAATTGATTTACTAATCCAGAAGCCTTCCCTGGAGTGTACACAACATCTCACCCAAGTTTCATCACTATCGAACGAATGGTATTTGAACGCATACGGGACCTTTTTGAAACGCTTCGCGCGTCGACGCTCCTTTGTTGAATCTATTCGTGCGCTATCTATTGTAAAATGGATTTACTAAGCCAAACACCTTCCCTGGAGCTCACTCAACATATCACCCAAGTTTCATGGCAATCGGATGAATGGTATATGAACGCATACGGGACTTTGAAACGCTCTAACGTGCAGAGACAAACAGTAGAATTCGACATCACTGCCACCTTTGGTATAAAACACAACTTTTCGCCACGGGCGGAGTGTATGTTATGGCGGTAGTTGCACAGATTGCGACCAGGTGGCTCTAACGTGCAGAGACAAACCGTCCAAAGACATCAGCTTTCACGAAGGCCAAGGCTAGTGGTTTCCATGACGACTGTTTTTGACTGTATATTGTGGTTCTAAAATTGCGTGTAAATTGTGGTTCTAAAATTGTGTTCATTCCACCTACCGGGTCAGATTGTGAATCTAAACCATACATGGACCCACACTAATATACATACCAAATTCCATCAAAATCGTTTCAGTCGTTTAGGGGGAGTTCAGTCACATACACACGTGTCGAAGAACTATATATATAACAAGCTGACCCGGCAGACGTTGTCCTGCCAATCAAAGAAAGTTTGTAACTTTGTTTCTTGAAGTGCTTTTGGATACACATTTTTTTTTTAATTTCTGTTAACTGCCTCAAAACTATCGTGAATTGAATTAACTAATTTAGAAACATTCGTTGGAGCGTGCACAACAACTCTCCAAAGTTTCATCACAAACGGATAAATGGCATTTAACGCATACGGGATTTGATTTAAATGATTCGTGCGCTGTCATTCATTTGTTGAATCTACTTGTGCTCTACCAACTGTGAAATGGATTTACTAAGTTAGAAAGCTTCACGTAAGTGTACACAACAACTCATCAAAGTTTCATCGCAATCGATGAATAGTATATTGTTTTAGATCCCTTATTTGGGGGTGGATCTAAAAGGGAGAGTTATTGTACTAATTTATAAGGTTGTGCCTAAAAAGGGTAGCTTCCCTTGGTAGGGCAAGCTGACCAGTGTAGAGTGTTGTGGTGTGTTAGGAACTAGGGGGCGTTCCTATGAATAAGGTAGTAGTGTTTGAAGGGATGGGACCCAATACAAGGGTCACTGTTCTGGTCGCTCAGCTGACTGCTTATTATGTAATTGAATCTGCTCGTATCAGCCGAGTGGCACGTGCTGCTTGCTGGCAGCCGGGCCGGCTCGGGAAACACAAAGGTACCTGAGTTAGCGATATTAGACTACCGTCTGTCACGTCTTACCGTGACGGGAGTAAGGAAGGGCGTTGGGATGTAAAAAGGCGTATAAACAGTAAAGCGTGTGTAGAGTGTGGACCAAGTGTTTTATTGGTCTGTAATTCTGAGTATGAGTCCCTTGTAGGAAATGAAATTATGTTCACAATGTAGTACAAGTTGTGGGTTACGGGTTACAAAAGTAGGAACTCTGAACACGATTGACTGACTCACCTCGGTTGACACCAGCGTAGCCTCGGGCCGTCTCGATGAAGCACTGACAATGAAGAGATCCTTTGACCTCATTACGATGCCTTCTTATACTCTCCGGCGCTATGTTGTCAGCAATGTGTTGGCCCAGTTAATTGTATGTCGCTATGTGTAACCATTGTGCAAGGACTGAGCTGCTTTTTAGAGTGGCAAGCTGTCCCTGCTACGTTTTATGGATGTTGGCCCGGCTTTCCAAGGGTTGCCATTTAGGGGATTTAGCCAGATGCCGGGGGGATGGACTCCAAGGGGTGCATACCCCTGGGAGGCTGTACATGCGTCTTCCTTCATTTGTTCGCGTCCTCGCGAACGGGAACGGAACTGGAGGTTGGGATGTTGACGTAGTGGTCCTTGAAACCCCCTCGTATCTCCTGGTGGTGTCGTATCGCAGTGTGGGTGTGAGGTCAGCCCGTGTTCAGAGGGGAGGGTTATGGGATGTACAGATATATGTATACACTGATATTGACATTGTGATAAAACAAACAAAGAAAATTGACATTGCGAAAGATTTGATATCGAGAAAAAATTAACATTGGGAAAAAAATTGACATTTGAGAAAAATTTAACATTAAAAGAAATTCGACATGTAAAAAAAATTGCCCTTGCTATTGCTGGCATATTGCTAGTTTCAAAAAAAAACATAGTTTTTTATGGTGATTCGTTACATAGCTGTGCAGGGAGGAAAAACCCAGCTAGACGCGGAATTGTGTCGTCTGGCTTTACCTTGGGGAAAAAATGCTCCCTGCAAAATAGAAAGATAGGAGAGAATAGAAAAAAAATGGGTGTTCCAGGGTATAATTTAAGGGATATATTCTAAGTATTTATTTGTTTGGGAAAAAACGGAACACCCTGACAAATGGGGAAGTTAGAAGAAGGAAAAATGAAAGAAAACAAATCATACACATTATGTACATTGGTGGTCTTGATAAGGGTAACAGATATGACCCGATAATAATAACAATAGTAATCCTTACAGTTGTAAAATCCCTGACAAGTTGTAGTTGAACATAGTAAACATGTAATGAAGATGAACATATAAAAAAAAATAATGTTTGCCATGTGGGTACCCTGTACGTATAAGTAACCTTGCCACTCTTGTGGACCCTTGCAATTTTATGACATGGCGAGAAAATACAAAATAATTTACACTTTATAATTATTACTAACATATATATATATAAACTGATAGAGCTCTGTTACCTGGCCAGTTACTGCATACCTCTTATACTTGGCGCGCACCGTGCTATTATGCCTCGCCGACCATTCTCTAATCGGCCGTTCCTGGTGAGGTTTAGTGGCTAGTCCACTATCCTCTCCTTGTACTTATTACATAACCTCGTGGTTTTCCGTCGTGGGTCGGAATCCCACCTTAGGGTCGAAGGTCCGGCACTTACAAACCTTGTGTCGCCCTTTGAGCCTGAAGTAACGCTTCATTTGCGTATTCTGAAATGTTTTTGCGTTCAGCGATGGTCTTCATCCCACGTATGCTGTCCACCGCTGACCGCTGGCGTTGTCACCTTTAAGGGTGCAACTAAAACTGATAAGGAGTGTAATTGTGTATGCCATGTATGTGTATGTGGGTAATATGTTTACCATAGACATATTCACGTTCTTGGTTACCTGTAAATCAAAACAAAACAAAAATGCATCTATATTAAGATGTTTATCTCCTCGTATCTCCGTGGTCTTCCTGTGTGGGTAAAAGTGGGTTAATTATGAATATTACAGTGCAATACATTATGATTCATGACAGGTATATATATAACCTTCTTCGGTAGCGCTTAGTTTGGAAACTAAGTGTAGCGCCACCGAAGTTTACTTTACCCTAGGTTAGCCTATTTTAACCTAGTTTATCCTAAGTATTGTCGGGCTTACCTCGGTAACGGATTTTTAGTCACCGAGTGCCGAGATATTCTATTGTGATCTATATATATAAAAAAAAATAGCCTTCAATGTAGGTTTATGTTACCCTACATCTTACATTACTTATTTAACTTATTGATAAAATTACTTAACTGTAAAACTATTCTGTATTTACATGCCGAGTGGACCTTATTCTAAAGCCGAAATGTGCTGTGCTATTATTAGCAACAGCTGTTGGTAAATTTGCTTACATCTAAGTGACCTTAACATGGCACTATGACTTAAGTACTAAAATTTAGATGGAGGCTCGTCCGTCCGATTTCTCTCGCGGGTGCCCTTGTAGTACATTGCCGGGACCGGAACCCGACAATGTCTCGTAGTCCCCTCCGTTTTAATACTATTGTCGACATCTATTCTAGGTCTTAATACTAGTACTAACCTATTCGCAGGCGGCTTACGGTGCCACTAAGCTAACCGTTTCGCCCGCTGTAACTTCCTTGTTCATGACCGTTTGCTGTTCCGATTTATCGTAGTTGAGCCGCCCACTTGGCTCCTGTGAGGTGCGCGCACTGCCCCTCTCTTAATGCCCTCTGGTTGCCCGATGCGTCGCCATTTATGTGGGCATTGGACAGTGTGGTCCAATGGCATAATATTGTCTTCGCCTTTATCGGCCGTCGCAGTATGCTTTTCGCATTGATATTTGCCTCTATGGGCCGCCGTAGTATGCTTTTCGCATTGATATATGAATTTGCCTCTATGGGCCGCAGTAATATGTATTTCGCAGTTATCTTCCACTCCAACGCATAGGAGTTTTGCTTCCCGCTATGGAAGCCGTGCCTACTTAAATTTAAACTTAACTAGGAGTCTAGTCATAATGGGGTCGTCTCTAGGGATAGTTCCCGAGGCCGGCGCCGAGTGAGCTATTTCTCCCGCCATCCTCAGAAAGTCACCCTGCAGATCTCGGCTTCGATGACCGTGACACATAGTGGGTGTAACGTTCTCCGACAAGGGGGATGGGCTAATATGCACCCCTAGATCTCGATGTTTGCCCGTGTCCGGTCCCGAATGCTTTGACCTTACGTAGTTCGTCTGTTTGGTCTAGTCGTCAGTTAAGTGAGGTCGCCGCGCTGTCGAGCCAACTGGGGGAAGGGTCCACATCGCCTTCCCCAGCTCTGCTCCGGTGTGGTGCTCCTGACCTTCGGCTTACACCGTTGTCAACAATCAGATCGTATCAGATTCCTTTGTAAGAAAAAAAATGTGGCGTAACCTGTGTAAATGGTTTAATCTCTGTGTAAAATGTAAAATATTTCCAGTGTTGCGGGGTTGTAGATCTTCTAAGTACATAGGCTACTTCTGGTCTACCATCGCTACGTCAGCTTTCCAGCAATAATGCTTTCTTTACCTTAATGGGGGTGTTAGTAGGGTCTGTAATGTCAGGTACCCTGTTATTAGGATCTGGGGGTAGTTATTTGTTGAGTGGGCTTAAAGTATGGTAGGAAGGGTTTGTGCACCTTTGGGTTCCACGTTAGTGGTGGCCTGGAACCGGTGATGCCGCTGGGATGCTCCTATAGTGAGTGGACTGGGGAGGCAATTCCCGGGATTGCAAAGATACGAAAATTTCATGCAGGTTTTATATTAAAATCCCTGGTAAATGGATGGGATACTCATGCATGTGTCTGGATATGAAGTTTCTGCCTTCATGTACGGATAGGTGTGGGGTGGGGCATAATACCAGTATGTTCCTGTCATGCGGGAGTGTTTAAATACTAAAGAATGGTTAATATATATATATGGCCTCCTCTCTCATCTGGAGAGGCGCATTATGCTTCCTTAATGTTTGCTGAGCCACCCCTAATACTCAGGTGGTAGCATCGTGACGCAAGGCGTAGCATGCCTGCTCTTTAGACGCATGAAGTCCATCAACCCCTTGTGTGTACTTTGTAATGTAGTGTAGCTGTTTTTGGTCGTGTAGCTATGTCTGCGTTGTTTATGTTGGGCGTGAGAAGGTTATGAGAAGGGAGTAAGGTGGTACGCTGGTAGCCTGTTCTCCTGTCATCCTCCCTTGGTCCATGTTGGCTGTCTATCCGCGCCTTGGGATAGTATAGCTGCATGACCTAGTCTGGTCTGCCATTTGTAGTGTAGATGTGGCCAGTGGTCGTAGTGCGACTGGTCATGTGCTAGTCATCTGTAATGCTTCCTATGCCTTACGGTCGATAAGAGAAGTTATTAGGGGGGGAGATCTTGTGTGTGTTTGCTCCTAATTGTTGAGTGCGTGTGCGTGTGTGTGACTGTGTTCCGCTACACCACGCGGACGGTTGGTCTGTTGCAGGCCAAGTCGTAATATGTATCGCCTGTGTGGGCAGAAGGCGCCCGTGGCTTGCCAACGTCTTTGCGAACGTGCCCTTATAGGCCCAAGATAAGTTCCGCTGTGTCATGTCTTGTCCATTGCCAAATGTTTTTGCAGTGTGGAGAAAAAATGTATGGCGTTATAATTGTTATGTGTTTGTAATTTCATGGTCACTGGCGCTACGCAATAGTGTCTCGTCACCGCAGTATTGCAGTGTAAATAGTCTGCTGTCAGCAGTTGGTATGTGCTTTTCTGCAAGTATGCCAGTGTGGTCATTGTTTTAGATTCCTAGCGGACTAATGTAGCAATTCGTCCTAGTTAGGTAATGACGTTGTGTGGCCATTGTTCCCTAAGACTTGTGTCTTGCGAAATTTTCCTACCTGTGTTTGTGAAATGTATTCTCTATGTCTGGTGTAATTCGAAATTTTATGTCTGGCCTTTGGTGGGAGGAAATGTAGTATTCCCTGTTCATGCATTTGTATGGGCCAATTTCGGTGTGGTTGGGAGCCTGGATAACTGCTTTCCCTTGTGTCTAAATTTTTACTGGAACTCAGACCCGTGACCTTATGTCATTCTCTGTGTTTTATGTTTGCGTTGTGTTTCAGGGCTGGGGGCTTTCCCAGTGTGGTTTTTGCTTGTGTTCCGTGTACCAAAAATACCATTGGATAGTTAGTTTTTGGTACGAGTGTGGTGTGTGGTCATGGGTTCGAATCCGGTTGTCTGTAAAGACTTGGTGTGATCATTTCCGTGCCGCATATATTATGGCACGTTCCCGTGGGTGTGCAATGCGCAAATGAAAGCATGCATACCTGTGTAGAGTTGGTATGTTTTTGATTTCCCCTTGTAGTGTAATTTTGGAAGATATAGGGTCTCTAAATCGGGCGTGAATGATGCCGTGCGCTCTGCTCCGAGAGCTGTTGTCTGTAAGCTTGCAGGTTATCACTGAGGCCTGCGTTCCTGCTGAGTATGGTGGTATCGGATTACAATGTCTTGCGCGCACGCTCGTTACTTGTCTTGATAACGCTGTGTGTCCGGCACATGTGTTTTTAATCGCCTACTCTCTGTGACTGTGATTAGTGCTTTTCGCATTGTGAAAGAAAAGAGGGGAATTTGTGGTTTAACGTGACCGTATCTGGAGATCATGAGCCACGGGATTTCCGTTTTACTTGGAATCCAAACCACAGGCCATGGCATTTCACTTCGGAAATCTCATATGCGTTGGCCGTACTTGTAGAAGAACCTTCCATTGACTACATTTGTGTCCCCAGATTTTGTGTTACTGTGCCGTGGTTCGATTATGTCCCTACAATGGTACGAAATGTCATTATGCCCGCGTGTCTCCGGGACAGTTCTGTGGGGTGTTAGGATCGTATCCCGGTGCGGTCAGTGGGCTATTTCTTGGCCCTCTTTTCACGCCTGCCCGTGGGATTACTTCCTTTCCTTTTGGCAGTGTTTCCGCCTTTACGTGTACCTATGTATTAAATATATATATATATATATGTTTAACTTGGCCACCTTTCTTTCATCGGGCCTAATGCCTGCGTCATAGAAAAAAATGAGCTATGCCCCGCTCTGGATTAAGAGAGCACTTTGAAAGAAAATAATAGCAGGTGGCGATAGTCTCTAAAAATTATGTCGTGAACACTATAAAAAATGTTAAAAATAATAAAAAAAAATGTGCTTGGGACCTGAGTGTAGTATTTACCATTTTGGTAACGTGAGTACTACCGTAATCTGGTTACGTCTCAGGGGAATCTACCGACACTGTCTAGTACACATTGGGAAGGCCATTGCAAGACGTAATTGATACACTTGTATCCACGTCACGAGCAAAGCCAGTGCACTATGGGAGTCAAACCTGCCCTTCAAAGTAATTGTAACTCAACAAAATGACAGTGTCTCGTCCCGGTGTGCAATTGGGCTTTTCAGTTGGTTAAAGCACACCTCACCAAATTTTTGAAATTAGTTTGAGATTCTTAATTCCTGCCACACTTACGGCTTTCGCCCGCAACAGGAGAATCTATCAAACTGTGGAACCCTAACATAGAACGTTTAGTCATTTCTACTTAGAAAGACTCACTTAAGCTTTATGCTGTGATTTTATGCTTAAGTTGTGTTCAAAATATCTCTTTTTCGGCCTGAAGCCTGCTTGGCTTCCAATTGGCTTAGCATATTAGAGACTTTACGTTATGGCGTTAACCACTTCGCCCAATAACCATTGATGGCCTGAGAGAAAAATGCCATGGTTCCGAAAAAAAAACAAGAAGGATTTAGAATTGTTCCTTCTAATTTGGCTATGTTGCACTGTATATACATAAAATAAGAAAGAAAAATATGCAATTTTATGTTTATTATTTACTTGTTGGACCATTTTCTTATCGCCCCCGTGTGAAAGAACTTATGTGGCCTATAATGTTGGTGTTAGCGATGTTAGTTTATTTCTGTGGCCCTGGTGGAAGTCGTTATCCTCTTTCGAGCTTCAGTGCTCAGAAAGGTGAAGGGTTTTGCCCTGTTATTAGATTATAGGCCTCTGAAATCCACTGGAGTGATCCTTTGCTACTTTCCGGCGGAATTTCTAGCAAAGTAAGCTTTGGCCTACTTCCACCGTAGTGCGTGTCTATAGGTTTGAATGTACCTGTATTCGAGGGCCTAATTGCGCTTGGCGCTGCCCTAGTAGATTTTACGGGAGTGTGGATATATTTGACTGCGTGGTTTTGTGGGGTAGGTGAGAACACCTTTCCTAATCCCCGTGTACTGTGTGGTAATGCCTGGTCAAAATGTTCGTGCGTATATCGTGCATCCTGAGGGACTAATACCGGTGTTCGCCTTCGTTCTGGCAAATTTGCCCTTTGAACTGGCGGTAAAGGCCGCTTAACTGCCTGTTTATGCCCTGGCAATGTGGTGGCTTGTAGCCTGACCGCTTTCTGGCATTTGGCCACGGCCGACCCCTGCCATTATGTTAGCCTATCTGTGTACGTGTATGTAGGCTTTATGTGCTGTAGGGCGGGCTCTACGTCCTCAGCCCATGACGTGGTTATGTCCCTTTGTTTCCTTGTCATATCATGTGTGTTTAATGGCCCTGGCCTCAACTCCCTCTCGTCCCTTTGTTCCGAGGGGATTGTTCTAGGCTCTGCCCCTCGGTTTGGCAAAATTGCCTTCCGATCCGGAGCTGAAGGCCGTGTGTTTGTGTTAGGTTTATTTTGTAGTAAGTTGGAGCCTAACCTGGCCGTCTTCTTGACTGTGGCCACGGCGCACTCCTTCCATTGTGTGGCAGTACGTGGCGAGAGGGACATCCTCGCAAATTGTCGAGCTAGCGTATCTACGCCTATGTCCTCTCTCGGCTGGGCTGGTGGCCCTACCATGAACTCAAAAATGGCCTTATTGGCTTGGAGCTCACGGTATTTGTCCCAAATTTGGGTGTACTGCCTATTGAGGCTCATGGCCTGCTTGCAAATTACTGTATTAATGTATTAATGTTTCTGTGCTCTGTATAGTTTTGTTGCCGCTAGTTGGAGAAGCGTTTGGACGCGAATTAGCTCCCTGTAGTGGGCGTGTAAACCTGTGTAGTGCACCCTCATTCTCTCGAGGGTTGCATTATCTATTACGGGACCATGTGTGGTGATTAATTGTTGGTATATTTTGTTTCTTTGTATAAGGAACCTATTGAGGTGTTCATGTGTGTGATTCAAGTGCTTATGTACGCATCTTAATCGCGCTGTCCTACCCTCTGACAGAGTGTACGGTTGTTTGCCCTGTATTGTCCCGACTTTTGTTTGGAGTGCCCGTATTTGTATTTGCCGGCTTTGTATGTGCCTCTGGCATCTGAACAATAATGTTAACAATATTGGCGTACCTCTATTGCCTCTATGGCTTGCAATCTCTGCATGAGGTGCCATTCTGACTGAAGTGTATGGGACTAAAATAAGAATTTAAAAAAAATCTGTGCGTGTTTGACAGTGTATTCTTATATTTCTCTGATTCTGTATGGGGCTAGGGGGTTGGTTTATTAAGAATTTCCCCTGTGTAGCTAGTTTGGAGCACACAAAAAAAATGGTGCTTTTCGTCTGGGGAAATTTTTTTTCTCACTATTTGCTTGGCTTTTTGCGGTACGGAAGGGGTCGTTTTAACTACGAGGGCTCGTTGGTTGAGTCCTTTTCTCTATGCGTAGTACCCCGCCTCCACCAGTGTTTTAGATCCCTTATTTGGGGGTGGATCTAAAAGGGAGAGTTATTGTACTAATTTATAAGGTTGTGCCTAAAAAGGGTAGCTTCCCTTGGTAGGGCAAGCTGACCAGTGTAGAGTGTTGTGGTGTGTTAGGAACTAGGGGGCGTTCCTATGAATAAGGTAGTAGTGTTTGAAGGGATGGGACCCAATACAAGGGTCACTGTCCTGGTCGCTCAGCTGACTGCTTATTATGTAATTGAATCTGCTCGTATCAGCCGAGTGGCACGTGCTGCTTGCTGGCAGCCGGGCCGGCTCGGGAAACACAAAGGTACCTGAGTTAGCGATATTAGACTACCGTCTGTCACGTCTTACCGTGACGGGAGTAAGGAAGGGCGTTGGGATGTAAAAAGGCGTATAAACAGTAAAGCGTGTGTAGAGTGTGGACCAAGTGTTTTATTGGTCTGTAATTCTGAGTATGAGTCCCTTGTAGGAAATGAAATTATGTTCACAATGTAGTACAAGTTGTGGGTTACGGGTTACAAAAGTAGGAACTCTGAACACGATTGACTGACTCACCTCGGTTGACACCAGCGTAGCCTCGGGCCGTCTCGATGAAGCACTGACAATGAAGAGATCCTTTGATCTCATTACGATGCCTTCTTATACTCTCCGGCGCTATGTTGTCAGCAATGTGTTGGCCCAGTTAATTGTATGTCGCTATGTGTAACCATTGTGCAAGGACTGAGCTGCTTTTTAGAGTGGCAAGCTGTCCCTGCTACGTTTTATGGATGTTGGTCCGGCTTTCCAAGGGTTGCCATTTAGGGGATTTAGCCAGATGCCGGGGGGATGGACTCCAAGGGGTGCATACCCCTGGGAGGCTGTACAATATGAACGCATACAGGATTTTGTTGGAACGCTTCGTGCGTCGTCCCTCATTTCTTACATCTACTCGTGCGCTACCAATATTGTAAAATGGATTTACCAAGTTGAACACCTTCCCTGGCATGTACACAACAACTCATGAAAGTTTCATCGGAATCGGATGAATGACATATGAACGCATAAGTGATTTTCTTTAAACGATTCGCGTGCCGTCACTCGTTTGTTGAATCTACTCATGCGCTACCTATTGTAAAATAGATTTACTAAGCCAGAAACATTCTCTGGCGTGTACTCAATGATTCACCAAGGTTTGATCGCAATCGGATGATTGATATATGACCGCATACGGGACATTGTGGAAACGATTCGTGCGCCGTCGCTCATTTGTTGAATCTACTCGTGCGCTACTTATTAAAAACTGTATTTACTATGACAGAAACATTTCCTGGAGTTTACACAACAATTCACCAAAGTTTCATCGCAATCGGATAAATGGTATATGGACGCATACGGTACTTTGTTGAAATGATTCGCATGCCGTCACACATTTGTTGAATCTACTCGTGCGCTACCTATTGTAAAATGGATTTATTAAGCCAGAAACCTTCCGTAGGGTGTACACAACATCTCGCCCAAGTTTCATTGCAATCGGATGAATGGTATATGAACGCATACGGGACTTTGATTAAAAGTTCGCGCGTCGTTGCTCACTTGTTGAATCTACTCGTGAGCTACATATTGTAAAATGGATTTACTAAGTTAGAAACCCTCACGTAAGTGTACACAACATCTCACCCAAGTTTCATCGCTATCGGACGAATGGTATTTGAACGCATATGGGACTTTGTTGAAACGTTTCGCACGTCGCCGCTCATTTGTTGAATCTACTCGTGCGCAACCTCCTGTGAAATGGATTATTAAGTTGGAAGCCTTCACTTAAGTGTACACAACAACTCATCAAAGTTTCATCTCACTCTATGAATGGAATATACTCTTATACGGGATTTTGTTGAATCGCTTCGCGCGTCGTCACCCATTTGTTGAATCTAGTCGTGCGCTACCTAATGTCAAATTGATTTACTAAGCCAGAAGCCTTCCCTGGAGTGTACACAACATCTCACCCAAGTTTCATCGCTATCGGACGAATGGTATTTGAAAGCTTACGGGACCTTTTTGAAACGCTTCGCGCGTCGTCGCTCATTTGTTGAATCTATTCGTGCACTATCTATTGTAAAATGGATTTACTAAGCCAAACACCTTCCCTGGAGCTCACTCAACATATCACCCAAGCAAGTTTCATAGCAATCGGATGAATGGTATATGAACGCATACGGGACTTGGAAACGCTCTAACGTGCAGAGACAAACAGTAGAATTCGACATCACTGCCGCCTTTGGTATAAAACACAACTTTCCGCCACGGGAGGAGTGTATGTAATGGCGGTAGTTGCACAGGTTGCGACCAAGTGGTTCTAACGTGCAGAGACAAACCGTCCAAAGACATCAGCTTTCACGAAGGCCAAGGCTAGTGGTTTCCATGACGACTGTTTTTGACTGTATATTTTGATTCTAAAATGGTGTGTAAATTGTGGTTCTAAAATTGTGTTCATTCCACCTACCGGGTCAGATTGTGAATCTAAACCATACATGGACCCACCCTAATATACATACCAAATTCCATCAAAATCGGTTCTGTCGTTTAGGAGGAGTTCAGTCACATACACACGTGTCGAAGAATTATATATATAAAGATGATATTCTTATTCCCTGTTGACAAACTACAAACTTAAATAAATAGATATTCCATCAATAGCCAAAAGTAAGCCTACATTTATCACAATCATAAAACTAGCCAACACACACTTTCCTCTTCGCCACTGTCTGACGATATTGGTTATCGTGTTGGCAGCTTGGACAAGCTGTTTCACTCAGTTCAACCTTGTCCCTCCTCGCCGCTAAGTTTCATCTAATTTGGGTGAAATGGCAGAGTTATAATTTCCTTCTCTACAGCCTTCTGTTTCATAGAGAAGCTGCATCGTCCCCAATCGCATGTATTTTATCTCACGTGGCAAGTTATTCTGCAGCCAAGTCGGATAAAACCAATCAGTGCCTTTTGAGCCATTTGTTCTCACTAAGCAGCTATGAATATGCCGTGAACTGGTGATTTGTATTGCATTTTACTTCCCCTTATTGCCACTTGACCTTCCAGCGCTGGCGCCAAGTCTCTCAGACCCACCTGTGTTCAGAGGAGTGGTTAGTTTGTTATTGTTGTTTAAAGGGGCGGGCAAGAACTTGTTCTCCGGTCTAGCTTCCTGTTTCATCATAATTATAGTGTGCATGGATGTTCGATTACTGTAAGCTGAGATTTTAGCAGTTTGGGTCTGTCAGACAAGGCGCCAGTGTTGGTGTAACAGTAGGCGCGATTGGGGCTAGTGTTCTCTTGCGCAGTTTTCGTACGTAGTGGGTGAATTAACATTCTAAGTTGCCAATTTCTGTGAACAAGATAGTGTTCTGTGTTTCTTTGCTATGTTTCTCTGAAAATGTGACTAACAACTGCTCGGACAGTCCGCGATTGTGTTAATTCATTCATAATTCAAATTTAAATTACAAACTATGGCTTACAAACTAGCCTAGAACAAAAGCGATTACAGGCTTTACTGGAAGACATTATAGACACTGATAACGAAGAGAAACAATTAGACGATTTTACCGACGAAGAAGAAGATCAGGATATAATTGAATGGAATGAAAATACGGATACAGAAAAAGAAGGAGACGTGAGTAATGACGAAGACATTGTAGTTCCTATCAAAATATCAAGAATTCCTTGCTTCCATCTGGAGACACCATTGCCCAAGAACCGCCGTACGGACGCGAAACTCGAATATTGTCGTTCATTTACTGAGAGTGAAACCATACGCTGAAGAAGCAAAAACCCCTCTTGAGTGTTGGTCTCTTATTTTCAACGATACATTATTGAATATTATTGTTGAAAACACTATTCTTTATATAACGAAAAGTTCAGTAAACTTCACGAGAGAGAGATCAGCCGGGGTAACAGATGGTATAGAAATCAAAGCTCTTATTGGACTTCTTTACCTTGCCGGGAGTCTTAAATGTAGCCGTTTGAGCATAGATGAACTGTGGGATACACGTGGATGTGGAGTAGAGATGTTCTGGTTGACGATGTCTAAAGATCGCTTCTAATTTTTGTTGCGTCATCTACGTTTCGACTACACTGACACCAGAGAAGAAAGAAGGCTAACAGATAAATTTGCTCCAGTACGACAGCTGTTTCAAGTGTTATTAGTGAATTGCAAAAGATCTTACACTATAAGTGAATTTGCTACAATTGATGAAAAGCTCGGGTCTTTCAGGGACAGATCCTCGTTCAAACAATTTATGCCAAATTAACCCAATTAGTATGGACTTAAAATATTTTCTCTAAGTGACGCTAAAACATGGTATATTTTAAATATAGAGCCTTACTTGGGAAAGCAACCGGAAGGCCCTTTTAGTGCACCTTATGATCCACAAAGTGTTGTTTTACGACACATTGAACCTATTTCAGGAACTGGCAGAAATAAAACCTGTGACAACTGGTTTACGTCTTACCCACTAATCAAGAAACTTCTGTGTGATCACACATTAACGTATCTTGGAACAGTCCTAAAGAACAAGAGAGCTACCGGTTGAGTTCGTGAATATCAAGCAGAGATCGGTAACATCCACCGTTTTCGGTTTCCAGAAAGACATTACTATTGAGTCGTATGTTCCAAAAAAGGGGAGAAACGTAATTCTAGCATCTAGCATGCATCATGACGATGCCTTTGATCCTTCTAGTGGAGAAAGTAACAAACCTGAAATTATCACTTGCTATAACTCTACGAATGGTGGCGTTGACACGGTCGACAAACTTGGTGCTACTTATGATATAAGAAGAAATACTAGGATGTGGCCTATGGTAATTCTTTATGCACTCTTAAATGTAGCAGGTATAAACTCTCAAATTACCTCTGTATTCAACAACAGATCGCAGAACAATGTTCGCAGGAAATACCTGAAAGCCCTGGCGTTGTCACTAACTAAACCGCAATTACAACGTAGATCTACTCAAACAAATCTTATACTAGAAGTACGAAGACGGAGGCAAGAAGTGGCGTGAACATCACTGCAACCAGTGACTGCCGAGGAGTATCCTGAAGGAGTAAGTAAAAGGTGCCATTTTTGCAAGAAGGACAGTAAGACTAAGTACTACTGTGAAATATGCAAACAATGTATATGTCTACGTCATGCACATTTTTTCATGTTCTGACTGTACTCATTAACTTGTGACTGTGTACTATGTACCTTTGAGGCATTTTTGACAGAACCAACGCAAAAGTACTTTGTTGCTTATGTTAGTCTTTATAGTGATTTTTATCCCTCCCTGTCGTGTTTTGTGTCTTCTGCTTTTTTTATTCACAAAATATATAGTAAAAGTGTGAAAATGGTGAGTTTTTCTGATTGAATATCTTAAGTGTACCCTAAAAAGAATGACAGCAGTAATAAAACATCTAATTTAATATCCTTTTAAGCAGAAATAATTAATCTGATTTAGGGCCTGTCAGACTTGGCTCCAGCACTAACGTATGACAAGTGGGCGCCAGCACCGGAAAGTGCCTGCTAAGCTTCGTGAGCTGTCCAGATTTGGTTGCTTTAATGTCACTTTGATTATCAATATTTAATGTTGTTTTTTGATAATAATAATACTAATATTTATTGGTAAGTTCAAAGAACAAAGTTCTCAGAAAATTTATTTCTTTGCACATTCAGCAGCAGCTATATATTCAGCTTCAAATCATGAAGCAGCAGTTGTGTCTTGTTTTCTAGAACACCAAGCTATAGGCCCCAGTATACATGATAATAAAGCCTGTCATACTCTTAAGTTTTTGTAAATACTCACTTGCAAAGTCTGAATCACAGAAAGTGATCAGCTCTGTATTGTTGCTGTGTTTGGTGGTGCTGCATTTTATCCCAAGGTTTCGTGTTCCCTTAAGGTATCTAAAAGTTAGTTTTACATCCTGAATGTCCTTATCAGTGTACTTGTCTAAAACTGACTTTCATACCTAACTACCTGAGACATGTCAGGCCTTGTTTTGTTTGTGAGTTACAGCAGACTTCCTACAGCTTCTCTATAGGGGTGCATTTCTCTGGCATTGTCGTCTCTGTCTTCTGATTTTGATTTAGGTGTTATTGGTGTTTTAGCAGGTCTGCAATCTTCCACACCGAATTTTCTCAGCATTTGTTGGCTGTAATTCTGTGTTTTCATGATCCACTCTTCGTCTCGGTGTATTTCAATTACCAGGTATGCCTTGGGATTTGAATGAACTGTAATTTCAAACTTTTGGCTAAGTTTTTCGAGTAATTGATTCATTTCTTGAACATCTTGTCCCAGCAACATTGCCGTCATCAACATGGATGGCCAGGATATATTTTTTGGATTGATTCATAAATATACATTTGTCGGTTTTCATTTCAGTGAGTCCACATTGTTTAAGCACGTAAGGAAATTCTTTGTTCAATCTTAATGGGGCTTGTCTTAATACATAGATGGATTTCTGCAATAAACATATTTTATCCGTTTCTTCATAACCTTCTGGGAGTGTCATATAGACATAATATTCTAACTCCCCATATAGGAATGGTGTTTTCACATCTAAAGTCTTCATTATCAAATGTTCTTGTGCAGTAATTGCCAGGAGTACTCTGAGGGAACTGCCGTCGACCACCGGACTGAATGTTTCTTTGAAATCAATGGATCCGTTTTGCTCGCAGCCTCTTCACAACAAGACGTGCATTACATCTTCCAGCATCTTTCACCTTAAAGATCCATCTGCTGACCAGCTGCTTGTTTTCTGTTTACCAACTCCCATGACTCGTTCTTCTTACGCCATTCTTTTTCTTATTCAATTGCCTTTTTCCATAGTTTCTTTCCTGGGCTTCTTTGTACCTCTTCATATATCAGCGTCGCTTCCACAAGGTCTGCCTCGAAACTGCTCATTACAAAGTCCTTGTATCTATCTGGTAGCTTCTTCTGTCTTCTTGATCTAACTGGTTCCTCATTTCCTTCTGATTTTTCATCTGCTTAGGATTCTTCTGTTTCTGATTGTTTGTTTTCTTCTGCCTCTGGCTCTTCAGCAGATATTTCTTGGTGTTGTTCACTATTATTACTGACTGTGCCTTCTGAGCTAGTAATGGCTTCATCTTCTTCAGCTACATTTTCTTGTTTCCCAGATTCTGTATCGATTTGGAGCATACCCAAATAGGAAACCTTCCCTTGACCTAGATTCTAATTTTTCCAGTTGCTTTAGGATTTTACAGTGTACTGGTGACTCAATTATTTCAAGGTGAGATATATCAGGTTTAACTCCTAACCATTTTTCTGCTGGTTCTTTTTGTTGTAAGCTCCTATTTTATCGGTTGGTAGTGCAAAGAACTGCCTCCCCCACATTTCATTTCCTAACCCTGAGTCAAACAATCACCCCCTTGCTTTTTCCATGAGTGATCTGTTTCCTTCTGCCCATCCATTGAGTTGAGGAGTGTAAGGGATTGAGTATTGTAGTTGTATGCCTTTTTATTTACACCAGCTTGTCAAATCTTTCTTAATATACTCACTTCCATTATCACATTTGAATCTTGCAGCTTTAGTTCCTAGCATATTTTCTGACAACATGATAGCCTATACTGCTTTAAATATTCACGCACTTCTGATTTGGCATTCATTAAATAGACACCATAAAAGTGGGTATGATCATCCAAAAAGGTCACAAAATATGTCTTATCATCATATGTTACTTCATTGATAGTACAAACATTAGTGTGAATGAGTTCTAATGGTTTTTCAGCCCTCTCAGTGTTTGTTTTAAGAGAGTTCCTTACTTGTTTTGCTTTTGCACAGACAGAGCAAACAGTTTTGTCATGTGTACACTTTTTAATACTATTTGGTATTCCCACACACCACTCAGGCAGATTAGCAAGATTATGAAAATAGATATGACTTAGTTTTCTATGCCAGGTCAATACATTATCTTTTCCTGTCAGCATCGAATCTTGTCTACAGGGCTTCATATTTATTATGTGTAACCCATTTTCTGATTTTCTACCTTCTATAGCAATCAACCACTTTGAGATATTTATGTTTTCTTTTAAGATCTGGCCGTTATCTTTTGTCAAAACCAATGGATAATTTTTTCGATTGGCTTTGTTAACTGACACTAGGTTTTTGGTTAGTTCTGGAACGCACAAGACATTATTAAGGTTACAGGTTACCTACACCTACAGTTTTCAAGATCTGATCCTTTTTTGCTACTTTAATGGTTTCACTGCTTTCTTTTGACTGTGATAGATCTGATTGTTCCTTGTTCATGTGGCTTCTGCAACCACTATCTACAACAAATTCATCTAAGTCTAGTTCAGCTTCATGCGTCTCTGCGTCTACAGTATATGATATGCTACCTTCTCGCTTAACAGGAATTTTTACCTTTGTCCTTGAAAAAACAATCTTTTGCTGAATGATTTGTTCCTTTACATATATTGCAAGCTTTACAATCCTCCTCCTCATGTCCATTAGAATTACATTTGTTACATTTGCATGTTACGCTACAGTCCTTTTGATAATGACCTGTGTTTTTACATTTGAAACCTTTACCTTTATTATTGTTGGAGCTCCCTGTGTTTTCTTTTTGATACTCGGCTTTAAAAGATACGGGTTCTCCAGTTGACAGGCTCTTCGTGTTGTATTCCTCCAGTTGCAGTCCTCCTTTGAGTTCGTCCAGGGTTCTGCTTGAAGCCACAGTGGAGTCCGAGGCACTTTCAAAATAACGCAGTTCTTCGGGTAACATTCCTAGGATTTTGCTGACTATCATATTGTTTTCTATTTTCTCTGTTAGATTCTTTAGTTTATAAACTATGTTTTCTATGCTTCTGATGCAGTTTGCAAGACCAATTTTCTTGTCATACCTGAAGTTGTAAATTTTTTGCCATAGTCTCTACTTCTGATGGGGCTAATTTTTTCCTTATATCAGTTGAAGTTTAGAGTACACGTCTTTAGAAGAATTGAGATCAGGATGTGTTGAAACGCCATGGCATAAATTGTGCTGACAATGTAGTGCTTTGCTTTGGCATCCTTCTTAATTCATGCTTTAAAGGCCTCGGCTACTTGACTGGCTGGTTTTGATTCCGTCCCCTCGACCAAATCCATCATATCCTTATATTGGAAAAAATGTCGATTCCAAATTTCCACATGGCGTACGTAGAGCTGCCGGTTAACCTCTGCACGTTTGCTATGTCCTGCGTTATCACTGATTATCCGATGAATTCACTGATCTTAATTGCACTTTTTATTGCGATGATTCTGGGCCCATAACCTGTTAGTTAAACTTAATATTGCTTGTTATTTACTCTTTGTAATTCAGGTTTAGCCTCCAAGAAAAAACCCTCGTACTCCAATCAAGGCACAGGAAACAGAATTAAGATTATTCTTAGATCTATATTATGTACAAAGAGTCATAGCCTTCTAAAAAGACTTACAAAAATATTTTCATATTACCAACTTAATAAATGTTGTTTAATATTCAACAGACGCTTCGTATACAAATATATGTTCTGCTAACATTTGGTAGAGATCTGCGAATTAGTTAAATCGTAATTTTATTTTAGGTTTGAACATTTTGGTGATTGTAGATTTGTTTCGCTCTGGTTGGCGGCGATATAGAACATGATACTGAGGTGTTCTTTGCTAGTGCTACCTCCTCTAAAACAAGGTTGGTTCAATTCGGTCTCTTTGAGTTTAAATGATACAGACACACATACATGCATTCATTTGTTTAAAAAGAACGAAAGTAGGCTCTTTTAGGGAAAGTCTATCTCGCCACTTGTCTGGAAAATAGAGTCCAGTATCATCCGCCAAGCAGTTGTACCCCTCCTCTGCATTGTTTGTTTGTTCTGCCATGGTTTGTGAAGAGGGTGTCGTTGTTCTTCCAATCCTCTCCGTAGACATGTCGCAGACGCTTGTCAATATGTTCCTTGTTTGCCGGATATTGGTTGTGAACAATAGGTAACTGTTCCAGATCAACTAAGGAAGATTTTCTATCTGCAGACCAACGATAGATCTGAAAATCTTGCCATTGTTTCGTCTCAGCCTAAAAGATAAATTTCAACAAGGCTTTAACCAACTCCCCCTAGACTATAAAGCCTCCACACTCGGAAGCACGCGCGCTAAGAGTAGTCATACCTCCCTGCCCGAGCATACGATGTTTCTACTCGCAGAAAACGCTTACAATGTTGGAACCAATCTACTGTAAATGAACACAGCATTGCCTGCAAAATCTTATTTTAGAAAATAAGCACTTTCCATGACAAATATATTTGAGTTACCTGAACGTAGTAGAATTTATCTTGTTTCTTGCCTTTCATTAGCGCTTGAACTATGAAACTCCTTCCATATTGAGGAAGGAAAGAACAAGCTATATCATACATGAAAAGGAAAAAAGCACGTAATTATTACACTTATTATCACATTTATTTTATTAAGATTTCACAGACCGAGTTTTCACATATCTTTCTCTTTCCTTCAAACTATCCTCAACAGTTTCTTGAATATTTTGCTGGACAATTTTTTGTCTCTTTGCTTTCCTTGTAGCTAGCAGGTGTACTTGGCCCCACGTCTCAATGATTGTTCATTATTTCAACTTGATATTCACTGCCTATATCGTAGTTTTCATTTTCAACAATTGATACCAATGTTTTATCACCAACAAAAGGATTCCAAAATTCAAATTCAGTATTAGTAGAGCTTACAACACCAGAATATGGGCCATGTCTGAGTAACCATCCATGCTTCTTTGTTCCACTTCGCGCCATCCTTGCCTAAAACTGTAATCTGTTCTTGTTGTTGATTTTTAGGGGCTTTGCTACATCGTACACTTGTAGCCCCGTGTACTAGGGTGTGTGTCTGGTAACCTGTATCATTGTGACGTCTGTAGTAGTGAGTGTGTGTTTGTAATTCTGGTAGGATTTGGGTAGTAAGTGGCCGTGGCCTTCAGTTAGGTAGCATCCTTGCGTTTTCCCGGAGTAGAATTGGAGAAACCACTTCTAGGATGGCTGAGGTAGTAATCGAACCCGCCTGTTCTTCACGAGGCTAAGTGTACCCCTTTCCAGCCCTCAGACCAGAATTACTTTTCTAGGCAGAGCCGGGATTTCAACCCGGGCCTGACAGCCCAGAATGCCAGTCACTGGGAGAAGGGGAAGACATATAATAGGCTAATAATAATGGCCAACTTACCAATAAAATATAAACGGACATCCGATTTCTCGCTTCCAGTACCGCCCTCAATCATTCTGATCAATTTCATGGTCAGTATCCGAGTCTTCAGATCTTGTTTCAACTTTGCCTTGAGTATGAGAGTCACCATTTTCTTTGAAAAAAAATCACAAACTAGCGATTCGTAATCTTCCAGCGAAAGGCAACATACTTCATCTACATCCTAAGAATTTCGTAAGTCGTATATCTCTTTACTTATATTCACTGAGGCAACGTACTGTGCCTGAATTCCTCCAAGTTAGCGTCCACAATCCCCACAGATGGAAAAGGATCGCTGTGTGTTCGCTTTTGCCAATGTTTTTGTAGGTTTTGTTTCCCGTACGGTTTGAAATATACGTTCAATCTTTCTGCCCCATTATTTTATTTCGCTATAATTGCAGTATGAACGCGGTGTTCTGTTTATTTATTTATTTATTTAACTTATGTTTCATTTGAATTGTTGTTCTTTATTATTCTTGTCAACTCACCTTTTTCTGAAGTGTCTTTCTAGACGCACCATACTGTCACACTTTCTCATGAAGTACTGTGCTCACCTCAGCGGTAACCCTCGCAATGTGCATGGAGCTATGCGTTGATTGGCTGTTTGAGAACCCTCCTCCCCATCTGGAATGTTCGGCGTGCTAACGTCATTACCACTATATATTCTCTTCATCGCCGTTCTGCTGTGTCTGTCTACACCTGCCCACGTCTGTCTGACCACTTCAGTGCAGCCTAGGTCGGCGCACTCTTTACCAACACTGTTTGACCTGAAGCTACCTACGTGGCATGCCTCCCTGCTTGGACTTTGCCGGGTTGGGCAGTCCGGGGTCAACAACCTTTATCTAGGCGACAGCTTTGTCACTTACACTCTCTACAACTCGGCACGATGAAATCGCAACTGCTCGTACCTGCTAACCAGGTCATTCCCAAGAGGCCTGGCACTGCTGGTTACGTTTCGATGGAGGAATTACCATCCATCTCCTTTGGAAACCACATCACGGCTTCTTGGAGAATAACTTCACTGGACTTCATGACCCGCTCCACGCGGGCCAGATAATTCATGGTCTGCACTCGGACCTTGGAATCACGCTGAACTAACTTGCCCTACCCGGGCAATCATAATCGCTTCCTGCTATTGTCAGCGGGGTCTCCGCAGGATTATTTATGGAAGATACTCTCTGTACCAAGTATTGAACTGTTGGTAACAAATCAAACTTATTTTACATAATACAAGGCCAAGCCTTTAAAACTTCTAATTTGGTTGTCATGGATTCTTCTCTATGATTTTTTTTATCGAGTTGCCTGTTATTAGTCTTTCTTCATGTAATCAACTTTGGCAATTCATTTTTTTCCTAGTCAATGCTACTTGCAAGTTGTTTTTGAGTTTCCTGGAGAAACAGGCATTTTGAATTGCCTCAATTAAATAATCCTTTCAATGCAAATAATTGTTACTATTTATCTAAGTGTTTATAATAATCAAATAAATGTGTCAACACTAGTCAAGTATCGTTTGGTCTCTTCCATATCGTCCTATTACAGTCCACTGTGTGCCTTAAACCTAATCCATTGCTATTTCCCAGTTGGGGTGCTATCCAAGAAAAAAAAACTCTCCACTGTGCTAGCCTCACACTCGTTCATAAACTCACTTATTCACTCATGTCTTCTATTGTAGTAATCTAATTCATTTTCTGTTTTGCCAATTCATTTTTAGCCTACTTTTCACATTTTGCAAAAATGAGGAAAAAGTAGACTTATGAGATCGATCCGGGTAAATGTCTGTCTGTCTGTCCTTCTGTCTGTCTTTCTGTGTGTCCCCCCTATCAACTCCTAAATGGCTGCAGCAATCGAAACCAAATTTGGTATGATTAAAGATCCATACCGGAATATATCAATGTCATACTTGAAAATGGTGTCAGTGCTACCAACTGCTGAAAAATCGCAATTGAAATTTGAGCTCCATGTTGGATATCTTGGAATGTTTACATGGAAACTATTCCAAAATTGGCACACATATAGATAATAATACTTCAGTTAAATTTTCAGGAGGCCATACATGCCGGTGTTGCCAAAATGATTCTAGGCCTACTGATAGGTCCAATTTTTAATGAATGTAACTCCTACGCTATCAATTGGATTTCAACCAAATTTCGTATGCACTATGTGTACATAAACAGATATGACAGAGCGTATTCATAAGAGCCAGCAGGGCGGCCAACTGTCAATAAATGCTGTCTTTATTTTTCAACCAAATACCAATATATCAGAAAGTATGCGAGCCAACAGCCTTAATCTTTGCACACGTATAGTGCCTGACATTCTAGAATAATTTGGAGCAACTAATATATGTCAGTGCTGCCAACATGATTCTAAGCCTGCTGATAGGTCCAAATTTAAAATACCAGTAACTTCTATACTAGCAAATGTATTTCATCCAAAATTGGCACAACAAGAGATCATAATATTTCAGATTATTTCTGATAAACACATGCATGACATTGTTGCCAACATGATTTTACGCGCACTGATAGGTCCAATGTCTAACTGCATGTAACGTCCATGCTATCCATTGGACTTACACCAAATTTTTTATTCTGTAGCTTAAGAGGTGGAACTAAAAATATATTCAGTCACCAGGGCTGCCAACTGTGGTGCTCTATTAGGCTACACTATGCCAGGTATATTTCGAACTAATTAGAAATTTTGATATTACCAACTTAATTTCGTCATTATTCTAGATAGGTCCATATAGATTAATCATTGTCATGAATCTTAAATTTTAAGAAAAGTAGGCTCTTTAGTTCATCACGGAACTTCTTGATTTACTCTTGCTTGTATTTTTAATATACTCCAGTCTGTTATACTGTTAAAATATAATTATAATAATTGTAGCCTCTTATAATTTTCCATTAATGTGATTGGTTACTTCATTGTTATCAAATCTATTGTTCCTCGCGGATCATGGTAGTCTAGTGTGCTATATCCCCCCTTCGATTCTCTGGCACGTGCCTCACCTTCAAGTCTCTTTGTCACATTGCCTCGCTGACAAAAAACAGGTTTCGCTGTCGTAACTCCGTGAACTGTGTATATTCCTGGCTTCATTTCCAATCATTCTATCTTGGCTAACATAATGCAGAATACAAAATTCTCAATTCCATTCCAAATAAAGATATTTCTTCAGACTAAAATTTCGTTAAGCATTTCCTTGCACATTACCAACCTTCTTGTGCGTAAAAATAACTCATATCACGATTTATTTTACACACATATTTTTCTCTGTCTCTCCGTACGAATCTCGGTCGATTCCTTTCGCAAGGACTCATTTTTATTGGTCCAGATTATGGTACATGTCCGCTCACATAGCCACCGCTACATGACCTCTTATGACCCAGGTTAGTTACGTCACTACCATATGGGGAGCGCACGCAGTCTTCTGCTCGTGTCGCTACGATCATCTGTGGCAGCCCACTGAGCTCGTTTCATTTTTTTGACGCGCGGAGCGCTGAATGATATTATTATGTAGGTCAACCTTGTCCACGAATCAGAGACCGATCCGTTCGCCACGCCGAGGAGTAGGGGTAGATGTGTCTGGTGTGGTATGCAGTAACGTAGGCAGTGAGAGATCGTATTATAGCTTTGCCCAGCTTATATCGAGTTCTGGCTTAAAATTAATATACACGCGAGTGACGTTTCCTGTTCGAACTCCGGATGATTCAGCCCAGTGTCGAAAGGGATTTGAATATAAGTATGCCGAGAATTACACTCAGGCAATGCAACGAGATATAACTCGGTGTAATTTCATGTTGTTAAACAGACCATTGCAAGACAGCACGCATTGATAGATACAGGACAGTCTTTCAAGGCCACGGCATTAAGACTGAACTTAGCTCAGTACAGTTATACGAACTCTGCCCTTGGAATTTCCTCAATATGTACGCCGTCATGAAATCTGAGGCGTTGGGAGGAATATTAAACACGAACAGTATCATGTTAGTTATGACAGACTAAAAATTGACGTGGATATCACTTGCCCAGCAATGTTATAATCATCCTAGCAACCACAATGCTGTATTCAACTGCTAGTGTACACGCTGCGCTGTTCACAAGCATGCCGAGAATTGACTTTCGGAATCATGCAAGTGCTGTTGATATTAACGCAAGCTCTGTGTGTTCTCGCGGGTATCGCGACTTTGTGATTGCGAATATACTTGCTTCCGGGCGTTCTGGATCTTGTCAATGGAGATATATTGCCAAGGACCGTGTCCATTGCCAGTTGACGAACGAGAAGTTCCGGGTTCGTGTGTCTGGGGCAGGAAGGATGTACATTATCCTGATGTTGGTATTGGAAATATATGGTAGGGCATATTCTTGCTCTAATTCGCCTCCAAGATTCTGGAGCCAAGGTAGAAGAAATTATATTTCTGCTGTGTAGCAAATTTTGCAATATCACAGAGTGACTTCATTGCTATTTATTTTTGTTTTTCTGTAGCTAAATCGGAGTGAGGTGTGGGCTTGAATAACCATTCATGTCTGATACCATTTCCAATTGAGATTAGGCTCGAATACCGAGTGCACTAATTTTCAAAATTTTGATAGTTGACATTCTGATTTCAGCTTTGATATAATTAAATAAAATTCAGTAACTTATTATGATCTTTTAACTGTAAAGAAGAGGACATTCTTAGGAAGACGATTAACATTTTCCTTAGTGTATTTAAGGAAATTTTGTGTAATAGATATTTTCATTCTTATAAATACTTCTATATCTTTTTAATCAGGCGTTGACTTGACATGTATAGTCGCACAATACTTTGTGTTTCATAGTTGTATTTTGACAACATTGCAGATGGTCTTAGTATTTTTGATCGTGTTTTTTATAAGATTTCTCTTTTCGAAAGCGAAGTTAGATCATTCTTTTGGAATGGGAATTTCTCTCTTGGGAGGGATGGATTATTGTTTTGGTGCCTAATGGATCAATTGTCATTAACTTGAGTCGTTAGCAAGATTCATGGCGTAGGCCTAATTCGGTCACCATGTTTGGTTAGATTTCATTAGAAAGCTAACTATTGCAATGGGTACTGTACCCGAAACACTTACCAATACCTGGTGAAATCACTCGATGGTCACTTGATCGTAGAACCTGAAAAATGCCCGGCGAAGAACCCTCCCAGTTCCTACCACCAAGTAGAGGAATGAATGGGGTACTAGTCATCCTATCAGGCTGTTTTAAGAATGACCATGGCTACAATGAACGAACAAATAAGAAATTAGCTCAAGAACACGAAAAACAACTAAAAAAACTATCTCAAGGGTGGAAAACCCTGGAAAAAGAAAATCCAAGCGATGGCCATCTTAAAACGATCTCCAATCTCTTCGTTAAAATATCACACCATGATTTAAAATTGGGAAAACAATTTATTCCAAGAGAACAAGATAACAGGCAATAAAATAAAATATTAATACCCTGTCGTCAAGAAAACAAAATCACAGCTAAACACAACTGTTTTAAGCAAATACTAAATGATTCCAAAAATGGATTACGATCATCACCTACACGCTGGGGTGATTCTAAATATAATATCTCCCATTATGAATCGAGGATATTAGGCATCAATCTCCTAATGATATTAGGAGGACTGGATGAAATATTAGACGATGGATGAAGAAGAATTATCAAATTTTTTACACGTGTATCGTCTTAAACGATATTCCAAAGTGTAGCAATATCAAGATTATATACAAGTCTTTATAAGAATATATATACAAAAATGTCCTCAGGCAATCACATGATTCAGCCTAAAGAGCTGATCTTGGCCATAACATTCGCATCGTGATGTGTAATTAACATTCAATACATCGGGTTATCAATTTTTATCAAGCAATTAAGCTAAGTAGTGTATCTATCGACTATGTTCATGATTCAAATTTCAAGTAAACTTGTACAAAACTGTAGAGATTTTAATGATTATATGCTGTGCAAATGTCTTAAGTAGCTCGAACAGATTATCCAAGCGTTGCCTTTTGATTGGGTGAAGAAAAGCATGTAGGATCGCTCTATAAGAATGACGACGCCAATGTCTCCAACAGACATTAAAATACCAGAAAAACTCATCTATATTAACGTAACACCAAACACGGGTGTTGACTACTCGAAGTCACAAACAGATTTGCACTTACTGGCTGAAAAGCACTTACCGGCTCAATCTAAAAATGGCATAAAATCTCACAAAAATACGTAATCGCAGATGTGCATCCAAAACACAAGACAGCAAGGTTATACGAACCTTCAAAACACTACTATTATTTAATCTCAATACTCACACAAGATCTACAAACATGCTTAACTCACACACTAACCTTAAGCACGTTGTTCAAAGTCGAGACACTAAAACATTCCACTAGCAAATTAACATATCTTGCCTCCGGATAATGTATATTAATAATACTTGTTCATTTTTCTTGACTCCAAGTCAAGATTTCCTGGAATAATTTAATCAACCTTGTGAATGGTGTTCAAAACTGCTATACTATATCTCACTCACACAATTGCATTAAATGCAATTATTTACGTTAATACTGTGCAAAATACATGTCTCAAAATGACATCCTAAATTAAGTTAATCTCAAATCAATACCTAATAGAAGGTAAAACTGATCTTTTATTGAACCAGGATAGCCTCCAACTTCGGTGGGCTTCGAAGTATCAGTGGATAAAACTTACACCATGAAAGCAAGTTAACTACTCAGGTTAATCCAATGGCAATCATTAAGTAAATCCACTAATAAATCTGCACTCACAAAAGCGAAGGGCTTTCCATAAAAATAAAATCCAACAGGTGGATTAAAACTATAAATGCAACGAACACCAAGATAAACTTTCCAAGATTCAAATCGCTGCAAGAAAACGAAGTTCCTAACAGAACAGTAGTACATGAAAAACATGTACTGGCCTCAAAGAAATCAGTGTTCCAAACACTGAGAAACAAAGGCGATTAATACTATGCTTAAACAAAATATTGGAGATCTACCCCTAAATCCTCTTCTCGGCAAATAAAATACTGATTCTACTGATTAAATGATCCAAACTAATAATACACAAGGGATGAATTCGTTATGCGAATACAAAATCCCGGGAACACAGCAAGTCAGATTTGACAGAAACATCGAATCTAAACTTGTGAATACCCATTTAATCTACAAAAATGAAATGACAATTGTAGTTGCTAACAAGTGCCTCAACTAAGCTACGTTAAAGAGTCTGCTGGTCCAGTACCTTTTGTTGCATCTTGAAGCGTCTTAAGCGGGATATATAAGATCTGATGAATATCCAGGGTATCACCAGATAATACACTCTTCTTCTTCTTCTCTGGATCTGGGAATCGAACCTGGACCTGCAGCGCACACGCATACTGGTCAGACGACCATACGAGCCTTCTCCCTTCACGCCAGAAATACTATAATCCGCCTGAGAAATAGCACTGTCCTGCATGTCGCAGCTCATGAATGCACTCGCAAACAACCACTGGAGTGCGGGGAAAACATACTCCTCTCCAAAAAGAAGAATGCAGTTGTGGGTGGCAGTCATTTCGCTTAAGCATTACTCATGAAGCTACCCCATTTAATCTAACCTGCCATTCTCAAAGTCATAACTATAACGTTGAACTTCCCCACTGACATCTCAGATGATAATATGCGTTCTAGTGTCTGCATAATGTTCAGCTTAACAAGTCATGATGTTAGCATGTATCAGTACAATCATACACGTTACTATTGCTCGTGATGAAGACCTCACAAGGTTTCAAAATGGCTGCCTTGATAATGGACACCGCTGGACAAAGACATACAGTGAGTCCGCGTTCCGTTTCGACACAATTCTTCTTGACCAAGATGGCAGTATACATTTACAACTGTTCTGAAAATATCTCAGATCTATTATAAAATGGTAGCTTTAATATGTACTAGTGCACGGTACACGTCCGCTGGTCGAGACACGAAATACTCTGCACGTTTATAACGCACTTTGAAGAAGACTGTTCGGCTTAGCTGAGTATAAACGCGAGCCGTCTCCACACGGAGTTATCGCAGCCTGCCTTGCACCTGCGATCACGCTCACTAGCCGAGTTGTGTAACCACACATATGACACTCCGAATACAATAGTACAAGTCCAAGTGAAGTCGCCTTGCTGGCTGCCAAACGCCACAGCAAGCAACCCCTACTACTACCTTCCTTCATCGATATCTCGATGTGTCAATAACTCGCTTAAGGCTTGATCATTATAGATGTTATTCTTGCACGTCGCTTGTTATATTATATTCCTCATATAAAATAGCTTTCTGCTATGGTAATCTGCGTTCTACGTTCTTTGAAAAGTCTTCTATTACTCTGATTCGCTTCAAAACAATAAAGAAAATCCTGTAGCCTGGGTCGATATATGACATGACGTCACATATAGGTTTATTGATCGGTCTAGCTGTGAGTCCACCCACTCGGGAATGCTCGTTATTTTCCGATCTCGAACCGAATGACACTTCTTATAATAACGGCTTGATAGGTCATGACTTGACTCACGAGCTCAACAGCATCGTGTCTCTCGCCGTCTCCACTACAGTATCTGGGCATAACCTCATGAAAAAATACGGTAGAGTACCATGTTTCGACTTCCAGAAAATTTCGACATATCTTCCCGTTTCACATCCCCCAGACCCCAAAACCACCGTCAGTTCAAAAGTTTATATATTATTTATGTATATATGTATATATATATATCAGTTTCTTGTGGACACGATAACTGCCGTAATTTTGCACCAATCACTTTGATTTTTTACATAATATGTATCCCTATAAAATCTCGGTCGAGTTCATTAATGGGCAAAATCGGTCGAAGGGGGTAAAAATGGGGAGCTTTTTTTTTCGAAAAAGTGAAATATCACTATAACTCTCTTAGTATGAGAAATATCGAATCCTTTCAAAGTTCATATTATGTGCCGGATAAGTGCCATAAATTTATGTTTGAAAAGTTTTTTGATAGCACCAACCATTGACCAATGGGGTGGAAAAAAGTGGGTTTTTCGGGAAACATTAATCATATCTCTCTTAATAGGCACAATATCAAAACCGTACGAAATGGATGATATTCCCCTAATAAGTTACCTAAAACTTTTGTCTGAAAGAATGTTTGATACAACCCACCATTACGCCGAGGAATGAGAAAAATGATTTCGGAATTAGAAGAAAATGCCAAGAGCCATCGGAAGTTACCATGACAACGCTTCTAAATTGATGAGGGATGAGCTATCAGAGGTTGCCATGACAACGAGATCACATTCAGTATTTCATCTGACTATGTGGGAAGCGGCTTCGGTGACGTAGCCTCGCCGGTAGCCTGCTGAACTTCTATGCCCAAGGTCGCGGGTTCAAAGCCGGCCGAAGTCGTCGGATTTTCAAAGAGCGCTGAAAATCCCTCAGTATGCTTTCCTTCAGAGGGGAAGTCCAACGTTCGTTGCAAGTTACTGGTTGCGGTGGCATCTAGTAGCCAAGCTCACAGCTAGGTGTCGTTGACGGTATATTTGGTACCAACATTAGGAACCACTACTTGAAATTGACCGTCTGCAGTCCTTACCTGAATTACAGACTAATACAGCCGTCACAATTAACACCCGTTTATCAGACAGATTCTACACACACCCAAAGTACACGGGGTTACATGACCGCGTTGTTGCAGCCCTAAACTGAGGAATCAACCAACATCTCTGCGGGAGATAAAATTTGACGCGAAGAAGTAACAGACTGTTAGATAGTTACACATCAGTTCCAAACCTTGCATAAGGACGGTGACCACAAGTATAACAAGTAGTTCCGTGAAGAACTATACAGCCTATTTTCATATATCCTGCTCATGTTAATTGTCTCTATCAACATACAAAATTTCAGTTTAATTGCTGTAACAGATTCGTAGATATTGAGAACCGTCTAAATATTTCATATTGTCGCCAGGATGGATTTTTATTTTTGTACTATTACATTAAGATTATTGTGTACGTGTGGTATTCAAACTTCAATCGCATGATTAGAACACAAGATGTAAAAACGAGATTTTAAAAGTACGCGCACCAGCCATCTTGTGATTATGCAAACAATTGAAATAAATTACATGCCAGTGGATCAACATTTGTATAAGCATTTAACGTGCAACGTTTCACGGCACTCGGATAGTTAATTCGCGAGAAACGTCCATTTAAATATTTATACTTCGCGTCGTTGCCATGTTGGATTTGTGCTCACCAGGTTACTGGAAGTCCTATAGGTGAACATATGTTCATAGTCTCTATGAACATAAAAACATTCAGTTTGGTTGCTGTAAAAGATTCATAGATATTGAGAATCGTCTCAATATTTCGGAAGCTCGCCATTTAGGATTGTTATATGTATAGGCCATAGAGTTATGTACCATTCAAGGACAATTATTGCCTAGCTTCATTATTCAAACTTTCACTTCGATCGCATGATTACGACACAAGAATAAAAACTTAATTTTAAAATTTCGCACAGCCGCCATCTTGAGGTTATGTAAACAATTGAATTAAATTAGATGGCAGTGCATTACAATCTGCAAAATCATTTACTGTACCACATTTCACTGCGCTCAGAGAGTTAAATCACGAGAAAAGTCTATTAAAATATTTCAAATTCGCTTGGTCGCCATGTTCGTTTTGTACTTTACAGGTTTATGAAATATACATAGGTAAACTTGTATCAGTACCCTTTATCACCGTACGAAATTGCATGATGATATCTTTAATAGTTTCGGAGATATAGAATGTCAGTGAAATATTTCGCACAGCCGCCATTTTGAGGTTATGTAAACAATTGAACTAAATTAGACTCCAGTGCATTACAAAGTGTATAAACATTTGCTGTACCAAGTTTCATTATGTTTGGATAGTTAAATCGCGAGAAATGTATATTTAAAAGTCTCAATTTCGCTTGACCGCCATGTTGGTCTTGTAGTCACCAGGTTTTTGAAAGTCTCATAGGTGAACTTCTAGTAGAGCCCTTTATCACCGTACACAATTTCAGGGTGATATCGGTAATAGTTTCGGAGATATTGAATGCTAGTGAAATATTTCGCACAGCCGCCATGTTGGATTGGTGAGACGTAACAAAATTTGAAGGGCACGGTCGAGGTCGCCGGGAATAGTGCTATGAACTTACCGAGTTTCATTGAAATCGCTCCAGCCGTTTAGATTTTATTAGGGGGACACACACACACCCCTCACACACACACACGCGCACACACACACGGACAAAAGGTGATCTCATAAGCCTATTTTTTCAAAATTGAAAATAGGCTAAAAATGGACCCCAAATGACAAGAAGGTTACCGTACCCCTAAGACAATAAAATGTTAAAAATATGCATAGTAAGACGAAAGAAAAGTTAATTGAACTCCAATTACATTGTAAAATACTTTCTCGCAATAAATGAGGTCTGATCCTTCTACGAAAACCTGCATATTTTGTCCATTATAGCCTATCCCCTAGTTTGCCCGGTGAAATCTACCTCCGCCTTCCGGCATGCCGAGAGGATTTTTTTTTCTCTTGGGGGGATTATTTCTATTTTCGTTTGATGGATTTTGACTTCTAGTTGTGATACCACGTATTCTTTGGTTCATATAATTTATTGTTAAATTTAGTAGGGATTGATAGCCTTGATTTTGATTCAGTACTTTGAGTTCTGCTTAGAACATATTAACATGAATTTTGATTGAAGAACATTAACTTTCTTTTGAGACGGATGCCAGGGCTTAATTTTAAGTGAAGCCGTATACATAAATGACTTAGGGTTAAAATTCGTGAGGCAAGATTTTTGTAGTCCAGTGGGATATATTGACAACCCACATTTAAATTGATTATAATGCATTGATGTTATACATCGTATTATTTTCGATATTCACAGTTGATTACAACCAGATACTAGTAAATGAATTTATTAATCATCATCAAGGTGATAATGGGATAACAAACGTCTGTGAACGTAAAAGGAAAAATTTATTGAAGTATTCAGTGAAAGTACATGAGTTTTAGTGTTGCCAATGTGAGCAAAATGTATAAAACAGGTTATTAGGAATAATCTTCGTGAGTTGGGTGGTATTAGCCACCAAGCTTAAGCTATTGTTTAAGTCATATATGACTATAATATTATTACAGTATCTTGATTGAATCATGATGGATTAATGATGTTCTTGGAAGAACATATTACTCAATGCTTTTATTATGCTTGATTTGTTTTCGAATTGATAAATCCCCTGTTTTATTAACATCAGGGAGGCTTCTAAATTTTGCTCGTGTCTTTCCTATTTAAATGGTCCTGCGATTGTGTTCAATTAAGAGTTTGTAAGCAAGTATAAGAAGTAATAATGAATGAAACTGAAATGGTTCATAATAATTATAAAATTAATAATAATAATAATCAGTAATTATTAATTTTATTGAAACAATGGATTAACAATTTACACGTCTTCTCAGCTTAATTGCTCGGTCGATGGACCAGATCATATTTGAATTGCTAAGGCAATAATTAAATTATTACTATGCACACTTGGCGGGTGCTGAATTACGAATCCTATGGCGATTACACTTATGGGTGTAATAATTTTTGTTGTACATATGAATAAAAGGGTAACATTATATGCGCAATCGTGGAAGGACCGTGATGGTGATTGGTTAGATTTTTTTGTGGGATCACCATGTGTAAATAATTTAATCTTTTTGTCAGATCAAGGTAAATACATTACCGTCCTTGGGGTTTGTTGCTGCTTTTTGTTTCATATGTTTTATATGAATTAAATCAAGGGTTTTGATTTTGTGTGACCATTCACGGACATTTATGACTGGCCTTTTTGTGGAATACATTTGTTAATTTCTTTTAATCGTGGGGTGTGATGATTTATAGAGGCATCAATAGGTCGCATTAAGGGGCCATAGCTAGGTATTTCTAGAGTTCCCCACACTACTGAGTTAGTTAATATCTTGATTCTCGTGTTCTTTGAGCAGTTTTCTGCTATGCTTTGGTTTTACTTAATGCCACCTCTGTTAGGATTTACTTGAACCCTAATACTCCCTTCCCTAGTTGGTAGGATCTGGGGATTTTTTTTGCCGAGGATTTTCAGGTTCTACGATCCAGTTGTCATCGAGGGATTTTAACAGGTAAAGGGTAGGCATTTTCGGATACAGTGGCGTCCCATACTTAAGGGGCTCGAGTAGCGATATCGTGTCTTTATGGGATGTGCCAATTGAGTAAAATTGCATACAGATGATGGACTCGTGAAAACTGGAATACCAAAAACGAGAACATAGTTTGAGGCCATTATAGATGTCGTACCTCGAGGAAGGGCATCTGACTATTGATATGACGCCATTTCTTGATGGTTTCGAATCTTCCCTTCGAACACGTGGTGGCATTATGGGCTAGTCAATTCCGACGACATTACAGCGATCAATTGTGAACTCATTGAATGATCGTCCGGAAATAATGGTTCACCAATGTTTTTAGCACAAGATGTTGGAATTAATTCGTGAATAAAGCAATTACGAGCATTCTCGATCTACATGGCATACGTGTCGAGTTGCAAACATTAATAGATTTTATGGATTTTTAAGTGGTGCTACACTGATTTGGAAATAATATACGACTAGAACCAAGATCAATGAAAGACATTCACTGGAAATCTAAATTGACTTGATCAGTCTAGTGGGGCTTTGAGATGTAACTCGTGGTCTAGCTTCATTCAAGGTATCCTATTTTCTTGCAACCGGCGGATGGGTATTTCTGAGCCCATTCTAAATGTAAAATCGTTTTTAGTAATTTAAATATTGTCATATGAGGATTATGTAATCATAAGCTGATATAAATCATCACGCATCTTGTGTATAGGTTATGGAGAATTCCATGGTTAAAGTATTATGCGATTATTAGGTAATGTTAAGCTTATTCTAAGTTATCGCAATACAATTAAGAAGTTTCATTTGATGGCAGGTGTGGTTGCTTTGTGATGTTTGTACTTTGTTTGGTGAAGTGATGGCCATGATTTTCAGCTTTTGTGTGATATATATTTGATATGCCTGAGAACGAGGAAACGGGATCTCCTAGTGAGATTGAGAAACTTTATAAACTGATTCAGGCACAGATGAGTGGTGTTGAACAATTACGTGCCCAGATTGGTGGCATGCAGGAATCTTTGAATGATAAGAGTAGGAGTGTAATCCAAGATGCTCTTGCAGAGAGTATACAAGGCTTTTTAAAGGACCTTCAGTCCAGCAACAAAGATATTAAAGCTAGCCAATGTCTAATGCAGACTAGTATAAACCAAATGCAGACTAATCAAACAAAAATAGAAGCGGACATTGATGAAGTTCAGTCGAAAATTGTTAAGGTTTAATCTAGCCATTGTCAAGTTCAGGCGAGTCAGAACCAGATGCAAACATTTCAAAATATTATTGAAGTTAAAGTCACTAGTGTACAGACAGATGTAACTAACATCCAGTCTAAAGTTAGTGCTGTAGAAGCTAACCAAAATCTAATGCAAATCCAGATCAATGAAATAGAGAAAACTAATAAAGATTTGGAAGCTTTGCAACTACTATTCACTAACGACACTATCCATACACAGGCTTCCATAGATCAAGAACTGTAGGGGTAGACCAAGGTTAGAATATGTTAAACAGATTGCCTCGGATGTAGGGTGTGGTAGCTATGTAGAGATGAAACGATTAGCTCAGGACAGGGACGCATGGAGAGCTGCATCAAACCAGTCAAAAGACTGAAGACTCAAACAACAACAACAAAAGGTTAGCAAAGGATAATTTGGAAGCTTTGCAACTACTATTCACTAACGACACTATCCATACACAGGCTTCCATAGATCAATTGAGAACTGAAATGAACTCTTTTAGAGTTCAAGTCAGTGATCATAATAAATTATTGAAAGATGACTTTGACATAGATTTTAAGGCGATTGTTAAAGAAAACATAGACCTATTAAGAAATTGTATGCTTAGGATTAATGAAGATTCTTTCAAAGATCTGAAACAGGAAATGGAACAAAAACTTGCCACTAGCGATTTAAAAGCTAACAAAGAAATATCAGATGAGAGGGAAGATGTCAATTAGAAGGTTACTGTTCTTCAAAAATTTCAAACAGATAATCTAACCACCTTGGGAACTAGATTAAAGTCCATTGAAGTTAAAGTCAATCAAAATAAAGTACAACTGAACGAAGTTAGGGAAAAGAAACCTTCGGAATTAAATGCAGTTCGAACGCAATTGGAATAAATGACCTAAGTGGGATGTTAGCGTAGAGACTATAAGAGAGCAATTGAAGTCAAGCTGGAATGCCGACTTTCACGCTGCATCTGATCAAATGGAACCTAGATCACCGGAAAGAGATGAGACCATTTATGCATAAGAGTATCAATTTTCTGGGACATACCATCGATCAATTCGGATATCATCCCAATGTCAAGAAAATTGCTGCCATGTCCCAATTTCCAAAACCGGTGAAGATCAAACAGCTTCGTGAATTTCTGGGGATGTGCCAATTTCATAGCAGCCACTGTCCAGGATACTCTATAACGATGGCTCCGTTATACGAGGTCCTCAAGAAAAACAACCGCTGGAAATGGACTGATGAAACAAACCTAGCATTTGAAGCTGCAAAGGTAATGCTCAGAGACTGTGTAAAACTGGAGTACCCAGAATTTGATAGAACATTTTTTATTGAGTCAGACGCCTCGAGAGTAGGCGTGGGTGCTGTCTTGTATCAGAAGGATACGGAGGGTAAAAAGCACTATATTGACTTTCACAGCAGGAAGCTAAAAGAGCATGAGAAAAACTATTTCACAACTGAACTAGAAGCTCTTGCTTTCATTTCTGCCCTGCAGAAGTGAAAGAAACTGCTTATTGGTCATCAAGTTGTTATTATTACGGACAAAAGAGCGCTGCAATTTATGTTGAAATCCGATTTGTCCAGTGACAGGTTGACGAGATGGACATTGTTTCTCCAGCAGTTCAATGCCACCATCGTCCATCAGCCTGGCAAAGATAACCTCCTGGCCGACGCGCTCTCAAGTCAAAAACATCTTGATCAGTACTTTACAGTTGGAGAGGGAAAATCAGATCACCCTAGATAGGCTAAAGAAGATAGCAGTGTCACAGATGAGTCGCACCCCAACTCGAGAAATGTACAGGTTTCTGAAAGGCGTCATGGATAACTCAGATCCAAACTACGATAAGGTCAGAGAGCGTTCTGTGAGGTATCTTCTGTGCGATGATACTCTTTGTAAATATATCGACAGGGAGAGAACGAAATTGAGAATTATAGTTCCTCCAAAACTAGTCACTAGTCTCGTGTGGTTAGCTCACTGCACCATTGGTCACGGTGGCGTTGACAAGAAGTTCCAAATGTTATTGGAGACGTTCACCTGGACCAGGATGCAGAGCTCCATTGAGAATGTGATTAGAACACGCCAGGAGTGCCAACGAGGGAAACATCCATGAGCTTTGAGCAAAGAACAACCTCGAGCTATTATCCCTTCGAAGCCGAGAGAGCTCATGGCTTGTGACATCTTCGGTCCCTGTCCGAAGGGAACTAGGGGAAACCAGTTTCTCCTAGTAACTGTCGAAGTATTTTCAAAGTATGTGACACTTGATCCACTGCAGAATGCTACCTCAGCTCAAGTCCTCAGTCAGCTACAGAACAGTGTGTTTCCTAAGACTGGCATCCCAGAAATATTGCAATCAGACAATTGAACGCAATTTACATCGCAGGAATTTGAGTCTGCCATGGAAAGACTTGAGATTAAGCACATCTTCTCGAGCGTGCGATACCCAGAATCCAACGTATCAGATAGAGTTATGGATGAAATTGAAAAATAAACCCACCTGTATTGCCCAGAGGATCACGCAAGTACGGTTAAATTCGTGACTTTTATGCAGGTATGCATTAATTCTACTTACCACGAGAATCTTGCAGACATACCTATGACAGTTCATTTAGATGTAAAGCCAGTGAGAGCCTGGGATGATATTGCCAGGTATATTCCTCGTGATGTTGATCCCTTAATCAGGAAAGAGTTAACGCGGCTCGTGAGAAACTCATGGATGCAGCCGAGAAGTGGCAGAGAATAAATAGATATAAAAGATATAGGCAGCCATTCTGAATGAATGATTTAGTGCTCATCAAAAAACCTACGAAGGCAGATGTAGCCAAGAAACTATACACCAAGTTTTCTTATATTTACTATGGGCCGTTCCGAATAGCTCGATGCTTCGGGAACAATTGTTATGGAATTACCAGCATAAATGGAAGATATATCATAGGTCGCTTCAATGCCAAAAACATGCGCAGATACCACAAAAAGTTAGTTTAACTCTGTATATTGTTGCGGGATTATCTGGAATGATGAAATAAAAGTCTAATCAGCTCTTATTTGAGGCATTAGGAGGAAGATGTATCGTTTTTTTTATTGGTCCAGATTACGGTACATGTCCGCTCACATAGCCACCGCTACATGACCTCTTATGACCCAGGTTAGTTACGTCACTACCATATGGGGAGCGCACGCAGTCTTCTGCTCGTGTCGCGACGACCATCTGTGGCAGCCCACTGAGCTCGTTTCATTTTTCTGACGCGTGAAGCGCTAGATGATATTACAATGTAGGTCAGCCTTGTCCACGAATCAGAGGCCGATCCGTTCGCCACGCCGAGGATTAGGGGTAGATGTGTCTGGCGTGGTATGCAGTAACGTAGGCAGTGAGAGATCATATTATGGCTTTGCCCAGCTTATATCGGGTTCGGGCTTAAAATTAATATACACGCGAGTGACAATTTCTGTTCGAACTCCGGATGATTCAGCCCAGTGTCGAAAGGGCTTTGAACATAAGTATGCCGAGAATTATACTCAGGCAATGCAACGCGATAGAACTCGGTGTAATTTCATGTTGTTAAACAGACCATATATTGAGTGTAAGACAGCACGCATTGATAGATACAGGACAGTCTTTCAAGGCCACATCATTAAGACTGTACTTAGCGTAGTACAGTTATACGAACTCTGCCCGTGGACTTTCCTCAATATGTATGCCTTCATGACATCTGAGGCGTTTGGAGGAATATTAAACACGAACAGTATCATGTTAGTTATGATAGCCTTAACATTGACGTGGATATCGCTTGCCAAGCAATGATATAATCATCCTAGCAACCACAATGCTGTAATCAACTGCTAGTGTACACGCTGCGCTGTTCACAAGCATGCCGAGAATTGACTTTCGGAATCATGCAAGTGCTGTTGATATTAACGCAAGCTTTGTGTGTTCTCGCGGGTATCGCGACTTTGTGATTGCGAATATACTTGCTTCCGGGCGTTCTGGATCTTGTCATTGGAGATATACTGCCAGGGACCATGGCCATTGCCAGCTGACGAACGAGAAGTTCCGGATTAGTGTGTCTGGGGCAGGAAGGTTATACATTATCCTGCTGTTGGTATTGGAAATATATGGCAGGGCATATTCTTGCTCTAATTCGCCTCCAAGATTCTGCAGCGAAGGTAGAAGAAATTATATTTCTGCAGTGTAGTAATGTTTGCAATATTACAGAGTGACATCATTGCCATTTGTTTTTGTTTTTCTGTAGCTAAATCGGAGTGAGGTGTGGGCTTGAATAACCATTCAAGTCTGATCCCATTTCCAATTGAGTTTAGGCTCGAATACCGAGTGCACTAATTTTCAAAATTTTGATAGTTGACATTCTGATTTCAGCTTTGATATAATTAAATATAATTCTGTAACTTATTATGATCTTCTTAATTGTAAAGAAGAGGACATTCTTAGGAAGAAGATTAACATTTTCCTTAGTGTGTTTAAGGAAATTTTGTGTAATAGATATTTTCATTCTTATAAATACTTCTATATCTTTTTAATCAAGCGTTGACTTGACATGTATAGTCGCACAATACTTTGTGTTTCATAGTTGTATTTTGACAACATTGCAGATGATCTTAGTATTTTTGATCGTGTTTTTTATAGGATTTCTTTTTTCGAAAGCGAAGTTAGATCATTCTTTTGGAATGGGAATTTCTCTCTTGGTGCCTAATGAATCAATTGTCATTAACTTGAGTCGGTAGCAAGATTCATGTCGTAGGCCCAATTCGGTCACCATGTTTTCTCTTGGGGGGATTATTTCTACTTTCGATTGATGGATTTTGACTTCTAGTTGTGATACCACGTATTCTTTGGTTCATGTAATATAATATAAATTTAGTATATCCTTGATTTTGATTCAGTACTTTGAGTTCTGCTTAGAACATATTAACATGAATTTTGATTGAAGAACATTAACTTTTTTGTGACGGATCCCTGGGCTTAATTTTAAGTGAAGCCGTATACTTACATGACTTAGGGTTAAATTTCGTGAGGCAAGATTTTTGTAGTCCAGCGGGATATATTCACAACCCACATTTAAATTAATTATAATGCATTGATGTTATACATCGTATTATTTTCAATATTCACAGTTGATTACAACCAGATACTAATAAATGAATTTATTAATCATCATCAAGGTGATAATGGGATAACAAACGTCTGTGAACGTAAAAGGAAAAATTTATTGAAGTATTCAGTGAAAGTATATGAGTTTTTGTTTTGCCAATGTGAGAAAAATGTATAAAACAGGTTATTAGGAATATTCTTCGTGAGTTGGGCGGTATTAGCCACCAATCTTAAGCTGTTGTTGATGTCATATATCACTATAATATTATTACAGTATCTTGGTTGAATCATGATGGATTAATGATGTTCTTGGAAGAACATAGTTCTCAATGCTTTTATTATGCTTGATTTGTTTTCGAATTGATAAATTCCTTGTTTGATTAACATCAGGGAGGCTTCTAAATTTTGCTCGTGTCTTTCCTATTTAATTGGCCCTGCGATTGTGTTCAATTAAGAGTTTGTAAGCAAGTATAAGAAGTAATAATGAATGAAACTGAAATGGTTCATAATAATTATAAATTTAATAATAATAATAATCAGTAATTATTTAATTTATTGAAACAATGGATTAACAATTTACACGTCTCCTCAGCTTAATTGCTCGGTCGATGGACCAGATCATATTTGAATTGCTAAGGCAATAATTAAATTATTACTATGCACACTTGGCGGGTGCAGTATTACGAATCCTATGGCGATTACACTTATGAGTGTAATAATTTATGTTGTACATATGAATAAAAGGATAACTTTATATGCCCAATTAATATCTTTAATCGTGGAAGGACCGTGATGGTGATTCGTTAGATTAGTATTTTTTTCTGTGGGATCACCATGTGTAAATAATTTAATCTTTTTGTCAGATCAAGGTAAATACAGTACCGTCTTTGGGGTTTATTGCTGCTTTTTGTTTCATATGATTTTTATGAATTAATTCAAGGGTTTTGATTTTGTGTGACCATTCACGGACATTTATGCCTGGCCTTTAGTCAGCCTTTTGTGGAATAAATTTGTTAATTTCTTTTAATCGTGGGGTGTGATGATTTATAGAGGCATCAAGAGGTCGCATTAAGGAGCCATAGCTAGGTATTTCTAGAGTTCCTTACACTCCTGAGTTAGTTAATTTCATGATTCTTGTGTTCTTTGAGCAGTTTGCTGCTATGCTTTGGTTTTACTTAATGCCACCTCTGTTAGGATTTACTTGTACCCTAATACTCCCTTCACTAGTTGGTAGGATCTAGGGATTTTTTGCCGTGGATTTTCAGGTTCTACGATCCCGTTATCGAGGGATTTCAACAGGTAAAGGGTAGGCATTTTCGGGTACAGTACCAAACCAAACAGCACACCTACAACTGACTGACAGAATGTTACATCTTTGGGCGCGCTGGGGCTACCAGTCCCCCAGTCCCATATGATACAGCAGCTGATAAATGTTATACGTGTCGAGCTATTTTTAGCCTATTTTCATTTTTGAAAAAAGAAAGGCTTATGTGATCTCCTTTTGTGAACTGTTAAATTATTATTTATATAAACCTAAATACTTACATTAGTGCATATTTGGATTGGAATTAAGCAAAAATAAAACTAGGTTAGATAATTTCCTTAGAAAATCAGCACTTATTATGAACAATTTCAGTATTTTTATTTATCTTTTCTCGAAGTTATGAGGTTTATATATGCCCTTTTGGCTACTATCTATAGCCTAGGAAATCCATAAGCATCCTCAAACAAATTTGTCACTCAAGCAGTCTGTGATCTTCATTGCACTTTGCGCATCTGTTCCTTGTTGATTTATATCCCTTCCTCGTCCACACAAGAAGCAACAGCCTACTTTATTTCCACTACACTCAACCTACCACCTGTGAGGCAACGTTACCTTTGCGCATTCAATTCTGAAACAGCGACGTCTTCCAATGCATCTGGTGTCAGTTTTGTGCAATTTGGTATGTTAAATACAGCATCAACGGGCAGCTACAGAGATTCTCAATATCCCTAGGGTAAATATTCTCTGCCCTACAATAAAATGAATCACTACACATGTAGCCCACGCGAGTATCCGAGGGTTAAAATGCGTTTCTTCCTTGTCATCTCTTTGCCGGTGTCTGGTTCTGCAGGAACTATACACGGACCAGTTTGTATAATATCTTGTTCCACTATACAACTTAAACCTTTATACAAATCTTTGCTAACTATTGAACAAATTGCTCAATAGTTTGTGTTTGTTTATATTAATCAGGGTAAACAACAAAGCAACATAAATGTATTGCAGGTTTGCAACTGCTGCTTGTTGTACTAGGTTTGGCAACTGGACAAGACATCATTTGGAGCATCTGCCATAGAACAAGACTTAATATGGAATGGTAGCCATTGGACAAGACTCAATATGGAACAGACACGAAATGTTAAACCTTTTTTTTACAGGGACAAGATTGTTTTTTGGCACACTACCTACACACCACTGGAAAGGAAGTTACATTCTGAATGTAGTGATGTGCATAACTGAATATCGATTTTTGGTGGACAAGACTCTTTTTGGAACTGACCGACTCGTTCGACGTATGTTTTTGATCGGCCACAATGGACGGCCTCTTTTTTGAATGGAGTCAATTAGGACATATTCTTCTTTGATTGGCTCACTGATAGGTTCATCTCTTTAAAAGCACAATTCATTATTTTAGAAGTTTATCATCTTGGCTTACAGGATACCAAAACAGGTTAATTAGAGAGGCAATAGAGGTCGCGAAGCATCCCAATAATTTCAATCGCGAAGATGGGTTCAAACTCAGCAACATTTAGAAAGTTCTCCTAGCGCACGACTGCCAGGGGTGGGGACCAATCAGCGATCAGCGTGACGTCAATGCAGGGCAAGCAAGCACATCTGACTGGCAATAACCGTTAGTTTGAGTACGGACACCAACTCGTACCTACCCATGATTAAGTCTGCTGCAATGTCAGCCGAAACGTCGGGAAATAATAACCGATATGCAACGCGGCTCAATCCTGTAAGCCAAGATGATAAACTTGACACCGGCCGCGAAAGCCTACGATCTAAATATTATTTTACAATTTAACATCAAAATGATGATTAATATTTTGTGTTCAGTAAGCTTTAGTGTGAAAGAAATGAGATATAACAAGATGTTCAGTAAAGAACATATGGTTAGAGTTATAACTGCTTGTCCTTTTAAGGGGTTTATTTGAATATATTTGTGATTAACGTTAAGTGTTGCATTGTATAAAACACCCCCGATTTACTAAGTTTCGTTGTTTTCCTCTTTTACACCCAGAGGAATTGATTGGATCATTAGAAAAGTACGCCCATTCACCATCTTGAATGCATGGAATCGTTTATCTTGCGCATTCTGCAGAGAGAGCCTTCTTTGTGAGACTACACATTTGCTGCGTTTCGTCATTGTGACTCTAATAAATAATGCACTGGTGTTACTACTGTCTGATATATTCAAGATGGCGACTGCGCGCTACATGCTGAGTGAAAGCCTTCTGAGAGGAATATAATATGTTTCAACCTTCTTAAATTATATCACGTTAATTGCGCAATTGGATCCTGAGTTATTGATTTTGAAGATTCAATTGTATGCTCAGCCACCATCTGGGCTATGCTGGGGTTTTTCTGAATTTCCACGGAAATTTGCGTTATTTGCGCGTTTCAGACTGTTTTATGACGGATGCGCGCAAAAATATTTTTTTTTGGTCTGTCTGTCTGTTTGTCGATGGACAACTTCGAGTCCTTATAACTTGAAAACGGCTGGGTGGATCAACGTAAAATTTGATACTGATATCCATCAGAAGCACCACACTAACCATTGGTGTAAATCATCTCCTTACCTCTCATAAAATGGGGCATACCCCCATAAAATACATGTTGAAATAGGCGTAGACGGACGAGACAAAGATTATTTTCAACCCCTCGATGTGAGAAACAAAACTCGACCACATTTTAAGACCCTAAAACCAACAGTTATTGAGATATTCCCAGAAAACTAATTTCATTTAATAATCTAATGAAAGAATTCGGGCTGGTAACCATGGCAACAAAATCTCAGAGGACCATCTATTTCAGTAAAACGCAATGCAATTCCATTTATTACATTACTGTGAAGTTTGCAAACGGCTATAAGGTTATCATGGAACCAAATTAAGCTGTAGAATTCATCAATACGTATAAGGAGCTTAAGGGGGTCAACGGGTACTGTGCCCGTCCCGGAAATATGTGCGATGACCCGGCCAAAAATTACACCACACAATTTCCGAGAAAGAACAGGAGAGTGCAATAAAAAGAAAAGCAGAAAAAAAACGAATGTGCCTGAATTCTAGTTTGATAATATAAGAAAAACGGCTCGGGTGGCACGAGACAGAGTATCTCCGGGCGTTACGGGATGGGAAAGAGGGCTCCATCAAACTAGAGTTCGCAAGGACCCATTCCTGGAGAGGCCAGAGTTAAAAGAAGGAAAGTAGAAATGACACAGATAAAAGAAATTTAAGAAGGTAAAGGAAAATGATCCTTATTTATTCATGGATTCAGCTTGCATTAAAATTCCACACCCTACCTATGATCTCGACGGCTAGAGAATTCCTAAGATATGGTGTAATGTCTTTCAGAATCTTGCCAAATCGGATCAATAAAAAAAATTACATCACAGGACTGAAACGAAAGCCAACTAAAAGTCTCTTCTGTCGCTGCAGGGATTTTTCGGCGCACACGACACGAAAAATTATTAACACTCATTCCTGGGCGACCTAACTTCAATTATACAAAAGAAAAAAATACACCATCAAATAATCAAGCTAATGCGCCCTGTGAGGTGAAACTGCTGGCTAATGAATAGATATCGGCATTGTACTACCGTAATTGCACACAAAACAGTCTATCCAATTGTCCAAACTTATTTACAATTACAACTGACAATAATATAATATGAACTCCTCTAACTCAGTTCCTAAAATCAAAAATTGTCCACATCAGTCCACTGATTATCAGGATCAGTTCAAAAATAAATCAAATCGAAATCCTTAATTCAATATCTCATGCTCAATTCAAAATCTTTTAGTGAATCCTAAACTAATAATCTTGTTCAAAATTCGATAATCTTTTGTCAATTCAAGAATCATCCCTAATGACCGCAATTATTATACTAATCCTTACATGGTCTCGTGGTCTCGAATCCACAACTAGATTCAAGAATAATCCAGAATCAAACTCCATCAAATGACCATTGAAGTATCAGTGCAACAATACTCGATGATTTCGTTAAATTGCTCAGGCAATTGCTGATCAAAATAATTAGTAAAAAGGACAGAGAAAGAAATATTAAATTTTGCCTCACCAAAGCAATGAGCCTTTGTCAAAATGAGCCATAAATTCTCTGAGAGAGACCAAATAATTGGATAAAAATATTTAAACATCATGATAGGATTATAATAATTCACGATAAAACATGTCATATCATTTGCCAACAAATCGTTGCACTAAGGCAATAGCCCTCTAAATATCTCGAGCAACATGTCACAAAAGATCATGGCCCATCATACTATCATTCAAAACCAGAAATCAGATCATCATCTGAGCATTTCTGTACATAACTTCAATAATTCCTATCACAAATATAATATCCAAGTGGCAAATCTAATATTTAATATTGGCTATCTTCACACTCAAAATGTGGCAACCAGAATGCATAAATCGAACAGTCGGATCTGAACAGATATGCATCCAAAATACTAATAATTCAATCGAAATGTGAACGGCTCAAGGCAAAACTCACAAAGTCCTCAAATGAGACCCGTAAAGATCGTCCTAGAAAAGATCTGGAATTCAAAAAAAAACCACATCGCACAGACGGCAAAGTCATCCTAAGGCTTCAACATCAAATCCCCAAAGAAAATGTGGACCAAAAAAAAACTTGTGCATCTGATGCACACTGTCTTAAAATCCTTGGATAAAACCATAAATCGAAAAAGAATGCATCATGAAAGAAACGCAGAAGATAAAAAAACATTGAAATAATTGCCATCGCAATTATGCAACAGAAAATAATAATAATAACAATCGTAAAAAGAACAATCATTATCATCATTAATCCCAACAAAATTCGTTAGACTCCGATGTGTACAATCAGATAATGCTCTTGCCATACCGTGGAATTATACAAAGTCTAAATATGATCATGTGCTCTGGAGTGCAACTCATTATGGGAAGATTCAATTCATGTGGGCTGGCGACACATTTTTACCTCCTGGCATTTTCGTTAGGCAGAGACAAACCTCTTCTGCAAATTTAATAGAGTGTAAAGATCCCTGATAAGTGTTCCCTGGTGTCGTGTTGGCGGCAGGCGTCTGCTTGCGAAGATCGTCGCGACGCCTCCTGGATCAAAGTTCCATCCCTCCATCACGCCTTCTGCGTGTTTTAATGTGCCATGGTGTAATCAGAAATATTCGACACTGTATGTCTCTCCTTCCTCACGAAGACATTTACTTCATTAATATGTTACCCCATTATTTTAGAGTAACACGCTGCCACTGTTCCAGTTCCATCTAGAATGTTCAGAAGTGAGATTGTGTTCAGTGTAATTGGCAAAGACTGTTCCAGAAGTCCGGCGTGAAGCAATGTTCAATGAACTATGTGAACTATTACAGAGTTACATTGATGCCTAAAGCCATGTTCACTTGCCATCACGGCTTTGATTAAATGTGCAATGTTCTGTCGCAAAGATGTCCCAACTGATTTCCATTGAATAGTGTGTAAGCTTGTAGCACAGGATGAGAAATATCCAGCCCTCAGACTGTGTATCATTGCTGCTTTTTGCTGGTAATGTTTATATGATTTTTCAACTTACGTGGCTCCAACTTCCTTTGTATGTCAGTGCAAGTCCCAATACTTACGAATATGAACCATTACTTTCACACTGCCGTTTGCTGGCGTTATGCAAGTGACAAACTTGCATCTAATAGCTCGCCCTTACGACCGTAAGAATACAACACACACAGCGATACCAGTCCGCACTAACAGAATCAAACATCGGAATGAGCAAGCTCGTCTCGCGATCACCTGCCAAGCTGTCTCGCTATCCTCCCCGCCGTAAGGGGGTGGGGGTAGCTCGCATATACCTCTCCTTACTCCCGGCCGTGACATCATCACACAAGTGCACTGTCCTCCACCGGTCATTCGGGCAAGATCAAACCACCGTGACGTAATATTTGCGGCCCCCGGCCGTTCACGCAGCACCGAAGCTTAGTGGTCATACTCCAAATCGGGTACAGTACACTAGAATTTTGTCACGCGATTTTAACGTGCGGGTGTGGTACAGAAGGTCTTTCATATCCCTATCCCTATATTGTATTTATTATATTATTATCATTATTATTATTATTATTATTATTATTATTATTATTATTATTATTATTATTATTATTATTATTATCATTATTATATTATGGCATACAACGACGAGACACAGTTCATTATTAGCCCCTCGGTGGCAGAAACAAAACTCGAAGGTTCCCGAAAATTACATTTTAAGGCTCTAAATCCAACAGTTTCTGAGATATTCCCAGAAAACTAATTTAATTTAATAAACTAATGGAAGAATGCATGCTGGCAACCATGACAACAGGTTCTCAAGAGAAGACATTCAACGTTCCATCTATTTCTGTAAAAATCAATGCCACTCCACTTATTACATTTGTGTGAATGTTTGCAAATGGCTATAAGGATATCACGGAACCAACTTATACTTATACTATACAATGCGCATAAGGGGGTCAAGGGGTACCCTAGAATTTTTTCACGTGATTTACACGTGTGATATGTCGTACAGAATTATATCTCCAAGCAGCAACATTATTTTCAAAAAATACTGGATTGAAATAGTATTTTTTGCGGCTATTAGTAATTAGGGCCATTGGAGGCTAAAAACCTGAATATCCATGCACCACAAATCTTTATAATTTGTTAAACGTGTCTTCCTCTGGATTGGGGCTTTACACAACGGTGAGGGTCAGTCTTTATATGAGGTGTATTGCATTTCGTCTACGAGGTTATCAATTTTATTTTCACGTCAGGAAGTACACTTTAGGTGAATTTAGATTGAGCACATTCTAATTTATTTTTCGACAAACGGGTTTATCGTAAGGATGATTTTGTTTGAAACTGTGTGGATGATATATCCATATTCGGACTTCTGGGTGTTATGTTGTAGATTGGTTGGTTCCTCAGTTTAGAAGCTGCAACAACGCGTTCACGTAGCCTCGTGTGTGTAGAATCTGTCTGCTAACCGGTGTTAATTGTGATGGCTGTATTAGTGTTTGTTATCTGTATTTCAGGTAAGGACTGCAGACGATCAATTTCCAGTAGTTCCTACTTTTGCTACCAAATGCTACCGTCAACGACACCTAGCTGTGACTTGGCTACTAGATGCCATCGCAACCGACAAACTTTGGAACTAATAGAGCGTTAATCATATCTAACCTACAATTGTATTTAGTGGAAGGTTCTATTACATGCCATAAATCTATGATGATGATGATGATAATTGTTGTTTTAAGGGGCCTAACATATAGGTTATCGGCCCCTTTAAATCTATGACATGGGACCGCCGGCTTTACTTCCCCTCCGAAGTAAGGCATACTTAGGGATTTTCGGCCTGTCTGTTTATCTATATATACGCCTATAACTCGTGTTCGAATGTTTGGAGCATCGTAAAATTAGGTATCCATGAGAGTCAATACACCAATCATTTATAAAACTCTTCACCGTACTTCTCATAGAAGGATTGGTATAGGAAAAAACTTTTCAAAATACATGCTAAAATAGGCGAAATATAAAAATTATCCTAGAACAGGCTGTTCCAAATCCACGAGTTTGAGTATGCGTACACGCGAGTGATGCTCAGAGCACGGTTGGGGAGGGACTGGGAGTCATAAACAATACGTCACTGGGCGAAGGTCATAACACAAGTGCATGCGCTTTCTGCCAGTCTTGATGTATTCACCGCGCAGTGATGGCAGCCCCCACGGCAGAGCTGTATTGCATGTTGCAGGTTTACTCACGCCAGGCGGCGAGTAATGGACTGCTCACTGGCGAGCTCCTCGCCTGAAACAGCCTGTCCTAGAAGGACGACCAAAGCATATGTTGCGCTTCTCAATGTGAGACACAAAATTCGGGAGTCTATGAAAAGTCTCCGAAAACCACATTTTAAGGCCCTTAAGTTAACAGTGTGTGTGATATTCCCAGAATAATAACTTCGCACTGATAAAAATATGAAGGAATAAAAGCCCCTAACCATTGCAACAGTAGCTCAATTGATAACGTCTGGTTCTTAATACCGAAGACCGTTCGAAGAGCGGGTACTTCTGCTAGTACAAATATATAACAAGATGTTCAGTAAGGAACAAATAGCCTACTTACTCCTAAATGCATAGGTATAGTCATTGTCCTTTTCAAGGAGTGTTGAATGTTGGTTGTAGTAGCTCGTTGAATAACAACGTGCTATATTATGTATTGATCGATTGAAACCTTCACCTAAAATATGGAGTAGCGAGCAAACAATAGCCGCCTCCATTTTGACCCAACGGGACGGCATAGCCCTGCACGATAAGGCACGGTCAGCCCGAAGCGTTAGTTACTGCTATGGTATAATAATTTAATTATAAGATGTTAACATCCGGCGGATCACCTCCTAGAGGACAGTTTGAACCACCCTCTGTGCCATTAAAGTATTTGGTGAGGCCGGGCCTTGTTGATTCGTAAGTAACGGTTCGACTATAATATTTACATGATTCATACGTCTGCCATCTTCAAACAATTTGACTGATTACCTTGTAGTTGATGCAAAAGATACTTCCGACGTTAAGGTACATTTTAGTAAAATTTTTTCGAGCTCGAATGATAGGTTAGTCGTAATTTGATCTAAGCTATACAAATTTGGGAGCCCGCCATTACGTTTCCGTCAAGACGGTGGCGATATAAAACACGACACTGACGTGCCCTTTGCTAGTGCTACCTCTGTACCAAATTTCGTTCAATTCGGTTCCGTCGTGTTTGAATTGATAGGGGGACAGATATACACACTCACACACGTGATTTGCACACACACATGGCCCCATTCTTCAATCTATTTGGTTGATGACCTTGTAATTTAGTCGATTGACGCTTCCCACATAAAGGTATGTTGTTGCAAAATTTGGTAGAGAAGAGATGATTAGGTTAGTCGCAATTTGATTTAATCCTTGAACATTTGGGTGTCCGACATTACTTTTCCGTCAAGATGGCGGCGATATAAAACATGACACTGAGGTTTTTTCTGCTAGTGCTACCTCTGTACCAAATTTCGTTAAATTTGATTTCTTCGTGTTTAAATTGATAGGGAGAGGGACAGGTATTCACATCACACACAGACAGACTGATACATTCTGGCCCGTGTAGATCTCATAAGATCTCTGGCACTACAGCCCATGAAGGGCCTAGGCCTACCAAGCAACCACTGCCCAGCCATTTGGCCTCCAGATATTAGGGTGACGCGTGGTCAGCCCTTCGGGTCCCCTCAGCCGTTAATCTGGGATTCTGCTGCCTCATAGTCAGACAGCCACTCAATTGTCTTCACGAGGCTGAGTGCACCCCGTTCCAGCCCTCACGTCAATGTATAAAACCCCTGACGGGAATTGAACCCAGGTGAGAGGCAGGCGGGCTACCCTAACACCACGGGCATACAAAGCCCACATATATTTACATATTGCTTGAAAATATTGTGCCCGATAGACGAGGATTTCGGGGAGCCATTGTCCTTAAATGACCCTTCCGAAACCCCCCTCCAACGAGAAGACATATAGGACAGGGAGGAATGCATTCATGAACTGGGAATACACAAGGGAACTTAACTCGGGGGTGTCGGGTACAATGAGAGTTCAAAACTACCAGTCCAGAGGAATACAAACACAAAATACAATAAAGAGGCCAGGCTTACATTTTAAATCGCACTCATTTTATTCAAAAAGTGGCAGACCCCTAACCTACTTTGGAGAGGTAAAAAACGGCTAGTCCGTGCTAATTATTCCTAAGATGAATTTACTGATCTCCGTACAAAACATCCTAAAAATTAAACCTCTCGAAGTCCTACTAACAGATAATGAAGTCAACAAGCAACGCAAAGAGAATGACACGTAATTCATCCCTACACAATTACTTCAGAGATTGTAATAATAGTAATAATACAGGCACGAATTTACAGAAAAGAAAGATATTTACTTGCTTATAATGCAAAGATTTCGTTACATTTTCAGCATAATAAGCTTAAAGACTATGCTATGATGGTGTCATCTCTAACATTTAACGTTACAGTAATTTAAGCTAATTCATATTTGACGTTAAGTTTAGTAACGATATAAACGAGAAGCGTTTAATCCAAAATTTATTCCAAAAAACAAGAGCTAAGCACATTCTGTTCATACCATTAAAGAGAAAAACTTAACTAATTTACAACACAAGTGTGTAACAAAATGATCCTTCAAAAATGTGCAATTGGCACCACTGACCTGCCAGCACGCACTTCCACTGTTTGTGAAGTATGGTCATAAGTGTCTGGGAAAATTATGTTGGCAGCAGCATGAAGTAGATCATGACTAACGTTACAATGTCGAGTTAACTACCATGTTAAAAATGTAGTTAACCGACCGTCGTCTCGCAAATGGGAATACCTATAATTGTATCGAAGAAGACGAAGCAGAACAATAACTAATCACTCGTCAACAAGGTTTCCTTACGTTTAGGCTTTGAATCATGTTTAAAAGTTACTGCCTATTAATTCATTTTGGTTTGTGTTTAGACAGAAAATCCTGTCACTTGATTATTAGAGTAAGGTCTTATTAATATTATGTTTGTCCTACCAGTTTCTCTGTATCTGTTTAGTGACCATTTTAAACTCGTAAAGTGTGAAGATTTGGTTTAAATGGACAACCAACATCACCTCCAGCAATTGGAAGAAAAACACTCTTTCTAATGTTTCTTCAGCACTCCTTAAGTGCTCTCAATAACACTCGATCCATCGGTCGTTAGCTTAAACAACGGGACAAAGAAGTACACGTCACTAGCTTATGTAGTACACAATCGTACCTCACAACTGGGATAGCTCCCACCCATTTTGGTAAACCTCAAAAATATTACAATGGTATTCACTAATTTTATACAATTTTCTAGCCTGTGGACAAGGATTCTTGAGCTGTACAATCAGCTGTGGATTTTAAGTGAACTCTCTGATCTACACAAAGTGTGGATGGACTGCGATTATTACATAATCAGTGAATTGCGCAGTCAAAACATGTGTTACAGTAATTTCCGGGTCTCCCTAATCGTTATGATATGTCCCCTTCACATCAAACCTACAACTGCCTGTTAAACTCATTTTGACTAAATTAGCATTCCTTCATAGTCGTCTGAATGTCAACTTATACTATAATAAAACAAAAGTACACTCCCATGTGTCTCCGCAGCGTCAGAAACAAGTTTGTGTGGTACCGGATGGCTGCGCAATAGTTCACTGCCTTCTAAACCTATTCACAAACACAGCGCCTTGCGCTCGCAATAACTGGATTAAAGAAATGACATCTGCTCACTAGGCTAGCAGTATCCAGTGGAATGCAGTTCTGACAGTATAACACATAACCGTACTGCGTACCTGGGCTTGGTTTACTGCACTGGTCTATAACCATGACAAATGTATTTACAATAATAGTGGCAAGAGCTTATCCCTCAGGCTCTCACAAATGATACGTCCTAGTATAACCATGATGAATTGTAGCACGTGACCATCTCGAGTGTTTACAGTGTGTGCGCTTTGCCAGATACCATTGGCAAATGCGATGGCATGGTTGGTGTAGCCATTCCGTCTTCCTTCCTTCAGTGAGTATCAACCATCGCCATCCCCCACCATACTGGGTTCTACTCCATAATGGCTTCCATCAGAATAGGAAGCATAGCATCCACGTGGTGTTGGATTATTAATGTGAGCTCCATCTTAATCATATTTTCGGCGTTCTCATTGAATTTAAGCTGATCGAGATTTTGCTTTCTAAATACACTGCTTCTACCCAAGTAGCGGCTTATTGCAAAAATGACCATGTGTTCATCCGCTCACAGAAGCTAAAATGGTTGCTTGTGCAACTGTTCTCACTCCAAACTTTTATGCTACTGAAACATTCGTGTTAATTCACACTAGAGCCATCCGCTCACGAAAAAATTCACCTTTATGCACTGTTGAGTGTTACACAACGAAATGCAAACTCGCATTCGATTACAGACAATGAATGGTTTGAACTTGAAAAATTTTCACATCGGCCGGCAACCATGAGCTCGCCACGTTTTTCAGTCCTGGGTTCAAGAATTTCTACCCAATTTATAAACGTCACTCTTTTAAACCAAATGAACGTTCCCAATGACATTGGCAGATTTACTGCGTTTAATTAAATGTTATTCACGCTTCGATGATGGTTGGTGTAACCAATACTCGTAGATTTTAACAGCGACGAAATTCACGTCTGGTCACGACCTCGCCTGAAATGAGAGTGTACTCGGCAACATGCCGGAAGCATCGACTGCACCACCCAGTCAAGGGTGCAACTATTAAACGTTCATTGCATACTCTATATTTACAGTCATCAATAAAGTTCATAGAATTCTTCAGTGCTTCCAATTATTTAAAAATATCCATTAATAAATACAGTCTCCAAATAAAATGGCAAAAATTAATATCAGTGGCGTGGCAACTTGAGGTGCGTCGAATGAGGGATACTCCTAAAGAGAAAGCATTGCTGCTTTGGAGTCCTCGGTTCAACCATAGACGTCTGACTCCTCATGAGCCATCGAGGTCATATCTCAGATATAATATCGGGAACAATATATAGTGTTACTTGTATGTGCGTATTGTAATTTTAAGATGGTCACTTTGCGCTATTTTCAGCTGTATAATTGTAGCGACGGTTTTTGTATAGTTACTATATTACTGCTAAATTTCGTTGTTGCATCGCAAAGAAATACATTCCGTTATTCAATATAATATTCTTTATTTTCAAGATGGCCAAGGAGCGTTGAATTCAGTGCATTCTGGTCTATTTCTGTAATGTCCCCTATGTGATACTTCTTTCTTACTAAGTGTCGTTTTAATATCCCAATTACAGACTGAATGATTCACCATTACGTTTAAATACTACGTTCAGTGCCATTTAGAAATTTTTATGTTCTAATTTATTATTAAATTTCAATATTATAGCTCAAGGAATCCGAAATCTTTGAAATGCCAAGATGGCTGCTTGCACTATGTCAAATGTGATAATCTCTTGATCATCGCAATTATAAGCTCTTATACGATACTCACCTCTTGGCAAGATTCGTCAGAATTATCCAATTTCGTTCTGAGTTGTTGTTCTAATAGTCTGTGGAGCCTCCATCTTGGATGAATGGAGGGTCTGTTGTTTAGCCTTGGCCATACAAGGCGACGGTCCTAACTTGTCACTAGCATTTGTTACGGTTACTCTTAGGTTTTGAGAGTTATTTATATATTTTATAGTTTCAAGATGGTGGCTGCACACTATTTGCTCTCATACTCGTCATGTTCCAAACGGAAAATCTTCATATAAAAGTGATTGCCAATTACTGTAAACATTGAATCATTGGACCATACACTAGGTTATAGATAATGCCTTATAAGCATGCCTGTCATCATGAAATTATATTTTTGATGACCTTGTAGTTTGTACACATGACACTTTCTACACAATGGTCAGTTTTGCTAAAATTTGCTAGAGGTCTGTAAAATATTTTAGTCGTAATTTTATTTTAGCTTTGTACATTTTGGGTGGCTGCAATTTTGTTTCCTTGGGTTTGCGCGATATAAAACATGACACTGAGATGTCCTTCACTAGCGCTACCTCTGAGCCAGTATATTCGTGTTTAAATGATACACACATATTTTGGCCCGTGTAGATCTCATAACGTTATTTCCAGTGCGTACTAAAGACGAATGTGGGCTGTTGTAGGAAAAGTTTATCTTGCCAATTGTCTTGAACATGGAGTCCTGTATCATCCTCCAACTAGCTGTTGTTCTCTTCCACAGAATTGTTCAAATCACCATCCTCTTTGGGATGGCTTGTGGCAATATATAAATACCATTTGAGGGTAAGGTTATTATTCCAATCCTCACCGTAGACATGTTACAGAGGCTTGTCAATATTCTTCTTGTTTGCCGGATGTAGGTTGTGATCAATAGGTAACTGTTCTAGTTCAACTGAGGCAGACCAACCTTAGTTTTGAGCGCTACACCAATCAAAGGACAGTCTAATTCTTACAACATTTTCAGATAGTTGCAGGCCTACAAGATGCTGTAACAGAGCAGACGAAACTTCGATAAAACCATATCCTGCTTGATCTTATGTCCATAAGCTTGGATTATTCCCATAGATTTCAACAATTCATAAACAATACAACCTCTTGCCAGGAATAGTATGCCTCTTGTTTGGAAGATTCTGGAAGAAGCTGAATTTACGGCACATCGAAGCACATTATTGCAGAATCATGTCCTGTGTTAACTTTAAATTATAAAAAGTTAGCATTCGTTTACTGGCCATGTATTCAGTCCGTATTACTGAAACAGTTGTTTCATTTTATGGCAGTAGCTACAAACATCTAAAGAAGGGGAGCAAAATCCAATATTTGAGTACTAAAAGAAATTCAAAATATGCACACTTTCAATACCTTTGGTATCTTAAACCCGGCAGTGGTCGCACACATAGTGCATCTTAAAGAGGTCACGGAGGGTCACCATGACCCACATATTATTATTTAATTATGTTCGTCAGGACTTGCACTTTTTAAAAACTCTGTTTTACATCGGTTAGTAGCCTATTATTATCTTAGACATAACAACAACCGTACCTTTGTTTATGTTCTTAATATACAACTACAGATTTGTTTTTAAATAGTTAATACAAAACGTTCACTTAATTGCATGCGATTCAAAGTTGGTATTCTTTTCTAGAATAATGGTTAAAGTCAGAACTAATTTTACACTAATGGCTTCTAAGAATATGAAGAAAGTCTAAAAGTTCATTTTTGAACAGGCACCATATTGAAATTTTCAAAGATTTTCACACATATACTTTTAGTACGAGTAAATATAGAAAGAATTAACAGAAACTAATAATTGTCAAAACCAAGTGATACAAGCAGTGGGATATCATCATCTGAAGTGGAGTTGTCTTCAGAATGTTCGCCCTCAGTAGCTACTTCGTCATTACTGCCATCACTTTGTTCCGTATCTGTGTTCCGGACTTGGTCGTCTTGTATCTCTTCTTGTGGATCGACATCAGTCCCGACATCACTTTCATTAGCACCCAGTTCATGTCTATTTCTGCCGACAATGATTCATTCAGCGTAGAACGAATACGGTCTGCTTCTCTCTCTCAACTATTTCACCGAAACAAGGAAAACGTACTCAATTGTAAAATTTTACTAATAATTTTTTTGTGAACTCAAAAGGTCGCGGTGGGTCGTGGTGACCCGCACACTACTTTCCTCAAGAACTGCTATGCTCAAACCAAAGGCTGCCTGCTGTACTGTGTAGAGGGGATAGACTTAAGAAGGTAATGGGAAGAGGGTTGCTGTGTCACCGTTGGCGGAGGGGGATGAACGGAAATGTTAGCGTGCAGGTCATGATGACCCACAGCGACCGTTCTCGGGTTAAATTAGCATCGAGGTAAATAAACTTTGATTTTTGTCTTGAATAACGTGCTTCCTTGCCCCAGAAATTGTTGATAATAACCGTGACAAGCTGTTTCTTTCAGGTTGAATTTCAATATTTTTCGATTTTTCCCTTATTTTTTGCGGTGATAACAGTGACGGTCGTTGTTAGGAACAACAATGTTACGCAATTTTGTAGACTTAGCCACCTATAAATATTATTTTGCAAACTCTACGGATATTGCTGTTTTTTTAATCAAGGTGTACTCAAGCGAACAATAGTTTGGCCGTTGCTTCATTCCTGAAGGCCTAGACCTCCTCTTGACAGACTTTTACGATACAAGGTTGATGCTTTGTATTTTTTACATAAAGCAGCAAGTGGATATCAAATATTTCCAAGAAAACCTCCTTGCACTATGTGAGCAGAGGTTGAATGAGTTGAGGCCTTTGGGCAAATGATAAACAATTTCTCCTCTTGTTTTCAGGGATCAACACTCCTTTTTCTCGAGCTATCATTCACTGCGCCCACAGTCACTAAGGTGTCAACTAACTCACTCTTCATACAAATAAAAGCAAAGGAAATTACCAATACACACAATGATCTCACAAGCACTAAATTGAAGATGCTTATTAAACTGCAACAAACACAATGCATCATGGGTAACGGTAACCTTGGATATAATGATCAGATACCCTGTGATTGGCTGGTCGTGACTAAACCTTTTCTGATTGAACACACGATGTAGACAAAATTCTTTATCTTTGGTTCCCTATATTTTAACCAATAAATAAGGGACAATTCTCTTGGCTGGTTTGAAATGCACAAGCGTAAGGTATTTCACGCTGCACTACCGGGAGGAGCTGGTGATACGCATTAACTTCTGGTATGTTTTAACTTAAATTAAAACGCCTCTTAGTGCTCTAACATGTATTGTATTGTGTGATGTTTTTGACCCTTTATTGGGGTAATCGTCAGATTAAATGCACTATAATGCAAAGCTTATAAATTAGATGATCAGAACAAAAATTCAAAAAATAAAACCTGAAATTCATTTAACTAAAAATTCATACAATATTAAGAGTCTTTCCTGGAAATGCAAAATCCAACTCTTATCAAAAGTAACTAGACCCGAAGCTCTCTACGCTTCAGAAACTCTCACCCTTCATCGCAAAAGAGTTAACGGACAATTGGACGTGAAACACGTAAAATAATGTGAAATACATTACGGCCGAGAATCAAATGGATAAATATATAAAAGTATCACCAAACTCATGTACAACATTATGTCTGTACAGAATCTAATCATGGGGCACTTAGACTAACTTATGAAATTCACACATACCTGAAGAACAATACAACTAGATCAAATTTGTACAAACTTAATGTAAAAAAAAAACACAGAAAGATTTAGGATCGTCAAATTTACTAGACCGAACAAAAACGGGAAATGTGCACTTACACGGACTTTCGAGGACGAGGCGATAACGTCTAACCACCATATATGGTCCATGCAACGAAAACAAACTCATTCGTTGAGTATAAAGGAATGATGGGCTAAAAGAAAGTCTAACTAATGTTGATTCCGCGAGGTCCTAAGAGACCCTTTCACGATGCAGAAGAAGAAATGCTTAGAAATAGTTAATCATTAGTTTACATGCTATCCTATAAAATGATATAAGAAGCTCTACCAGACTAATTAATTATATTCAACAAATTTTGAATATTATCTTATATATAAAGCCACATGGCCGACTGGCTGACTGACTCACTCACTCACTCACTGACATAAATGTTTACCCACTTCCAAATGAGTTACAAACTTGAGATTTGGCAAAAACACTCCTTTCACCTTGCAACCAACATAAAAATTCCAAAAAGGTACATTTTTTAATTTTCAACCCTACAAAAGACAAAAATAATAGGGGGAAACTACAAATCTCCAGTAATATCTCTGAGTGTGATATTTTGAATGGCCTATGTTGTAGACAATAACACATTACATCTTTTTTGTATCTTGCTATTTTTTCATACGACGTTTAATTAGGGAGATATTAATGATTTTGTACTTTTTGGCCGAAATTTTTCTCTGAGTGTGATGTTGTACATGGCCTATGTTGTAGACATTAACACATTACATCTTTTTTGTCTCTTGCTATTTCATCACACGACGTTTAATTACGGAGTTATTAATGATTTTGTACTTTTTGGCCGAAATTTTTCTCCGAGTGTGATATTGTACATGGCCTATGTTGTAGACAATAACACATTACATCTTTTTTGTCCCTTGCTATTTCATCATACGACGTATAATTAGGGAGTTATAAATGATTTTGTACTTTTTGGCCAAAATTTGTCAATGTCCCACGAATAACTTAACAATTGATTCGAATGAAATTTCAAACAAGATGTTCATTAAAGAACATATAGCCTGCTTTCTCCTAAATGTATGAGTATAGTTATAACTCGTTGTTATTATCAAAGAGTATAATAGAACTATTCTTTGTTGAAGACCTTAGAAACGATTTACCTCTACCAAACGCCACAACCTAGATAAAAACTGCTACCATCATTGAAGAAAGAAAGAAAGAAAGATAAGAAGTATATCAAGAATGTTATGGATCTGGAGACATAATCGACCGGACTGGCTGCGTGGCTCAGCGTTAACGTTCTCGCTTGCTGGGCCCTAGGTTGCAGGTTCGTATCCTGGCGCAGTCAGCTGGCATTTGAGGGTGCACAAATGCGAGGGAGCCGTGTCAGTACATTTACTGGCACGTTAAAGATCCCCTTCGGGCCAAAATTCCGGCACCCCGGTGTCTCTAAAAGCAGCAGTAGTTAAAAGGGATGTAAAACCAATAACATTATTATTATTATTATTATTATTATTATTATTATTATTATTACATATACGACCTGCCGTGGGCAACATCCAACTTTGAGTTGAGGCATGTCTTTACACGTCTGGTTGTGCATGGCTTTCACAACCCTAATTGAATTAACAAATCTTTCCACGACCCTACAGAGACGTGTGTATACAAACTATGTGGATATTTTCGATTGCTATTTGCCTGAAATAAAAGTAGTAATTAATAACCTGAACTAACACCAACGGCTTGAATTCAGTTACTATGTGAAATCGTTTTGTTCTTTACTTCAAATAACATTTTCAAGTAACGCAAAATAGGCTGTTACAAACCCTTTAAAATAAAAAGTAAAAATGTATCGTAGTATCATCTTGTCATTCTTCAAATTCGATGCGCATAGAATGCCAATGGTATAGTAATCAATGGAGCCCCACGTAGACTAGTCGTGACATCTAGTGGTGAAATATCGAACAATATAATCCTAACAGAGCGAGTGCATTCTAGCGGCCAGAAGAAGAAACTTTTCAATAAAATCTGGAAGTTAATAAGTAGGTCAGCTTGCAGTTACCTTTTTGGCAGCTAGATGTCTCGAGTAAATCTGCTGGCGAATTATGTTTTAATTAAATATATATTTTACACCATAATATGCACAATATAACGCTTAATTTTAAAACATCTGAGTCATTACAAAACAATAAACATATAACATTTCAAGCAAAAAACCTAGCTCTGATCGGGTTTGAACCATAGGCATTTGAGCGATAGGCTAACGCTCTACCACTGAGCTAATTGTGTCAACGAATATCGTTCTATATAAAATGACTTACATAGAACTTGTTAGCAAATAATGATTTATACTAAACAATTTCATCACTGGAGTATATTATTTATATATAAAGCATTTCATACAAAGTTTATTTATTTTGTATCAGTACGCTATATTGCATGCAATACTCAAATTAGTGAAATATAAGTCAGGCACAAGATATCCGCTGCCATCTTGTCTTATTACTGAATCAGCTCAGCTTTTTAAAATCACGTCTGCACTATAGTATTACAAAATAAACTTTTAATTTCGAACGTGCCTCTTCCTTTAGAACAGTTAAAACGATTCTTGGCTCGATAATCGGAACTGGTGGGTCCCATGATATGGATTATAAAGTTTACATAATTCGCACGGCCGCCATCCTGAAATGGTATGGCGGACGACCTTGTAGTTTGGTCACAAGACGCATCCTATAAGAAGGTATGTTGTTACCAAATTTGGTAGAGATCGGATGATTTGGTTAGTCGTTATTTGATTTTACGTTTTGAACGTTTGAGTGGCCGCCATTCAGTTTTAGTAAAGATGGCGGCGATACAAAACATGACACTGAGGTGTCCTTTGCTAGTGCTACCTTTGTACCAAATTTCGTTCAATTCGCATTCACCGTGTTCGAATTGATAGGGGGGGACAGACATTCAGAGTACACACACTCACACACACAGACACACACACACACACACAGACTCACACACACACACATACACACACACACAGAGACTCACACACACACATACACACACACAGACAGACACAATTTTTTCGCCCTGTGTTGATCTCATAAGTCTACTTTCATTTTTTGCAAAAATCGAAAGTAGGCTAAAAATAGTTTTTTTAATACTTTTATTATATTTGTTACGTCTTGTAGGGTCGGAAAGCAACATGATATTTTGATGTATTTTTTCGTCCCATGAATTTTTGGTTTCAGGTGATAGAATTATTTTCCATTAGAACCCATGCTCAACTATATAGCTTTGTTATAGGTTAATTTCCAGTATGATCTGATTCTGTATTGTATTATTTATAGAGGGGTTTTGTGGGATTGGAAACAATATGTTATTTTGAGTCTGATTTTGAGTCTAATTTTATACTCTTCATGCAGTCTGTATCATGTGAGTTACTGTCTCTGTAGGCTTTTTTAAGAAGGTATAGTACCTAATATTTTCCGCTGTGTGCTTTAATTCTATTGAAGGGTTTTATTTTAGGTCAATTGAATATTTTCGTTTGCCAGTTCTTGACTCTTCTTAGCCGTTTTTGAAAGGAACGAGCAACTTGAATTCACAAGTGAATGCGGCGAATCCTACCGACTTCCAGGGTACTTTTTTTTATTTTTCTGCCTTAACTTTACGGTTGTATTGCACAAATGTATTTAATATAACTGGTTTTAATCATTCTGCTGTATTTTAGCCTACTTATCTCATTTTGCAAAAAGGAGGAAAAAGTAGACTTATGTGATCGATCCGGGGAAATGTGTGTCTGTCTGTCCTTCTGTCTGTCTGGCTGTGTGTGTGTCCTCCCGTATCAACTCCTATACGGCTGCAGCTATCGAAACCAAATTTGGTATGAGTAAAGATCTACACCTGAATATCTCACGGCCATATTTGAAATTGACGTCAGTGCTACCAACTGCTGAAAAACGCAATTGAAATTTTAGCTCTATGTTGGATATCTCAGAAGTTATGGATGCGAACTCTTCCTAAATTGGCACACAAAGAGACGATAACATTCCAGATTATTTTTCAGAAGTTCATACATGCCAGTGTTGCCAACATGATTCTAATTCTGCCGATAGGTCCATAATATAAATGAATGTAACTTTTATACTGTCAATTGAATTTCAACCAAATTCCATATGTACTATGTGTACTATAACAGATATGACTGTACGTATTCTAATGAGCCGCCAGGGCTGCCAACTGTTGATAAATGGTCTCTATATATTTTAACATCAATATCAATATATTAGAAAGTATGCAAGCCAACGGCTCTAAACCTTGCACACGTATAGTATCTAAAATTCTACCTTAGTTTGGCGTAACTTATATACATCAGTGCTGCCAACACGATTATATGCCTGTTGATAGGTCCAGTCTTTAAATGCATATAACTTCTATACTAACAGATGGATTTCGACCAAATTTCGTATGTGCCTTGTGTACCATAATAGTTATTACTGTACGTATTCCTAAGAACCAGCAGGACTGCCAACTGTTAGTAAGTGCTCTCTCTAATTGTTCAATCCTAATATCAATATATCAGAAAGTATGCAAGCCATCAGCTCTAAACTTTGCACACGTATAACACCTGACATTCTAGATTAATTTGGAGTAACTAATATACCTCAGTACTGCCAACATGATTCTAAGCTTTCTGATAGTTTAAATTTTAATTTCATGTAACTTCTATACTCACAAATGGATTTATCCAAAATTGGCACTATATTAGATCGTAATATTTGCGTTTATTTCTGAGCATCACATACATGACTTTGTTCCCAACGCGCACTGATAAATCCAATATCAAACAGCATGTAACGTCCATACTATCCATTAGACTTCAACTAAATGTTGTATGTGCATTCTATACCTTATGAGATCGAACTAAGAAAATATTCAGAGTCGCTAGGGCTGCCAACTGTAGTAAGTTACTCTATTAGGCTTCACTATTTCAGGTGTATTTCAAACTGTAGTACTTATAAATGTTAGTATTACCAACTTGATTTCGTCATTATTCTAGATAGGTCTATATAGATTGGCATGAATTCTAATATTAAAGAAAAGTAGGCTCTCTAGTTCGTCACGGAACTACTTGTTTTTTTTTTTTTGAAATTATCATATTAGGACGTTAATCGAGGTACATATTTAGAGGGGCATATTTAGAGGTGCTCAATATTGTAGAAAATTAATTTACATTCAACCACATAGAAACTGATATTCAATATATGTACGTATTTTTAGCCTACTTTTCACATTTAGCAAAAATGAGGAAAAGGTAGACTTGTGAGATCGATCCGGGCAAATGTGTGTCTGTCTGTCCTTCTGTCTGTCTGTCTGGCTGTGTGTGTGTCCACCCCTATCAACTCCTTAACGGCTGCAGCAATCGAAACAAAATTTGGTAGGAGTAAAGATCTATACCTGAATATCTCAATGCCGTATTTGAAAATGATGTCAGTGATACCAACTGCTGAAAAATCGCAATTGAAATTTGAGCTCCATGTTTGATACTTTGAAAGGTATGTATGGGACCTATTTTAAAATTGGCACACGTATACACAATATTATTTCAGTTTAATTTCTAGGAGGACATACATGGCAGTGTTGCCAAAATGATTATAAGCCTGCTGATAGGTCCAATTTTTAAATGCATATATCTTCTATACTATCAACTGGATTTCAACCAAATTTCGTATGTGTTATATACCATAACACATTATGTCTATGCGTATTCTTAAGAGCAACCAAGGCTGCCAACTGTCAATAAATGCAGTTTCTATTTTTGTTACCCTAATATCAATAAATCAGAAAGTATGCAAGCCAATAGCCCTAAACTTTCCACACGTACAGTACCTGGCATTCTAGATTAATTTGGAGTAACTAATATACTTCAGTGCTGCCAACTTGATTTTAAAATGCATATAACTTCTAAACTAACTAATGGATTTAATTCAAAATTGGAACAACAATAAATAATATTATTTCAGATTATTTCTGACCCAATACATGCATGACATTGATGCCAAAATGATTTTACGCACGCTGTTAGATCCAATGTTTAACTGCATGTAACGTCCATGCAATCCATTGGTCATGAACCAAATTTTGTATTCTATACCTTAAGAGATGGAACTAAGAATATATTCAGTCACCAGGGCTGCCAACTGTAGTGCACTATTAGGCTACATTATGCCATGTATACAGTATTTCGAACTAATTAGAAATTTCGATATTTCCAACTTAATTTCGTCATTATTCTAGACAAATGCATATAGATTAATCATTGGCATGAATCTTAAATTTTAAGAAAAGTAGGCACTTTAATTCGTCACGGAACTTCTTGTTCTTTCTGTGATTAATAATCGGGTGAGTAAATACCCATATAGTCTACACATCATATTAGTGAAAATGGAAGGAAGTTTGTAATTTGACATGGCCGTTAATCTCTTGAACATGAGGCACGGGACCTCCTCTTTTTGTGTGGATTTTCAACCACAGCACTTGATATTTCAGATGGTAAATCTCACATGCATTCGATGAGAATTGAACCCAGTCAGCCTTGGTAAGAGGAAAGAGTCATGACTTCAGCATCACCACGTCACATTCCTAATAATAATAATAATAATAATAATAATAATAATAATAATAATAATAATAATAATAATAATAATAATAATAATAATAATGATAATAATAATAATAATAATAATGATAATAATAATATTAATCGGAATAGAAAGTCGAATGTTATTGCCAAACACATATAGAACTGAATGTTGTAAACTAATTACTGGAGGTATTGCGTTCGTGTAAGTTTCTTAGTTCCAAGAAATTTACAGTTTCTGTGATATATTAATGGGTTAATATATTACATGTTCTGAACAGCAGCGCATCGGCATTTTGGAAAACAGACTGTTTTGCTAGGGGACCTGCTTTATCAAATCTTCCCGCCATGATATACAGTAACTGGCAGTAGGCTAAATGACTTTTCATAATAAAACTCCTGAAAACGGTATTACAGGTAGGCTAGGGGATCTGCGTTAACGAAATTTCCTGTCATGATATAACTGGCAGTAGGCTAGGGGACATGCCTTGGCTAAACTCACCCCCCCCCCCCCTCGCAATATTATTATAACTAGAAGTATACTAGAGGACCAGCCATGTCCAAACAGACTTAAAACATATCAGTGCGCACATTCCACCCTCAATTGGAAATATATTTTAAAAGTGGGAAAAGAGATGTCAAAAGAGGCAATAACACTATAGAAAATTAAAATTTGGACTCGTAACAAAACATTATCATATATTAAGTAGTGGATTTTTATGGACTTGAGGGCAAGTGCAAAAAAAAATCCGAAAATTTGACACGCAACAAATGTGCGGGACTTCGTACACTGAAGACACTATAAACATATAGAAAAATTATAACAAAGCAAAACTAAGATTTTATTCAGACCATTAGCATAATTTATATTGGTAGGTGACACCCACGAATCAACTAAAAAATGTACATTAATGGAAAATCTGCATGCAACATATTCGTCTTTATTATTATTACAAAGTCACAGCAAACATAAAAACCGTAAATTCAGAACGATATGTTTTAAACACTTCAACCCATTACTTTCCCTAAAAATACACGGATCGTCAAACGCACCGGGGGCTTGGGGGCGGAGCCCCCAACGAGCAAAGCGAGTCTTTATATATATAATTATTCGACACGTGTGTATGTGACTGAACTCCTCCTAAACGGCTGGTCCGATTTTGATGATTTTTTTAATGTATATTAGAGTGGGTCCATGTATGGTTTAGATTCACAATTGGACCCGGTAGGTGGCGTAGCGACGAAAATGTAGGATGAAAACACTTTAAGAACCACAAGATACAGTCAAGGAAACGAAAACTGTCGTCATGAAAACTTAACTCGCCGCTAAACAGGGTCATCTTCCCCACTAATTCTCCCAAGCCCGTCCCCTTGGGAGTGGTTTCTACTAAAACGTTCATGAATAATTGACTTTCTGAGAATAATTCATGGTTATCTTTTTGTACCGTAGGTGGCGGCGATGTCGAATTCTTGATATTTGAAGTAGGCTTCAAAACATGCACAAATCACTTGCATCGTAGACCTTGTCATTGTTTGGACATTTCAATAACGGCTCATGGAAAATAAACAACATGTAAGTTTGTTTGAGTGGGTCCCTGTATGGTTTAGATTCCCAATTGGATCCAATAGGCAGCACACGAGTAGATGCGACAAATGTGCGACGACGCGTTAAGCGGTTCAAAATGTCCCGTATGCGTTCATATACCATTCGTCCGATAGCAAGGAAACTTGGCTGAGATGTTGTATCCATTCCAGGAAAGGTTTCTGGCTGAGTAAATCCATTTTACAACAGGTGGCGCACGAGTACATACAACAAATGGGCGACGACGCGCGAAGCGTTTCAGCAAAGTCCCGTATGCGTTCATATACTATTCGTGCGATTACGATGAAACTTGGGTGAGATGTTGAGTACACCCCAAGGAAGGTTTCTGGCTTAGTAAATCCATTTTAAAACAGGTAGCGCATGAGTAGATTCAACAAAAGTGTGACGACGCGCCTGGCGTTTCAACGAAGTCCCATATGCGTTCATACACCATCCGTCCAATAGCAATGGAACTTGGGTGAGATGTTGTGTTCACTCCAGGGAAGGTTTCAGGCTTAGTAAATCCATTTTACAACAGGTAGCGCATGAGTAGATTCAACAAATGAGCGACAATGCGCGAAGCGTTTCAACAAAGTCCTGTATCCATTCATATACCATTCGTCCGATAGCGATGAAACTTGGGCGAGATGTTGTGTACGCTACACGGAAGTTTTCTGGCTTAATAAATCCATTTTATAATAGGTGGCGGACGGGTAGATTCAACAAATGTGCGATGGCACGCGAATCGTTTCAACAAAGTACCGTATGCGTTCAAATACCATTCATCCGATTGCGATGAAACTTTGGTGAATTGTCGTGCACACTCTAGGAAAGGAGTTTGGCTTAGTAAATCAATTCTATAATAGGTAGCGCATGAATAGATTCAACAAATGAAATATGACGCGCGAATCATTTCAACAAAGTTCTGTATGCGTTCGTATAGGATACAATTTATCCGATTGCGAAGAAACTTTGGTGAGTTGTTGTGCACGATCCCACGAAGGTTTCTAAATTAGTAAATCCATTTTACGATGGTTTAGAAGCAGTTAACGGAAATTGAAAAAAATATTGTGTATCCGAAAACTCTTCAAGAAACAAAATTACTACCCCAACACTTTCTTTGATTGGCATTTCAACGCAGGCCGGGTACAGCATGTGTATATATAAAAGAATGTTTGTCTGTTCGTGTTTTATGCGTTCATAAACTATTCATCCGATGGCCACCAAATTTTGGTGAGTTGTTGTGCACACTTCCGGGATAGTTATAGGCATAGTTAATCCAATTTAAAATAGACAGCGCGCGAGTAGATTAAACAAATGAGTGTTGGCGATGCGTTCATATACAATTCATCCGATTGCGGTCAAATTTTGATGAGTTAGTGTGCATACTCCAGGGGAAATTATAGGCAGAGTAAATCCAATTTGCAATAGAAGGCGCGCGAGTACCTTCATAAAATGGCGTTGGTGCATTCTTGGAATACACGGTACCTGAGATTATAATTTTCAATGTTTTTGCATGTTCTTTCCTTCCTCTTTGTCAGACACCAACAGTGATCTTCTGTTCTCTCTTAGGGGTTCAGGTCGCTTATATTTTGTATGAGTCTGTTCCAGATATATATTCTGTGACCCACCTAGCGTCATCTCGCAGCGATTCTCTGAAGCTCCTCAATTCTTCCTGGTGCTGGAGGACTTACTTATCCATTTGGCCACCAGATCCTGTTATCATCGCCAGCTATTTTCTCCTTGAGCAAGAGGACTACGTCCACTTCTTTACTCACCATGCTGCGCTAGTATCACCTGTTATCAACTCTTTGAAGACCAGCTCAGCAAGAGATCATTTTTTGTTACAATATTGGCAATACTTATATGTTCTCCTTTTGTCTCCTACCCCCCACTCTTTTCCCCTTCCTCGGTCCCACCGTGCTCCGTTGAGCAGCTCTCACTAATAAGTCGGCAGTTGATTCGATCAGTCAGGGCTCAACTCAAGCCAGTCTCCTCAAACCAAGAGACACTTTCTTCACTCCACGCCATGTTGGAACTCTAGGCATCCGTCAAGGGGATCTTCCCTATCAACATTTAACCAAGATAAGTACAGCTTCAAGTTTTAACCTCATCTTCATGATTTTAAAGATTACATGCTCTTAACGATATTTTATAGACAGCGTGAGATTAATTATTTGGGGCAAAATCATTCTTCGAGGGATTTGCTATGTTGAGCTTTTGTCTGTCTAAGCCAAACTCAATAGAAAGTAGCTTTTCCTACGCTAACTAAATGAGAAATCTTCTCACCACGTGGGATATTATCTAAATACCCGCTGTCTATAATTCACCAAGCTAGTTCCTCCGTTGGATTTTCATTAGCCCCATTTTTCTGCTAAGATCGTTCTGGAACCTTCCAGATCTTGTACTTTATCTGCAAGTCCTGCCGTCATGTATTTCTCACTTACTTGTGAGAATGCTATTTAAAATTGAAGAATCTCACTTCTAAATTACTACAATAGTGAATTTTCGTCCACCGCTGGAATTTTCTATGGCACATTTAATTGTAATTTACAACTTTCTCAAGAAATAGACTCTCGCCTACCTAGTGAAACCAGATATTTTTATCATTGCAATAACTTTTTTTGTCATAAACTCTCGTGTTTATACAGTGAACTTCTCATATATTTCAACGAACTATAGTGAAAACCAGTGCTTGCTCAACTTTTCTACCGCGTCGCGATCGTCCGTTTATATTCAAACAAGGCCATGAACATTTTTCCTCAATCCCCATCTCTCTTTCCTAAACCTCTTACTAACAATCCGTAATAAACTTTTAACTTTAGGTTTGTTTCAACGAGGTGTCAATCTATAGATGTGCCCTCCCATTTTTTCTCATGTGTAATTAATTAATCTCTGTATAATTACGTGTCCAGCACACGTTTCAAACTTACATTGTTTCTCCCTTCAAATTAGGGAAAACAATTCTTTCAACTCTTGAGTGAGTTATTTTTAGGTCTCACGAAATGTAAACTGCCCCATTTGGCTCGTGATTTCTAATTAAACATAGGAAGTCTAGAACCTTCTATTTGATTACCTCTTCAGGTTTCACAGTAAGTGACCTGCCCTCTTTTGTATAATTCTCATAAAGTAATTCTGTTTAAATATAAGAAGTTGTAGTAACTTCTATTTTATGCTTTATGTTTTCCTTGTTGTTATTTTCGAATTTGTTATTCTCTCTAGAATGTTCTTTCAGAAATTTCTTATAGTACACTCCTTGTACTCAATTTAATGTTTAAACTTTAATCATTTCATTGCCTTTTTAAAATCTTATCAAGGTTTTAGTACTAGGTTTAAAACCTTAAGAATTGTTATTTGCCTGGAGCAATTTTTGAATGTTGTTGGAGGTCTGCGACCCCAAATTGTTAACAAGATTGCAAAATATTTAATTGTCAAAAATATTAACTTCTTTAAATTGTTAAATAAATTAAATATTTGTTTTTGGATTCATCATTTCTCTGATACTACAGTTAGGCAGGATCCTGGCTTTCCTAGCTCTTCCTAGGTTTATGCCCTCGTTCATACTCAATAAAGCTTTTACTATCTGTCTGGCCAGACCATCACCCTTCCCTATAGTACTTTTATTCGTGCTTGGGAGGAAATACACTAAAGCCTCTCTCTGGCAAACTGCCCAAGTCTTAGCTGCGGTTCCCGTCAGCTTCGACCAAGCTCGTACCCACTTTAGGTATCCGAGCACGAATTTGCGGTGGCAACCATCTTTAAATGTATTGAAAGTCAAATTCATAACTTTTATGGGACTCTCCTCCTATTTTTCCATCCTTTTTCTCCAATCCAAAATCTACTTCCTTCTCTTAATCATCTTCCCTTGGTGGGTGGGTTGTTCCTCAGCCTATAATCTACCCAAAAATTGGTACCAGAAACCCGGGAGAGCCCATTTTTTCTTTTTTCTTAAAAAAAAGTGTCATTTGACAATACTTTGCAAATTATTAACATCTGCTTTGGATTTTTTCAGCTATAACTACATCATGCAAAGCCTGTGAACGGGAAAGAGGCCGCTCCTGTCTCCTTTGGTGTGTCCTGTTCTTTCTACCCATTCGCTGCTGCCAACTTGACAGCATTTCCAAGGTTCTACAGTTTCGTGAGTTGTATTTCAATTTATTTATCTTGTCATGGCTCCTACTGAAAAAGATGAAACTCTCATTGCTAGACGTTCTTCCTATAAAGGGCAACTCACTAGATTCAGAAATTTCATCAGCAAATTAAGTCCCGCCGAGTGTGATTTAGATATCTTGACACATCGCCTTAAGTTGTACGAACGGTCTTATGATTATTACGATCAAATTCAAACCGAGATTGAATCCGCTTGCCCAGAACTTCAATCGGATCGGGACGAGGTCGAACCCTTGTACTTTGAAGGGATTGCAAAGGCCCACCAACTGATTCGCAATATCTCAGAACCGGACACTAGGGTCATCAATCCGGCCCAGTTCGCACCCGCTTCAGTTCACAAGAACAAACCGAAACCGTTACTTCCCAAGATAAGCCTACCGCACTTCTCAGGCAAGGAAGGTGAATGGTATTCTTTTTACGAACTTTACTGCTCCCTAATTCATGAAAATATCGAGATCCCAGACATACATAAATTTTACTTCCTCCGTACTTCTTTGGAATGTGAGGCCTTAGCCTTAGTGGAGTCACTGCCTTTAAGCGCAGACAACTACCACATCGCCTTTAATCTCCTTAAAGAGAGATATGGCAATTTACGCTTGAGTGTAGCTCGCCACATACGTTGTCCCTTCAACCTACCAGCCGTCAAACCTAATGACGTCACCTCTTTAAGGGACCTCTTAGATTCTATACAGTTGAATGTCAGAGCATTATACCAACTCAAGCAGCCTGTCCAAACATGGGACACCATACTCATTCATCTGGCTACATCAAGATTCGATTTTTCAACTTTAAAGGCTTGGGAGATCGAACTCGCTCGCAAGGAAGAATTTTCCTTCGAACACTTAATCTCGTTTCTTAACAGCCGATGCCAAGTCCTTACAGCACTCGCATTTCAGTGCGAAAAGGTCGAAACGAATCACCAGTCTCACATTTTTGAGAAAAACCTTGCTTCTTCAAAGGGACATCAGCCCCCATCTGTCGAGAACAAGCAAACCCGTTCTTCTTTCAATCATGCAAGAGAACATATCAGGCCGCTCAACAAATCGTTAAAATGCACGCTCTGTAAAAAGCTTCACACATTGTATTTGTGCAAATCTTTTAAAGAATTGTCTGTCGAAGATCGAAGGAAGTTTGTGTTGAATAGCAAACATTGTTTCAATTGCTTGTCACCTAAGCATTCTTCTTCGAACTGTACGTCATCAAATCTCTGTTTCCATTGTAAAAAACCGCATCATTCTTTATTGCACGTTCACGATAAATCGAGGTCATCAGTACCTGCCTCTTCAAGCTCCATGCAGAGCAGCTCTGAACAAACTAATGCTTCTTCCTGCATTTCTAATTCCGAAACTTCTTACAGTGCGCAAACCCTTTTGACCACTGTACAATTCGAAATCCAAGATAAATTTGGAAATTGGTTTAGAACCCGTGGTCTTCTCGATTCCGCTTCAACTCATAATTTTGTTTCGCAATCGTTGATTAAAAAACTAGGTCTTTCGTCATCGCCTACTTCTATCAGTGTGACCGGCATTGACAATTTGAAAACTCAAGTCTTGCAGTCTTCAAAATTGAAAATCAGAGACGTTTGCCAAAGAAACACCAATCTTAATTTAAACTGTCTCATTCTTACCAGTATTGGCAAGGACACTCCAAGTCACTCTATTAATACCTCCGGATTAAAGATTCCTTCGCACTTAAGGTTAGCTGATCCTCAGTTTAATGCTCAAGGTCCCATTGATGTACTTTTCAGTGCCAATGTTTTTTGGAATTGCATTCGCAAACAAACACGCAAGTTATCTTCAACCGTGGTCGCTAGAGACACCGATTTTGGTTGGGTTATTACTGGTGAAATCCAACAACCCAGTCTTCAAACCAAAGCGCAATGTCATTTCGTCACAGCTGACATAAATCTCATTTCTGAAAAAGAGAACGCTCATGTTTCAGATCTCAATAATTTTGAAAAACACTTGCCGAAACGATGTCTCATCGTGAACAACTACGCTACCTCTGTAAGTTGTTTAAATGGTTTTTCCTTCTTCCCGCACAAGATAGCAATTCAAGTTCGCCTTGCTTTGTGTTATTTCGTTTACCTTCTCATGTCATTTTTTATAGCAGGTAATTGCTTAAACTCTTTCTCGAAAACTATCTTCCCCTTGTGTAAAACCATGGCTATCAGTCACCATCATTTCGCTGTACGCTATGTTTCATTTCTTTCGCTATGTAGAAGGATGGCCGCGGCCGGCTCCTCCCTCCTTCCTCACAATTGGAAGTCGCTTTTGAAACTGCTTGAAAATCTGAATTCTATAGCATCTAGAATAACTATTCTTATGCATAAACTGCTTCTCAATGTCCCAGCTTTTCTTCTCTGTTCGGAAGAATTAAGCTTCTTTCTGTTGAAAATTGTCCGATTTCGTGATCCTCTCAATTATGCGAAATTGATTTCCTACTCTATTTCATATAGCTTTAAATTGCTTTTTCACGTCCAAGTTACGATTGACTGCATGTCGTTCAACCTGAATATCTGCTTTAAGTTACAGCTGATTCAACAAATGTTGTTTGTGTACTTTGAACTGCTTGTTTGTCAGACTTGTTTGTATACAAGCCTGAGGAAGGTCAAGTCACTGTTTATTTCCTGTACGCTTGACACAGTTCAAAGCAAGTTTCTCTTATCTCAACTTTGGCTGATTGCCAAGCATTGTCTAGTTAGCCGCTCCTGCAAGTACAGAAGCCGTTAACCTACTTCCCAAAATAAACTTGTTCCAGTTAACGACTCTTTCAGCTATTTATGTCTTATCTCGTTGTACTATGTGGGTCAAGGCCGCACTTGCTTTTGTATTCCACTTACTCATGCTCGTATTCTATAACTGCTTCGATCCTTGTTTCAAAACTTCGTTGCGTATTTCTCACGCGCTCATGTATTTCACTTTGCTTACATATTTTGCGATCTCAATGTTCATTAATGAACAAACTGGTTTTTTCTCGTCATCACATTCGATGTGTTTTTGTATTCATGTACCCATGTGAGTAATCTCGATGGTAAATATGCATCTGCCTCCAGCTAGCATCAGGTCTCAGGCGTGTACCGTCTCCCCAAATGAGCAGTGCATAATTTGGATTTGAGGCTATAAGGTATCAACTCTACAATGATAAGGCACAACTCTATTGTAAAACTTTAATTCAGTAAATAAAATCATGGCTTCAAACACAAAAACAATCCCAAAACCATAAAAACAAAGCAAACAAAAATTTACTTCCACAATCCACAAATAAACAAAAATGAAATCATAATAAAATCATATTAAACCATAAAGCTGTACCCTTATGTGAACTTCATAAGGATATTCTAGTGCGCTGATGCACCTACCACTTCAAAACAAACTGTACATTAACATAACAGTCATACAATGTGACTTCTTTAATATCACAAATTAATTATTCCTTAAACCTCTTTAGTTTTAACAATTATATGTGCCGTGCGTGTTTTGATTTTTCTCTTCTCACCAAACAAATGCTTTCATGCATTACCTATTCGGACGTTGCACCACCATCAACGTGCAACTCCATAATTATGTAAGCTACCCCTCCACTTCCTCTATTTATATGGTTCCACTGCATGCTGTATGTGATTCCTACATAAAACGTTACGTTATAGCTTGTGTCGGATGGTACAATTAGATTACCTTGCTCTCGTGGCGATTGGCAACTGGTAACCAACTTCACAACTTGGTTTCAGTGACAGTACAAATACATCGTCTAACTATTCGTCAGATAGCTAAAATAATGAACCATCAGGATGATCTACAATTATCCATGTGTTCCTAAACCACATGGCTACATTACTCAACATAACAATCTTTCATTATATGTCATTTACCAGGGTCTAAAATCTTTCCCTTTCAACTTGCCTTGACGGTTCGAGTGCCCGCCTGCAGACCCTCGGCTAGAGGAGTCAGTACACAATAGAAAGTGGGATGGGTGTTCCACCAATTACCTCGACCCTCCTTAAAGGTTTGAATGCTTTCCTCTCTAAGCAGCAAAGATTTACAAGACAAATACTGTTGTCTGACCGACACACATATCCCAAAGGATCTTAATCAACTATTATGCAAACAGGTATTGAATGAGCTTTTATAATTACTCCTACGCAGAGGATATAATAATTACTGGCCTCACACGGGTCCATTCAACATGAAGGTTCGGGGTTCGTAATGCATTAGTCTAACGGGTGACCGATGTCTCAAGTAAAATATAGGCGCTCACTGCAGCTGTCGCCATGAGTTTCGCTACCACGAGCGGAATAACTCATCAATAACTTCTCGGGAGACCATAGAGTTTCGAGGTGTCCTCGTTTTCCTCGTCTCTATCACAGGATTCCAACCCGGAACACTTTCATATCCTTCCTCAGAGCTAGGGTGCACACTACAACTCTGGCATAAATTATATCTCCACTTATGCCCATGACATAGGAGATTTCATACGTAGAATAGACCACCTGGCCCCTTACTCAATGCTACGACCTCCGACCTATATTATTAAGAGAAATCTATCAATTACTCTATAAGCTTCTCACATAAGCTGCAAATTCAATTCACTAAAAGCTCTTTCATTACTGGCATCATTATTGAATATATGCAATATTCTGATATAAAACTTCTTTCCTTAATTACTGTAATGTAATCTTACTGTATCATCTTACTGCTTAGATTGATAAGTCTTGCAATTAGCGTAACTAATTCTCGCTTACAACATTTATTTGTTTCCTGATGTGTTCATTCATACTTTTAATATTCATTATTATTATTACCGTTAATCTCACTGACATAAATGACCAAAATCATTACTTTATTATTCTTATTAATCTCACTGACATAAATGACCAAAAATCCGACATAGCTAAACGTCTTAAAATCCGAACAATCGCGTTCGTCACATTTACATAACTGATTGCCATTCTTAATTCATAGTGGGAATAATTACTCCACTTAATGATGCAAATTAACATCTCAACTCTATAAAAATCAACACAATAATGATTAAACATGGAGGATCTCCCTCCTAAACTGATTTTTACTGGCATCTTTAACCCTCTCATGCACAAATTATGAAATGGGATGCAAAAAAATTTTTCCTCGGATCTCTAGGCAGGAAATGCAGTAAGTAATATCACCTAATACATTTTTCAACAAATTGACAGTTACAACTGTCCAAAAATGAGAGGCCTCATATGAGGCTTAAATGTACCAACGACATCTTTTCGGTTCTTATGAATGTGAATGGATGACAATGCAACAGAAATATAGAGCACAACATTTGGCCATCTTAATGTTTATTCAGACAAATTATAATACATTCATATACCAGGGCATAATAATGATGATAATAATAAAATATAATGAATAATAACACAGAAAATTGAATGTTATTCCAAATCAACTTGAACTTCTCAGATGACACTCTACATCTAACAGGTTTACATATGAAATATCGATCAGGGACGTCACATCCCCTCCCGCCTTTATCATATTCCTTCCCCCTCAATTGTGAAACAGTCTTCTTGCTGCCTGTTCCTTGTTTAGTCCCTATAGCATGAAACGCTTGACCCTTCTGTTTATGCCCTTGTGTGGAAGTCGTGGAAGCATTCTGGGCAAAGTGGTTCCTTGCAACGGCGACATTGATAACGAGTTTTTCTCTTGCAGCCGTGAAGATAACACTTGGAAGCATAGCCTTTCACAGATTTTTTAGGATAGTGGGGGCCACCATCTCGACGAAGTTCTATAGCTGCTGTGACTCTCACGCGTTTCTTCACAGCAGGAGGTGTTGATGAGTTTGGCCTACCTCTTTTTTTCCTCTCTACACTCCCAGTATAGATAAGTGAAGTCGCAACTGAGCTCTTGAACTCTAGGAGATCTAAGTTTTCAGTCTCATCATTCATTCTCCATAAAATCCAGCAGTTTACAATTGCTACATTCAATATGTGGTGAAACAGTCTAAAATACCATCGTTTGTTTCGCACAGAATGTGGATACAAACCGACCAGTGAATCTATTAGGTCAACTCCACCCATATGTTTATTATAAACTCGTACAGAGAAAGGACGAGGAATTTCAATAACCTTTCTTTCTTTCCTGCACCATCGCCTAGCAGAATCCTTCGGCTCAACGCCAGCAAAAGTGGACGCTACATAGACAATTGAGTTGTCATGCCATTCAGTTAGAGTGATGTTGGTTTGCGAAGTAGCAACAGATACTGCTCCTGTTCCAGATTTTTTCAAGTCTGCAGCTGACTTCAGCTTAGGCAAAGCACCTCCTAATCTGTTTTTCCTCATTGTCCCTGAGGCGTAAATTTTGTCTTCCTCGAGCTTAGAAAGTAGCTTCAAACTCGTGAAAAGGTTATCAAAGAACACTTTGTGATTCGCTCCTTTCATACTGTCACAAAGTCGAAGCACAACATCACCTACAGCTCCAAACTCTGACGGTTCTGCCCGACCACCACTGCTGCCTTGGTATATTTCAAAATCATAGCAGTAGCCTGAGGAACCAGCCAAAACCCAAATCTTGAATCCCCACTTATGAGGTTTATTCCTGATGTACTGCTTCAAAGTGGAGCGCCCTTTGAAAGGCACCATCATTTCATCAACTGAGAGATATTCCTCAGAACTGCACGAGTCTCGAAACACCTGACGAAAATGAGCAACGACTGAATTTAGTTTCACAAGACGATCACTATTGTCTCTTGGGATTTCATCGTTATTGGTGAAATGAAGGTACTTCCTTATTTCACAAAACCGAGTGTATGACATGTTATCAGCAATGGTTGAGAGTCTTGTACCATGTGTGGGACTCCAGTACTGTCTTAGTCTTGAATACCGTAAATAGGTAATCATATAGTTGATACCCAAATATACTTTGAACTCGGGGACTGTAAGTCTAAAATTGTTTCTGCCCTTCTGTGTGGCATACAGGTTACTGGCATCAACTAGTTTCTCCATGAACTCTTCAGGAAACATAGATAAAAGATAATCTATGGGCATATTACCTTCAATATTTGATTTATGTTCACCCTGAAATTGAGGAATATTGCCTACAAGGTCATTTTCTTTCCCACTAAACCACAGAAGTGGCCGTGGATCTATCCGAGGACCGTTTGCAGTATTGGTCGCAGGGGGTGGTGGAGGCAATTCCTCCTGAGAATCATCATGAGAGTTGGGTAAGTCGTCAGCAGTGTCTGATGGCTGTGGTTCCTCATCCTCGGAGGGGACCCAGAGTTCATCCTCTGATCCGGAAAAATCGTCCTCTGAGCTTTCAATGTACAGCAAGTTATGGATCTCACGTGTTGATAGCACCTCCATGATGCCTGCGTTCCTAAAAAAATAAATCAAAACTAGCATGAAATGAAATCATCAGACATGCACTATGCTTATGTTAGTCTGTGCAATTAGGCTATGGCATTTCAAATATCCCAAATGTAGGCTACTTCTATTCACAAATAACTGGTAAATATATAATTGATACTAATAAGACAGTTACTACGGTACCTGAGCTTCCTTCTTTGTTCAGCATGGCCAGGGTTTACTGGGATGCCAGATCGTGACGAACCAGGATCTCCGTCCATGCCTGCAAGGATATAAACAAAATAACAAAACTTACAGAATCCAAATGTAAAACAAAAACAGGATTTTAGTGTAAGAAGTTAAAATTAGCAAGATATGCCACCAAAAAGGAAAGATAAACTAAACTGTGTAACGAAAGTAAAATGTAAGGTTAGAATCCATGCTGTACCCTTCAACACAGATAGGCCTCATATGAGGTCTCATACTCAAGCACAAATAACATGACATTCAATAAAGATATTTGCTAAAATGTTCTGTATATTTGATTTCACATGCTTTATAAACCTATAAATAATTTTACTTACCTCCGAGGTGATATCTGCTGAGCAGCACAGGTCACTGAACATACGCGAAAGCAATGACGCAGCAACTTCAAAGAATATCAGAGCGGAAGTGTAAGTTATGTGTCCGTACGGTGCTGCGATCAGTCTCGTGCTAGTGTAACTACAATGAGACCTCATCTGAGGTATATGTGTAGATGTGGGAACAGAAACAATGGCATCTGTTGTCAAGGAGACTTTATATGCCAGTTCAAAAAGCTATATATTTGAGACCTCATATGAGGCATATATGCACGAGAGGGTTAAGGAATCACAACATGCAGTGGCCCATATTTCTACATAATCATAACTTGTGGGGTACTTACATCTCTATAGGCGTCTATGGTGGCTCCGACCAATCATATTTCTCCATGTCGCCCGCCATTAGCAGGTTTAACGCGACATATTCATCTTGAATACACACATTTTATAACACATAATTTTCATCAACCACACGACACGTTGCATAACTCTCAGGAAGCTATCGCTCCCACACATGTGAAACACTTATCTAATCACTACTTTAAAGGATATTTTACATATGCTGTACACTTAACACACGTCACTTTATACACTTTTCAATGCTGAAATTCCCTAGCAAAGATCGAAATTGCAGGTGTCGACGTCATCTCCCGTGCTCCTATCAACTCCTGATTGAAAGTCTGGTTTACCTGCTCTCGGAATTCGCCAACAGTTTTTATATTTCCTACTCCTACGGTAAGCGTCCTGCGTTGCATAAATATGCTAGCTCCCGTCCTGAGTGTTATCATCTGGTACTCTCATGACATTACCAACCGCGTCATAGAGTTTCATTCAGCGCATTCCATCGTAATTACACATATACGATCAGTCAATACTTTACACATTGCGCTTAACGCTGTCCAATACTTTACACAAATAATTATTTACAATAGTTCTGCCATTAGTCTTATACGGTGCTTCGTAACTGAACACGCCATAGTTCGTACTGCTGATTATGCCTATAGCACGACTATTATTCATACAAGCTTATTAAATGCTTCATTTACATGTACCAGTCTTTGTTCGGCGTCTATTATGAGTATGACCGCCATGCGTTCTGCCTTGACAAACTTGCTTCAAACTGGCTGTAACTGACTGAAGATTCACTTGCAGATTGCCCGTAACTTACTTGAAGACTGCTGTAGACTGCTTATATACTGTCTCGTACTGCTGCATATTGACTGCGACTTACTGCAATTGTGCTACAACTGGGTAACTTCTAACGTCGTGAAGACTGCGTAAGACTGCTACTTGCTCGACTGTAACTGGCTGTAACTGGGTGTAAACTTCACGTGAACTGCGCGTAGACTGAGCTTGAACTGAGCTGAGACTGAGCTGAGACTGGGCTTGAACTGCACTTGACTGAGCGCTCCTCCAAGGGTCTACTCCCTTATATCGGATTCCCACGGAAAGTAGGGCGAAATCTTCCCGCGTAATCTTGGCTCCTCTCCCAGCATGATTCTGGTCTCCAAACCATGATCATCGGGTTCCTCTCTCTTCACAGATCCCAAAACTATCTGCGTGCAAAGGAATCGCTCGTCCAATTAATTAATATTAATTCCTTTCTCCATAGCGTGGGACGCTATCTTACGGGTATTCCCCGGCAACATTCTCAAATCTATCCGCGAACAATGGCAGTTTTACAGTCCTTCCGCACATCATTAAATATGCCTCAATTTCGCAGGTAAAAGGCTCTAAAATTAGCCTCCTGCCAAAAGATTCACCTGTGGGCAACTCTCATCTCAATTCGTTGCTCCAATCCCGAGTAATCAATGATTTTCCTGGGCATCTCTCCTCCCCCTACTCAAACCTATTCTCCGTCGGGGAATAACTGGGTCATTATTCAGGCCTCCACCCTGCTCCAGACGACAGAATGGGGTCACAGAGATGGACATGGCTCCACTGGGGCCCTCCCACAATCCTGGGCTAATTTGTAAAATGTCAACTCTGCCCTCTCCGTGCTTCAAGCCTCGTATAGCCTACACCAAGTAGTCTAATAATGCTGTAATCTGCTCATTTTTCCCTGCATTATTTTAATAAATAATGTCATTGCACCAAAATCACACCAGTGATTAAATATACACTTCTTTCGAGGGGTTTTTACTATGAAACTGCCTCTACAGATCTCTGGTTCGTTCCCTGGTGGAACCTTTATACTGAGATCACAGTCTCTGAGAACCACGTTCGATTCCAGTCAGCATAACCTCCTCGGGTTCATATTCCCCTTGCGAAACTTATAAAAGTCAATTGCAAGTGGCTTTCTATAAGTAACCAGCTGACTGTGTACCACTGTCTGTGTTTACATCTGGGGTCCTTCACCTCGTCTGGCTGCGAGTAGGTTAGTACTGTTCCCCCTTCCACACTCGGCCTTCTTCCTAAGCTGTTCATTCTCCATGCGGAGGGTCGCGTTTATTGCCTCAACCTCTCTCGCCACTCTGACCATTTCTTCATAGAATTCTCGCAGACACTGGCATTCTTTTTTCTCTTCGCTTACACTGGGTAAACTGTCTGCTTCTCGTCCCGTCTTGCCGTTCCAACTTTCAGGTCTGACTGCTTGGCTGACTTCGCTCTCCACGTTGAGTTGGGTGTGCGTTACCAATACTTCTTCTTGTTCGTCGAATTCTTCTGGCGAGTAATAAACTTTTAAGTTGGCTACGTTCATAACGACCTCGTTTCCATTTTCTAGATGCCTTAACCTGTATGCATTGTTCTGGAGGTCTCTTATCACCTCGAACGGGCCGTGATAAGCAAAATTGAACTTTTTATACTTGCGTGCCTCTGGATCTGAACTGGCGGGTTTTTTAATTAAAACTTTCTCTCCCACGAGAAGCGGTCTATGATACCTCTTCGCACGATTTCTTCTCTGACGTCTCTCCGCCTGTGCCTTGAGATATTCACATGTTCGTTGGATCCTCAATTCTCTACCTGGCTGTGCGTCTACTGGCAATGGAATAACACCAGTCCACGGTCTCTCCGGTCTTTGATCCAGATGTAGAGTCACGGGAACCTGACCTGTCGCCTCATGTACAGTATTATTTATACAGTATTCAATTACTTCTAGAAATTCAATCCAACGCCAATTCTCCTCAGAGCAGTAGATCTTCATGTATTTTTGAATCTCTCTCATTACTCTTTCAACTGGACTTGCCTCAGGATGGCGAATGGTAGATAAAATCTGCCTAATTCCTAGAGTTTCCAGTTCTCGACGAAATTCTGCACTTGTAAAGCAACTTCCGTGGTCCGAGAGAATGTTATCCGGCTTCCCAAGAATCGGAATAACTCTCTCTTTCAGGCGCTTCAAGACCTGTTTTGAACTTGTCTTTTGTATGGGGCATAACACCACCATTTTCGAAAATACATCCATGGCTACAAAAATGTGTCTATTGCCTCTACGTGCTCTAGGCAATGGTCCAAAGTTGTCTATACTCAATAGCTGCCTTGGCTTCTCCGGTAACAACGGGATAGGTCGTTGCCTCATTAAAAAGGGATTTGGCTTTACCCTTTGGCATAGATCACATGTCCTAATAGCATTTCTCACCGTCTCTCTCAATTTTGGCCAACTAAATGCTTCCTTCAACAGAGCACAAATTTTATCTATACCGGGATGTCCAAATGCTCTGTGGGCTAGCCATACTAATCTTCTCTGCAAAGATGCAGGAATTGCAATCCTTTGACGTGTATGATCTACATCGTCCCACTTGTGTAATATCTGATTATACCATACATAATCTGTTGCCAATGCCTCCGCCTCTCTGTATACCGCAGTTCCCCTTGCTAAGCGTCCCTCAAAGTAATCGATCATCATCTTCAACCATGGGTCTTCGCGTTGTAGGTTGGTAAGATTCCTTAAGTCATCCAACGTCTTCTGATCTCGATTCTCAATCTGGACAGCTAGCGCTTCCTCTTCTCTAGGGTAACGACTTAATATGTCCGGTATTACATTCTCTTTCCCTGGACAGTATTCTATTTCCACATTAAATTGCTGGATATACAGGGACCATCTTGTCAATCTCTGGCTAGACAAGTCTGTCTTTAACAAAAATGTTAAAGCTTTATGGTCTGTTCTGAGGACTATTCGGAAGCCATACACGAGTTTATGCCATGATTGCAACGCGTACAAAATCGCGAGCAACTCTATCTCTGTGATCGTGTAGTTTTTCTCATGGGCTTTCAGTCTCCTGCTTATAAAGGCGATAAAAACTTTCTTCTCAGGCTGGTCAACATTTTCCTGGAATAGCATCGCTCCGATCCCAATAAGTGATGCATCCGTCTGTATGATGAACTTCTGGGTATAATCCGGGTATCCCAGCTTCACATATTCCAAAAGCATTTGTTTTGACCTCACGAATGCTTCCTGACATTGCTCCGTCCAATTCCATCTGCCGCCTTTCTTCAATAGGTCCTGCAGGGGTGCTACTGTCGCAGTATAGTTTGGGCAGTGGTTCGAAAAGAATCCAATTACTCCCAAATACTGTCGGACGTGCTTTACTTTCGTGGGTCGAGGGAAATTTCGAATTACCTCCAATTTATCTGGGTTAGGCTTCACTCCATTTGCATCAATAACATGCCCTAGGAATTTGACTTCCCTCTGACAGAAGTGCGATTTCTTGATATTAACCTTAAAGTTAGCTTCTCGAAGGTCATCTAGCAACTTCTTCAGGTCTCTCATAAGCTCCTCCAGAGATTCTGATGTGAGTAGAATGTCGTCTACATATCTGATGGTACTCTCTTTAACCTCATCTGATAGATTGCGATCTAACGCTCTTATCAGGGCTGAACCAGCTGTTTTCAACCCAAAAGGTAGCCTTAAAAATGTAAATGTATGTTGATCAAACATAAATCCTGTCAACAGACTAGTTTTCTTCTCTAATTCAAGATGATGGAAACTGGATGTGATATCCAAATTTGTGAATATGGTTTTCCCTTTAAACTTCCTGAGGATCTCTTTAATAGGTGGCACTTGGTCAAATTCCGGAATAACTCTCAAATTTAAGCGTCTCAGGTCCAGGCAGACTCTGACAGATCCGTCTGTCTTTGGTACAATTACCAATGGACTTACATAAGGCGTAGGTGTCTTCTCAATAACACCGGCCTCCAACATCTCCTGAATTGCCTCTTTCACTTTAGCATAATGCTTTTCAGCTATAGGGTAGGGTTTCTGCCTAAAAGGTGTCCAATCACTGACTTGAAAAGCATAAGTGAAGTTCTTTATCCGACCAGGTCTCGAATCAAAGACTTCCTTCTGTTCCAGTAATAACTGCTTTAAATTTTCCTTCTCTTTTAGCCCAATTTTCGCTTCTTCTAGCTTTTCCGAAATATATTCTTCCAATTTGGGTTCCAGATCTTTCTCCAAGTCTGTGGCTAGTGTTTTAAGCTCCTCTTCTAACTGCTCAATAGCTAACACTCCTTCCTCAGCCACCTCTCTGTATGTATGCCATACTTGTTCGCTTGATCCTGGTTCAATCTCATTGAGTGCGACCTCAAAGCCTTCAGCTTCTTCATTTACATGGAACATAACCCTGTCCTGTGCTAGGTCGATTATCACTCTGTATTCCCTTATAAACTCTGCCCCAATAAGTAGGTTATAAGGCAGTTTGTTTATTAACAGAAAACTCTGTGAGAAAATAGAGCCTCCTATCTGTAAATCTAGGAATACCTGGTATTTACATATCATTGTTCGGTCTGGAATTACCCCTTTAATTTTGACACTAGAAATCGGTATTTTCAAAATGTTCTCTCTCCGGGCTATTTCATTATATAGAGCTTGTGTCATAAGGCTCACTGTTGACCCCGTGTCTAACAGGCTTCTGATTTTTAATCCTGCCACTCTTACAATTATAATAGGCAATTCTCTCTTGACCATGACCTGTGGTCCTCCTGTATCCTCAATTAGTTCTTCTGGTTTGGCTATCCAATTGATGATGTTAATAGACTTCCATCCATCAGTCTCAAACTCTTCTAATTTTGGCGTTTTTTTTTCTTCAGCGCCCGCCCCCTTGGAGTTTCTTCTCTCCTGTTCGCTGCGCTGTAGTTCCAAACTCTTAGCTCCATCTCCATATCTGTCTGGCGATGTCTGTTCTGCATGACTTCTTGCCATCGGACTTGTTGTTTCTGGGGCTCATCTCCCCTTTCTTCGAGGTATCGCAAAGAAGCGTGATATCGTTCTTCTACCTCGTCATCGAAGTTACTTCTTCTTTCTTGGGGTCTCCAATTTCTATTATTGCCTTCTTGGCCATTATTACCTCCATTGTTATGGTACGGTTTACCCCTAGTATTCTGCTTATTCCACGAACTTCGACTTCTTCCTCCTCTATTAGCATTTCCTTTGAACTTTGACTGCCATCTTCTGGGTTCCTGTTCCCATTGCCGTCCATAGGAATCTAATGTTTCTGTGCTCGTAGCTTTGTTGTTCCTTGGAGCTTGCTGTTGGCCAGTCTGTGTGTTGGTCACGTGGACTTGTTCCACGGTTCGACTCTGACGCATTGTATTTGCTGTGGTGAGGTCCAGTTGCCTTAGAACTGTCTCCATTTCCATAGCAGTTTTCGCATTAGCCGAGATTAGTAGCCTTTGGATCTCGTATGGAAGCTGTTTGGCGATAGCAATACATAGCTCCAGTTCGCTCGGTGTTTGATCCAGTTCTTTAAAGCGACACATTTGCGATATGAAAAATTCTGCGTACTTTGTTGGATTATTGGTACTGTATTTCTTTGCATATAAATCCAACCGTAAATTCTGTTGGGTCGCGGCGTCCCAATATCTCTTCAAGAATGCCTCACGAAACTCCTCAACAGTATCAAAAGTGTAACGGAAGCTGCGAAACCATAATGCGCACTCCCCCTCTGTTAATTTCTCTATAGCACGTAGCCTACGCTCCTGCGGTATTCGTGCATCATTTAGATATTCAGTAACTTCCTTTAACCAATATTTTGGTGTCATACTACAGTGGCTACCTGAAAATTTCCTTGGTTTTTCTTCGCTTGCCCTAATGACGTTTATCACCTGGGTGTGCATAGCATTTTCATGTGGCGTCGATGCCGCAATTGGTACACCTGGCGTCATATAAGGACTTTCCCCTGAGCCTGTAGCATTCCTGCTTATAGGTTGGGTTTCTAAGTCTGCCCACCTTGTTTTCCTCATATCCTCTATGCTGCCTTCACTTGACTTAGGATCTTTCAGAATCGTTTCCTCCTGTGCTATTATCCTAGTCTCCATTTGATTGTGGCGCATTTCTGCTCATTCTAGGCGAGTAATGACTTCTTTCTCTATTCTTGTAAGCCTATCTCGGTTTTCCTCGGCTACTTGAAATATTTTCACCTTGTCTTCTTTCAGACTTTGTTTGATATGGGATATTTCATCCTCTACATCTTCTTTAATTTGAGCAAGGGTCTTGTCGCTTGCCTCTGTTTTCTGGCCTTCTCTTATTTCGAGTTCTTCTCTCAACCCTTTAATTTCATCTTGAATGTGTCCATTGACTTTAGACAATTCATTCCGGACCTTGGTGATCTCACCTCTATTCTCCTCTTGCCTTTTGTTAACTATGACAATGTCACTTTGAACTTGGTCCAGTTCTTGATGAACTTTGCCCATCTGACTTTTCACGTTGCTTACTAGCTCTTTACTTTCATGAGCGATAGCCTTAATTTCGCCTATTTCCTGGCATTGACCTAATATATTTTGGTCCTGTTTCTTGAGGTCACCGTTAATTGCTCTAGCATAGCTTTTCAATTTCTGGTCCCATTTGGAGTCGTTCTCCTCTAATCTCTGGTCTACCGTTCTTGTAAACTCTGCGAACTGTTTCGCTTGGCGTTCGAGATTCGCCTCATTTTGGATTTGAATATCCTTAATGTCGTTAGACAACGCATCTAATCTACTGTTGGTTTCCTCCTGAGCATGCTTACACGCTTGTAAATTACCCTCAAGTTTGGCTTCTATAGCCTCGAAACGTTTATCAGTTTTAACCTGCATTTCCGATACAATGCTTACAACAGTAACTGTTACTTCGGTCTTAATTACCTCTTGCATTTGACCTAACTTATTGTTTAATTCAGTTTGGTTATTATTCATTGCAACCTGATGTGCATTAATTGCCTCCTGATTGGCATATAACCGATTGTTTAATTCAGTTTGGTTATTATTCATTGCAACCTGATGTGCATTAATTGCCTCCTGATTGGCATCTAAACGAGTGTTTATACTATCCTGGAAAGCCTTGGCTTCCAGTTTATTCTGCTCGTTAGCAGCATCAAAATGCTGTTTCAATCCTGCAATAACCTGCAAGATCTCCTGCGTACCTGACATTTTACAATAACACACTTAAATATGCAGGCAGGCTTCCTGGAAAAATATGTGGATACGTTTCGAAGAGAAACATCAAACACTGCACACATATTGTGAAGTCGTACAAAACCTGATAATATTATGGTAGATTGTGGATCTGGTATGTAGCGCTCATACCCTTGGGCAATTCTCTTCTCAATAGAGAGATTCTGCGTTACATAAAAAGCCTACTGAATTCAAAAATCACTCAAACACAGTTTGAGGCAAAACAATTACTATGGTTTTTCCCATGAAATACCATAAAAAATCTATGGGTTTTCCCTAAATCCCATAAGCTCCACGTACGTTGGGCGCCATGATAAATTAGATACAGTTATCATTCATGTATGCCATGCATGTGCAATGCCAAGATCGCTCATATTGCACTGACGCAGGCGGTTCCATAATGAATTAATACCGCCCCACGTTGGGCGCCATGATAAATTAGATACAGTTATCATTCATGTATGCCATGCATGTGCAATGCCAAGATCGCTCATATTGCACTGACGCAGGCGGTTCCATAATGAATTAATACCGCCCCACGTTGCTTGGGCCATGATAAATTATGTGATAATTCCAAAGGAGTAGTACTTATACATCTATCAAAATTTATATGTACGTATCGGAACTTATCTAGGGATAGGAGCGGTCATTCCCTACATCGTTAATTCTTACTTTAATAGAGTTGTGTGCACTAGATCTGACCGACTTTAGTCGTACCTATAGCTCAAATCACAGTATAGGACATCAAATCCCATGTACCCATGTGAGTAATCTCGATGGTAAATATGCATCTGCCTCCAGCTAGCATCAGGTCTCAGGCGTGTACCGTCTCCCCAAATGAGCAGTGCATAATTTGGATTTGAGGCTATAAGGTATCAACTCTACAATGATAAGGCACAACTCTATTGTAAAACTTTAATTCAGTAAATAAAATCATGGCTTCAAACACAAAAACAATCCCAAAACCATAAAAACAAAGCAAACAAAAATTTACTTCCACAATCCACAAATAAACAAAAATGAAATCATAATAAAATCATATTAAACCATAAAGCTGTACCCTTATGTGAACTTCATAAGGATATTCTAGTGCGCTGATGCACCTACCACTTCAAAACAAACTGTACATTAACATAACAGTCATACAATGTGACTTCTTTAATATCACAAATTAATTATTCCTTAAACCTCTTTAGTTTTAACAATTATGTGTGCCGTGCGTGTTTTGATTTTTCTCTTCTCACCAAACAAATGCTTTCATGCATTACCTATTCGGACGTTGCTCCGCCATCAACGTGCAACTCCATAATTATGTAAGCTACCCCTCCACTTCCTCTATTTATATGGTTCCACTGCATGCTGTATGTGATTCCTACATAAAACGTTACGTTATAGCTTGTGTCGGATGGTACAATTAGATTACCTTGCTCTCGTGGCGATTGGCAACTGGTAACCAACATCACAACTTGGTTTCAGTGACAGTACAAATACATCGTCTAACTATTCGTCAGATAGCTAAAATAATGAACCATCAGGATGATCTACAATTATCCATGTGTTCCTAAACCACATGGCTACATTACTCAACATAACAATCTTTCATTATATGTCATTTACCAGGGTCTAAAATCTTTCCCTTTCAACTTGCCTTGACGGTTCGAGTGCCCGCCTGCAGACCCTCGGCTAGAGGAGTCAGTACACAATAGAAAGTGGGATGGGTGTTCCACCAATTACCTCGACCCTCCTTAAAGGTTTGAATGCTTTCCTCTCTAAGCAGCAAAGATTTACAAGACAAATACTGTTGTCTGACCGACACACATATCCCAAAGGATCTTAATCAACTATTATGCAAACAGGTATTGAATGAGCTTTTATAATTACTCCTACGCAGAGGATATAATAATTACTGGCCTCACACGGGTCCATTCAACATGAAGGTTCGGGGTTCGTAATGCATTAGTCTAACGGGTGACCGATGTCTCAAGTAAAATATAGGCGCTCACTGCAGCTGTCGCCATGAGTTTCGCTACCACGAGCGGAATAACTCATCAATAACTTCTCGGGAGACCATAGAGTTTCGAGGTGTCCTCGTTTTCCTCGTCTCTATCACAGGATTCCAACCCGGAACACTTTCATATCCTTCCTCAGAGCTAGGGTGCACACTACAACTCTGGCATAAATTATATCTCCACTTATGCCCATGACATAGGAGATTTCATACGTAGAATAGACCACCTGGCCCCTTACTCAATGCTACGACCTCCGACCTATATTATTAAGAGAAATCTATCAATTACTCTATAAGCTTCTCACATAAGCTGCAAATTCAATTCACTAAAAGCTCTTTCATTACTGGCATCATTATTGAATATATGCAATATTCTGATATAAAACTTCTTTCCTTAATTACTGTAATGTAATCTTACTGTATCATCTTACTGCTTAGATTGATAAGTCTTGCAATTAGCGTAACTAATTCTCGCTTACAACATTTATTTGTTTCCTGATGTGTTCATTCATACTTTTAATATTCATTATTATTATTACCGTTAATCTCACTGACATAAATGACCAAAATCATTACTTTATTATTCTTATTAATCTCACTGACATAAATGACCAAAAATCCGACATAGCTAAAGGTCTTAAAATCCTAACAATCGCGTTCGTCACATTTACATAACTGATTGCCATTCTTAATTCATAGTGGGAATAATTACTCCACTTAATGATGCAAATTAACATCTCAACTCTATAAAAATCAACACAATAATGATTAAACATGGAGGATCTCCCTCCTAAACTGATTTTTACTGGCATCTTTAAGGAATCACAACATGCAGTGGCCCATATTTCTACATAATCATAACTTGTGGGGTACTTACATCTCTATAGGCGTCTATGGTGGCTCCGACCAATCATATTTCTCCATGTCGCCCGCCATTAGCAGGTTTAACGCGACATATTCATCTTGAATACACACATTTTATAACACATAATTTTCATCAACCACACGACACGTTGCATAACTCTCAGGAAGCTATCGCTCCCACACATGTGAAACACTTATCTAATCACTACTTTAAAGGATATTTTACATATGCTGTACACTTAACACACGTCACTTTATACACTTTTCAATGCTGAAATTCCCTAGCAAAGATCGAAATTGCAGGTGTCGACGGCATCTCCCGTGCTCCTATCAACTCCTGATTGAAAGTCTGGTTTACCTGCTCTCGGAATTCGCCAACAGTTTTTATATTTCCTACTCCTACGGTAAGCGTCCTGCGTTGCATAAATATGCTAGCTCCCGTCCTGAGTGTTATCATCTGGTACTCTCATGACATTACCAACCGCGTCATAGAGTTTCATTCAGCGCATTCCATCGTAATTACACATATACGATCAGTCAATACTTTACACATTGCGCTTAACCCTGTCCAATACTTTACACAAATAATTATTTACAATAGTTCTGCCATTAGTCTTATACGGTGCTTCGTAACTGAACACGCCATAGTTCGTACTGCTGATTATGCCTATAGCACGACTATTATTCATACAAGCTTATTAAATGCTTCATTTACATGTACCAGTCTTTGTTCGGCGTCTATTATGAGTATGACCGCCATGCGTTCTGCCTTGACAAACTTGCTTCAAACTGGCTGTAACTGACTGAAGATTCACTTGCAGATTGCCCGTAACTTACTTGAAGACTGCTGTAGACTGCTTATATACTGTCTCGTACTGCTGCATATTGACTGCGACTTACTGCAATTGTGCTACAACTGGGTAACTTCTAACGTCGTGAAGACTGCGTAAGACTGCTACTTGCTCGACTGTAACTGGCTGTAACTGGGTGTAAACTTCACGTGAACTGCGCGTAGACTGAGCTTGAACTGAGCTGAGACTGAGCTGAGACTGGGCTTGAACTGCACTTGACTGAGCGCTCCTCCAAGGGTCTACTCCCTTATATCGGATTCCCTCGGAAAGTAGGGCGAAATCTTCCCGCGTAATCTTGGCTCCTCTCCCAGCATGATTCTGGTCTCCAAACCATGATCATCGGGTTCCTCTCTCTTCACAGATCCCAAAACTATCTGCGTGCAAAGGAATCGCTCGTCCAATTAATTAATATTAATTCCTTTCTCCATAGCGTGGGACGCTATCTTACGGGTATTCCCCGGCAACATTCTCAAATCTATCCGCGAACAATGGCAGTTTTACAGTCCTTCCGCACATCATTAAATATGCCTCAATTTCGCAGGTAAAAGGCTCTAAAATTAGCCTCCTGCCAAAAGATTCACCTGTGGGCAACTCTCATCTCAATTCGTTGCTCCAATCCCGAGTAATCAATGATTTTCCTGGGCATCTCTCCTCCCCCTACTCAAACCTATTCTCCGTCGGGGAATAACTGGGTCATTATTCAGGCCTCCACCCTGCTCCAGATGACAGAATGGGGTCACAGAGATGGACATGGCTCCACTGGGGCCCTCCCACAATCCTGGGCTAATTTGTAAAATGTCAACTCTGCCCTCTCCGTGCTTCAAGCCTCGTATAGCCTACACCAAGTAGTCTAATAATGCTGTAATCTTCTCATTTTTCCCTGCATTATTTTAATAAATAATGTCATTGCACCAAAATCACACCAGTGATTAAATATACACTTCTTTCGAGGGGTTTTTACCATGAAACTGCCTCTACAGATCTCTGGTTCGTTCCCTGGTGGAACCTTTATACTGAGATCACAGTCTCTGAGAACCACGTTCGATTCCAGTCAGCATAACCTCCTCGGGTTCAATACGCTTTGTTTAAACTTGTCAATTCTCCTTTTGCGTTGTATCGCAATCTTTACTAGTGCTTTATTTCCCTCTGCTTCTAGTTATTTTGTGATTGAAGGTGTTGTTAACTCTCGCCCCTTAACTCCGCTTTCCAATGACCCTGATGACCTCCTTCCACTCACACCTGGTCACTGTCTTACACGCACTTCTCTCTCTGCCCATCCTCCCCTTCCTAATTCTTTCAGGGATTCTGATTTACCTATCGTTTGGTGTAAACTTGAAGCCCTCCGCAATTCCTTTTGGAATAGGTGGAACTTGGAATATTTAACTTCCTTGCAAGGGAGACAGAAGTGGTTTCTTTCCAGTCCCGACATTAAAGTGGGAGACTTGGTCTTAGTTAGGGATGTTTCACCCCCCCCCCCCCCCTAGTCTGGCCTTTTGGAAAAGTGACCGAGTGTTACCCTGGAAGAGATAGGAGAGTCAGGGTATTCAGAGTCTTGACCACTAATGGTCAGATCACAAGACTACTTCTCCGCAATTGCTTATTACTGTACTTGTTTTTCTTGTTCGCTGTTGGTGTCTGCCCCTCCCAGTATGGTGCATTCTTGGAATACACGGTACCTGAGATTATAATTTTCAATGTTTTTGCATGTTCTTTCCTTCCTCTTTGTCAGACACCAACAGTGATCTTCTGTTCTCTCTTAGGGGTTCAGGTCGCTTATATTTTGTATGAGTCTGTTCCAGATATATATTCTGTGACCCACCTAGCGTCATCTCGCAGCGAATCTCTGAAGCTCCTCAATTCTTCCTGGTGCTGGAGGACTTACTTATCCATTTGGCCACCAGATCCTGTTATCATCGCCAGCTATTTTCTCCTTGAGCAAGAGGACTACGTCCACTTCTTTACTCACCATGCTGCGCTAGTATCAACTGTTATCAACTCTTTGAAGACCAGCTCAGCAAGAGATCATTTTTTTGTTACAATATTGGCAATACTTATATGTTCTCCTTTTGTCTCCTACCCCCCACTCTTTTCCCCTTCCTCGGTCCCTCCGTGCTCCGTTGAGCAGCTCTCACTACTAAGTCGGCAGTTGATTCGATCAGTCAGGGCTCAACTCAAGCCAGTCTCCTCAAACCAAGAGACACTTTCTTCACTCCACGCCATGTTGGAACTCTAGGCATCCGTCAAGGGGATCTTCCCTATCAACATTTAACCAAGATAAGTACAGCTTCAAGTTTTAACCTCATCTTCATGATTTTAAAGATTACATGCTCTTAACGATATTTTATAGACAGCGTGAGATTAATTATTTGGGGCAAAATCATTCTTCGAGGGATTTGCTATGTTGAGCTTTTGTCTGTCTAAGCCAAACTCAATAGAAAGTAGCTTTTCCTACGCTAACTAAATGAGAAATCTTCTCACCACGTGGGATATTATCTAAGTACCCGCTGTCTATAATTCACCAAGCTAGTTCCTCCGTTGGATTTTCATTAGCCCCATTTTTCTGCTAAGATCGTTCTGGAACCTTCCAGATCTTGTACTTTTTCTGCAAGTCCTGCCGTCATGTATTTCTCACTTACTTGTGAGAATGCTATTTAAAATTGAAGAATCTCACTTCTAAACTACTACAATAGTGAATTTTCGTCCACCGCTGGAATTTTCTGTGGCACATTTAATTGTAATTTACAACTTTCTCAAGAAATAGACTCTCGCCTACCTAGTGAAACCAGATATTTTTATCATTGCAATAACATTTTTTGTCATAAACTCTCGTGTTTATACAGTGAACTTCTCATATATTTCAACGAACTATAGTGAAAACCAGTGCTTGCTCAACTTTTCTACCGCGTCGCGATCGTCCGTTTATATTCAAACAAGGCCATGAACATTTTTCCTCAATCCCCATCTCTCTTTCCTAAACCTCTTACTAACAATCCGTAATAAACTTTTAACTTTAGGTTTGTTTCAACGAGGTGTCAATCTATAGATGTGCCCTCCCATTTTTTCTCATGTGTAATTAATTAATCTCTGTATAATTACGTGTCCAGCACACGTTTCAAACTTACATTGTTTCTCCCTTCAAATTAGGGAAAACAATTCTTTCAACTCTTGAGTGAGTTATTTTTAGGTCTCACGAAATGTAAACTGCCCCATTTGGCTCGTGATTTCTAATTAAACATAGGAAGTCTAGAACCTTCTTTTTGATTACCTCTTCAGGTTTCACAGTAAGTGACCTGCCCTCTTTTGTATAATTCTCATAAAGTAATTCTGTTTAAATATAAGAAGTTGTAGTAACTTCTATTTTATGCTTTATGTTTTCCTTGTTGTTATTTTCGAATTTGTTATTCTCTCTAGAATGTTCTTTCAGAAATTTCTTATAGTACACTCCTTGTACTCAATTTAATGTTTAAACTTTAATCATTTCATTGCCTTTTTAAAATCTTATCAAGGTTTTAGTACTAGGTTTAAAACCTTAAGAATTGTTATTTGCCTGGAGCAATTTTTGAATGTTGTTGGAGGTCTGCGACCCCAAATTGTTAACAAGATTGCAAAATATTTAATTGTCAAAAATATTAACTTCTTTAAATTGTTAAATAAATTAAATATTTGTTTTTGGATTCATCATTTCTCTGATACTACAGTTAGGCAGGATCCTGGCTTTCCTAGCTCTTCCTAGGTTTATGCCCTCGTTCATACTCAATAAAGCTTTTACTATCTGTCTGGCCAGACCATCACCCTTCCCTATAGTACTTTTATTCGTGCTTGGGAGGAAATACACTAAAGCCTCTCTCTGGCAAACTGCCCAAGTCTTAGCTGCGGTTCCCGTCAGCTTCGACCAAGCTCGTACCCACTTTAGGTATCCGAGCACGAATTTGCGGTGGCAACCATCTTTAAATGTATTGAAAGTCAAATTCATAACTTTTGTGGGACTCTCCTCCTATTTTTCCATCCTTTTTCTCCAATCCAAAATCTACTTCCTTCTCTTAATCATCTTCCCTTGGTGGGTGGGTTATTCCTCAGCCTATAATCTACCCAGGCGTGCGATTCGTTTCAACGAAGTCCGACATTCGTTCATATACCATTCATCCCATTGCGATGAAACTTGGGTTGGATGTTGTGTACACTTCAGGGAAGGTTTTCGGCTTAGTAAATCCATTTTTAATAGGTATCGCACGTGTAGGGATGGCGCGTGGTTCGTTTCAACAAAGTCCCGTATGCGTTCATATACCATTCATCCAATTGCGATTAAACTTTGGTGAATTGTTGTGTACAATCCAGGAATGGCTTCTGCCATAGTGCTTGCATTTTACAATGAATAGCGCACGAGTAGATTAAACTAATTAGCTTTGGCACCCGAATCGTTTTAACAAAGTCCCGTATGCGTTCGTATGCCATTTATCCGATTGCGTTGAAACTTTGATGAGTTGTTGTGTACACTTACGTAAAGCCATTTCACAGTAGGAAGTGCACAAGTAGATTCAACAAATGTGTGACAGCGCACGAATCCTTAAAACAAAATTCCGCATCCGTTCACATGACTTTCATCCCATTGGGACGAAACTATGGTGAGTTGTTGAGCACGCTCCTACGTCATCATCATCTTGTACAGTTTCCAGCCCCAGGCTGGGTCTGTTTGGAACATAAGCCTCGCCACTAGTTCTTTCTTCCCACCACCTCTCCGCTGTCACTCTGGTCCAGTCCTCGCCTCTCTTCTTGACACATTCCTCCACTCCTTTCAGCCATCTATCTCTTGGTCTTCCCCTTGGTCGTTTCTTCTGCATCTGCATCTCATGTATCCTCTTGGGAATCTTCTTCTCATCCATTCTCTTTAAGTGTCCATACCATCTCAGTCTTGATGTCTCAATCCTACATTGCAAGGGCTCCTCTTTCACCATTTCCCTGACCTTTTCATTCCTCACCCTGTCTCTTCTTGTTATTCCGATCCTACTTCGCAGGAACTTCATTTCACCTGCCTGTATTCTGCTTATATCTCTTTTCTTCATTGTCCACGTTTCTGAAGCATGTTTCTAAATTAGTTAATTCATTTTAAGATAGTTAAGGCGCAGTTAACGGGAATTTAAACAGTAGTTCCGTGAAGAACTATACAGCCTATTTTCATATATCCTACTAATATTAATTGCCTCTATCAACATACTAAATTTCAGAGTGATTGCTGTAATAGATTCGTAGGTATTGAGAACCGTCTAAATATTTCGGATGGTCGCCATGTTGGTCCAATATATATGTGGGTAGTAGGTAATATAAGCCGAAGCTGAGGGCAGGGGCTAATGGGCAAGATGGCCGCCGCGCGCAATCACTCTATGTTATTCTTATGGAGGAGTCAGTCAGAGCTGGGGCAGGGGCTAATGGGCAAGATGGCCGCCATGTCCTGAGACCATGAATGATGTCACAGGGGGAGTTCGGCCGTGTAGTTGCTAAATGGAATATTTATTATTATTATTATTATTATTAGGTAATTATTAATTGATCATGTATAATCAAGACCAGCCTAATATTGTCAACCACTTAGTGTAGTGACTAGCATTCTTGGAGGTCATTCCTGAGGTTCGAATCCCGGCTCTGCCAAGAAATTTAATTTCTGGTCTCAGGAGTGGAACGGAGTACACTCAGCCTTGTGAGGCAAAACTGACAGGAGCTGGCTTTTGATTCATACCTCAACAATTTTGCCTAACCCAACTTCACCTAACCTAACCTATCCTAACCTAACTTCAAAGTCAAAGCAAATATGAGAGCAAATGTGAGAGCACACATAATAAACTAAGTTATAACCTAACCTAACTTCACCTAACCTAACCTAACCTAACCTAACCTAACCTATCCTAACCTAACCTAACGTAACCTACCTAATTTAAAATTGCAAGCGAAAAAAATTAGCAAAAAGTATGAGAAAAAAGTGAGAGCAAATGTAAGAGCACAAATAATAAACTTTGTTATAACCTAACAACACCTAACCTAACCTAACCTAACATAACCTAACTTCAAAGTGAGAGCAAAAATGTAAGAGCAAATGTGAGAGCACACATAATAAACTAAGTTATAACCTAACTTCACTTAACCTAACCTCACCTAACCTATCCTAACCTAACCTAACGTAACCTTCCTAATTTAAAATTGCAAGCGAAAAAAAAATAGCAAAAAGTATGAGAAAAAAGTGAGAGCAAATGTAAGAGCACAAATAATAAACTTAGTTATAACCTAACCACACCTAACCTAACCTAACCTAACATAACCAAACTTCAAAGTGAGAGCAAAAATGTAAGAGCAAATAAGAGAGCACAAATAATAAACTTAGTTATAACCTAACCTAACCTAACCCACAGAAACCTCATTTAAAGATTTTAGATTTTATATTTTAACATTTTAGATTTTAGATTTTTTTTCATTTTACATTTTTTAGATTTTACATTTTACATTTTTGATTTTTTTGTATTTTAGATGTTATTTTTTTTAGATTTTACATTTTAAATTTAAGATTTTTTGATTTTAGATTTTACATTTTACATTTTCCGAAAAGAGTAAACTACAAGGCTACATACCTAACGTCACCAAACCTAACTTAAGCTAATCCAAAGGCTAATGCACACACACAAAGTATATAAGGGCACATGCAACTATCCTTATGCCAGTCTTATAGGCTACTGTACAACATGATCACTACCCCAACCGTTTTTTTTTTCATTTTGTTGTTTACACATTTGTCAATTTTCCAATTTCCCATTTTTAGTTTTTTTTAATGTCAGTTTAAAGTTTAATTTCATAATATGGAAACATGGAATTAACATTTTGTTGTTTACATATTTGTCAATTTTCCAATTTCCCATTATTAGTATTTTCAAAATGTCAGTTGTTAGTTGTTCAATTTCATAATATGGAAACATGGATTTTTGCTTTTTGTTGTTTACACATTTATCAATTTCAAAATATTCCATTTACAGTTTTTAAAATGTCAGTTTAAAGTTTTTCAATTTCATGATATAGAAACATGGATCTTTTAATTTGTTGTTTACACATTTGTCAATTTACTAAATTCCCATTTACAGTTTTTAAAATTTCAGTTTAATGTTTTTTCTATTTTATTATTATGGAAACATGGATTTTCCAATTTGTGTTTTACATGTTCATTTTGCATTAGGAGTGGGGAGTGGCGGGTAGTAATTAGAAATGGACAAGCAGTGGCCATAAAATATTTTAATTTTAAATACATGTACATTATTTGCACATAATACATTTTTATATATATATTCTTTTTTATTTTGTTTTCTATTTTATTTATTTTTGATTATGAATACCATTTTTTATTTTTGTTTTTTTATTTTTGTAGTGCTATTGTTTTATTTCCTAAATTGTTTTGTTTTATGTATTTGCTAGTTGCAGGCAGAAGATTTTGATATTCATAACTTAACTCTTTAAGCATGGTCAATGATTGAGTAATGACCATAGGCATGTGTACCTATACCATCAGCATGAATCACTCTTTTATCATCACCAGGACACAAAGCAATTTTGTTTAGTCTTATAGATGATATGTCATGTTGTTTAGAAGCGATAATGTTCATGGGTATTCTTTTTACATTGTTTTTCATGACACAATCCTTATAATCTTGAAAGCTTAAACAATTTTTGACAACACCTCTGCTAATACCTTTAATCTTTTTGATTTCTTTACCATTTATGTCTAAAGCGTACATTTTAGCTCTAAGTCCAACAAATGCTTTTATAATTTGTCCACAAGCCTCGTCTTTAAATTTCCCCAACGTTTTCTTGTTTGATGTAGAGTAACATATGTGATTAGTAGGATAATCTGATGTGTCCAGGTGTTCTAGGAAATCCAACTTGTCTTGATATACATCTTGGGTGTTAACCAAATAAATGAACGAGTCGGTATCCATATACATGAGTTTAAGATTGTTCATTCCATAATAGGGTAGCAGGACATCATAGTGGTGGGAATACATGAGAGTTTTTGAAATATCCAGTATACACATTCCAATATATATAGGCTTATTGAATACAATGTTACGTTTAGCCATGTGGAAAGCAGCTAGGTTAGGACCATAAATAGTTCTGTCAATAAATGTCGGCTTTGCTATTAGCTTTTCTGCCTTTTTGCTGTCAGTCACAAGACGTATGTCTATTCTTTTACGGATATTTTCCATTGTTTTCCCAAAAATGGCATTGTTGAATAATTTGTACAGATTTTTCTCAAACTCATTTTTGGCTTGTTTTCGAAGGTTGTTATTAAAATCAACGTATGCCTTTAACCAAGGTCTTTGCTTAAACTTTAACACACGATGAATTTTTATCAATTTTATTCCATGATCTAAAGCCTGTTTTAATGCCATGTAGTGAACAACATATCGCCTTCGATTTCCAAGATGAGGAATTAGTTTTTTCAGAGATGAATCCTTAGGTTGTGTACACTCTGGTAGGAAAGGTAAATCGTTGTGTAGATCATGAAAGTCAGATGGGTAATCAACATCAACGTCTAGAATGTATCCCAGAGGATCGTCTTTCTTCAGTTTTTCTAGATCAACGGTATCTGGAGAAACCCACTGAAATCCGCCATAAGGAAGAGAGTGACACATAGCCCACCCGTATTGGTTGTTGGCATCATCATAGGTAATAAACTGTGATGGTTTCTCAGAATCATAGGTTTCCATGTATTTATTGTTAGCTTCAGCATACCGATGAGACACCTGGCATATGCCTCCACGTATTCCAGACTCGATTAAAAGAATCTGATCGTAATCCTGTAGCAATTCCAGTTCAATGCCTGTGTAAAGGAGCATTGCCTCGAAACTTAAACCAGGCGAAGTGAAAAAGTGTGCAGCATCCACTCTGTGTGTTTCTAGTGTTTTTTTTCTAAACGTTTCAAAGCTGTCTGCAAGAAGGAGTACATCTGAAGTTAGGTAGAGGTCACTATATTCCCCTAGAGTTTTAATGTTGAACTGATTCCACACATTTTTAGCATGTTCATAGTCTTCTTGACTAACATCTTCTTGACTTAATTTGTTAAAGAATACCTCTTTTGGAGGTAAACACGTTTCACTTAACTTTTCCCATGAGTCAATGTAGTCATAACAAAATACCCCTTTACGAGTCATGAGCATTGCATTTTCTTTTCCAAAGTACTTGTCTGTTTCAGGGTATAATGTTAAGTTGGAAACTAAGTTTTCCAAACTACTTGGCATTAACCGAAACGTGTCCACAAATCGAAGCTTAACATCGCCAACATATTTGGTGAAAGAGATGTACTTTTCTTTGGAGTTAGGGATAACGTCCACTCTTTCAGTAGTACACCCCAATTGCTTTACAATGAAATTTGCGTCGTAGCCACTCATATTATGTAGAAATACAGGAACGGGGTTACGTGTTTTACACCTCAAATTACAGTTATTGTGAGCACTTCCACGGTATTCCCCTGTAATATGACAATGGTCTCGAACTTTCCAGTCCTCTTTGGTAAATGGTTTATGACACAAATAACAGGTTTCAGAAGATTGGAACTCTGCTTCTTGATGCTCAGTTAAAGCTTTTGGAACATTTAAGCTGTAAAGACGATCAATTTCATTTGCTATTGAGATCAAACTGTCCATAAACTTTTCTACAGCGTCAGGTCCACGATAAATAATAGGTTGGCTCGGAAGGTTTGTCTTTATGTGTTCCACAGCTGGTGAGGGTTTAACATATATACCAAAGCTCATAGGAACATGACTCTGGTATGGCACTGTATAACTTGCCTCAGGATTAGGTAGACATGTTTGATAGGGTAACAGTATACTTTCAAAATCTGCATAGATAACGTAAGGTATTCTAAGCATTTTTTCCACATTTACGAATTTCACAATTGGGTTTTAATAGGCATTTCAACCCTAGCAATGTCATGCTGGACACACAAAGCTCTATGTTCTTTTAATTTTTCCATTCCTTGTTGCCCATATTGATTATCAAAGTGAGTAAAACACCGTTTACACGTATATATCTTATGTCCATGGCGGGTAATCTGATGTCCTACTAGTTTATCAAAATCTTTGATAAAGACGTAGTGGTTCTGGCCGGATGAAGAACTTAGCAAAAGGAGGTCGCGATGGTCTTGCAGCTCTTGATCCACAACCTTTAGAGGGAACAATTTGTTGTCTTGTTCCAATCCAAATACATTAATGGATATATCGTTGGCTTTTTCAAATTTGGGAATGTCAGCTAGCGATGTAGGAAATGATATTACTGAAAAATCATACTTGTTTTCCAGATCCTTGTATTTACTAACGCGTTTAGCATCAGTTTTAACCAGTTTTGCTAAAATGGCATACATAAAACACCTCTCGTCCTTAAAGTTTTGAGGATTAATGCAGGCTTTTCTTGCTTGTATAGCTGCTGGTAATGGAATATATGTGCTGCCACGCAAGGGATTGTACTTATTTATTTTCAATCGTACTCCTTCCACTGCTAACAAAGCCCAATTACTGCCTTTTAGCTCAGATTCTTCCATTTCCGTAGTTAACTTTGTAAATTGTGTTTTCAAGAAACTACTCAAGTCTGTTTCCAAAAAAAAGGACTGATTTCGTGTTTTAAAAGCACGATCTGTAATTTCATTGGTAGATGTATAAATGAATCTACATTCAGCCACTAGATTAACTTTGATCGACTTGTGCATTGCTAGTTCTTTCTGCATAGCTTGTATTATTTGCTGTTTGGACTCTTTAAGGTATGAATTTAAATCCCTACACGTATCACAACGTATGAAATAGGATTTAAGACGACCTTCAAAAGATGTCTCATATTCAATAAGTCCATTTTGGTCAGGGACCAATGACAGTAGGTAATGTTTTGTAGGCTCTGCTTTTTGTCTTTCAGCTGCTGACACAACATTACAACATTCTTCATGCCGACGTCCGTTGTACACATTGTTGAATGTACTACCACAGGTCTTGCACTCATGGAATTCACCACACGATACTTCATGTCGCTTCCTATGATAGTCTCGAAGAAAAGTCTTCCCACACTCTTTACACATATAGCTAGGAATGGGTTCTTCCATTATGAATGTTGATTTCTGCAAACAGCTGCTTACTGCGTATCACAGGGCTAGAGGTTAGTCAGTGAGACGGTCTTTCACAATGTGAACACCGTGAGAGGTAGTAGTCAACTGGTGATATTCTTGTTAAGGGTCCTCTAATATACCCCTAGTCTAGACCAACAGCTCTTTACAGTGTATGACAAGGCTGTAGACTGGACAGTGAGACGGTCTTTCACGATGTGAACACTGTAACAAGTAGTAGTCAACTGATTATATACTTGCTAAGGGTTATCTAATATACAATAGTCAAGACCAACAGCTACTTACTGTGTAGTACAAGGCTGTACAATAGTTGTTTTGACAGTCTTTCACGATGTGGTCACTGTGAGTGGTGGTAGTCAACTGATGATATTCTTGTTAAGGGTCCTCTAATGTACCCCTGGTTAAGGGTAACAGCTGCTCACTGCTTATGACAAGGCTAAAGACTGGTTGCTTCAACGGTCTTTCACAATGTAAACACTGCGACAGGTAGTAGTCAACTGAAAATATTCTTCTAGCCTACTCAAGGTTATCAGGTACTTACTGCATATCAAAAGGCTGTACACTCATGTGTTAGACAGTCTTTTTTTTTTTTTGCTAAAGGACCCTCTATATTCCCTACACAAGGCTATACATGTTAGTTCTAAACACTTAGTGGTTAATTGTATAATAAATTTTTGTACAAAGCATATACGAGCACGTTTTCACTCGGTAAAACTTTACCAAATAGTCAAATGCGACACGCAAAGTATGTTTCCGCTATCTAGCAGTGACTATGAGAACTACTTGACCGACCAGCATGCTACCTAGCGCTCCATTTCAACACTCGCTCACTGAACGACCAGCATGCTATCTAGCGGTCGATAGCAATACTCCTCAACTACCAGCCTGCTATCTATCGGTCAATATAACAACTCACTCAACTACCAGCATGCTACATGGCTTTTTTGGTCAGTTTTTGGTTGGCTTTTTGTTGGCCTTTGTTGGCTTTTGTTGGCTTTTTTGTTGGCTTTTGTTGGCTTTTGTATTAGCTCTTGCTTGTGGGGCTTATTTGGTCTTGGAAAGTATGTCAGTCCTTTTTTATGGCTGTAAAATGCTTACAGCCATGTTTGTAAGCAGCAACAACAACAACAACAACACACAAAATTCCAAAAAAAATCGAAAGTACTCTAAGTTTTATCAATGACTCTCAACTCTTACACTTACCTCTATCCCATGCATAGTCAAAAATTAGTGTATTTTTCAAATTTTTCAAAAAATATTTGGAAAGTAGGCTATATCATTAAACTAAAAATCCTGAAAAGACATATGTTAACTCCAACACCTACTTCTATACCACTCTCAGTCCAAAAATAGTGTATTTTTCAAATTTTCCAAAACATATTTCCAAAATGGGTTATATTTCCGAAATTAAAAAGTTAACAAAAATGTTTGTTTGACATAAATGAATGGCCTTTGCCTCCTCTACCACTGTACCAAGTCCCAGGTCTCCAGGACAAAAAAATAATTTTTTTAAAAAGGGTTTTATTTCCAAAATTAGGAATTTTACAAACACATTTGTCTGACGTAAATCAATGGTCATTACCCCCTCTACCCCCCACACTAAGTCACATGTCTCTAGGACAACAAAAATAAAATTTTGAAAATGGGCTTATATTTCCAAAATTAGGAATTTTACAAAAACGTTTGTCTGACGTAAATCAATGGTCTTTACCCCCTATATCCCAATACCATGTCTCAGGTCTTTAGGTCAACAAAAATAAAATTTTGAAAATAGGCCATATTTCCATATTTCCATAGATAGCAGGCTGGTAGTTGAGGAGTATTGCTATCGACCGCTAGATAGCATGCTGGTCGTTCAGTGAGCGAGTGTTGAAATGGAGCGCTAGGTAGCATGCTGGTCGGTCAAGTAGTTCTCATAGTCACTGCTAGATAGCGGAAACATACTTTGCGTGTCGCATTTGACTATTTGGTAAAGTTTTACCGAGTGAAAACGTGCTCGTATATGCTTTGTACAAAAATTTATTATACAATTAACCACTAAGTGTTTAGAACTAACATGTATAGCCTTGTGTAGGGAATATAGAGGGTCCTTTAGCAAAAAAAAAAAAGACTGTCTAACACATGAGTGTACAGCCTTTTGATATGCAGTAAGTACCTGATAACCTTGAGTAGGCTAGAAGAATATTTTCAGTTGACTACTACCTGTCGCAGTGTTTACATTGTGAAAGACCGTTGAAGCAACCAGTCTTTAGCCTTGTCATAAGCAGTGAGCAGCTGTTACCCTTAACCAGGGGTACATTAGAGGACCCTTAACAAGAATATCATCAGTTGACTACCACCACTCACAGTGACCACATCGTGAAAGACTGTCAAAACAACTATTGTACAGCCTTGTACTACACAGTAAGTAGCTGTTGGTCTTGACTATTGTATATTAGATAACCCTTAGCAAGTATATAATCAGTTGACTACTACTTGTTACAGTGTTCACATCGTGAAAGACCGTCTCACTGTCCAGTCTACAGCCTTGTCATACACTGTAAAGAGCTGTTGGTCTAGACTAGGGGTATATTAGAGGACCCTTAACAAGAATATCACCAGTTGACTACTACCTCTCACGGTGTTCACATTGTGAAAGACCGTCTCACTGACTAACCTCTAGCCCTGTGATACGCAGTAAGCAGCTGTTTGCAGAAATCAACATTCATAATGGAAGAACCCATTCCTAGCTATATGTGAAAAGAGTGTGGGAAGACTTTTCTTCGAGACTATCATAGGAAGCGACATGAAGTATCGTGTGGTGAATTCCATGAGTGCAAGACCTGTGGTAGTACATTCAACAATGTGTACAACGGACGTCGGCATGAAGAATGTTGTAATGTTGTGTCAGCAGCTAAAAGACAAAAAGCAGAGCCTACAAAACATTACCTACTGTCATTGGTCCCTGACCAAAATGGACTTATTGAATATGAGACATCTTTTGAAGGTCGTCTTAAATCCTATTTCATACGTTGTGATACGTGTAGGGATTTAAATTCATACCTTAAAGAGTCCAAACAGCAAATAATACAAGCTATGCAGAAAGAACTAGCAATGCACAAGTCGATCAAAGTTAATCTAGTGGCTGAATGTAGATTCATTCATACATCTACCAATGAAATTACAGATCGTGCTTTTAAAACACGAAATCAGTCCCTATTTTTGGAAACAGACTTGAGTAGTTTCTTGAAAACACAATTTACAAAGTTAACTACGGAAATGGAAGAATCTGAGCTAAAAGGCAGTAATTGGGCTTTGTTAGCAGTGGAAGGAGTACGATTGAAAATAAATAAGTACAATCCCTTGCGTGGCAGCACATATATTCCATTACCAGCAGCTATACAAGCAAGAAAAGCCCTCATTAATCCTCAAAACTTTAAGGACGAGAGGTGTTTTATGTATGCCATTTTAGCAAAACTGGTTAAAACTGATGCTAAACGCGTTAGTAAATACAAGGATCTGGAAAACAAGTATGATTTTTCAGTAATATCATTTCCTACATCGCTAGCTGACATTCCCAAATTTGAAAAAGCCAACGATATATCCATTAATGTATTTGGATTGGAACAAGACAACAAATTGTTCCCTCTAAAGGTTGTGGATCAAGAGCTGCAAGACCATCGCGACCTCCTTTTGCTAAGTTCTTCATCCGGCCAGAACCACTACGTCTTTATCAAAGATTTTGATAAACTAGTAGGACATCAGATTACCCGCCATGGACATAAGATATATACGTGTAAACGGTGTTTTACTCACTTTGATAATCAATATGGGCAACAAGGAATGGAAAAATTAAAAGAACATAGAGCTTTGTGTGTCCAGCATGACATTGCTAGGGTTGAAATGCCTATTAAAAACCCAATTGTGAAATTCGTAAATGTGGAAAAAATGCTTAGAATACCTTACGTTATCTATGCAGATTTTGAAAGTATACTGTTACCCTATCAAACATGTCTACCTAATCCTGAGGCAAGTTATACAGTGCCATACCAGAGTCATGTTCCTATGAGCTTTGGTATATATGTTAAACCCTCACCAGCTGTGGAACACATAAAGACAAACCTTCCGAGCCAACCTATTATTTATCGTGGACCTGACGCTGCAGAAAAGTTTATGGACTGTTTGATCTCAATAGCAAATGAAATTGATCGTCTTTACAGCTTAAATGTTCCAAAAGCTTTAACTGAGCATCAAGAAGCAGAGTTCCAATCTTCTGAAACCTGTTATTTGTGTCATAAACCATTTACCAAAGAGGACTGGAAAGTTCGAGACCATTGTCATATTACAGGGGAATACCGTGGAAGTGCTCACAATAACTGTAATTTGAGGTGTAAAACACGTAACCCCGTTCCTGTATTTCTACATAATATGAGTGGCTACGACGCAAATTTCATTGTAAAGCAATTGGGGTGTACTACTGAAAGAGTGGACGTTATCCCTAACTCCAAAGAAAAGTACATCTCTTTCACCAAATATGTTGGAAATGTTAAGCTTCGATTTGTGGACACGTTTCGGTTAATGCCAAGTAGTTTGGAAAACTTAGTTTCCAACTTAACATTATACCCTGAAACAGACAAGTACTTTGGAAAAGAAAATGCAATGCTCATGACTCGTAAAGGTGTATTTTGTTATGACTACATTGACTCATGGGAAAAGTTAAGTGAAACGTGTTTACCTCCAAAAGAGGTATTCTTTAACAAATTAAGTCAAGAAGATGTTAGTCAAGAAGACTATGAACATGCTAAAAATGTGTGGAATCAGTTCAACATTAAAACACTAGGGGAATATAGTGACCTCTACCTAACTTCAGATGTACTCCTTCTTGCAGACAGCTTTGAAACGTTTAGAAACAAAACACTAGAAACACACAGAGTGGATGCTGCACACTTTTTCACTTCGCCTGGTTTAAGTTTCGAGGCAATGCTCCTTTACACAGGCATTGAACTGGAATTGCTACAGGATTACGATCAGATTCTTTTAATCGAGTCTGGAATACGTGGAGGCATATGCCAGGTGTCTCATCGGTATGCTGAAGCTAACAATAAATACATGGAAACCTATAATTCTGAGAAACCATCACAGTTTATTACCTATGATGATGCCAACAACCAATACGGGTGGGCTATGTGTCACTCTCTTCCTTATGGCGGATTTCAGTGGGTTTCTCCAGATACCGTTGATCTAGAAAAACTGAAGAAAGACGATCCTCTGGGATACATTCTAGACGTTGATGTTGATTACCCATCTGACTTTCATGATCTACACAACGATTTACCTTTCCTACCAGAGTGTACACAACCTAAGGATTCGTCTCTGAAAAAACTAATTCCTCATCTTGGAAATCGAAGGCGATATGTTGTTCACTACATGGCATTAAAACAGGCTTTAGATCATGGAATAAAATTGATAAAAATTCATCGTGTGTTAAAGTTTAAGCAAAGACCTTGGTTAAAGGCATACGTTGATTTTAATAACAACCTTCGAAAACAAGCCAAAAATGAGTTTGAGAAAAATCTGTACAAATTATTCAACAATGCCATTTTTGGGAAAACAATGGAAAATATCCGTAAAAGAATAGACATACGTCTTGTGACTGACAGCAAAAAGGCAGAAAAGCTAATAGCAAAGCCGACATTTATTGACAGAACTATTTATGGTCCTAACCTAGCTGCTTTCCACATGGCTAAACGTAACATTGTATTCAATAAGCCTATATATATTGGAATGTGTATACTGGATATTTCAAAAACTCTCATGTATTCCCACCACTATGATGTCCTGCTACCCTATTATGGAATGAACAATCTTAAACTCATGTATATGGATACCGACTCGTTCATTTATTTGGTTAACACCCAAGATGTATATCAAGACAAGTTGGATTTCCTAGAACACCTGGACACATCAGATTATCCTACTAATCGCATATGTTACTCTACATCAAACAAGAAAACGTTGGGGAAATTTAAAGACGAGGCTTGTGGACAAATTATAAAAGCATTTGTTGGACTTAGAGCTAAAATGTACGCTTTAGACATAAATGGTAAAGAAATCAAAAAGATTAAAGGTATTAGCAGAGGTGTTGTCAAAAATTGTTTAAGCTTTCAAGATTATAAGGATTGTGTCATGAAAAACAATGTAAAAAGAATACCCATGAACATTATCGCTTCTAAACAACATGACATATCATCTATAAGACTAAACAAAATTGCTTTGTGTCCTGGTGATGATAAAAGAGTGATTCATGCTGATGGTATAGGTACACATGCCTATGGTCATTACTCAATCATTGACCATGCTTAAAGAGTTAAGTTAAGAATATCAAAATCTTCTGCCTGCAACTAGCAAATACATAAAACAAAACAATTTAGGAAATAAAACAATAGCACTACAAAAATAAAAAAACAAAAATAAAAAATGGTATTCATAATCAAAAATAAATAAAATAGAAAACAAAATAAAAAAGAATATATATATAAAAATGTATTATGTGCAAATAATGTACATGTATTTAAAATTAAAATATTTTATGGCCACTGCTTGTCCATTTCTAATTACTACCCGCCACTCCCCACTCCTAATGCAAAATGAACATGCAAAACACAAATTGGAAAATCCATGTTTCCATAATAATAAAATAGAAAAAACATTAAACTGAAATTTTAAAAACTGTAAATGGGAATTTAGTAAATTGACAAATGTGTAAACAACAAATTAAAAGATCCATGTTTCTATATCATGAAATTGAAAAACTTTAAACTGACATTTTAAAAACTGTACATGGAATATTTTGAAATTGATAAATGTGTAAACAACAAAAAGCAAAAATCCATGTTTCCATATTATGAAATTGAACAACTAACAACTGACATTTTGAAAATACTAATAATGGGAAATTGGAAAATTGACAAATATGTAAACAACAAAATGTTAATTCCATGTTTCCATATTATGAAATTAAAAAACTTTAAACTGACATTAAAAAAACTAAAAATGGGAAATTGGAAAATTGACAAATGTGTAAACAACAAAATGAAAAAAAAACCGGTTGGGGTAGTGATCATGTTGTACAGTAGCCTATAAGACTGGCATAAGGATAGTTGCATGTGCCCTTATATACTTTGTGTGTGTGCATTAGCCTTTGGATTAGCTTAAGTTAGGTTTGGTAAGGTTAGGTTTGGTGACGTTAGGTATGTAGCCTTGTAGTTTACTCTTTTCGGAAAATGTAAAATCTAAAATCAAAAAATCTTAAATTTAAAATGTAAAATCTAAAAAAAAATAACATCTAAAATACAAAAAAATCAAAAATGTAAAATGTAAAATCTAAAAAATGTAAAATGAAAAAAAATCAAAAATCTAAAATGTTAAAATATAAAATCTAAAATCTTTAAATGAGGTTTCTGTGGGTTAGGTTAGGTTAGGTTATAACTAAGTTTATTATTTTTGCTCTCTTATTTGCTTTTACATTTTTGCTCTCACTTTGAAGTTTGGTTATGTTAGGATAGGTTAGGTTAGGTGTGGTTAGGTTATAACTAAGTTTATTATTTGTGCTCTTACATTTGCTCTCACTTTTTTCTCATACTTTTGCTATTTTTTTTCGCTTGCAATTTTAAATTAGGAAGGTTACGTTAGGTTAGGTTAGGATAGGTTAGGTGAGGTAAGGTTAAGTTAGGTTAGGTTAGGTGAAGTTAGGTTAGGTTATAACTTAGTTTATTATTTGTGCTCTCACATTTGCTCTCATATTTGCTTTGACTTTGAAGTTAGGTTAGGATAGGTTAGGTTAGGTTAGGTTAGGTGAAGTTGGGTTAGGCAAAATTGTTGAGGTATGAATCAAAAGCCAGCTCCTGTCAGTTTTGCCTCACAAGGCTGAGTGTACTCCGTTCCACTCCTGAGACCAGAAATTAAATTTCTTGGCAGAGCCGGGATTCGAACCTCAGGAATGACCTCCAAGAATGCTAGTCACTACACTAAGTGGTTGACAATATAAGGCTGGTCTTGATTATACATGATCAATTGATAATTACCTAATAATAATAATAATAATAATAATAATAAATATTCCATTTAGCAACTACACGGCCGAACTCCCCCTGTGACATCATTCATGGTCTCAGGACATGGCGGCCATCTTGCCCATTAGCCCCTGCCCCAGCTCTGACTGACTCCTCCATAAGAATAACATAGAGTGATTGCGCGCGGCGGCCATCTTGCCCATTAGCCCCTGCCCCAGCTTCGGCTTATATTACCTACTGTGGGTCTTAGAGTTATGTACTGTTACATGAAGATTATTGTGTACGTGTAGTACTCAAACTTCAATCACATGATTAGGACACAAGAAGTAAAAACGGGATTTTAAAATTTGGCACAGCTGCCATCATGTGGTTATGGAAACAATTGAAATAGATTAGATGCCAGTGGATTAACATTTGTACAAGGATTCACTGTACCAAATTTCACTGCACTTGGATGGTTAAATTGCGAGAAACGACCCTGTGAATATTTATACTTCGCGTCACCACCATATTGGATTTGTGATCACCAGGTTATTGAATGTCCTATAGGTGAACTTATGTTCATAACCCATATGAACATAACAATATCAGATTGATTGCTGTAGTAGATTAGTAGATATTGAGAACCGTCTAAATTTTCTGGATGGTCGCCATGTTGGATTGTTATATGTATAGGCCATAGAGTCATGTATCTTTAAAGGAAAATTATTATGCTGGCTATGCGGAAGTGTTGGGCTGTCATTGCCGAGTCATCAGCATAGAGGTATAACGTAGTTAATGCTCCTGCTGGTGTTGGCATGTCATTGATGTACAGGCTGAACAGCACGGGAGCTATAATACTCCCCTGCGGGACGCCTGCTCTGATCTGTCGCTTAGTGGACAGCACGGTCAGAATATCAACCTTTAATGTGTGGCCTTCTAGATAGGATTGGATGAGTCGTATGTAGGCCGGGTGGAAATTAGTCTATTTCGAATTACACGTTGAAAAGGAGTGATGCCTATTTAGTGATAAATAATAATGACTGCTGATATTTCTAAACTTAGATATTGTTTATAAAAAGGAAAATATGAAAAAGGTTACCGATATTTTTTGAATATTAATAATAATATTAATATTTTTTTGAAGTTTAATAATTGTGTGAATTTAGTGTATATATTGCTTAAAAATTAAATGAATGAGTTAGTGACATGATGTTAACAACAATTAACACATTGAGTTATGCAATATGGTTATATATAAAAAAAAATGAAAGTTCGAAAAATATTTTTTTAACAATGTTAAATTGAATTATGAAAAATATGAATATGTGAGCATGGATTAAGACGACAATCCATAGAAACAAATGTTTTGGAACAAGTCAATTAGGACATTGACGTTATATTAATAATATTCTGACGTCATGTAGTCGAATATTGATATTTGCTTACAACCTAATGTTCCTACACGGAAGAACTTTATTTTTTCCAACACTGATACAATTCGATATCACATGAGGTGATACCTTTTACAATGGTTATAAAACGATCAACTTTCGACTTGAGCCATGAAACGAACAATGATTTTCAAAACCATAAGTGATTTTTGTTTTTGTGAAAATACAAAGTGGAAGTGAACAGTGTACAGGTAGGGGCCTATAAACTATGAGTCGCCTATCGTGTTTAGAGTAGGGACCGATACCCAGATGGACTATTAATTTCTGGACATCAACAATCTAGAGTAGGAGTGTTTTTTTTTGTGTATGTTGGTATTTTTCTAGTGAAGTTTTTTGAGTGCTTTTGCATAAAATTTTAGCATTTTAATTGTTAGTAAAATAAGATAAGTTTTAGGAATTGTGACATTTCATTTCTCGTTTCTCGTCTCCCTTGCTTGCTCCTTGCCATAATCAGTCATGCCAGCGATTAATTTAGTTTTGCCCGGATGGACCCTGAGATTGTAGCTCTTGTGCTAGACTGATTTTGGAAATTGTCAAATGTGTTCGTTAGACTTCCGTCTAAACAGGCACAATACGAACCTCAATTACTGACATTATGATTGCAACGCATGCCGGGCACAGCTGGTCTACTATATATTTGTCAAATACCACTCACGCATTCATCACGAAATCTCAGAAACCACCGAACGGATTGGAATGAAATTTGGTATGCAGCTTCTCCAAGGGCCGTAGGTGCTCGCTAAGAAAGGTTTTCAAAAAATTCACTTGGGATCTTGGTCAAACCGCGAAAACCGGGATTATATGAACAGCTTCAATAATGCCTAAGTCTATTGTTGCCAGGCAATGCGGGCTGCATCACGTCGCCCCTACCAGCGTTCTGCTGCTTTGCAGGCAGAGCTGTGTGGGCGCGCGGGGTAGACAACAATCCCTGTGCCACTGCCGTTGCCCCTACTTCAACTCAGGCCCACAGACGACAGTCAACACTCATTGTGTTTTCTGCTCAGTGTGTTCTTTACTGTCATAACGTGCACTGCGCTACCCACTCTCTCTGTTCAGACAGTACTTCTCTGTAATTTCTGTTTGTACTTTGTACTTTCACCATCACTTCATAATCATCATATTGCATTATATAATTGCCTTTAGTTGAAGTAACTGTAGACTTTCTTTGTTTCTTGGATTAGGTTCGGCGTTTTTCATCATTTCTTGATTGTACTTAGGTATAATGAAAAGTAGATTTTGGTAAAAGAAAATTACCACTACCATCGTTAATTTTGTTAAATTAGGCTATGTCTATTCCATATGTCAGGTTTTTTAAGTAGAGATTTGTCTTGTTACGTTAGGTGAATTACATTTTTTACGTTAGGTATTTACCATTTTTTTCTAGATTTAAAACTGATTAAGATAGCAATTTATTGCAACTCAAGTTGATTATTAGCCTATTTTCAATTTTGAAAAAAAAAAAAAAATAGGCTTATGAGATCACCTTTTGTCCGTGTGTGTGTGTGTGTGAGGTGTGTGTGTGTGTGTCCCTAATAAAATCTAAACGGCTGGAGCGATTTCAATGAAACTCGGTAAGTTCATAGCACTATTCCCGGCGACCTCGACCGTGCCCTTCAAATTTTGTTACGTCTCACCAATCCAACATGGCGGCTGTGCGAATTATTTCACTTGCATTCAATATCTCCGAAACTATTACCGATATCGCCCTGAAATTGTGTATGGTGATAAAGGGCACTACTAGAAGTTCACCTATGAGACTTTCAAAAACCTGGTGACTACAAAACCAACATGGCGGTCAAGCGAAATTGAGACTTTTAAATAGACATTTCTCGCGATTTAACTATCCAAACGTAATGAAACTTGGTCCAGCAAATGGTTATACACATTGTAATGCACTAGAGTCTAATTTAGTTCAATTGTTTACATAATCTCAAAATGGCGGCTGTGCGAAATATTTCACTGACATTCTATATCTCCGAAGCTATTAGAGATATCATCACGCATTTTTGTACGGTAATAAAGGGTACTGATACAAGTTTACCTATGTATATTTCCTAAACCTGTAAAGTACAAAACGAACATGGCGACCAAGCGAATTTGAAATATTTTAATAGACTTTTCTCGTGATTTAACTCTCTGAGCGCAGTGAAATGTGTTACAGTAAATGATTTTGCAGATTGTAATGCACTGCCATCTAATTTAATTCAATTGTTTACATAACCTCAAGATGGCGGCTGTGCGAAATTTTAAAATTAAGTTTTTATTCTTGTGTCGTAATCATGCGATCGAAGTGAAAGTTTGAATAATGAAGCAAGGCAATAATTGTCCTTGAATGGTACATAACTCTATGGCCTATACATATAACAATCCTAAATGGCGAGCTTCCGAAATATTTAGACGGTTCTCAATATCTATGAATCTTTTACAGCAACCAAACTGTTTTTTTTTATGTTCATAGAGACTATGAACATATGTTCACCTGTAGGACTTTCAGTAACCTGGTGAGCACAAATCCAACATGGCGGCGACGCGAAGTATAAATATTTAAATGGACGCTTCTCGCGAATTAACTATCCGAGTGCAGTGAAAGGTTGCACGTTAAATGCTTATACAAATGTTGATCCACTGGCATGTAATTTATTTCAATTGTTTGCATAATCACAAGATGGCTGGTGTGCGTACTTTTAAAATCTCGTTTTTACTTCTTGTGTTCTAATCATGCGATTGAAGTTTGAATACCACACGTACACAATAATCTTAATGTAATAGTACAAAAATAAAAATCCATCCTGGCGACCATATGAAATATTTAGACGGTTCTCAATATCTACGAATCTGTTACAGCAATTAAACTGAAATTTTGTATGTTGATAGAGACAATTAACATGAGCAGGATATATGAAAATAGGCTGTATAGTTCTTCATGGAACTACTTGTTTTTCTTTCTGTAATCACAACTTAGTTTTTAGGCTTTAATTTATATTTATTACTCAAGGGAGGTTCTTATTTTTTTGTATTTGCTGTTCAGTGACTGTTTTCACGATGGCTGCAGCAGGAATGTTAGAGGTAGATGGCACCCAAGGTCCCCCCCCCCCCAAGTCTATACAATTCCCGGAGATGGTGCCTGTACCTTTTCCACCCTATCTTATGCAATGTACGAAACATATCACATGCACGTACAGTGCGTGCTGACATTGTCAGGCACGCCTCTAACAACTGGGAAAGACAGCAGGTGTATTCTATGACACGAGATTGCCAGCCTTACCTAAACAAGGCTGAATATGTATCTGTTATGTCTATGCCTTACACATATGGTACATCTTTCGAATTGCAAGTAGCGGCAGAGATTTATCCTTTCCAATTCCAGGTCTATTGTAATCGTGTACTCCGAAATGAGTAGGGGGGCTGTGGGGCTTCTAACGCATAGCCTACTTTCCTGGTGACGCCACAAGTTGGCGGCCAAGATGGCGGCTAACCAAAATGGCTGCTAACCAAAATGGCGGCTATCCAAAATGGCGACCATAGCTTAACTAACCTAGCCTAACCTAACCTAACCTCACCTACGAGGTGTGATAGAAAAGTTCCAAAATGTTAACACATAGCCTACATTCCTGGTGACTTTGCAACGAGGTGTGATCAAAAAATTCCAAAATGTTAACCCATAGCCTGCTTTCCTGGTGACTTCCCAACGAGGTGTGATAAAAAAATCCAAAATATTAACCCATAGCCTTCTTTCCTGGTGACTTCGCAACGAGGTGTGATAAAAAATCAAAATGTTAACCAATAGCCTACTTTCCTGGTGACGTCACATACTAACCCGCCATACATTCAGGGGCAAAGTCGATATCTCCCGAACGCATGGTCGGATTTTGACGAATGAGGTGTCGTTGAAATCGGGCTAACACCCCCTTTCCAAAATTCCAAAATGTTGATCCATAGCCTACTTTCCTGGTGACGTCACATATTAACCCACCATACATTCAGGGACAAAGCCGATATATCCCGAACGCGTGGTCGGATTTTGACGAATGAGGTGTCGTTGAACTCGGGTTGACACCCGTTTCCAATGGACAACCTATTTCCACCCCAAAATAAAACCTACCCCTACTAGGGGGTGAAATTATATTTTTTTCGAAGATCTCTCTTTCGAAGTGTGACATGTGGGAGTTTGAATGCTAATAGGAAATTAAACATTGTTCCACATGAAAAACATACATAGTCCTAAATGCAACTATGATTTAATTTTGTTTTTGTTTTTACGCATGCGCCTTTTTGTTCGTTTTCCGATGTTCGATGGAACGGCGGGACGTGATACAACGATTCGTTTTTCAATGTGGCTAGCCATGGTGTCCATGCTTGACAATTCATAAATCGCTATTTCATAAATCATGTATCGCAGAGGCTTATGTGGTGACCATGCTTGTCAATGCATTCATTGCTATTTGATGAATCATGGATCGCAGAGGCTTATGCGATGACCATGCTTGCCAATGCATTCATCGCTATTTGATGAATCATGGATCGTAGAGGCTTATGCGGTAGCCATGCTTGACAATGCATTCATTGATATTTCATGAATCATGAATCGCAGAGGCTAATGCAGTGATTCGTTTATGCTTGGTGAAAGCATGACTGTGATGATTGAAAAACCAATTGCGAGAATGCCCACCGAGTTATAGTAAACGTATAAGCCAACACAAAAGCGAATATAAAAGCCAACACAAATCCCAATACATAAGTCAATACAAAATCCAACACAAAAGCCAACAAAAGAGCCAATACATACGCCAATACAAAAGCCAACACATGGGGTTAGGTTATGATATGCTACAGTAGGTTAGGTAAACTAAGTGTGACGTCAGAGCCAGTCTTAAAGCAAGTCTAAACGTATAAGCCAACACAAAAGCCAATGTATAAGCCAACACAAAAGCCAATACATTAGCCAATACAAAAGCCAACACATCGGTTTAGGTTAGGTTATGATATGTTGCATTAGGTTAGGTGAGTTATGTGTGACGTCATAGCCAGTCTTAAAGCAAGTCTAAACTTGTAGAACATGTCACCTGACAAGGTTAAGTTAGGTTATGTTAGGTGAGTTGAGGTTAAGTCTTTAAATATTCCCAGTCTTTGAAATACTTTTCAAGACCAATAAAATAATCTACTAGATACATTGACAAAAATAACTTGTCAAATAAGCCAACACAAAAGCCAATATATAAGCCAACAAAAATCCAGTACATAAGCCAATACAAAACCCAATACAAAAGCCAACACAAAAGTCAATACAAAAGCCAATACATAAGCCAATTCAAAAGCCAACACATGGGGTTAGGTTAGGTTATGATATGTTACATTAGGTTTGGTGAGCTATGTGTAACGTCATAGCCAGTCTTAAAGCAGGTCTAAACGTATAAGTCAACACAAAAACCAATATATAAGCCAACACAAAAGCCAATACATAAGCCAATACAAAAGCCAACACAAAAGCCAACACATAAGCCAACACTAAAAAGCCAATACATGGGGTTAGGTTGGGTTATGATATGTTACATTAGGTTAGGTGAGCTATGTGTGACGTTATAGCCAGTCTTAAAGCAAGTCTAAACTTGTAGAACATGTCACGTGACAAGGTTAAGTTACGTTATACCTATTGCCATTTTTTTAATGAAAAAAAATCATGTTCTGGAAAACCTTGTTTTTATTTTATAGCCAATAGTACTTTACAAAAATACAATACAAAGAAATATCAATTCCTCATTCTTTTTTCAATGTTTATGTCCGCACATTATTAACTTTCCTTTCATAACACACATCACACTGAAGGCTGCCAACCTCTCTCCCACTGAGGCCTCACAGGATGCCAAACGTTGCTTAGCTTTTTTTAACAACACTTTTTTCCGCCACATGTATTAAACCAGGATGACTATGACGATAAGAAAAGTCATGTTCTTTGCATGCTTGATCCAAAAGAATAATGGATACATCACCAAGCTGAAAACGTTCTTCAAGGCGAGTTCCAAGACCAAAAAACGATAACCAGGAAAATGGATTTCGAAAGGCAAGTATTGAATGACTTTGTCAATGAGACCATGGCCAGTACAAGTTTGATATATCCTTTTCCATTGATGGTGAAAAGTTTGATCTTCATCTTCCTCCTCTGTGGACGATGTTTGTTGTTGTTGTTGCATTTTATCGACATCACACTCGTGAAATGAGGAAACAAAGTCTTTACACGGACTTTTATGACCGCGATACAGTTTCACCAGCTGGCATGTAGCACACTGTCGCATAGAGGGAATTTTTGGCATGGCCACTTGCTTATGGTGATCGTAATCCGAACATGGTGGCAATTCACTCAACACAGGGTCTTGAGTCCATGATTTTGGTACATGTTGCCAGATTTAGTTCACTGCACTCGATGCTACATAATAAATGAATGACTTGGGGAGCGCCAATAATTCCTCTTTGGTAAAACTGTCTAGTTTCTTTTTGCACACAAAGAATTTTCCAATCGCTTTATCAGTAGCATCTCCTCTCTCCATGGTATTACGTTGATGTTTACACGCCACTTGCAGAAATCACACTGATGTCATCCACGGGTGAACCTTGAGTTTTAATTTTATTCACCAACTCCCAGCAGGAATTGGTAGTTAACCAATGAAAGAGATGCCACAATTGAGCTAAGGCTTTATTGGTAATGTTGCCACAGGGACAGCGGTCCTTCAGTGTTTGAATCGAGGGACATCCCAAGGTCATGAGATCAATATATTGACAGTAAGGTGTTAAAAATGGTCGTAACCATTGGCGTTTTTCATTACCTTTCACAAATACCACATTGGCAGAGGACAATTGGGTTTTCATCACCATGTCCAGGTGCTTATATGAAATGGTTTCTTGATTCCAGTCAAGTTGCAAATGATTTTCAATCCATTTAGTTTGTTTACAGTCTTTCTCACACAACTAATCAAAAGCATAGGGTGGTTTAATCAACAAATGGGTAGCTTGTGATATCCAAAAGTTAGAACTATCAATAATGGCAACATCTTTAAATATACATTTGTTATCTCCAATGTTAAACCCTTGGCAATCCACAATCAGTGAGCTCAACATGTTGATGCCTGCCTGAATCACGTCCAACTGACCACTAACTGACTATCCGCGACTAAGGTGTACCCATAACATTGACTTACATTCCCATTCTAGTAAACAAATTGAGGTTAGGAAATGACAGGGGGAATGAGAAATAATATCATCAACAGCAACCTTTTTCTATTACATCATTTTATTGGTATAACGAGTTTTACATGCTTTTGTCATTTTGGGATAGGGACGATACCAACTCATACAACAATACAGTCTTTTGTGTTTATAGCGTCCATAAAACCGATGATGCCCCAATGTCTCTAAACTGGGTGTTTTTGACTGTAAGCTGCTCATCGAAGCACGGTTGACGCCATAAGGTCCACACGTACCGTAACTTGTTTTTTCATCACTTAGTGAGGGCGAGCTTGAATGACAGGGTATATTACACACCTCTATTCCACACAGGTAGGGACAGACTGGTGAACAGCGCTGATGTTCTTGCATAGGTTCATCAATTTCTTCCCATTGATCTATGGTGATGGAACAAAAGGCACATTTCACTTCATCTCTTGTTTTTAAATAATATAAACCAGCGGCTGCCAAGGCTTGAGGGTTTATAAAAGGCACAGTGCACGTCGCAAAGGCCTTGAAACGTTGTTCCTCAGATTTTAAAGTCATGGGTGTAACACCTGATGAGGCTTTAAAGGAAGACATGACTGAGTGGCTTGACGTGGGTTGACCTGTTATTTATACACTCGTCACGTGCTTGGACAGTGGATAATATTTGACTTGTTTGTGATGAATGATCAAACAGTAGGCCGTGGTATTGGCTGGAACATTGTCATGCGTTTCAATATCTAGTCGAATGTTGATATTGGATTGATTGACAGACTCTTCCAAGTAGGAACAGTCAAAGACAATCAGTGGTGCCCTTGTCTTAAAGGCTTGAGGTGACAACATGTGGCCGTTTTCTTTCTGATAATACGACCATCTAAATTTAAAAAACATGTCGTACAGGGGGCCAAACTTATTTTTTGAAAGATCCAAATCTTGTCCTTCATAGGGAAAAACAGCTCCCTTGATGAAAAGACTTGCATTTCTCAATTGCAGATGATCAAATTGTGTAGCATCTTTGGTTTGTTGATACTTGCAATTGGATTGAAAACCCATGATCAGATAGAGAGGTCTCTCTGTACAGCGTACAGTTTTTACACACCAAATATGTGTGTTGGTGATTGGTAATAGGGGATAGTAATGGAGCACCCAGCTTCTAAATTCGATGGGTAATGGCATATCTCTTTCAACAATCTTGAGCATGTCCAGTTTTTTGCTATCGGCAAGGGTTACGTGGGGTACTTTCCATAGCATTCGTTGTAGTAGATTTTTTAAATCTAAGGGTCCATCTTCATCTCCCTTGAGTGCATTATTATCACTCATGTCTCTCACCAGATAAAGCACTTGCCTTGCGTTGAACACAATGCACTGGTGATCTTCGGAAAAGCCTAAAATCAGTTTAAGAGGTAAAAATCCAGTAAAGGTGCCATCCGTGAGTACAATCCAGTCATTGGTCAAGACAGGGGACCAACCTGCCATGCAAAGTGTTTTTCCTTCTTCCTCACTATAAGAGGGGTATAGTTTCATGACACTTGAAATACCTACATTTCTAGTGCTATCCACCACAATATCGTTAATCTCATAGCGCACCTCTGAAAACAGAAAGGCAAAAGCATGGTTGGCTAACTTGGATATCGTTGGTGTAGAGCCATCGGCTTTAGTGGGTCGACCTTCAATCTGAATAACACTTTCATGCGGTAGGGTGTAAATATCTTGGATGTTGATAACAAATTGAATTTCATCATTGCTATTGAGTCCAAGTTTGCGCTTGATAGGAATGGGGGTTAATTCTTACCAACCCTGGTTGCTCCTCGATGTTGTTTACCACTTCTAGGATGGAATTCATCATGGGGGTTGATGAGGTAACCCAGATGCTGTAAAATCTGCTTGTCCGCAGGTGTGAAGGTGTATTCATATGGCAAACAACTAACACAATTCCTTGACGGTGTTGTTACTTTTTACACCAGCTTCATAGCGGCTTTAGCACCAACTTGTAAGTCACTGGTGGGGCAGAATCTAGTTGAATGAGTTGTTGATCTCTATTGACCAGTCTTAACATTATATTACTAATAGGATGAACAGCCACACAATGGAAGAGCACTACTAGAGGGGTTTCACGAATAATATAGCCATTGGGCGATGTCACAATAAAGTCATAAAGCGAATGCGATGGTTCTTGATTGGTATACACTTGGCTAATAATATTACACGTCACCGACACGTGATGGTCGTCAATCAATTTCAGTTCATAGTCTGAATCATGCTTTTTGTTGGGCTCCAACACTCGTGGTTTAAATCCTAGTAAAGGGCCAATGGAATCGGGTTGTGATTCAAAGTCAATCTCAAACGTAGAGAAAATTCTACGTCGATGAGTGTTGGTATTTCCTGTAAGTTCAAACTTGTGTGTCCCATCAAGAAATGACTTTAAACCATATTCGTTGATTAGTACCACATAAATGTGCTCATAAATATCATCTATTGTATATCCAGTGCTCATAAATATCATCTATTGTATATCCACCAGTGTTCAGGGTGAGCACAGAATCATTATAGTAAAACTTGTTGTTTACATCGTTACGTATGCTGTATATTCTATTGTATGTTTCAGTAGAAACAAGTCCCAAACCATAAGGTCTTGCACTCCATTCAATAGGCGGGTAATAGTCTAGGCTAACTTCAGGTCCACGTCCATGCAGTGTAAACGTCTTACTTCCTGTCGACGTCTTTGCATATGCAGTGTATTATATAAAGACATTAAACACAAACGCCCACACTCTTGACTGTTAAACGTTTGCTCACGTTTCACATTATAATATATCTTGGTCCTGTTTCCAAAATAGGTGACTAGTTCCATGGGTGGAGGTAGATTTCCAAAACTGTCAAAGTACCATATCATGGATCCCTCTTTCACATAGGCTACATAATGCGTTCCTGGTCCTGTACTCTCATCTAGATTTAAAACTGCGCATTCCTGTTTCCATGTCCTTCGTGGTAATTGATTCCGCATAAACACACCTCGAAGATGAGAATGCTTTAGTTGTTTATCATAGCTTTTAACTTCTTCATGGGTTAGGGCATGTCTTGCTATGGTTGAGGTTAACTTCTTTTTTATTTGGAGATGGGAAAATCCCAAATCCTTGTTGATAAAAGGCTGGCTTTAAATAGGTGTTTCTAGCACCCATAGCAATGGCTTCCTTCGTTTCATGGTGTCGCTGACATTCTTTCAATTCTTGCTCACCCTGCTGTGCAGTTTTAATGGTTTTAGCCACCGCACTGGCACCGCCCAAAAGTGAACCCAGAGCAGCCAGACCAGCGAATAAAGTAGGTAAAAATCCTGTTCATTTGGGGACAGGGATCGCTCGACCTTTTTTTTGAAACCTCTCGCTGACGTTTTGGAATAACACGTCTCTGTGCTGCTCGAAAGGCTTTCCTTATGGTCACCACATTATTTTTATTTTTGTCATTCGCAAGGGCTTGTTCGCCAATGCCTTAACCTCATGCTTTGGCAAGGACAAGGTTTTTTCAGTCCTTTTCACAACATATCTTTATTTTACCATGATGATGATCAACAACCTTTCACAAGAAAGTTTAAGTCACAACTAACGTGTTAGCATTATTTCATGGCAGTATATTCAAGTTCGACATAGAGTGGGAAATCGTTTATGCTTTTTCCTGCTTGCTTTTCATCCCATGTGAGCATGAGATGAAATGATAATTCATCACCTACATTTACCGTTTGATGGTTATGAACCAACATCCTATGACCGTTAATGTCTACATGTAAATGGTTTTCATCAGGCATGGATTGTTTCATATGATTAGTTCCGTCATAGTGTAATCGATACTGTTTTCAACCCGAAGAAAGCACATACGTCAGATGCTGATCATTGACTCGTGGTAAATGATTCCTGTCAATCACAGGTTTTTAATTTGTTAGGTAAACTAAAAATACTGATGGAACAGATTAATAAAGTCTTTTCATTTGATAAGTCACATAACGTTTGGTGCAGATATCATCCTCTTCTTGAGGGTATTCCACGTGAACAATGCGGTGATGATTGGCCTATATCCATTCACCGTAAGCAGAGGTACTTTGTCATATAACTCGTGCGCCTTGTTATCCACATACTTTTTTGTTGGCGTCTCTAAAAGCCAGTGTAGTTAAAAGGGACGTAAAACCATTAACAACAACTTTTTTGTTGTGACATCCGTAGACACATGAGGATGTTTCACAATCGTTTTCCTGTAAAGTCATAATCTCCCTGTTTAATGCGTGGCACCACAGACCTATCCACATAGTGTTTATTAGCAGGATCTGTTTCTTGTTTAGGATCATGTACGAGCACAGACCTAGCTTTGGCCATTAACACACGTCCAAAGACATACATTGTCAACTTGTAGTAGGGGTCTACTGTTTCTATGACAAGACATGGTTCCATGTATATAGACAGCCTGCTCACCTCTCTAAGCCTTAGTTGAAATGAAGATTATTAAGCAGCAAGAAACATTCCCCGTGGGAGACATGGTTTCCCAACTCTATCCCACATGACGTGAACAACGTCACGGTTCACTCTTTCCGTCGTCCATTCGCTGCATCATTGTGGGACCTTCAGGGTGTAGAAAGACCAATGTTTTTCTCACGCTCATCACAGCGCTCAATGGTCTGCGTTTTCAAAATATTTATATTTTTGCAAAATCTCTCTACCAACCCTCTACGTGTACTAAACTCGAATTCAGCCTAGCTTAGGACTTTGACTGAGCCGAGGTTCGAACCGACTTGTGAACCATGGGAGAGAAAAATTGGAAATATGGAATTAAAATAATTACATATTTATATATGCATTATGGGAAAATTGTACAAGGCTTACTGTTAGGTAGCAGAAATCTAGTTTTGGTTAGCTTGGCGACAATAACAAAATCATGCACATGACCCGTTGATAAGAGGCAAGTTACAGGAGCTTCTATCACGATATTTTAACAACCAATCAGATTGAGGCACATGAATTTTGTGGGAATCGCTTTTATATAAATTTGGCATATATAAAGCGAAATGAACACATCTACAGATGTAGAATGCAATATGGAATTTATTTGGTTAAATAGAAATATAAATTATTGGCTAATAGAGAACCTATGAGTATATTTCTAATAAAATGCAGCCGTGCGAGGCTAGTAGGAAAGGATAGCTTTGGCACTCGCTCTATCGCAGAGAAGCGAGCGAGGACTCTTATCCAGCTACTTGAACCGGACGGACGTGTTAGCCACGCGACTAGCAGCAGCAGTGGTAGAGCAGCACTTGTATATGATAAAGAACTACGGAGTACAGGCGAGGAAGTACCGAGAGGAGATCAACCAATCGCCGAGGAAGATATTAGAGGAGCCGGTGAAGTGCAAATGCACTGGATATTCACAAGAACAGCATTGTATTTTGAAACAAAATTATCAGAAGAAGACTTCACTAAAACAGCGTTAGTCTACAGCAAAGCAATAATTACTTACTACAGCTACAGTATTACTACAATATCCATTCTACGGTTCAACAATGTAGTCAACATGAACGCAACCATCCTGAGTCAGGGAGGACAAACTTTTTCAACGAAAAATGAGAAGATTATTATGAATATCTAAATCAATTAAAGGAGGTTAGTCTATGCCATGGATTGGAAAGTCAGAGTAACTTAGAAGATCGAGGATCGACACATCTACAGCAGCTCAACAACTTGCAGTATTCCAAGATGAATTTCAGTACTACAAGTGAGATGTCCATCACCATCAGGAGGAGATGTCAATCCAGGACATTCAGATCTACATTGATGATGCCCCTCTGTTATACGGAGATAAGAAGAAGACGAACGCTAGCAGTCGATTGGACCAAGAGACGCAGTTCCCAGTTCGCTGACCGTGAAGCTAGAAGACTTGCCGTTAGCCGCCAGGGCCGAGATGGAGTGCAGGTGACCACATCACGATCTGGACGGGGTAGCGCACAGCTGTTTCGCACGCGACCGGCAGGAACTGGAGACTCATGCAGTCTCAACGGCACATCAAGTACACCTTATAGAGCTATTCTCGACACCAGAAGCCATCTCAATGGTAGAAAAACTGAATGCTCTAAGATCTGTAGTTTTGCAGCAGTATTTGGAATCCATTAAGGAGTGACCAACTTCATTGTAGATATTCTTATCTTTATTCTATGTTTCTATAGCTAAGTTTTTGTGATTCATTGTAATTCTTTGATACGTCTTCGTGTGTCGTTTAAGACGTTATTTCATGTATTTTTGACTTAGATATTTCGTTTCATATATTTATTTTTGAAGGAATCGTTTTAACATACTCACTTTCGAACGAAACTCGTTTTATAAAGGGAATGCTTCGATAGTAACGTATTTCGAAGAGAATGCTTCGATAATGACTTATTTCATTGAAAATACTTTCCAATTGTAAGAACATTTTGAATATTAAGATTGTTATTAACAGTTACAATTGCGTAACAGCGACAGAATACATTCGTATATTTATATTACATTTTTATACAGGAGAAAATTATTGTAAAATGCTATAACATTGCTTATCAGACATTATTATGTCAGAATACAACTGAAACATTTATTTATAACAATATGGATGTTATAAAATTCCAACAGTGGAATACAATTTATTTGACAACGATATAGTCTTGGACTATTGTTATTACGAAAGTACACTATAAATTAGGATCATGTTAGTGACGATTGAGGTCAAATGATGCCTATATTTATTAACAATTAAAATTGGAAACATTGTTAAGATGAAATGATAGACCAGGAGATTTGTTAGTCTACCTGAGGTTTAGTATGTTCTAAAATAAGCTTAAATATGAATAATTCATATATTTAAATGTACACCAGAAGCGTGAGGATATGTATTTATTTGCATTAACTACTAAAGACAAGCGAACTACGAGTTAGTATTGTTAACTTTTGGTAACGTGGAAAAACAGTCTATTATGGAATTATGTGAATGAAAAGCGCTAATGAGTGAAATAAGAAATACTGTGTGAGGTGAATTGTTGTGAACGAACATTTAATTGTTGTAAAGATGCGCGAGGTTTAATAATTTAGAGGAGAGATGGAGTTAGGAATGCATTCTGAATGGTAGTATACAATTGCATATTTACGTAGTCAAGTCACTAATTCTTCTACAAGTCTGTAGCAAGATGGGTTTTATTGAAGTAATGCCGTGCGGAGTACTGAAGATTGGTGGCAGTAATGAAAAGTTGGAAGTATGTTATGTTTGGAGCGAGAGAAGGAAAGGTATTGCCAAGTGGAGCAACGAATTGTTACAGTATGTGTAAAAAGCGCTAACATAAAGGTTAATATTTGTATTGGTTATGACAGAGAGTATCAGTATATGATCCACGAAGTGTTTAGAGATTTTTAAGTAGTTTCGCATCGCTCTTTATTTTATTGTTTTTATTCATTGACTCGACATATTCTAAGCTATATTTAACTTCAGTGTTTGATATACAAGCTTTATTTACTTTGACTAATTACCAGATATACCTGATATGCCTGAGAATTTATTGTTGTGTGAAACGTTGTTCAAAGAACTGTTATTTAACAGAGACACTATAAGACTGTATATAATAGTAGTGGAGTAGTGACAGATCTAAGCCACCCATTTTATTTGTACCCGAATGTACATGTTTAAATAATTAATATCTCTTGAACGCATGGTCCGATTTTGACAAATGAGATGTCGTTGGACTCGAGCTGACGTCCTCTTTCCTATGGACTACTCGTTATATTTTAGAAAAAAAATTGAAAATCTTTGTTTTCGAAAGTAGGTGACAGTTTGAAAACAAAACATGATAGAACGTTGTGCCATAGCTCAAACGAATGGACTTTATGATCTTTATTTTCTATAATAAAACATTTTTATTTTTTATGTTCCTTTGAAAACACTCGAAACTAGGAATTATACAAAAAAGTTTGACATAAATGAAAGATCCCTACCCCCTTTACCCCTAAAATAAATTTCAAGTCTCTAGGACAAACATTTGTGTTTTGTAAGTAGTGTGATGACAGAGCTGCTTCACTTAGGAAGTTGTGAGCCCCTGGCGACCTTGGGAAGGAAGAAGTAATGCTAGGAGGGCGTGCTTCGATTCGTTTTTTTCGCCTCGTTGTGCTCTTTACGGTGGTGTAGGTGTCGGAAAGGTGAAATGCTGGAAACATGTTTTTTGGGGGGGCAAAAACGTGATTTTAGACTTTTTGTTATATCTCGCGCATCAATCATGCTAGAGGCGTGTACGACGGGTCCTAGGACTCGGAGTGACGTCCTCTTTGCTATGGACCACTTGTTATATTAAAAAAAAATTGGAAACTCGATTTTGGGGTAAACAAGTGTTTTTTGTGATTTTTGTTCATATATCACGAACCAGTAAGCCTAGAGACTTGTACGAGATGTCATTTTTTTCTTCGCGTTGTCCTCTTCCCGTGGATGTTCGTGTTGAGCAGGAATGAAAAACCATTTTGAGGTAAAACCGTGATTTTAGACTTTTTGCTATATCTCACAAACCAATAACGCTAGAGACGTGTACGAGGTGTCATAGGGCTCGGGCTAACGCCCTCTTTTAGAAACTATTTTTGAACTTTCGACAAAGGGCCTAACGACACTTTTGTTAAAAAATATCTTTACTTGTTTAAAATGTTTATGAAACGTGGTTGTTGAGAGAGACGATACTGCTTGGTGTGTGTGTTTTTTCAACGAATCTGTCGCTGACCACGGTGGCTGTGCTCAATAGAACATTCGATATTTCAACGGGTCGGTTTATGATAGAGCGAGGGTACTTTTTCTGATATTTTACCCCCGAAGGGGATCTTTAACGTGTAAACGGTTATGAGAACTTGGTTCTATGTTGGTCGAAGCGAGTACAGAAAACAAACTTGCAGAGGAGCAGACTAGCAGGATGTGAATGTCATTTGAGCTTATTGGAATGAGCTGATCTGACTTGATAACAAGTGCAATGGAAAATTACATAGACGCGGAGGACACTTGAAGGTTAAATAATCTGACAACCGTGATGGCAGGGGAGTGCGAAATGCCTGCATACACGTGTGAGATGACATGCGAAACCACATGCAAGCTAAACAAGTCACATCCTGTTTGCTTCGTACGTGACAAAATGCAAGTTGACGTGTAATATGATCCAGCACACGTGTCACCTTGGACGTTAGCTGTCCACGTGCCCGTTAACAGAATGTTCAAAGCGTGGGAAAAATGATTATACATGCAACGTAACATATATAAAGGCATGTCGTTATCATTTCCACTTTCACTTATGTAACTACCTTTGAACACAATGCGTTGCGTGAAACACCTGGTTTTGTTTAACAGTTTTGGTGTTGGTGGAAAATACTTAGCCTTGTTGTGGGGTAGGTATTTATGTATATATTTATTCATTTATATAAAGGGTGGGGCAGAAACAATGACCCATTTTAAATTGCCCGTCATTATTCCACACGGCTTCCTAGAGAGTTGATATTGGTACCAGTGTGATGTGCAGTTCAAGGCATTGCCAGTCAGTATGGAGCGTTGGTCAAATGAATACCGTGCGTTTGCAATAGAAACGTTTTTCAAATGTGGTGACAGTGTCGTACGAACACAGCGTTTGTTCCGGCAACATTTTGACATTGGTCGGAATGATCAAGTTCCGTCTCGGAAGTCGATTACGAGATGGGTCCAGCAGTTCAGAGCAACAGCATCTGCAACAAACAAGAAACCGTCTGGTAGGCCACGTACAGTTCGCACCCCGGACAACATTGCACGCGTGCGAGCTGCTGTCGAGCAAAGTCCAACGCGATCAGTTCGTCGGCATTCACAAGTTCTTAACATCTCGGCCAGAAGTGTGCGACGGATGTTGCATCTAGATATGAAGTTCCACCCCTACAAACTCCAAGTGGTGCAGCAATTATTGCCCAGAGATCTCCAGGCACGTCAAACATTCTGTACACAGCTTCTGGAGATGATAAACACTCAACCCGACTTTCTCAACAATTTCATGATGTCTGACGAGGCCCATTTTCACTTATCGGGCTATGTAAACAAACAAAACTGTAGGTACTGGGCGCCTACCAATCCTCATCAGATGCACGAAAGACCACTCCATAGCGCAAAAGTTACTGTGTGGTGTGGTGTGTGTCTGCAGGGTATTATTGGTCCGTATTTTTTCGAAAATGATGCAGGTGACACTGTCACAGTAACATCAGATCGATATGTTGTTATGTTGCAACAGTTTGTAATTCAGGAAATGCGCCGTAAGAATATCAATTTGCGGTCGTTATGGTTCCAACAAGATGGTGCAACCGCTCACACGGCCAGAACATCCATGACAGTCTTACGCAGAATGTTTCCAGATCATCTTGTATCCCGCTTTGGCAATGTCAACTGGCCAGCCCGTTCGCCCGATATATCGACTTGTGATTTTTTTCTGTGGGGATTCCTAAAATCCAAAGTGTATGCTAACAGGCCAACAACTATTGAAGAATTGAAAAACAACATTCAAGCCGAAATCGAGGCCATAACAGGTGACACTCTTCGTAAGGTTATGGCGAATTTGCGTGTTCGTGCAGAAGATTGCATCGCCAACAATGGTGGACACCTGAAGGACATAATTTACAAAAAGTGACATGTGTAATTAATGGTAGGATGTGTTCTTTTGAACAGTGTACAGTAATAATATGTAGTTGTATTTCTTCATGGTTAAATAACATGTTTAAAATGGGTCATTGTTTCTGCCCCACCCTGTATTTATTGATTTATATATATATATACAAGCAATTATTTATAGATTGTTAAAGTTATAAATAAATGTTTATTTATTTGTTTGCAGATAACATGTATAGCCTCCCTGTTGTGGGTCTGTGGGAAAGAAATTGAAAAAGAGAGAAAGACAGACAGCTAGAAAATGAAACCATTACCATACTAGCCCACGAGACGGGAATTAAGCAAAGCATTACAAGTCAAGGTGAGATTTGTTATATATATATATATATATATATATATATATAACCTATTTGATTTGTTTTGTTTATGACGTGCATAAACTATATTGAATATATATATACTTATGGTGTTTTTTTTAGATATTTGGAAAAAATTCTTTACCGCTATAGGAAATACAGCTAAAATCCAAGAGGCTCTAGTGTGCGACCATTGTCTGACAGTCTACATTTCTAAACTCAGGTCAGAGTGTTTTTTCAAAATAATGTCTGTTACTGCTGCGGAAATATTAACTGGGGAACCCCTAAACAGTTGTTTTAAATCACGTGTGTGCTCTGGTCGCGTGGTCAATGTTAGAGAAAGTTTAGTCACAAAATAATTTTTAGGATCTTGTTTTGAAATTTTTAAAATGAAATTTGTACAGAACAGCGGCTGCATACAGCTCTAAAGGTGAATACAGAACTGGTGTGCGAGTTTATATATATATAAAAAAAAGGACGTGGAACATAAAGAGACATTTTATATTTGCAGTAAAATGCAAGAGCTATTCATAGCCCATAATTTGGAACACTGGTATGAAACCCACGTGGTCAATCAACACCTTCTATACTACAAGCCTGCGCGCTCCGTGGGCGACGTCACACAGTGTGGTCTGGTAGCTTTGAGCAGACGAAATGCATCGTATTATGCGCTGTTCTCAGTGCGATAAATTTTATATTCCACTGCTGGACTCAGCATACCAACGCTAAATTATATTCTTCCACTTGGCCAAGAAGCATATGAAACGATACTTCATGGTGTGTGTGGAGTGTTATGTTTTGACAGAAAATGGCAGGACAGAGACGACATACATTCGTAAAGAGAAAGTCACTACAGAAAATATGGTACTGTTGATTTAACTAGGAATCATGATCGGATCCTATTTTAGAAGTGTCCGCCTCGTTGCGTAGTGGCTAGCACTCTAGGCTATCACCGCAGAGTCCCGGGTTCGATTACAGGCTCTGCCAAGAAAATTATATCTGGACTGAGGTCTGGAACGGTGTACACGCAGCCTCGTTTTAAGGGGCGGAACTACGAGGTCATCTGCCCCAAACTGAGAAGAGGTGGATTCAATCTACACCGAGGTCATCCTGGAAGTGGTTTTCCATGGTTTCCCACTACTACTCCAGGAAAGTGCCGGGACAGTTCTTAACTGAAGGCCACGGCCCCCACCTTCCCAAACCTCATCTGAATTACAAATTCACACACTAATACAGCCATCACAGTGGCACAGGTTATCAGACAAATTCCACCCACACCCAAGTATATGGGGCTATATGTCGCAAAGCCCCTCAATTAATCAACAACACATTTTAGCACTACTACCAACAAATACACTTGCAACTTTCGCACGAGCAGATAGCGACTAAATCTACTCTGCATAGTTTTAGCCACTTTTACCGAACAATATTTAAGGTTATTTTTTTAATTGCAATTTACATGTTTTTTATTGTACGGTATTTGATTTCTGTAATAATATTATCATCACCATGATCATTAATAGCATGAGTAGCATGTATGATTAATACAGGTAGCCTACTCTTTACGATGATTGTGTTCTGGTAAATATACAGTAGCCTACACCGAGGAAAGGAAACAAGGAGGGAATTATATTCAAGAAAGTGTATAAAATGTTATGGACCACCTCATGGCACAGTGACTAGCATTGTTGGCTGTCACCCGGAGGTCGTGTACGATTCCTGGCTCTCAAGAATTTTGAAGTCTTGGTCTGGTGTCCCAGCGCAGTGATGGTAAATCGAACCTACCGGATGCTGTGGCAGGAGGAGGAGTGGAAAGGACCTAGCTACCCTACCAAACGTAAACAGCGACTCAGGATGGCTGGTTACTGATCTCTTGACACAGTCAGGGACTCTAATCGGGTTGCCTACATAACTCGTGGATATGGCACTCTTTGATTGAAATTTATGAGAACATGGTTAAAATATCACTTCAAAAGTACTGATACTGTAACTAAGGCAGTTCATTATTTCACAATTTGACAGGTATCACTAGATATTTGTAAAGTTCGGGAAGACATAATGGGTAATTTAAATTTACAAAATTTTATTCAACTTTAGACCTAGGCTATGATGTTTCCATTATAACCTCAATTTCTGTTGTTACAGTTAAGCAATAAACAGAAGGCTACATTCATTACAGAATCATATTTTAGAAACTAAGTTATTTACATCAAGTGAAAGATGAACTAGAAAAATGGATAACATTAATCATTAGTAATACATGATTTGAGAACTGCCTACATTTCCTGAAGAGAATGAAAATATGATCATGATATGAAATATGTCCACCACAACAGGCTAGCAATGTTACAATGCCTGAATTAGATAAAGATAGAAAAATGAATACCGGTATTTGCAATAAAATTTATGAGGTAAGATCTCATTCTATGAGATGACATACAACGTTCCAGTTCTCTTTGCATAAGATGTCACATAAAAAATGTTTTATGCGCTTACCAAAAGATGAGAAAGACACTTGCTATACACCTATAAGTTACATGAAGTATAGTCATTGCACTGTCCACAAATAAATCAAATGAATGCCACTGAAATTTACGACTACATAACAGTTAATGTTCTCTTCACCCTATGAAAGTCACATCTTGTAAGTCCTCAGGCAGCAGGAGGACAGTTCTATCTGTGATAAATGTCAATCGTCAACCTTCTTTATTCTTTTATTTCTATCACTGATTTCTTTCTCCAATCATATGGGGGAGGATGCTGGTCTCTCCTGGATGCAGACCCTGACCATTACATCCAATTCAAGTGCAATAACTCCTACGGCAGATGGCAATCTGCAACATAATGTAGATTTTACATGATGCTAAGAACTCAGGAACTCACTGCTCTTTAGTATGGTCAGGAAAATGGCAACTCAAGATAATTTGAGCTAGCTTGTACCATTTTACCCAATAACTTACTTTTAAACAGTGTTGCATGCCTTGCCTCTCTTGATGTTATTGATTTCAACACCTAATGCCCTCGTCTTTTAAACACAGTGACATGAAACAAAGTAAACTGCTTGCATTTATTTTCCAGGCAAAACAAGGAGTGCGCAAAATATATACCGTACAGTAGGCCTATACATAAGATATTTAAAAAAATTGCCTGTTTATAATTGGATTTATAACAAAGTGGAGAAACACGACTAAAGGTGATTCCACGTATGCTCTGTGGAATGCTGACATTTAGCACAAGTTCGCCAAAACACCAAGGACCTATGAATGCCAGTGTACCAATGAATATTATCGACAAGCATTTTATGCTTACGTGGTTGATATTTTCACTATGTGTCATCTGCATGCAACCTTCAGTGTGGCTTTTCAAATTGTGACAAATTCTACAGTTCATGTCAAAAGATGAATCCACCACCCAAATAGGCCTACTGTTAAAGCCACTGGACACTGACACACCCATCCAGATGTGTAAACCCTACCGATAACACAGGTCGTCCTGCAGGCAACATTATAAGTGAAGTCGTTATACTCTTGCTACAAAAATTGCTGTATCGTGTGGAAATATATAACACTAACAATATTTTTAGGACTCTTATGCCCGAGTGCACCAACCTCGGTAAAGAGAATACCGCGGTAAACTTCCTAGTTTACCGCGGTAAAGTCGTATTTCTGTTGCACCAAGCTCGGTTTCGAGTTTTACCGCGGTAAAATGTTTACCGCCCGTGAGGGAGCGGTTATCTAAGAAAACCGTGGTAAAGTTTTATTTATTTGTATTCTGTGGTAAAGATTCCAAAATGGAGCTTAACAACTACAGGTTATATCTCGACTATCTTACTCGATTTGAAAGGAATGAAGGGAGGGTTATAGAAGAGAGGCGAGATTTATTCGAAGAACTAAGCGATGCTTCATTCCAGAGAAGATTTTGATTGTGGAAAGAGACAGTATAAGTTATATTTTGGACATAATTGGTGAACAATTGGAATTCCCTACTGGGAGAAACTATCCGATATCGCCTAGAAATCGTCTTCTTATAGCACTGCGGTTCTATGCAACTGGGACATTTCAGGGAGGGATCGGTGACGTGTGTGATGTTGACAGAACAACAGCATGCCGCATAATACACAAGGTTTCTAATGTAGTTGCCTCGTTATCGCCACAGTTTATTAAACTACCACTTCCCAATGGGAACGAAGAAAGGTTATGGAAGGCTTCCACAGAATAGCTGGGCTCCCTGGTGTATTGGGTGCGCTGGACTGCACTCATGTGAGAATACAGTCTCCCGGAGGTGAAAATGGGGAGGTATTTAGAAACAGGAAAGGCTATTTCTCTCTAAACGTGCTAACTGTGAGCGATTCGAACCTCATGATAAGAGATATAGTAGCCAGATGGCCAGGTTCGGCTCACGATAGCACCATATTTCACGAATCTCGGCTGATAGCGCGTCTCGAAACGAGAGAAATAGCTAATGGTTATATTTTGGGTGATGGAGGTTACACATGTAAATCCTTCCTCCTTACACCTATTCAAAATCCCACCTCCGCAGCAAAACGACGGCATAACAGTGCTCATATTGCCACAAGAAATGTTGTCGAGAGGCAATATGGTGTATGGAAAAGAAGGTTCCCTTCCATTTCTTTAGGATTTCGATGCAACATACAAAACATGTCAAACATTATTGTTGCCACAGCTGTGCTTCACAACATTGCCATTGCAGCTCAAGAAATAGAGCCTCCTGATGGCCCTGAAATTAATCATGAATTACTCCAAGAAGAGGAAGAAGAAGGCAATTTACAAATTCCTGCTGTGCATCTGGATCTCAGGAATGATGATAATCCAGGACAAGTTACCAGACGTACTGTAATTAACATTTTACTTAAGATAATTATTGTCACGCCATCCGTCTTTTTATTTTCTATTATCGATTTATATTTTTCAGCCAAATCCAGCAACACGAAATTTTCATGAGGGCTGAAATTGGGAGCTCTAGTACGTTTCATCATTTTATTTTCCATTGTTTTGCACAGCTGATTACTCGCATTGAGACAAAATGTAAACAGTATGGCAGACAAGTGACTGTCGAAACGATCACTGCCATCTGCTGGCCGTCTGGATAAACTGAAGACAAGTGACTATCGAAATTAACGAATTTCTTCCGAGGGGAATAATCGCGAGAAAAGCAAGCGTCAAGAAACCGCGGTAACGAAACCGAGCGATAGTAATGGTGCACTGCTTTTACGACAATACCACGGTAAAAGTTTTACCACGGTTTCGTAAAGACTGATGAATACCGAGGTTGGTGCACTCGGCCATAAATTTGCAAATTTTCTTTGCCTGTGACTATTCCCACTGTTTGTGACAAAAAACACTTTATAAACTATTTCTCGGCCTTGCCTATGCAAAATCTGTCGTTTACTTGCCTCTGCTTCCATAGCACTCGAAATGTACACAATCACTCGCTCTGGATCTTTAAATATTACGATATAATCACTTCGCTTTTCTCACTACACATTAGCTCAGATTCTCAAGACAGACTGACTGTGATTGGTGGGATGGGAGTGAGGCATGACGTAATGGTAGTGTTGTGTTCTGCGCACCGCTTTCCGGGCTGACTCGAGCTCTAGTGCACTGAAAATATGTGCTTTTTTTTCCTTGCCCATTGAACGATGGCAGCCATGTTCACCAAGTGCATCAGGTCTCTTCAACTGTTACCGTACCTAGGTACATACATTGATGTCACGTTCCTGTTGCCAACATGTAAAATAGGCCAACAAAATACACCTGTCATGAGGTCGGTCATATGTGTGACTAATTCCACTGTGAGTGACAAAAACCAGGGGTGCACATATGGCGAACGTGACCCGCACTACCTAGCAATTATTGGTACCATATGCATCGGGTTAGCAATACTGTACTTGTGCATAATTCACGCGGATAATGGCCGACACAGCTGTAATTTTACTATAGGCCTATAAGTTGTGATCTAAAAAGAGAAAGGTGGGTGTGTTATAGACTGCGGAGGATAATAGCCAAAATACCTACCTTCTGTAATGATACAAATTGAATCTGGAAATGTTGTATGGTAGTTTACTCCTTCGCTATCTATAACCCACCCACCGCACCTCTTTTTAGATTACGACTTATATACTAAAATTCCAGCTGTGTCGGCCATTATAGCCTACGCGTGAATTATGGACAAATACAGCAATAGAATGCGTATATATTGACCATTTTATTGTAATAATGGTTAACCATATTGGCTAGTGGTATATTTATTTATTTAATGAACCCCAGCGTTGTCAATACTAACATGTAATATTTATTTAACGATGTAGGCTACATGTTTTGGCATTTAATTGATACCGGTAAGTTACTGTACCTTCTTCAGCATCAGCAAAAATGGATTATGAACTAGGTTACCAAGTGTTAAGAGAAATGGATATCCTTATAGTTTAATTAAAAGTTCCTTATTGGTTACTATTTTGGGTATTAGCAAATTCTTCAAGACCGGATCAGCAATATACCGGTACCATAGTATTTGAGTGTAAAATACTTAGAAGTTGTTGCATTTAGACTGTGTCATTCGAGTTGCGATGAACTGTAGTGAAATTGTTAACATCGATAGAGGGATTGAGATTTCTACGTTCGATATCTGCCATTGTCAAACCATTATTTAATAGGTAGCGCTTTAGCCATAGGCCTATATGCTCCCCTGGATTTTGTCTCGCAGAGAGGGAATAGTCACGCATCCGTATTAAACAAGTTGTGAGGTTTAAAGAAAGGTTCTTTTCTCAAGCAGTTTTAATGAACAGAATTTTCTCTTGCAATAACATTCCAAATAATAGGCCAAATACAGATGAAGTTCCACCTGTTCACTGAGAAACATATGTTGTTAGGCCTAGATGATGAATATTTGCTGCCTAGGTAACCGTATAGGAGGTCTAGATAACAAACTCTTATTGGCATGGTGACTTAACTAACAGTATGAGATTTATCCACGCTGATCACAGATAACCCCACCCTAAATCATGTCCAAGCTAAAAGGTGAAGGCTTATATGTTTTATTAACTTATACTAACTAGCCTATGAACTACTGTAAAGTAGTATAATCTTACACGAGGATTCATATTCAATATACAGTATGAATCCCTGCTTGCTGCAATGGCACGTTCTTTGGGCATATGGAACCCTAGTAAAATATGATGAGCATCTAGGAAAGGTTCCTTAGCAGGTTGAGGTATTTTAAGGGGAAACAGTGAACTTTTCACCATTTTCATTGAATGAACTTGTTTCCAAGAGCACATCCATTTCCATTGCTTCGAAATGTCCAGGGCACACCTGAAAAGAAAAGCAAGTATATTATAACCTGTACATGTACGGTACTTCTGCACTTAAGTTGGCTTCTACCAATGTAGCCTATTTTCATGATATTTCAGCATAGGCCTAATATTAGAGGCACTAATTTTCTTATTTATTTCTAAGCTACACAATTAATGAGATAAAAAGCCTAACCTAGGCCTTAATGAGTCCTGAACCATCCTAAGTAGGGAAGTATATAGTACAGTTTTAGAAATATAGGTTAGGTCTACTGATATTGACATCTAGAATTCGGAAATAAAACTCAATGATGCAGTTGGAAATTAAATTCAATTTAAAAAAAAAGAAACAGATATTTATACCGAAACATAAGACCACTGATAACATAAAATATATTTACTTACCAATAGCCTAGTGTTCTGAGCTGGCATAAAATCTTCTTGGAATGATGTGAAGTCAATTTTACTTTAAAATCTTCTTTCACATAACAATTTAAACACGTGGACCTTATATCGAATATCATAGTTTCCACTGCAACCAGTCACACAGCAGCGCAGAGACATTTTTCGATTTTTAAACACAAATTCACAGCACGTAACAACTCAAAACCTCAAAACAAACATCCAACATGTCTACCTTGCCTCGAATCATCGGACCACACTCTCAGCCGTGAGGTCTGGTGACGTCAGAGCACTTTGGCCTTCCTTCAGAGGGTGTTGGGTCAATGCCTTGCTATCAAAATTTGATAAACTGCTACAAGGACCCAGTGGTTTAGCGTTAGACAAAATCCATTACCTGCAAATCAACATTGTCAATTCCACCCGTTGAATGCTGGGTCTAGCTTTATTGAAACACCACCAGCAATAGCTTCGAAAAAATCAGGGGTAAATATTGAGAACCATGACAATGATTGCTTTCTGTAGGCTGTGGCTGCATATTTGCAGCCAGTACAACAGCAATGTTACAGACCAGGAAAGTACAAGGCCAAGTTTAATGAATTGAAACAAACATTAAATTTAACTCGAGTGTCGTTCCCTATGGACTTAACCGAGATCAATAGGTTTGAACAAGACAACCATGACTTTTCGTTCATGGTGTATGGCCTTGATGGTGATGAGATTGAGGGTCCTCTCTATGCTACAAAAGAACCGCAACGACACCACATTCATCTTTTATAGCTGTCTTATATGGAGAGATGAATCACTATTGTCTGATTAAAAGCTTGAGTAGATTGCTAAGCAGTCAAATGTCCAAACATGATGGTAAGAAGCACATTTGTGATCGTTGTCTGCAATATTTTAAAACCCCTACGCTTTTGGAACGTCAAAGGGTAGATTGTGTAGATTACGTTTCTCAGGAAGCGGTGAGATTGATATTGCTACAAGGGGACAAGGCTGTGTTGAAATTTAACAACATTCATAAGCGTGACACTGTTCCCTATGTGGTATATGCAGATTTAGAAGCACTCACCACACACATGGCGGGATGTGAACCAGCTCAACCACCCCCACTCAAAAACATGAACCCTTTACCATAGGATTTAATGTGGCGTGTGCCTATGACCCCACACAATCCGTATACAAATCCCGGGAGGGGACAGATTGTGTGAGATGGTTTCTGGATGAACTTGTCGAGTTGGCTCGTCATGTACAGGGATTACTGGACCACCCATGAGCCTTTCTCCAAACAGCAGCAGCTGTATGAGCATGCCAGGACATGTCATGTTTGCGAATAGCCACTGATCAGCGCTGAAGACACCGTTCGAGATCACTCGCACTTTACGGGAGAGTTTCGTGGAGCTGGGCACAGCAAATGCAATTTGAAATTTTCAGCTCCTCGTTTCATCAGTGATTTTTTCCACAATCTGGCAAATTATGACATTCAGTTTTTGATTCGTGAATTGGGTCATGTCAACAAGGGCTCGTTTACCATTATCCCCCTAAACCATGAGCGCTTTACAGCCCTGACATGGCGGTTGAGCAACTTTAGCATTCGATTTTTAGATTCCTTTCAGTTTATGCCATCCTCGCTAGACAGTCTTGTGAATGGCTTGACTGAGGAGGAATTAAAAAATACTAGAATGCATTTTAATGATCCTGAGCAATTTCAATTGTGCACTCGGAAAGGTATATTCCCGTATGATTTCAGCAACAGCTGGGACGTGTTAAAACAATGAAAACTCCCACCACAAGAGAAATTTTACTCGAAACTAACACGCAGTACCGTTTCCGATGAAGACTATGCACATGCATGTCAAGTTTGGCGAGTGTTTGATACCAATACGCTAGGTGAATATGCTTTGCATTACCTAAAACTGCATGTATTGCTGCTCACTGACGTGTTTGAAAAATTCCGAGAGTTGTGTCAGCACATTTACGGTCTTGACCCGGTTCACTATCATACGAGTCCTGGTCTCTCGTTCGATGCCGCTTTGAAATACACTCAAGTGGAATGGGATTTACTCACTGATGTAGACATGGTTCTAGTTTTGAAAAGGGCATTCGTGGCGGCTTTGTGTCGCTTAACCAACGCCATGCCGAAGCGAACAATGTCTACATGCCTGATTATTCACCAGACAAACCAGAATCATACATAATGTACCATGACGTGAATAATTTTTATGGTTACGCCATGAGTCAGCCTTTGCCCTATGGGAAGTTTGCTTGGCTGACAGACATACAAGTGTCACAATTTGATGTGAACATGGCTAGCCAAGAAACAGGCCGTGGATATGTCTTAGAAGTGGATATTGAATATCCCTCATCCTTGTATGATGAACATGCCGATTTCTCATTCTGCCGTGAGCAAATGGTTCCACCTGACAGTAAATTGATTATTGAAAAACTCATGGGCATACTTTACAAAAAAAATCGGTATGTGCTACATATCCAAATGTTGGCGCAATGCCTCGCCCAAGGCTTGGTGTTAAAGAAAATCCAGAGAGGTATTTATTTTGCTCAAAAAGCATGGCTCGAGCCATATATGCAACACAACACAGAGCACCGACAAATGGCAACACAGCATTTTTTAAAAAATTAATGAACAACTGCATCAATGGCTAGTCCATAGAGAATGTCCGCAAATACCGTGACATTAAATAGGTGAATGTCTGGGACGGGCGGTGGGGTGCCCGGCGGTACATTGCCAAGCCAAATTTCAAATCAATCAACATTATCGATGAGAATTTGGCTACTATTGAATTGAGTAAGACCAGCGTGACCATGGTTAAGCCCATTTACTTGGGCCAAATCATTTTAGGCTAAATCGGTCATGTATCGATTCCACTATGAGTTTGCCAAACGCCATTTTGAGGACGACTCTCATTTGTACATGGATACGGACTCATTCAGTTACCACATTCGCCACTACAACCCCTATGACGTCATGAGGCAGCATAGTGACTGGTTCGACACCTCTTCCTATAGCGCTGTGTTTCAGCTGCCCATAAAAAACAAGAAGGAAATGGGTGTTTTAAAAAGATGAATGCGGTGATTCCGTCATGACGGAATTCGTAGGTTTGGCTTCGAAAATGTATGCTTAACGCACACTAGACTGTAAGGACGACAAAAAGAGCAAAAGGTGTATGTAGGGCAGTGGTAAAATCGCTACGGGTGGACGATTACTTAGCGGTTTTACGCACTGGCAAAACTATGTCTCATACACAGTGCAGGATACAGTCCAGCAACCATCATTATTTGTATCTTTTGGAACAGAGAAGACGCACCTTGGCCTCCATGGATAACAATCGTGTGTGGGCTGATGACCTGCTCACCAGCCTGCCCTGGGGTTATTATCGCAAGGAGGAGGAGGAGGTGTGATTTTTCTGTTTAATCGTTTAGAGAAATGTTTTTTTTGTAACTTGTAGATTTAGTATTTTTAGTATTTTGTAAATATTGGTTTTTGACATTGTAAATAGTAGATTCTGTAAATAGTGGCAACCCACTTGGACCTTTTGCTCTTTAAAAAGTTCTATGCAACCTTAATTTTTAGCCTATTTTCAATTTTGAAAAAATAGGCTTATGAGATCACCTTTTGTCCGAGTGTGTGTGCGTGTGTGTGTGTGTGTGTGTGAGGTGTGTGTGTGTGTGTCTCCCTAATAACTTTTAAACGGCTGGAGCGATTTAAATGAAACTCTGTAAGTTCATAGTACTATTCCGGGCGACCTTGACCGTGCCCTTCAAATTTTGTTACGTCTCACCAATCAAACATGGCAGCTGTGCGAAATATTTCACCAGAATTGAATATCTCCGAAACTATTACAGATATCACCCTGAAATTTATTACAGTGATAAAGGAAACTACTAGAAGTTCACTTATGTGACTTTTGAAAAACTGGTAACTACAAATCCAACATGCCGACCACGCGAATTTGCGACTTTTAAATAGATGTTTCTCGCGATTTAACCAACCAAACGCAATAAAACTTGGTACAGTATATGTTTATACACATTGTAATGCACCGACATCTAACTTGGTCCAATTGTTTATATAACCACAAGATGGCGAATGAGCGAAATATTTCACCGGCATTCTATATCTCTGAAACTATTGGCTGTATCACCCTGAAATTTTATACGGAGATAAAGGGCTCTACTGAAAGTTCACCTGCAAGACTTTCAAAAAGCGGTTAACTACAAAACGAACATGGCGGCCAAGCGAATTTGAACATTTTAAATAGACTTTTCTCGCGATTTAATGTTCCAAACGCAATGAAATCTGGTATAGGAAATGTTTATACACATTGTAATGCACTGGTATCTAATTTAGTTCAATTGTTTACATAACCTCAAGATGGCGGCTGTGCGAATTTTAAAATTAAGTTTATATTTTTGTGTCGTAATCAAGTGATCGAAGTGAAAGTTTGATTAATGAACCTACGCAATAATTTTCCTTCAATGGTACATGACTCTATGGCCTATACGTTTCGGAATAACACGTCTCTGTGCTGCTCGAAGAGTTTTCCTTATGGTCAATACCTTATTTTTTCTTTTTTTTTTCTTTCGCAACGGTTTGTCCACGAATGACTTAAGCCCAGGCTTTGCCAAGGACAAAGTCCTTTTTTTAGTCTTTCTCACCACATATCTTTGTTTCACCATGATGATGATGATGACCAACAACCTTTCACAAGAAAGTTTAAGTCACAACGAACGTCAGATTGTTATTTCATGGCTGTATATTCGAATTCCACATAAAGTGGGAAATCGTTTATGGTTTTTCCCGCTTGCTTTTCATCCCATGTCAACATGAGAAGAAAGGATAATTCGTATCTTACATTGACAATTTCATGGTTGTGACCAACATCCTATGACCATTTATCTCTATTTGTAAATGGTTCTCATCAGGCATCGCGTATTTGATGTGAATGGTTCCATCATAGTGTAATCGATAGTGGCTTAAACCCGAAGCAAGCACATAGGTCAGGTTCAGGCCATGAACTAGCGGTAAATGGTTTCTGTCATTCACAGGTTTTTCATTTGTTAGATACACTAAAAATACGGATGGGACAAATTTATAAAGCCTTTTCATTTCATAGGTCACGTAATGCTTGGTACAGACATCGTCTTCGTCTTGCGGGTCTTCCACGTGAATAATGCGATGATGATTAGCGCTATAGCCATTCACTGTAAGCTGGGGCACTTTGTCATAAAACTCATACACTTTGTTATCCACATACGTTTTTGTAGTAACGTCTGTAGACACTTGAGGATGTTTAACATGGGTTAACCACTTACCCATAAAGTCCTAATCTCCCCGTTTTGTGCGTGGCACTACAGACCTATCCACATAGTGTTTATTAGCAGGATCTGTTTCTTGTTTAGGATCATGTATGGGGACAGACCTAGCTTTGGCCATTAACGCACGTCCAAAGACATCCATCGTCAACCTGTAGTACCAGTCTACTGTATCTATGACAAGGCTCCTTGCCACGTATATAGACAGCCTGCTAACCTCTCTAAGCCTTAGTTGAAATGAAGATTATTAAGCAGGAAGAGTCATTCCCCGTGGGGGACATGGTTTTTCATCTCTGTCCCACATCACGTGAACAACGCCATGGTTCACTGTTTCCATCTTCCATTCGCTGCATCATTGTGGGACCTTCCGGCTGTGGGAAGACAAATCTTTTGCTGACACTCATCACAGCGCCCAATGGACTATGTTTTCAAAATATTTATATTTTTGCAAAATCTCTCTACCAACCCCTCTACGTGTTTCTGGATCAAGTCATGTCTGGATTACAAAAAGAGAATATGGGTTATTTCACACTTCCCATGCAAGAAAATGTTATTTCGCCGGATGAGGTAAAGCCCGATTCACTCATGATTTTCGATGATGTATCCACTGACCGTCAAGGCAACATTCAAAGCTATTTCAGCATGGGTCGTCACAAACATATCGATTTCTTCTATCTTGGGCAAACTTATTCTAAAATGTCCAAACAGTTGATTCGTGACAATGCCAATGTCATTGTTTTATTTTGCCAGGACGAGAGGAACAGTCGTCACATTTATAATGAAAATGTGAATCCGGATATGACCTTTCAAATGTTTACAGAATTGTGTGCCAAGTGCTGGAACACTCAACGTCATGCCTGTTTAGTGATTGACAAACAATGTGAACTCAACCAAGGACGGTATCGCTTAGGGTTTGATCATTTTATTGCTATTTAAGCCACTGTCTCATTCCCTGTCAATTCATTTGTCAAGACACCATGGCGTTGGCAGAGAGTCAATTGAAAAAGCATATTATTAGAGCAAAAAATACTATTCGCCAAAAGTTTCGTCAATTGAAACGATCACGTGCAAATCATGCTTTGTTTATTCAACAACATTTAGCACCTCCGCTAAAAGCCATGTTGAAACCCTCTTTCAAGCCATCTGAAACGCTATCCACCGTTTCACAATCCACGCAGACGCTGCACGAGGACCCTTAGGAAGAGGAACAGGAACAGGAAGATTTGACTAGAGTTAGCGAAGTTGAGGATGAGGAGGAACAAGTGTTTACGGCTCAAAAAAAAAAGCCGCACCCCTTGCAGAGTTTTTGAGAAAAAAGAAATCCTTGGTCATGGTCGAAACACCTTGCCCTTCCAGATCGTCTCCGTTCTCACAACTCTTGGCCATACCTCAACATAAAGCTCAACTGAAAAACATTTTAATAAAATATTATGGATCAACACTAGAACCCTATTTCACCGATCTATTTATTGGAAACACAGATACCACGTATGGTATGAGAATGATAGTTTTAAAATTGGTGATTCATCCATTAAATTTGCTCCTACTAAAGCTGTCATTAAGAACATCAATTATAAATTAACGCCAGGATTGTTAAAGCTGCTCTTTTCTCGGACCCCCTCTTCCTATGATTATACGTAAGAGGATCTTGACAAATATAAATCCATTTTATTGGACACCCATGCCCGCAAATGACAGTTTGATCCCGCTCAACAAGTGAAAGCCAATATATCTCAAAAATATAAAACCATTATCGCAAAAATGTTTCCCACCAGTCAAAGTACTCGTCGTAAAGCATTTGCTTCGGGAGTGACATTTAAACCATTAAAACCCATTGTGGATGTTACCTACTGGCACAATCCCAATAAGCTCGTCCAGTGGCTACAGTTGTTGCATGCTTCACGTCAAGCCGGCCATACCGGTCACGATTGGGAAATTCAAGAAATTGAACAAGAACTTCGAAATGCAAAAATTATTGTTTAAGCCCTCACCCATTAAAATGGGTATTGCTCACGAGTTGCATCGCCCAGCTAGGCGTCATTATCCATGACTCAAGGTGATTTCACGAGGCGTGGATGTACTTTGGCAGGCTGACTTGGTTGAAAAGATACCCTATGCTAGCGTTAACGACGGTGTACGCTATATGTTGACCGTCATTGATGGTGTACGCAACTTAGATGAAGTAATAGAAATAAACATATACTTACGTACGCAGCAGACGTCAGTGGAAACGTAGCTGAAGCTCTTCCCCTATTCCCGAAGAAATATAAAATAAAATAAAATAGAAGAAAGAAAAACGGGGAGATCGCAGTCTTGTTTGGCTTTCGCTGGGCCCAAATTTTAAAAGGCAAGCCAGAAAGCAATCCCAAAAGGAAGGGGGAAAGCTAAATAAAATTAAACTACGGTAAAATCCAAAGATGAACAAATTTAAATCAGAGGCCGTGTAGGTTGTATTAACGTCACAAGTACGCTAATAAGACCGACAAACCGAAATATAGCAAAAACCAGACAAAACTCGAAGAAGGTTACTAAAATTAAAATAAGACGTGACGCAAAAGCAGAGATACATAGGCAAATATAGAATGTATTAAAATAACAACTACAATGCACAACGATCCCAGAGATATTAAAAGCAAGAAGAGAAATGACCAACAAATAAACCACAAAATTAGTTTACCGCAAGAAAAAATACAAATTAGGAAGAAAATCGAAAATATACTAAATTAAATTATATTAAAATGAAATAAAATAAGATAAGTTAAGGTAACGTGTTCAAGGCAAGATGAAACGATGACTAAATGTAAGTATGTCGCAATTAAATAAAAAGACAAAACTCAGAAACGACTACACTCAACGAAGTCAAGATACGTTCTCAAAATTTAGACAAAGCGTGTCAAAAGGGATGAACAAAATAGGAGGGGGTACAATGGTTCAGAACGGGGTGGAGAGGGCTGAGAGGGAGGGGAGGAGTGAGGAAGAAAGACGCGGAGGCACATGCAAGAACGAGTGAGTTACGAGAAAAATAGGAAATTAGACAAAAGGAAAAATTACATTAAATTATCGGCAAAGCCAAAAATATACTTTAAAAATTGAAAGTATGCGTAGGAGATAAGGGCACACAAAGACGACGAAAATATGTGATGCGCAAAATATGGGCATTCACAGACACAAGAATATCACAGGTTAGGTCACCAGCAAATAGCAATGGTGAGACCTCCTTTTGTGAACTCTTTAGATAAAGAACAAAGCATTACGGGAAGCAAGAAAAATAATCTGCAATCCCGTTATGTTGTTCTACGATAAGATACACTCTGAATGACAGACTAAAAGGTGCCCCCTACAAGGTAGGCAAACCCACCGTCACGCACTCCAGAGTAAATCGAAGACAGCCCACATACATAATTTTCAACCCTTAAAGTACAAAAACTACGTTATCAAAATAAATGAAAATAACACTACCATACAAAACAAAAACTCACCAGTAATTACACGCACACAAAGGGCGGAGGGAAAATATCGGGAGGGGGCAAGTACACGCGACCAAAAGAAAATAACACAGAATAAGAGTTTTAAATTGCCGAAATAAGAAACTGAACAACAGTAAAGCAATATAGATTACGACATACAGACACCTCGCCATGGTTTCACCTTGAACGCGGGCACTTCCCCAAGAATATGAGAATACGACTAGCCTACTTGGCTGCAAGAAAGAAATGCCTCGAAACAAAGCAAATGACGACGCAACACAAAGGTGACTGCGTGGTAAAATTTGATTGGTCACGACCCCTTCCAATATATAAATCACTGGCCAATAAGGGGACAAGATGCAGATATGTCCATATATGGTATTAAGACATCAGAGGGCTATTAATAGCTTCACAGCCAAGGTTTCACAAAGGCGTGCATTGATCACGTCAGATAAAAATGGCACAAAGGAGTAACTTATATATCTCATAAAAATGGCTCAATGTCTATTCCAAAATGGCCTTTGTTGAACCTGTGCGTCGCAAGTCTGGTCCACTAGTTACCAAGGCCTTTCAACATATTATCCAACACTCCAAACGTCATCCCCAGTTGCTACAAACTGACCAGGGGAAAGAATTTTTCAACAAGGATTTCTCCAGTTTTATCAAATCTAAGGATATTTACCATTACACCACGTACAGCAATCTCAAAGCCAGCGTGGTCGAGCGGTTTAACCGAACATTGAAAACCCATATGTGGAAAGCGTTTACCGCTCATGGCATGTATCGCTGGTTGGACATGTTACCAGAGCTAGTATCACGTTACAATGACACTAACCATAGAACGATTGGGACCAAGCCACGCCTCGTGACCAAAAATATTCAGCGATTGGATAAACTGTTTAACCCCATAAAAACAGCCGATCCCAAACGTCACCGACTGAAAATTGGGGATTTTGTTCTTGTGAGCAAATTTAAGTCTGCCTTCAATAAAGGCTACACACCTCAGTGGGGGATTGAACTATTTCGAATACGTCAATTCAACTTGGACAGTCCAGTTACCTATTTACTCCAAGACCTCAACCATCAACCCATAAAAGGTAGATTTTATCTGCATGAACTTCAGAAAACAGCATTTCCTAAGCATTATCTTGTGGAAAAAGTGATGAAACAAAAAGGAAATAAACTATATGTCAAATGGTTAGGATTTAACTCTACGTTTAATTCTTGGATCAATAAATTCCATGTTGTGTAAACCTGTGCAATTTTTTTATTTATTTATTCACACATGTTGTACACCACCTATAGCTCTGTGTGTACAGTCCTCAGCTCCACATATTTCTTTCTCTTTCCACCTGTGTTCTCTCTTACATTACCCCTCCCCCTCTCCTCCTTTCACCTCCCATCACTGCTGTTCGCAGCTCTAGCCTATCTATTGGTTGTGACATCATTCCCACAAGTTGCATCATACTTTTTACTGATTAAGCGATTCCCACGCTTTGAAAATTCTGTTATCGGGCACGTGGACAGCTAACGTCCAAGGTGGACACGTGTGTTGGATCATATTACACGTCAACTTGCATTTTGTCACGTACGAAGCAAACAGGATGTGACTTGTTAAGCTTGCATGTGGTTTCACATGTCATCTCACACGTGTATGCTTGCATTTCGCACTCCCCTGCCATCACGGTTGTCAGATTATTTAACCATCAAGTGTCCTCTTCGTCTTTGTAATTTTCCATTGCACTTGTTATCAAGTCAGTTCAGCGCATTCCAATAAGCTCAAATGACATTCACATCCTGCTAGTCTGCTCCTCTGCAAGTTTGTTTTCTGTACTCACTTCGACCAACATAGAACCAAGTTCTCATAACTGTTTACACGTTAAAGATCCCCTTCGGGGGTAAAATATCAGAAAAAACGCACCCTCGCTCTGTCATAAACTGACCCGTCAAAATATCGAATGTTCTATTGAGCACAGCCGCCGTGGTCAGCGACAGATTCGTTGAAACACACACACACACACTCATCAGTATCGTCTCTCTCAACAACCATGCTTCATGAACATTCTAAACAGGAAAATATTTTTTTTTCCAACAAAAGTGTCGTTAGGCCCTTTGTCAAAATTTCAAAAATAGTTTCAAAAAGGGGGCCTTAGCCCGAGTCCTATGACACCTCGTACACGTCTCTGGCGTTATTGGTTTGCGAGATATAGCAAAAAGTCTAAAATCACGGTTTTACCTCAAAATGGTTTTTCATTCCTGCTCAACACGAACATACTCGGGAAGAGGACAACGCGACGAAAAAATGACATCTCGTACAAGTCTCTAGGCTTATTTGCTCGTGATATATCAACAAAAATCACAAAAAAACACTTGTTTACCCCAAAATCGAGTTTCCAATTTTTTAAAAATATAACGAGTGGTCCATAGCAAAGAGGACGTCACTCCGAGTCCTTGGACCCGTCGTACACGCCTCTAGCATGATAGGTACGCGATATTTATCACCTATTCGACACCTACATACCCGTAAAGAGCACAATGAGACGAAAAAAACAAATCCATGCACGCTCTCCTAGCATTACTCCTTCCTTCCCAAGGTCGCCAGGGGCTCACAACTTCCTAAGTGAAGCAGCTCTGTCATCATCACACTACTTACAAAACACACATGTTTGTCCTAGAGACTTGAAATTTATTTTAGAGGTAAAGGGGGTAGGGAACTTTCATTTATGTCTTGAGCCATGGCACAACGTTCTATCATGTTTGGTTTTCAAACTAGCAACTAATTTCGAAAACAAAAATTTTCAAAAAAAATATCAAAATTATAACGAGTGGTCCATAGGAAAGAGGATGTCAGCTCGAGTCCAACGACACCTCATTTGTCATAATCGGACCATGCGTTCGAGAGATATTAATTATTTTAACATGTACAGGCGGGTACAAATTAAATGGGTGGCTTAGAACTGTCACCACTCCACTACTTATAATGTATATATTTCAACTATATTTAATTTATATTATTATTATTAGCATAGATATTCACGTTTTACACACACATGTGTATAATATAGGGTTTTTGCAATGTTAACTTAATTTCTGATGATTGAACAGCTGATGCAGATCAGACTGCTTCAGTGACAGAGTCATTGGTTGACTATTAATTGCGTAATCATTTTAATAATTTCTAATATAACTACATTGTTGTAATGATACGCTTTATGAACATTTATTCTACAGATAGTAGGACTATCTGACGTGTGAGATATTTAATTTTAACTTGCATATATATTTTTATTGGTGATAGGGAATATTTTATTGTTTGTGATTTATTTTTGGTAATAAATCCCAGGCACTATTTTTGTTTGGCTGTTCGTTTCTTTAAATCTGATCACCTTTCCATTTTGCAATCGACATGCGATAATACTGCGAATTAGTTACTAGACTTCACGTAGTCTCAATTTTCACCGTTCACGCTTGAGATCCGAGGTTCTCGTCCTACCATCATGTTATGGGTATTTTATTTCTAGTACATGTGTAACTGGTCGGTAGTGTTGTTGCATGGCCGGTATGTATCGAGAGTTCCCAAGTCATTATCCTAGTAGGGTAGTGTTGGTTAATCTGGCTGGGTATCGACCTCCCTACAATTCTTTTCCATCTCAGCGGATAAGGCTATGACTATGCGGAATTCAGGTGCAGTGCCAGGATCAAGTCATGTATGAATTCCAAAGTGAGAATATGGGTTATTTTACATTTTCAATGCAAGAAAATGTTATTGCCCCGGATGAGGTAACGCCTGATTCACTCATGATTTTTGATGATGTATCCACTGAACGACAAGCCATTATTCAAAGCTATTTCAGGATGGCTCGTCACAAACATATCGATTGCTTCTACCTTGACAAGCATATTCAAAAATGTGTAAATAACTTATTCGTGATAATGCCAATGTCACTGTTTTCTTTCGCCAGGATGAGCGGAATAGTCGTCACATTTGTTATGAACAAGTGAATCCCGATATGACCTTTCAAATGTTTATCGAATTGTGTGCCAAGTACTTGAACACCCAACGCCATACCTGTTTAGTGATTGACAAACAAAGTGAACTCAACCAAGGAAGTTATCGCTTAGGGTTTGATCATTGTATTACTATTTAAGGGACTGTCTCATTCCCTCTCATGTCATTTGTCAAGACACCATGGCGTTAGCAGAGAGTCAATTGAAAAAGCATATTCTTCTTCTTCTTCCTTCGATTTTGGCCTACTGTGGACCACGGAAAACAACTGATTTGTTGGTTAGTCTTTTTTTCTTCTCCCAAAATTTCTTCATCCTTTCGCTGTGGTTCCTCCTCCTCTCATCTGACCAGGTGTTTTTGGCCCTTTTACATTGCTTTTCCTGGAACCCCTTGAATTTATCAATCTTAGCTCGAAACACATCTCTATTCCAAATGTCTTCTGGATTTATCCCCACTTCCTCCATGTCTTTTCTCGTTTCCTCTATCCATAATGTAGTTGCCTTGATCTTGGTGATGTAGTTAAAGATTCTCTTCGTTAGTCGACTCTCGCTCATTCTCATGAGGTGTCCATAAAACTTCAATCTCCTCTTACGGATGGTGTCTGTGATTTTCTCTGCCTGTCTGTAGAGATCTTCATTTCTCCTCTTCCTCCATGTACCATCTTTTTGTTTTTCAGGTCCTAGGATCTTTCTCAAGATTTTCCTTTCCTTCTTCTCTAAATCCTTGATTTCCCCTTTCTTATTCAATATCAAGCATTCTGTGCTATAGAGTCCCTCTGGCTTGACAACCGTGGTATAGTGTCTTATCTTTGCCCTGTAGGATATAGTTCTCTTGTTGTATCTATTTTGTACTAATTTATAGGCTAGCTCCATCTTTCTAGCTCTTCCTCTATTTGCTTCTTTATCAAGTCCATTCGGCTGGATCCATTCTCCAAGATATTTAAATTTATCAGCTCTCTTGATTTTCCCATATCTTGTTTCCAGATGCTTTTCTTTATTGTGTTTGTACTCCATGTACTCTGTTTTTTCATATGAGATCCTGAGTCCAGTCTTCTCAGCTATTTCATGTAATTTTTCAAGCATTATTCGAGCTTCGTCTTTTCCTTTGGCTAGCAATGCCATGTCATCAGCAAATGCTAAGCAATCCACCTTTACACCTTGCTTTTTTGTTCCTAAACAGATTCCTTCTATACCTTCTTCTTTTATTGCTTTCCTCCATACTCTCATTATTTTTTCCAGGACGATGTTAAACAAAATTGGTGATAGTCCGTCTCCTTGTCTGACTCCTGTCTTAATCTCAAAAGCCTCTGAGATTTCTCCTTGAAATTTTACTTTGGAGACGGTTTCTGTTAGTGTCTGTTTTATAATTGCCCGCGTTTTGCCATCTATTCCAAATTCCTCCAAAACATTGAAGAGTGTCTGCCGGTCGATGGAATCATATGCTTTTTTGAAATCAATGAACACAACTACGGTGTTTTTGCTTCGTAGAGCTCTTACTCTCAGAATACTTTTCAGACCAAAGATCTGTTCCACACAGGATCTTCCCTTTCTAAAGCCCCCTTGATATTCACCTATTTGATGATCCACCTGTTCTTCTACGATGTTTAGCAACGCCTTGGAAAGTACTTTGTAAGCAATAGATAGTAGCGAAACTCCCCGGTAGTTGTTTGGGTCAGTCCGATCTCCCTTCTTATGGAGCGGATGTATATGTGCGCCTTTCCAGTCTTTGGGTATTTGTTCATTTTCCCAAATATCACAGATTAGACGGTGTAAGTTCTCCGCTAGCTTATCTCCTCCAATTTTCCACATTTCAGCTACTATACCATCTTCTCCTGGTGCTTTGTCGTTTTTGAGTTCTTTAATGATTTTCTGTATTTCTGTGAGGCTTGGTGGTTTAGACTGTGGATTCATCTTTGGTGGCTTCTCGAACTTCAGTTTTTCCAGTGGTTCCTTGCAGTTTAGCAGGCTTTCGAAATACTTGGCCAACAGGTGGCAATTTTCGTTGTTACTCAATGCGAGTGTACCATCCTTCCTTTTAAAACATAGACTTGGAGGTTGGTATTGTTGTAATTCTTCCTTAAAAGTTCTGTAGAACTTTCTGGTGTTATTTTTCTTGAAGTCTTCTTCTATACTTTCTAACCGGTCTTTATCGTATTGTCTCTTTTCTCCTCTGATGATCATGGCAGTGGCTTTCCTTTGTTGACTGAAATCATTCCAATTTTCCTTCGTTGGGTTGGAATACCACCTCTTCCATGTCTTCAGCCTCTCGTCAACAGCGTTATCACATCGTATGTTCCACCACCTGTGTTTCTTTTTTCTTTTTCGCTGCCCCACGTTTTCGACCGCTTTAGTTAACGACTCTCTAATTTCTTCCCAGTTATTCATTTCCAACTTTGACAGGTTTTCTTGATAGATATTTTTGTTTTGTTTCAGAATTTCCGTGTCGATCCTTGGTTTCCTTTTACCTCTCTTTTGATGCCTATTCGGTTGAATAGCATATTATTAAAGCAAGAAAAACTATTCGCCGAAAGTTTCGTCAATTGATTCGATCACGTGCGGATCATGCTTTGTTTATTCAACAACATTTAGAACCTCCGCTAAAAGCCATGTTTAAACCCTCTTTCAAGCCATCTGAATCGCTACCCACTGTTTCACAAGCTACGCAGACGCTACACGAAGACCCTGTGGAAGAGGAAGAGGAAGAGGGACAGGAACATTTAAGTAGTGCTAGCGAGGTTGAGGATGAGGATGATAATGATCAAATGTCAACACCTAAAAACAAATCCTCACCCCTTGCAGAGTTTTTAAGAAAAAATAAATCCTTGGCCATGGTCGAAACACCTTGCCCTTCCAGATCATCTCCGTTTTCACAACTCTGGGGCACACCTCAACATCAAGCTCAACTGAAAGAAATCATAGCAGTGATGATATACATTTTGATGGTTGTTTAATACTTAAGTTTATAGGTAGATAAAAGTCGGTTACCATTCATTCCACTAATAATTGACAACACGTCTTAATAATGCATCACTATTATGATAAGCTATATCATAATTTCCCACCCGCCTGTCTCTCCCACCTCTCAATCATCAAGCAGAGTGCTGCGACCACAAAAGGAGTATCAAGGTAGATATATTTTTAAGGGTATATATTCAATGACTTTATGAATAATTCCATAGCTAGTATATCTTACCCTTTCTTTTCGCCATAGTCATCCTGGTTTAAGACATGTGGCTGAATACACACGTTTGTACCCACTTTTAAGCCCAATTTTGCACTCACTTATGCAACCACTTTTGCACCCACTTTCGACCCCACTTTTGCATCCTCTTTTGCATCTACCTTTGCACCCGCTTTTGCACCCACGTTCACACCCACTTTTGCACTCACTTTTGCATCCACTTTTGCACCCACTTTTCCACTTTTGCACCTACCTTTGCACACACTTTTTCACCTACATTTGCACCCACTGTTGCACCCACTGTTGCATCCATTTTTGCACCCACTTTTGCACTCACGTTTATACCCACATTTGCACCCACCTTTGCACCCACTTACCTATGACATTAACCGAAACCAATAAAATAAGTCATTACTAATAAGGTATTAACATAAACCACCAAAAAATAAGCCACCATCCTATTTCACCAACATAAGCCACCAACAAAAGTCATCAACATAAGCCACCCACATAGCTATCCACATAAGCCACCATAAGCCATCACCATAAGCCATCTACATAAGCCACCACCATAAACCATCACCATAAGCCATCACCATAAGCAACCACCATAATCCATCACCATAGCCATCCACATAAGCCACCACCTTTAGCCATCCGCATAGCCATCCACATAAGCCACCACCATAAGCCACCACCGTAAGCCACCACCATACGCCACCACCATAAGCCAACCCAGATTAATCCACGTAAGCCACCATAAGCCATCCACATAAGCCACCACCTTAAGTCACCCACATATCCATCCACATAAGTCGCCATAAGCCATCACCACAAGCCACCACCATAAGCCATCACCATAAGCCAACTCATAGCAATCCATGTAAGCCACCATAAGCCGTCAACATAGCCATCCACATAAGCCACCACCATAAGTCACCCACATAGTCATTCAAATAGCCCTTGACATAAGCCACCATAAGCCACTCACAAAGCCATCCACATAAGCCACCATAAGCCATCACCATAAGCGACTACCATAAGCCATTTCGATAAGCCACCACCATAAGCCATCACCATAAGCTACCACCATAAGGCACCACCATAAGCCTCCACCACCATAAGTCATCAATATAAGCCACCATCAAGAGAGCGTGGGTTTGAATCTCACCTCGGCTCTCCTGAAAAATGGTTTTCATGGTTTCCCATTTTTACAACCAGGCAAATACCAAGACAGTTCATTCATTCATTCCATTCCATGACTCGGTCTATTGCAATCAATTCACAATATTGATAATCATGACCGCCATATAAGCCTCTGCGATCACCCACCCTCTTACAAAAAACAATTGCGCTTGCGTAAAAAAAACAAAGAAATGTGAAATCATAGCGGTAATAGGCTGTATGCATGCGCTTTATGTGTAACAACGTTTAATTCCCTATTAGCATTCAAACTCCCAGATTTTCAAAAAAAAAATATAATTTCACCCCCTAGTAGGGGTAGTATTATTTTGGGGTGGAAATAGGTTGTCGATTGGAAAGGGAGTGTCAGCACGAGTTCAACGACACCTTATTCGTGAAAATCCGACCATGCATTCGGGAGATATCGGCTTTGCCCCTGAATGTATGGCAGGTTAGTAAGTGACGTCACCAGGAAAGTAAGCTATGGGTCAACATTTTGGAATTTTGGAAATGGAGTGTAAGCCCGATTTCATCGACAGCTCATTCGTCAAAATCCAACCATGCGTTCGGGAGATATCATCTTTGCCCCTGAATGTATGGCGGGTTAGTATGTGACGTCACCATGAAAGTAGGCTATAAGTCAACATTTTAGAATTTTTGATCACACCTCGTTGCGATGTCACCTGGAAAGTAGGCTATGGCTTATCATTTTGGAACTTTTCGATCACACCTCGTAGGAGAGGTTAGGTTAGGCTAGGGTAGTTAAGCCTTGGCCACCATTTTGGTTAGCCGCCATCTTGGCCGCCATCTTGTGACGTCAGCAGGAAAGTAGGCTATGCGTTAGAAGTCCCACAGCCCCCCTAATTTTCTGGAAATACGTATGGTTCTGCAGCTTCTGTTAAAAGGTTTAGGTTTACGGGAGAGTTCACGCAGGGACATTTTGATGTTTACGAGCCATTCACGCCTACAAATTTACCATGTGAATACCCGCTTCTCATTCAGCCTTCTTCATTCACATCTTCTCCTTCTCTCGCGAAAATCCTCCTCGAGTCAGTGCCTCAAACTAAATCAAATAGAGGTTCAAAACGTAGAAAACGATTTACTAACAACATCCGTAAAAACAATTAATTAAAGCTGTAAACAAATACGCAAAGAACCATCCTGAGGTAAACCGTAGGGCAGTCAAGTAGTAAGTTGAAAACAATCAGAAAGTAAATAGGGATGCAGTGGAAAAATATACTAGGATCCACCCAGAAGTAAATAGAAAGGCTGTTGTTACACATAATTTTAAAAGAGCTCAAGACAAGATTCTTCCATATACAGTACTAAAAATATCCGACTTTCAAAATAATCCACAAACTTATTATACTGCGAACAAAACATTGAATATTGGCTCTTGAGCGGTTTGTTAATTTTGGAAAGACAATAAATGGAAGTATGAATCTCCTGGAATGTGTTGCACTAATGGAAAAATACAGCTTCCCCCGATCCAACAATATCCTGAACCCTTGTACAGCCTCCTTAACCATCAGCATCCAGAATCAGAACACATCCTGTCTAATACACGTAAATATAATAGTTGTTTTCAAATGACATCTCTTGGTGCAAAGGAAGTAAATGAAGGCAATTTCATGCCAACTTTTAAAGTGCAAGGGCAGGTATACCATCGAATCGGGAGCTTATTACCATCATCTGATGAGCATCATCAATTTCTACAAATGTGCTTTGTTTGAGATGAAGAAATAGAAAAAAAATTACGAGCCTTACAGTAGTCGCATATGATGTGAAACATCTGACATAGAAGAAATCTCACGTGAAATTGTTGATACACCGGTTTTTTATACTATTATTGGCACAAATATTAATCTATTGTAAAAGGGAGTGTTTTACAGATATTGTAGTATATAATACGGAACTCATTTTATTAGATGATTTGTAGCTTCCACCAGCACTAACCTAAATAAAGAATACGATATGGATCAACTAGCTAAATAGTCGCGACACCGCTCATGACCATCAATTCCTTATAAACAGGACCTCTTGATTCACAGACCAACACGTACTTTCATATAGATTCTGTTATAATGAGTCATATTGATATGATAAATATCGTTAAAAATGATAATCTGGTAGAAACAATATCTACCCCGTCCGGGATTCGAACCCGGGATCTCTAGAATAAAAGTTATAGGCCCTAATCCCACGGCTATTTGGACTACGCTAATATTGTGCACAAGATGGTGACTTATTTCCACGTTCCAATAATACTGCATTACGGAATTAAGTTTCATTCATAATTTGCTTGTTTGGATAATGTTCCTGCGTGAAATTGAGTTTAAAATGCCTTATGAATAGGCCCTCTTGTGAGTAAAGAGAATGCATCAATTTCCGACACCGCGCGCTCATTGTTTCTCTTAACACTGCAAGCTGGATCTTACCACTGCCCGCTGGATCAATCGATCGGGTTGGCAGTGCATCTTATACTTCCGTTCGATTCACCACTGCCAGCTAGTACAATTCCGTTCGATCGAACGGAAGTGTGCCAGCTGGTGCCACCTTGATCGTTCCGATCCACTTCCGTCCCATTTTTCAAAATCACTCCCACAAAACTATCCAGCAACCGAGTGGAAAGATGTTACACAACAAAAAAAACATCCGATGTGGCATCTTCCCTGACGTTAAACCTCAGATAGTTCTCCAATTGCAGGATCTGTTACACAATCATAATAGATACATTCAGGATTTTATAACAGCAATGAAATCAGTTCCTGATGGCAATAGTAGTGGCTTTGAATCGGTTCTAGGCCCTCCTACGGCTTTCCTCCTAAAGATGGTGGCTTCGCGATATCGCGCGAACCCATGGTTGGATTTTAACAAATGAGTTGTCGTAGGACTCGGGCTAACGCCCTCATTCGTCTGGACAACTTATTTCAAACCTAAAATAAAACCTACCCTTAGTAGAGGGTAAAAGAGTAATTTTTAGGTAAGCATTGCTTCCCAAATTCAACATGTATGCGGTTCAATGCTATGATGAAATTAAACGTTGTTTCACACAAAATACATACGTACGGTCGAATGCCATTATGATTTACCTTTTTTGTTTTTACACATGCGCACTTGTTTTTTTGTAAGAGAGCGGGCTTTTTTAATAATGATTTATAGATAAATTATTTTTAAGGAAATTAGCCAAAAGATACAAAACTAATAGGTCATCTGCTTTTGAATATCTCATGAACCAATAAGGCTACGTACTTGTATGAGGTATTGTAGGACTTGAGACGACGCCCCCTTTTGGAATGTATGTTTGAAATTTTAACAATGGGCCCAACTGCACTTTTGACGATATTTTTTTAAAATTCATGATGGGGTAACTATTTAAGCCAGTAGACGATAGCCGCGGCAGACCTGGTCTGTGTGCAAAGCAGTGTGTTGAACTGACGTTGTTCGCCAGTCCTCACTACTACAATCTGATATCGATATGAAAGGAAAGTGGCGAAATACAAGTGAACACGTGTGAGATGACATTATTGCCGACCCCCTTGTGAAACAACATGTAAGCTAACAAGTTACATCCTGTTGTGTTCGTACGTGAGAAAATGCAAGCTCATGTGTAATTTTACCTGACACAGGTGTTCACGTAGGACGTTAGCTGTACACGTGCAAGATAACAGGATGTGCAAGTGTGGAAATTGCTTAGTCAAAAAATCTAACTCACATGTAGGAATGACATAACAGCCAATAGCTAGGCGAGAGCTGAGAACATTAGAGGTGGGAGGTGAAGGGGAGGAGAGGGGAGGGGCGGTGTAAGAGAGAACACAGGTGGAGAGAGAAAGAAATAAGTGATGCTCATAATACATGTAGGGCTGATGACTGTACACACAAGGCTATAGGTTAAGTACAACATGAGTGAATAAATAAATACAAGGCGCACAGTTTCTTACAACATGTAATTTATTAATCCAAGAATTAAAGGCTGAGCTAAATCCCAACAGTTTTACATATAGTTTATTTAAACACTCTTTCCTCAAGGTAATGTTTTGGAAACGCTGTCTTTTGGAGTTCTTGAAGATAAGACCTGCCTTTTATGGGTTGATGGTTGAGGTCCTAGAGTAAATAGGTGACTGGGCTGTTCAGGTGGACTTTACGAATTCGAAATAGCTTGGTCCCCCAATTTGGTGTGTAGCCCTTGTCGAAGACAGACTTGAATTTGCTCACACGAACATGGTCCCCGATTTTAAGGCGATGACGTTTACGGTCTGCTGTTTTTATGGGGTTAAACAGTTTATCCAGCCGCAGAATATTTTTGGCCACAAGTCGTGGGTTGGTCCCAATGGTTATGAGTTTGGTGTCATTGTAACGTGACAATAGTTCAGGTAGCAAGTCCAACCAGTGATATGAGCCTTGAGCGGTAAACACTTTCCACATATGAGTTTTCAATGTTCGCTTCAACCGCTCGACCACACTGGCTTTTGGATTGCTGTACGTGGTGTAATGGTGAATATCCAAAGATTTGAGAAAACTGGAGAAATCCTTGTTGAAAAATTATTTTTCTTGGTCGGTTTGCAACAACTGGGGTTGACGTTAGGATTGTTGAATAATAAGTTTAAAAGCTTTGGTGACTAGCAGGCCGGACTTGCGACTCACGGGTTGAACAAGCCCATTTTGGAATACACATCAATGACTGTCAACATATCGCGTACACCATAGTTTACGCTACCATAGGGAATCATTTCCACCATATCAGCTCTCCAAAGTTCATCCACACCCCGTGAAATCGTCTTGAGTCGCTGATAGTGTCATCTAGCTGGGCAATGCAGTTCATGAGCAATGCCTACTTTAACGGGTGAAGGCTTAAACAATAATTTTGGTATTTCGAAGTTCTTCAATTTCTAGAATTTCCCAATCGTGACCGGTATGGCCGGCTGGACGTGAAGCATGCAACAACTGTAGCCGCTGGACGAGCTTACTGGGATTATGCCAGCAGGTAACATCCACAAGGGGATTTAATGGTATAAATGTCACTCCCGAAGCGGACACTTTACGACGAGCACTTTGACTGGTTGGAAACATTTTTGCAATGATGGATGTACATTTTTAGGTATATTGGCATTGACTTAATGCGAGGGATCATACTGTCTTATGTGGGCATGGGTGTCTAATAAAATGGATTTATATTTCACAAGGTCCTGTTGCGTATAATCATGTGAAGAGGGGGTACGAGAGAATAGCAGCTTTAACAGACCCAGTGTTAATTGATAGTTGATTGTTTTAATGACAGCACTAGTATGAGCAAATATAAGGGATGAATCCCCAATTTTAAAGCCATTATCCTCATAGCGAACACCATATGTGGTATCCTTCTTTCCAGTTAATAGATTGGTGAGATAGGGTAACAGTGTTGATCCATAATATTTGATTAAAAGGTATTTTGATTGATCTTTATATTGAGGCGAGGCCAACAGTTGTGAAAACTGAGACGATCTGGAAGTGGACGGTGTTTCGGCTATGGCCGATGAATTTTTTAAAACTCTGCAAGGGGTGAGGATTTTTTGAGGTGTAAGCACTTGATAATGTTCATCCTCAACATCGCTAACACTAGTCAAATCTTCCTTTTCCTCTCCCTTTTCCTCTTCCGCAGGGTCCTTGTGTAGCGTCTGTTTGGCTTGTGAAACAGTGGGTAGCGTTCCCGATGGCTTGAAAGAGGGTTTAAACGTGCTAAATGTTGTTGAATAAACGAAGCGTCATCCGCACGTGATCGTTTCAATTGACGAAACTTTTGGCGAATAGTATCTTTTTCCTTTATTAATATGCTTTTTCAATTGACTCTCTGCTAACGGCATGGTGTTTTGACAAATGACTTGAGAGGGAATGAGACAGTGCCTTAAGTAGTAATAACATGATCAAACCCTAAGCGATAACGTCCTTGGCTGAGTTCACTTTGTTTGTAAATCACTAAACAGTCATGGCGTTGGGTGTTCCAACATTTGGCACACAATTCAGTAAATGTTTGGAATGTCATATCAGGATAGAGATGTTCATTATAAATATGATGACTATTCCTCTCATACTGGCGAAATAAAACAATGACATAGGCATTGTCAAGAATAAATTGCTTGCGCATTTTAGAATACGTTTGTCCGAGATAAAAGCAATCAATATGTTTGTTACGACCCATGCTGAAATAGCTTTGAATGATGGCTTGGCGTTCAGTGGATACATCACTGAAAATCATGAGTGAATCAGGCTTCACCTCATCCGGGGCAATAACATTTTCTTGCATGGAAAATGTGAAATAACTCATATTCTCTTTTTGTAATTGAGACATGACTCGATCTAGGAACATGTAGACGGGTTGGTAGAGAGATTTTACAAAAATATAAATATTTTGTAAACGCAGACCATTGGGTGCTGTGATGAGAGTAAGCAAAAGATTGGTTTTTACACATCCCGAAGGCTCCACGATGATGCAGCGAATGGAAGCTGGAAACATTGAACCGTGGCGTTGTTCATGTGATGTGGGATAGAGCTGGGAAACCATATCCCCCACAGGGAATGGCACTTGCTGTTTAATAATCTTCATATCAACTAAGGGCTAGAGAGGTTAGCAGGCTGTCTATATATACATGGAACCATGCCTTGTAATAGAAACAGTAGATCCCTACTACAGGTTGACGATGGATGTGTTTGTACGTGCGTTCAAGGCTAAAGCAAGGTTTGCCCCCATACTTGATCCTAAACAAGAAACAGATCCTGCTAATAAAAACTATGAGGATAGATCTGCACTGTCACGCACTAAACAGGGAGATTATGACTTTAAGGGAAAGCGATTAACCCTTGTAAAACATCCTCACGTGTCTACAGATGTCACTACAAAAAAGTATGTAGATAACAAGGTGCATGAATTATATAACCAAGTGCCTCAGCTTACTGTAAATGGCTATACAGCTAATCATAACCGCATTATTCACACGGAAGACCCACAAGAAGATGATTATGTCTGCACCAAACGATACCTCACCTACCAAATGAAAAGTTTTTATAAATTTGCCCCATCCGTATTTTTAGTGTACCTGACGGATGAAAAACCTGTGAATGACATAAACCATGTACCGCTAGAGAATTTCAACCTAACGTATGTGCTTTCTTCAGGTTTAAGACACTATCGATTACACTATGATGGAACAATTCACGTTAAACAATCCATGCCTGATAAGAACCATTTGCGTGTTGAGATAAACCATCATAGAATGCTGGTCCATAACCATCAAACGGTTAATTTAGGTGATGAATATCATTTCATCTCATGCTCACATGGGATGAAAAGCAACCAGGAAGAACCATAAACGATTTTCCACTTTATGTGGAACTTGAATATACAGCCATGAAATAAGGATGACACGCTAGTTGTTACTTAAATGTCCTGGTGAAAGGTTGCTGGTCATCATCTTCATCATGGTAAAACAAAGATATGTGGTGAAAAGGACTAAAAAGAAGGTTCTGTCACTGCCAAAGCATAGTGTTTAGGCATTGGTTCACAATCCTTTGCGAATGAAAAAAAGTAATGTGTTAACAATAAAGAAAGACCTTCGAGCAGCACCGAGACGTGTTATTCCAATACGTCAGCGACATGTTTCAAAACAAGGCCGAGTGATTCCTGTCGCCAGACGAGCTGGATTTTTACCTGCTTTATTCGCTGGTCTGGCCGCTCTGGGTTCACTTTTGGGTGGTGCTAGTGCGGTGGCTAAAACCGTTAAAGCTGTGCAACATGGCAAGCAACAATTGAAAGAATGTCAGCGACACCGTGAAACAATGGAAGCAATTGCTATGGGGGCTAGAAACGCCAATTTAAAGCCAGTATTTTATCAACAAGGACTTGGAATTTTTCCATCTCCAAATACAAATAAAAATTAACCACAGCCATAGCAAGACAAGACCCATTAAGAAGTCAAAAGCTATGCCAAAAAACTAAAGCTTTCTCATTTTCGAGGTGTGTTTATGCGGAACCAAATACCAACACGACCCTGGAAACAGGTATGTGCTGTCCTTCATTTAGATAATGACGGAGGGCCAAGAACACATTATGTAGCCTACGTGAAAGAGGGATACATGATATGGTACTTTGACAATTTTGGAAATCTGCCCCCACCCATGGAACTAGTAACCTATTTTTGAAACAGGACCAAAATATATTATAATGTAAAATGTGAACAAGCGTTTAACAGCCAAGAGTGTGGACGTTTGTGTTTAATGTTTTTATATAAGACACAGCATAAGCAAAATCGTCAACAGTATGTCGGCAGAAAGTAATACGTTTACATTGCATGGACGTGGACCTGAAGTCAGCCTAGACTTTTACCCGCCTATCAGATAGAGTGAAAGATCATACGGTTTGGGACTTGTTTCTCTTGAAACGTACAATAGAATATACAACATACGTGAAAATGTAAACAACAGGTTTTACTATGAAGATTCTGTGCTAACTCTGAACCCTGGTGGATATACGATAGACGATATTTACGAACACATTTATATGGTACTAATCAACGAATATAGTTTTAAAGTAATTTCTTGATGGAACACACAAGTTTGAACCTACAGGAAATATCAACACTAATCGCTGTAGTATTTTCTCTACGTTTAAGATTGACTTTAAAACACAACCCGATTCCATTGGTCCTTAACTAGGATATAAACCACGAGTATTGGAGCCCAACAACAAACATGATTCACACTATGAAGTGAAATTGATTGAGGACCATCACGTGTCAGTGACGTGTAATATTATTAGCCAAGTGTGCACCAATCAAGAGCCATCGCATTCGTTTTATGATTATATTGTGACATCTCCCAAAGGTTATATAATTCGTGAAAACCCTCCAGTGATCTTTCATTCTGTGGCTGTTGATCCTATTAGTAATATAACATTAAGACTGATCAATAGTGACCAACAACTCATTCAACCTGATTCTACCACACCAGTGACTTACAAGTTAGTTCTAAAGCCACTATGAAGCTAGTGTACAAAGCAACAACATCGTTTAGGAATGGGGTTAGTTGTTTGCCACGTGAATACACGTTCACACCTGAGGACAAGCAGATTTTACAGCATCTGGGTTACCATCTCAACCCCGACGATGAATTCTATCCTAGAGGTTGGTGTATTCTTGGAATACACGGTACGAGAGATTGTTATTTTCAATGCTTTTGCATGTTCTTTCCTTCCTCTTTGTCAAACACCAACAGTGATCTTTTGTTTTCTCTTAGGTGTTCAGGTCGCTTATATCTTTTATGAGTCTGTTCTAGATATATATTCTCTGTGACTCACCTAGCGTCATCTAGCAGCGAATCTCTGAAGCTCTTCAACTCTTCCTGGTGCAAGAGGACTTACTTATCCATTTGGCCGCCAGATCCTGTTACCATCGCCAGCTATTTTCTCCTTGAGCAAGAGGACTCTGTCTACTTTTTTACTCACCATGCTGCGCTAGTATCGCCTGTTATCAACTCTTTGAAGACCAGCTCATCAAGAGAAAATAATTTTTTGTTATAAAGTTGGCAATGTTTATATTGAACCCTTGCAAAGAAGCATATGAGACTCAGTTTCGGGGGGTGTAACGGTTCATATTCGTAAGTTGCTGTCAGGGTGCTTCATTAACTTGCAGGGTAACATATAACAAAATAACATGCAGGAAAGAGTGAAGCCAGGGTTAAAACAACTGAATTTAATAACAAATCACCATATTTACACATAAACAATTAACAACAAAAACTCCCAACTGACTCCCATTTAAATAAAAATGCCAAAAACTAGGCGATATCTCTGGAGAGATTAATTACCTGGACCAAGTGTCCTTAAAATAAAAATACAAAAGTGACCATATAAGTGCGTATGCCGTTCTACATGCATCACGATGTGTACTTTGAATGCGTGATTCGTCATCATCCAGAATGATCCTTCAGATAACGAATCCACATTTCTTAGAGCTAGACCGACACGGGGGAACACAACTACAATACATAAAATTAAACCGACACTTCCTAAATCTACTATAAACAAACACAAATTTCCGCGTGAAATTGGAATCAAATTGCCGTAGCAACATTTACTGCCTAAAAACTTAGGACTTCTCACACAAATCAACACAAGTACATTAACACGTGACCAATAGAAAAATACACAAATGACCGCTGTCAAAATTTACAAGTACTCTACCACTACACCACACGGGTGTGACACACAAAATTACATGAATCGAGTCATAAACAAAGCAATAGGCAAACAGCCAACATTTACGTTAATCACAAAATTTTACCCATACAACGTACAACAAGCCGTTACACACATGGCGAACTCCCCAATTAATTATGGCTTAAAAATTAACCATCACAATGAACAGGTTTGCTACATGAAAGCTTACAGGGGTCAGTCGGACAAATAGGACTGCCTATCAAATAAGTCACAGGCAAAACGGGCGATTTGTGGAACTCTGCATGTCTGTCAACCCACGTGTCAAAAAACCTCGACCTCCCAGAACATGGGGTCGAATCTCGAAGCAGTGTGCCCCAAAGCACAACAATACATGTGTGTGTGTCAGAAAAAATATATGGACAAGAATCAGCAGTCTCCCAAGAGCACCCTGTCTTTCCATCAAAAGTACAACAGCAGCAAAAAAAATGAGAGCGGTAGGACAACTACCCCCTCCTCACGTAGAATCAACACACACTAGACACATCAACACACACAATCACACGTATGGGTTTTGACAGACCCTGAAATAAAAAGACACAAATAAAATCCACATGCCGGCGCCACCGTTCTATGCCGTGACTAGTCACCTGAAAAGGACTCAAGAAAATCTATCAAAATTAGAACGAAGGTGTTCTAAAAATTACTTTTAAGTTGGTGCGCTTGGCAACCCTAATATGAATAATAACCTGTTCAGCAAATATCTTACAATAATTTCCTCCCATTCCTATTTCAAATATTAACGTTAATAAAGCACCATTTATCGAATGTAACGGGTTCCGCATTTGCAAGGATAAAAATCAGGCACGCACGCCGCGTACATTACTAATGACTCAAGGAAAAACAAAATATCAACAAACACTTTGGCCACGCGCCAACGGACATTTAAACATTATAGTGTCGGTGCAAGAAAAACTCTAAACAACAAGAAAAAGAAAACATGACTATTTACAAAGTTCCCCGGCCAAATCTAACTACATAATTGAAATAATCCAATTTTAGTACATCACCGCTTCTGCTTGTAGAACTTAGGGCATCCTCCACAACCCATCGCCCCTATGGACAATTAGCACTCCATAGTAGTCGTCTGCGTTGATTTGTTGAAGCTCATCCCATCTTCAAACCACGTGCTGATCATCTTGGTATCGACTCCTTGGCAGAAAAGTTCAATGTTAGTTATTTTACCTATCTATAATCGCTTGCAGGCTACTCAATTCACCCACAATTGTCCTAATGCGATTAATAGCGAAGACTGGCCCTAAATATTTCGCACACACGCACCATAAAAACACATATAAAATACACTGCAATTTATACATAAAATATACATCTCGAGTCCGCGCCACTGGCTCGTTAACAAGTTCAAAATCCTGGCTGTACTAACAGTCGCTATCTCGCTCGGTATTTCCGTCCTGTACTATGGACTTCGGCTCCGTTGAGCGCTAATTAGGGTGATACAATACTTCCCCCTTAGAGCTGAACTCGTCGTCTTTAAATGAATGTTACAAGTTATCACGCACTGGCGTGAAATGTTTAGCTCACACAATAAAGTAGATTCCAGAATAAAACAAAATGTATTATAGCTTTTAAAATTCGATACTGCAATCGCTGCGACTTTAGCTCCTTAGAGCTCCCAAAATAAATTAACTTCACTAATTTAGAGCGTAAAAATCACGATACAAACTGGCGTGGAGTAAGCCTCTGAAGGCTCCACAAAATAAAGACTTAGATAATTTCGAGCGTCGAAAATCACAATTCAAACTGGCGTGAAGTCAGCCCCTCACGGCTCCACAAATAATAGGCTTAGAATGGCGTCAGGCCAAACTATTTATTAGAAACTGACAGGGGCGGAGGAGTGGGGCGGAGTCGGATAAAAACTTCCAGAGTTTTTGTCTCACAAAGATGGGACTAGTGTCATTCTTCTCCAAATAAATCAAACGTCTCAAATTACTCGAGCGGAGATTAATCCGTTCGGCGGTTCTTTAGATACACACTTCCGCGGGCTTTTTACTACTGACGCCGTCCACCTCGTGGTCATGGCTTGGTCTCTTGCGATTGGCTGATTCAATCGTATGTTCGTTGCGAGTACCTCGTGATCTTCCTTTATGTCTCCAATTTTGGTACAGTAGTTGCACAATTTGGCCTTGAACTCGACTAATTCTGGCCGTTCCCCAAGAATAGCCACCAGCTCACCTCCTGTTGCAATCATTACGAAATGCTGGCCTCCCTTATATCCAAGTCGACTTCCTTAAGTGCTACCTGGGCCGTAGTAATAATAATAATAATAAATATGAATACTTATTTATCGAAGATCAATACGGGTTCATTTATCCTCAGCAAGGTTTTGAAATTCGAAACAATTTATTGGTTTGGATTTCAAAAACAAAATCCACTGTAGTAACAACATATCTCTTTAAATCTCACTCAGCTGCTCGAGTGTATGTCACTCTGACTCAGTTAGTGTGCTCCCTTCTCGATGGAATGTCATTCACATTTTCACTAGGTCTCCCCCTTCTCCTCAAGTAGTTGCCACTCCCGTCGTCTCAGCTGCTCGTTGTTTACAAACAAAGTGCGTACTCAGGCGCTCCCCGTTGGTTTGAGTGTTGGCTCTCAAAATAAAATTTTGCAATACAGATTCTGCACATATCATCTTTCCTAATCATCAAATGGTTCCCTTCTGTAGTACGGTTTCAAATTGGCACTATTAAAAACAGATTTTGCACCCGTGCTCACGTCTTCCAGTCTGTAGGCATTGTTACCCAGATTCTTAATTACCCGGAACGGGCCAATGAACTTCGGACAGAATTTGGCGAAGACTTTGTTCTTAGGGTCGGAGATCGGTGGTCTACGAACCAGCACTAATTCTTGTTCTTGTAACTCTAGGTGAAACTTCTTTCCTCGGTACCGTCTCAGCCTTCGGTCCGCTTGGTTCCTCATGTGCTCTCTCGTTCGCTGGATTCGCAAATCATGCGCTAATAATGGATCCCTTGGGCAAGGAATGATCTTGTCCCAAGTTCTTTCTGGCAATCTGTTGTGGTGTACAATCAGTGGGACTTGACCCGTCGACTCGTGCTTAGTAGTGTTCATGCACATCTCAATTTCCCCTACTTTGTCTACCCATTTATTGTGTTCGTTAGGAATCATTACTCTGTAGTATTTAGCAACACAGCGAATTGTTCTCTCGCTCGGATTTCCACAAGGATGACGAATACTTGAAAATACGTGTTTTATTCCTAGGCTCTCCAAACCTTGCCTAAAAACATTGCTTGTGAAATAGGTACCGTGATCTGATAGAATGGATTCCGGCTTCCCAAGCATCGGAATGACTTTGTTCTTAATTCGACTGAGGACTTGTCTTGATGTCGCCTTCTGAATCGGACATAGCACGACCATCTTCGAAAACACGTCGACACACACCAGAAGATGTCGGCATCCACGCTTTCCTTTTACTAAAGGACCAAAGCAATCAATCGCGAGCATCTCGCATGGTTTCTGCGGTAATAGTGGTCTTGGAGGTTGTTTCAGAATAAAGTTGTTCGGCTTTGTGCGTTGACAAGCGTCACACGTTCTAATTACTTCAACAATGGTGAATCTCATCTTGGGCCAAGTAAAGGTCTCCCCTATCGTAGCTTCAGTCTTATCCGTGCCGATATGTGCTAGGCTCTCGTGCACATGCCAAGTTAATCCCCTCTGTAGTGATGCTGGAACTAAGATCCGCAGTTTAGTATGATGCTCATCCACGTACTTATGTAACAAGTTATTTAAGTAGTGAAATCTCGCTTGTTTAGCACTGGCTTCTCGGTACTCCGGTGAATTTGGTTGTAACTCCTTCCTATAGATTTTTATCATCATCATCATCCATGGGTCTGCTTCTTGCTCCTTCCGAATATCCTTCAATCTTGCCAAAAACTCACGAGCCTTAGGTGTCAAGGTAATATTGTGAACTTCCGTTGTTACTTCGTTTCCGTCCTCAGGATTTCTACTCAAGGCATCTGGTATGACGTTCATTTTTCCGGGACAATGCTCTATTGTGATGTCAAACTGCTGTATGTAGATGGACCAGCGCGTAACTCTCTCACTTGCCATTGTTGTCTTGAATAAAAATGTCAGTGCATGGTGGTCGGTTCTAACAATGATGGAATAACCATAGATCATCTTATGCCACTGTTGAAGAGAATATAGAATCGCTAGTAGCTCAAGATCCGTAACGGTGTAGTTCCTCTCATGTTTCCGTAATTTACGACTCGTAAACGCCAAATAGGATTTCTTCTTGGGTTCTTCAGCGTCCTCTTGGTACAGCATAGCACCAATCCCAATTAACGAAGCATCTGCTTGAATGATAAATTGCTTCTCAAAATCCGGATATCCAAGTTTCACACAGTTTTCCAATAAATCCTTCGTTGCTTTAAAAGACCTGTCGCACTCCTCGTTCCACGACCATCGATTCGCTTTCTTCAACATCTCCTGCATAGGCGCTACTGTTTCTGTGTAACCAGGGCAATTTTCTTTGAAGAAGCCTGTCACTCCCAAAAACGCTCTCACATGTTTGACCTTGGTAGGTGTGGGAAATTTCTTAATAGCATCAATCTTGGCTGGATTAGGCCGCACGCCCTCGACATCAATTATATGTCCCAAATATAAAATCTCGCTCTGGCAAAAATGTGACTTTTTTAGGTTGACCTTGAAGTTCATGGTTCTCAAGTTGTCCAGCAGTTTATTTAAATTTATCAAGTGTTCTTCCATTGTCTCAGAAGCGATTAATATGTCATCAACATATCTCGTGGTGAAGTTCTTGACCTCCTCAGTCAGATTTCTATCGAGTGCTCTAATGAGTGCACATCCCGCAGTTTTCACGCCAAAGGGCATTCGACACCAGATATAACTTTGATTATCGAATAAAAATCCCGTCAACAGTTGGGATTTTTCTTCAAGTTCAAGATGGTGGAAACTATTCGTCAAATCAACACTTGAGTATATCTTCTTCCCACGGAAGCCTTTCAAAACATCTTTGATCCTCGGTGCTTGGTCGTGCTCAACTAGCAGTTTGCTGTTCAAAACTCGCGCGTCTAGGCATAGCCTAATTGATCCGTTTGGCTTGGTCACAGCCAATATTGCGTTCAGGTAAGGGGTTGCCGCTTTCCTTATCATGCCAGAATCTAATAAGTTAGTAATAATGTCCTTCACCTGAGAAAAGTGTTTCTCTGGGATCGGGTACAATTTACTTTTAAATGGGGTCCAATCTGTTACCTGCATCGCATATTGAAAATTTAAAACTTTCCCAGGTACGGTGTCAAAAGCTCCTTTATGTAATCTTAAAATTTCTTCCAGTCTTCTTCTATCAGATTCCCCTACGATGGCTTCCTTAAGTCGCTCCTGAAGTAGAATTTCGAATTTGGTTCCGCCCATTTCTTCTTCCGCCAAATGCACCCAAAGTTCCTGCGAAATATCTCGGCTGTCAATTTCTAGCACTGCTGTCTGGCTGACTTGCTCTCCCCTCAAGATCTTATCTCCGGCCTCAATAGTGCATTCCTCAACAACCCAAGTATTGGCCTCTCTCTCCAACGGATTCTCTTCCATATTTAAACCCACATGATCCAATCCTTCTACTTGTTTGAAGCTTACAGTGTTGTTATGTAAATCAATTACAGCATGAAAATCGCAAATGAAATTGGCTCCTAAAATTATATTGTAGTTCATCTTTGGAATAACAATGAATGTTTGTGAAAAAGTATGGTTCAATATTTCCAGATCTAGAAATGCCTGCTGTTAACAATTCATAGTTTTGTCAGGAATGACACCTCTGACTTTCATTAGCGGTACCGGCATAATAGGAACAGTCTGTTTTCTTGTTATTTCCTTTATCAAAATTTCAGTGACTAGGCTCACCTGGCTACCTGTATCAATCAAACATCTCACCCTCATGCCTCCAATATGCGCGTAAATAATTGGTAGCTGTCTGATAACATTTTCACGGTTCTTCACCACTTCCTCCAGGCAGTCGTCCGGGAATGCTACCCACTCTTCTATATTGGCCACTATCATCTCTTCTTGCTCCCTGGCGACCTCCATTTTTAGCCTGTCTCCTTTCAGTTCATTTGTTTTTTTTTATCCCGGGCCCCATTAGTTGTGTTTCGCCGGTTATCATTCTGTCGCTCCTGTTGCCTCAATAAACTCTCTGCCCCCTCTCCTTGATGGTTGTCTGGGCTCTGTCTATTTGCCATGGTACGCCCCCACTTCTCCTTCTCCGCTTCTTCATTACTTAATTGATCCAAGTATTTACGGGATTCAATATACCGCTCGTCCCAGTTGTTCCTATAATCTCCTCTATTTTCTTGGCGATAGTCCCTGCCGTTATTCCATCTACCATCTCCATTTCTTTGGTAAGGTCTACCTTGTCTCTGGTTTCCCCTCCAATTTGTGTACTCCCGCTGGTACGTCCACTGATTATTTTGATTTTGGTTATTCTGATTGTACCTCCCGCGGTTATTCTGATAATTCTGATTGTTGTTATGGAACTGGTTTCGGCCGTCAAAATCTTGTCTTCTTGGCGTGAATTGTGTCCCTGTGGACTGTGTCTTAGTTTGGTTCCCCTGGCCGTGGTTATTTTGGAGTCCCTGAACTACCTCTGCCGTATTGACACATTCCAAATTCCTTCTTCCTGTCTGTGGGCTTACCATACTCGTCTCGTCTAAGTGTCTGAGTAATTCTTCGGCTTGGACTGCGGTCTGAATGTTTCCTGCGACTAATAATTGTTGGATGTGCATTGGGAGTTGTTTCCCGATGGTTAGATCCATATTCTGCTCGCTAGGCGGATCGTCAAAATCTCTAAATTTTACCAATTGCTGACTGAAGAATTCTGAAAAACGAGTTTGATGTGTACTATGATATTTGCGCGTGTACAGGTCCATTCTCAACCCCTGTTGTAACGAAGGACTCCAAAACTTCTTCAAAAATGCCTCGCGGAATTGAGCCATGTCTGTGAACGTGTACTTGAAACTTAAAAACCAGGTCAGGCTAGGTCCTTCTAAAAATTTCTCCACCATTCTTAATTGTTTCTCAGGGCCGATGTGCTGGTCATTAAAGTAATCGGTTAATTGCCGTAGAAATACTTTGGGAGTGGTTCCTGGATGTTCCTTAAACGTATCGGGCTTAAAATCATTACCCCGAATGACTTGGATGACTTGGGCTGGTGCCAAGTTCGGTTGCGGTGTTGAAGTCTCCCCCCTGTACTGTTGGAATGCATTAGTCGTTAGTCTGGGACTTTGACCCCGACTCGTGTCCTCAGCCAACTTTAAACCTGCAGGACTTCCAATACTTGTTTGCTTCTCCGGTATATTTTCAGTTGAAAATAATGTCGCATTCTCTAACGATCTAATCTCGTTTTTTATGATTAATTCTGAGTGTTCCTGTAATTTTGACTTTACATTTTCCTCCAGTGCCTGCATTCGCTTTAAAACTGCCAGCCTGTCTTCCTTATTCGCATGAGCCTGCTGGTCCCAATCTCGCCAGATCCTACTTTTCAAGCTATTTATTTTCTCCTCGTTCCTTTCCTGATTTTTATCTAGCTCTTCACGTATCTGTTCTTGCGTTTTTACTAGTTGTTCCCCCACCTCTTCTCTTATAACCTCTTGTGTTTTTATTAGCTGTTCCCCGACTTCTTCTCTTATGACCTCTTGCGTTTTTATTAGTTGACCTTCCAAATTATCCCGAGTCTTGACGAGCTGCTCTCCTACTTCTTGTATTTGTTGTTGTGTGTTTATTAGCTGGCCTTCCATCTCTTTTCTTATGATCTCTTGTGTTTTGCCTAATTGCTCCTCTAATTTCTCCCGCAAGTGTATCCGTTCGGTTTCAGCCTTAACCTCTACTTTATCAATCTCCTTTATTAATTCCAGCACGTTGCTGTCTACCGAATTAATTTGCTGTTGTAGTTTCTCTTGGGTTTTCTTCATTCCCGCGGTGTTACTGACACATGCTGCCTCTATCTGCTTGAGTTTATCTGCCACCATCTCGTCAAATTGTACTAATTTGTTATCAAATTTCGCCTCCAATTTCTTAATTTCGCCTAACTGTTTGATATTGTTTTCCGCAACCTCGCCTGCCAGTTTCTCTACTTTTTTAACGCTCTGATTAATGTCATTAGTGATTTTTCCTAATTGTTCGGTTTGTGTTACCGCCTGTTGTGACAATTTGTGGTTTAGTTCATTGAATTGTTTGTCCGTGTCTAATTTCTGGACTTCTAACTGGACCGAAATATTACCGCTCATATCAAGTAATTGTTTTTCGCTCTTCTCACGCTGACTTTCGAATTGTTTATCATTATGCTCCCGCTGAGCTTCAAATTGTTCTTTTAATTGTTCTTCCGTCTTTATGGACATCTGTTCTAATTGTTTTTCACTATGCTCGCGCTGAGCTCCTAATTGTTCTTTCAATTGTTTCTCCGTCTTTACGGACATTTGGATCGACATCTGTTCTAACAATGCCTTAATCTCATCAACACTCGCCATATCACACACAAAAATATATTCAGAGAAAACAGGGTCATGGGCCAAGGTTTCAGCCCTATACACACATACATGTCACACATTTAAATATTACTGGCTCTAATTTAATGAAAATTTCAGTAACAAAATTTACTGAATACAATGACACTTATTCCCAAACAACAAAATAACCCCTAGTGATCTGCTTTTAAATTCCTAACCAACAGAATTTACGAAACACCAATTAACCGAAGTCAATTAAATGTCAAATATAAGGCAACATCTTCCTGCTTTGACTGAGTTCGTTAATAATGCAAATTTCTAATTTTAATGTGGGCGCCAGAACAAGTTTATAGCAAATACAAAATCAAATTCTAACCTTGTTCAATATCTCTAACTTTGGGAACTCAGTGATTTTACTAATGCACATGACGGTACAACATCGCCTCAATTTACTGAATTTACATGTCCGCTTGACCTGGCATCATTTCTCAACGAAATAAATATGAGATCAGCGAAGCAACAACAACAACAACCCCACTTGGGCAGCCATTTTTGTTTTATGAACCCTTGAAAAGAAGCATATGAGACTCAGTTTCGGGGGGTGTAACGGTTCATATTCGTAAGTTGCTGTCAGGGCGCTTCATTAACTTGCAGGGTAACATATAACAAAATAACATGCAGGAAAGAGTGAAGCCAGGTTTAAAACAACTGAATTTCATAACAAATCACCATATTTACACATAAACAATTAACAACAAAAACTCCCAACTGACTCCCATTTAAATAAAAATGCCAAAAACTAGGCGATATCTCTGGAGAGATTAATTACCTGGACCAAGTGTCCTTAAAATAAAAATACAAAAGTGACCATATAAGTGCGTATGCCGTTCTACATGCAACACGATGTGTACTTTGAATGCGTGATTCGTCATCATCCAGAATGATCCTTCAGACAACGAATCCACATTTCTTAGAGCTAGACCGACACGGGGGAACACAACTACAATACATAAAATTATACCGACACTTCCTAAATCTACTATAAACAAACATAAATTTCCGCGTGAAATTGGAATCAAATTGCCGTAGCAACATTTACTGCCTAAAAACTTAGGACTTCTCACACAAATCAACACAAGTACATTAACACGTGACCAATAGAAAAATACACAAATGACCGCTGTCAAAATTTACAAGTACTCTACCACTACACCACACGGCTGTGACACACAAAATTACATGAATCGAATCATAAACAAAGCAATAGGCAAACAGCCAACATTTACGTTAATCACAAAATTTTACCCATACAATGTACAACAAGCCGTTACACACATGGCGAACTCCCCAATTAATTATGGCTTAAAAATTAACCATCACAATGAACAGGTTTGCTACATGAAAGCTTACAGGGGTCAGTCGGACAAATAGGACTGCCTATCAAATAAGTCACAGGCAAAACGGGCGATTTGTGGAACTCTGCATGTCTGTCAACCCACGTGTCAAAAAACCTCGACCTCCCAGAACATGGGGTTGAATCTCGAAGCAGTGTGCCCCAAAGCACAACAATACATGTGTGTGTGTCAGAAAAAAATATATGGACAAGAATCAGCAGTCTCCCAAGAGCACCCTGTCTTTCCATCAAAAGTACAATAGCAGCAAAAAAAATGAGAGCGGTAGGACAACTACCCCCTCCTCACGTAGAATCAACACACACTAGACACATCAACACACACAATCACACGTATGGGTTTTGACAGACCCTGAAATAAAAAGACACAAATAAAATCCACATGCCGGCGCCACCGTTCTATGCCGTGACTAGTCACCTGAAAAGGACTCAAGAAAATCTATCAAAATTAGAACGAAGGTGTTCTAAAAATTACTTTTAAGTTGGTGCGCTTGGCAACCCTAATATGAATAATAACCTGTTCAGCAAATATATTACAATAATTTCCTTCCATTCCTATTTCAAATATTAACGTTAATAAAGCACCATTTATCGAATGTAACGGTTTCCGCATTTGCAAGGATAAAAATCAGGCACGCACGCCGCGTACATTACTAATGACTCAAGGAAAAACAAAATATCAACAAACACTTTGGCCACGCGCCAACGGACATTTAAACATTATAGTGTCGGTGCAAGAAAAACTCTAAACAACAAGAAAAAGAAAACATGACTATTTACAAAGTTCCCCGGCCAAATCTAACTACATAATTGAAATAATCCAATTTTAGTACATCACCGCTTCTGCTTGTAGAACTTAGGGCATCCTCCTCAACCCATCGCCCATATGGACAATTAGCACTCCATAGTAGTCGTCTGCGTTGATTTGTTGAAGCTCATCCCATCTTCAAACCACGTGCTGATCATCTTGGTATCGACTCCTTGGCAGAAAAGTTCAATGTTAGTTATTTTACTTATCTATAATCGCTTGCAGGCTACTCAATTCACCCACAATTGTCCTAATTCGATTAATAGCGAAGACTGGCCCTAAATATTTCGCACACACGCACCATAAAAACACATATAAAATACACTGCAATTTATACATAAAATATACATCTCGAGTCCGCGCCACTGGCTCGTTAACAAGTTCAAAATCCTGGCTGTACTAACAGTCGCTATCTCGCTCGGTATTTCCGTCCTGTACTATGGACTTCGGCTCCGTTGAGCGCTAATTAGGGTGATACAATACTTCCCCCTTAGAGCTGAACTCGTCGTCTTTAAATGAATGTTACAAGTTATCACGCACTGGCGTGAAATGTTTAGCTCACACAATAAAGTAGATTCCAGAATAAAACAAAATGTATTATAGCTTTTAAAATTCGATACTGCAATCGCTGCGACTTTAGCTCCTCAGAGCTCCCAAAATAAATTAACTTCACTAATTTAGAGCGTAAAAATCACGATACAAACTGGCGTGGAGTAAGCCTCTGAAGGCTCCACAAAATAAAGACTTAGATAATTTCGAGCGTCGAAAATCACAATTCAAACTGGCGTGAAGTCAGCCCCTCACGGCTCCACAAATAATAGGCTTAGAATGGCGTCAGGCCAAACTATTTATTAGAAACTGACAGGGGCGGAGGAGTGGGGCGGAGTCGGATAAAAACTTCCAGAGTTTTTGTCTCACAAAGATGGGACTAGTGTCATTCTTCTCCAAACAAATCAAACGTCTCAAATTACTCGAGCGGAGATTAATCCGTTCGGCGGTTCTTTAGATACACACTTCCGCGGGCTTTTTACTACTGACGCCGTCCACCTCGTGGTCATGGCTTGGTCTCTTGCGATTGGCTGATTCAATCGTATGTTCGTTGCGAGTACCTCGTGATCTTCCTTTATGTCTCCAATTTTGGTACAGTAGTTGCACAATTTGGCCTTGAACTCGACTAATTCTGGCCGTTCCCCAAGAATAGCCACCAGCTCACCTCCTGTTGCAATCATTACGAAATGCTGGCCTCCCTTATATCCAAGTTGACTTCCTTAAGTGCTACCTGGGCCGTAGTAATAATAATAATAAATATGAATACTTATTTATCGAAGATCAATAAGGGTTCAATATGTTCTCCTTTTGTCTCCTATCCCCCACTCTTTTCCCCTTCCTTGGACCCTCCGTGCTTCGTTGAGCAAGTCTCACTTCTCAGTCGGCAGTTGACTCGATCAGTTAAGGCTCCTCTCGAGCCAGCCTCCTCAAACCAAGAGGCATACTCTCTTCTACGCCATGTTGACAAAGTAGTTATCGTCAAAGGGAACTTCACTTTCAACATGAAATCAAGATAAGTACCATCTTAAAGTTTTAACCTCATCTTCATGGTTTTAACTTTCACGTGCTTTTAACGATACTTTTATAGACAGTGTGAGATTATTTATTTTGGGGCAAAAATCATTCTTCGTGGGATTTGCCATGTTGAGCTTTTGTTCGTACAAGCCAACCTTACTAGAAAAGAGCTTTTCTTAAGCTATTCAAATGAGAAATCCTCTCACTACCTGGGATATTATCTAATACCCGCTGTCTATAATTCACCAAGCTAGTTCCTCCGTTGGATTTTCTTAACCCCATTTTTCTACTAAGGTCGTTCTGGAACCTTCTAGATTCTGTATTTCATCTACAAGTCCTGCCGTTATGAAATTTTCACTTACTTGTGATAATGCTATTTAAAATTGAAGAATTTCACTTCTGAATCAAAGCTCCCTAGCGAATTTTCTTCCACCGTTGGATGTTCTATGGCGCATTTAACTGTAATTCACCATATTCTCCAGCAATAGACTTTCGTTCATCTAGTGCAACCAGTCAGTTTTTTTCAAATTGAAATAACTTTCTTTGCCAAAAACTTTCGTGTTTCTATAGTGAACTTTTCATATATTTCAACGAACTATAGTGAAAACCAGTGCTTGTTCAACTTTCTACCGCGTCGCGATCGTCCGTTTACATAGAAATAAAGCCATGAACATTTTTCCTCAATCCCTATTTCTCTTTCCTAAACCTCTTACTAACAATCTGTAATAAACTTTTAAATTTAGGTCTGTTTCAACGAGGTGTCAATCTATAGATGTGCCCTCCCATTTTTTCTCATGTGTAATTAATTAATTTCAGTATAATTACGTGTTAAGCGCACGTTTCAAACTTACATTGTTTCTCCCTTCTGATCAGGGAAAACAATTCTTTCAACTCTTGAGTGAGTTATTTCTAGGTCTCACGAATTGGAAACTGCCCCATTTGGTTCGTGATTCCCATTTAAAACATAGGAGGTCGAGAACCTTCCTTTTGATTATCTCTTCAGGTTTCCCAGTAAGTGACCTGTCCTTATTTGCATAATAACCAACATTAATTCTGTATAAATATAAGAAGTTGTAGGAACTTCTATCTTATTCTTCAAGTTTTTCTTATTGTTATGTTAGAAGTTTTCACTCTTTCTAGAATATTCACTCAGGAATTTCTTAAGGTACACTTTTTGTACTCTAATTAACGTTCAAACTTTAATTACTTCATTGGTTATTTGTTTAAATCTTATAAAGATTTTAGAAACATGTAAGGTTTTAAACCTTGTAAATTGTCAATTGCCTGGAGCAACCATTTAATGTTAGGAGGTCTGCGACCCCATTTGTTAAACAATTTAAATGATATATATTTGTCAAAAAGATATTACATACTTGTTAATTTCCTTAAACGTCTTTGAATTGTTAAATAAATGAAGCGTTTCTTTTCGCTTTTTCATTTTTCTAATACAAAGTTTAGGCAAGATCCTGTCCTCCTTGGCTCTCTCTACTTGATGCCATTAAAACCTTTAATAGGGCTTTCACCACTCGTTGCATTTGAGCAAGAACTCTTAGTAGTAACCTCACTAAAGATTCTTTTAGCGTTAATAGCTAATTCTAATTGGCCAGTAAGGCAAGTAAAGCTCGCTACGCCAGCTACCTGCTTGTGGAGATCCTCTCCGAAAACTTATGGTCAGTTTTCCAAAAGATAAGTGTTTCTTTTTGTCTAAACTTTAAGCCGGCTCCTCGCCGAGTAAAAGCTTAGCCATTTCTAAATGCAACCATTGGCTTATTCAACAAAATTACTCCCCAGGTTATAATCTTTTATCATTTTCCTTCCAGGAAGCAGTGGGTCGCTTTTTTCAGGAACTCCATAATTTCGAAAATTGGAAATACCAAACTTGATTTAAATTATTGGCATTCTTCGAATTATTTCGCAAAACGAATTTCTTTGAAAACCCACACAATAAATTTGTTTCTCTTAGTTTTGCCAGACCATCACCTTTCCCCATAGTAGTTTTATACATGCTTGGGAGGAAATACACAAAAGCCTCTCTCTTGCAAATCGCCCAAGTCCCAGCTGCGGTTCCCGTTAGCTTCGACCAAGCTCGTACCTACTTTAGGTATTAGAGAGTTAATTTCCAGTGGCAACTGCCTCTTAAGGTATTTAAAGTTAAATTTACAACTCTTGTGGGACTCTCCTCCTATTTTTCTATCCTTTTTCTCCAATCCAAAACCTACTTCCCTTTTTTAATCATCTTCCCTTGGTGGGTGGGTTATTCCTTAGCCTATAATCTACCCAAAAATTTGGTGCCGAAACCCGGGAGAGTCCATTTGTCATTTTTCTGTTTGGCAATATTTTGCAAATTATTAATGTCTGTTTTGAATCTTTCAGCTATAACCACATCGTGCAAAGCCTGTGAAGGGGAAAGAGGCTGTTCCTGTCTCCTTTGGTGTGTCCCGTTCTTTCTACTTATTTGCTGCTGCCAGCTTGACAGCATTTCCAAGGTTCCACAGTTTCGTGAGTTACATTTCAATCTACCTTCTTTAACATGGCTCCTACTGATAAGGATAAGGATGAAAAACTTACTTCTAAACGAGCATCCTATAAAGGGCAAATTACCCGATTCAGAAAGTACATAAAAGAATTGGATCCCTCAGAAGCTCAATTAGACTTGTTGAAACATCGTGTAAGGGATTTTGAACGTTCTTATGAAAACTACTGCAACATTCAAACTGAAATAGAAACTTGCATGCTCAATCAAACAGAAGATCGAGTCGAAGTAGAAAACCAATATTACGAAGGCATAGGTTCTGCTTTCAAAATAATACGCCAACTCGAAGAGGAGCAGAAAAAGGACGCTTCTGTTCTTGGTTCCCTTCAAGAACCACAAACTTCTTTCCGTGAGGGTACTCACAAGCCCAAACCAACTTTACCGAAAATTGATTTACCCCATTTTTCTGGAGATGAATCTGCTTGGGATTCTTTCTATGAATTATTTTGCTCCCTTGTTCATGACAATGAAGACATTCAAGTCATTTACATGTTTCATTATTTGAGATCTATCCTCCGAGGTCAAGCTTTGCAGTTGGTCGAAGCACTTCCTCTGCGTGCCGAAAATTACTCCATTGCCTTTAACTTATTAAAGGAAAGATATGGAAATTTACGGTTACGTATTCAGCGCCATATAAAGGCTCTATTCAATCTACCTGCGTCACAGCACAATGACGTCACTAGTTTACGTACTCTAGTTGACACTACACAACTTCACGTTAAGGCTTTGTCCCAATTAGATCAACCTACTAATTATTGGGATACTTTCCTAATACATTTAGTGGTTTCTAAAGTTGATGCTGCTACCCTCAAAGCTTGGGAAATTGAACTTTCTAAAGAAGACGACTACACTTACGAGCATTTAGTTACTTTCATAAACGCTAGATGCCAACTTTTAACCGCTCTAGCTAATCAAAGTGAACCTTCATCTCCTAGTTCCAAATTCGAATTAATGTCCATCAAACCCAAAAGTGAACGCTCAGCGTCCAATACCCAAAAACCTGGGTTCAGCTCATCCAAATTTAAATCAAACACTACTGGTTACCCATCGAGGTCTAGTGAACGTCGTGTTGCTAGCTCTATTGTTTTAAACACGCAAAGCGAACCTCGCAAAAGTTTAAACGAACCTGTAAAGTGCATACTTTGTAAAGATCCCCATGCCCTATACCTCTGCAAATCCTTTAAAGAAATGTCAGTCGAAGACAGACGAAAATTAGTTGCTCAAAATAAACATTGTTTCAACTGCCTAGCGCCCACGCATTCTGCTTCTAATTGTAAGTCCACAAGACTTTGCTACCATTGTGAAAAGGCTCATCATACTTTGCTACATCGTCATGATCAGGCAAGGTCATCGACGACATCTAATTCTCCGAAAAATGATAGTGCTAACAGTTCTAATGCGTCATCGTATATTCAGAATGCCAAGTCCATTCGCAGTGCTCAAGTATTGTTGTCTACTGTCCAAATTGAAGTTCAGGATAACTTTGGCAACTGGGTCCGTGCACGCGGTCTTCTAGATTCAGCGGCAACTCATGATTTTGTGTCTAATTCTTTGATTAGAAAACTAGGCCTACCCGTAAACCCCACTTCTATCAATGTGTCGGGCATCAACAGCTCAAAATCGCAAGCTTTACAATTCTCAAAACTAACCATAAGAGATATTTGTCATAGAAACAACTTCTTAAAACTTAATTGTCTAATTCTCAATAGCATTGGAGAAGACACTCCAAGTCACTCTGTGGACATTTCAGGGTTAAACATTCCCTCGCATTTAAGGCTAGCCGATCCTTCGTTCAATATGCAGAACCCTATTGACATACTTTTTAGTGCCAATGTCTTCTGGAATTGCCTACGTAAACAGGTTCGTAAGTTATCCTCAAACGTGGTCGCCAGAGACACTAATTTTGGATGGATCGTCACAGGGCAACTTCCCCATTATTCTCTCCAACCTGCATCGCATTGTTATTTCTCCAACACTGACCTGGAACAGTTTTGGAGGCTTGAAAGCGTTGATTCTCCTAATGTGACCTCTTCAGAAAATGAATTATGTGAGCAACTTTTTTTGAACACCACCACTCGTTCTTCTGATGGCCGGTTCGTTGTTCAAATGCCAAGATTACACAATCCTCCCAAACTTATCAACTCTCAGCCTAAAGCTCGCAAAGCTCTCTTTGCTATCGAGAGCAAATTCAAAAAAGAACCCCTTGTCAAACAGCAGTACACTGATTTCATGGATGAGTATGAAAGCTTGGATCATATGGAAGTTGTTAACAAATCTGATGATGAATCGCACCCCCCAATTGAAACGGTTTATTTAAATCATCATCCCGTGTGGAAGAACCCTCTTGTAAAAGATAAAATCCGAGTTGTTTTCAATGGTTCATCGCCCGACGTTAATGGCAACAGCCTTAACGACACTCTTTATTCTGGTCCTGCTATTCAGTCAGATCTATCCGCTATACTTTTAAACTTTCGGTTATTTCCCATAGCTGTTATAGCCGACATAAAACAGATGTACCGTCAAGTGTTAATTCAACCAGAACAACGAGATCTTCAAAGAATCTTGTGGCGTGATGAAATCAGTAAGCCCATTAAGGTATTTCGCTTGAAAACGGTTACTTATGGCTTAAAACCCTCTGCTTTCCTTGCTATCCGATCCCTACACTTGCTAGCCTCACAAGATGGTAATTTATTTAATTCCAAAGCCTCTGAAGCACTAACTACGTCATTCTATGTTGACGATTATTTGCAGTCCTTCCCCTCTTTGGAGGAAGCTTCTTTTGTGTCTTTAGAACTTCAGGCATTGTTAAGGAATGGAGGTTTCCCACTTCATAAGTGGAACTCCAACTCCCCTGAGTTTCTTGCTCAGTTTCCCATCGAAGACGTAGATCCTTCTTCTGTCGAAATTTGTGGAAACTCCGAATCTATAAAAACTTTAGGAGTTCACTGGTGCACTAGCACTGACACTCTTATCTATAAAGTTTCGCTCGCAGAAGAGCTTCCTAATACAAAAAGACAAATCCTATCGAAATTGCAAAAATTTTTGATCCGCTTCAATTCCTTGCCCCAGTTATCGTTATAGCCAAACTCTTCATGCAAGAGCTGTGGTCGCTTAAATGTGAATGGGATGATACTGTCCCTCTTTCTTTTCTTAATCGTTGGCTCTCGTTTCGCAGCAATTTGCTGGATCTTTCCCTTATTGAAATTCCTAGGAATTTAATCAGCTCTCATTCTAATGCATCCTTTTTCCTTCATGTGTTCGCGGACAGTTCCGAGAAAGCTTATGGTTGCTGTGCATATTTAGTTCATCACGATTCACTCTATGGATCTCCAGTTTCCAACCTTGTTTGTGCCAAATCGAAGGTCGCTCCCCTTAAAACTATCACTTTGCCTAGGCTCGAACTGTGCGCTGCACTCATGGCTGCAGAACTTGTTAAAAAACTACGGGAAGTATTAAAGGTCGAATTTTTGCAAATCTATCTCTGGAGCGACTCCATGATCACCCTTTCTTGGATCGCCAAGAACCCCTCTCACTGGCAAACTTTTGTTGCAAACAGGGTTTCCAAAATTCAAACTCTTTCTTCTGGATGTCAATGGAGGCATGTGCCCAGTGCGGATAATCCAGCCGATATTATCTCTCGTGGTTGTTTACCCTCTCAGTTGGCAGCTTCCCAATTGTACTGGCATGGGCCCTCGTGGCTAATAGAAGACTCTTCTTCATGGCCTTCTAAACCTACAGTTACAAACTCCAACGTGCCCGATGCTAAAGTACCTCTATCTATTGCTTCGTGTCTTGTTTCCAACGCTTCTCATCCCTTGTTGTCCCACTATTCTTCTTTTCATAAATTAATACGAATTATCGCCTATCTCCTTAGATGGAAATATTTAGTGGTTGACCAACCTCTCCTCCCCAAACCACACCTTACCAATCATGAATTGAATCTCGCTACCATTAAGGTTTTACAACTAACACAGCAAGAAGCCTTTTCTTCTGAATTGTCTTTGCTTTCTTCTAAAAGGGATCTTCCCAAATCCAGCCGTCTTCGTGCTTTAGCCCCGTTCCTTGATGACCATGCGTTACTCAGGGTAGGCTCTCGCAATCTTTACTCTCTGAGGACAAAAAGCATCCCGTTATTTTGCCTTCTAAACATCACGTAACTTCTTTAATTATACGTGACTTTCATTATCGCAATCTGCATGTTGGTACACGCACTCTGCTTTGCCTCTTAAGGGAAAAGTACTGGATCATAAATGGAATTCACGAAGTTTCTTCTGTAATTCATAAGCGCATTCCTTGCTTCAAAGCGAAACCTAAAATCAATACTCAATTAATGAGCGATCTGCCCTCTTTCCGCTCTTCTCCTATACGCCCATTTGCTTTAACTGGCGTGGACTATATGGGTACGTTCCAATATCAACGAAACTCTCCTGACGCTAAACGCAAATTGTTTGGTAAGCTTTATGTTTCTCTCTTTGTTTGCATGGTTACTGGCGCAATCCACTTGGAACTAGTAACGAATGCTTCTACCTCCTACTTTTTATCAGCTGTCTCTCGTTTCACTGCTAGGCGTGGTGTCCTTCAGAGATGTTCTCTGATAACGCTTCCACTTTTCAGGGCGCAGCTTCCCTGTGGAAGAAAGCTCTCACTTCCTCTCCTGCCATGGAACAAATTTCTAATTTTTCTTATTCAAAAGGTTTCAAATGGCGCTTTATACCTCCCTACGCTCCTCATCATGGTGGTAGGTGGGAATCTTGCGTAATGCTCACTAAACGTCATTTAAGAAAAGTCTTAGGTAATCGAATTCTGACTTACGAAGAATTCAATTCACTGTCTGTTCTGATTGAAGGTGTTGTTAATTCTCGTCCTTTAACTCCGCATTCCAATGACCCTGATGACCTGCTTCTACTCACACCTGGTCATTTCCTTATCGGCACTTCTCTTTCTGCTCCTCCTCCTCTTCCCAATTCTTACAGGGATTCCAATCTACCTATCACTTGGCGTAAACTTGAAGCCCTCCGTAATTCTTTTTGGAAGTAGTGGAACTTGGAATATTTAACTTCCTTGCAACGGAGAAAGAAGTGGTTTCTTTCCAGTCCCGACATTAAAGTGGGAGACTTGGTCTTGGTTAGGGATGTTTCTCCCCCTCTAGTCTGGATCTCTGGTAGAGTGACCGAGTGTTATCCTGGAAGAGATGGGAGAGTCAGGGTGGTCAGAGTCTTGACCACTAACGGTCCGATTACAAGACCCCTGTCTTTGATCGCTCCTCTTCCTTTAAATGTCTAACTGCTTATTTGTTCTCTGATGGTGTTTTCCCCTCCCAGTATGGTGTATTCTTGGAATACACGGTACGAGAGATTGTAATTTTCAATGCTTTTGCATGTTCTTTCCTTCCTCTTTGTCAAACACCAACAGTGATCTTTTGTTTTCCCTTAGGTGTTCAGGTCGCTTATATCTTTTATGAGTCTGTTCTAGATATATATTCTCTGTGACTCACCTAGCGTCATCTAGCAGCGAATTTCTGAAGCTCTTCAACTCTTCCTGGTACAAGAGGACTTACTTATCCATTTGGCCGCCAGATCCTGTTACCATCGTCAGCTATTTTCTCCTTCAGCAAGAGGACTCTGTCTACTTTTTACTCACCATGCTGCGCTAGTATCGCCTGTTATCAACTCTTTGAAGACCAGCTCATCAAGAGAAAATAATTTTTTGTTATAAAGTTGGCAATGTTTATATGTTCTCCTTTTGTCTCCTATCCCCCACTCTTTTCCCCTTCCTTGGACCCTCCGTGCTCCGTTGAGCAAGTCTCACTTCTCAGTCGGCAGTTGACTCGATCAGTTAAGGCTCCTCTCGAGCCAGCCTCCTCAAACCAAGAGGCATACTCTCTTCTACGCCATGTTGACAAAGTAGTTATCGTCAAAGGGAACTTCACTTTCAACATGAAATCAAGATAAGTACCATCTTAAAGTTTTAACCTCATCTTCATGGTTTTAACTTTCACGTGCTTTTAACGATACTTTTATAGACAGTGTGAGATTATTTATTTTGGGGCAAAAATCATTCTTCGTGGGATTTGCCATGTTGAGCTTTTGTTCGTACAAGCCAACCTTACTAGAAAAGTGCTTTTCTTAAGCTATTCAAATGAGAAATCCTCTCACTACCTGGGATATTATCTAATACCCGCTGTCTATAATTCACCAAGCTAGTTCCTCCGTTGGATTTTCTTAACCCCATTTTTCTACTAAGGTCGTTCTGGAACCTTTCTAGATTCTGTATTTCATCTACAAGTCCTGCCGTTATGAAATTTTCACTTACTTGTGAGAATGCTATTTAAAATTGAAGAATTTCACTTCTGAATCAAAGCTCCCTAGCGAATTTTCTTCCACCGTTGGATGTTCTATGGCGCATTTAACTGTAATTCACCATTTTCTCCATCAATAGACTTTCGTTCATCTAGTGCAACCAGTCAGTTTTTTTCAAATTGAAATAACTTTCTTTGCCAAAAACTTTCGTGTTTCTATAGTGAACGTTTCATATATTTCAACGAACTATAGTGAAAACCAGTGCTTGTTCAACTTTCTACCGCGTCGCGATCGTCCGTTTACATAGAAATAAAGCCATGAACATTTTTCCCCAATCCCTATTTCTCTTTCATAAACCTCTTCGTAACAATCTGTAATAAACTTTCAAATTTAGGTCTGTTTCAACGAGGTGTCAATCTATAGATGTGCCCTCCCATTTTTTCTCATGTGTAATTAATTAATTTCTGTATAATTACGTGTTAAGCGCACGTTTCAAACTTACATTGTTTCTCCCTTCTGATCAGGGAAAACAATTCTTTCAACTCTTGAGTGAGTTATTTCTAGGTCTCACGAATTGGAAACTGCCCCATTTGGTTCGTGATTCCCATTTAAAACATAGGAGGTCGAGAACCTTACTTTTGATTATCTCTTCAGGTTTCACAGTAAGTGACCTGCCCTTATTTGCATAATAACCAACATTAATTCTGTATAAATATAAGAAGTTGTAGGAACTTCTATCTTATTCTTCATGTTTTTCTTATTGTTATGTTAGAAGTTTTCACTCTTTCTAGAATATTCTCTCAGGAATTTCTTAAGGTACACTTTTTGTACTCTAATTAACGTTCAAACTTTAATTACTTCATTGGTTATTTGTTTAAATCTTATAAAGATTTTAGAAACATGTAAGGTTTTAAACCTTGTAAATTGTCAATTGCCTGGAGCAACCATTTAATGTTAGGAGGTCTGCGACCCCATTTGTTAAACAATTTAAATGATATATATTTGTCAAAAAGATATTACATACTTGTTAATTTCCTTAAACGTCTTTGAATTGTTAAATAAATGAAGCGTTTCTTTTCGCTTTTTCATTTTTCTAATACAAAGTTTAGGCAAGATCCTGTCCTCCTTGGCTCTCTCTACTTGATGCCATTAAAACCATTAATAGGGCTTTCACCACTCGTTGCATTTGAGCAAGAACTCTTAGTAGTAACCTCACTAAAGATTCTTTTAGCTTTAATAGCTAATTCTAATTGGCCAGTAAGGCAAGTAAAGCTCGCTACGCCAGCTACCTGCTTGTGGAGATCCTCTCCGAAAACTTATGGTCAGTTTTCCAAAAGATAAGTGTTTCTTTTTGTCTAAACTTTTAGCCGGCTCCTCGCCGAGTAAAAGCTTAGCCAATTCTAAATGCAACCATTGGCTTATTCAACAAAATTACTCCCCAGGTTATAATCTTTTATCATTTTCCTTCCAGGAAGCACTGGGTCGCTTTTTTCAGGAACTCCATAATTTCGAAAATTGGAAATACCAAACTTGATTTAAATTATTGGCATTCTTCGAATTATTTCGCAAAACGAATTTCTTTGAAAACCCACACAATAAATTTGTTTCTCTTAGTTTTGCCAGACCATCACCTTTCCCCATAGTAGTTTTATACATGCTTGGGAGGAAATACACAAAAGCCTCTCTCTTGCAAATCGCCCAAGTCCCAGCTGCGGTTCCCGTTAGCTTCGACCAAGCTCGTACCTACTTTAGGTATTAGAGAGTTAATTTCCAGTGGCAACTGCCTCTTAAGGTATTTAAAGTTAAATTTACAACTCTTGTGGGACTCTCCTCCTATTTTTCTATCCTTTTTCTCCAATCCAAAACCTACTTCCCTTTTTTTAATCATCTTCCTTTGGTGGGTGGGTTATTCCTTAGCCTATAATCTACCCAAAAATTTGGTGCCGAAACCCGGGAGAGTCCATTTGTCATTTTTCTGTTTGGCAATATTTTGCAAATTATTAATATCTGTTTTGAATTTTTCAGCTATAACCACATCGTGCAAAGCCTGTGAAGGGGAAAGAGGCTGCTCCTGTCTCCTTTGGTGTGTCCCGTTCTTTCTACTTATTTGCTGCTGCCAGCTTGACAGCATTTCCAAGGTTCCACAGTTTCGTGAGTTACATTTCAATCTACCTTCTTTAACATGGCTCCTACTGATAAGGATAAGGATGAAAAACTTACTTCTAAACGAGCATCCTATAAAGGGCAAATTACCCGATTCAGAAAGTACATAAAAGAATTGGATCCCTCAGAAGCTCAATTAGACTTGTTGAAACATCGTGTAAGGGATTTTGAACGTTCTTATGAAAACTACTGCAACATTCAAACTGAAATAGAAACTTGCATGCTCAATCAAACAGAAGATCGAGTCGAAGTAGGAAACCAATATTACGAAGGCATAGGTTCTGCATTCAAAATAATACGCCAACTCGAAGAGGAGCAGAAAAAGGACGCTTCTGTTCTTGGTTCCCTTCAAGAACCACAAACTTCTTTCCGTGAGGGTACTCACAAGCCCAAACCAACTTTACCGAAAATTGATTTACCCCATTTTTATGGAGATGAATCTGCTTGGGATTCTTTCTATGAATTTATTTTGCTCCCTTGTTCATGACAATGAAGACATTCAAGTCATTTACAAGTTTCATTATTTGAGATCTATCCTCCGAGGTCAAGCTTTGCAGTTGGTCGAAGCACTTCCTCTGCGTGCCGAAAATTACTCCATTGCCTTTAACTTATTAAAGGAAAGATATGGAAATTTACGGTTACGTATTCAGCGCCATATAAAGGCTCTATTCAATCTACCTGCGTCACAGCACAATGACGTCACTAGTTTACGTACTCTAGTTGACACTACACAACTTCACGTTAAGGCTTTGTCCCAATTAGATCAACCTACTAATTATTGGGATACTTTCCTAATACATTTAGTGGTTTCTAAAGTTGATTCTGCTACCCTCAAAGCTTGGGAAATTGAACTTTCTAAAGAAGACGACTACACTTACGAGCATTTAGTTACTTTCATAAACGCTACATGCCAACTTTTAACCGCTCTAGCTAATCAACGTGAACCTTCATCTCCTAGTTCCAAATTCGAATTAATGTCCATCAAACCCAAAAGTGAACGCTCAGCGTCCAATACCCAAAAACCTGGGTTCAGCTCATCCAAATTTAAATCAAACACTACTGGTTACCCAACGAGGTTTAGTGAACGTCGTGTTGCTAGCTCTATTGTTTTAAACACGCAAAGCGAACCTCGCAAAAGTTTAAACGAACCTGTAAAGTGCATACTTTGTAAAGATCCCCATGCCCTATACCTCTGTAAATCCTTTAAAGAAATGTCAGTCGACGACAGACGAAAATTAGTTGCTCAAAATAAACATTGTTTCAACTGCCTAGCGTCCACGCATTCTGCTTCTAATTGTAAGTCCACAAGACTTTGCTACCATTGTGAAAAGGCTCATCATACTTTGCTACATCGTCATGATCAGGCAAGGTCATCGACGACATCTAATTCTCCGAAAAATGATAGTGCTAACAGTTCTAATGCGTCATCGTATATTCAGAATGCCAAGTCCATTCGCAGTGCTCAAGTATTGTTGTCTACTGTCCAAATTGAAGTTCAGGATAACTTTGGCAACTGGGTCCATGCACGCGGTCTTCTAGATTCAGCGGCAACTCATGATTTTGTGTCTAATTCTTTGATTAGAAAACTAGGCCTACCCGTAAACCCCACTTCTATCAATGTGTCGGGCATCAACAGCTCAAAATCGCAAGCTTTACAATTCTCAAAACTAACCATAAGAGATATTTGTCATAGAAACAACTTCTTAAAACTTAATTGTCTAATTCTCAATAGCATTGGAGAAGACACTCCAAGTCACTCTGTGGACATTTCAGGGTTAAACATTCCCTCGCATTTAAGGCTAGCCGATCCTTCGTTCAATATGCAGAACCCTATTGACATACTTTTTAGTGCCAATGTCTTCTGGAATTGCCTACGTAAACAGGTTCGTAAGTTATCCTCAAACGTGGTCGCCAGAGACACTAATTTTGGATGGATCGTCACAGGGCAACTTCCCCATTATTCTCTCCAACCTGCATCGCAATGTTATTTCTCCAACACTGACCTGGAACAGTTTTGGAGGCTTGAAAGCGTTGATTCTCCTAATGTGACCTCTTCAGAAAATGAATTATGTGAGCAACTTTTTTTGAACACCACCACTCGTTCTTCTGATGGCCGGTTCGTTGTTCAAATGCCAAGATTACACAATCCTCCCAAACTTATCAACTCTCAGCCTAAAGCTCGCAAAGCTCTCTTTGCTATCGAGAGCAAATTCAAAAAAGAACCCCTTGTCAAACAGCAGTACACTGATTTCATGGATGAGTATGAAAGCTTGGATCATATGGAAGTTGTTAACAAATCTGATGATGAATCGCACCCCCCAATTGAAACGGTTTATTTAAATCATCATCCCGTGTGGAAGAACCCTCTTGTAAAAGATAAAATCCGAGTTGTTTTCAATGGTTCATCGCCCGACGTTAATGGCAACAGCCTTAACGACACTCTTTATTCTGGTCCTGCTATTCAGTCAGATCTATCCGCTATACTTTTAAACTTTCGGTTATTTCCCATAGCTGTTATAGCCGACATAAAACAGATGTACCGTCAAGTGTTAATTCAACCAGAACAACGAGATCTTCAAAGAATCTTGTGGCGTGATGAAATCAGTAAGCCCATTAAGGTATTTCGCTTGAAAACGGTTACTTATGGCTTAAAACCCTCTGCTTTCCTTGCTATCCGATCCCTACACTTGCTAGCCTCACAAGATGGTCATTTATTTAATTCCAAAGCCTCTGAAGCACTAACTACGTCATTCTATGTTGACGATTATTTGCAGTCCTTCCCCTCTTTGGAGGAAGCTTCTTTTGTGTCTTTAGAACTTCAGGCATTGTTAAGGAATGGAGGTTTCCCACTTCATAAGTGGAACTCCAACTCCCCTGAGTTTCTTGCTCAGTTTCCCATCGAAGACGTAGATCCTTCTTCTGTCGAAATTTGTGGAAACTCCGAATCTATAAAAACTTTAGGAGTTCACTGGTGCACTAGCACTGACACTCTTATCTATAAAGTTTCGCTCGCAGAAGAGCTTCCTAATACAAAAAGACAAATCCTATCGAAATTGCAAAAATTTTTGATCCGCTTCAATTCCTTGCCCCAGTTATCGTTATAGCCAAACTCTTCATGCAAGAGCTGTGGTCGCTTAAATGTGAATGGGATGATACTGTCCCTCTTTCTTTTCTTAATCGTTGGCTCTCGTTTCGCAGCAATTTGCTGGATCTTTCCCTTATTGAAATTCCTAGGAATTTAATCAGCTCTCATTCTAATGCATCCTTTTTCCTTCATGTGTTCGCGGACAGTTCCGAGAAAGCTTATGGTTGCTGTGCATATTTAGTTCATCACGATTCACTCTATGGATCTCCAGTTTCCAACCTTGTTTGTGCCAAATCGAAGGTCGCTCCCCTTAAAACTATCACTTTGCCTAGGCTCGAACTGTGCGCTGCACTCATGGCGGCAGAACTTGTTAAAAAACTACGGGAAGTATTAAAGGTCGAATTTTTGCAAATCTATCTCTGGAGCGATTCCATGATCACCCTTTCTTGGATCGCCAAGAACCCCTCTCACTGGCAAACTTTTGTTGCAAACAGGGTTTCCAAAATTCAAACTCTTTCTTCTGGATGTCAATGGAGGCATGTGCCCAGTGCGGATAATCCAGCCGATATTATCTCTCGTGGTTGTTTACCCTCTCAGTTGGCAGCTTCCCAATTGTACTGGCATGGGCCCTCGTGGCTAATCGAAGACTCTTCTTCATGGCCTTCTAAACCTACAGTTACAAACTCCAACGTGCCCGATGCTAAATAACCTCTATCTATTGCTTCGTGTCTTGTTTCCAACGCTTCTCATCCCTTGTTGTCCCGCTATTCTTCTTTTCATAAATTAATACGAATTATCGCCTATCTCCTTAGATGGAAATATTTAGTGGTTGACCAACCTCTCCTCCCCAAACCACACCTTACCAATCATGAATTGAATCTCGCTACCATTAAGGTTTTACAACTAACACAGCAAGAAGCCTTTTCTTCTGAATTGTCTTTGCTTTCTTCTAAAAGGGATCTTCCCAAATCCAGCCGTCTTCGTGCTTTAGCCCCGTTCCTTGATGACCATGCGTTACTCAGGGTAGGCTCTCGCAATCTTTACTCTCTGAGGACAAAAAGCATCCCGTTATTTTGCCTTCTAAACATCACGTAACTTCTTTAATTATACGTGACTTTCATTATCGCAATCTGCATGTTGGTACACGCACTCTGCTTTGCCTCTTAAGGGAAAAGTACTGGATCATAAATGGAATTCACGAAGTTTCTTCTGTAATTCATAAGTGCATTCCTTGCTTCAAAGCGAAACCTAAAATCAATACTCAATTAATGAGCGATCTGCCCTCTTTCCGCTCTTCTCCTATACGCCCATTTGCTTTAACTGGCGTGGACTATATGGGTCCGTTCCAATATCAACGAAACTCTCCTGAAGCTAAACGCAAATTGTTTGGTAAGCTTTATGTTTCTCTCTTTGTTTGCATGGTTACTGGCGCAATCCACTTGGAACTAGTAACGAATGCTTCTACCTCCTACTTTTTATCAGCTGTCTCTCGTTTCACTGCTAGGCGTGGTGTTCCTTCAGAGATGTTCTCTGATAACGCTTCCACTTTTCAGGGCGCAGCTTCCCTGTGGAAGAAAGCTCTCACTTCCTCTCCTGCCATGGAACAAATTTCTAATTTTTCTTATTCAAAAGGTTTCAAATGGCGCTTTATACCTCCCTACGCTCCTCATCGTGGTGGTAGGTGGGAATCTTGCGTAATGCTCACTAAACGTCATTTAAGAAAAGTCTTAGGTAATCGAATTCTGACTTACGAAGAATTCAATTCACTGTCTGTTCTGATTGAAGGTGTTGTTAATTCTCGTCCTTTAACTCCGCTTTCCAATGACCCTGATGACCTGCTTCTACTCACACCTGGTCATTTCCTTATCGGCACTTCTCTTTCTGCTCCTCCTCCTCTTCCCAATTCTTACAGGGATTCCAATCTACCTATCACTTGGCGTAAACTTGAAGCCCTCCGTAATTCTTTTTGGAAGTGGTGGAACTTGGAATATTTAACTTCCTTGCAACGGAGACAGAAGTGGTTTCTTTCCAGTCCCGACATTAAAGTGGGAGACTTGGTCTTGGTTAGGGATGTTTCTCCCCCTCTAGTCTGGATCTCTGGTAGAGTGACCGAGTGTTATCCTGGAAGAGATGGGAGAGTCAGGGTGGTCAGAGTCTTGACCACTAACGGTCCGATTACAAGACCCCTGTCTTTGATCGCTCCTCTTCCTTTAAATGTCTAACTGCTTATTTGTTCTCTGATGGTGTTTGCCCTCCCAGTATGGTGTATTCTTGGAATACACGGTACGAGAGATTGTAATTTTCAATGCTTTTGCATGTTCTTTCCTTCCTCTTTGTCAAACACCAACAGTGATCTTTTGTTTTCTCTTAGGTGTTCAGGTCGCTTATATCTTTTATGAGTCTGTTCTAGATATATATTCTCTGTGACTCACCTAGCGTCATCTAGCAGCGAATTTCTGAAGCTCTTCAACTCTTCCTGGTGCAAGAGGACTTACTTATCCATTTGGCCGCCAGATCTTGTTACCATCGCCAGCTATATTCTCCTTGAGCAAGAGGACTCTGTCTACTTTTTACTCACCATGCTGCGCTAGTATCGCCTGTTATCAACTCTTTGAAGACCAGCTCATCAAGAGAAAATAATTTTTTGTTATAAAGTTGGCAATGTTTATATGTTCTCCTTTTGTCTCCTATCCCCCACTCTTTTCCCCTTCCTTGGACCCTCCGTGCTCCGTTGAGCAAGTCTCACTTCTCAGTCGGCAGTTGACTCGATCAGTTAAGGCTCCTCTCGAGCCAGCCTCCTCAAACCAAGAGGCATACTCTCTTCTACGCCATGTTGACAAAGTAGTTATCGTCAAAGGGAACTTCACTTTCAACATGAAATCAAGATAAGTACCATCTTAAAGTTTTAACCTCATCTTCATGGTTTTAACTTTCACGTGCTTTTAACGATACTTTTATAGACAGTGTGAGATTATTTATTTTGGGGCAAAAATCATCCTTCGTGGGTTTTGCCATGTTGAGCTTTTGTTCGTACAAGCCAACCTTACTAGAAAAGAGCTTTTCTTAAGCTATTCAAATGAGAAATCCTCTCACTACCTGGGATATTATCTAATACCCGCTGTCTATAATTCACCAAGCTAGTTCCTCCGTTGGATTTTCTTAACCCCATTTTTCTACTAAGGTCGTTCTGGAACCTTCTAGATTCTGTATTTCATCTACAAGTCCTGCCGTTATGAAATTTTCACTTACTTGTGAGAATGCTATTTAAAATTGAAGAATTTCACTTCTGAATCAAAGATCCCTAGCGAATTTTCTTCCACCGTTGGATGTTCTATGGCGCATTTAACTGTAATTCACCATTTTCTCCAGCAATAGACTTTCGTTCATCTAGTGCAACCAGTCAGTTTTTTTTTCAAATTGAAATAACTTTCTTTGCCAAAAACTTTCGTGTTTCTATAGTGAACTTTTCATATATTTCAACGAACTATAGTGAAAACCAGTGCTTGTTCAACTTTCTACCGCGTCGCGATCGTCCGTTTACATAGAAATAAAGCCATGAACATTTTTCCTCAATCCCTATTTCTCTTTCCTAAACCTCTTACTAACAATCTGTAATAAACTTTTAAATTTAGGTCTGTTTCAACGAGGTGTCAATCTATAGATGTGCCCTCCCATTTTTTCTCATGTGTAATTAATTAATTTCAGTATAATTACGTGTTAAGCGCACGTTTCAAACTTACATTGTTTCTCCCTTCTGATCAGGGAAAACAATTCTTTCAACTCTTGAGTGAGTTATTTCTAGGTCTCACGAATTGGAAACTGCCCCATTTGGTTCGTGATTCCCATTTAAAACATAGGAGGTCGAGAACCTTCCTTTTGATTATCTCTTCAGGTTTCACAGTGAGTGACCTGCCCTTATTTGCATAATAACCAACATTAATTCTGTATAAATATAAGAAGTTGTAGGAACTTCTATCTTATTCTTCATGTTTTTCTTATTGTTATGTTAGAAGTTTTCACTCTTTCTAGAATATTCTCTCAGGAATTTCTTAAGGTACACTTTTTGTACTCTAATTAACGTTCAAACTTTAATTACTTCATTGGTTATTTGTTTAAATCTTATAAAGATTTTAGAAACATGTAAGGTTTTAAACCTTGTAAATTGTCAATTGCCTGGAGCAACCATTTAATGTTAGGAGGTCTGCGACCCCATTTGTTAAACAATTTAAATGATATATATTTGTCAAAAAGATATTACATACTTGTTAATTTCCTTAAACGTCTTTGAATTGTTAAATAAATGAAGCGTTTCTTTTCGCTTTTTCATTTTTCTAATACAAAGTTTAGGCAAGATCCTGTCCTCCTTGGCTCTCTCTACTTGATGCCATTAAAACCATTAATAGGGCTTTCACCACTCGTTGCATTTGAGCAAGAACTCTTAGTAGTAACCTCACTAAAGATTCTTTTAGCTTTAATAGCTAATTCTAATTGGCCAGTAAGGCAAGTAAAGCTCGCTACGCCAGCTAACTGCTTGTGGAGATCCTCTCCGAAAACTTATGGTCAGTTTTCCAAAAGATAAGTGTTTCTTTTTGTCTAAACTTTAAGCCGGCTCCTCGCCGAGTAAAAGCTTAGCCATTTCTAAATGCAACCATTGGCTTATTCAACAAAATTACTCCCCAGGTTATAATCTTTTATCATTTTCCTTCCAGGAAGCACTGGGTCGCTTTTTTCAGGAACTCCATAATTTCGAAAATTGGAAATACCAAACTTGATTTAAATTATTGGCATTCTTCGAATTATTTCGCAAAACGAATTTCTTTGAAAACCCACACAATAAATTTGTTTCTCTTAGTTTTGCCAGACCATCACCTTTCCCCATAGTAGTTTTATACATGCTTGGGAGGAAATACACAAAAGCCTCTCTCTTGCAAATCGCCCAAGTCCCAGCTGCGGTTCCCGTTAGCTTCGACCAAGCTCGTACCTACTTTAGGTATTAGAGAGTTAATTTCCAGTGGCAACTGCCTCTTAAGGTATTTAAAGTTAAATTTACAACTCTTGTGGGACTCTCCTCCTATTTTTCTATCCTTTTTCTCCAATCCAAAACCTACTTCCCTTTTTCTAATCATCTTCCCTTGGTGGGTGGGTTATTCCTTAGCCTATAATCTACCCAGAGGTAGCGAACCACATCGAGGAGCAACCAGGAGTGGTAAGAAATGATCCCCATTCCTATCAAGCTCAAACACCTGGACTCAATAACAATGATCAAATCCAATTTGTAATCAACAACCAAGATATTTACACCCTACCGCATGAGTGTTTATTCAAATTGAAGGTCGGCTCACCAAAGCCGATGGCTCTACACCCACGACTTCCAAGTTAGCCAACCATGCTTTTGCCTTTCTGTATTCTGAGGTGCGCTATGTGATTAACGATATTGTGATGGTTAACAATAGAAATGTGGGTATTTCAAGTGTAATGAAACTATACCCCTCTTAGAGCGAGGAAGAAAGAAAAACACTTTGCATGGCATGTTAGTCCCCTGACTTGGCCAATGCCAGGATTGTACTCACGGATGGCACCTTTACTGGATTTTTACCTCTTAAACTGATTTTAGGCTTTTCCGATGATCACCAGCGCATTATGGTCAACGAAAGGCAAGTGCTTTATCTGGTGAGAGACAGGAGTGATAATAATGCACTCAAGGGAGGTGAGGATGGACTCATAGATTCAAAAATTCAACTACAACGAATGCTATGGAAAGTACCCCATGTAACCCTTGCCGATAGCAAAAAACTGGAAATGCCTAAGATAGTGGGATGAGATATGGCCTTACCCATGGAATTTAGAAGCTGGGCGCTCCATGAGTACCCCCTATTGCCCACCACCAACACACACAGTAGGTCTGTAAAAACAGCACGCTATACAGATACACCTCTCTACATTATCGTGGGTTTTCAAACCAATCGCAAGTATCAACAAACCAAAGATGCCACGCAATTTGATCACCTGCAATTGAGAAGTGCACGTCTTTTCCACAACGGATCTGTTTTTCCCCTACGAAGGACTGGATTTGGATTTTTCAGAAAATAAGTTTGGCCCCCTGTACGAGTTGCTTTCTAAATGTAGATGGTCGTATTATCAAAAAGAGAATTGCCTCATGTTGTCACCGCAAGCGTTTAAGAAAAGGGCGCCACTGATTGTTATGACTGTTCCACTTGGAAGAGCCTGTCATGCAATCCAATATTGACATTCGATTAGATTTTGAAACGCATGACAATATTCCAGCCAATACCACTGCCTACTGTTTGATCATTCATCACAAGCAAGTCAACTATTATGCAGTGTTCAACCAAGTGATGAGTGTATAAATAACATGTCAACCCATGTCAAGCAGCTCAGTCATGCCTTGCTTTAAAGCCTCAATAGGTGTACACCCATGAATTTAAAATCTGAGGAACAACGTTTCCAGACTTTTGCGACGTGGTCTGTGCCTTTCATGAACCCTCAAGCCTTGGCAGCCGCTGGTTTCTATTATTTGAAAACAAGAGATGAAGTGAAATGTGTGTTTTGTTCCATTACCATAGACCAATGGGAAGAGAGTGATGAACCCATGCAAGAACATTAGAGCTGGTCACCCGCTTGTCCCTACCTGTGTAGAATGGATGTGGGTAATATTCCCTGCCATTCAAGCTACCCCTCACTAGTGCCTCTAGGTCATAAAAAAGTTATGATACTATTGGACATTATGGCGTCAACGGTGCTTCGGTGAGCAGCTCACAGTCTAAAACACCCAGTTCAGAGACAGTGGGACATTATCGGTGTTATGGACGCTATAAACACAAAAAACTGTATTGTTGTATGAGTTGGTACCGGCCCTATCCCAGAATGACAAAAGAATGTGAAACTTGTTATGCCAATAAAATAATTTAATAAAAAAATAGATTGTTGTTGTTGTTATTTCTCATGTTCCCTGTCATAACCTAGCCTCATTTTTTTATCAATGTCATGTGTACAGGCTACTCATTGATAGTCAGTCTGTGGTCAGTTGGACTAGGTCCAGACAAGTGTGAACATGTTGCGGACACTCATAGTGGATTGTCAAGGGTTTAACATTGGATATAAGAAATTTAAACTTAAAGAGTGGCCATCATAGATTGTTCCACCTTTTGGATATCGCAAGCTACCCATTTAGTGTTTAAACCAAACTATGCGTTTGATTTGTTGTGTGAAAAAGACCGTAAGCAAATCCAGTGGATTGAAACTAATATGCAACTGGACTGGAATCAAGGAACCATTTCGTATAAGTACCTGGACATGGTCATGAAAGCCCACTTGTCCTCTGCCCATGTGGTATTTTTGAAAGGTAATGCAAAACGCCAATGGTTACAACTATTTTTGGCTCCTTACTGTCAATGTATCTATTTAATGGACTTGGGGTGCCCCTCGCTGCAAAAACTCATGGACCATTGCCCCAGTGGCAACACTACCCAAAAAAGCCCTGGCACAGGTGTGGCATCTCCTTCATTGGCTAACCACCAATGCCTGCTGGGAGTTGTTGAATAAAATTAAAACTCAAGGTTTACCTGTGGATGACACCAGTGAGATTCCTACAAGCGACGTGTAAACATCAACGTGATACCATGGAGAATGGGGAAGCTACCGATAAAGCCATTGGCAAATTCTATGTCTGCAAAAAGAAACTAGACAGTTTTACCAAAGAAGAATTAATGGCTCTCCCAAAATCGTTCATTTATTATGTGGCAGCAAATGCCGTGAAAGAATTCTGGCAACATGTACCAAAATCATGGCCTCAAGACCCTGTGTTAAGTGAATTGCCACCATGCATGGATTATAATCACCATAAGCAAGTGGCCATGGCAAAAATACCCTCAATGCGACAGTGTGCTACTTGCCAGCTTGTCAAACTGTATCACGGTCATAAAACTCAGTGTAAAAACTTGGTTTCCTCATTCCAAGGGTGTGATGGCGAGAAAAACCAACAACAACAACAACATCGTCCACAGAGGAGGAAGAGGAAAATCAAACCTTTTCTCCACTTAGGGAAAATGATATGTCAAATTTGTACTGGTCATGGCGTCATTGACAAAGTCATTCAATACTTACCTATTGTGTTCCTAGAACAAAGCTGAATCAACGTTTGCAGCGTGGTGATGTACCTATTAATCCTTTGGATCAAGCATGCAAAGAACATGACCTTTCTTATCGCCATAGGCATCCTGCATTAAGACGTGTGGCGGATAAAGTATTGTTGAAAAAAGCTAAACAACGTTTGCCATCATGTGATGGCTCAGTGGGAGAAAGGTTGGCAACCCTCATTGTGATTAGTGCTATGAAAGGAAAGTTATTGATTTTTGAACATGGACATTGAAAAGGATTGAGGAATTGGTATTTTTTGTAATCAATTTTGTAAAGCCCTATTTGTTGTGAAATAAAACAAGGTTTACCAGATCACAATGTCTTTCTGGGGTAGATATTGACTCATAGCCCAACCATATTGGTTATTTGCATCGAGGTAGACAATACACTTTGACTCTCCACAAGGGTTGGAGCTAGGCATGTATTTATTATTTGCTTTAGAATACCGTCCACTCATCATTCTCTACGGCTTATCCCAATTAATTGGGGTCGCCGGAGCCAACCCAGCTCATTATGGTTTTGGCCGGGGATTTGAGACCGGATGCCCTTCCTGACGCCACGTGATTTTTCAGGTGAAAATTCCACCCCGCTGTCACCGGGATTCGAACCCCGGCCTTCCGGGTGAAGAACGAGCAGCTGAGGCACTACGCCATCACGCTCCCCTTTGGAATACCGTCCACTACATTGGCTTAATCCACCTCGAATTGACGATTTTATAAAACCAATCATGCCTATATCAGTCATTAATTCTAAATGTACTTTCTTTTTATTTCAACATTGAACTGGAACTTAACCCAGGAGCAGTAAAATACAGACAAGGATCATGGTCGTAAGATTTCATACAAACATTCAGAAAATTTTCAAAAACATCTGCTATTAATAACCCACATATCTTCAAATATATGTCTGAAAATTCACCTAAAATTTGAATGTCAAACTGTATCCATACAAGTTGTGCATGTAAATACTCCTGATCACTGATATGAGTTGTGTTTAAGGAATTATTGTAAAATGCATCTTTTGGTGGCAAAGAACACTCCTCAAGACATTCCACACAGTTAATATATTCATAAGGGAATATACCCTTTTGACGAATCAAATTAAAATCAGCTTGTTTAGGAAAGACACGTTGAATTTCATGAAACTGATCTGATTTTAAATTACTAGGAAGCTTATCAAGACTACTAGGCATAAAGTGGAATGAATCTAAAATCGTAGTTCTATAGTTTTTTAATTGTCAGATTTAATGTATTTTGTGAACGATATGTATTGTTCCTTATTATTTGCAATAACATCAATTTTGACATCTGAAGCTCCAAATTCTTTAACGATAAAGTGGTTATCATTATTTGCTACCGTTATGTAGAATGACTGGAATGAATTTATTTTACTTTAAGTTACATTCTTGGTGAGAAGCACCACCATATTTTCCTGTTAAATGGTCATGATCACGAACCCTATCTGTAAATAAACATTCACCACATATAAAACAATTAGTTTCAGTTTCAAAACTCATTTGCTGTGATGATGTTAGTGGCTCCATTGGAATGATAGTATTTAAAATGGAGGATATACGGATTGCATCTTTTTCAAGTCTTTCCATAAAACATAGGTGAATTAGGGCATCTATAGAGCTTAAACTTATTTTACGAGTCATCATAGCTACATTTAATATAATATGCAAAGCTAAAAGGTTCATTAAAGTGAGTAGTGTTGGTAAAAGGTTTGGTTGGATTCGAATGACATGTATTAAAAGGTTTTAGCAAAGCCTCAAAGTCAGCATATATAACAAATGGTACTCGAAGCTGCTTTTCGAAGTCTTGAAATTTCAGAATGTTTTCTCTGGGAGTAGGTAATACCGTACAGACATGATTACAACCCCATTTTTGATATTGAGTTAGTTGGTCCTCTTTCTTAAAATATAGTAAACAACCATCACACAACCTCTTGTAAGATTCACCTTTTGATAGTTGACTACCGACAAGTCTAATTAAATGTTTTATCCAACAATAGTGGGCAATTTCACCTTCGGTTATGTATAGTTAATTAACATGAGCATCCTTTTTTCCTGAGTATCATATAGAGGACCCAGTATACTCTTGTTGTCAAATACACACACATTAATACTTACATTGTTCAGCTATTCAAAACGTTTAATGTCTTTTAGCTCCATAGGAAATTCCATTTATTCTAAATCTAACACTGAAGAATAGTGAGGATAAATTGATGTTGTCTACAGATGCTCCACTGCTGGATGTAGAGCTGAGGTTACAGCCCACGCAAAACACGCATGGTCACTATTCATAATGTTTACACAAGCTTTCTTACGTTTGATCCATACTGGCAAATCAATGTATGATGATGCTCGAAGGGGATTATATTTATTCATGTTGGTTTCTAAATAAAGTACTTCAAACAACGCCCAGCCTGACTCCCTTTCGTGGAACTTTTCACTCTTTACAATGATAGCACTTGAAATATCTTGGTACATATCACTGATATTAGTTGATTCGCTAACAATTATGTTTTTTGTATTAAAGATTTGATATCAGTAATTTCACGTTTACTCCCAGTTTTTACATACAACCCAAAGAGTTCAAAATTCATTTTAGATGTTTTATGCTCTAATAAAACATTATCTACCAAGCCAAACACAAAAGGTTGAATTTTTTTAAATGATTCAATACTTTGAGTTTTTTCTTTACTATACAGTCTGTAACTAACAATTCGACTTTTAAACGCACTGCCAATTTGCTGAATAATAGCAGATTTTTTTCATCACAAGCATTATTTTTATGATTAATACTGCGCAAATGTCCCTGAATCATTGAAGAAGGTATGTCAATATAGCATACATCACAATGTGTTATTGAAGGTACACCATTCTTCATTCTTTTTGCTGAAGAACAATTTTTACAATCTTTACAACGTTTACACTTTTGAACATTTATTTCTGAACAGTCACCTCCTATTTCATTACATTCATTTATTGGCTCTGTGCTAGTTAATGGTTTTACAGTTATTAATTCTTGTTGTTCACCATGCACTTCAACCATGTGGGATTGATAACCCTTTACAGTAGAAAAACCGAGTTCACAAACTAAACATGAGAATGGTGCTGAACTGACATGTTTTAAACGTACATGCTGTGTAAGATTATACTTTCCGTTAAATGACGTAGTACAATGACTGCACACAAATATTTTAAGGTTATGTTTAGTACTTGCGTGCCGTTGAAAGTTGTTAGGTCTTGAAAACTGTTTTATTACAATCACCACATTTGAACATAAGGTTTAATTTCCAAATTAGCTATAAAAAAAGAAATCATCAATGTTAATAAAATATAAAACAAAGTAAAATATAAATAGATTAATTATCTTATTTTATTATATATATATATATATAAAGGATGTTCGTTTGTTCGTCTTTTATGCTTTCATAAACCATTCATCCGATTGAGTTCAAATTTTGGTGAGTTGTACACGCTTCCGAAATCATGATAGGCATAGTTAAACAAATGTAAAGTAGACAGCGCGCGAGTAGTTTAAACAAATTCGTGTTGGCGATGCGCTCATATACAATTCATCCAATTGCGATCAAATTTTTGTGAGTTGTTGTGCACAGTCCCGGAAAAGTTCTAGGGGTAGTAAATCCAATTAACAATAGATGGCGCGTGAGTAGCTTCAACAAAATGGCGTGCGTTTGTTTCAAGAAAGTCCCAAATGCGTTCATATACCTTTCATCCCATTGCGATGAAACTTGGGTGAGATGTTCTGTACACTTCAGGTAAGGTTTCTGGCTGAGTAAATCCACTTAACAATTAGTAGCGCACGAGTAGATTCAACAAATGAGCGACGACGCGCTAAGCGTTTCAACAAAGTCCCGTATGCGTTCCTAAACTCTTCGTCTGATAGCGATGAAACTTGGGTGAGATGTTGTGTACACTTCAGGGAAGGTTTCTGGCTTACTAAATCCACTTTACAATAGGTATCGCACAAGTAGATTACACAAATGAGCGACGAAGCGCGAAGTGTTTCAACATAGTCCCGTATGCGTTCATATACCATTCGTCCGATAGCGACGAAAGTTGGGTGAGTTGTTGTGTACACTCCATGGAAAGATTCAGGCTTAGTAAATCCGTTTGACAATAGGTAGCGCACAAGTAGATTCAACAAATGAGAAAAGCATTTCAACAAAGTCCCGTATGCGTTCATATACAATTCGTCCGATAGAGATGAAACTTGGGTGGGATGTTGTGTACACTTCAGGGAAGGTTTCTGGCTTAGTAAATCCATTTTACAATAGGTATCGCACAATTAGATTCAACAAATGAGCTACGGCACGCGAATCGTTCAAACAAAGTCCCGTATGCGTTCATATACTAATCTTCCGATAGCTATGAAACTTTGGTGAATTGTTGTGCACCCTCCAGGAAAGGTTTCTGACTTAGTAAATCCCTTTTACAATAGGTAAAGCACGAGGAGATTCAACAAATGAGTAACGGCGCGCGTATCGTTTAACAAACGTTCCGTATGTGTTCATATACCGTTCATGTGATTGCAATGAAATTTGGTGTAATGCCGTTTCCACTCCCGCGAAGATTTCTGATTTAGTAAATCCATTTTACAATATGGTAGCGCACGAGTAGATTCAACTAATAAGCGACAGCACGTGAATCGTTTCAACAAAGTCCCGTGTGCTTTCATATACCATTCATCCGATTGTGATAAAACTTTGGTGAGTTGAGTACTGTCCTGCGAAAGTGTATGAATTAGTAAATCCGTTTTTCAATGGGTGGCACACAAGTAGATTCAACAAATAGGTGACGGCGCGCGAATCGTTTATACAACATCCCGAATGCCTTCATATGCCATTCATTCGATTGCGATAAAACATTGATGAGTTGTTGTGTATACGCCAGGGAAGGTTTTCGAATTAGTAAATCCATTTTACAATAGGTAGCGTACGAGTATGTTCAACAAATGGCTGACGGCGCTAATAATCGTACCAATAAAGTCCCTTATGCCCGTCATATGCCATTCATTTCATTGCGATGAAACATTGGTGAGTTTTTGAACACGCTCCCATGATTTTGTTTGAGATAGTAAATCAATTTTACATTAGTTTAGAGGTGGTTAACGGAAATAGAAAAAAATATTAGGAATCCAAAAGCACTTCAACAAAGTTACAACGTCAACACTTTCTTTGATTGGCATTGCAACGCATGCCGCGTACAGCTAGTAATATATAAATTACAGTCAATGGATATAGCAGGGTATTTAATTTAATCGTTTGTGAACTCATACTAAGCCTAATTTCAAGTTGTTTCAACTTTGGCTACCAAATACCATTGTCGCTAACACCTAGCAGTGAACATTTGAACATGATAGAGCGTTAATCAAATCTAACCTACAAATTTAGCTTCACACCACTGTCAAGTAGTTCCAACTTTGGCTATCAAATATACCAGTGTCACTGACATCTAGCGGTGAGCGTTCAAACTCAATAGAGCGTTAATCAAATCTAACCTACAAATTTAGCTTTACACCATTGTTGAGTAGTTCCAACTTTGGCTATCAAATATACCATTGTCACTGACACCTAGCGGTGAACGTTCAGACTTAATAGAGTGTTAAACGCACATTTCACTTGATCTCTTCTTTTAAATAATAGATACCAGCGGCCGCCAATACGGTGAGCTGAGTGTGACGTCATAGCCAGTCTTAAAGCAAGTTTAAATTTGTAGAACATGTCACGTGACAAGGTTATGATAGGTAAAGTTAGGTTATGTTAGGTGTGCTGAGGTTAAGTTTTTAAATATTCCCTCTGTTACTGACACCTAGCGGTGAACATTGGAAATTGGTAGAGCGTTAATGAATTGTAACCTACAAATTTAGCTTCACACACCACAGTCAAGTACTTCCAACTTTAACTATGAAATATACCATTGTCACTGACAGCTAGCAGTGAACGTTGGAAACTATCGCTCTAGCTTCTTAAAAGTTATTAGATGGGGGTAATTGCCTTTAATAATTTATCACTGACCGAACTAGGTACAGTAATCTGCTAACCTTACACACGACAGGTACACCAATTGTCTGTAAACATATAAATCAATCAATCACTAAATACATTCCAATCAATAACTTCAACATCAATTAATAATAAAAGACAACAATTCATTAATAATTAGTACTTACCTTGCAAATAATTTTATGAATTTTCCACCAAAAGGCTTTTGCAAATGTTGAGCAGTAATAGAGCACTGTTCACTCGTAGCGAGTAAAAAAGACAAACAGTAGAGAAATATATGACACCTCTCTTATATAGGCTCATCGCTCGTGTCAGCAGTTTTTGCAGATCATTGCAATTCCTTCCCCGCACACCTGCGAGTACAAAGTGCAATAGGAACACCTGTGTAATATCCGATTACTGTTGACTTTTCATGATCATCACCCATTGTCAAGATGAACACCAGGGGTTTCAGATTACTGTCGAATCAGTCATAGTAAGAGCAATGTGCACTCTCTGCAACATGAAGCCGGAAATAGTGAGTCAGCATACAGCATGTACCATCTCCTCAGTTTAACATCTTAAGAACATGTATTATTATTCTCTTCCAACTACAAATGACACGCTAAAACACATCCATCCACCAAGTTAGACCCCTTGGCATGTCCTCAAGTTGCATGCGCCCGTATACTAGGGCGTGTGTATAAGCCCAAGCCCTAGAGAGCATACACCCACCATGTTTTACACTTAAACCTTGGCATGTCCTTCAACTTGCATTTTCTCAAGTACGAACCAAACAGGATGTGACTTGTTAGCTGTTCTCGTGCTCGTGTACAGATAACGTCCAAGGTGAACACCTGTGTCATGTCAAATTACACGTGAGCTTGCGTTTACTCACGTACGAACCAAACAGGATGTAACTTGTTAGCTTACATGTTGTTTCACAAGGGGGTCGGCAATAATGCCATCTCACACGTGTTAACATGTATTTCGCCACTTTCCTTTCATATCATTATCAGATTGTAGTAGAGAGGACTGGCGAACAACGTCAGTTCAACACACTGCTTTGCACACAGACCAGGTCTGCCGCGGCTATCGGCTAAAATAGTTACCCCATCATGATTTATTTTAAATATCGGCAAAAGTGGAGTTAGGCCCCTTGTTAAAATTTCTAAAATACATTCAAAAAGGGGGCGTCATCGCATGTCCTACAATACCTCATACAAGGCCCTAGCCTTATTGGTTCATGAGATATTAAAAAGGAGATGACCTATTAGTTTTGTATCATTTGGTTAATTTCTTTAAAAATAACTTATCTATAAATCATTATTAAAAAATGCCCGCACTCTTACAAAAAGAACCAAGTGTGCATGCGTAAAAACAAAACAAAAATGTTAAATCATAGTCACATCCGACCGTACATATGTATTTTGTGTGGAACAACATTTAATTTCATCATAGCATTGAACCGCATACATGTTGAACTTGGAAAGCAATGTTTACCTAAAAAATTACTCTTTCACCCCCTAGTAGGGGTAGGTTTTATTTAAGGGTTGAAATAAGTTAGCCAGAGGAAAGAGGGCGTTAGCCCGAAGGCTACGACAACTCATTTGTTAAAATCCAACCATGGGTTCCGGATATATCGCGCAGCCTCCATCTTGAAGGAGGAAAGACGTAGGAGGGCCTAGAACCTTAAAAACCGTTACTGGCAATCAAGACTTCCGGGTAGTTATCAAAGCTGACAAAAGACCTCTTGGTGAGCACAGAGGCCGCTATAACGCCCCTAGCACTAAGGAAGTGGCGGCATTAATTGTTGGTCATCAGTTTGTGAATTGGGATATTGTACTCTACGTCAGAGATAGCAGGTTGCTTCGTATTACTGAAACACATCGCGCGTATGATGCTCTGCGATACCCTCTTATGTTCTGCCGTGGATAAGATGGCTACCGTACTGCATTAATATCCCTCAACGTCAAAATAGCACTCAAGCACCTTTGAAAAAGACCGTGTTTGCCGCTAACTTTTTAGTTTAAGAATATTTGAGCGTGAGGCTGATAATTCTTATCTTTTGTTATTTCGCATTCTTCTCAATCAGTTTCTGGTTGATATGTATGCAAATATTGAGACAGAGAGACTACTTTGGATTCGCATCAATCAGAAAAAGTGGAGAAGTGAGGAATACGTGCACCTGAAGGACGCAGAGAGTAATGCTGACAGCCATTTGTCAGATATTGGTAAAATGGCCGTGTTGCCGTCGACTTTCACTGGAGGCTAGCACTATATGCATGGACGCACTCAGGATGCTATGACGTACTGTGTTCTTATATGGATATGAGCCAGGATATTATTCATCTCTTCAAAGTTTTCTAAATGGTCCCATGATAAAATATAGCGACTCTGGAAGTCGACGTAAAACAGGTTTATACATCGCACAGTTAACCGAGCCGATCAATGAAATAATTAGCAGTCACGTGGGGGGAACTTTGAGTTACACTGCGTAGCTCGAACAAAGACCGGACGAACGTGAACGAGCAGAATCGGGGACTCCCGAAGAAGAGCGCACCCCAGCACGCGTCGCAAGTGTGTCTGGAGTGTGGAAGGGGAAGACGTGGGTACGGCGCGTGGCTCACAGCCAATGAGAAGTGGCCTTAGTTAAACAAGAGCAAGTAATGTAATGAGCATAGCTAATTACCAGGATGATTTTAACACATCGTAATATCATGAAAGATATTAAATGATAAATAAGAACTATTTATTAAAAATGCGGCTAATTATTCATATAATTAAGGATTATTATGATCATCGACAATGAGCGACCAATCAGATCCTTGGTCTGAAAAGGACGCGGTCTTGGAAATTTGATGAGGGGGAAATGAGAGAAGAATCGAGACTCTTAATACTTACGACTTCAGCGGAGCAGGACGTATCAACAAGATACTCAACAATACAACAAAGCAAATAGAAATTCACGAACGAAGGCACTTCGTTTGTGCAAGCAGATACATAAAGTCGACATTCAACGAAATATAAAAGTTATTAAAACCAATCTCCATTATTAACCATGTCGAAATTCCTGAAGTTGAGGGAGGAATTTATAAATGAATCTACAAGAGTTATGATGATCAACTAAGAAGTTATGGGAACAGAACTATGACGGCAGCAAGAATATTTGAAATGACATAATATCTATCTCGCGGGGGAAATTACCATCTCATCTCTCCCATGCAGAAAATTCTACATCTACAAGTCATTCCAACAACTAAAATTATGACATATATCAGAACTTAGGCCAAAGAAGATAGAAGAATTCCAGTTCGAGGGCGGCCAGGGAGGACCCGGCGTCATCAAGAGAGAAAGGGTTTCCCATGTCATACAAGATGATTCACCAGGAGAAGGAACGGCAACGCGATGATGATAGAGTTCGAATCCCGGACCTGACCGCATGGGAACTTATGTATGAGACCGGAGTAGACAGAACTACATCATGCAGTCTCGCGCTATTGGAAACAACCTGTTTCTAAAGTAGCGAAGGAAGCCCACTTCAAGTCATCTTTAACTCAACACACGGTAGTCTTCGGACCAACGATATATATCCCACATTGTAGAGTATTGTAGAACATTTAGGAATATCCGACAACTATTTTATTGATGCCTTTTTCTACATTTTAATATGATTATGGTAGTTTTTCGAGAATATATATTCATAATTACATCATGCGGATGTTTACTCACGTTTTTCGTATTTGGAATTTTTATTTGGTATTATTGGAATTTTGCGACTTTCGAAATTTTAATGGGGAGATTTTACAGTTTAGTTCAGAATATATTTATGGTAAAGTTTAAATGTGTTCAGAAAACATTTTGTTAATTTTTGAATTGTAGGATATCGTTTTTTGTCAACGATAATAATAATGATTTTTTTCCAAGAGTGTTATACTGAGATATATTTGAGAGAATGCGATTCTTAAAGATCTTATGTAAAGATCTATGCTAAGTCACGATCTGATAACATATTAGACAGATTTGGTTATACATATTTGGTGACTAACAATTATTAAGTATTGAAGTTTGTGAGAAATATATTAAAATAAGCAAAAATATTTGCCATAATAGCAAATTGTTTTGATCCGGATTGACAGAATAACTAAGAAGACACTCAAGTTAATTATACGCCAAATCAATACTAATAATATCACACTTAAATGTCTACAATTTATAGATCATTTGAAGTGTACATGTTTCGAAACAACAATGGTTTCTTCTTCAGCACATTAAGGATTTATGATCACATGTTTAACATTGAAAGACCTATAAATATTTTGGAGTTTAATATTTAATATTAATACATTAAATATCCCAAAATAGTTGGCACGCGGAACTGAAGGCATAACGACGTAGATGCTAATCTGGTGCTCTGAATTAAGAATTTCGAGATTGAGACGCCACCACGTATTGAAATAGTTGGCATGCGGAACAGAGGCATATATGAACTGAATGAACATCGAAAGTTAAACTTGATGCTATTAGTAGGGTCCAAGTTTGTACCACTTCCAGAGATATGACTACGTGTGTTATTTAACTTCATGATACATTACTTGAAAGCTTTTCTTTTTAAGATACTGTTTATGTTCAGAGAACCATATTAACTAATACCTTTTTCAGAAGAGGAATTTTTACAATATTTTTCATATATATTTTTCAGAAGATTAACCATATAATTGCCTAAATTTTCATAGATAAGTTTAAGGATTTATAAATGTTTTTCAAAATTATTCTTTTAAGACGTATTGTACGGATATCCATTTCTAATTTAAGTTTTTCCTTAGAATAAGTTTTTTCTCTCCCAATTGTGCTGAAGAAGAAACCATTGTTGTTTCGAAACATGTACACTTCAAATGATCTATAAATTGTAGACAGTTAAGTGTGTTATTATTAGTATTGTTTTGGCGTATAATTAACTTGAGTGTCTTCTTAGTTAAATATATTAAAGGAAGAATATGTAAACGAATACAATGTCAAGTTAACAGATACGAATTACAGCGTATTTTGAAGTAATAAGAATGTGAAGAAAGATTTAAAGAAATATTGCAGCTAATTGAAAGCTATTATAGAAATGTGAGTGATGCAAAGAAATAAGATTGTTATTTGAAGACTAGTATTGTATCGTATTACCTTGATAGAACCAGTATTTTTATTAAATATTTTTATTAAGATTGTTGTAACTATGATCAGAATTTGTTAACGAGAAGTGGGTAAGAAGCATAATGTATTTTGAAAGGAACTGCGAAGCATCTGAGAGTGATATTTATTATTCCCGTAGCAGACGGAGGTATTTGTTGTATGACAATGGGCAATTGTAAAGTCATTGGTCAATTATTGAAGGAATGTCTGTAGTGACAGACTTGCGCATATTTTGAGGTTGAAATAGGATGTTTTATGAAGATGCAGTATTATTGATGTTTATTAGTATTCGAAGTTATTGCAATAGTCTCACAGAGTTGAAACTCCTTGAAATTCACAGGACAGCGGATCCTAGATGAAGTTGAATCTGAAGGTAATTATAGGGTTTAATGGATCTTTGTTGAAAATGAGAGTAAACTGAAATCTATTAAAATGGCCCTTAATTAGATATTGAATTTACAGTAATTATTCAACGCAGTGGAAATTTATATTCTTATTAAGTATTTTTATTATGATAACAGACAAGTTGTACGAAAATTGCATTAAACTTTTGTTTACTATGGAACAACATGTGTGCCTTCAAAAAAGCTTTTCTTATCAAGTTATTCCACATGCACTTCACGAATGTGGCTTTAGTCCACTATGAATCCTCATGAGTGTCGCCAAATTGCTTTTCCAAATATATTTTGATCCGCATGTGCATTGGTAAGAGGGTTTAGATAACTCTGGACCAACATGTTTGTCTTCAAATTACTCTCCAGGGTAAAATTTCCTCGCAAGTATACATGAACTTGGCATTACACCACTATGGATCAAGATGTGTCTCTTCCAACTGCTTTTGAAGGTAATTTTTGCTCCGCATGTACCGCAAGAATGTGGTAATAGACAACTAAGGATCATGAGGTAAGTCTTCAATATAACTTTATAAGTAAATTCTGCTCCACATGCACTACATGTGTGCATCCTTATACCAATATGGGTCATCAAGTGTGTCTTCAGGATACCTTTCCGAGTAATGTTACCTCTAGATGTACCACATGATTCTGGCTTGAAACCATTATGGATCGACATGTGTGCCTTCAGATTAAACTACCTAGTAAAGTGTGCTCCACATGTACTTCACGGATGTGGCTTTAGGCAAATATTCTTTCCAATTTTACTTTCTCAGTAAAGTTCTCTCTACACTTACCTCAAGAATTAAGCATTTAACTGTTATGGAAAATAACTGTTTCTTCAAGGATCATTTCCTAGTAAAGTTTGTTCGAGTTTTACCACGGAAATTTGGCAAGATACCACTATGGATCACCATGTGTTTCTTCAGGTAATCTTTCCGAGTAAAGTATGCTCATTATGTACCTCAAAAGTTTGGCTCGAGACCACAATAATTCATCAGATGTTTCTTTAAACTGAATTTTTTAGTAAACTTTGCTCCGCATTCTCCACAGGTGTAAGGCTTCACACCACTATGGTTCATCACGTGCGTTCTCAAATTACTTTGATGAGTAAATTTCTCACCACATAAACCACAGGAATGTGGCTTGAGACCATTGTGAATCATCATGTGCGTCTTTAAATTGCCTTTGTGAGTAAACTTGGCTACGCATGTATCACAGGAATAAGACATTAAACCATTATGGATTAACATGTGACTGTTCAGTGTACCTTTTCCGGTAAAGTTTGCTCCACATAAACTACAGGAATAAGGCCTTACACCACGATGCATCTTCATGTGTTTGGTCAGGTAAGGTATCTGAGCAAAGTTTGCTCCGCATGTACTGCAGGAAAAAGGCTTAACACCACTATGCTTTTTTATGTGTTTGTTCAGGTATTGTTTCTGAGCAAAGTTTGCTCCACAAGTACCACAGGAATGTGGCTTGAGTCCACTATGAGTCATCACATGTTTCTTTAAACTTTCTTTCTCTATAAACTTCGCTCCACATGTTTCACAGGTATAAGGTCTTACACCACTATGGATCATCAAGTGTGCCTTCAAATGATGTTTCAGAGTAAATTTTACTCCACATGTATCACAGGAGTGTGGCTTCAGACCACTATGAATATAAACATGTTTCTTTAAACTGCCCTGCTCAGCAAACTTTGCTCCACATGTTTCACAGGCATAAGGTTTTTCACCACTATGGATCATCTGGTGTTTCTTCAGGTTAAATTTTTGAGCTAAGTTTGCTCCACATATACCACAGGAATGTGGCTTGAGACCTTTATGGGATAACAGGTGCTTTCTCAAATTAGTTTTCTTAGTAAAGTTTGCTCCGCAGGTTATGCATATGCATAGCTTCGTTACATTGTTACCATTTTGATTGAGTGAGGCTACGAGTTTATCTCTTGTTGAAGTGTTCTCTGAATTGTGGTCGCTTCTGTGAAGAATTCCTACTGTTAGAAGGAGTTAAATACCCACTACCATTATAAAATAAAACTAAAAACATAGCACAATATAATCATCTTCAGTATTCCTCGACCTAGATATAAGAGCAGAGATGTAATGCGTATGATGATGATCGGAAGTAGTTACCCAGGGGATTTTTTAACGTCATGTAATTTGGTTCAGGGAGAAACACCCTTTACAATGTCGGTACAATTGTGTTGACCAACTCAAAACCATTTTATTTCGCTATGTCAGATGATCAAGGGAAACCGAATAATAACATTAAGGTCAAGAGATCTAACAAGTGAAAACTTAACAAGTGCATTTTGAGCAATTTGCATTTATTTGCAAGTTTTCTTTAAATACTACGAACTGAGCCCATTTCTACTCTTAAAGAGAAAGGCGTTCGTGCAGTCGATACATATTATACTGTATGCCAGTGTTTTTGGATTTATCGTTCTTACGGATATTCGGATTAATCCATTTATTGCAAGACAAAAGTACTTGTGCCAGTCAACATGACCTTCCAATGTCTCGATTAAGAGGATAAGTAAAAATAGGGTTCTGGTCTATACTTTTAACTACGAGAGTTGAGGGGCAGAAGGGATGCTATTCCAGGGGTATTTCAATAGGCAACCCGCAATCCAGTAACAAGATCATGCCCACTCCCGAACGAGTAAGAGCGGAGAAAGACGCGTGAGGGCTCAAACGATAGGGCTCCATCTCGGCTATCTAAATGACAAATGTATTCCACCCTAAAATAAAAACTTTCCACACCCCCGGGGAAATAAGAAAATTGTAAAGAAAATGCGCACTTGAGGCCCTTCCAAATTTTATGGAAGGTGCCTCCATACTCTTTCCACTACCACCTACAGCCATCCCACCTCCACACTCAGAATTTCCCAAAATTCCCATCAGAGTTTCCCAAATGTAATTATATTTTACAAGTACGTTCAGCACTGCTTCCACTTAATTGTGCTAGGCTCACCTCCCCTGACCTATTTTGGTCAGTTTCTGTTCTCTTTCACCTTATTTATCGATTTATTTATAATTTCACATTTAAGTATTTACAATTATTTAATGATTAACGATTTACAGACTGAAAGAGAAGGATGTAAACGAAAGATTAAAGAAGAGTATAAAGGAAAAACTAATGAACAACCCTAAACAAACTTAAATTACAGACGAATGGGCACTTTTGAAGAATGAAATAACAAAATCCTTATGGGGTTTGAAGTCTATATGATGTTTTAGTGGGATAATGAAAGTTGTGATAGAACTCTGGAATTTGCCTGTTTTTGGAATTACTATGTGTTTGTTGTGACTGGACAATTCTGAATGTAAAGTTTTATACAGGCTACTGATCTGATTAGGAGACTTGTACAGTTCGGCAGCGCGGTGATCACTCGGTGAATAATAACTCGCGACTGAACTGATTTGGTATCCCCCAGGTTTGCTTCCCTCCTCACCTCATTCCTAGATGTTGTTCGTGTCAGGTGTACGTGTAATTGGTGGTTTGCCAAGACTAGATGCCGGGACTTTCTCAAAAGACCGGTGCACTTAGTATGAATGGCTACTAGTCTATGCGTGGCGTAGAAATGTTCCACGGTCTTTAATAGTTGAAGACCTTCCTGCATACAGTCATACATCATATAACCTCACAGAAGGAGGGTGTCAGGAAAGATGAGACAAGGGTCAATTAGGGCAGGGAAGGCACCCCCTAGGCCTCAGTTACCCTAATACCGTCAGGGTTGGAAGAGAACAAGTTGACCAAGAGCGGTCAACAAGAAAGAAGACCGAAAGGAGCCCGGCACAAGTAAGGGGAAGCAATGCTCGGCTCAGCTGGGGAGCCGTGGTCGCCAACCCACGTCCCACTAGATGTGAGCCCCTGGGGGATAAATAAGAATCAAATAAAAATCAAGTAATCAGTCGGCAGCCATGTAAGATCGACCGCTCTGGCCTTCCTGTCATGAGCAGCTAGGTGTCACGTCACGTGACAGTGTGGAAACCACTCCGAACCTCACCTATCCTTGGAAACGTCCATCATTATAAAAATATTGAAATCGAAAATTCCGTGTCCAATGGATAGAGGGAACGGAGACCTTTCGTTTGATACCCTAACACGATTTCCTCCGATTATCGTTCGGGTGATATCGTTATATTTTTGGAAATAGATCATCAATAAATAATAACAAATAAATATTACATTATAAATAATTCGAAAAAAATAGCTGGAAAAGAAGAGAAATTGACCAAAGGAGGTCAGCGGAGATGAACCTGGCACAAGTAAGTGGAAGCAATGGTGGACTTTGGGTTAAATCTAATTAAATTAGAAAAAATATTTTTGGAATTTTAGAGAATGGTGGGGGATGGGAGTAGGGAGTAGAGAAGGGGGTTTGGAGGCATCTACCATAACGTTCGAAAAGCCCGCCATCTTAGAAGAGCATGCGCACTAAAAATCGTTATTTTCGCCGTAGGTGGGGAAAAGATTTGTCCTTTAGATAGAGCGGATGGAGTCTATTCCATTGAGCCCTCACAGGACTTTCTCCGATTACTCGTTCGAGAGTACGCACGGCCTTGCCACTGGATGTATTGCAGGTTACCCTGGGATAGGACCCCTATACTTACGAGCACGGGCAACTGAACACCAAGTAACTAGCAATGTTCATGTGTCACAAATTAATTCACTATATATTAGCCTACTTGGAATATACATACTTCAGTATTAACAACATGACGGATGAATGGAGAGAACTATTTAGAGATGATGATAGTGAGGTACATAGCACAAATAGTGCCGGCTATTATAATGTACTGCACCCGAATTCCGCATAGCCATAGCCTATATCCGCTGAGATGGAAAAATGATTGTAGGGAGGTCGATACCCAGCCAGATAAGCCAACGAGGATAATGACTAGGAAACTCTCGATACATAACGCCCATGAAACAACACTACTGATTAGTTACACATTTACTAGAAATAAAATACCCATAACATGATGGTAGGACGAGAATCTCGGGCGTGAACGGTGAAAGTTGAAACTACGTGAAATCTAGTAACTAATTCGCAGTATTATCGCATGTCGATTGCAAAATGAAAAGGTGATCAGATTTATTAGAAACGAACAGGCAAACAAAAACAATGCCTGGGATTTATTACTAAAAATTACAAATAATTAACTCCCTATCAGCAATAAAAGTAAAAGCAAATTAAAATAAAATAAATCATACGTCAGATAGTCCTTCTATCGGTGCTATAAATGTTCATAAACAATGTCATTACAGAAATGTAATTATTTAGAAGATTAATAACAATTATTATGCATTTAATAATCACCCTGTGACCCTGTCACTGAAGCAGTCTGATCAGCATCAGCTGTCCAATCATCAAAAATTAAGTTAACAATGTAAAAACCCTAAATTATACACATACGTGCGTAAAATGAGAATGTATAAGATAATAATAATAATATTAACTAAATATAGTTGAAATTTATACATTATATATACCTTTCCATGTTTAACACGGTATTAAAAATACTATTTCCACTATCAGTCGCGATCTGACAGTCCTCTAGTGTCACTGTTTTAAAAAACAGTTCTATGAACAATGTTTCTCACAACAATGAATATTCAGGCATCTCTGGTAACTTGTCATAATAAGTAAAGCTTGTATATCGAACACTGAAGTTAAATATAGCTTAGAATACGTCGTGTCAATGAATAAAATACAATAAGATAAAGAGCGACGCGAAACTACTTAAAAAACCCTCAAAACACTTCGTGGATATTATACTGATACTCTCTGACATGAACAATACAAGTACTAACTCTTATGTCAGTGCTTTTTACACATACTGTAACAATTCGTTGCTCCACTTGGCAATACATTTCCTTCGCTCGTAATACGGTGAACAATATTCATAAATAGCGTCTGCTACGCTCCAAACATAACATACATCCGTCTTTTCATTACTACCAACAATCGTCATTACTCCGCACGGCATTACTTCAATAAGAAACCCATCTTGCTACAAACTTGTAGAAGAATCAGTGACTTTACTAGGTAAATACGCAATTGTATACTACCGTCCAGAGTGCACTCATAACCACATCTATCCTCTAAATTATTAACCTCGTGCATTATTAACAACAATTACATGTTTGTTCACAACAATTCACCTCACATAGTATTTCATATTTCTTTCAATAGCGCTTTTCGTTCACTTAGTTCCATAATAGACTGTTTTTCTACGTTACCAAATATAAACAATACTAACTCGTAGTTCGCTCGTCTTTACTAGTTCCCGTGGCTCATGATCTCGAGATTAACGGTCACGTTAATCTACAAGCTTCCTCTTCTTTACTAGTTAATAAATATAAATACATATCCTCACGCCTCTGGTGTACATTTAAATGAATGAATTATTCATATTTAAGCTTGTTTTAAGACATGCTAGACCTCAGGTAGACTAACAAATCTCCTGGTCCGTCATTTCATTTTAACAATGTTTCCAATAAAATTGTTAATAACTATAGGCATCATTTGACCTCAAGTGTCACTAACATGATCCTCTTTTATAGTGTACTTTCATAAAAACAATAGTCCATGACTATATCATTTTCAAATAAATTGTATTCCGCAATTGGAATTTTATAACTTCCATATTGTTATAAATAAGTGTTTCAGTTGTATTCTGACATAATAATGTTTAATTAACAATGTTACAGCATTTTACAATAATGCTTTCCTCTATAATAATGCAATGTAATTCTACAAATGTATTCTGTCGCTGTTACGCATTTGTAACTATCAATAGCAATCTTAACATTCAAAATGTTCTTACAATTGGAAAGTATTTTCAATGAAATATGTTAATATCGAAGCATTCCCTTCGAAATATGATATAATCGAAGCATTCCCTTATAAAACGAGTTTCGTTCGAAAGTGAGCAGGTTAAAAACGATTCCTTCAAAATATATATAAGAAACGAAATATCTGAGGTCAAAAAATGAATGAAATTACGTCTGAAACAACACACGTAGACGTATCAAAGAATTACAGTGAATCTCTAAAATTTAGCTACAATAAACATAGGATAAAGGTAAGAATATCTACAATGAAGTTGGTCACCCTTCAATAACTACTAATACTACTGCAAAACTAGAGATCTTAAGAGCATTCAGTTTTTCTACCTTTTTGATGGCTTCTGGTGTCGTGAATACCTTCATTAGATGTGCTCGATGTTCGGCTTGAACTGCTGGGGCGAGTCGTCTGCGTTGGAAACGGGTTCATCCTATGCGCGTGCCAACCATTATATCGCTCCCCGGTCTGGATCGTGTTGCGAACACCTGCGAGACAGCTCGTCCTTCTCGGTTAAAGGCAAGTCTTCTCTTTTCTCGGTCAGCGACCTTGTATCTGGATCTCTTGGTCCAAACGACTGCATGCGTTCGTCTTCTCCTTCTTCTCGTGTAGCAGATCGTCATCATCAATGTAGATCTGAATGTCCTGGGTTGATATCTCTGCCTGGTGGTAATGGACATCTTGCTTGTAGTATTTGAAGTCATCTCAGAATACTGCATGTTGTTAAGCAGTTGTTGATTTATCGATTCCCGGTCTTCTAAGTCACTCTGAATCTCCAATCCATGGTATACACTAACCTCCTTCCATTAGTTTAGTTGCTAATTATAATCTTCTCAATAATAGATGAATAAGTTTGTCCTCCCCGACTCAGGTTTATTACTATCATCTTGACTATGCTGTTGTACTGCAGTATGTTGAATGCAGCAAGAATGTAGCTGTAGTAAGCAATGCTGTGATTTATCACTTCGCTGTAGAATAGTGCTATTTTAGCGAAGTCTTCTCCTTATAATCGTTGTACTGAATAAATGCTTTCCTCTTCTGTAGCTAGTGCATTTTCAATTCACCGGCTTCTCATATCTCTTCCTCGGCGAATGGTTGATCTCTAGACGGTACTACCTCGTCTGTCGTCCGTACTTCTTTATCGTGGAAATGTTCTGCTGGACGCGTGACTGACTACGTCCGCTCGGTTCAAGAAGCTGGGTAAGAGTCCTCGCTTCCCTCTCTGCGATGGCGCGCGTGCCAAAAATTAGCCTGCTCTGCTAGCCTCGCACGGATGTACTTTAATAGAATATATACTCATAATTTCTATCCTAACCAATAATTTATACTTCTATTTAACCAAATAAATTCCATATTGTATTCTACACCTGTAGAAGTGTGCATATCGTTTTATCTAAGCCAAATTTATATAAAAGCGATTCCCACAAAATGTATGTGCCTCGTTCTGATTGGCTGTTGATATATCATGATAGAAGCTCCTGGATCTAGCCTCTTATCAGCGGGTCGTGTGCATAATTTGTTATTTTCGGTTTGACCAACCAAAACTGGTTTTCTGCTTGCTAACATGAAGCCTTGTACAATTTCCAGCCTCGAATGATCTGACGCTTCCTTAGTTAAAATCTCATTCACCCGAATATTTCCAATTAATAATTCCATAAAATGCTCCAAATTTTTCCAAAATAGTTTCATAATGCATCATTCACTTCCCAAAATGCATATATAAATATTAAATTGTTTTAATTCCAAATTTCCAATTTTCCTCTCCAATGGTTCACAAGTCGGTTCGAAACTCGGCTCATTCAAAGTCTTAAGCTGGGCTGAATTCGAGTTCAGTACAGTACATAGCACATAGTACATATAGTGTGGTCTGTTATAATGTACAGTACATAGCACATAGTACATATAGTGTGGGCTGTTATAATGTACAGTACATAGCACATCTATATATATAAAAGAAAGTCGTGTTAGTTACACTATTTATAACTCAAGAACGGCTGAACCGATTTGGCTGAAAATTGGTGTGGAGGTAGCTTGGAACCAGGAGACGGACATAGGATACTTTTTATCCCGTGACCTGACATAAAACGTCAAAGAGAATACAAGTCACTATAAAACGTAACGCAAATGACAGCTAAGGCAAGTCGTTTCCAGGCAACAGTAGCTCTTGACGAGACACGGCCGACTGGATGCGAGTAGCTCTCTCCACTGCCGGTATAGAAAATGAGGCTCTTAACATGAAATCCCGTTAGTTACTCAACGTAATTTGTATAGGGATAGTAAATCCAATTTACAATTGATGGCGCGAATAGCTTCAACAAAATGGCGTGCGTTTGTTTCAAGAAAGTTCCACATGCGTTCATATACCATTCATCCCATTGCGATGAAACTTGGGTAAGATGTTATGTACACTTCAGGTAAGGTTTCAGGCTGAGTACATCCACTTAACAGTTGGTAGCGCACGAGTAGAGTCAACAAATGACCGACGACGGGCGAAGCGTTTCAACAAAGTCCTGTGTGCGTTCACATACCATTCGTCCGATAGCGATGAAACTTGGGTGAGAGGTTGTGTATACCACAGGCAAGGTTTCTTGCTTAGTAAATTCAAGGTAGGTAGATTCAACAAATGAGCGAAGACGGGCGAAGCGTTTCAACAAAGTCCTGTATGAGTTCACATACCATTCGTCCGATAGAGATGAAACTTGGGTGAGAGGTTGTGTACACTACAGGCAAGGTTTCTGGCTTAGTATATCCATGTTATAATTGGTAGCGCACGAGTAAATTCAACAAATGAGCGACGACACGCGAATCGTTTATACAAAGTCCCGCATGCGTTCATATACCATTCATCCGATTGCTATGAAACTTTGGTGAATTATTGTGCACCCTCCAGGAATGGTGTCTGACTTAGTAAATCCTTTTACAATAGGTAGCGCACGAGCAGAGTAAACAAATGAGTGACGACGCGCGAAGTGTATCAACATAGTCCCGTATGCGTTCATATACCATTCGTCCGATAGCGACTAAACGTAGGTGAGTTGCTGTGTACACTTCAGGAAAGGTTTCTGGCTTAGTAAATCCACTTTACAATAGGTATCGCACAAGTAGATTCAACAAATGAGCGACGGCACGCGAATCGATTATACAAAGTCCCGTATGCGTTCATATACCATTCATCCGATTGCTATGAAACTTTGGTGAATTGTTGTGCACCCTCCAAGAAGGTTTCTGACTTAGTAAATCCTTTTACAATAGGTAGCGCACGAGCAGATTCAACAAATGAGTAACGTCGCGCGTATCGTTTTAAAAAAGTTCCGTATGCGTTCATATACCATTCATGCGATTGCAATGAAATTTGGTGAAATGTTGTTTCCACTCCCGCGAAGATTTCTGATTTTGTAAATCCATTTTACAATATGGTAGCGCACGAGTAGATTCAACTAATGAGCGACAGCGCGTGAATCGTTTCAACCAAGTCCCGTATGCGTTCATATAGGCCTACCATTCATCCGAATGTGATAAAACTTTGATGAGTTGAGTACAGTCCTGCGAAGGTGTATGAATTAGTAAATCCGTTTTTCAATGGGTGGCGCGCAAGTAGATTCAACAAATGAGTAACGGCGCGCGAATCGTTTATACAAAATCCCGTATGCGCTCAAATGCCATTCATTCGATTGTGATGAAACTTTGATGAGTTGTTGTGTACACACCAGGGAAAGTTTTCGAATTAGTAAATCCATTTTTCAATACGTAGCGTACGAGTACATTCAACAAATGAGTGACGGAGCTCGAATCGTTTCAATAAAGTCCCATATGCGTTCATAGGCCTATGCCATTCATTTCATTGCGATGAAACTTTGGTGAGTTGTTGAGCACGCTCCCAGGATTTTTTTGGAGATAGTAAATCAATATTACAATAGTTTAGAAGTAGTCAATGGAAAAAGATAAAATATTGAGAATCCAAAAGCGCTTCAACAAACAAAGTTACAACGCCAACACTATCTTTGATTGCAATGCATGCCGGGTACAGCTAGTAGTACATATAGTGCGGTCTGTTATAATGTACAGTACATAGCACATAATACATATAGTGTGGACTGTTATAATGTACAGTACATAGAACATATGGACTGTTATTATGTACAGAAGCTGGCACACTACACTCGTGGCATACCACTGCATGCCTGCCCTCTAGCGTCCAAAATTTTACCTGGCATAATTTATTCTGAACTTTCACTTTTACTTTCACTTCTGTACATTGGCTTAATCCTCCTCCCCCGAAGTAGTATTTAACAAGTCTCTACACTATGCACACAGTATATCCAAAATAATTTCTGGGCCTCTATTGACAATTCTTGTGGATAAATGGGATTTAAAGTGTGCGTCACGATACGCAATTAATTATTTTCTTAAAGAAATGGCGTAGCCGCTACAATTGGACTTTGTCAGTCTTGCTTTTTATCCTTGTGGCGTGGAATGAAGTGATAGCTTAGTTGTTGTGATTTTGTTTCTAAGTCGATGCCAATGGTTGATGGCTTCACCTGGTATACATGTTTTGTGGAGACGTGATCAACTGGAGTTGGGTTTTATCGTTATGTTTACATGCCGATGCTTGGGTTTTAATGTAATCTATCTTTCATATATATGGTTATGATTTAAAATTCATCCTGCATGGTGGTAATGCAATTTTATATTAACTAACCACTTACTGAATGATTAAACTGGTAAAAAGTTCAGTTAACCACAAGAGAGTCAGCGAAACGGCCGCGACACATTCCACCCTCATCTCCTTTATAAAATAGGCCTACGCTACTAGTCAGTTGCCATTTTGATAATATTTGCGTTTGAGCGAAAGTAATCAAGTTAAGTGAAATTAAGTTATACTTTGTTAAGTTGTTTTTAGGAAACAGTGGTTGGTTAATGTTTGAACTATGACAACGAAAAGAAAGGGCAAGGCGTTTCGTGAAATAGGACTTAATTTAATACCAACATATATTGCGGTATGTTAAGTTTGGTTTATATAGTATTATTTTAAAGCGGGTGTAATACCTTTAGTTAGGAAATGAAACCCACTCAAAACTTTGTGGCAATAATTATTTCTATATAAATACTTTTTGAGTACGCCCTGAATAATAATGAATTAATAACACTTTATTAATTAATAGTGTGGAAAAGCCTGTGATTCATTTTAAAGCTGTAAGCTTAGCACCGGCATTCAAAAAAGGAAATGCCCAAACATTCGTACAAAGCGGATAAATATAAGAACATGTAGTTTGTACATTGACACTTACTCAATTAAATGATTTTCACTTTCATCTGCTTCTTCATTCTGATTTTCTTCATTTACATCCTGGGGATAAGATAGACTAATTTATGTCTGTGTTAACACCTAACATATTTACAAAAACACAAAACGTAAGTGCATCACAGTGGTACAAGTCTACATGGCTACCAGTCAAGCTGATGATGAAGATGTTGAAGAGGTCTATGAAGAAATAGGTGAAGTTTTGAGGTAAGTTGAGGGTGATGAAAATGTTATAGTAATGGGGAAAGGAAAGATCGAAGAAGCAGACTGATGGTCATAGCTAGCACCTTATTCAAAAATCACAATAGGAAAATTAGACACACGGATGAGACCAGGAGATGCAGGGCTTTATCAAATGGACTTCATCATGGTCAAACAGAGATTTCGAAACAAGATTTTGGATTGCAAAACATATCCTGGTGATGACATAAACTCCGACCACTATCTGGTTGTTATGAAATGCAGACTTAAGTTGAAGAAATTGAAGAAAATCCAAATTCAAGAAGGTGGGTAATAGACAGACTGAAAGAGAAAGACTTGAACAAACGATTCAAGGCGAGTATAGAGGAAAGACCAATGAAAAACCCTGAACAAGATACAATTGCTGAGGAATGGGCACTTTTGAAGAAAGAGATAAAAAATCCGCAGAAGAAAACATTGGTAGGAAAGAAATAATAGGTAGAAAACCGTGGATCACACAGGAAATACTAGAATTAATGGACGAACGGAGGAAGCACAAGAATTAAACAGATGAAAGGGGAAAAGCAGAATACAGACGTCTGAGAATTGAGGTTAACAAGAAGTGCCAGGAAGCAAAAAAAAATGGTTGAAAGAAATGTGCAAATATAGAAAATTGTCTAAAATTAGGAAAGGTAGATACAGCTTATAGAAGGATTAAGAGTACTTTCGGGGAAAGGAGGTCTAAGTGCTGTAATATTAAGGACTCAGATGGGAAACCTCTAACAGATAGGGAAGAAAAGGTGGAGAGATGTAAAGCTTACATAGTGTGTTTGTATAAAGGAAGGGATATTGAGAATCATGTAATGGTAAGGAAGGGGGAAATTGATGAGATGCAAAAGGAGATTTAATATTGAGATCAGAATTTGACAGAGCACTGGAAGACTCGAGCAGAAACAAAGCACACGGCATAGATGATATGCCGATTGAGTTGCTAAGCTGCATAGGTGTTGAAGGTCTGACAAGGTTATTTCACTCGGTGTGTAGGATTTATGAGACAGGTGAGGTACCCTCTGATTTGAAGAAGATTGTTATTATACCCATACAGGAGCTGACAGATGTGAAGATTACCGTACCATCAGCTTGATCACTCATGCTTCAAAGATCCTGCCTAGAATAATTCACTAGGGGATGGAAAGACAGATAAAAAGAGAGTTGGCTTCAGGAGAAACGTAGGAACAAGGGAAGCTATACTAAGTCTTAGGCAGATTTTGGAATCTAGAATAAGGAAGGATAAGAGAACGTTCATGGAATTTGTAGATATAGGTTAGAAAAGGACGTTGATTGGAGTACGTTGTTTGACATTTTGAAGACGATTGGAATAAAGTACAGGGATAGGAGGGTGCTCTACAATCCATACAGAAACCAGACAGCAGTCATTCGAGCTGAAGGACATAAGAGTGAAGCTGGTATTAAGAAAGGTGTAAGGCAAGGCTGCCACTTATCACCAATGCATTTCAAACTATACATTGAACAAGCAATGAAAGAAATTGGAGAAAAATTCAAAGTAGGAGTAACGATTCAAGGAGAAATAATTTCAACTCTGAGATTTGCTGATGACATAGTCATCTTAGCCGACAAACCAGAGGAGTTGAATGAGTTTTTAAATGGTATGGATAATGTCTTGAGACGAGACATCATGATGAGAATTTATAAATGAAAAACAAAAATATTATAATGCAGTCGGAAAAAATCAGAAACCCTAGGGATGTCGAATTTGCAGGTGAACGGCTAAAGGAAGTAGGTTACTTCTGTTACTTGGGAAGCAAAAGGACATAAAAAGTAGGTTAGCACAGGCAAGGCAAGCATTTCTACAGGAAAAGGAATCTGTTCACATCGAATATTGATTTTGTTATAGGGAAGTCATTTTTGAAAACCTTTGTATGGAGCGTGGCGCTCTATGGAAGTAAAACTTGGACTATTGGTGCAGCAGAAAAGAAGAGAATTGAAGCGTTTGAAATGTGGTGTTACAGGAGAATGATGAAGATCAGATGGGTATATAGGATTACGAATGAAGAGGTATTAAGACGAGTGACAGAGGAGAGATGTTTCTGGCAACTGCTAATGAAGGGAAGGGATAGGTTGGTAGGACACAAACTAAGACACCCAGGAAGAGCAAACTTAGTTATAGAAGGAAGGGTCGAGGATGAGAATGGTAGGGGAAGACCAAGGTTAGAATATGCTAAACAGATTGCCTCAGATGTAGGGTTTGCTAGCTATGTAGAGACGAAACGATTAACTCAGGACAGAGAAGCATGGATCGCTGCATCAAACCAGTCGAAAGACTGAAGACTGAAACAATACTTTTACACAAAAGACAACCCATGTAATTGTACAGCACTGCTCAGCTGAAGTGAAGATATATTCGCTGAATGACTTTCTATTGTCCATCACATCCTATTGCTAGAGATAAACTTTATACAGATAAGTGGTTATAATCCCCAGTTCTGAAACTTACAATAGACTTTGAGAGAACAAGTTAAACATAGAGCGATTGGAAATGCTAAAATCAGTGCCTTAATGGAAGTAATAGCTTTAAGGATTGAGGACAAATGAACATTTATTTTTTATTCTCTTAGCCGTAAGAACATAAGAGAGGTGCAGATGACCCCGCTGTTCCGCCCCATGAAGCAATAACAATAGAATAGACAAAAACAAATCCTACGGTCCAACATGTGCACATATCATTGAGTAACAAGCTACTAGACTGCCTATACGAGCATGACTTTTGAGAATGAGGGTATAAATCTATCAACCTTCAGAATATTATACATGGCATTTCTTCACAATTCACTGCAATTTAATATTTTAATGTTCAAAAAGAAGTTAGATTGAGGCAATGAAATACCTCTAGGGAGAGTCTATTGTAGAGCATGCTAGTAACTCTAAGAATTATGTGTCTTCTAGTGTACGGGAGCACACAGTTTGCAAGGAGATTAGAGAACGCTAGTAATTCTAAGAATTACGTGTCTGCTAGAGTACGGGAGCACACAGTTTGCAAAGAAGATTAGAGCAGGTACTAAAAGCCAAACTCTTCCATTTGTCATCAACATTATTGTGAGAAAACAACTCTAAATTCCTAAATGTCTTGAAAATAAGCATAAAGTTACCTACCTCATTCAGGCCTGAAGATGATGTTTCCATTTTGATGCACGGGATGATATCCGGAATAAAAGATTCCTCTATCTTAATATCCGTGTGATGGTCAGTATCGTCCTGCAAAGAAATGACTTGTTCAACATATATGTTCCTTTGCGTAGGTGGAATTATTCCTTACAGATGGCTTGTAAACTTGCACTGAATGAATCAAGGAATAAAATAACATACTGAAGGTAATTCAACCCCGCATTCATAGTTTTCTTTCGTCTATAGCTACATGACATAAAACCTAACAGCTATTGTGTAGTTTTTGTCAAAAAGGATTTCAGTTAGAAACTGTAGGCCTAGCATATTGTCACTAGCATTGGGTGTGTATGTTGCAACTTTGCGGCGTAGCTGCAGTTACTTAGAGTTACCATACAACATTAATAAGGACAAGCAACAATGATAAATGATGGGTTAAGATATCTCGCACCAAGAGTTGACAAAACAATTTTGATCTCAAGGAAACCCAACGTAGAGTGTAATTTAACGTGAACGATAAACGAAAAAAGGTGTTTATTTGTAGGTACAGTGGCAACTACTTGAAGTCTCATTTCATATACATTCACTTGTAATACATAATGCATGTGTCATTGTGGTTATCAAGATGATAACGCAATGTGTTAATAAATAGAGAACAGAATAAGAATAGTTTTATACACAAAAGCTTAAGAGCTTTTCTGAACGATAATGCTGCCCACGGTCTAATAAAATGCTGAGAAACACCGCCAAAGACCATCTCTGGGAAGTTTTCCGCGGAGATTTCGTGCCGGTCCAAAACAAGACACATCTCTCTTTCTCCTTCGTTCAACCCTCCTAGGAAACGAAGAACCCCTAGCTATCAAATATGTGCGCAACTTTGGAGGCTATGATGAAGATACTGACAGTCACACCTAGCAGTGGAGGCTGTCTTCATGGGTGGACCATCAATATATTCACAGTCATCGCTACCTGCGGAGGGAGGCATCAAGGTGGGAGGAGGACCACCATCATATTGACAGGGCAAGCAGTGAAGGTCGCCCCAAGCCTCATGTGAGTGTTCAAACACTTCTGATCTCTTAATTCGGATTTACAATATAAATACTAAGCGCTCAAGAACATCCATGTCTCACGGGCCAGGGATTATCATTTGCAGGGAGTATTATAGATCGCGATACATTTCCGTATAAAATTACTTTTAAAACAATATTACAACGATGACGACGCCACGAAAGACACTATATATTTTTTTAGTAAGCTTACGGAAAACTCCTGGAGTATCGGGGTTTTTGGGTGGGGTAAACATAAAAAGAAATCGGTGATTACAATAACCCTTCGAAACGCGTTATACATCGAATTTTATGCAATTTCCTAATATTTACAACATATGTATCCTGATCTTTACTTGACCTACATCGAAATTTTGGCATTTTATCATATATTTTCAAAATATGTATCCCCATCTTTACTTGAGCTATATAGGATATCTTGTAAAGATCCTGATACACATCATATTTCCAAATGTAAATGTAAATTGCAAAAAATTGCATGAGGATCAGGAACTTTACCAGACATCATTTATGGAAGTCAAGTAAAGATGGGCATACATAATTTATAAATATAAGCTAAAATACCAACATTTCGATGTGTATCGCCATCTTTACCAGACATCATATAAAGGTCAAGTAAAGATGGGGATACATCATATACATAAAGGAGAAATTATGTATGTATGTGGATTTGTTCTCTCTACAAATCTACACTGTTCCACCAATATCAACCAAATTTAGCATAAACATGGATCAGTACACGGAAGAAACCTCTGGCTAGATGACTTTTCGATAGTCTTTCTCATTCTTCTGATTTCGGCCTTTTGGCACTCGAGTAAAAGCCAATAAAGTCAGAAAATAACCTATTGCGGGAATGGCAAGGCAAAAGTAGCTCAAGACGTGAACACCAATTTTCCATGTATCTCTGTAAGTGGCCATGCTACTCCATTTTCTCCACGGCAACAGTAGCTCCAGACCTGACCACCAGGTCACAACCAAATTTTGCATAAACATAGGTCAGGACACAGAAGAAACTACTGGCTACATGCATTATCGATAGTCTTTCTCATTCTTCATATTTCAGCCTTTTGGCTCTCAAGCAAAGGGTAATAAAGACAGAGAATAACCTATTGAGGGAATGGCGAGGCCGGTAGTTTCCATGACAAAAGTAGTCAAGACGTGACCACCAAGTTTCCATCTATCTCTGTAAGAGGCAATGCCACTCCATTTTCTCCACGGCAACAGTAGCTCCAGACGTGACAACAAGGTTTCCATCTATCTCTGTAAGTGGCCATGGCGCTCCATTTTTCAAACGTCAAAAGTAGGTCAAGACGTGACCACCAGGTTTCCATATATCTCTGAAAGAGGTCATGGCACTCCATTTTCTATCAAAACCACGATAAGAACATTATAAATCTAAACACCATAAAAATCTGAGTATGTTTTTTTAAATGTTATTAACAGGGGTCGTTGTAGGCAATTGAAATTCAAAAAGAAATACATTGGCTAACCCTGCATGTGGTGTAACGTTATAACAGCTGGCGATATCATCAAGAAACATAGTATTAAGATCAAATTAGCTGTTGTTGTTGTTGATTAATTAAGAAGCTTTGCAATACCATGCTCATATAGTCCATGAACTTGAGTGTGTAAGGATAACATGTGTTACTGTGATAGCTGTAGTACTGTGTGCATTTGTAATTCAAATAAGGATTGGAAAGAAGGTTGCTATGTCCTTCAGTTAGGAACTATCCCGGTATTTGCTTCGAGTATAATAACCCCTGGCCCTACAGCCCATGAAGGGCGAAGGCCTACCAAGTGACCGCTGCCTAGCTATTTGGCCTGCGAGGTCAGCTCATCGGGTCTCCTCGGCCATTAATCAAGGTTTTCGTGTCCGAGATTTTCTTCGAGTATAAGTAGGAAACCTCGGAAAACAATTACCGTGTTTTGTCTCGAATGTGTAGCCCACCATTCCGGCTCTCAAACCAAAATTAAAATCATGACAGAGCCAGGATTCAAACTCGGACCTTCAAGGCAAAACCCGAGAATATTAGCCGATAACACATGCGGTCGTAAAAATGATTTCAGCATATTATGTATAATTTTATTTAATAGTCTTTAGGGCACCGACACCTAAGTGACCTTTTGGGTCTAATTTTACACTTATAATGCCACTACTGTTACGGAATATTTTGAATCTTTACCTTATGACGAAAGGTATCACGCATAATATATAGTATATCTACTAGAATTGAAGTGTTATACATTTCCTTAAAGTGTGTTCTACTACTGATATGTTGACGTTTATGTCTTCATTCTGCATTTTTTTAAATTGTTGACAGTGTTTACCTACAAATCAGAAGTACAGTAAGTTTTTCGTGATATTACAGATTGTTCTATAAATAGTATTTGCCTTTGTTATTCGGATTATATTGTATTTGGTATTTATCCTCCTCTATGACTATGCTAATTTGTAATGGAACCGGATGTTTAATTATGAATTGAGTTGACAACATCTTAATAACATAATTAAACTACGAATATATATTATAATGCGATAATTTTGGGCTGATAAGGACCAAACAGTACGTAATGATACTTTCCCAAAATAATAGGGGACATCATATAGTTCGATTCTATTCGTTCACAATTTTTTTCCCTATGTATATGTATTTATATTAACCTTTTTAGTGTTTAGTGACAAAAGTTATTGAATAGCCTGATGTTATATTGTCATGAGTTCTGGATTCCGGTATAGCTTATTAGTGATTAGTAAGGACGGAGTCTACAGAATTTATTTCTTATCTTTCGAAATCTCTATAGGGTAAGGAAGTCCAATGTGTTCAGAATCTAAGCATCATATTTGCCATTATAGTGAGATTATACGCTGCTTAATTTACTTTAACTTGATGTGGATGAGATAATATGCATGTACATTATTTTTACATCAATACTGTTCCTTAATATGCTTCTATAGTACACACTGAGCTATGCACAGGAATAAGTCATTTCTCATTATTCACATAATTTGTGTGGGATTGAAAATCATGGGTATATTTGACTCGACAATGATAACTTAATCTTCCAATCGTTGAATAAATTAAATATCTATATTAAGGCTTTCACGGCCCGGATTACTACATAAATATTATTTCCTATCAAGGAGGTAGTTGCTACCTTTGAGAAGTAATAGTGTTAACTATGTGAACACTGCTATAAGACGTCTTAATTACTCCATTAAATCAAAAATAAACACTATCAGGAAAGAAATTGTCAGCCCTAATTCTCGAGGAATTGTGTATATACAACGGAATGGATGAGGGCGTAATTTGAAGTGGGCACTCTGTGACGTCATCAAGGCTGTGGCAAGCTGCTGACTCGCCATGGTTTGAAAGAGGCGCGTGTCCTGAGCACAGCCAGGAAATTTCGGAACGCAATATGCTTGTTTGCATTTGGATAAAGAAGAGGAAGGTACCAGCACTTCATAATTATATTTGGAATAATTCTTCCGTTTATTCATGATTTTTCTATTGAAATTAATAACCTTCCAGAGTATTCTACGGTTAAGACCAATTGAAGAGGAGATATCGCATTACTCGCTGTTATACTGCGCGCAACCACTCCGCATGGCCAGGCATTCACAGTAACGTTTCCATGTCACTCTGACATTGTGTTCAAGGACATAGTCTATTTTCGCATCAGTGAATGAAAAGTCAAGTGTCATCGTGTTCCACGAAACTTATTATTATTATCATCACAGGTATGTGAATGTGGACTTGTTTCACGCAAGTGACTGACAATTTTAGTGTAGTGTCGGTAAACTTATACCAAGTCCGCACCATGTATGAACTGGAATTGTGTCCAAGTCAAAATAGCCTCATAACTGAATACAGTGTGATAGTGAGCTACCCTGATAGCCTATGTTATACCTTGGAACTTTCAGTCAGAATTTGATCAGGCTTAGTTGAGACATTCTAGCCAGCAGTTATTATTATTATTATCATCTTGTCCTGTAAAATCAACCCGAACATATTAGTAACGGTCAGGATAAGTGGACATTATACAAACTGTGGGCTACATTATCAGAATGCCGTGTGGGCATTTGTGGAACAGTTTAAAACGACCCCACAAGATGGTGACGTCACTGCCCCACTGTTCGAACATGACGATCGGCTAGAGCGGCGCTATGGGAGGGGAACGATACCGGGATTGCCAGATGGGGAACCAGAGCAATGCCGTCAGGGGCATATTTCTGTGGACGAGGACGAAGAATGAGGCGAATGCTGGGATATGTGCATTTCCTAACGCGCCGTCTTCACGGGTCCGTGGTGACAGGGTTCGATCCACACCGAGGGATGTCCAATCGCCAATCGCCACAGAACATCTAAGGTAGAAGCCTTCCGACTAATGTAAACAGTATGCTTGAGCCATGAATTTCCATAATTTCCGCTAAACCGATTCACTTTCCCAATAGTTAATAATCTTCGTTATTGTTATAGATTGTTGCATAATGCTAGGCGCATATTCCTTTTAGTCGCTTAGACTTGTAGGTGAGGTGGATCCTCAATATTTTTCACTCTTAATTATAATAAATAATATGGGATGTCCTACCCCATTTATATAAACGCGGCACAATTATGACACATTAGATACATTTGCATTATGTTTCTGAATACCAGAAAATATTTCCTAAACATTATAATAATAATAATAATAAAACATTCTATAAATTCATATTAAAAGGATACTGAATTTTGATAAATAAAAATGAAAGTAATATTTCATGAGGATAATAATAATAAATTATTGTGATGAATATGTCGAATTATACTTATAAACAATTGGTTAATTGTATAAAAATCTGGGATCTTACGATCTCCAATATTATTGGATATTTTTGAAATGAAGCTTAATAATGTTAATTGTGTGTCAATGCACTTTTCTAAGGTTAGTTCATTTTCAGGTGTTGATCCTCGTCTGAGTGGATGTCTGCGGGAGTGATATCCTGGTCCACATAATACTGCTTGCTTTGACAATAAAATGGGAGCATGCGGGAGTGATATCCTGTCCCATAGTAATGCCAGTGCTTCAAATGTTTATCCAATTCCTACGAATTCCCATGAAATATACCAATATAAGATCAATGTTTTGTTATAAATGTAATGACGTCTTGTCTAACCTCATGCCGATTTTTATTACGGCTAGTATTTAATTCATGTACAGTGTTGCATAGCCTCTCTTCTTCTTCTTCTTCTTCAAGTGCCTCGTCCTTCAAGAACATTAGCGATCAGTAGCATGATCTGCTGTTTGTCCATTGCTGTTCTAAACAGTGACACTGTATTAAGTCCAAACCACTGGCTTAAGTTCTTTAGCCGGGTTATTCGTCTGCGTCCTGGACCCCTAATGCCATCAATCTCTCCTTGGATAATTAATTGCAAGAGGTGGTAATTGTTGTTGCGCATAAAATGACCAAAGTATTCTAGTTTTCTCCTTTTGATGATACTGAGAATTTCCAAGTTTTTGTTCATACGCCGCAGTACTTCCACACAAGTGACTTTAGCTGTCCTTGATATCCTTTCAAATGCTGTCAGTTTCTTACTTAAAACCTCGGTAAATGTCCATGATTCAAATCCATAGAGCAGGACACTGAAAACGTAGCATGGAAGCAGTCGGGTGAGTAATGACAGAATTAAATCACGGCTGATCAAAACTTTTCTAATTTTCATGAAAGAATTTTTGGCCTGTTCAATTCTACAGTGAATTTCTTGACATAAGTCCCAGTTATCATTGATTTGACATACTAAATATTTATATGATGAAACCCTTTCAATTCTTTCATTACCAAGTGTAAGAATGCCCTGAATTTCATCTTTGTTTCTACTAACAACCATCCACTTAGATTTTGTACATTTAATGGGGACGTACATGAAAATGCCAGAAAATGTCTTTTTTGTTATTTATTTTTTATCAATTAGTACAACTCATTGACAATACTTTCCACAAGTTTCATAATAACTTAACACTCGTATGTGATGTTTAATGCCATTATGGAATATATATACGATCTTTAGCGATCTTTAGCCTACGCTAAGCTTTTAACTCTCGAAGACCAAAGTATACAAGTATACTTGCACGACCATTGGTCGGTAATGTCTTTGAAGTTGAGAAAAAGGTACTCCAGAAGCCTGTGGTAATTGGATGGGGAGCGCCCACGTAAAATAAACGGCGGTTGGTACGCGTGGATGTTGACGGGGTGGAAGGAGTACCTTTGGTTGTCGGGCTGTTTTGTTAGGTATATATATTTAAAAAAGCATGCATGCATTATTCTAATAATTTGCACACGTCTGTAGTGAAACAATATAAACAATCTCAAATCTTTGATTCAAGTTTACCGTGACTTACATTTTTGTCAGTTTAATGTACCTTTCCTCCTATATGTTTCAAGATACAGTGATGAAACTTAGTATACTGCTATAAACCGGTATTATAAATAACTTCCTGGAACACTTTTTAGTAAAGAAAATATTTCAGATTTTATGGGGGTAATAAGTCGCTAAATTTTTTCAATATTTGGCTGTTAAATTTGAAGTGCTCTAAAAAATAAAGTTAATAAGATATCAAAATTTTGTTCAACAGATATCTTTAAACTATTTTGAAGATGATATGTGCTAAATTTAGTAACATAGAATAAGATGGTTTTCTAGAAGAGGTACATTTTAAGGGTAGATGTTTCAGAAAATTCATACATTTCTAGAATAAAAACGATTTAAGTAATAATCACAAAAATTACTACACATATGCCCAAAACCTAGATAAACAAGTATGTTAAATTCTACAACATTATTTTTAAAACTCTGGGAGTTACATCAATTATTTTCTGAAGTGCAATTTTGCATACGTCCCCCCTTAAATGTAATCCCATGACATTACTCACTTCAGAAATAGAATCCAGTAGTGTTTGTAGATCATCCATACTTGCTGCAAGGATGACAGTGTCATCAGCATATCGGATGTTATTAATCATAGATCCAATTACTACTACTCCTTGAGACTTTCCATCAAGAACATCTTGGAAAATCTTTTCAGATGTTGAAGAGGAGTGGAGAAAGAATGCAACCTTGGTGAACTTCCTTCATAATCGACACTTCTTCGGACAGCTGACCATCAACACGTACGGCAGGACGTTGATTCCAGTACAGATCTCCAATTAATCGGATGTCACGTACATCCAGTCCCAGGTCATATAAAATGTTCATCAGTTTATCGTGTTGAACAGTGTCAAAGGCTTTTTCATAATCGATGAAACACATGTAAACATCGACACGAACATCACGACATCGTTGAGTCAACACCTGAAGACTAAGCAATGCCTCCCGAGCTCCGAAACCACTCCTGAATCCAAACTGTGTGCCACCGATGTTTTCCTCACATTTATGATATAACCTTAAGTGCAGGATTTTAAGGAATAACTTCAGGGCATGACCTATTAAACTGATCATTCTGTAATCATTGCAGCACGTTGCATTGGTCTTTTTGGGAATCGGTATAAAAGCTGATTTGAGCCAATCATGTGGTATGTATCACTTCGATAGATATTATTGAACAAACCCACCAGCAAGGAAAGAGATCGTTCATCCTTGAGAAGTTTTAATATTTCATTGTGCAATTCATCTGGACCTGTTAGTTAGTTATTGTTGTTTTAAGGGGCGGAACTACGAGGTTATCTGCCCCTCATCGATATTGTTATGGCATGTTCAATTTGAGCTCTTGTAAAATCTATGCCATCGCCCGTTCGCTTAAAAAATATTATCATGAAAATTATAAGGAGATATCCGAGGCTACCATTGATAAAGCCGATAAATATTATTATTATTGTTACTATTTTTTAACTCGAGATGAATAACCGCTGTGATAAAGTTAATTGTCAATATAATGCAATTTGACAGACCGCGCTAACAAGTGTCATTCTGAATTATGTGTTTTCGTCGTAATAGGGAAACACGGATGTGAAACAACCTCAAGATGTTGTATATAATCCATGTAAATATGTGAAATAATATAGGACTATAGTATAAACTGAAACCAAATAGGGTAAATTCAAATATTTCTTTTCGTGTCGTGAGTGATTGTGCAATCTCGCATGTATAGATTAAAAGAGCAATATGTGGTTTTTCAAACATAGTCAAACCAACGGACATTCAAGAAGAGACTATGCTTTATTTTCAGAGATGCATAATAAAAATAGGAAGAGATCATTATTTTTTCTTGCTATTGCCAGCAGGCAATGTTTCGTGAATTGGTTTTCTCTTAACATGTGTTTTCACTTTCTGTTATGTGTTGTGAGGTCTTTCCTTATCCTTGACGGGGTGCATGGGTGCAGTGTGCAGTAATTATATAGCCCAGCCCAGGACGCTCTGAGATAGATCTCGTGCTGACACTGTGTTCATGCTGCCTCGCTTGTGGTGACCTGTCCATCCCAGGTGGACAAACGGGCACATAAGGAAGAGAAAGATATGTCGGCCAACCTGTGGGGCTCGATAGGAATAACATAGCTCATTTGTTTGAGTATCGTTGTTTTGGATTTGATCCATTGTTGCTTTAGATTTTGTTTGTTTTCGCGACATAGAACAAACGTGAGAAACTCTTTTTGTTTCTTGGTTAAGTAATGCTCAGTTCTGATTAAGCATATCAATTCACGTTTTCTTCGGAAGGAAATTCATGGCTCAAAAATTTTACATACATCTACCATAGCTTTAAGTGTCTGGTGTTCGTTCTTCTCACTGATTGGCATTTGTTGTGTAGTGATAAATCATGTCTGATCAGGAGATGAAGGCATTGTTGATGTCTTAGAATGAGAAGATGACCAAAAAACTCTTTAATTTTAGATGCTTTACAAAATAAAATTTAAGAAACTTCTGAAGCTATTTCGACAGCAGAAGTTCACAGAAAAACCAATACAGAAACATTAGAAAATAAGATTCAAGCTACTTTAAAAACCATTCAAACTTCTTCAGTTACCCTTGAAGATAAAATGAGAACCGCAATACGGGGTTGTGTAGAATGACTTGAAAATAGAATTTCTGAAAATTCTGGGTCCCTTGCAACACAAATTCAAAATAGTTCCAAAGAACTTGAAAATTAAATTTCTGAAAATTCTGAATCCCTTGAAGATAAAATTCAAAGTCAAATTCAAAATAGTTCCAAAGAACTTGAAACTAAAATTTCTGAACCCCTTGAATGTCAAATTCAAAATAGTTCCAAAGAGCTTTTCAAAGAACTTGAATCTAAAATTTCTGAATCCCTGGAATGTCAAATTCAAAATAGTTCCAAAGAGCTTTCCAAAGAACTTAAAACTAAAATTTCTGAATCCCTTGAATGTCAAATTCAAAACAGTTCCAAAGAACTTCAAAGTAAGATGCCTAAAAATTCAGAATGCCTCGAATGTCAAATTCAAAATAGTTCCAAAGAGCTTACCAAAGGCCTTGAAAATAAAATTGAAAGTATTTCTAATTTACTTGAAAAGAAAATTTTGGAAAATTCAGAATCCCTACAGAAACAGATTAAATTGGTAGAGGCAAATTTAGAATCTCAGATAGGTTAAAACTCTGCTGCACTTACTTTAGTAGAAAATAGGGTTAAGAATAAATACTTGGCTCACGAAAGGCAAATTAACTTGATTGAAATAAAAATTCAGGAATATTCTAGTACTTTAGAAGCACGAATTGGTTCAGTGGAAATCCAGGTCGTCGAAAAAAGCTCAAAGTTAGAGGAGAGTTTGGCGAAAACTCACGAAGAAATAGAACAATTACAAGATACAGTACTTAAGAAGGCCCAATGATACGTTCTTAAATTAAAATATGATGCTCTTCATATGGAGGCTAGATTGGAAGACAAGATAGGTGAGGTAAGGATGGTCTTGTGACAGAAGTACAGTTTCAACACACTGTAGAATTTAAAAGTACTTTTTTTAAATATGCAGAAACAAATAGTTGCATGCGTTGCTAAGGAAGATGACGACGATTTGAAGGACGTGCATAAAGCTATTCGAACGTGCGATTCTCATCTTAGGAAAGAAATATGTGTGGTTCAAAAGATTAAGAAAAAATTGATAAAATGGTCACTAAGGATTTGAACAAAAGAGTATCAGACTCAGAAAAAATCTTGAACCGTATAGAAACGTACAACCAGGGTTTACAAGACGATTTTCAAAAAATAAAAAGGAGAATCGAAACAGAAACGGTTACCACCGCGGAATTGTTAGAAAAAAACACATACGTAGTTACCATCTGGGAATTAGAGGCTGCCCAAGAACGAATGAGGTCTGAACGTGTGGAACAGATGAAGACCGGAGTCTCAAAGACAAAGCAGGAACAATTGAAAGCCGAAATTTTGGAAGAAATAAAAGCGGAAATTTTAAAAATTCAACTGGAACAACTTAAGTCTGAAATCTCGCAAATAAAGGCGGAAGTTTCAAAAATTCAATCGGAACAATGGAAATCCGAAATTAAAGGCAGACGTTTCCAAAATACAAACGGAACGATTGGCGTCCGATTTCATGAAACAGAGGAAAATAAGAAGCTTGAAAGTACAATCTGATGAGGTACAAGCAGCTGTTTCAGCATTGGAAAATAAAATTAGGTCCTTAGAAACAGATTATAAATCTGGAGCGGAATCCAAGGATTCGAATATGGCAAATAAAAGAATGCCTTATTTTCACTTCCATCAAACACCTGTTCATGATGATAAACCTCTTACATCAAATTCAGTAATAACGGTCATCAACAGTAAGGATGAAAAACCAGTCAAATTCAGTGGAGTAGGTACCATCACCCCAGTTGAATTCCTTAGGGAGGTACAAGATTACCTATCAGAAATGAGAGTTTCACCAGCCAGAGAAGTGAAAGTCATAGGCAAACTGCTTGAGGGTCCCGCACTTATATGGTATCGCGCCTTCAGATACACTATGACTCATTTTGAGGACTTTTCAAAGAACATTTTAAAGTAATTTTGGTCCCCAGAAATACAACAAGACATCCATTCTGAGGCGTACTCAAAGACTTTTCGAACTCACAACCTACACAATATTCGAGCTACTTCGCCAGTCAATTAGCTAAACTCAAATTTCTGCAACCGCCCATGCCAGAATACGAGTTGATAACGGCATTAACGCGTCAGTTCCCGCTGGAGGTCCAAAGAACTTTAAATAGCTGCTGGAGCAGAGAGTTTATATGATCTAGATGAAGTTCTCCAGAGGTTGGATCATGTTAGCAATCAACAGTTTCGAGAGAGGAATGTCAGATCGGTTCCTGTGGTAACTGGATGGGGAGGACCCACGTAAAATAAACGGTGGTTGGTACGCGTGGATGTTGAAGGAGTGGAAGGAGTACCTTTGGTTGTCGGGCTGTCTTGTTAGGTATATATAAAAAAATGCATTATTCTAATAAAAACAAGGCATCACTGTGTAATTTGAAAAAACACAAAATGCAAGCATTATTCTAATAATTTGCACACGCCTGTAGTAAAACAATATAAACAATCACAAATCTTTGATTCAAATTTTCCGTGACTTACATTTTTGTCAGTTTAATGTACCTTTCCTCCTATATTTTTCAAGATACAGTGATGAAACTTAGTATACTGCTATAAACCGGTATTATAAATAATTTCCTGGAACACTTTTTTGTAAAGAAAATATTTCGGATTTTATGGGGTAACAAGTCGCAAAAATTTTTCAAAATTTTGTCTGTCAAATTTGAAGTGCTCTAAAAAAATAAAGTAAATAAGATATCAAAATTTTGTTCCACAGATATCTTTAAACTATTCTGAAGATGTTATGTGATAAATTTAGTTACATAGAATTAGATGGTTTTCTAGAAAAGGTACATTTTAAGGGTAGATGTTTCAGAAAATTCATACATTTCTAGAATAAAAAAAATTAAGTAATCATCACAAAAATTAATACACGTATGCCCAAAACCCAGCTAACCAAGTATATTAAATTCTACAACATTATCTTTAAAACTCTGGGAGTTACATCAATTATTTCACTGAAGAGCAATTTTGCATACGTCCCCCCTTAAATGTAATCCCATGACATTACTCACTTCAGAAATAGAATCCAGTAGTGTTTGTAGATCATTCATACTTGCTGCAAGGAGGACAGTGTCATCAGCATATCGGATGTTATTAATCATAGATCCAATTACTACTACTCCTTGAGACTTCCCATCAAGAACATCTTGGGAAAATCTTTTCAGAATAGATGTTGAAGTGGAGTGGAGAAAGAATGCAACCTTGGTGAACTTCCTTCATAATCGATACTTCTTCAGACAGCTGACCATCAACACGTACGGCAGCACGTTGATTACAGTACAGATGTCCAATTAATCGGATGTCACGTCCATCCAGTCCCAGCTCATATAAAATGTTCATCAGTTTATCGTGTTGAACAGTGTCAAAGGCTTTTTCATAATCGATGAAACACATGTAAACATCGACACGAACATCACGACATCGTTGAATCAACACCTGAAGACTGAGCAATGCCTCCCGAGTTCCGAAACCACTCCAGAATCTAAACTGTCTGCCACCGATGTTTTCCTCACATTTATGATATAACCTTAAGTGCAGGGTTTTAAGGAATAACTTCAAGGCATGACCTATTAAACTGATCATTCTATAGTCATTGCAGCACGTTGCAATGGTCTTTTTGGGAATCGGTATAAAAGTTGATTTGAGCCAATCAGGTGGTATGTATCACTTCGAGAGATATTATTGAACAAACCCACCAGCAAGGAAAGAGATCGTTCATCCTTGAGAAGTTTTATTATTTCAATGTGCAATTCATCTGGACCTGGAGCCTTTCCACTCTTCGATATTGTTATGGCATGTTCAATTTCAGCTCTTGTAACATCTATGCCATCGCCCCTTCGAGTAAATAATATTATCATGAAAATTATAAGGAGACATCCGAGGCTACCTTTGATAAAGCCGGTAATAATAATAATTATTATTATTATAACAATTTTTTACATTGAGATGAAACTGCTGTGATAAAGTTAATTGTCAATATGATGCAATTTGACAGGCCGCGCTAATAAGTGTCATTCTAAATTATGTGTTTTCATCGTAATAGGAAAATGCGGATGTGAAACAACCTCAAGATGTTGTATATAATCCATGTATATATGTGAAATAATATAGGACTATAATATAAACTGAAACCAAATAGGGTAAATTCAAATATTTCTTTTCGTGTCATGAGTGATTATGCAATCTCGCATGTATAGATTAAAAGAGCAATAATGTGGTTTTTCAAACATAGTCAAACCAACGGACATTCAAGAAGAGACTATGATTTATTTTCAGAGATGCATAATAAAGATAGGAAAGGATCATTATTTTTCTTGCTATTGCCAGCAGGCAAAGTTTGGTGAATAAATACTTGGTGAATTGGTTTTATCTTAACATGTGTTTTCATTTCCTGTTATGTGTTGTGAAGTCTTTCCTTATCCTTTACGGAGTGCATGGGTGCAGTAATTATATAGCCCAGCCCAGGACGCCCTGAGATAGATCTCGTGCTGACACTGTGTTCATGCTCCCTCGCATCTGGTCACCTGTCCATCCCAGGCGGACAGACGGGCACATAAGGAAGAGAAAGATATGTCTGCCAACCTGTGGGGCTCGATAGGATTAATATAGCTCAATTGTTTGAGTATCGTTGTTTTGGATTTTGATCCATTGTTGCTTTAGATTTTGTTTGTTTTCGCGACATAGAACAAAAGTGAGAAACATTTTTTGTTTCTTGGTTAAGTAATGTTCATTTCTGATTAAGCATATCAATTCACGTTTTCTTCGGAAGGAAATTCATGGCTGAAACATTTTACATACATCTACCATAGCTTTAAATGTCTGGTGTTCGATCTTCTCACTGATTGCCATTTGTTGTGTTGTGATAAATCATATTTAAACACAAAGGGCATTGAAAGACGTATTTGATACATGTGTATCCGCGTCACGAGCAAAGCCAGTGCACTATGGGAGTCGAAACTCCACTCCAAAGCAATTATAACCTTACCTTGGCATTGAATTTACAAATTTCAAAAGAAAATTATGTATTGCCCGTTGAGCCATTATATATTTAAACACAAATTGTGCTAAATGTTCCGGCATAACTCAACAAAATGACAACGTTTCGCCCCGGTGTGCTATTGGGCTCTTCAGTTGGTTAAAGCACACCTCACCAAGACACTGTCAAGTACACACTGGGAAGGCCATGTCTGATCAGGAGATGGAGGCATTGTTCATGTCTTTGAATGAGGAGATGACAAAAAAACTCTTTAATTTTAGATGCTTTACAAAATAAAATTTAATAAACTTCTGAAGCTATTTCGGCAGTAGAAGTTCACATGAAAACCAATACAGAAACATTAGAAAATAAGATTCAAGCTACTTTAAAAACCATTCAAACCACTTCAGATACCCTCGAAGATAAAATGGGAACCGCAATACGGGGTTGTGCAGAATTACTAGAAAATAGAATTTCTGAAAATTCTGGGTCACTTGAAACACAAATTCAAAAAAGTTCAAAAGAACTTGAAAATTAAATTTCTGAAAATTCTGAATCCCTTGAAGATAAAATTCAAAGTCAAATTCACAATAGTTCCAAAGAACTTGAAACTAAATTTTCTGAATCCCATGAATGTCAAATTCAAAACAATTCCAAAGAGCATTCCAAAGAACTTGAAACAAAAATTCCTGAATCTCTTGAATGTCAAATTCAAAATAGTTCCAAAGAACTTGAAACTAAAATTTCTGAATCACTTGAATGTCAAATTCAAAACAGTTCCAAAGAACTTCACAGTAAAATGCTTAAAAATTCAGAATGCCTCGAATGTCAAATTCAAAATAGTTCCAAAGAGCTTACTAAAGGCCTTGAAAATAAAATTGAAAGTATTTCTAATTTACTTGGAAAGAAAATTTTGGAAAATTCAGAATCCCTAGAGAAACAGATTAAATTGATAGATACTAATTTAGAATTTCAGATAGGTGATAACTCTGCTGCACTTACTTTAGTAGAAAATAGGGTTATGAATAATTACTTGGCTAACGAAAGGCAAATTAACTTGATTGAAAGAAAAATTCAGGAAAATTCTAGTACTTTAGAAGCACGAATTGGTTCAGTGGAAATTCAGGTCCTCGTAAAAAGCTCAAAATTAGAGGAGAGTTTGGGTGAAAACTCACGAAGAAATAGAACAATTACAAGATGCAGTACTTAAGAAGGCCCAAAGATACGTTCTTAAATTAAAAGATGATGCTCTTCGTATGGAGGCTAGATTAGAAGACAAGATAGGTGAGGTAAGGATGGTCTTGTGACAGAACTACAGTTTCAACACACTGTAGAATTTAAAAGTACTGTTTTTTGAAAATATGCAGAAACAAATAGATGCATGAGTTGCTAACGAAATTGACGATATCTGAAGGACGTTCATAAAGCTATTCGAACGTGCGATTCTCATCTTAGGAAAGAAATATGCGTGTTCAAAAAGATTAAGAAAAAATTGATAAAATGGTCCCTCATTTGAACAAAAGAGTATCAGACTCAGAAAAAATCTTGAACCGTATAGAAACGTACAACCAGGTTTTACATGTTCGATTTTCAAAAAATTAAAAAGGAGAATCGAAACAGAAACGGTTATAGCCACGGAATTGTTAGAAAAAACACAGACGTAGTTACCATCTGGGAATTACCGGCGGCCCAAGAACGAATGAAGTCAGAACTTGTGGAACAGATGAAGACCGGAGTCTCAGAGACAGAGCAGGAACAATTGAAATCCGAAATTTTGGAAGAAATAAACGCGGAAATTTCAAAAATTCAACTGGAACATCTTAAGTCTGAAATCTCGCAAATAAAGGCGGAAGTTTTAAAAATTCAACCTGAACAATGGAAATCCGAAATTAAAGGCAGACGTTTCCAAAATACAAACGGAACGATTGGCGTCCGATTTCATGAAACAGAGGAAAATAAGAAGGTTGAAAGTACAATCTGATGAGGGACAGACAGCTGTTTCAGCTTTGGAAAGTAAAATTAGGTCCTTAGAAACAGAATATAAATCAGGCAAATGAAAAATTCCTGATTTTCACTTCCATCAAACACCTGTTCATGATGATAAACCTCTTACATCAAATTCGGTAATGACGGTCATCAACAGTAAGGATGAAAAACCAGTCAAATTCAGTGGAGTAGGTACCATCGCCTCAGTTGAATTCCTTAGGGAGGTTCAAGATTACCTATCCGAAATTAGAATTTCGCCAGCCAGAGAAGTGACAGTCGTAGGCAAACTGCTTGAGGGTCCCGCACTTATATGGTATCGCGCCTTCAGATACACTATGACTCATTTTGGGGACTTCTCAAAGAACATTTTAAAGAAATTTTGGTCCCCAGAAATACAACAAGACATCCGTTCTGAGGCGTACTCAAAGACATTTTCGAACTCACAGCCTACAAAATATTCTAGCTACTTCGCCAGTTAGTTAGCTAAACTCAAATTTCTGCAACCGCCCAAACCAGAATACGAGTTGATAACGGCATTAACACGTCAGTTCCCGCTGGAGGTCCAAAGAACTTTAAATAGCTGCTGGAGCAGAGAGTTTATATGATCTAGATGAAGTTCTCCAGTGGTTGGATCATGTTAGCAATCAGCAATTTCGAGAGAGGGATGTCAGATCGGATTCTCGAACCATTAATTTGGTGACAACAGATCGACATAACCAGACACAAACTAACAACACTGAAACGATTATCAACCACGTGACCGTCGTGATTTCGAACCATGCCATGAATCATATGATGGACGATATAAAGGACAATATTTCCAATATGAAAGAAGAGGGAGATATCGCCGTGGGAGATAATACGATTCTAGAAGGAATAATCAGGAATGGAGAAACGAAGATGACAGGAATAATCGAGGGCTCCAGAATCAAGAGAACCGAGATTCCAGCAACCACGACAATCGTCAATACATGGAGGAGAGGCATCTTGAAAGCAAGAAGTACCTAGATGAGCCCCACAAGCAGAACAAGAAAGAGCACAAACCTGGAACTTCTCGTGAGGCAGAAGAGACAGATCATAATTTTGATACATAAGGAAAAAGAATACCACGTTATGACAGACTGACATAGGAGTCCAGATGAAGTTGCACCCGTGTTTCATGACGAGGATTTGGAGGATGAATCACGCCATATAAAGAAGAGAGAACATCAAGATAAATATGAAAAATAAAAAATTCGAGGATTTTTTATTTTTGAAGAGGCAGGTGGCGTATGTGCCCTTTTACATGGGAATGGCTGAGGGCGAGCTTTGAAGTGAGCGCGCTGTGACATCATCAAGGCTGTGGCAAGCTGCTGACTCGCCATGGTTTGAAAGAGACGTGTGTCCTGAGCACAGCCAGGAAATGTCGGAAGGCAATATATTTGTTTGCATTTGGATAAAGAAGAGGAAGGCACCAGCACTTCAGAATTATATTTGGAATAATTCTTAAGTTTATTCATGATATTTCTATTGTAATTAATAACCTTCCAGAGTATTCTACGGTGAGGACCAATAGAAGAGGAGATATCGCATTACGTAATGCAACCACAGCCAACGATAAGTGACCTTGAGGATGTATATAAGCCGGCTCATTGGAGGCCAGGTTACCTGTCTGCTTTCAACTGTCTGTATGGTAAAGCTTGTCGATTGTGTTCACTCGTGGCTACGCTGTTATACTGAGCAACTACTCCGCGAGGCTAGGCATTCTCAGTAACGTTTCCATGTCACTCTGACATTGTGTCCGAGGACATAGTCTATTTTCGTATCAGTGAATGAAAAGTCAGGTGTCATCGTGTTCCACGAAACGTATTATTATTATCATAGTGATTCTGAAAGTTCATCGTTTAGAGAATACATCAGGAAATACAGGTATGTGAATGTGGACTTGTTTCACGCAAGTGACTGACAATTTTACTGCAGGTAAACTTGCACCAAGTGCGCACTATATATGAACTGGAATTGTGTCCAAGTCAAACTAGCCTCATGACTGAATACAGTGTGATAGTGAGCTACCCTGATAGCTTATGTTATAACTTGGAACTTCCAGTAAGAATTAGATTAGGCTTAGTTGAGACATTCTAGCCAGAAGTTATTATTATTATCATCTTGCCCTGTAAAATCAACCCGATCAGAATAAGTGGACATCCTAAAAACTGTGGGCTACATTATCAGAATGTCGTGTGTGCATTTGTGGAACAGTTTAAAACGACCCCACAAGATGGTGACGTCACTGCCCCACTGTTCGAACATGACGATCGGCTAGAGCGGCGCTATGGGAGGGGAACGATACCGGGATTGCCAGATGGGGAACCAGAGCAATGCCGTCAGGGGCATATTTCTGTGGACGAGGACGAAGAATGAGGCGAATGCTGGGATATGTGCATTTCCTAACGCACCGTCTTCACGGGTCCGTGGTGACAGGGTTCGATCCACACCGAGGGATGTCCAATCGCCAATCGCCACAGAACATCTAAGGTAGAAGCCTTCCGACTAATGTAAACAGTATGCTTGAGCCATGAATTTCCATAATTTCCGCTAAACCGATTCACTTTCCCAATAGTTAATAATCTTCGTTATTGTTATAGATGGTTGCATAATGCTAGGCGCATATTCCTTTTAGTCGCTTAGACTTGTAGGTGAGGTGGATCCTCAATATTTTTCACTCTTAATTATAATAAATAATATGGGATGTCCTACCCCATTTATATAAACGCGGCACAATTATGACACATTAGATACATTTGCATTATGTTTCTGAATACCAGAAAATATTTCCTAAACATTATAATAATAATAGTAATAAAACATTCTATAAATTCATATTAAAAGGATACTGAATTTTGATAAATAAAAATGAAAGTAATATTTCATGAGGATAATAATAATAAATTATTGTGATGAATATGTCGAATTATACTTATAAACAATTGGTTAATTGTATAAAAATCTGGGATCTTACGATCTCCAATATTATTGGATATTTTTGAAATGAAGCTTAATAATGTTAATTGTGTGTCAATGCACTTTTCTAAGGTTAGTTCATTTTGAGGTGTTGATCCTCGTATGAGTGGATGTCTGCGGGAGTGATATCCTGGTCCACATAATACTGCTTGCTTTGACAATAAAATAGGAGCATGCGGGAGTGATATCCTGACCCATAGTAATGGCAGTGCTTCAAATGTTTATCCAATTCCTAAGAATTCCCATGAAATACACCAATATAAGATTAGTGTTTCGTTATAAATGTAATGACGTCATGTCTAACCTCATGCCGATTATTATGACGGCTAGTTTTTAATTACATAATATTTTCATGAAAATTATAAGGAAGTATCCGAGGCTACCTTTGATAAAGCCGATAATTATTATTATTGTTACTATTTTTAACTTGAGATGAATGACAGCTGTGATAATGTTAATTGTCAATATAATGCAATTTGACAGGCCGCGCTAATAAGTGTCATTCTGAATTAAGTGTATTTGTCGTATGTGAAACGCGGATGTGAAACTACCTCAAGATGTTGGATATAATCCATGTAAATATGTGAAATAATATAGGACTATGATATTAACCCTCTTAGTGCCAGGCGAAAAGGTAAAGGTGAAGTCTAAAAGTGCCAGGCTGTTTTAATGGAAAATGTAGGCTTTCAGAAAAAAATATGTACATCCTCTGTTTTGAAAGATACGAAAGCGAAATTTAGTCAGGGATTGCAAAACATAGCTATCTAAATTCAGGGAAATTTTCAGATCATTATGAAACTTATTTCTTTCTTTATTAATTAATTAATTAAAATAATTTCTTCTGTAAAATAAAATTGGAAAGTTTTTATTATTCCTATTACCACACGCATATAAATGGAATAAAAATGAACACTGGAGAGCACACATACATAACAAAAGAACCAGGAAATGCATTTTTTTAGTTTTAAAAATATCAGCAGGGGTGTCAAAAATCCGAAATTCTAAAATCTAGCATATTCATAAAATACCGTACACCAACAATGGCATTGTTGATATAAATAAAATAAAAATAATTACAGTGAAAATAAATAAACAGAAGGGCACCCTGTAGTTTTATCTTTCACATTTGTGGTTGTGTAGCCTGTGGAGGATTGTCCTGGTCAACAATCCTTTCTTCTCAGTACTATTACTATCATTTGTTTGGTTATGTACGATCGCATTATTCTGAAGCGGAATCGGCACTTGATTCGTCACACACAAGATCGCAATCACTGTCCACGAAGTCCAAGAGTTCACCACTTGACTCATCAATCATTAATTCTTCAATTTCTTCCTCTCTCAAACAATGCTTCCTTCCCTTGGACGCCATGCTTTTACGACTCATGCGTAAACAAGTCAAGGAACTTCAAATATCGCTCGAGTATATCGATAGACAGAAAACAAAAGATGTTTGCCAGAAAATGGTAGCTATAACTCTCTTTAATGGTCACGTCAAGTTTAGACGCCATTTTCGGTCTATAAGCCCTTCTAAGAATACAAAAACGAAGCGTCTCTCAGAGCGACGCTGGCAAGTTTCGTTCATTTTATGAGGATCGCTCACAGGGACTCTGGCACTAAAAGGGTTAACTGAAACCAAATAGGGTAAATTTAAATATTTCTTTTCGTGTCGTGAGTGATTATGCAATCTCGCATGTATAGATTAAAAGAACAATATGTGGTTTTTCAAACATAGTCAGACCAACGGGCATTCAAGAAGAGACTATGATTTATTTTCAGAGATGCTTAATGAAATAGGAAGTGATCATTGTTTTTCCTTGCTATTGCCAGCAGGCAATGTTTGGTGAATAAATACTTGAATTGGTTTTATCATAACATGTGTTTTCACTTTCTGTTATGTGTTGTGAAGTCTTTCCTTAGCCTTTACGGGCAGCATGGGTGCAGTGTGCAGTGACTATATAGCCCAGCCCAGGACGCCCTGAGAGAGATCTCGTGCTGACACTGTGTTCATGCTGCATCGGATGTGGTCACCTGTCCATCCCAGGTGGACGAACGGGCACAATCCGTCCCTTTTTACTATTGTTGCATGCTCCACTACGTTATTGTACACCACAGTACTTTTCGACTAAGAGTACAGTGAGTTAATATTGCACTTGAGTAACATCAGAGTTGAGGAGAACTATGTTCTAAACTCAATTAGGGGCAAAATTAATATATGTTCTGAGAAATGTATTAGCATGTCTCTTTGTATAATAAATAAGGACACCTCCCGGGCAACGCCAGGTACAGTTGCTAGTATCTTATAAACACAAGCGAAAATGCCAAAATTCCGGTATGTATCGCCATCATTACTACACATCTTATCTAGGTGAAGTAAATATGGGGATATATATTTCACAAATAGGCTGCCAGCTAGAATGTCAACATATGGATGTGTATCGGGATCTTTACCAGACCTATATAGGTCAAGTAAAGATGGGGATACATATTTAAAAAAAGGAAAGCGACAATGCGAAAATTTGGAAAACAATACACATCTCATTTCCTAGTGTTATTCCAATGCCATTCACCAACCCAAAACCATTTATTCCCAGAATTTTCCCATAAGCTTCCCAGGTAAACATTCAGTGTCCTTCGAGATGTCGTCGACTATTCATCACTGCAGCCATTTTATTCATAAGGCTTTCCATATATACACTATGTGTTTTGATGTGATAGGTTATCACTAAAGCTGTGTGACAAATATGCCAGAAGAGTGACTCTGCATTACAAATAAATTAGCTACTATTAGCACAGCGTGTGGTGTAGACTTCACGTACAATAGATCCCAAGAACTCGCATTATGATTACAATAACATCAGCTTACTGCTAACTGCTTACTGCTAAAATAAGAAATATTTAAATGAGAGGTAATATACAACCGATGCTCACCCGTATTTCAAGTTCCGATTTGACTGCCAAGCTTTTATCTTAATAATTATCACCAGATTCATCCAGCAGATTATTAGTGCGTAACAGCAAGCAATGAAGGAAATTGGAGAGAAAAGTTTAAAGTGGGAGTAAAGATTCAAGTAGAAATAATTTCAACTCTGAGATTTGCTGATGACATCGTCATCTTGGCCGACACGCCTGAGGATTTGAATGAGTTTTTGAATGGTATGGACTCCGTCTTGTGGAAAGAATTCGTGATGAAAATTAATAAATGTAAAACAAAAATATTGAAATGCAGCCGAAATAAATCAGAAATCTCTATGGACATCTAATTGGCAGGTGAAAAACTAACGGAAGTAGGAGACTTCTGTTACTTAGGAAGCAAAATAACCAGTGATAGACGAAGCAAAGAGGATATAAAAAGTAGGTTATCTCAGGGAAGGAAAGCATTTCTACAGAAAAGAAATCTGATGACATCGAATATAGATTGAGGTATAAGGAAGTCATTTTTGAAGGCTTTTATCTGGAGCGTGGCACTCTATGGAAGTTAAACTTGGACTATTGGTGCTGCAGAAAAGAGGAGAATTGAAGCATTTGAAATGTGGTGTTACAGAAGAATGATGAAGATCAGATGGGTAGATAGGGTTACAAACGAAGAGGTATTAAGACTAGTGGGAGAGGAGAGATGTTTCTGGCGACTGTTAATGAAGAGAAGAGATAGGTTGGTAGGACACATACTAAGACACCCAGGAATAGCAAGCTTGGTTATGGAGGGAAGGGTCGAGGGCAAGAACTGTAGGGGTAGACCAAGGTTAGAATATGTTAAACAGATTGCCTCGGATGTAGGGTGTGGTAGCTATGTACAGATGAAACGATTAGCCCAGGACAGGGAGGCATGGAGATCTACATCAAACCAGTCAAAAGACTGATGACTCGAACAACAACAACAACAGGCCAGTTGATTCCTAGAAAGTATTATACAAGAATGAGCCAACGTAATACATAGAGACAGAAAAATTGTACTAAGTTTTGTGTAAAAATAAACATCCTGGTAAGCCAACTATTTGGTAGCAAGTATTAAGTCACTAAACCTAGCTTGTCATGCACATCATTAAGATTGCTATGTTACATGATATCTGTCTGTTAGGTAGTCAGCCCAAAGGCTGGTTGGATCCTCAAAAGCACCGCCGTTAGGTTATGTGGGTAGATACCCACAAAAACCCAAGGCAGCGCTATATTGAGGCGTACTAGGCAAGATGAGGAGTGAGGTAGTTTGCCATTGCTTTCCTCACTGAGTCAGAACAACAGTGCTAACCCTATAAGTAGAACCTGTCACAGCATCCACAGGCACTGACTGTGCCCTGAATGCCATTACTAAGCACCACCCATACCTCAGTAGCTTCCATATAATCACAGCTATGAGTGAGACTGAGACATCGGTGAAAAGCCACATTTTACTCTAGCCTGTGCCAACAGACAAATGCAAAGTTACACGATATACATAATAAATACAACTTACAATATTAGGGAGTTCATCAGTTTCAGACGGCCATTCTGGCTCACTCTTAATGAGTGGTTGTTGTTGTTGCTCCATAATGTCCAGCAAACTAGAACACACAAAGCGCGCTTAAGGATTATAAGAAGCCATACTTATACCAGTGCGCCAAATCATTACCATTATCAAATGTGGTAATTTCAGAACTCAGAATTCAAATAAGACTACAGTAATGAGAATATAAACTTCCAGGTGCACAGTGAGAAGAAGAGGTTAGCGCTCGACTTTATATATTAACGTAGGGTATAAGGTCGAGTAAAGTATTAAGATCTATCATTGCGATAGAATGAGGAATTACTTGTGCCAGCAACAGAAATTAAGCGTCCTATAAATTGGTTTTACACAAATATGAGCACAATATGACGGGGCCGAGAATTACACTACAAACCTATCAACGTTAAAGTAAACTCAAGTCACACCACGAGTAGGCCAACTTACAAATTGGCAGTAACTGGATACAATGAGTTTCAGATAATACAAGACAATACTTCCGCCTCGCGTTAAGAGAAACCCACTTCAAAACAAACACAACATATCTCCCTCAGACCCAACTGCAAACGGAAGGGATTCAAAGATATATTTATCCGTACCAACTTATAAATACTATCACGGGGTAACTTGTATAATAATTGTCGTCTTGAAGAAGTTTCTAGTTACAAATTTAACCTGTGTATCCTCGGCAATTAAATATCGTAAATTAATCTACACGGGCACGTAGGCTACATGTCACAGCAGAACTCTGGTTGTTTAAAATCTTCTTCATTGTGAAATTTAGTCACGTCTGTAAAGAGTACTTCGAATATCTGTACATGGAACTCTCGGATCTTAATATTTTGCCCCGAGGGACCTAAGTTACATGGAAGACTAACTCGGTGACGATATTGCTAGCAACAATAAAAACTTCGGGGCGATGTTGTTTCTGATGATAAATAGCCTAGGAACGATGTAAGAAAGACAGGTGTGACTAGGGATCTATTTCTAAAAATATCAGATTATTAGTATTATTGCATAGGCTATTCTTATGCACCGGTGACATATTACAAAAGTTAATGAAATAAATACATCTTCCATCAATAACCTAAACTTAATTGGCATCTTCTTTCCCGGAAACTGGCACTTAAACCCTTTGCCCCAATTACCTAGCCCATTTCTTTATTCCCCTTAGGGAACAGCGTATTGGAACATGGAATATAAGATGCCCAGCCAAACTGGTACCCGGAAAATACAGGGCGCCCGAGAATGTTCTCCCCAGTGGTTACGTGCAGCTGTGAGTGGTTGCCTCATCGGTTTAGTTGGTAGCACGGTGTCTTTGACCGGGTGAATCCCACACGTGTGGGCTGTAGACTTTCCAAATCGTCAGTGTGTACGGTATTGCAATTGGCGAGTTTAGGCCTATGTGTCATCAGCACTTCCAGCATCTGTTATGAATGGCTGTGGCGAGTTAAGTTTGTTATTAGGGAACACAGCGATGACACAATGCATTCCCCACATAAGTCAAACAGCATTCCGCGTCATAGGAGCTCATGTCACCACGGACAGTTAAACGATGACAGAGTCTACTTGAGATGAGTCATATCCTACTCACGCAACTGTACCTGTCAACGAAGCAGCCTGACGTGTAACACAAGTAAACAAAGAGTAATTCCCACCTCGACCGCCGGCAATCATTTCGTGATAGGCGAATATGATGCAAGCGACAGCCGTGCTGCCAACGTAACTTCTGTAGCTAGCTCTCGCAGACGCATGTAGGCGCTGCGGAGAACATTCCCGGACTCACTGTAGATACCGTACTGGACCGGTAAATTGATCATCAGACTAGAAAGTTGCCGTATCTAGCGTAGTGGCTAGCTTTTTGGATGACCGCAAAGGCCCGGGTTCTATTTCTGGCAGGGGCCGATAACCTACATGTTAGGCCCCTTAAACAACAATTATCAACATCATCATCGATTCCTGGCTAAGCCACAAGCCATTTATTTCTGGGCTGAGGGATCGTGAGGCAGAAGTCGGCGATTCTGGAAGTGGTTCCCCACTCCTACTCAATGCGAATGCTGGGATAGTACCCAACCGAAGGCCATGGCCACTTTCTACCCTAATCCTACCTCAATTACAAATGCACACTAGTTTAGGCTTCACAGAGTTGGGAAAAAATCTGGTCTTCCGAATATGTATTTTTTGTATGTTTGTACAAATTATGGGTACTCACAAAAGTATTTTAGGTACAAAATAACGATACAATTACACATTTACGGAAAATAGAAAATAGGGGGCATTGTATAGGCCTCAAAGAATAGGGGATCCGGGGTTCTCCACGGGAAACTTTTGTATACTTTGGTGCAAAATGATGAATTTTAAGGCTATCTGGCATCACTTTTTCTACCAATTTGTTGTGATTTATGTTTGGTTAATGTCAAACACAACGAAGACCATTTTATGTTACTTTTTACAATCATCTTACTCACTTGATAGAGTTTACATGGAAAGAAATAACATTACTGTTTTGATTTACAACTTACACTATTATATAAAGTCAAGGTTTCTTGAAGCATTACCAAATCGGTTTATAACTTCATCGTCAGTAAAATGTATGTCCCTGTGAATAGATAACCTTACTAGACCGTTAAGTCTGCTTTCAGAAGTAGAATTCTTAAGTATGTTTTCAACCAACTCAAACTCCGTTCGGCAGTAGCCTACCGGTAGCTACAGAGAGACGGAAATTTGCCAAAAGTTTGATAAGGGCATAAAAGTTAGGGAAAATAACTTTTGTCACACGCTTCAGGGGCACTTGTTGCTGTTCTTGGTACGTTCATAAGAGCGAAGGCACTGGAGAGTAATTAGAGGTTATGTTGTTACACATAAGATCAGAGCAAACTGATTGTCACACTGTTTACATCGCTCTACCGTCGCCTTGCTTTGCAACGTTGCCATACGTCGCTTAGTAACAATAGTACATGATAAGTACGAGTAGCCTATATTGGTTTTAGGTTTTAATTCATAAACAAACAATATATGTGACAAAAATTTCGGGGGTTGGGGGTGGGGGGGGGGCGGGCACAACGCCCCCTCCCTTATATACGCCTCTGATACAAAGTAGCCTACTTTCTTTCATTTAGGCTGTTCAAAATAACAATAATATATTACTATTAGAAATATTACTGTCATTATTGGCCTGAACGGATACGCGCGTTAACGTGCAAGGCCACCGTCGGTCCCCTTGAAATGTTTCTCCTCACCTTGTCTCCGATCCCGTAAAATGGGGAATAATATGTAGAGATAATTATTATTATTATTTCGTTTCACCCTCTTTGGGGTACGTTGAATCAATCATTTCTCTGTGTGTTGTTCTTACCTTTGTGCCCGGTATCTCTTCATTCTTTCTGATCTTTTCCTCTCTTCTTCCTAGATGATGGCTTTGGATTGAATGTAGATTTTTCTAGAAACCATATATTTTCGATTTTAGTAATAAGTTTTCCTTGTCAATTGAGCAGTGAATTTTTACTAATTTTGTTTTAAATTCCACTAGATCGATTGCAGTTTCTTGAAACCATGTGGGTTTCGTTTTGCGGTTACGGAAGAAATCAAAGATTTGTTTGGTTAATCTATTAGAGTTCATTCTGAGAAGATCACCGTAAAGATTCATCGTCCCTTTGTCATTGTATCTGGGAGTTATTATTATTGTTATTATTAGGCGATCTACTCTCCAAATTCAACACAGCGAAACCGGCACTGTATTGGGTGGTCTGTGGGGTTTGTCTTGTAATCATCAAACGTGATACGAGAAATCTTTTACGAGACCGCCGGGAATCAAACTACCACTGATCCACCGAGCTATAGCAGTATGTACTGTTTACATTGGGTGTAACTCTTGACAGAACGCTGACATCTAAGAAACACTGCTGCCAAACTCAAGACACGGAACCATTGTGGTACCAACACCCTCTTCTATAGCTGAATACTGTTCCCCAGTTTGATAAATAGTTTGTTGTTTTTGATTGATTTAAGGACTTTGCGACATGTAAAATAAAATAAATCAATCAATCAAACAAACCACGACAGGTTTCTGGAAATCCAGACCTGGATAGTTTGAGCCAAATGTCATTATTATTATTATTATTATTGCTGTGGCTCAGTTTATTGCGGACTTTGAGACACGTGAGCTCGATCCGTTATGCGTGGGTTCCCATTTTCAACTCCAAGCAAAAGCTAGGACGGTACCTACTAATAGGCCACGGCCGCTTCCTTCCAATGCCTTGCCTAGTTTCATTCTCCTTCACTCATTTTATCTCTTATTATCACTTCCCATGAGGTTGGGGTTAGTTAGGGCATCTGGCCGAAAAATCACCCTCCACAAGGATGAAAATAATCTTTACATAATAAGAGGTGGACACAAATATGATTATTAATATTATTATTATTGTCATCATCGTTTCTTAACGCAGACAATTATGCAAGGCATTTTAAGGGATTCTAGGTTTGAACTCTGACACTGACAGCGGCCATCATCAGTGTGGTATTTGCTAGATTCTTCCCACTCTCCGTCTAGGCAAATGTCGTAATGGTAACTTACTGTACTTCAAGTTCCGGGGCCTCAGATCATTTCTAGACCACAATGAATAGTCAGGCAAACTACTACAGACACCACACAAGCACAGGTTATCAGACAAATTACATGATCAAGATTTACCATTAACAACTGCCAAACTTAATTTTGGTGGCTCGTGGCGCAGTGACTAGCATCCCTGAGGTCCCGGTTCGATTACCGCTCAGCCACATGAGGCAATGCAGAGAAGAGGCGGGTACGATTACCAACTCTGCCATCCTGGAAGTGGTTTCCCACTTCTACTCCAGGAGAATGCCGGGAAGGTTCGTAACTTAAGGCCTCGGCCGCCTCCCTCCTAATTCTCAACATAATTGAACTGATTAATACAGCCATCACTCTACCACAGGTTATCAGACAAAATTACACACGCAATATTACACGGGGCTAAATAACCGCAATGTCCAATCCCCTCAAATGAAGCAATAAGAACAACAAGGAAGTACCAAAATGATTGGAAATAAGGAAAATATTATAACGTGCAATACAGCGGCTGATAATTCTACTGTTCCGCCCCTTAAACAACATTCAAGTTACTTCAACCAACATTCTCCTTGATAAGAACAAGAGTTATAGGAGAATGTGGGCTGTTTATATGCCTGGGGGGTGGAAATGGGAAACCTCGAAAACAATTTTCAGGACGGCCAAGGTGTCATCTTGGTCGAGCACTAGTACAAGGCACCACAGTGTCATGTTTTTATCGCCACCATTTTACCTGAAACAAAAAGGCAGAAACCCCAAAATCAAAACTCATATGAAAATACGATTTAAAATTGGAATAACATATTTGAATGTGCGAAGCGTTTTCAAGAAGACGGTTGTACAAATCAGCCAAGCTTTATAATACATGACTTATGATCCAATGTGATTCTCATTCCGATACATTAAAATAGGGACCCTCTGTTACTTTTTGATCACGAATATCTTGATATTATAAAACAATAAAATATATAATTATCACATTAGTGACAAGGTATGACCGTATGTGTAGCCTTGTATGGCGAAAGCTAAAGAATTGACTCTCCATACTTTCAAGATGGTTGCTGCGTGATCTATTAGAACATTATAATCGACAACTCTGAAATTATTTGGGTAATTTACACTACTCTTACCAGCAGGTGAATATCATATAAGACCTCCCACTTGCATTAGTGAAAAGATGTTAATGCACAATTAAGGCGCAACTTAGTAGAAGACGAGTAATATATTAGATGCCTCAGTTGCGTTAGTGATGAAATTATAACAGTGAATATAGCACGTAGTGGCCATCCTGAAATTGCATTGTTTAAAAATAGATATCATTCTATACTTTTGAACTACAATAACGAAAATTAGAGATAAGGTTAAATCTCGAGGCGTATAGAAAGCCTAAAGCAAAATATCAGCGACATTACATTTTCACGGTGACGGTTAGGCGTAAAATTTAAACGTAATAGTGAATAATTCAGAAAGTAATTGCACAATTAGAATTAAACTTAGCAGCAACGAAGTATCATTTATGAGACGTTGCTGAAATTAGCCTTAGGTATGACACTCGACGCGTGGCGGCCATCAAGAAAATATAGAATATGATAATGAATGACTAGATATATTATAAGAGACAACAAAAAATAGCTTTGTACGTGGCTACTTTGACTAACTCAACAGAACAACGACTCCATAAGTTCACGAAGTCTGCTGGCCGTGTTCCTATGCCTAATATATTCATCGTACGATATAATATCAAGCGGAAATTTAGTAAGGGAGGAGTACCGTACAAATATTACGACATAGCGCGTAGCTGCCATCTTGAATTTATAAAATATTCAAACAAATAACTATATATTATAGAGATATTAAATCTCAAATTATCATTAAAGTAGAACCAAATGTGGATTTCCATACCAAAGTTAAAAGAGCATCTACACTATATATATGTTTCAGGCGATGGCTGAGACTTCAACATCAATAACATATGATCCTATTACGCAATTACCACGAAACTTTGTAACAGATAGGATATCGCGCTTTTATTAGTCGCACGACTATTACACTGCAAAGAGCACGCAGTAGAATACTTAAGACATTCATATCGATAATCCATTTTCCATCACAATTACAATGACGAAACGCAGAAAATATGTAGGCTCACATAATACGCTTTCGTTGCAGAAGTCGAAAGATAAAAGATTTCATACATTCAAGATGGTGGAGTGGCATATATTGTATGTTCTTATCAATACTTCTGGAATCAAATGCTGAATTATAACGAAACTTGCTCAGCGAAGGCTTATATATAGCGTACAACTCTAAACGAACATTCCATTACAATAAGAAGGAAGAGTTACAAATATACCAATACATTTAGGAGAATGTAGACTACATGTCCATGCGTGAACTTTTTGTTTTTATTTGGTATGATAATCTTTTTGATAATCATTCGCTTCTGGTAGTTCAGGCAGCAACGCCTAGATGGTGCTCACTTAAGTCTGCGAATTTTCCTTTGGGAAATCATTGCAATATCAGTTCATTTATGATAGTACAGACAGAATTGACAGTAATGTAATTGTTGTGATAAGGGAGGAACATCAAGGTAATCTGCACCATCGTGCTTACTATTTTGTGGGCATTTCCTTTGGGATGGTACTGCTCTTGATATTCATTTATTTATGGTATTTTAAGCAGCACAGTCTAGATGGTCATCTGCCGCATCATGCCCGATTTTCTATGCGTATTGGGATATTAAGTTTTGTGAAATTTATTCATATTCATTAGAGACGGCTCCGTCTTTTAACGTCTAGTATGGTCCCTATTATCAGTTAGCATTGCGACCTCCTCTGCACATACACCTTTCATATTCAAATCGTTGAACACTGACTGCAATTAGGCAAGATGCCAAAAAAACATAGCAATGATCATATAAGTGATATCGCAACACCGCTATGTACTCAAGAGGGATGTGTGCTATCGTGGAATTAGGTAGATTTCATTAGAAAGCTAACTATTGCAATGGGTACCATGTTTCGACTTCCGGAAAATTTCGACATATCTTCGCGTTTCACATCCCCCAGACCCCAAAACCACCGTCAGTTCAAAAGTTTATATATAATTTATGTATATATGTATCTATATATATCAGTTTCTTGTGGGCACGATAACTGCCGTAATTTTGCACCAATCACTTTGAATTTTTTACATAATATGTATCCCTATAAAATCTCGGTCGAGTTCGTTAATGGGCAAAATCGGTCGAAGGGGGTGAAAATGGGGGGCTTTTTTTCGAAAAAGTGAAATTTCGCTATAACTCTCTTAATACGTGAAATATCGAATCCCTTCAAAGTTCATAATATGTGTCGGATAAGTGCCAAAAATTTATGTCAAATAAGTTTTTTGATAGCACCAACCATTGACCAAAGGGGTGGAAAAAAGTGTTTTTTTCGGGAAACATTAATAATATCTCTCTTAATAGGCACAATATCAAAACCGTACAAAATGGAAAATATTCCCCTAATAATTACCTAAAACTTTTGTCTGAAAGAATTTTTGATATGACCCACCATTACGCCAAGGGATGAGAAAAATGATTTCGGAATTTTAAAAAATGCCAAGTGCCATCAGAGGTTACCATAACAACGCTTTTAAATTGATAAGGGATGATCTATCAGAGGTTGCCAAGACAACGCCATTGACGAGATCACATTCATTTTTAGCCTATTTTTCACATTTTGCAAAAATGAGGAAAAAGTAGACTTATGAGATCGATCCGGTAAAATGTGTGTCTGTCTGTCTGTCCTTCTGTCTGTCTGGCTGTGTGTGTGTCCCCCCCTATCAACTCCTAAACGGCTGCAGCAATCAAAACCGAATTTAGTATGAGTAAAGATGAATACCGGAATATCTCAAGCCCATATTTGAAAAAGATGTCAGTGCTACCAACTGCTAAAAAACGCATTAGAAATTTGAGCTCCATGTTGGATATCTTGCAAGGTATGCATGGGAGCTATTCCAAAATTGGCACACATGTAGATAATACTATTTCAGTTTAATTTCCAGGAGGCCAACCATGACAGTGTTGCCAAAATAATTTTAAGCCTTCTGATAGGTCCAATGTTTAAATGCATATAACTTCTACACTACGAATTGGATTTCAACCAAATTTTGTATGTAATATCTGTACATAAACAGATATGACTGAACGTATTCTTAAGAGCCACCAGGGCTGCCAACTGTTAATAATTGCTCTCTCTATTTTTTTAAAATCCAAATACCAATATATCAGAAAGTATGCAAGCCAACAGCTTTAAACTATGCACACGTATATTCTGACATTTTAGATTAATTTGGAGTAACGTATATACGTCAGTTCTACCAACATGATTATAAGCCTGCTGAAAGGACCAATTTTAAATACATGTAACTTCTATACTATCAGTAGGATTTCAACCAAATTTCGTATGTGATATGTGTACCATAACAGATATGACTATAAGTATTGTTAAGAGCAATCAGGGCTGCCAACTGTTAATAAATGCTGTCTATATTCTTTTTACCCTAATATCAATATATCAGAAAGTATGCAAGCCAACAGCTCTATACTTTGCACACGTATAGCACCTGACATTCTAGATTAATTTGGAGTAATTAATACAAGGCAGTGTTGCCAACATGATTCTATGCCTGCTGATATGTCCAATTTTAAAATACATGTAACTTCTATACTAACAAATGGATTTCATCCAAAATTGGCACAACAAGATATCATAATAATTCAGATTATTTCTGACCAGCACACGCATGGTATTGTTGGCAACATGCTTTTACGCGTGCTGATAGATCCAGTGTCTAACTGCATGTAACGTCCATTGGACTTCAACCAAATTTTGTATTCTGTACCTTAAGAGGTGGAACTAAGAATATATTCAGTCACCAGGGCTGCCAACTGTAGTGCTCTATTTGGCTACATTATACCAGGTATATTTTGAACAAATTAGATATTTCGATATTACCAACTTAATTTCGTCATTATTCTAGATAGGTTCATATACTGTAGAATAATCATTGGCATGAAAAGTAGGCTGTATAGTTCTTCACGGAACTTCTTGTTAGCCTACTTTTGACACTTTTCAAAAATGAGGAAAAAGTAGACTTATAAGATATATCCGGGAAAATGTGTATGTCCTTCTGTCTGTCTGTCCTTCTGTCTGTCTGTCTGTCTGTCCTTCTGTCTGTCTGGCTGTGTGTGTGTGTGTGTCCCCCCCCTATCAACTCCTAAACGGCTGCAGCAATCGAAACCAAATTTAGTATGAGTAAAGATGTATATCGGAATATCTCAGGCCCATATTTGAAAAAGATGCCAGTGCTACCAACTGCTAAAAAAACGCACTAGAAATTTGAGCTCCATGTTGGATATCTTGGAAGGTATACTTAGGAGCTATTCTAAAATTGGCACACATGTAGATAATACTATTTCAGTTTAATTTCCAGGTGGCCATACATGACAGAGTTGCCAAAATAATTTTAAGCCTTCTGATAAGTCCAATTTTTAAATGCATATAACTTCTACACTATCAATTGGATTTCAACCAAATTTTGTATGTAATATGCGTACATAAACATGACTGAGTGTATTCTTAAGAGCCACCAGGGCTGCCAACTGTTAATAATTGCTCTCTATTTTGTATCCAAATATATCAGAAAGTATGCAAGCCGACAGCTTTAAACCATGCACACGTAAATTACCCGACATTTTACATTAATTTGGAGTAACTTATATACGTCAGTTCTACCAACATGATTCTAAGCCTGCTGATAGGACCAATTTTTAAATACATGTAACTTCTACACCAACAAATGGATTTCATCCAAAATTGGCACAAAAATATATAATATTTCAGATTATTTCTGACCAGCACTCGCATGACATTGTTGCCAACATGCTTTTACGTGTACTAATAGATCCAATGTCTAAATCCATGTAACGTCCTTTGGACTTCAACCACATTTTGTATTCTGTACCTTAGGAGATGGAAGTAAGAATATATTCAGTCACCAGAGCTGCCAACTGTATTGCTCTATTAGGCTACATTATGCCTAGTATATCTTATTTCGAACTAATTAAGACATTTCGATATTACCCACTTAATTTCGTCATTATTCTAGATAGGTTCATATACTGTAGATTAATCTATGGCATGAATCTTAATTTTAAGAAAAGTAGGCTCTTTAGTTCGTCACGGAACTTCTTGTTCCATCTGACTTTGAGGAAAGCGGCTAACTGGTAGCATGCTGAACTTCTATGCCCAAGGTGCTGGTTCAAAGCCGGCCAAAGTCGCCGGATTTTCTAAGAGCGCTAAAAATCCGTCAGCATGCTTTCCTTCGGAGGGGAAGTTACAACGTTCGTTGCAAGTTGCTGGTTGCGGTGGCATCTAGCAGCCAAGTTCACAGCTAGGTGTCGTTGACGTTAGTATTTGGTACAAAATTAGGTACTACTAATTAAAATTGACCGTCTGCAGACCTTACCTGAATTAGAGACTAATACATTCATCACAAATAACACCGTTTATCAGACAGATTCTACACACACCCAATGTACACGGGGTTACATGACCACCTTGTCGCAGCCCCTAAACTGAGGAACCAACCAACATATCTGCGGGAGATAAAATTTTGCGTGAAGAAGTAACAGACTGTTACATAGTTACACATTAGTTCCAAACCTTGCATAAGGACAGTGTGATCACAAGTATAAAAATTAACCCCAAATGACAAGAAGGTTACCATCCCCATAAGACAGTAAAATGTTAAAAGTATGCATAGAAAGACGAAAAAATGTTAACTAACCTCCAGTTGTAAAATACTTTCTCGCATTAAATGAGGTCTGATCCGCCTACGAAAACCTGCATATTTTGCCTATTATAGCCTATCCCCTAGTTTGCCCGGTGAAATCTACCTCCGCCTTCCGGCGTGCCGAGAGGATTTTTTTTTAACATGGATATGTTTTGATCTGGGGGGTCTATCTTGAATTAGTGTGCACAAAATTCCGATATCTAGTTGCATCAAGTAGCAGGTTACCATGGCGGCATGCGCGATACTTGAAGAAGTGACATTCAGAAGTTGTTTAGTCATACAGCGTTAATTATCACGAAAGCCAAAAACTGTAATGCCTGTACTAACTATGTATACCGTAATATTTAGAATCAAATTTACTAGAATCTATATATTTGTACAAAGATCTATAAAATAGATATAATTCATTTTGTGACTCTTTTTGTGTTTGACTTAAGTTTTTTGAATGAAGTCAATTAGATCATATACTTCTTTGATTGGCTCACTGAAAGGTTCATCTCTTTACAAACACAATTCATAAATTTTCAATGAACACCAAAATTATAATTAATTGGACCATTCGAAAATTACGCCCATTTACGATCTTGAATGCATGAAATCGTTTATCTTGCGCCACATGCAGAGAGAGCCTTCTTTGTGTAACTACATATTTCCTGCGTTTCGTCATCGTGACTCTAATAAATAATGCATGGCTGTTGTTAATGTCTGATATATTCAATATGGCGACTTCACGCTGCATGAAGGGTGAGAGACTTCTGACAAATGCAAGAGAGGAATATAATAAGTTTCAAACTTCTTAAAATATATCGCGTTAATTGCTCAATTGGATCCTGAGTTATTGATTTTGAAGTTTCAATAGTATGCTCAGTCACCATATGGGCTATGCTGGGGATAATCTTTAGCCTTTAGCATACAAATATACAACAAGATGTTCAGTAAAGAACATATAGTCAACTTTCTCCTAAATGCACGGGTATGGTCATTGTCCTTTGCAAGGAGTATTGAATGTTGGTTGTAGTAGCTTGTTAAATAAAAACGTGCTCTATTATATATTGATTGAACCCTCACCTGAAATATGAACTAGCGAGCAAACAATAGTCTTCATTATTACCCAACGGGACGGCACGGCCCAGCACGATACAGCACGTTCGGCCTGAATTGTAAGTCACTGTTATGGTATAATAATTATATTTTAAGATGTTAATATCCTACGGGTCACTTCCATTAGGACAGTTTAAACCACCCTCTGTACGATGAACGGATTTGGTAAGTAACCGTTAGGCATGATTCATACGTCCATCATCTTGAAACAATTTGGGTGATGACCATGTAGTTTAAGCAAAAGACAGTTCACACATTAAGGTACATTTTTGTAAAATTTTGTAGACATGCATGATTAGGTAAGTTGTAATTTGAGTTAAGGTTTGAACATTTGGGAGGCCGTCATTACGTTTCCATCAAGACGGCGTCAATACATCACATGACACTGAGGTGTCCTTTGCTGGTGTTACCTCTTTACCAAATTTCATGCAAGGTAGTTCGGTCATGTTTGAATTGATAGGGGGACAGATATACACTCTCACACACGTGATTTTTACACATACACGGCCGCCATCTTCAAGATGTTTGGTTGATGACCTTGTAATTTTGTCGAATGACGCTTCCTACATGAAGGTATGTTGTTGCAAAATTTGGTAGAGATCAGATGATTAAGATAGTCGTTATTAGATTTAATCCTTGAACATTTGGGTCGACGCCATTACGTTTCCGTCAAGATGGAGGCGATATAAGATATAACACTATGATGTCCTTTAATAGTGAGACATCTGCATCAAATTTTGTTCAATTCGGTTTCGTCGTGTTTGAATTGATAGGGGGGAGGGGGCAGATATATAAACTCACACACGCGATTTACACACATACAAGGTCTACTATTTAGTTGATGACCATTTAATTTGGTCGAATGACGTTTCCCACATTACGGTATGTTGTTGCAAAATTTTGTAGCGAACAGATTATTAGGTTAGTCATGATTTGATTTAAACTTTGAACATTTGGCGGCCACCATTGCGTTTCCGTCGTGATGGCGGCGATAAAAAAAATTGACACTAAGGTGTCCTTTGCTAGTGATACCCCTGTACCAAATATCCTTCAATTCGGTTTCATCGTGTTTGAATTGATAGGGGAGGGGGGGGGGGGCAGATATTCACAATCACACACACAGACTGACAACTTTTGGTCCGTATAGATCTTATAAGTCTACTTTTTTTTTTTTACAAAAATCGAAGGTAGGCTAAAAGTAACCCCTGGCACTACAGTCCATGAAGGGTCTGTGCCTTCCTAGTGGCCGCTGCCGAGCCATTTGGCCTGCAGTAATTGGGGTGACGCGTGGTCAGCGCATCGGGTCCCCTCGACCATTAATCTTGGTTTTCCTGACCTGAGTGCTGCCTCACTATCATACGGCTACTCAATTGAAGACACTTTTACAAAAACAGCCATAGTCCAAAAAGCGAAATTTTCAGTAGAGTAAGAGAACTGTGTCCAGTCTCTTCCTTCCATTAAATCTTAGGATTCATTTCACTTATCAGTGCAATTTACATTAAATTTATAAATTGTACTGAATGTGAAAAATATTAAATTGAAATTAATTCGCAGGACATTGGTTGTTTTTGTGCAAAATCAGACTTGAAAATAATGCTTTGCAGTCCACTGATTTATTGTAGTGCTTCATCACCACTGCTATTATCATCAGGATCAATGTCATATGACACTTCAACGTTGTCAACACTCACATCGGCTTCAAGTCTGTTCAGAGGTTTTGTAAGAAACGAAGCCAGTCTTCGTATGTCATTCAACTTCTCTGATTTCAGTGCTAGTGGTCTATGGTAGTTGGGTACAAGGTTCAGTGTTGTGGGATGGGTTTGAGCATTGCGTACATTGCGTAGATTTTTCTGGACATTGGCACTTTTTGTAACAAAGTCAGAGGACAATGGTTGTTTTTGTAAAACAGGGCAAATCTAAACATGCATTTATAATGGAACTATGGACGTTTTTGCGAAATATTTGTATGTCAAATGGTGCTGCATATAGCAAAGTACCAAGTGGTGGTCACCGATTAAAAATCCCAGTTTTGGACTATAGCTGTTTTTGTAAAAGTGTCTTCAATCGTCCTCACGAGGCTGTGTGCACCCCGTTCCAGCTCTCACGTTAGTTTCTGAAAGCCCTGACGGGACCGAACACCAAACCTGGGGCCTCCGAGCGAGAGGAAAGCGCGCTACCCCGACACCACGGGGCCGGCATTGGTATACTAAGCCCAGATAAATTTACGATATATTGTATCTTTAAAATATATAGTGTTATTTGTGTGTGCGTATTGTAATTTCAAGATGGTCACTGCACATTATTTACATCACAAATTGTAGCGACGTTTTTTGTAAGGCTCTCCTCTTCACTAAATATCGCATTAATTGTGCTTTAGATCGTGTGTTAAATATATTCCTGTCTGAAGAATACGCCCAGCCACCATCTTGAACGTAAGGAGTCGTTGTTCTTTTGACTAGGACGAAGGAAGCTACTTACTGTATAAGTTTCTATATTACTGCTAAATTTCGTTGTTGCATCGCAAAAATACATTGCATTATTCATATCATATTCTTTATTTTCAAGATGGCCAACGAGCGTCGTTTTATTCAGTGCATTCTGGCCTATTGCAGTAACGACCTCTGTGTGATTCTTCTTTCTTACTAAGATTTGTTTTAGTTTCGCAATTACAGACTGAAAGATGCACAATTACGCTTAAATGCAACGCCCAGCGCCATTTTAGAATTTTTGTGTCCTATGTTATTATTAAATTTCAATATTATAGCTCTAAGATGCCGACATTTTGTAATTTGTCAATTTTAATGTTCCAATAGTTTGTGCAGCCGCCATCGTGGATGAATGGAGGGTTTGATGTGTAGCCTTGGCCATACAAGGCGACATTTTTTGTCCTAACTTGTCACTAATATTAGTTAGGGTAACTCGTATGTTTTTAGAGTAATTTATTTATATATTTTATAGTTTGAAGATGGTGGCTGCGCACAATTTGCTCTTATACTCGTCATGTTCCTAACAGAAAGTCTTCATATAAAACTGATTGCCAAATACTGTGAACATTGATTCACTGGACCATTCAGTAAGTTACGGATAATGCTTGATACGCATGCCTGGCATCATTAAATTATTTTGTTGATGACCTTGTAGTTTGAGCACAGGACGGTTCCTACACAAAGGTCAGCTTTGCTAAAATTTAGTAGAGATCTATAAAATAGTTTAGTCATAATTTTATTTTAGCTATGTGTATTTTGGGTGGCTGCAACTTTTGTTTTCCATGGCATTGCGCGATATAAAACATGACACTGAGATGTCCTTTGCTAGCGCTACCCCTGAGGCAAATTGGGTTCAATTCAGTCTCTTCGTGTTTAAATGATACACACACATTGATGCACGCACACAGACACATGGACATTTTGGCCCGTGTAGATCTCATAACGTTATTTCCATTGTTTACAAAACACGAAAGTAGGCTGCCTTGAACATGGAGTCCTGTGTCGTCCTCCAAGCAGTTGTTCTCTTCCACTGCATTGTTTATTTCTCTATCCTCATTGGCATGGGTCATGCCGTTATATAAATACCATTTGAGGGTGTCGTTATTCTTCCAATCCTCACCGTAGACATATTACAGAGGCTTGTCATAATCTTTCTTGTTTGCCGGATATAGGTTGTGAACAATAGGTAACTGTTATAGTTCAACTGAGGCAGACCAACCGTAGTTTTGAGCGCTACACCAATCAAAGGACAGTCTAATACTTAAAACATTTTCAGTTAGTTGCAGGCCTACAAGATGCTGTAAAGGAGCACACGAAACTTCAATAAAGCCATTTCTGGCTTGATCTTCTCTCCATAAGCTTGGATTATTCCCATAGATTTCAACAATACATAAACAATATAACCTCACTTGCCAGGAATAGTATGCCACTTAGTTGGAAGATTCTGGAAGAAGCTGAATTTGCTGCCCATCGAAGCATATTGTTGCAGATTCATGTCCTGTGTTTACATTGAATTATGAAACGTTGATGCACGAAGGCTGTGCAGTCGTTTACTGGCCATGTATTTAGTCTGTTTTACTGAATCAGTTGTTTCATTTTACGGCAGTAACTACAAACGTCTAAAGATGGGGAGCAAAATCCAATATTGAAGTACTAAAATAAATTTCAAAATATACACACTTTGTTGACAATTTCAGTACCTTTATTTTGTTTGAATTAGCATCGAGGTTAATGAACTTTGATACTTGTCTTGAAGAATGCGGTTTCTTGCCCCGGAAATTCTTGTTTCTTTTATGTTGAATTTCGATATTTTTCGATTTTCTCCCCTATTTTTTCCGGTGATACAGTGACCTTCGCTGTTAGGAACAACAATGTTACGCAATCTTGTAGATTTAGTTAGCAAGCCATCTATAATGATTCTTCTGCAAACCCTAAGGATTTTGCTGTTTTTCTTAATCAACGTGTACTCAAGCAAACAATCGTTCGGCCGTTGCATGATACTTGAAGGCCTAGACCTCCTCTTGACAGGCTTTTAAGAAACAAGGCTGATGCCACTTTATTAAGAACAGTTATTAATTGTAATTTTACACAAAACAGCAACTGGATATGAAATATGAACAAGAAAACCTCCTTGCACCATGTGAACTGGGGTTGAATGAGTTGTAGCATTTGGGCCAATGATAACCAATTTTTCTTCTTGTTTTCAGGGATTAACTATCCTTTATATCGAGCTATCTTTCTCTGCACCCACAGTAACTAAAGTGTCATCTAACTCACTCATCGTATTAAAAGAAGCAAAAGAAATTACCATTGGACACATTGAACTCGCAAGCCCTCAATTCAAAATGCGTATTAAACAGCAACAAACACAAAGCATCATGAGTAACGGTTACCTTGCATATAATGACCAGATACCCTGTGATTGGCTGGTTGTGACTAAACCTTTTCTGATTGAACACACGAGGTAGACAAAATTCTTTATCTTTGGTTCCCTATACTTTAACCAATAAATAAGGGACAATTCTTTTGGTCGGTTTGAAATTCAGATGCGTAAGGTAATTCAGGCCCCACTACCGGGAGGAGCTGGTTATACGCTTTAACTTCTGGTGTGTTTTGACTCAAAATTAAGACGCCTCTTGGAACTCTAACGTGTAATGTATTGTATGATGTTTCTGTCCCAATATTGCGGTCATCGTCAGATTAAATGCACTATAACGTAAAGCTTAAAATTAGATGCCCAGAACAATAGATCAAGAAATAAAACCCGCACTTCTTTTCACTAAAACTACTTATAATAAAAATAGTTTTCCTCGAAATGCAAAATCGGACTATTTTTAAAAGTAATTAGACCCTAGGCTCTCTACGCTTCAGAAACTCTCACTCCTCAACACAAAACAGTTAACGGACATTTGGACGTCTAAAACGCAAAATAATGTGAAATACATTACAGCTGAGAATCAAAGATTGAGTCCATCTTCCATAACCAAATGGATAAATATATAAATGTATCTCCAAACTCATGTACCACATTATGTCTGCACAGAATCTAATTCATGGGGCACTTGGACTAACTTATAAAATTCACACATACCTCTAGAACAATACAACTGTTTCAAATTAGTACAAACATAATGTAAAAAAAATGAAATAATATTAGGATCGCCAAATTTACATTACCGAACAAAAACCAAGAAATTTGCACTCACACGGACTTCTCAGGACGAGGAGATAACGTCTAGCCACCATGTATGGTCCATGAAACGAAAATAAACTCATTTGTTGAGTATAAATGAATAATGGGCTAAAAGAAAGGCTAACTAATGTTGATTCCGCGTGGTCCTAAGAGACCCTTTCACGATGCAGAAGAAGACATGCTTAGAAATTGTTAATCATTAGTTCATATGATATCCTATAAAAATGAAATAGGAAACTCTACCCGACTAATTAATTATATTCAAGAAATTGTGAATATTACAACAAATAAAGGTAAATGGATATTCATAACTTTAGGATAATATAGTTGATATGAACTCTGTGTACTGACACATTCGAAGCGTCACTAAGCAAATATTCAGACGGTTCTTAAGGTTGGTTGGTTATCAGTTTAATGGCTGCGGTCATGATCTCTATAATACTACTGGATGTCTCGCTCCCACGGCTGTAGTGAGGCCTCTTCCTTTGCGGTTACATTTACCTGGCGGAAGGGGCGAACATCGCTCAAGCTGCATGGCGCGCTCATTGAAAGGATGCTTACTTAGGCTTATTAGCACCCTAATTCTGATGGGAATTCGTTATCACGAGCTGTTATAAATGAAAAATATTTGGTGTAAACTGTCATTCTACATTCCCTTGTTTCAAAATACACGGCAATGACTACAATCTACAGGAGAAGAGAAGTGATACATAGGCCTATTGACAATCTCAATTTCCACCACGTGCTTTTATAGAAAAAAAAGTAGGTTATTATAGTAGATTTCAGCATAATAAGAAGAATTCGCTTGTTGGGTATGCTATTAACTTCTAACAAGGGGAGGATTCGATGCGTGGATCACCGATTCGAACCATCTTTAGTACACGTATAGGGCATGGCCAGGCCTATACCAGGTGCAAGTAGTAAGATGCGATTCTCAGCCGTTTCCGAGAAATTAATTAATTAATTAATTGCAATTACAGTGCGGTGTCTATGTGCGTTGTACGCTGCAAAAATTCAATGAGCGCGTGGTGCAGCGGTAAGAGCCCTGCTTCGTAATCGCGGGATCGCTGGATCGAATCCCACCGGTGAGCAGTGTGTTGTGTGTTCTTTTTTTTTTTGTAACCATTGGCAATTTCCAACCAAAATCCATAGCATGAGTCACTGCTTGCGGGATACGGGGTGGTCTGGTGGTTCACAGACGTGCAATGAACGGAACAGACTGGGCCTTCAATGTATAAATGTATACATATAATATAATACACCTGACCGTGTATAGAATAATACCAATGTATGAGCAATGCCGATACTGTACATTATGTAATGTCACAATCGTTGCCCCCATACGATGATTTCAGAATCTCTTTTCCCGCTCACATAACACGTTATTACAATTGACTGCAAAATAAACATTAATCACGACACCTACAGTTGTACGAATTGCCAATGTTTACAACAACAAAAAAGAGAAAAAAAGGAACACAACACACTGCAAAAGCTCACCGGTGGGATTCTATCCAGCGAACCCGTGCATCCTCCCCTTGTAAGCTCTTCTCCTTTTCAATCTTTAATTCAACTTCCATGCTTTCTTTTCTGCAGGCCTATGTACAGTAATATATGTACCCAACAATTATTTATATAGACTACATATATCATTTAGTTATGGTTGTTTTGAGGGACAGAACACCAAGGTCATCTGTCCCTATGCATACCACAATAAGCAAATCATCCATAGAGTCATTCCATTAATGGATGGTGATCAAGCCTTTTTTTACGGAAAGTAAATTTTGCTTATTCAGATGGTGTTTGGTCTGGATTATTTGGGCAACATTTTATTTTTCCTCTTTAACTTCAATCTAACACCACCATTGCCGGCCCCAAGCCCGAATGAGAAAGGAGGAGGGTTTGGCGTCAGATTAGCAACCCGTCCCCATAAAACGTTTTACTGCTACAGAAACAACAAGAAAATTCATCGATCCGAATCTAACAGTTCTGAACCTGAACGTGAATTTAAATCTCGGCATGGGCATGGCAGTGACTTGAATAATCCAAGAATGACGCGACTGGGTATCAAGCCACCAATAATACGGAATTCAATGATTACTGCAAAAATATCACCCGGATTGGAACTTGGAATGTGCGATCCTTAAACCAAACAGGCCAGCTTGCATAATTACTCCGTGAATTCGATCTGTATAAACTAGAAATATTGGGCCTTTGAAAAGTTCGTTGGACAGGTAGCGGACAAATAGTTAGCGAAGGTAAAACAATCCCCTACACAGGACATAATGATCAACAAGTGCGTGGTGTTGGACTAGTGCTTAATCAAAATGCGGCTAAGGTTCTCATTGGATGCAATCCAGTGAATGATCGAATCATCACAGCAAGTTTTCATTCCACCCATACTAAAACAACTATTGCACAGATTTATGTACCAACAGATGATTCAGAGGATGAAGACAAGGATGCTTTTTATGAGCAGTTGCATGATGTACTTGATAAAATACCCAATCATGATCTTACACTTATTATGGGTGATATGAATGCGCTACTCGGCAATGACCGTATTGTATTTCAACATGTTGTTGGACCATTAGCGACAGGACAACGTACGAATGATAATTGTGAACGTTTCAGATTAGTCTGTAGTCTCCACGGACTCTGTATAGGCAACAGTTTCTTTCAGCATAAAACGATACATAAGAAGACCTGGCGTTCGCTTGATGGGGATATTTTAAATGAAATTGATTATATTTGTATGAATAGCCGATCGAAGTTATCTTTCCGAGATACAAGAAGATATCATGCTGCGGATGTTGGGCCAGATCATTTCTTGGTCCAAGCGGACTTGAAAGTTAAGTTCAAATCGCAGCACTGCCGGCAACCTAATGGACCGTTCGATGTGGCAAAGCTAAAAGACAAGGAAGTAGAAAATGCATTCGTAATCAGTCTTACAAATAGATTCCAGGAACTTCAAAATATACCTGATGATGTTGAAACACAATGGTCAACATTCAAGGTTTCTGTGAGTACATGTGCTGAAGAGATTGTTCGACGACGGAGAGGAACACAGAAAGAGCGATGGATTCACGATTGAACTTGGCATCTGATAGACGAAAAAGGTAGTTTAGCAACAGCGTGATCAAGCTAAAGATCAAGAAGAGCTTCAAGTAGCTAGACGGAAATATTCTGTGTTAGACCGCCGAGTAAAAAGCAGTTGTAGATCCGACAAAAAGGAGTGGTTTGAACGGAAAGGCAAATAGGCTCAAAATGCTGCCTCTCGAAATGACAACAGAACATTGTACCGAGAACTTACTGGAGCCCATTGTTGTTCAAACAGCCCCATAAAGGATAAAAATGGCAAACTTCTGCTCACAAGAGGTCCGATGGGTTGAGTACTTCAAAACCTTAAACCAGCCCAACCCACTTAATGCGTACAACTTCGAAAATGAGCCAAAAATTCAAGAGCTAATGGTAAAAGCAGGTGATATTAAAGAAGCAGAGGTGTGCGCCACAATCAAAATACTTTAAAACAACAAAGAAGCTGGTTTGGGTGAAATCTCAGCAGAGATTCTAATATATGGAGGTTCAGCATAATTCATTACCTTACTAACCTCTGCAGTATATGTTGGCAAACAAGGTAATTTCCAGAAGACCGGAGACGTGGCATCATCGTGAAACTACCAAAGAAAGGAAATCTAACTGAATGTAACAATTGGAGAGGTATCACGCTTCTCTCGGTGCCAGGCAAAGTCATCTGCCTCATTCTTCTAAATCGGATATAAGAAGCAGCAGATTGTTGATTGCGAGAAGAACAGGCTGGCTCTCGAAGAGGGAGATCCTGCTCTGAACAAATATTTATTCTACGAAATGTAATAGAACAATGCATAGAATTTAACTTTCCGTTGCACCTAAACTTTGTTGATTTCAGAAAAGCTATTCGAGAGTATACACCGAGAATCATTGTGGAATATTGTGAGCCTCTATGGAATTCCCTACCATCTCATCGATGGTTTCAAAAACTTCTATCTAGACTCGAGCTGTTTTATAAGAACAGAAGATGGGAACACACCTTTCTTTAGCATTCTCAATGGTGTCAGACAAGGATGCATTTTGTCACCATTCCTATTCATATTGGTCATAGATTTTGTAATGAGAAAAGCTATGGACAATCCCAATATGGGGATAAGTTGGAATGAGCAATCTAGGCTACCGGATCTGGATTTTGCTGATGACATCGTCCTTCTGGCAGAAACATCACTAAGTTTTCAATTAATGACAACCAAGCTGGATAGAATGGCCAGTTCTGCTGGACTACAGATACATTGTGACAAGACAAATACAATGTGCATAATAAATGGGAATGTATCTACACAAATTATAGTACAACAGAAGATTCTACAAGATGTTCACCGATTTTCATATCTCGGCAGCCTTATCTGTAGTAATGGGGACGTAGATGCTGACATCAGCAGCAGAATTGGGAAAGCTTCGGCAGTCTTTCAACGAATGCGATCCATATGGCAATTAGACTCTGTAAGTATGTCCACAAACATTCGGTTATATTCCTCTATCATCTTACCGATCGCCATATATGCATGTAAGACCTGGAAAATATCAGTAAATTCAGCACACAAGCTCAACGTTTTTCACCAACGATGCGTGAGGCGAATTTTGAAAATCAGTTATCGCGGCCACAAAACAAAATGATGAAGTACTGTTCTATGCAGCCTGCACAAAATCGTTGCTCAGAGTAGAATGAAGTTCACGGGATATGTTCTACGTATGAATGACAGACGGATATCCAAATCAGCACTGCTGTGGAATCCAACGGAAGGATACCGAAGCAGAGGAAGACCTCGTAACACCTGAAAAGGATCTTAAATGCATGGATATGAAGTGGGAAGAAGCTCAAAACCTGGCAGCGGATAGAGTTCGCCGTAGGAAACTTGCTGCACGATATGCTACGTAGCTTTGGAGGAACTAAGTAAGTAAGTAAGTTACTTCAATCTATCACTAAATTTCATTCTGAAGTTTGACTCTAATAAAGTGTGTTTGTTGCAACAAAAATTACTCCTCTAAGGAAATTGTTATTTTTTATTATAATACTGAACACATACAATCTGCAAAGTACTTAATATGTAACTCATATCACAGTTCAAGTCCCTAGAGAATGAGGATATCAGAACAAGAACGAGAAGGGGGCATGAGAGGCAGGAAAAGGAAGGATACTCTAGCCCCAGAAACATTAAGCCCGGTTCACAATAGCCCGGGAACGAGAACCAGAACGAGAACGAGAAGGAAGTTGAAATGCACGCTACCTTATGGGTCGGTTCACAACCAATCTCCGGGAACGAGAAGCTAAAAGTAGCTCGGGAAGGCCAACGGGAAACATGGTCAAGTTTCATGTTTGACGTTCTCGGAGCTTCCCGGAGCCAATCAGAAACGTTGTACATGCACATGCGCAGTACGGAAGGAGTAGCCAGCGATGTAAACATAACTTGTGAATGCGCTTTCTAAACTTGCTTCACTAAAGCCCACAATGTGTGTTTAATAAAGTTATTATAACCCTCTGAAGCATTTCAGTTGTGTAATTGGTGTTTATTAGTGGGCGCTTGCTGATTGTTTTAATATTATTATGCTGTAGCTGATTGCGCGCGCATGCTCAAGTTCACGTTCCCGGACCAATTGTGAACCGGGGCCCTGGGAAGCTTCGCGTTCTCGTTTACGTTCTCGTTCTCGTTCCCGGGCCAATTAAGAACCAGCCTTAACCCAAATAGCTTTGGGGCCAGGCGAAAACACGAGTTAACCAAGGGAGTTCTGGCATTAAATATGTTATCCTGAAACATGTGAATGCAATGTTCTATGAAAATACGGTCTATCCTTCCTGCAACCCAGAAAATGTTGGCATCGATTGTAGTAATGCATTATGTTTATGACTGAGAGAGAAAGATACATTTTTATAGAAGCTACTGCACACTGCCAAAGTAGTCTGGGCTGCAGTTGTTTGTTGTTGTTGAATGTTTTAGGGTCTTGGCGACATCATGGTCATGCAGCCCCGTCTATTTGGCTGTGTGTGAATTTCTATGATAACCTGTGTCACTGTGATGTCTGTTCAGGTGTGTGTAAAAATGAAGAAATATTTTATTTTTACGTGACCGTTAATCTCAAGATCATAAGCAACGGGACCTCCTTTTTACGTGGAACAAAACCAGAGGACATAGCATTATACTTTGAAAATCTCACATGGATTGACCGGGAATCGAACCCGGTCCGCCGTGGTGAGAGGCCAACAGCTTGACCGCCGTGTCACCAAATCCCGCTACTGGTGTGTGTATTTGCAATTGAGGTTGGATTTGGGTACGAAACAGCCGTGGCCTAAAGTTAGGTACTATCCCGACATTTTCCTGACAAACTCCGAAAACCACTTCCGGGATGGCTGTGGTAGGAATCGAACCCACCTCAATTCATTTTTGCCTCACGACGAGGTTGAGTGTACTCCGCTCCAGCCCTGAATTAAACGTTTCTTGGAAGAGGCGGGAATCAAACCCGGGCCTCCGCGGTGACAGCCAAGAATGCAGTTATTCGCAAGTCCTCGTATATTTAGAAACTATTTCACTACTCTCTATTCATATGAGAAACCTGACTTAACAACCAGGCCCTTAAAATAAATATGTTTATTTCCTTATGAGATCCTCATAAATTAGTGTGTACTAATTAACAGCTTGCCACGGCGGGTGAGTGGTTATCGTGACGGTCTACCAACCCCATACTTGCAGGTTCGCTCCTGTCCGTGGCAAGTGATTTTTTTAAAGGCGGCAAAAATCACGATACGCATGTCATACAATATTGGCATGTTTAAGAACCCATTTGAATTAAGTAGGCCGTGTTCATAATGGCAAAATTAATCTCGGGATTTTCCGCCAAAACAAAGTTTCTCATTTCTCTACTGGAAAGCGCTATAGTGTCGATGAGCTTAGATATCTAACCTCCTTGACTTTCATAGTGCTTCGAGGAACAAGAAAATTCGACATGCAAGCTGCCCTCTGGGTGTCAAATAACAAAGCTTGCACCCGGCACCCGAGGCCATACGATATTATTATTGTAATTATTATTATTATTGTAAACATTAATGTGTAGTCTGAATCTGTTTTGAAATAAATATATTTACAACAAATGACCATTTTTTTTTGAAATATTGCCCGCCCTTCACACATTACGTATTGTCAAACAGCTGACAAGAACATATCTTCCCCTGCCGCCAGGCGAATGTAACCGATTACCTGGACTCACATTCTAGTTAGGCCAATGCGAGGAATGCGACATCCATTAGTATTATAGAGATCAAGTGGAGCTCCGTGTACTTCAGGTTTGTGTAGAATCTGTCTGATAACAGGTGTTAATTGTGATGGCTGTATTAGTGTGTTATATGTAATTCAGGGAAGGACTGCGGACGATGAATTTCAAATAGTTCCTACTTTTTCTAACGACACCTAGCCACGAACGAGGGTACTAGATGACACCGCAACCGACACATGGCGTCAAAAGTTCGAAATTCATAGAGCATTAATCAAATCTAAACCAGAAATTTAGAGGAATATTCTTTTACATGCCATAAAGCTATGACATGGGCTTGCAGGCTTTTCTTCCCCTCCAAAAGAAGCATACTGGATCTTAAGGACATTGGTGTTTACTCAGAGAGGTATTGACAAACAGGAGTGTCTTTATTCTAATATAATTCAGAATAGACCTCCTAGGTACCCAAAAGACAGTCGGTAGCGTTTCAACTTAATTAAGCAGACACGCCTGCTGCGTCATTAAGCTAATATATCTCAGATTAGAGCACCTAGGTACTGTACCCATATTACCTACCAATACCTGTTGAAATCCCACGATGGCAGCTGGATCATAGAACCTGAATATCCCCGGCTAGAAACCCCCCAGATCCTACCAACAAGTGAATGGGATAATAGGACACAAGTCATTCCTAACAAAGGTGGCATTAAGAAAGACCATAGCGAAAAAAAATTTGCTTCGAGAATACAAGAATCAGTACAAGAAATTATCTCCAGAAATACCGCGCGATGGTCTTCTTAACGCGACTTCCATCACCTCTATAAAGCATCACACCATAAGGATTAAAATAGGAAACAAAATTTATTATCGAAAGACGACATTATAACAGAAACAAGTAGTTCCATGAAGAAATATACAGCCTATTTTCATATATCCTACTTATGTTAATTGCCTCTATCTACATACAATATTTCAGATTGATTGCTGTAATAGATTCGTAGATATTGAGAACCAACTAAATATTTCGGATGGTCGCCATGTTGGATTTTATATATGTAAGTCCTAGAGTTATGTGCTGTTACATGAAGATTATTGTGTAAGTGTAGCATTGAAACTTCAATCGCATGATTAGGACTCAAGAAGTAACAAGGAGATTTTAAAATTTCGCACAGCTGCCATCTTGTGGTTATGGAAACAATTGAAATAAATTAGATGCCAGTGGATTAATATTCGTATAAGGATTTACTGTACCAAGTTTCACTGCACACGAATGGTTAAATTGCGAAACATCCATGTGAATATTTATCGTTCGCTTCGCCGCCATGTTAGATTTGTGATCACCAGGTTATTTAAAGTCCTATAGGTGAACTTAAATTCACAGCCCATATGAACATAGAAAATTCAGTATGATTGCTATAATAGATTCGTAGATATTCAGAACCGTCTAAATATTGTTGGATTGTTCAATGTATAGGCCATAGAGTCATGTACCATTAAAGGAAAATTATTGCGTAGGTTCATTATTCAAAGTTTCACATCGATCGCATGATTACGACACAGGAAATAAAAACTTAAATTTAAAATTCGCAAAGCCGCCATCTTGAGGTTATGTAAACAATTGAACTAAATTAGATCAGTGCATTACAGTGTGTATAAACATTTCCTGTAATAGATTTCATTGCGTTTGTAACATTAAATCGCGAGAAAAGTCTATTTAAAATTTTCAAATTCGCTTGGCCGCCATGTTCGTTTTGTAGTTAACATGTTTTTGAAAGTCTTATAGATGAACTTCCATTAGTGCCCTTTATCTTCGTACAAAATTTCAGGGTGATACAGCTAATAGTTTCAGAGTTATAGAATGCCGGTGAAATATTTCGCACAACCGCCATCTTGTGGTTATGTAAACAATTGAACCAAGTTAGATGTCGGTGCATTACAATGTGGATAAACATAAACTGTACCAAGTTTTATTGCGGTTGGTTGGTTAAATCGCGAGAAACGTCTATTTAAAGTCGCAAATTCGCTTGGCCGCAATGTTGGTTTTTTAGTAACCAGTTTTTCAAAAGTCACATAGGTGAACTTCTAGTAGTTCCCTTTATCACCGTAAAAAATTCAAGGGTGATATCGGTAATAGTTTCGGAGATATTGAATGCTAGTGAAATATTTCGCACAGCCGCCATGTTGGATTGGTGAGACGTAACAAAATTTGAAGGGCATGGTCGGGGTCATCCGGAATAGTGCTATGAACTTACCGAGTTTCAATAGCTCCAGCCGTTTAGAAGTTATTAGGGGACACACACACCCCTCACACACACACACACACACACACAAGGACAAAAGGTGATCACATAAGCCTATTTTTTCAAAATTGAAAATAGGCTAAACATGTCATAAAATTTAAAAAAAGTCAATCCTTTCCGAAGCTCTCATCATAAATAGATGCAACAAATGCAGCACCATGTCCCACAGGACCTGACAGCCTGTTCATAATTATATATTTAAAATATTTGCAGCAATGATGATCCCTTGACAAAAAGAAAAACCCTACTGGATCATCCAGATGGGCATTCCATTGTTCAAAGTGTAAGTAAAAATAATATTACCCTTGTATATACAAATGTGCAAATACCCTTAAGTGTATTCGCAAAAGACTTCCTTCTTGCACCATCCAAAAGTGCATCAAATCATGTTTAATTCTTGCAATATAATATAGTAATATTCGGTTTCAATCGACCAAGCTCTTAAACTGAGACGACGTACGTGATTGACATTCTCACAAGCACAACTAATTAGGGATGACTAGAACAACTTTGCAGGCATTCTGTCCAACCTCCAATGTGGAATGAACAACATTGCAGGCATTACTGTCCAACCTCCAATGTGGAATGAACAACATTGCAGGTATTACTGTCCAACCTCCAATGTGGAATTAACAACATTGCAGGCATTACTGTCCAACCTCCAATGTGGAATGAACAACATTGCAGGCATTACTGTCCAACCTCCAATGTGGAATGAACAACATTGCAGGCATTACTGTCCAACCTCCAATGTGGAATGAACAACATTGCAGGCATTACTGTCCAACCTCTAATGTGGAATGAACAACATTGCAGGCATTACTGTCCAATCTCCAATGTGGAATGAACAACTTTGCAGGCATTACTGTCCAACCTCCAATGTGGAATGAACAACATTGCAGGCATTACTGTCCAACCTCCAATGTGGAATGAACAACATTGCAGGCATTACTGTCCAACCTCCAATGTGGAATGAACAACATTGCAGGCATTACTGTCCAATCTCCAATGTGGAATGAACATCATTGCAGGCATTACTGTCCAATCTCCAATGTGGAATGAACAACATTGCAGGCATTACTGTCCAATCTCCAATGTGGAATGAACAACATTGCAGGCATTACTGTCCAACCTCCAATGTGGAATGAACAACATTGCAGGCATTACTGTCCAATCTCCAATGTGGAATTAACAGCATTACAGGCATTACTGTCCAACCTCCAATGTGGAATGAACAACATTCTCCAAATAAAACTATCACATCGTGCTATGAAACTCATCATCAATAAACATGTTATTAGTGCGTAATTCCTCTGAGATACGGTTCAATATTATTTCAAGTCAAACATGACATCCACATTTCCGTACATAAATGGATTTATACCACAAACATTACTTAGAATAATCCATTGGAATTCTTTATATACTTGGCTCTCATTAGCACAACATAATATAATTACGTACTCCACTAAATACTTAAATCATTAGTAACAATTAACATCCGTATATTTTTATACTCGAATATCACCCTCATGGTGACCAATAAATGTTATTACACGTATCCCGTTTCATATTACCCTTCGCACATACTATTGTGTCGATTAAAATTATTTAATATCATTACACTCTACTCAAATTATTTACAGTGGATCATTAATACATTCCAATGGAGCAGAAAAAGCCTTGCCTTACAAAATTATGCTCTTCGTCACGTATATGTGTAAAAATACGCCTCCACTCTTAAACTGTCCCTGGGACTTGTGTCGAAAAGATTGAATGTTCCTTTTGAATAATTCTCAAGCCAAAATACAAGTATACTCCAACGATGGAGATAAATCATTACTATAGCAAAAATATCCTACAGGCACAGAGTACGCGTGGAATCGAAAATAAAGCGAATATGATCAGACTAAAATAGAACCAACTTCATTCACATGAGCTCAAAAATGTCAGCAATCATCCTACACCATGGGTCCACGTATCATCGAAGGTTAAACAGCCGTTGATCCATTAGAAATCAATGCTGGCATAATTCCCTCATGAGAATAAAAAGTACTCCCAAAATATGAGAAAGATCAAACTTCTCATCGAAAATCTAACTTCAAACAGCTAATTCATGAGATTAATATGCACTGGTAACTTCAGAATAAACAACTTTCAAGTATCAACGTAGATGCATAGTTCAATTACGAGACGACACTCGAATATCATATCAGCTTCCTGACAAAATTCAATAATGACCACACGTTTAAATAGTCTTCAAAGAAAAACGTAATTCTTCCCCTAATAATCCTCTTCACTTTATTTGAGAATATTCATATCAATAAATTTAATTTAGTAACGCGAAATATTAATCTTAAAATTTATAATAAAAAATCAAAATTGGAAAATGGAAGCACTCGTTATTTGAGTCAAAATCCGATTGAAAATGAGGCCAGTCATGAACCAGATATCATACCTGAACCTCACCTCAATCATGCTACTCAAACAGAAAAATGGCAATTATGGTTACGTTAAAATATCTTAACTTTGCTACTACATGATTGACTTTCTTCTACCATTGGCGATTCATGCAGACGGCATATAACGAATATATATGCCCTGGTATCAGGCTCCATCACATACTAAGGTACAGTATGGTTCATCCAGGATTCCGGGATTCGAACTAGGGAACTCCTCTCGCCTCCCATGCTCTGAACTCGTAACAAGAATACCGCACCGCAACAGAAATGTTCGTCACCATCCAGTTGTTATCTCCGTCTCACCCGTACAAAGTCAGTCATCTCGTAATAGCGCCTCGACACTCAAACGAAACCATGGAATTATTTATTTAGCGTATGGCTACAAACATCATTAAAAAATACTATTTACAATGATAACAAATTACAAATTAATGTCCAGGCCACGAATATAGTCTATTGATCCCTCCGTCATCACCAGGAACTCTGTTGGATCGCCAGGAAAAGCTCTCAGAGGACATTCTGAAATTACATGCTGAACAGTCTGCTTTTCAGCACCACAGTCACAACATGGAGAAGCTATTTTCTTCCACTTGAACAAAGAATCGGCACACCTGCCAGTGTTGGTTCTTATACGGTTAAGAACCGACCAGATCTTGCGTGGTAAATCAAAACCAGGTGGTTTGGTCGATATACATGGCATCTTCAGTTGTTCTGTAGTAGTATTACTCTGCCATGTGTGTCTCCAGCAGTCATTGATATTAAAGCCGTTGTTAACTAGCATCCTTCCAGTTTCTAAAGGTGGATTGCGAGAACGAAGCCTTCCTTTACCGATGGTTGGGATGTCTGCATGAACAGGGAGGTTAGGATTTTTCTGTAGATGTTTGTATTCACGGACAAGTGCACTCTCCCGTCGCAGAGATGGAGGTGGTATGTGGCTAAGTATGGGTAGCCAAAAAGTAGGTGTAGGTCTGATTGTACCAGTTATAAGACGCATGGTATGGTTGAGCTGAGTGTCAACAAGTCTTGTGTGAGTGCTATTCATCCAAGCTGGGGAGCAGTATTCCGCAACAGGGTAGACCAATCCCAGAGCTGAAGTACGAAGTGTTGATGCAGAGGAGCCCCATGACGTTCCACATAGCTTCTGGAGGATGTTATTCCGAGTTTTGATTTTGGCAGCTGTTCTTAATAGGTGCTGTTTGTAACTGAGCGTTCTATCAAGTGTGACCCCTAGGTATTTCGGGTTTCTGTTGTGCTTGAGTAGCCTTCCTTCAAAGTAGACCTTGAGCTCTTTGTTGGCCAATTGACTGTTTAGGTGAAACGATGAGACTTCTGTCTTATCCACACTTGGCAGCAACCTCCATTTGCGGAAATAATCACCAATAACTGACAAATCATTGGTCAATATGGACTCTGTAACTACAAGATCTCTGTGCTTCACTGCGAGTGCCCAGTCGTCGGCTTACCCAAACTTTCTTGATATGGTTTCAGGCATGTCTGATATGTACAAGCTGAAGAGAAGAGGGGTGAGAACAGATCCTTGTGGCAGCCCATTATTCAGCTTCATTTGTGAACTCATCTTGTTGCCCATTAGCACTTGGAAACATCGGTTACCAAGCATTTCATTGATGAGATTGGCAATTTTTAGGCATGGAATTACTTGTAGAAGTTTTAATATGACACCTTGTCTCCAGACAGTATCATATGCAGCTGTCAAATCAATGAATACGACTGACGACTTCTCTTGATTCTGGAAGCTAGCTTCTATGAAGCTTGTTAAGGAGAGGACTTGATCTGTGCAGCTGCGGTTAGGTCTGAAACCTGCCTGTTCAACCGGTACATGTTCAAAGATCTTGTGGCACGTTCTGTTGTACACCAATCTTTCGAGGAGCTTATATAGTATACTAAGTAAAGCTATGGGTCTATAACTTTCTGGTTTGTCATTTGGTTTACCAGGTTTCAGTAAGGCTATGACTTTTGCTCGTTTCATTTCAGATGGTATGTTGCCCGTTTGTAGAATGTTTGTGTAGAACATAGCAAGCCACTTTTTCACATATTTGCCACAGTGCAAAAGGAATTCTGCATGAATACCATCAAATCCTGGGGCTTTCCCTGGTTTCATTTCTTTTATGGCAGTCGTTACTTCTTCGATGCTGAATGGTAGAGAATATTCCGTTTCGGTTGTGCAGGCTGATTTGAGTGCCTTTAATTTCTTCTTAGCAGCAATAGTATGTGCTCTAACTTGAGGAGTTCTGGAAGTGGACACGATGTTGGCTGCAACTTGGTTGGGGGTAACAGCATCATACGTGCGGTCACGTGGGGTAGCACCACCTAGTTTTCTGAGCTAAGACCAAGCTTTTCTACTTGATGTACGGAAGTCCATGGATTCAACAGTCTCATTCCACTTTAAACGTCTAGCTGCGTCGATGTTACTCAGCAACTCATCTGCTATATCATGATCGTTGCTTTCACAAAATTCTTTGTATAGGTTTTCGCACTCTTCTGTCCAGCCAGGAATATATGCCTTACGGAAACCAACCATGGAATAAGTCCATTATCGCCGTGGTTAAATGAATATTATGATTCATGTCCGTAATGTTCTCAGCTGATTCGTAAGCGCTACTAAAACTGTAGTCGGCATTATGAAGTGTTCCTTGCTTATGCTCATGTTAATGCTTTAACCTTCCATGGTTATCAGTTCCTAATCCATTGTAAGCATTCCTCCCGACGTCTTATAATTTAACATGGCGTGAAATGAGAGAAAAATATAATGTAGAAGACCTTTCGATAAAGCTGTGTTCAAACATGCTATCACAGTAAGTAGTGTAAAGTTCTTAGACGTGTAGCATTAGCAATCGTTGCTACTGATAAACGTCAATGCGCGTGAAAACCGTCGCATTGCATGGATTTATGTGCAATTGAAATAAGATTGACTTGTAATATTTCACAGTCCTGTCTCGATGTACTTATGAACATTCACTAATGTGAAATATTCTATAGTTCACCACTCGGAACTGAACTTAGCAATAATTATCGCGCGCACAAGCTTCAAAACGTACTACTCAATCCCGAGTTTATAAGTGTGTTCTATCGAGACACGGACAGATCTGACTTCCCTTCCGCAGTAGCAAATTACAGGAACCTCCGTTTCCTCCACTCTAGTTCCTCGGAGATCGATGTTAATTGATTTATACATCTCAATTCTCTTGCATTAAGTCCAAGCTATAATAAGATAACATCCTTTATGTCCAACGACCACACAAGCATAAAGCTCGATATCAGCAGAGCAATAGACTCAAAACATCTCGGGATCAAACTGGGCTAAAAACCAACATCGATTGAAAAACTAGAAAAGCTGACATCGGAGTCCGTACTACAGCAGGACAGAGGAAAATTTTAGAACCATGAATAAGACAGATTTCTAAAATCAATCTAATTTTAATTTAAACTTCCAACATCCTAACAATAAACAAAATGGTTTCCGCAGGGAGGAAAGAATAAACAAATACCAGTCCTGCAAGAAAATACATCCTAGCGGCTCCCTGGGTCCCTAAATCTTCTATGTGCCACACAAACAAATTTATGCGCAGGAATATACACCAATCTGCAATCGGAAATTTAACCTATTCACTATCTTCGATATCCAGGAAAAAAATCAGTCTCCCTTGGTATCAATCAACCAAGTTATTTACAGAAATACTCACTGTCCCAGAGGTACAGAAATTATCAGCCCATCTGCCCTCTGGATGAAAATTTTTACAAGTCGATTATGCAATCATTGAAGTGAATATTTCCAGATATTAAATTGTCACATCTTAATCCAGAAGAGAAATATTTCCCCTAGGAAAATCAAATCATTCTCATCATCATATCATTTGTGAACATGCCACGGTGGGTGAGTGGATAGCGTGTCGGTCTACTAACCCCAAGATTGCATGTTCGCTCCTGGCCGTGATAAGTGATTTTTGCAAGGCGGCAATAATACGACTCGCATGTCATACGATGTTGGCATGTCAAAGAACCCATTTGAATTCAGTAGGCCGTGTTCATAATGGCAAAATTAATCTCGGGAGTTTCCGCCAACACAAAGTTCCTCAAATCTCTACTAGAAAGCGCTATAGTGTTCAAGGAGCTTAGATATCTAAACTCCTTGACTTTCATAGTGATTCAAGGAACAACGAAATTCGACATTCAAGCTACCCTCTGGGTGTCAAATTACAAAGTTTGCACCCGGCATCGAGGTCATACGATATTATTATTATTATTATTTATTTATTCGTTAATTCCCCATAAGGAGAGCGTTACAACACAATCAATTTTCATGTTTCATTCTGGACCTTTCTTCTTTTTTCCCAAAAACCTCTCATAAACACACTATGTTTCCTCTTTCTCTCTTCTGTCCACCTCTTTGCTGGTTGTCTCTCTTTGGGAGTTTGCTCAAACTTCTGTAGTCTAAGTTTTTCTCTGTATTTGCTCCTGTCTGCGATGTCTTCTGTAGAGATGTTTAGTTTCTTAAGGTCTTCCACGGTTTCCTTTACCCAATTGGTTTTTAGTGTGCTATTCGTAACTATATTGAAAATTTTCTTGGTCAGTCTGTCTTCGGTCATCCTATGTATATGTCCATAAAATTTTGCCCTTCTTTTCCTTATGTTGTTTGTAATCGTCTCTGTCTGTTTGTACAGTTCTATTGTCGGTCTCTTCATCCATATTCCCTCTTTCTGAACTGGCCCGTAGATCTTTCTGAGAATGTTTCTCTCTTGTTTTTCTAATTCCTCGATTTTTGTTCACCCCTTGATTGCAGTCGTTTCTGAAGCGTATAAGGCCTCTGGTAAGACTACTGTACGGTAGTGTCGTAATTTGGCATTGATGGAAATACTTTTTTATTGTAGTGGTTCCATGTAAGTCGGTATGCTTCCTGTAATTTAGCGATCCTGTCTTCATTTAATGCCAAGTTCAGTCCTGTTTTCTGTAAAATCTCTCCTAGATATTTGAAACTTTCCACTTGTGTTATTTTTCCATACTTGGTTTCCAGTGGGTGCTTGTCTGTAGATTTTGTGTCCATGAACTGTGTTTTTTCGTATGAGATTTGTAACCCTGTTTTGGCAGGGATTTCATGTAGCGTCTCTAGAGCTTCTTTGGCTTCTTTTCTGTAATTTGTTATAATCGCTACATCATCGGCAAAGGCCAGACACTTAATGTTGACTGTCATTTTCTGGTGTTTTGCCATTTTTATGCCTTTGACTCCTTTTTCCCATGTCTTGATTATTTTATCCAAAACTGAGTTGAATAGAATGGGTGATAAACCATCACCTTGTCGCACTCCTGTATTAATTTTGAAGGGTTCCGAGATCTCTCCCATGAATTTAACTTTGGATATTGTATTTGTTAATGTTTCTTGGATTAGTTTTCTGGACTTATTGTCGACCTTCATTTCTTCTAATGTGTTAAAAAGTGTTTCTCTATGGAGTCGTACGCTTTTTTGTAGTCGACGAATGTGATTGTTGTGTTCCTGGTTTTTCTCGTTGCTAGTATTGTTCTCAGACACCAAATCTGCTCACTGCACGATCTTCCCTTCCTGAACCCTCCTTGGTATTCTCCTATATGTGGATCTATCTGAGGCTCTATCCGTTTTAACAGGGCTTTGGAGAAAATTTTGTATGCGACGGGTAATAGTGAAATCCCTCTATAATTATTAGGGTTCGTTTTATCTCCCTTCTTGTGGAGGGGGTGTATTAGAGCTGACTTCCATTCTTCTGGTACCTTCCCTGTTTCCCAGATATTTTCGATGATTTTGTGTATTTTTGGTGTAACATTTTCGTGGTCTAATTTCCAGATTTCCGAAATCAATCCGTCTTCTCCAGGCGCTCTATTGTTCTTTAGTGATTTTATTATTTCCACGATTTCTTCAAGTGTTGGAGGTTTGGAATCAATGTTAGGGTCTGGCTTTTCGAACTGTAATCTGTGTGTTGGTTTATCACAGTTAAGCAGTGAGTCAAAATATTGTGCCAGTATCGTACAGTTCTTTTTCGGGTTTGTCTCCAGTGTTCCGTCTTGCCTTTTGAAGCATAAGCTCGGTGGTCGATATCCTGTCATATTCTCTCTGAATGTTCTATAGAAGTTTCGTGTGTTATTTTTGGTAAAATCCTCTTCTATCTCCTTGAGTCTGTTGTTATCGTAGTTTCTTTTTTCTCTGCGGATTATTCTCGAGGAGTCTTTTTGTATCTTGTTGAATTCTTCCAATTTTTCGGGTGTTCTATGGCTGTTAAATTTTTTCCAGGCTTGTATTCTATCGTCTATGGCTCTGTCACATGTCACGTTCCACCATCTGTGCTTCCTTTTCCTCGGGGGCTGCCCCATTTTTATCAGTTCTTTCATGTTTTCGGACATGTCCGTCCAGTCGTTACTCTCAATTTTCTTAAGTCCTTGTGTTATTTCTTTCTTGTTTAATTGTAAATACTCAGGGTCTGTTCTGAAAATTCTGGTTGTTCTCTTAGTTTGTCTGTTTGGTATAAACTTAGCCTTGATTTGTAGTAGATGATGATCAGATTCGAAAAAACCTTTTCTCGTTCGTATATTCATAACTTCTCTGGTGTTTTTTGTAGATATCGCAACGTGGTCTATCTGAAATTCTCCGAGGGCGCTGTTTGGAGATTTCCAAGTCCATAGTTTCTTGTAGGGTTTCTGGAATTGTGTTGACATGATTTTGAGGTCAAAATTCCTACAGAAGTTTATCAAATTCTCTCCATTCTTGTTTGTCATCTGGTGCGCTGTATGTTTTTCTGTTGTGTCACTGAATTTTCTTTCGCGGCCTAATTGTGCATTAAAATCACCAAGCAATAATTTTACATGCATAGTGGGGATTTTGTTGGTGATTTCTTCTAAGTCTTCCCAGAATTCTTCTATCATCTGTGGATTTTTGTTATTGTAGTTATTTGTGGGGACATGAGCATTGATTATTGTATACGCTTTGTTACCAGAACGTATCGTAAGTGTGGAATTTTTTTCAGATTTTGAGGTGAAATCTATTACAGAGTCCAATATTGAGTTGTGGACTACAAAACCTGTTCCGAAGAGTTTGAGATTTTATCCTGGAATAGTTATGGCTGGTTTCCCCTTGTATATTCTGTAACTTCCCGAATCGAAGTGATTCTCATCAGAGAATCTCGTTTCCTGTATAGCCAGTATTCTGATATTGAATGTGTCCATGATGTTTGTTAGTTGTTTCACTTTACCTAGTTTCAGGAGTGTGTTTACGTTGAGTGTTCCCATGTAAAATATTCTCTTAGTTTAGAGGGTTTTTGAGAAGCAATTCTCCTCTTCATGACATACCTGATCCCCTGGAATCCGATGATCAGGTACAATACCCAGTTTTATTGACTGGGGCCCAGGGTAGTGTGTTCGTTCACGTCGTTCTGTCATGATTATTGATTTATGTTCAAGTTGTGGTAGTGAAACCCCAAGGGATCTCACAGAATTACGACTGGAGTTTTGAATTCCAGAAGATTGGATCACAGCCGAGCTCACAGAGCTAACAGACGCCGACCAGAGTACCGGTGGTTACCACACAGACGTGTCTGGGTTTAAAATTTTCACCTAGTAACCCTAGGAAGGGGCCCTCACAGGGTGCTACCATCCGGAGCCAGATGGACCCAGGTTTTTAACGAGGTGTTACTCCTCCCCCTCCTCCTTCCTCATCACTTGCGTGATGAGGCCCCGGGCTTGGGACCGGCACTGGCGGAGTTATTATTACTAGTATTATTATTATTATTATCATTTGTGAAAATTTTTATGACCTGCAAAAACTCATCATTGTTTATGAAATCCAAAAAAGATTCAAATCAAAATATTCGCAAAATTCAAAATTCAGGAAATAACGTTCCTCCATCAAAACTTACTAATCTTCACTTCTTATTGTTATCCAAGCAAATGCTATTCCAAAATTTCCATTAACATCACAAAGACTTTCCAATAATAGTCATCAGATCATTAACTCCAAATTATTATTATAATTACTTTTTATTATTATTTTTATCAATATTATTTATTAATATTTTATCAATATTATTTATTATTATTTTTATTAATATCCTGGTGTGAGAAAAATTATTGCAACTGATGAAATCAGATCATCCATGAAGAACGGATTGAATATCATCAAAAATATTAGCGAAAAAATAAATGCTATGGTCTTACATACATATCGAATTTTAATCAGTAAATGCACCATCATTCGAAAGGACCAGAATACGGAAATGGCTTCCTCCATCAAAACTTACTAATCTTCATCTTATTCTTATTTTCCACTTATAAAATGATTTATTTCAGAGCATCAGTTATTATTTCTAATATTGGAAGTGGTGAGTAACGAATTCTACTGATGAAGGATTATTTGGCGTAAATTTGGGTTGGCTACACTGTCCAACCCTTATTTTAATAGTGGAATGGGGTGACAATTCAACCCTCACAGTACCGGTACATTTATATTTAATTATTTCCTCCAAATCTATATTTTTCATATTATACCACAATTATTATTTCGTACCAATGCCATACAGCTCCACTGACTGTATAAAATGGTTTACCATAGCATTCATCAGAAGATCAATCACAAACACGTGACCCTATTCAACAATATTTAGCAATATTCCAGAACCATCTCATAGTTGTTAGATTGCATAAAATTTCCTCCCATTGTACTCACAACTTTTAAGCGTTGTCGCCACGTTACAATATTTTCCCTAGATGATACACGCTTAATATTTAGGGAAGGCGATTCCGTTTCTAGGTATCAAAACCATACTTAAATACCATGTGCATTTCCAAATAACGCACTTATTATGTGTTGCTGTTTGAGTCTTTAGTCTTTTGAGTAGTTTGATGCAGCATTCCATGTCCTGAGCTAATCGTTTCATATCTACCACACCCTACATCGGAGGTAATCTTTTGAACATATTCTAACCTTGGTCTACCCCTACAGTTCTTGTCCTCGAACCTTCCTTCCATAACTAAGCTTGCTATTCCTGGGTGTCATAGTATGTGTCCTACCAACCTATCTCTTTTCTTCATTAGCAGTCGCCAGAAACATCTCTCCTCTCCCACTAGTCTTAATACCTCTTCGTTTGTAACCCCATCTACCCATCTGATCTTCATCATTCTCCTGTAACACCACATTTCAAACGCTTCAGTTCTCCTCTTTTCTGCTGCACCAACAGTCCAAGTTTCACTTCCATAGAGTGCCATGCTCCAGACAAAGGCCTTCAAAAATCACTCCCTAATACCTAAATCTATATTCGATGTCAGCAGATTCCTTTTCTGTAGAAATGCTTTCCTTTCCTGAGATAACCTACTTTTTATATCCTCTTTGCTTCGTCCATCACTGGTTATTTTGCTTCCTAAGTAACATAAGTCTCGTAATTCCTTTTGTTTTTCACCTGCCAATTTGATATCCATAGAGGTTTCTGATTTATTTCGGCTGCATTGCAATATTTTTGTTTTATATTTATTAATTTTCATCATGAATTCTTTCCTCAAAACGGAGTCTATAACATTCAAAAACTCATTCAAATCCTCAGGCGTGTCGGCCAAGATGACTATGTCATCGGCAAATCTCAGAGTTGAAATTATTTCTCCTTGAATCTTCACTCCCACTTTAAATGTTTCTCCAATTTCCAGTTGTTATAAATTTCACAAAATATTCCGCAATTTAAATCCGTCTTCTAAAACCCCACTAGTTTCATTAATTAATCACCAGGAATTATTATCGGACATAATTTTAATAGAAAACGAAGAAAATGCAACATCAACAGGGTCCTGTAAAACATGTCTCATCATAATTCCAAAAATAAAGCTGGCCTCTCAAAGTCTTCAATTTACGGGGTGTTCTAACATGTTGGAAGTTATAGTCAACATTACAATTCAGATACACAAGTTACTAATACTTAAGTTGGTCGCTTACAGTTTGATGACGGCGTGGTTCAAGGATCCATGTTCTGTGGAACGCTTCTGTGGTCTACAGTGCTCCATGCACGGTATCTCGCGTGGACAACACACATGTACGCTGCTCACTCATCCTTGTTTGTCAACACGAAATTACTTCACGTCCTCGGCCATCTTCAACCCAATTCCTCTAGTGTTCTATATTACGATTTTGATTCAGGGTGCTATGAATGTAAATATCGACAAATGTCTGACGGCATATTAAACGTTCAAAACAATTAACACTTTTGTCAGTGCAAACCTGCGATACTTACTCGTTCACTCCGTAAATTTCACGACGTCCATAAACAAATGTTAGTGTTTTTGGATGTTCCGTTGGCCAATACAATTTTACTGATAACAGTCGTTTAACTAGCGCGATACTCTGATTGATTCTTATGAGCGTATTTTCCTGATATTACCATGTCTGCTATCCACTATGCTAGAAAATGTTCATGGGCAAGGAGTATTCTTCCCAACCGACATGCCAGGCATGGCCGATCCCATTATCGTTGGCTAAAAGTAAGCTGGATCAGGAATTATGCACTCCGTAAAATCCGTCAAACAGATTTGCCCCAGAATCGAAGATAATCTAGCTGTGGGTTGGATATGCTCCGACTCAAAATTGCATTCACAACATCTGGCCCCACCTTTTTAGTCTAGCGTAGATAAATAACGTCGGCTAAGAAATATTTATGGTCAAGAATCAGGTATCCGCAGCACATGAACTGCTATGTTGTTCAAGTACGCATATGCGACACTGGACTAATGCTTAAGCACATTCAACTGGCATGTGTTTCCCCGACACAGCTTGGCCTCGAAGTAAGTTCACGTTATACTGCCTCGCTTATCAGCTCAAGACAAACGAGCTCCACCTGACAGCTCGTGCTTATGTCAGCCAGAGTGCGCGAAGCCACACCCCACATTTTCACATAAACACTTATAACTTTGGACTTCCTCCATGGATTCTCTTGAAACAAAATCCAAAAATAGTAGAAATACATCGCGGATATTCCCTCAATACTTTGGCATTTCCGCCTCTTCATTCTATGCAACAACTAGAAACGAAAAGATTGCCTCTGAAAACAGCCACTAGGCGCTACAGCTCCATTTCGGTTTGGCGATCTCATGGCGAATTCTCGGACCATCCAACCAACACGCTCTTCAAAATTACGAAAGTCGTGCTCACAAAAACAACCAGGTGACTCCTCAATATGGGCACATAGCCTATATAGAGTTCTCAATCCATTATAATAAGTATAAACTTCTCTCAGGTGAACGCTTCGATATGTCCGTCCACATTATCGATCGATGATGGTATGCATTTCAAGCAGAACTTGCATCGTGCAATCGCAGGTGGAAACCTTGGACGTTCGCTGGACTTCGGCAGTCTCGCTAGCTCTGATATCAGCTGTGTGCGATATAACTTAAGGCTGTCTGTCTTGCTTCTCGCTGAGTTTACATCCAGCGCTGAAAAAGGACCGAACTCGGGACGATGAAACAACTGTACGGTACCAACCCAGACTGTGGTCAGAAGGTTCTTCATAGAGGTATTGACACACCTGAAGTGTCTTTAAGCTATCATCCTTCAATTTAGAGCTCCTATGTACCTACCAAACTATGAGATGATGGTTCCTCTTTGAGGTATCTACATACTGGAGGGTTATGAGGTTACTATCAGCTAGTTTAATGCACCTAAGTAACCACCCTGACTGAGAGCAGATAGTTCCTCTTGGAGCGTCATTATTCTAATATCAGTCAGCTTAGAACTCATAGATATCCACGCAGACGGTGGCGGTGTCTTTAAGCTAATATCAATCAGTTAAGATCTCCTATAATCCATCACGAACCAAAAGGCAGAGCTTTTAACATAAAGGAAGCAATCGAGATACACTTAGCTAAAAGAAACAATAACAAGAAATTTAGCGAACACCCTCTCATGGAGAGTCCACCCCTCTTCACTCCAATAGAAAACACACCCCGTCGGAAACAAGACACAACATTACGATGTAGACAAGCTACATAAGGGATTAATAAGGAAAACATGTTATTGGATCAGGGTGTGTGATGTAACTGTTTCTTCAATAAACCTAGGCCGGTATTAACGGCTGTATAAAAGGTGCCGGGACATTCTCATTAATCCGTTTGCACTTAAAGAGGGCTTTTTAGCTTATGTGTGAAGGGTTTGAAACCAGGTCTTTTATAGTTGAAGATTATCCTGATCACAGAAACATACACCACATTAGAGGGACTAGACTTGGCAACTTACTACAGGTACATTTGCACGAGGAACATATAGCTCTAAGGAATACAAAAGGGTGAATAGCCCAACGAGATAAGGAAACCTCACACACAGGATATTCCCGTCAGTCGAGTGCAAACAGTGACCAAGTGACCTGCTCTCAACAGGACCACGCAAGACTCAACCAGATAAGTAGCCGATACAATAAAATCTAAATTGACAATTTACAACAAACATATTCACTTGAATCAAATTCCAAAGTTCAATCAGCACTTCCAGTATCTCAATTAAATAGCACATAGACTACAACTAACAAATATATACGAGTTGCATTATCTCAACGAATACTCCAACTAAATAAGTGTATATATTGTAAATATTATCACCAATACTTTCAGACATAGATTTTATAGCCTACATGTAATGGATGTGATGATCGCTTGACGAACAAAACTGGTCATCTAAGTGTATTTAATAATCTCATGTAATTTTTTTAGTGTTAACGAATAACCCATCTAATTTGGGTACAATAGTGTTGAACGACTGAAAAGAATCACACTTCTGTTTACTATGGAAAATATGTGCCTTCAAATTCACTTTTCTAATAAAGTTGCAACACATGCACATCACGAATGTGGCATTAGTCCACTATGAATAATCATGAGTGTCTACAAATTGTTTTCTGAGTACATTTTGATCCAATGTACCACAGGTATGAGAGTACGGGAGTAAGGCAGTTTTAAACTCACCCCACCATCTCTCCCTCTGACGTCACATACTAACCCGCAATACATTCAGGAGCAAAGACGATATCTCTCAAACCCATGGTTCGAATTTGGCATGCGACATATTGTTGGACTCGAGCTGACGCCCCCTTTCCTATGGACCACGTATTATATTTGTCAACATTTTTTGAAAATTATTGTTTTTTAAAGTAGGCGATAGTTTGAAAACTAAACATGATAGAACGTTGTGTAATAGCTTAAACCAGGGGTCTCCAAACTACGGCCCGAGGGCCACATCCGGCCCGCGGACAGATTTTGTCCGGCCCGCGGAGAGCTAGCATACTTGAAAACTCCTTTTAGAGAACATATTTTTTTATAGCAAATTAAATTTAGTTTACTGAAGTATTCTAATTTTATGTTGAATAATTATTAATATGACATCTACATTGATATGGTCATGGGCTAACTACTCATAACATTGTTGTAGGCTTATTGTTATTGTTTTTGTGATAAGTTGGATAAAGAAACACAGAATTGTAATGAATAAAGACATGTATAACATGCAGACATATGAAATACTAATGAGATTTATGTAATTGAGATTTTCCACTGACAATAGTTTGTAGTTGTGGACTAATTTTACTTGTACCAATTATTAAAAGAGATTTAAGATGCTCATCAGTTAATTTAGATCTGTAAACATTTTTTGTGTACTTCATTTTGGAGGAGGTCTTCTCACACAAATAAGTAGTACCAAAAACCGAAAACAGCCCACGAGCAAATTTATGCAAATTATCAAATTGTGTCAGTGGAAGACTCTTATAAAATTCCAACAAAGATGAGTTTTGATATTTGTTCTTAATTATATCACTGCACTGTAGTTCAATCATTTCCATTTGAAGTTCCGGGGCTAGGGTTTCAATGTCAGTATCAAAAGGATCCTGAAAAATCTTAATTTGATTCGCAAAGGCATTGAAGTCCGAGAAACGAGTATCAAAATTTATTTTCAAAGCACTCAAAGTTTCGATTGCAAAATCGATAGGAAACTCAGTCTCAGTGGTGTGGCTGAATATTTCACATGTTTTAAAATGTGAAAAACATTTACTTCGTAGTTGTGATTGAAACAGTATCAATTTCTTCCGGAATGATTTGACATTAGTGTATAAATCAGGAAGATGTTGGTTTTCTCCTTGCAATCTCAAATTCAGTTCGTTCACATGTTTTGTCAAATCAACATAGAATGCTAACTTCCACAGTCATGCGTTGTTTTGTAATTCAGTGAGAGGGCGATGCTTTTCATTCAAAAAAATTTCGAACACTGCTCGAAGTTCAAAAAAGCGCTGAAGGACTTTCCCACAACTAAGCCAACGTACGGCAGTATGATAAGGTAAGTCATTTTCTCCAATCTCTTCAATAAATTGTCGGAATTGTCGGTGATTCAGCCCAAAAGATCTCATAAAATTAACAGTTGATATGACTGGTTTCAAAACTTCAGACATATCCAAACATTTTCCGCACAAAGACTGTTGATGAATGATACAATGTAAGACTAATGGTTTTGAACCACCGTCATTTTCTACAGCCTTTGACACAAGAGCGACCACTCCTTTATCTTTCCCACTCATGTTTTTGCCTCCATCAGTTGTAATACATTTCAAGTTTTTCCATCGAAGGTTCTTTTGATTAATGGCCATTTCAACTCCTTTAAAAATATCTATACCAGTAGTTGTGCCATGAATACTATACATATCAAGAAGTTCTTCATGCACTTCATAGCTTTTATGTACTCCTCGAATATAAATCAACACCTGAGCAGTATCTGACACATCCGTTGACTCATCCAAGGCCAAAGAAAACCACTCAACATCTCCATTTTTGTCGAACAGTTGAGAGGATATATTTTCAGCGATGTTTTCTACCCTTCGAGCCACAGTGTTTGCTGACATACTGACAGTTTTTAATAAATTTACCTTTTCAGGGCACATTTCTTCGGCTGCTGCAATTGTGCATTCTTTGATCATTTCTCCATCGGTGAATGGTTTTCCACGTTTTGCAATTTCAAGAGCCTCACGAAAGCTGGCACGAGTTGCAGCCTCTTGTTCGGTTTTGAGTTTTGTAAATGAAGATTGCTGCGATTTCAATCCGCGCTTCATAGCTTCGAATTTTTCTGTCCGCAAACTTCCTGTATATTTTGAGTAATTTTGAAAATGTTTTGTTTCATAATGACGTTTAATGTTATATTCCTTGAGAACGGCTATGCTTTCATTGCAAATCAAACATAGCGCCTTGTTACTGGACTCAATTACGAAATACTGAATGTTCCACTCATCTTTGAATTTTCTGCATTCACTATCAATTTTTCGCTTCTTTTCCATACTACTAAATCACACACAAAAGCAACAATTCAAATCAAAATACTGTTACAAAGATGTCTTAAACTTAAAGACGCACAAACACGTTTTAAGGAGGTACGCACATTTTATTTCACAACAGTGTCATAGGAACTGACTTGCGGTTGCGCAACTAGCCTTCTTATATATTCCAATTACTGCCATCTAGAAGTGAGTGGAAGACACCAGAACTCTCTCGAACCAACGAGATTACTCTGTACGTGCTATTAGCGCCATCTGTTAGCGATAGAAGGTACTACCTATTTCCGCTTGTGTCCACCAGATGTCGTGTCACGTTACTCCTCATGGCTCGTACTCTACGACTAATCTAGAAATTACAGATAATGACAGGAAAATTAATAATATGCAGTGTTGCCGTTTAGCGGACTTTAGTCCGATTTGCAGCCTTTTTTCAACGTTGCGTACTTTTTCGGACTTTTTTTTTCATCAGTGGACTATTTCACTTTTTACCACCGGCTACAATGATAATATGGTTTTGGCCCTCGGAACTTATGGAGTAATCAGTATGGCCCTAAGGCTGGAAAATTTGGAGACCCCTGGCTTAAACGAATGGTCTCGATGTGTTTGATCGTTTTAATAAAACTTTTGTTATTTTTTGAGTTTCTTTGAAAACAATTCAATTTTGAAATCCTTATATTCTGGAAACTAACAATTCTACAAAAACGTTTTCTTTGACGTAAATGAATGGTCCCTACCCCCTCTACTCCCAAAATAAATTTCAAGTCTCTAGGACAAAAATTAGTTAGTAGGTTAGTAGTGGGATGAGGACAGTTCTACTCACTCTCCTACTTTCATATAAACGTTGCCGATATCTCCCGAACGCATGATCGGATTTTAACGAACGAAGTGTTGTTGGTGTTATCATGACGTCCTCTTTGCTAAGAATGTGTGTTTTTTTGAAAATTCTTGTTTTTAAATTGACGCTATTTTGGAAACGGTGAATTTTGGAAAAAGTTTGTTTGACGTTAATATAAGGTCCCTAGGCCCTCTAGGCGGACAGCAAATTTCAAGTGTGTAGGACAAGAAAAAATGATAGCCCACTTTCTCGCTAACAATGGCGATAATTCGCGAACGCCTGATCGGATTTCGACAAATGAGGTGTCGTTGGACTCGGGCTGACGTCCTCTTTGCGCTGAATGTGTGTTGGTATTTTTCAAAAATGGTTTTGAAAGTAGGTGATAGTTTCAAAATGAAACATGATAGAACGTTGTGCCATGGTCCAAAGGAAATGATCTCTATGACCTTTAATTTTTTAAGAATTTTAAAATTTTATTTTTCATGTTTTTTTTGAAAACAGTCCAATTATTAAATTCTTATATTTTGAAAACTAGGAATTTTGCAAAAGAGTTTGTTAGACATCATAAATGAATGGTGCCTACCCCCTCTACCAGGAAAATAAATGTAAAGTCTCTAGGACAAAAACTATGCATTAAAAAATTAAAATAAAGAGTGTTTGTAGACAGAGAGCCCGTAGCGCTAGGCGTGTGTTGCAACTAGGCTATCACTGACCATGGTGAATACAGGAAATGACTATTTCGACGGGGCGATGCATGGCAGAACGACGGGTCGCTTTTCGATATTTTCCTATGACAGATGAATAAAGGTGAATATTTCAAAATCCCTCATGGTGATCTCAGTGACCGTCCCCGGAAGAAATGAATTCCTATTTTGGCGGGATGGCGGGGCAGCTTATTACGGTTGGTTTTGTGATATTTCCTATGACGGATGGAGGCGAATATTTGAAAATGTGTGCTAGGATTTTTTTACCCTGAAGGGGATCGTTAACGTTTTAGTCAACGGTGATGAACGAGACCGCTCTCTGACACAGCAGACGGTTGTAGGATATGACCAAGTGATTCTTGGACGTGGTGAAAGTATGTGGTAAACATGGTCATGTATTGAGGATGGCCGCTTGCTAATGATTATAATTATTACAGTAAAATGTAGACAAACACGTTTTGATTGCTAACACACATAGTCCTGCTCACTGGAGACTGAATACTTTACCTAGCCACAGGCCTTGTCAGAGCTCTTGCTGCTGCTGACAAGGCAGGAATGTGCATGCAGGTAGGGAGTGCAGTGTCAGGTTACTTGCCTCGTGGTGGCTAGCAGGTGTGACGTTTAAGCAGAGACCGCCATGTTGGTTCCTAGACAGCCGTACTAGCAATGGCAGCCGTTTTGGTTCTTTATTAAAATTATGAAACTGCTATAAGGTACAGGAATCTTAAGCTTAAGGAATGTGGGGAGGCGTGGGAACACGTGCGAGACAGACAACAGTTCAAGGTCAAAACACTGAGAAAATACAACTCTCTCTGTTGCTAAGCAGACTGATAAGGATTGCGTTAGTGATGCACTTGCCATTTTAGCAAACGGACGTATACAGTAGAGCTGTGGAAGAAAAATCTTTTTATTGTTTTGGTAAGTACCTATTAATGATTATTTTAATAATTAATGCTAATGAACCTTAAATTTGTAGTTATTGATACGGTAATTAATGATTTTTTATTTTTTTGTTTGGAGATAACCGGTATACCTCACATGTCAGAGAGAGAAGAAACTATTGCACTTTTGAGCCCACAAGAAGGAAACAGCAAGAAGCCAGTACAAGTCAAGGTGGGATTCTTTTAAACTAACTTGTTTCATTTTTTGTTTGATATATTTTTTTAAATTTAAGAAATGCATGTATTAACCTGAATTTAGGTATTTATGACGGGTTATTTTATTTATTTTTAGAAACTAGGAAGGAAAAGCTTTACCGCTGAAGCAGTCGCTGAAAACCCGAAACGCACTACAGTGCAACCATTGTTCCCAGGCAGTGAACTATTGGAAACTCAGGCTAGCCTAACTTAAAATGCTATCCCATTTTACCACTTCTGAAAAGCCCTACACAAAAATAAACATTGTACATGACTGGGACGATGATTGCTTTCTTGATTAATGGCTATGTATTGGCAACCAGTAGAAGACCATATTGGTTGTTGACCGGGAAAGTACAAGGCCATATTGGATTTTCTAAAAAACAAAAATTTAAATTCAACTGACGTGTCGTTCCCTATGGACTCAACGAATATCCACAGGTTTGAACATGATAATCTGAACAAAATTACATGACATTCATCTTTTGTTTATATATTGGTTAATGGGGGATGTAAATGACTGCAGCTTTATAAGAAGAAAATAAGTCGACATGCATTTTATTTTTAAATATTTTTGATGGTGTTTTTCATTAAATGTCAATTGCCGTTAAAGTTTTATGTACAAGTATTGATTGATTGATTGATTGAGTGATGGGTAATTTTGTTTTGTTTTTAGGTGTGGTCATGTGGCATTAACGTAGTGAACAGACAGTGAACAAGCATACCATATGCTTTAAAGTACTCCTTGCTCTTGTGCAACGTTAATAACTTCCAATAATAAAAGTTTTATTATAACACATGACGTTAGTACCAAACACAACAAGTGAGCAAGTCGGATTACCACCTGGGTTGGATTTGAAATCAGAAAACGATCGTTGGTTAACAAATCAATCCTGGCATATAGGCTTTTTGTCGGCACATTAACTTGCTGGAGCTGGTTTCTATTACTTGAACCGAGAAGATGTTGTGCGCTATGTGATTTGTCGTATTCAACTTTAACACTGGGGAGAAGGGGATGATCCCTTTAGAGACCATTTGCGATGGTCTCCTTGTTGTCCTTACATGCTTGGAAAACAAGTAGGTAACATACCAGTGAATCCATTTTACCGAACCACAAGGCCATTGGCCGCTAAATACGATGCTGAATCACAAAGAAATAATAATAATGATGTATTAGCAGCCAACTAAGCTGAAAAGCGAGTGCAAGAAAACAATATTGCTGCTCAAGAGAGTTCAACGTTCAAAAAAACTGAACATTATCAAAAGCCACTCAGACTCTACACGAGAACCTTGTAGAGGAAGTGCAAGAGGAACAGGAAGAGGAACAGGAAGATTTGAATGGTTTTAGTAATGTTGAGAATAATGTTGAGGGTGATAATGGTGATTATAGTAATAGTGATATAGATCATGCTGCTTATGATTATGATAGTGATAATGATCAAAAACAAGACAATGACGTTTTCATACCTATTGTTCACCGTTGAAAAAAGATCTACAACAAGCTTTGTTTTAAAACTATAGCACACTACCGTAAAGGCAAAGACTAGTATTAAGTGTGCATTTATTGTCATAATCATGTATTCTCTGCAATGTTAAATATTCAAACTTTGTAGAAAATAAAGCAGCATTGTACCATCATTTACATTTATTTACAAACTTTACGTACTTTTTTGTTTCATGATAATATTTTAAAAGACAATACTAAAAACTAAAACATAATTATTCTATACACATATTTTTTTCTTTTTTTCTTTCAGTCTATTGTCATCACATATATTATCCATTATTATTTCACATTGTTTTTTATTTATTTAATAAAAACGAACCATGCACCTATTGTTCTTAAAACCTTCATAAATTAAGTGTACAGGTTGTACAGCATTATTCACTTCATCAAAAACACTCTCCGACATATCATTAAACCGTGTAGGCAGAAATGTCTCAAAGTTTTCACATACACAAAGTACACGATCACCATATGCTGTTTTCAATTTCCGAATCTTGATAATGCGGAATGGAATATGAGTTGGCAATTCGGTGAGCTTCTTTGTCTCTAAGCCACATGCTTGTCCCACAGCATTCAAAACATTCATAGTAGTAGTCTATAAACAAAAGAGAAGCATATCTATTACACTCTAAAACTGCTTTAATAACATTGTGCAATTAGGTATTTTGCACTATGCATTGCTTATAAATTATACTATTCATGCAACAAATGCCTTAACTGTAGCAGATACTACTTTTATGCATATAGTGCAAGTGTTAAGGCTGTGCGGTCAAAAATTGAAATTTTATTTTTATTTTTATTTTTACTCTTAATCTCTAATGTAGGTCTTTGTGAGATATTATATGCGTTTTGAAGAAAATAACGACGGCTCGTTTGCTGAGGACATGGCTTCAAAGTGGCTATTTTGAGCGTTAAAGGTACAATCTCCACGACGAAACTAATAATCGGAAGACACCGAAATTTATGTACAACAACCCCTGTAGTAGTACCTGCAATAGGAACAATTCTTATTACGAAATTCAAATTTTGTATTAACCTCTTCAGATTTGAATACCATTTTTAGTGAGAAAAAATTGTTATATTAACTTCAAAGTGTTATTAATTTGATGTGGCTCTTATTCTGAGCAGTAGAAAAGTTCGATAAAGAAATTTGGTTCAGCGATATACCCGTGGTGATTGTACCTTTCAGACTCTACAAAACGCAGGTTGAATCAGTCACACACACATACACACACGCGCGCACACACACAGCGGTAAGACAAGGTCTTGGGCAAGAGCGCGCTCGGGCACCTGCCTTATCCTCTCCTTCAACACCTTTGCTATCGCAGCTTCCGCCTCCCTCCCGCCCTGACTCATCATGCCAGTCCACACGACCACAGACTAGAGCAGAGTTTACCAACCTTTTGAAGTTCACGGCACCCTTGGGAATAACATTAAACACTAGGGGCACCCTTCCTTGAATAAAAAAAAATTATGTTTCATATGTAAATTTATTGAAATATTTTATAATAAGTAACGTACACCATAACATAATACAGTCTACTTTACTACAGTCAGTGAGTAAAAATACATCAAAATTTTGTTCGATAAATCGTTAATATGAAACTTGTGATTGATGCTTAGAGCACAGGTACGTGATATCGGGCCTTGCAGTTGACAATGAAACACGCAAATCATCCTCAAGGTTATTCAGTCTATTTCTTGCTTTGGATTTTATTGTCACCAGAGCAGAGAAGGCTTGCTCGCATAGATAGGATTTTGGAAAGGGCGAAAGTGTGTTAATTGCTTTCTTCATTAGGTTAGGATACTACTCTCTCCGCTGAAGCCCAAAAGTAGCCACCGACGCCTCACTCTTGGTGGACTTACTTTTGAGTGTGGAATCGGCACAAAGATGAATAAATTCATCTCGTTCGCAACCAGTGAAATCTATTTCCTCGCACTATCTATGAAATCAAATGGTGAGACAACCCAGTTGACATTCATAGTGGAAATAGATGGAAAGTATGTATCTATTGCTTCTTGCAATCTTGATAAGTGATCACAAATGCGGTCTTTCAGCTTACCCAGATCGTTATCTACTGCCAGATGAAGAAAGTTTGAAAGATCTCCTTTCTGAACTGCAGACGTCCAAGAACTAAGTTTTCTTTAAAAATCTTTCATTTTATTGGTTGAGGAAATTATTGTTTCCTGTCTACCCTGCATTGAAACATTCAGTTAATTCAGTTTATGAAAAATATCTGCCAGATACGACAGTTCCAAGCACCAAGAATCAGTTAGTAACAGCTCATAAAATGTATCTTGATTTTCATCTTTAAAAAGAGTTTTCACCTGTTCTCTAAGTTCAAGAAACTGCTTCAATACACGACCCCGCGACAACTACCTTACTCTGTATGAAGTAACAAAGAGGTATGAGGTGCATCCGTTGCGAGACATAACTGTTTAAAAATCCTGCACATTAAAGGTCGAGACTTGATGTAGTTCACCATTTTCACAACTTCGTTAAACACTGCAGCAAAATCTTGAGCTCTTGCAGTAAAAACCTTTAAATATCCCAGACATAGATTGTGCACCATCTGTACATATACCACAACAGTCTTTCCATGCCGGCCGAAGTCGTCGGATTTTTAAGAGAGTTAAAAATCCCTCAGTATGCCTTCCTTCGGAGGGGAAGTAGATCCGGCGGTCCCATGTCATAGATTTATGGCATGTTAAAGAACCTTCCACTAATTACACCTGTGTGAAGCTAAATTATACATAGGTTAAACATTTGACTAGCGTTCTTAGGTTCCTACGTTCGTCGTCAAGAGCCGACTGCGGTGGCGTCTGGTAGCTAAGTTCTGAACTAGTAGTCATTGACGGTGGCGTTTGGCAGCAAAAGTCGGAACTATTTGAAAAATTCAAAAGACTGCAGTCCTTACTTGAATTAAAAACAGATAACACGCACTAATACAGTCATCACAATTAACACCGGTTTTCAGACAGATTCTACACACACCAAAGTACACGGGGCTACATGACCGCGTTGTCGCGGCCTCTAAACTTAAGAACTAACCAACCAGTCTTTCCATGAAAGATCTTGGTCATTGAGAAAGGAATTAATAGAAACAAAAATATCATGTCCTGAGGTTGTAGTCTCCAGCGGTCTACAGAACAGAAACGCCTCATTAATATCTTTATCATCAATATATCTGGTAAAACCAAGGCGTTGCAGTTTGTCACCACTATCGATACTCTCATCTACTTGCAAAGCAAATGCTCTATCAGTTTTTATTTTCCCCACGACTTGTTCGTTGATATTGCAAACATTTCAGATATCCTGCGACTGATTGTGTTGTTGGAAAGAGGAAATTTCGAAATTTGATTACTGCTCCTTCACCAAGTATTGTTGAAACTATAATTTTCCATGCAGGACCTATGATTTCCTCTCCAAGAGTATGAGGTGTGTGTATGATTTTTTTTCCTATCAGTTCTGCTACTTTAAACGAGGCTTCAAGAGCAGTATCACTTATGGTCATTCTCTTTACCATTCGCACAGCTGTTTTTTTCTCCCCTTCTAGTACACGTGAAAAATACATCACACTCTTCCCAGACCCACTAGGATGCTTAATTGTGAGATGCCACTTCAGTTTGCTAGGTACCATGGCCTCGTGTTTCGCTACAAACTAAACACACAGGGATAGGGTTTTCCTCGTTCTTATTCCACGTAAATCCATACACTACGTAACTGTCCTGGTATGTTCTTTTCTTTCGTTTGTCTTCTTTATGTTGAATTCGACGGTTCGGGAGTAGGAGCCGACTGCTCACTTTCACTCTCCAGGCGTTTACGTTTAACAATGAACTTGTCCATAGCTAAACACTGCTACTGTAATCAACGCCAAGAAAACATGTTAAAGTAGCGTAGGAACGGGTACACTTTTATATATTTATATATATGTAAGTGACTGATGTGAAACAGCTTTTGTCAAAGCATTTCGGCCCTGAGTGGCACAACAGAGAGGATCTAGGCTTCTACCGAGACTTGCTACTATGTGGCGAAGACATAGCTCGACAAAATGTATCTGAAGTAGAAGAAGAAGAAGAAGAAGAAGACCAAAAGGAATGACGTTGCTGTGCAGTCCAATGGACTCTATTTCGCCTAGTTTGAAAAGCTGTGAGCATATTGTGAATGGAAATTTAAGGTTGAAAGGTTACTTTTATTGTATACTGGGTAGTTTCTTAGAGAACTTTAAAATATAGCAATAATTTCACTTTCACATAGAAACCATAATTACTGACTTAATGAAACTAATCCAAAACTACTTAAGTCCTAGATCCTGTATCAAAACTGCTTAAGTGCAATATATTTTCTATTATTACGTAAAAACTGCTTTTACTGTATTTTTAAAACATACATAAAATGAAAACTAATCGTATTTTGTAACTATTATACAAACTGTTTCTATTTAAACGCGCACGGATAACTCAAGACAGTTTTTTGCCCTTTCTCACAAATTTCATGAAATTGACTTACTGTAGGTAGTTCTGGAATTGGACGACTCACATACATATCTTTCTAACCTCTGTTATTTATTTTATTTGTTATTTAATTTCCAATGAATTTGTTATTATTAAGTCCCTTTTTTTTTGTTAAATTTTATTCTTTGTTTTCTTACTGTCAATACTTTATATTGTTTTACAGTCAGTATAAAATAGTGTACTTCGTACCTGTATCAGATTATTACTAAAAAAAGATGTTTCAATATAGAACAATATGATATGTAAATGATTTTTCAAAATCTGAAATAATAAAATTTATTTTCATGGGAATATTTGCTCATAATAAAATATGTGTGTGTTTCGTTTACAGAATGTTAAAAATTATTTATGAGTTACTTTATAAAATTCTGTAAGTTATATTCGCAGAATAAATCATGTTTTAAGATCAATAGAACTTTATAGGCCAGGCGACAGGTCGAAAAACAAAAGCTTCAATAAGGAAATAATTAGTGGAAAGCTGGAAATTGCTTTAATCGCTTTATTTTGACCCAGATATTACTCTCCCAAGTTTTCCCCCTCAAGCGAAGTCGGCGTTGGCCCTTCTGGCCCTAAGAAGGTACCATTTTTCCTTTTTTTTTTTGCTAATATCTCCCAAACCATCAACTTTATCAACAAAATGCCTATTATGAAAATAATCTAGAGTACATTTTCTACAAAAATGCTCTCTACCTTTTGTCTCTAATGTGAACTGTTACGATGCTACGACCATTCAAATTGGAGCCCTTTTAGATTCTTGCGGAAAAGCTATGGAAATGATATGCCATATCAAAGTTTCTACATATTATAAAATATTTGTCAGCATTCCAGGTGCACAAGCTGTTAACTTGTTACAAGTATAACAGATTTTCAATGTAAACAGCTGTGGCCTCAATTTCTCCGTCATCGCTTTCATCGTCTGTATCGGTACTTTTGTCCGACGTCACAGGGCACTCAAGATTAACATCGATGTCTCCGTCACAATCATCCATATCATCTTCCTCGGCAGCATTTGTACACGACCGTCCCAAACAATTCATGCAGATTCTGGAGCATCGGAGGCCCGTTTTCCTGCAACCACAAGCTGCGTTACATCCTTCCGAACATTTGCTGGACACTGTGTTTAGAAGCGTTTGTGGCACCGGATCCCTCGTAGGTATGGGAGCCAAACCACATTGAGAATTTTTCCAGCCCCAATCCAGTGGATTTGTATCATTTCCATACCATGTTTGGATTTGATGATATGTTCTTAAAGAGTGATCACGTGCCGCTGATTCGGTGGGAGGTAAGCTTGCGAGATTAAATCGATGTTTGCTTAGAGATTTTTCAAACAGTTGGAACCGCAGCTCATTCAGGGTATTTCCCGTGGTTTTGTTGTCATAAAGCCCAGCCAAAACCAACTGGCCCGCTTTGTCAATTTCATCGGGGTTTGCGTTCACGTCTCGGAAAACCCTAACAGCTGTCTGCAGTACCTCATTACTCTTCAGCAGTGTTACGAATTTCATTTTGCACTGCCTGTGAAACGAAGACGTTATATCGCACCCACTAAACGCATGCAAAAAGAGGAAGTTTTCTTGCACACATGTTGGGAGATTGAAACTTGTTGTGCAAAATAGTTGTTGTTTGGTTGAACCTTGGCCGGGTTTCATAAAATACATTTTCGTGGAGGGTGGCACACAAGCCGCCAAGATGACCAGGATATCTATATCTTCAGCCACTATAATGACTGAATTGTCGGGCCGAGATAACTCGAGTGGGGTGGTAACGATCAGCACATCGGCATGTGGAGCTTGTCTGGTTTCGATTCCTTCGCTTTCGAATTTGACGCGCAACAAGTCGATCAATCTTCGTTTGTTTGTGACATTAGACAAAAAGTTTGCTTGTGGCATAGGTGCCGTCATGGACTCATAAAAAAAAAACATTAGCAGCTTCATGCTTGTGCGATCGTCGAAGACGTTCAACGGACTTGGTACTGCGAGCTGCTGGGTCGTCAGGATACCCAACGAAAATAATGACACTGTTTTAAAGTATCTTTTAACGTAACTCGCATATTTGGCACTAATGTCGACAAAAGTATCGGTTTGGTGCCAAATTACACGGTGCAGAAGATATCCTCCGTCGAGAACATGATGTAGGTCCTCAAATATGGGCTCATCGGTAACAGGATCGAATAATTTATAGAACACAGACTTTTGCGTCTACGCATTCCCGCTTTATCAAAGATCGCAACCGGATACGGAGCTAGTTCAAACTGGAAATATTGTTTCAATTCTGCATCGGATTTCTTTGCAAGGCAAATGCATTGGAAAAGCACAAGAGGATCACCAGGAATATCCGTGTTGCGAATTTTTAGCCTATTTTCAATTTTGAAAAAATAGGCTTATGAAATCACCTTTTGTCCGTGTGTGTGTGCGTGTGTGTGTGTCTAAACGACTGGAGCGATTTCAATGAAACTCGGTAAGTTCATGGCGCTATTCCCGGCGACCTCGACCGTGCCCTTCAAATTTTGTTACGTCTCACCAATCCAACATGGCGGCTGTGCGAAATATTTCACTAGCATTCGATATCTCCGAAACTATTACCGATATCGCCCTGAAATTGTGTACGGTGATAAAGGGCACTACTAGAAGTTCACCTATGAGACTTTCAAAAACCTGGTGACTACAAAACCAACATGGCGGCCAAGCGAAGTTGAGACTTTTAAATAGACTTTTCTCGCGATTTAACTACCCAAACGTAATGAAACTGGGTACAGAAATTGTTTATACACATTGTAAAGCACTGGAGTCTAATTTAGTTCAATTGTTTACATAACCTCAAAATGGCGGCTGTGCGAAATATTTCACTGGCATTCTATATCTCTGAAACTATTACAGATATCACCCTGCAATCTTGTACGGTGATAAAGGGTACTGATACAAGTTTACCTATGTATATTTCATAAACCTGTAAAGTACAAAACGAACATGGCGAACAAGCGAATTTGAAATATTTTAATAGACTTTTATCGTGATTTAACTCTCTGAGCGCAGTGAAATGTGGTACAGTAAATGATTTTGCAGATTGTAATGCACTGCCATCTAATTTAATTCAATTATTTACATAACCTCAAGATGGCGGCTGTGCGAAATTTTAAAATTATGTTTTTATTTCTTGTGTCGTTATCATGCGATTGAAGTGAAAGTTTGAATAATGAACCTAGGCAATAATTGTCCTTGAATGGTACATAACTCTATGGCTTATACATATAACAATCCTAAACGGCGAGCTTCCGAAATATTTACACGGTTCTCAATATCTATGAATCTTTTACAGCAAACAAACAGATTTTTTTTATGTTCATAGAGACTATGAACATATGTTCACCTATAGGACTTTGAGTAACCTGGTGAGCACAAATCCAACATGGCGGCGACGCGAAGTATAAATATTTAAATGGACGTTTCTCGCGAATTAACTATCCGAGTGACGTGAAACGTTTCACGTTAAATGCTTATTCAAATGTATATCCACTGGCATCTAATTTATTTCAATTGTTTGCATAATCACAAGATGGCTGCTGTGCATAATTTTAAAATCTCGTTTTTACTTCTTGAGTTCTAATCATGCGATTGAAGTTTGAATACCACACGACCACAATAATCTTAATGTAATAGTACAAAAATAAAAATCCAACCTGGCGACCATCTGAAATATTTAGACGGTTCTCAATATCTATGAATCTGTTACAGCAATTAAACTGAAATTTTGTATGTTGATAGAGGCAATTAACATGAGCAGGATATATATAAAAATAGGCTGTATAGTTCTTCACGGAACTACTAGTTATTTTCGAATTTACCGCGCGGAGAGGCATCACGCCATTTTTTCTAAGGAACTTCACATCGTGAAAATTGTTGCCGGTTATGCCTTTTTGTGCTGCTATTCCAATTTCATAGGTCATATGACAAGTGATTTGTCCATCCCCGACAACTCCTGTGCTTAACGAAACAACGTGTTGTCCACGAGGAAAGGGCTCTTGAGTTGATAACCATCCAACAAATTTTCTCAAGTCCGCATCATCCCGCGAGATCCGCGCACACCGTGCATCCACATGCTGTTCTGTAGTCGAAAACTCAATATTGCAAAATGATACTAATGGTAGGTATTTTTCCACAGCTGTTTACATTGAAAATCTGTTATACTTGTAACAAGTTAACAGCTTGTGCATCTGGAATGCTGACAATTATTAAAACATGTAGAAACGTTGATATGGCATATCATTTCCATAGCTTTTCCGCATGAATCAAAAAGGGCTCATCTTTGAATGGTCGTAGCATCGTAACGGTTCACTTAGAGACAAACGGTAGGGAACATTTTTGTAGGAAATTTACTCTAGATTACTTTTTATAAGAGGTATTTTGTTGATAAAGTTGAAGATTTGGGAGATATTTGCAAAAAATTGAAAAATGGTACCTTCTTAGGGCCAGAAGGGCCAACGCCGACTTCGCTCGAGGGAGAAACTTGGGAGAGTAATATCTGGGTCCAAATAAAGCGATTAAAGCAATTTCCAGCTTTCCACTAATTATTTCCTTATTGAACTACCTGTCGCCAGACCTATTATGCGAGTTGCAATCTTCAATATATATCAAAATAATATATATATTACAATTTGCCTTTCGTCGCACCGACACAGATACTGTAGGTCTTATGGCGACGATGGGATAGGAAAGACTAGCAGTGGGAAGGAAGCGGCTGTGGCCTTTATTAAGGTACAGCGCCCATTTGCCTGGTGTGAAAATGAGAAACCAGGGACAACCATCTCCAGGGCTACCGACAGGGGGGTTCGAACCCACTATTTCCGGAATGAAAGCTCACAGCTGCACAACCCTAACCAGAACCTCACTCCGTGAATCATATCATACTATATCAAAATATAATCATAATAGGCCTATATCATAATATATTCTTTTTTATTGGGCTGGACGGAGGGAGAATACCTACTGTCGACCAAAGTATTATGTGCACTCGAGTTTGAAGGGTGTTTGTGAAGTAACCAATAGACCTACATAAAATCCAATACCATCATCAATTTCGCCGTTCTATTTTACGTTAGTTCATGTAGGTTTGGAATTTTTAATTTATATTTTAATATTTTTTATCGCAGTTGGAACACAAAATGTGCCCATTTTTAAGCGTGTTTCAACCATGCGTCACATTTAAGAATTATTATCTCAAAAACCCCTCATCAGATCAAATGCAAATTTTAACACAATATACATTGGAATGTTGTATAACTGGTTTATTAATTTCAAAATTTTGTGTGTCCAAGAAACAAAGTTGTTATCATTTTTGTAAGGTAACTTTTTCTCGTTTCGGGGTGGTTGGAAAATATCGCTCTTGGTCGCGTTGTAATCCTTATACATCAAGAAGTTATGCTGTATGACTGTGAAATACGTAAATTAATTCACTTATTTTATATCGGTTTGTATTTGTTCGTGGAAATAAGGCATGATTCACCTGCCAGCCGCTCCGGGGTAGGCTGTACAGCGTTGCTGAGATGGAGCCCATCACTGCCGAGCGAGGCGAGGTCGTATTTCCCCGTTCAAATATAAACCGATATAAAATAAGTGAATTAATTTACGTATTTTAAAGTCGTTCAACATAACTTTTTGATGTATAAGGAATATAACGCGACCAAGAACTACATATTCCGACCACCCCAAGCCGAGAAAACGTTACCTTAGACAATAGATAACAACATTGTTTCTTGGACACGAAAAATTTTGAAATTAATAAACCAGTTATACAACATTCCAATGTATATTGTGTTAAAATTTGGATTCGATACAATGAAGGGTTTGTGCGATAATGATTCTTAAATGTGACGCATGGTTGAAACACGCTTAAAAACGGGCACTTTTTGTGTTCCAACTGCGATAAAAAATATTAAAATATAAACTAAAAATTCCAAACCTACATGGACTCACGTAAAATAGAACGACGAAAATAATGATGTTATTGGATTTTATGTATGTCTATTGGTTACGTCACAAACAACCTTCAAACTCGAGTACACATAATACTTTGGTCGACAGTAGTCCACAAATTGGCAAAACGGCTCGGAAAGCAAGTCTGGTTTGTTTTTCAGATGCAAAGCAACGCTATCAGTGAGAGAGAGAGAGAAAGAAGACATTGAGCGACGAGGAGAAGCGGTGGGAGTAGGGGCGGAAGGAGGTGATAATTGAAGGATAGACACGTCACTAACACAAATGCAGCGGCTGCTATCGGTGATACAGTAGTGCTGCCATCTCTTGCCATGCGATTGACGGCGGTGGAGATCGCACAGCCTTAAGTGCTAATGAGCACTCGACACAGGCTATCAAGTGTCCACAAGGCAAAAATACAACACCTAGTTCTTCTTGATAACAAATTTTACATAATTGTTGGTCACACTTTTGTATTTGTTGGTCAGACACATCTTTTTTTTTTCCAGCCTCATGAATTTGTAGTGTGTGTTCTAGGTCTAAAGGAATTTTTATCTCTTGTTCTGCATCACGTGTTGTTCACAAATAGTGTTCACAAATTCATGACCTTTAAGCGACACCATGTATCTACAGTTAGGTAACCAACAAGCGTGTTCCACAAAAGGGTCATCAGTCATTTGCCAATCCTTTAAAGCAAATCGACAATGAAAACACATAATTTTATCCCCTTCACCAGTATAAAAAATCCAGCTACACTTAGTTGTTTTGTAAGGTGTTTTAATGTTAATGGCCAAACATTTTTTATAAGATTCTAAACGTTTCTCAACAGACCAGTACTCAGGTGTGCTAGCGCTTTAGTCTTGTAAACTCCCAATTTTTCAAGGCACATGCCAATTCAACACTGTCTATGGCATATGGGCCAGATATATCGACACTACCGTTGGCTGGTAATACATCATCATTATTATTTATTTGTGATTCAGCAACGTAAGTAGCAGCAAATGGCCTTGTGGTTCGGTAAAATGGATACACTGGTATGTTACCCATTTGTTTTACAAGCATGTACGGACAACAAGGGGACCATCGCAAATGGTCTCTAAAAGGATCATCCCCTTCTTCCCAGTGTGAAAGTTCAACACAATAAAACACAAACGCACAACATCTTCTCGGTTCAAGAAATAAAAACCTGCTCCAGCAAGTTTATGTGCTGTCAACAGCCCTACAGGCCAAGATTCAAATGTTAACCAACGATCATTTTCTGATTTTAAATTTAACCCACGTGGTAGACCAACTTGCTCACTTGTATTTGGTACTAACGCCATGTGTTATAATAAAACTTTTTTATTGGAAGTTATTAACGTTGCACAAGAGCAAAGAGTACTTTAAAGCATATAGTATGCTTGTTCACTGTCTGTTCACTACGTTAATGCCACATGACCACACCTAAAAACAAAAAAATAACCCATCACTCAATAAATCAATCAATACTTGTAAATAAAACTTTAACGGTAATTGACATTAAATAAAAAACACCATCAAAAATATCAAAAAATAAGATGTATGTCGACTTATTTTCTTTTTATAAAGCTGCAGTCATTTACATCGCCCTTTAACCAATATATAAACAAAAAATGAATGTCCTGCCATTTTGTGCAGATAATCATGTTCAAACCTGTGGATATTCGTTGATTCCATAGGGAACGACACGTCAGTTGAATTTAATTTTTTGTTTTTTAGAAAATCCAATATGGCCTTGTACTTTCCCGGTCAACAACCAATATGGTCTTCTACCGGTTGCCAATACATAGCCATTAATCAAGAAAGCAATCATCGTCCCAGTCATGTACAATGTTTATTTTTGTGTAGGGCTTCTCAGTAGTGGTAAAATGGGATAGCATTTTAAGTTAGGCTTACCTGAGTTTCCAATAGTTCACTGCTTGGGAACAATGGTTGCACTGAAGTGCGTCTCGGGTTTTCAGCGACTGCTACAGCGGTTAAGTTTTTCCTTCCAAGTTTGTAAAAATAAATAAAATAACCCGTCATGAATACCTAAATTCAGGTTAATACATGCATTTCATAAAATAAAATAAAATAAATCAAACAAAAAATGAAACAAGTTTTAAAAAAATCCCACTTTGACTTGTACTGGCTACTTGCTGTTTCCTTCCAATGGGCTCAAACGTGCAATGGTTTCTTCTCTCTCAGACATGTGAGGTATACCGATTATCTGCGAACAAATAAATAAAAAATCATTAATTACCGTATCAATAACTACAAATTTAAGGTTCATTAGCAATACATTATTAAAATAATCATTAATAGGTAGTTACCAAAAATAAAATGAGTTTTCTTCCACAGCTCCACTGTATACGTCCGTTTGCTAAAATGGCAAGTGCATCACTAACGCAATCCTTATCAGTCTGCTTAGCAACAAAGAGGGTTGCATTTTCTCAGTGTTTTGACCTTAAACAGTTGTCCATCTCGCACGTATTCCCACGCCTCCCCACATTTCTCAAGCCTAAGATTCCTGTAACATATACTAGTTTCATAATTTTAATAAATAACCAAAATGGCTGCCTCTAATACATCGCTAGTACGACTGTCTAGGAACCAACATGGCGGTCTCTGCTTAAACGTCACACCTGCTAGCCACCACGAGGCAAGTAACCTGACACTGCATTTCCTGCCTGAATGCACATTCCTGACTTGTCAGCAGCAGCAACAGCTCTGACAAGGCCTCTGGCTAGGTACAGTATTCAGTCTCCAGTGAGCAGGACTATGTGTGTTAGCAATCGAAACGTGTGTGTCTACATTTTACTGTGATAATTATAATCATTAGCAAGCGGCCATCCTCAACACATGACCATGTTAACCACATACATTCACCACGTCCAAGAATCACTTGGTCATATCCTACAACCGTCTGCTGTGTCAGAGAGCGGTCTCGTTCATCACCGTTGACTAAAACGTTAAAGATCCCCATCAGGGTAAAAAATCCTAGCACACATTTTCAAATATTCGCCTCCATCCGTCACATCACAAAACCAACCGTAATAAGCTGCCCCGCCATCCCGCCAAAATAGCATTTCCTTTCCTCCGGGCACGGTCACCGAGATCGCCATGAGGGATTTTGAAATATTCACCTCCATTCATCTGTCATAGGAAAATATCGAAAAGCGACCCGTCGTTCTGTCGTTCTGCCATACATCGCCCCGTCGAAATAGTCATTTCCTGTATTCAACATGGTCAGTGATAGCCTCGTTGTAACACACGCCTAGCGCTACCGGCTCTCTGTCTACAAACACTCTTTATTTTAAAAATTAAAAAAAAAATTAAATGCATAGTTTTTGTCCCAGAGACTTGACATTTATTTTCATGGTAGAGGGGGTATGGACCATTCATTTATGTCAAACAAACTCTTTTGTAAAATTCCTAGTTTTCAAAATATAAGAATTTCAAAATTGGACTGTTTTCAAAAAAAGACATGAAAAAAAATATTATAAAAAATAAAGGTCATAGTGATCATTCGTTTCAACCATGGCACAACGTTCTATCATGCTTCATTTTCAAACTATCACCTAATTTCAAAAACATTTTTGAAAAATACCAACACACATTCAGCGCAAAGAGGACGTCAGCTAGAGTCCAACGACACCTCATTTGTGAAAATCCGATCAGGCGTTCGCGAATTATCGCCATTGTTCGCGAGAAAGTGGGTTATATTTTTTTCGTCCTACACACGTGAAACTTGCTGTCCCCCTAGAGGGCCTAGGGATCTTACATTAACGTCAAACAAACTTTTTTCCAAAATTCACCTTTTCCCAAATAGCGCCAAGTTCAAAAACAAGAATTTTCAAAAAAAAAATATCAGCACACATTCCTAGCAAAGAGGACGTCATCCCTACACCAACAACACTTTGTTTGTTAAATTCCGATCATGCGTTCGGGAGATATAGGCAAAGTTTATATGAAAGTAGGAGAGTGATTAGAACTGTCCTCATCCCACTACTTACCTACTAACCAATTTTTGTCCTAGAGACTTGACATTTATTTTGGGGGTAGAGGGGGTAGGGACCGTTCATTTACGTCAAACAAACGTTATTGTAGAAATTTTAGTTTCCAAAATATAAGAATTTCAAAATTGGACTGTTTTCAAAAACTCAAAAAATAAAAAAAGTTTTATTGCAATGATCAAACGCATAGAGACCATTCGTTCAAGCTATTACACATCGTTCTATCATGTTTAGTTTTCAAACTATCGCCTATTTTCAAAAACAATAATATTCAAAAAATTATGATAAATATAATACGTGGTCCATAGGAATGGGGGCGTCAGCTCGAGTCCAACAATATGTCGCATGCCGAAATCGAACCATGGGTTTGAGAGATATCGGCTTTGCCCCTGAATGTATTGCGGGTTAGTTTGTACGTCAGAGGAAGAGGTGGTGGGGTGAGTTTAAAACCGCCTTACTCCCCTACTTATGAGGCCATAGACCGCTATGGACAGACATGTGAGTCTTCAAATTACTCTCCAGAGTATACTTTCTTCGCAAGTAGGACATGAATTTGTTATTAGACCTCTATGGATCATCAGGTGTCGCTTCCAATTGCTTTTGATTGTCATCTTTGCTCCGCATGTACCACATGATTTTGGCATTAGACTACTATAGATCATGGGGTATGTCTTCAACGTACTCTTATAAGTAAATTTTCCTCCGCATGTACGAGATGAGTGTTGCATTATACCACTATGGATCATCAAATATGTCTTCAGGATACCCTTCCGAGTAAATTTTGCTCTACATGTACCACAGGATTCTGTCTTGAGCCCTAATGGAACAACATGTGCCTCTTCAAATTAAACTTCCTAGTTAAGTTTGATTCATATTATACCCGATATTTAATTGAGGCTATCGGCTACGCTAGCTGGAGTTGAAATTTATTGCTTGGAATTAAAGATTGCGCTGAGATCGCGCCGGTGACGGTATGGGAAGTGACGTAGGATAATCAGGGAGAAGAAAGTATTACCCCTCCAACGCATAGCATCACGGGAAGAATGCAATAAATGTAATAGATTAACTTTGAAATCAAGCCTTGTAAAGATCAGAAAAGAAAGGAATAATGCAGGATATTTATTGTAATAATATTTGAGATGGTGGATAACCCATTAATAGAGAATAATGGCTTTACAACAAGCAGATATTGGCCATGGTTCGATATTTGACGTCAGAGCACAGCGACAAGCAGTCTACCCTACCACAAGTCAGGGGAGTGAAGTCACATGTTCGGCCAGTTGAAGAGTCGCAGCACGGCGCGGAAAGGAATTCATTCTGTCACATTATACAATTCAGTACAGTACGCATCGCCTGACCAGCAGAGTAAAATCTAGCATAGTTAACCTTGTATACATTGGTACCACAACAAGTTTGAGAGGCACGCGGGAGTCGAGGTCGACATGTCAGTGAATCGGACGGACACGGCCGTTGACATGAAACGTGCTAGTTTCGCAGTGTAGCTTATCGAGTTCACTTCCGCCAGTAAAACATTCCCAGTTTATAACTTGTAACTCAAGACAAGCAAGACATTTCACTTGGTGAAAGCAAACAGAAGCATATTAGACTTCGCGATGAATATTCTTGTGCAGCAGTGGTTTAATGAGGCCAGTTAATACCTTCATGTTATCTGCATGTGGCTAGGCTGGAATATTTCTGTAGTGGCCGACATTTTGTGAAGAATTAGAAGTCGTATTACGGAACATTGCAACCGACATTTATATTACTGATAATCGGGCATAGGCTTATAATGATCCAAATACTTGATCCAATCTCTAGCTTATGCATTTTCAATGTGAATGCCTACAATCAGATGAACTTTAAAATATTTCGACAGTATAATGGAGTGCAAAGCTGATGTGTTTTTGTACAGCACAGACGAGGCGACCACGGGGTAGCTCATCTACTACTAGAACATTCTAATGGAACAATGGACTTCACATATTTTCTGCAACGGTCAAGTGTTCGAAAAATAACTCGGATTAATGAACATTTATGGATATGCTTATCACATCACGTTCAGATACAAGGTGTCTGATAAACTTGTACACACTTTAAATATTTTTATTCGTCAATGCAAATCGCCATTAGTTGGCAAGAACGTTATCAGTGTGTGCCAATCGGCATTTTCTCATGGAACAGTGGCGTGTTGTAGCCAAGGACAGAATGCGGTACCCATTTGAGTTTAATATTTCGGTGGATTTTTGGACAATATCCGTGATGGATATCTTTCACTTTAATATGAGCGGCTAGGCGTAACAAGAGACAGGATGGCGGAGCAGAGTGACGGGTTCGATTCCTACCGAGGCGAGTGACTACATCATGACATGCATTAGAATGGGGGAGAATGCATTCCCAATGGCACAGGACGAAGATTTCGCCGATTTTGCAAGAAGTTAATCTAGAATACCTGGATTATCGTCGATCTTTGAATTAATATATTATAACATCTGAAATATTTGAAGGTAATGTGAGCGCTTTTATGAATTGACTGATATGAATTTAATATGAACATGGGCACACTTGTATATCCTTAGGAGAGTTATTTGATGCATTGTTTGATATTTTTTGCACGTCATACTGATGAATTCGCTAAGATATGGTGGATTCCATGTGAAATAGCAGGGCCATTTCACCGATCTTTGCTATTTACCGACGTTATTAGACAGGGTTTTTGATCATTCTTTAGCATGTGTAATAGTGCATTTTGAGCACAGTGTTTTTTTTCTATCGAGCATTTCGAGACTCAAGACCTGCAGTCGGGTATTTCTGACAGTTTATCGCATACTAGCGAGTATGTGGAATTTATAATCAGGGATTTTTCTAATTTTTAATTGGATCTTTTTGAGCTATTGAATTTAATTCGCTCTAGCGAAGCAGTATCACTTCTATCTGACAGTATAATAATTGTTGATTCCAGTCATGTGCACTCATTCATATTAGCCATCGAAGACAGAGCCTCTTGCTCTATGCAATCGTGTGGTGTCTAAGCGTTATACCTGTCATTTAGGGACAAATCATCTGAGCCGTCGAAGATGGGGCCTTTTGCGTTATGCAATCGTGTGGTGTCTAATCGCTATTCCCATACGTAGGAAACTCATCTTATCATCCGAATGCAATGGTGACTGTAAGCGAATCAAACAACAATATACTGGTCATTTATTAGTTGATCTTCATTAAATACTGTAAAAATATGTCAACACGATTACACTTTGTGAATCTTGTGTGGTAGATCCAATCGTTTTCTGTAGCGTTGCTCTATTTATGAGTACAGTAATTTAATATATGTTAATAATTTTTGGTGAGTCGATTTAAACCTTTAAGAGAATTTTGAGCGATTGATTATTTTAAGACGATTTCTTCTTTTTATGAATTTATCACTGGCAGAATATGAACATCTATGATGAATAATATTAAATCTAACACAGATGGTGTTCTTTTGAAATAAACTTCAATGATCTTTATGGAGATATTGCATTTCGAATTTAATTAAAGCTTGGATTGGATTACAATTACTTCAGCATTGTTTATGTCGTTTGAGAAGTTGTCCAAACATAATGATAGTGACCACAGTAATAATAGGTCAAATTTATGAATATCTGAAGCCAGTCTTACAATAATTGTGGATTATTAAATACGTTGAGTTGAGATATTTTGCCAAACGTTATGTGTTAATTGCCAAGTTTTATGATATTACCACTTTGATATTAATGGAGTAGACTAGAGGTTATCGAACCCAGTCTTATAGTATTTTGAGATTTATGCTGTGCGCTGAATATTTGTGATGAAACGTGGTGAATTTGATAATGTTCAAATGTGATATTTGATGATGTGGTTTATGTGGAATAAATTCGAATGGTTATTTGTGGATGATAACGTCCAATGTGGTGTAGTAGAGGCAATACATTTTGGCATGGCAATTGAGTAAAATAAAAGCGTTAATTATGACATTTAACATGTGTATACGCCTGGCAATATAATTTCGATGAAGTGATAGATTTTGACGACAACGAATTTTAACCAATCCTAAATATTTTCCGGAAGTCTTAATGATCCAAGTTTCTTTAATAATAATTTGTAGAATTCTAATCTGAAATTTAAATAGAACAGATGATCCGACCTGATGATAAATATAATAATAATAATAATTTAAACGACCTGATGATAAATATAATAATAATTATTTAAATGACCTGATGATAAAATATTATAATTATAATTTAACTGGAACAGCTAATTTGAGCTGAGGATGAATATAATGATATAAATAAACGGCTAATTGAATAGTAGCAGATGTGGTAAACATTTATCGATGTTAATTAATGATCGAGCTTTCGACAGGATGATTTGTATGTAAATTCGTTGTTAATTCTATAAGTGATAATACTAATTCCAACATTCAGTGCAATTACGAATGATTGAAACTGTTGTTGATATAAATATAATTATTGTTGTGTGTTAGATCAATGTGCCTGACGTTATCATTAATGATGATAGGTCTCAGGGCTCAAAAACAATTCAGTGACGAGTGATACAGTGCTATTTTGTTTTAGACCTGAACAAATTTCATTTGAGCTAGACTGGAGATGGTTAGACTTAAAATGAACAGTTACATTCTCACAATCGAATTCTACCATGTTCCTAGGCAGGATTTATAATTTATTTGTCTTGACCTTCAAGTTCAAATAAACCTTCTTTGATTTTAATTTGAGTGATCTCATGACGATGTGTTTCCCCAGCCTTTCCTGTGTCATAATTAAGGCTTTACCAGGAATGATGTGGTCTGCTAGGAATCCAGTTGATTGCGCCCTTTTCTTTGTTATTTAATTAAATTAAACCCGTAAACGACCCAGAGATACTTTGTCTCGTGTTACCCGCTGCCTTTGTTTTGAACTTCAACTGGATCTCCGATACATTCCTTGTTTTATTTTGTGTTTATTTCAATCAACTCTGGCCTGGGATGCCGGGTATGCGATGCTATGGCAGTTGGGTCATCGCATACCACGGACGAACGGGTGCAATATGTACTTCACGATTGTAGCATTAAGCAACTTTTCAATTTTCCTTCCTCAGTAAAGTTCTCGCTACACTTACCACAGGAATCTAGCTTTATACTACTATGAACTCTGTATCTTCTGGGAAACACTTGTTCCAATTTTATCACGGAAATGCGGCTAGAATCCACTGTGAATCATCACATGTTTCTTTAAATTACCTTTCCAAGTAAACTTTGCTCCACATGTTTCACAGGAATAAGGCTTAACACCACTATGGATCATCATGTGTGTCTTCAAGAGTCTCTTCTGAGTAAATTTTGCTTTGCATGTATCACAGGAATGAGGCTTGAGACCACTATGAATCATGACATGTGTCTGTAAACTGGCTTTTTCCGTAAAATTTTCTCTGCATGTATCACAGGAATACGGCTTTGGACCACTATGGATCATCATGTGTCTCTTCAGGTCATTTTTCCGAGCAAATTTTGCTTCGCATGTAGTACAGCAATATGGCTTGACACCATTATGGATTATCATGTGTTTATTTAAATTGCCCTGCTCAGAAAATTTTGCTCCGCATGTACTACAACAATACGGCCTTAGACCAGTGTGGTTCATCATATGGTTCTTAAGGCAACGTTTCCATCTAAATTTTGACCCGCATGTACCACAGGAGTGTTGCTTGACATCACTATGGATCAACTTGTGTCTTATCAAGTTCCCCTTTTCAGTAAATTTTGCTTCGCATTTATCACATGAATGTGGCTTGAGACCACTATGTATCAACATGTGTTTATTGAAGTTACCCTTCTTAGTAAACTTTGCTTCGCATTTATCACATGAATGTAGTTGGAGACCACTATGTATGTTCTTGTGTGTCTTTAAACTGCCTTTCGCAGTAAATTTTGCTCCGCAGGTTACGCATAAGTATGGCATCTTTATTTTATTACCAGTTTGATAGAGTGATGCTACGAATCTATCTCTTGTTAAAGTGTTGTCTGAATTCTGGTCGCTTCTGTGAAGAATTTATAAAGTTAAAACGAATAAAATACCCACTACCATTATAATATAAAAAATTACATCACAATTCCGGATAAGTATGTAATACTCTTCTGTAATCGTAGACATAGATATAAGAGCCAAGATGTAATGCGAATGATGATGATCGGAAGTAGTCACCCAGGGGATTTTTAGCCTCATGTAATTTGATTCAGGGAATAACACCGCTTACAATTTCGGTACAATCAAGTTGACCAACTCAAAAGTTTTCTTTTTCGCTATAAACGGAAGAAGAGTAATATCTTTGCGGTCAAGAGATCACACGAGTGAAACCTTTACTGGTGCATTTTGAGCCACTTGAATTTATGTGCAATATTTCCTTAAACCTCGGGACGTCGCGCCGCGGTCTTTTCGACCACACGCATACTTCTTTTGTTACTCTACCTAGCCTTGTTGTAGGACAGGCCCCTCCCTCCACCATATCTACCCCGCACCAATCCTTTACGGTTTAAAGCCAGGTAGCGCTACTCAGTTGCTGATATCAGCCAGTTGTATGTACATTCGGTGCTCGTTGCACAACCATTCCCAGTAATAAAAATAAAATACATTATTAAGCTGTAACATTATTTTATATATTTTTTACTGATAGTTGTAAATACTCGTACATTGTACTGTACTTTTTTAAATCAGTTTACTTTTGTGAATGTTTTCCTCTTTCCACTGTATTTTTATGTGTGTTTTAAAGTGGAACGTAACATTAGTTGTTGTGTTATTTTAAAGCACTGTTTGGATGTAAATAAATAAAATATATTCTTTGAACGATGAAAATAGAGAGTAAGCCCGTAAAGAAAGCAACCTAACAATAATATATAGCAAATGCAAATAATCAAACGATATTGAATGCTTGCGGTCTTTTCCACTGCGCGCGACGACTGACATAACACTGCCTCGCGCGACGTTCCGAGGGTTAAATACTAGGATCTGAGCTCATTTCTTATCTTAAATGAAGTGGTCTTCGTGCAGTCGATAGATATTATACTAACAATACTGTTTCATACTGTATGTCGGAGTTTTCAGATTTATATTTCTTCCGGATGAACTTGTTAATCTTTTTATAGCAAAAAAAGCGCTTGTGCCAGACAACATGAACATCCAACGTTTCGATTAAATGGATAAGTAAAAAGTTGGTGCTGCTCTATACTTTTAAGTGCGAGAGTTGAGGGCCAGGAGGAATACTATCCACGGGGTACTTGAATAGGCAACCCGCAATCTAAGTTCAAGGCCGTGCGAACTTCCGAACGAGTAGGAGCGGAGAAATTCGTGTGAGGGCTCAAACGAAAGGGCTCCTACCCTGCTCTCTAAAGTATAAATCTATTCCACCCTAATATAAAAAAATATCCACACCCGCGGGAATATAAGAAAATATTAAAGAACATGCGCACTTGAGGCTCTTCTCAACTATATGGAAGATGCCTACATACCTCCTCTACAACCCCCTACTGCCATCCTACCACCTCCCTCAGAATTCCCTAAAATTTCCAGCAGAGTTTTCCAAATTTAATTAGATTTTAACAAAAGTCCAGCACTGCTTCGAATTACTTGCGCTAGGCTCATGTCTGTTGACCTACTTCGGTCAGTTTCTGTTCTCTTCCACCTTATTTATCGATTTATTTATTATTTCATATTTGGGTTTTTATAATTATTTATTGATTATCAATTTACCGATTATTAACTACAAGGTCATCAACCCGCGTTTCCCGAAAAATAGCCGATAACACCCGAACGATAATCGGAGAAAGTCGTGTTAGGGCTCCAATGAGAGGTCTAGGTTCCCTCTATCCACAGGACTCATCATTTTCAATTTTAATATTCACTTTAATGATGGACGTTTCCACGGCTAGGTGAGGTTAGGAGCGGTTTCCACAAAGTCATGTAACATGACACGTAGCTGCCCACGACAGGATAGCCCGAGCGGTCGATCCAAGATGGCCGCCGATTATTATTATTATTGACACCGGTGGAGGCCTTTTCTAAGAGGTCCGCCTCGCTAACTGCAACTCACCGCCAGTAGACGTTCCCCAACAGAAGAACACCTAAAGGTGGAAGAAGGTGGAGAAGAAGAAAACCCACAGGTTCGTCTACAGAAAAAAAAAACGATAACCAACAGAACTGCCACCGACGAAATGATGCAACAACAGTAGCTTGCCTTAAAAGAAAATTTAATGTTAAGTTTAAAAGAACAGCTCCACCAGAGAACAGAAAATGCATCAGCCAGCATAAAATTACAAAAAATAAAAAACCTCACCTAGAATTCTCACTGTAGATAAAAAAAACAAGGCTAAAGGTCGATACCAATTAAATATTACCTGAGGGGAAACTAGGCCCTAACGAAACATATAGTTAAGAGAGCAAAACAAAACTTACAAGAAGAATAATTTTTTTTTAGGAAGTTTGATACATTAAAGGTAACATACTACCATGAAGTATTACCTGAAGTCAGAGAAGGGAAAGCCCCCAAAAAAACTTAAACACTTAATATGTACCTGACATACTCTCAACTGAACTATGAGGTCCTCGGAGAATCAAAAAAGAAGTAATCAGTGCAAACTTTACCATAAACAAGGTACCGAAAGAATAACGCAGGAGTACAAAAAATAGAAAACTCCAAATAAGGAAAACCAAAGGATAATTTAAAACTAAAACAAGTTAAACAACATCACCAAAACCCATGAACGTGCAATTCAAACAGACGCCAGAAACAAAAACCCACAATGCACTACTGTCAACAAGTTACCATGGCGACCAGAACAGTTGAAGGTATATCAGTACGTATTAACATCAAACGCCGAATTTTACTTTAAAAAATCTTCTCCAGTGAGAAAACAGGAAGATATAAACAAACTCAAGACATTACGAGATCAAATAGTTTTTAAAAGGCAACGGATCAAAATAAAAACCGATCGACTAATGATCAAATTAGGCCTACTGTTCAATTGACTAGTCTGGTCAGTACGAGAATATAATAAGGAGAAAATGCCGTAGCAAGACGCCAAATAATAAAATTAGAAGAAAAACAGTAGTGTTCCCCGGACTAATATTGTTTCACAAAATTTTACATATTCAGAGGTGACATATCTAGGCGAAGTCAACCTTCAGAACAAAATTTAAACAGAAGTACACAATGAAAAATATGGAGCTCCAATAATTTAAAATAAATAAAATGTCAAAACATACCTTAATAAAGCCTTTTGGGGAGACACTAATATTTACAACACTACTTAGATATCCTTAAAGGATTTATATCACCAAAAATATAAAATAAAGAGGATATGGCTGCCAGCCGACGTCGAAGTGCACACAAAACATCACATTTCCATATTAAGGCCCAAGAAAACACGTTCACGAATATCGCAGATGATAGTTGCACAGATAATTCTTCATCTATCATCAAATAACGGGATGTATCCCCAAGTTAGCGGAGACGAGGGCCAAAAGCCCTCGTCCTCCGACGAGATCCAGAATTTGCGTCCTTCTTCAACCAGCAATCAGTACCAACTCATAATTCACAAGATGGACGTCAAAAACGAAGGAGGTCTCCCATGATGCACCAGGTTTCTTTAAATTAGACCAATCCAATTTAGCCACATACCACGACAATGTGCTTAACAAAATAATATTCACACGACACCATAAAAATGTTTTGGCGGCATGATGCATATATAGTCTTTTGTCTAATGACGTAGAATAATATACTTTTTCAAATATGTCTCGATGAGACGGGCCGGAAGGCACAAATGTCTCGCTCTAGCGGCAGAAGACACAATCCCAGCTTGAAGTGCCGAGAGGCCCTGCCATCCCGAGTTCACTAGCCAAACCAAGGCATCTTAGCGGGCACTTTAAATGGTAGGGGATACATATACGTAGAAGAGATGCATATTAATAATGTTTGAGACGGGCTTTTGCGCGTAACAATTATCATTTTTATTTATTTAATGTTTATTCATTTATTATTATTACTATTGTCCGATTCGGCCAACTATGGACCACGTTATTACAACCGCTTCAGTCCCTGAGCTTTAGTTCTATCCCAGTATTCCCGCATGAATTTTCTGTGAGCCTCCTTTCTGTCATCAGTCCACTCTTTCCCTGCATTCAGCTTTGGCATTTCTGCGAATCGCTGCTGTGTTTCAAGTTTTCTCTGAAGAGGAGCACGTTCCTGGATATCTTCAAACGTGATCCCTACTTATAGACGATCTCTTTCAACCACGGTGAATCAAATTCCCTTAGTTTTCTTGTTTACAAAGTAGGGAAAGATGCGGTTGGTCAATCTCTGAGAGTTCATGCGTGTTATGTGGCCATAGAAATTAATCCTCCATTTCCTTATGATGTCTGTTGTCCTTTCCACACTTAGGTAGAGTTCGTTGTTGTGCCACCTCCTGAACCCTCCATATTCCCTGATTGGTCCCTGTATCTTACTTAGAATTTGTCCTTCTTTAGCCTCTGTCTTTTCACTCAAACCTTTCCTGTACAATGCAAGGCATTCTCCTGCGCACAGGATTTCTGGACGAATAACTGAACAATAATGTCTAATCTTGGCATTGAGGGACACTCATCGTTTATTATAAACATTCCTAATTAGTTGGAATGCCACTTCCACCTTGTTGATCATTGATGTGGATGCTACTTTCTCAGAATTGTTTGGTGTTATCCACTCACCTAAGTACTTAAACTTCTCTGTCCGCTTGATTATTCCCTGCTCTACTATTAACTCTCTGGAGGCTGGCTTCATGTTAGTTATAGACTCCATTGTCTCAAAGGAGACTGGAGGCCTGTTTTGCTGCATGGATTTTGAGTTGGTTGATTCGATTTGTAGCAATTTCCTGGGAATCAGAGAAGATCGCAAGATCATCTGCAAAAGCTGAGCAGTCAACTGTGAGATCCATTCTCTTGTAGCCTATTCTGAGTCCATTCCCGACCCCTCCATTACGTATCTGTTTGCGTCATTCTCGGAGGACACTTTCTAGTGCGCAGTTGAAAAGTAGAGGCAATAGTCCATCTCTTTGCCTAACCCTTGTCTTGATTTCAAAGGCGTCTGAAATCTCTCCCCTGAATATCACTCTGGAGGTAGTGTTAGCTAAAGATCTGTCGAATATTTGTCCTCGGTTTGTTATCCACGCCCATTTGCTTTAGAATTTGGAGGAGTGTATGTCTCATATAGAATCGTACACCTTCTTGAAGTCGACGAAGGTCACCACAAACTTCCTGTTCCTAATCTTTTGATATGAAAGAAAATATTTAAGGTTCATTATCTGCTCGGCAAATGAACGTCCTATTGCAAATCCTCCTTGATGGGGACCCGGACGTCGCAAAAAGACTAATTTGCCAATTTTTGATATCAGCATAAATGTGTAGAGGGAACTTTTCTGAATCAGAATATATATAGTTTATTGAGGTTATCTTCCTTCTAAGTCCATTTAAATAGGTTTTCAAAAATGGTGGGCTCTTGCCACGCTCACGTTTCCAATGTGTCAAACTGTGGACTGAACAGTTCCTTGTGGCTTATGTTGAAAGACAGAAAATATTCAACTCTATTTACTCCTTGATCCACACTGGCCGTGTGGACACTTTCACCCAGGCTTTGTTGTTGAGCCTCAATTGTTTTCCGCGTTCTGTACAAACAGTTTATACCTAAACGAGCTTTGCTATTTCCAAGTGAATGTACATCTGGATAGTGAATGCTGTTGTACCAGTAAAATGCCGCGGATCAAGAAATTCAATTCAAAGCGAAGATATCATGGCAAAAAACATCGCATACGCCTAGGAACGCCGCAAGAAGATATAATAATAAAAATGACAGTGACAATGTGCAAAGTGTGAACGAGGTTAGTTCGCCCCCAAGTGCATCGAAACGTAAGCTGTCTTACAACTGTGACAGATTAGATATTAGTCTAAACAGTGAGAACAGTAGCAATGTGAATAATTAAATTATCGTAGATTTTAAACCCCTGATTAACATTATAAACAGCATGGCAAAGTGTCGGTACTGTGACAGTGATAACTCGCTTGCATTATCTGAGGAAGCTAACTCAAGGAGAGGCTTGGCATGTAAGTTAAATTTATCTTGTAAAACCTGTGGTAATTTTAAGCAATATATGAGTTCCCCTAGGACTCAGTAATGGATGCTATTATATCTTATAATGATGATGTTAGCAGTAGGAGAAATGTTCTTCAGAAATTAGGTATCTTATGTGGTTCAAATATGGCTAGTGCGCTACTCATGATCGACCGTCAGAGGATAAAGGAGGCAGAGATATCAGCTCAATCAATGACTAAGGAGGCCAGATCAAATAAAAGAGCTCAAAAAAAGGAGGACAAGGAAGGTCAGGGGCAGGACGAATACCAGCCAGGTTTATGCTAAGCCACTTAAAGGTCAGTAAATTCTGTCATTAATTTTCAATATGCTTTCCTGTAAAATTGATATTTTGCAAATTTAGGTACATTTAACTCCCAAAATATTCCTTGTAGAGTAATATAATTATTGAGATGGATATATACATACACACTCTTTGTTTTATGCCTAAAATGAATAAGTTTTGCGAATAAGAATAATTTTTTCTTGCATATTTATGTAAAAAATCAACAAAATATTGGCATAAATATTATTTTTTAATTATTCTTATATTAATGACTCTAGACAAACGAAACCAGGCAAGCCAAAATGATGTGCATCTTAGAGAAAAAAAACTACACAATTTGGGGTCATTTCAAGGAATACTTTCCAAGGAATGTGTACCGAAAATTTCTTCCGCAAACTGAGAATTATAAAACATTTAAGGACATTTGTTGGTATAATGGATAAAAAAAATAACTGCAGCTCAATTATACTTTTGGAACAGACAATAGATCATGTGTGTAATATGTGTATGAAATTTCACGAAAATCAAATTAATAGTTTTCAAGAAAATTACCTTCAAAATTGTACATATTTTGGTATACTCTCACGTCCGGGTCCCCTTAAGGTTCATTATCTGCTCGGCACATGAGCGTCCTGTTCCAAAGCCTCGTTGATATCATCCCAGTTGTGAATCGAGTTGCTTTTCTGCTCAGGTCTGAAATGTTTTTGAGAGAATTTTGTATGATATCGAGAGGAGCGAGACGCCTCGGTAATTGTTTACAACAGCTTTATCACCTTTCTTGTGAAGGGGATAAATTAGGGCTGATGTCCAGTCAATTGGGAGTTTCTCCACTTCACTTGAATGATCTCTGTTAGTTTGTCAATCGCCCTATCACCTGCGAATTCATTATTTAATATGTATTTAATATTAATTCTTATTTATTTATTTATTTATTTTGACTATGTATAATTTATTTTATATTCATTATCAATTATTATTTCTTCTTCTTATTATTATTATTTTTCATAAGCGTTTTTCCAGTTTCGAGGCAGGGTCCGTTATGTGAATCCACTGTCTCACTTTACACAATCCTGGGCCTTGTCCGGATGTAGGTTGGCGCCTTTCAAATCCCTGTGCAGTGTATCGTTCCAACGTTGTCTCGGTCGCCCCGCTGGTCTTCTCCCGGTGACCTCTAGTGTGTAGCTTTGTTTTGCAATGGTGTCCGCTCCTGACCGTAGCACTTGCCCAAACCATCGCAGACGAACCTCACGGATTTTCTTGTTGATTGCCGTGACACCAAATCGTTCCCTTATTCTTTCATTGGGGATGTGATCCAACCTAGTAATGTCATCTGTGCATCTAAGCATCCTGGTCTCCGTGTCACTTAAACGAGGTTCTGCTTCCTTGGTGCTCGGCCAACATTGAGTATCATAATGCGCTACGGGATGAACGACAGTGAGGTAAATCTTCGATTTTAGGCGGCCTTTCACCTGGCGGTCGCACATGAACCTGTCGTTGCTCGCTACTTCATCCACGCAGCATTAATTCTTGCGTTGACCTCCTCGGTGAGACGACCTTCAGCGGTTATCGTAGAGCCAAGATACTGAAATTTTGTCGATCGAGGCAGATCATCGCCGTCGACTTGGATGTTCCAATTATATGGAGGACTTTTGTGTTAAATCTAATTAAATTTGAAAAATCAGTTTTGAATTTTAGGGAATTTTATGGGGGGGGATGGTGGGGGATGGGGAAGGAAATAGAGAAGGGGTATGCAAGCATCTACCATAACGATTAAAAACCCCGCCATCTTACAGGAGCCTTGGTGTGCATGCGCACTAATAATCCTTAAATTCGCCGGGGGTGCGGGTAGTTTTTATCTTAAGGGGAAATAGACTCGTCCCATAGTTAGAGAGAATGGAGCCCTTTCATACGATCCCTCACACGACTTCCTCTGATTACTCATTCGGGAGTTCACACAACCTTGCCCCTGGATGTATCGCATGTTGCCTATTCAGTTACCCCTGGGATAGGACCTCTACTCACGGGCAACTGAACAAGTAACTAGCAATTTGTTCATGCGGCACAAATTAATTCACTATATAATAGCCTAGTTGGAATATATATGTGTTATCATACTTCACTATTGAAAACCTTATGGATGAATGGAGAGCACTATTTAGGGATATACCCATTGTGTAGAGATGATTGATTTACCTGGCACATAGTACATATAGTGTGGTCTGTTATAATGTAGAGAAGGTGGCAACCCTTTAAGAACCACACTACACAGCGCACACTTATCCAACTCTTGGCATACCACTGCATGCCTCCCGTCTAGCGTCCCACATTTTAACTGGCACGATTTATTAGGAACGTTTACTTTTATCACCACAATGGCTTAATCTCCCGAAGTAGTATTTAAAAATTCTCTACATGTACTTGCAATCCAATTAGATTACACTATGTACACAGTATTTCCAAAATAATTTCTGGGCCTCTATTGACAATTGTAGTGTATAAATGCAAGTTATTTGGGCGTCACGTTACATCATTAATTATTTTCTGAAGGAAATGACGTAGCCTCTACAAATAAACTTTTCAGTCCTGCTTTTTTATCCATGAGACGTGGGGTGAAGTGATTGCTTTACTGTCGAGATTTTATACCCAAGTGGGTGCCAATGGTTGATGGCTTGGCCTGGTGTGGATGGGATCTACTGGAGTTGTTCATATCACAATGATTGGGTTTTAACGTAATCTATTGTTTCATTTATAGGGTTATATTAAAAAATTCATCCTCCATGGTGGTAATGTAATAATACGATAATTAACCACTTACTTGATTACCAAAATAGTAAAAAATTCAGTTAGCCACAGGAGAGTCAGCGAGACAGCCGCGACACATTCCACCCTCATCTCCTTTATAAAATACACCACTAGTCTGTTGCCATATTGCTAGTATTTGCGTGTGAGCGAAAGTAATATAGTGTCTCATTTCGCTAAGTGAAATTAAGTCTTTTACGTTAAGCCACAAAATAAAACTCACTCAAAACAGTATGGCTTTATTTAGTATCTCTGTAAAAATATATTTTGAGTTCGCCCTGAATAATAATGAATTAATAACGCTTAATCAAGTAATAGTGTTGATACGCTTGAAATTGATTTTGAAGCAGAAAGATTAGCACCTGCATTAAAATACGAAAAGCCTAAACATTCCTACAAAGTGGGTAAATATAACGTAAAATGTAGTTTGTATGTTTAACACTTACTCATTTAAGTGATTTCCACTTGCATCTGCTTCTTCATTCTGATTTTCTTCTTTTACATCCTGAACATAAGATGGAATAATTTATTTCAGTGTTATCATCTCATACTTTTACACAAATATCAACCCATGTAATTGTACAGCACTCCTCAGCTGAAGTGAAGATATATTCGCTGAATGACTTTCTACTCTCCATCACAAACTAGTGCTAGAAATAAACTATATACAGAAAGTGGTTATAATCCCCAGTTCTAAACCATATAATACACTCTTAACAGACCAAGCAAATGAATATGCTAAGATCTGTGACCTAATGGAAGTATTAGCTTTAAGGATTGAGGACAAATTAACTTTTATTTTTAATTCTTTTAGCCGTAAGACCATAAGAGGGTTCCAACGTGCACATGTCATTGAGTAACAAGCTACTAGACTGCCCATACGAGCATGACTTTTGAGAATGAAGGCATAAATCAATCATCCTTCAGAATATTATATACGGCAGTTCTTCATAATTCACTGCAATTTAATATTTTAATGTTCAAAAAGTAGATTGAGTCAATGAAATGCCTCAATGGGGAGTCTATAGTAGAGCATGCTGGTAACTCGAAGAAATATGTGTCTGCTAGAGTACGGGAGCACACAGGTTGCAAAGGAGATTAGAGCAGGTACTAACAGACAAACGCTTCTAATTGTCATCAACATAATTGTGAGAATACAAGTCTTAATCCCAGAATGCTATTAGGTGATACGGAGACGTCTTGAACATAAGCATGAAAATACTCACCTCTTTCAGATCTGAAGATAATGTTCCTGTTTCGATGCATGGTACGATTTCCGGTATAGAAGATTCCTCTATCTTAATATCCGTGTGATGGTCTATATCGTCCTGAAAAGAAATTAATTGTTTCACATATATGTCCCTTTACGTAGATGTTTTTGTAGACTTGCACTGAAGGATTCAAGGAATAAAATAACATACTAATGGTAATTCAACTCCGCATTCATAGTTTTCCTTCGTCCTTGGCTACATGGCAAAGAACCTAACAGTTATTGTGTAGGTTTTATCAAAAAGCATACATGTTAGTATACATTCGCAAAACGTGGGCCTAGCATATTGTCACTAGCATTGTGTGGGTTGCAACTTTTCGCCGTAGATACAGTTAACGTTAATAAGGACAAGAAACATTGATAGATTGTGTGTTAGAAATCTCGTACCAAGCGTTGATTATTTGAAACAATTTTAATCTCAATGATACCCAACGTAGGGAGTAATTTAACGGAATGATAAACAAATAGGGGTTTATTTGTAAGTACAGTGGCAGCTTCTTGAAATCTCATTTCATATAAATTCACTTGTAATACATAATACACGAGTCATTGTGGTTATCAAGATGATTGTCGAATGTGTTAATAAATAGGGAACTTAATAAGAATATTTGTATAGACAACGGCTTAGGAGCTTTTCTGAACGAAAATGCCGACAGAGGTCCAATAAAATGCTGAGAAACACCGCCACAGAACATCTCTGGGGTGTTTTCCATGGTGACTTCGTGCCAGTCCAAAACAACACACATCTCTATTGTACTGTTATTGTTTTAAGGGACGGAACTGCGAGGTCATCTGCCCCTACACACATCTCACTTTCCTTCGTTCAACGCTCCTAGAAAAAACCAACAACCCCTCACCTAAAATATGTGTGGAACATTAGAGGCTATCATTAAGATGTAGGGTAAGTCAACACCATACTGACAGTAACAACTAGCAGTGGAGGCTGTCTTCAAAGGTGGACCATCAATATATTCACACCATGGCTACCTGCGGAGGGAGGCATCAAGGTGGCAGAAGGACCAACATCATATTGACAGGGCTAGCAGTGAAGGTCGCCCGCCTCATGTGAATGTTCGGACACTTCTGATCTCTTAATCTAGATTTACAATTGAAATCCGACGCGCTCTAGGTATGTTAGTTATTTATTGTTGTTTTAAGGGGCGGACCTACGAGGTCAACTGCCCCTAAATGACGGCGCTGTCTGGAAAACTCATGTCTCACGGGCTAGTCTAGGTTTGGACAGGGACTATCATTTTCTTACCAAAGAATCTCATGGACCCTCTACATTAACGTACAGGAATGTCTGTTTCGTCCTAAACTCTTCGGACAATTTACAAGGTATTCTGAAAAAAAAAAAAAAAACTTCCAACTCTCTCTCGTTTAAGTTTTATAGAAATATACCTTAGATGTGAAAGAGTTATAATCGATTGTATAAACATCGGCTGGCTGGGGATCAGTTTGAATGGAGTTCAAAATCCAAACCAAGTTCAGTAGTCGTCCAAGTAGTATCAATATATTTGCTGGTACCGAGAACAATTTATCTCCAGTTCTGTTTATTCATCAGCGTAATATAGTAAGGATATTCGCGAATAGAGTGCTCTAAACTCATCTCGCAGAATGATCTTCAGCTTTTTGTTTGTTAAACTTTGTATGTGCTAACCTCAAAAGGAAGTGTATTTACATGTGCTAGAGATGATAACCTATGTAGAACATAAGTTAAGGGCACACCAGGTTCGTCTGAGCGGCAAATGTGAGACCAAAAAATTAACATAAAAAGGCCAATTGCAGTGACAGAAAAAAAAGTTCTTTGGAATCCAAATACGCGGCTGAAATTTCGGACCCACTGTGTAGAATCTGTCGGATAACCGGTGTTAATTGTGATCGCTGTATTAGTGTGTGTTATCTGTCAAGTAAGGACTGCAGACATTCAATTTTCAAGTAGTTCCAACTTTTGCTACAAACGCCACCGTCAAGGACCAACTAATTCTGAACTTGGTTACTAGATGCCACCTCAGTAGCTCCAGACGACAAACGTTGGAATCTAAGAGCGTTAGTCGAATCTAACCTATAATTTAGCTTCACACAAGTGTAATAAGTGGAAAGTTCTTTATCATATCACAAATCAACGACATGGGTCCGCCGGTTTCACTTCTCCTCCCAAGGAAGGCATACTGAGAGATTCTTATTGCTCTTATAAATCCGACGACTTCGGCCGGGTCTGAACCCGCAACCTTGGGCATTGAAGCTCACCATGCTACCAACTACGCCACCGAAGACGCCGTAAGGAAATATTCTGTACCGTAACCAAGGAGGGTTCCAGTTTCTAGTCATGGTGCAGTGCAACTAGGTCAAGCGGGAGGTCTTACACAAGGTAGTTAGAGTACATTAGGTAGGCTATTCCCGCCCGCTGTGCTCTCATTGGCTCACCGCACGTGACGTGGAAGGGAGGGCAACAGCCTGGTGCAGTGCAATTTGGTCAAGCGGGAGGTCTTACACAAGGTAGTTAGAGTATATTAGGTAGGCCATTCCCACCCGCTGTGCTCTCATTGGCTCACCGCACGTGACGTGAACGGGAGGACAACAGCCTGGTGCAGTGCAACTAGGTCAAGCGGGAGGTCTTACACAAGGTAGTTAGAGTATATTAGGTAGGCTATTCCCGCCCGCTGTGCTCTCATTGGCTCACCACAAGGGACGTGGACGGGAGGACAACAGCATGGTGCAGTGCAAGTAGGTCAAGCGGGAGGTCTTACACAAGGTAGTTAGAGTATATTAGGTAGGCCATTCCCGCCCGCTGCGCTCCCAATGGCTCACCGCGCATGACGTGAACGGGAGGGCGACAACCTGGTGCAGAGCAACTAGAGCGAGCGGGAGGTCTTACACAAGGTAGTTAGAGTACATTAGGTAGGCTATTCCCGCCCGCTGTGCTCTCATTGGCTCACCGCACGTGACGTGGACGGGAGGACAACAGCATGGTGCAGAGCAACTAGGTCAAACGGAAGGTCTTAAACAAGGTAGTTAGAGTATATTAGGGGGGCCATTCCTGCCCGCTGCGCTCCCATTGGCTCACCGCGCGTAACGAGTACAACAGCATGGTGCGGTGCAACTAGGTCAAGCGGGAGGTCTTATAATAGGTAGGTAGAGTATATTAGGTAGGCCATTTCCGCCCGCTGCGCTCCCAGTGGCTCACCGCGCGTGACGTGGACGGGAGGGCGACAGCCTGGTGCAATGCAACTAGAGCGAGCGGGAGGTCTTACACAAGGTAGTTAGAGTAAATTAGGTAGGCTATTCCCGCCCGCTGTGCTCTCATTGGCTCACCGCGCGTGACGTGGACGGGAGGACAACAGCATGGTGCAGTGCAACTAGGTCAAGCGGGAGGCCTTACACAAGGTAGTTAGAGTATATTAGGTAGGCTGCGCTCTCATTGGCTCACCGCGTGTGACGTGGACGGGAGGACAACAGCATGGTGCAGAGCAACTAGGTCAAGCGGAAGGTCTTAAACAAGGTAGTTAGAGTATATTAGGTAGGCCATTTCCGCCCGCTGCGCTCCCAGTGGCTCACCGCGCGTGACGTGGACGGGAGGGCAACAGCCTGGTGCAGTGCAACTAGAGCGAGCGGGAGGTCTTAAACAAGGTAGTTAGAGTATATTAGGTAGGCCATTCCTGCCCGCTGCGCTCTCATTGGCTCACCGCGTGTGACGTGGACGGGAGGGCAACAGCCTGGTGCAGTGCAACTAGAGCGAGCGGGAGGTCTTACACAAGGTAGTTAGAGTATATTAGGTAGGCTGCGCTCTCATTGGCTCACCGCGTGTGACGTGGACGGGAGGACAACAGCATGGTGCAGAGCAACTAGTTCAAGCGGGAGGTCTTACACAAGGCAGTTAGAGTATATTAGGGAGGCCATTCCTGCCCACTGTGCTCTCAATGGCTCACCCCGCGTGACGTGGACGGGAGGGCAACAGCCTGGTGCAGTGCAACTAGGTCAAGCGGAAGGTCTTAAACAAGGTAGTTAGAGTATATTAGGGGGGCCATTCCTGCCCGCTGTGCTCTCATTGGCTCACCACGTGTGACGTGGCGGGAGGGCAACAGCCTGGTGCAGAGCAACTAGGTCAAGCGGAAGGTCTTACACAAGGTAGTTAGAGTATATAAGGGGGGCCATTCCTGCCCGCTGTGCTCTCATTGGCTCACCGCGTGTGACGTGGCGGGAGGGCAACAGCCTGGTGCAGAGCAACTAGGTCAAGCGTGACGTCTTACACAAGGTAGTTAGAGTATAATAGGTAGGCCATTCCCGCCCGCTGCGCTCTCATTGGCTCACCGTGCGTGACGTGGACGGTAGGACAACAGCCTGGTGCCTGTGCTTCAACAGTAGCCCCAAGGATGGTACACTCAATAATTCACAATACTTCAATATATTATTGGTCCAATTATCCCAACTGTACATGTAATAAATTGTAAATAAGGTACGGTATTAAGAGGAAAAACAACCAGGTATTATAATTAACTACTGCTTATATATAAACACTACAACAGATGTCAGCATAAGTGGGTTTACAACTCAAATTTGATGACTTATTACTTGTTTAAGGAGGTCAAAGCTAACCACATTCGTCTCTTCCTCAACGAATACTTTTCCATGGCCTGTATTTTGCGTCTCTTGTTGAGGTGACGTATTCGGACGAGAGTCCGTGTCCTGACGTTCAACGAGATGATTTTCTTGTCGAGCTCGGGGAATTGAGATTTAATCACGGATGTCAAAGTTTTGATCAGTCTTTTACATTTCGAGACGTCAAGTCCGTGAAAATTGCCGAACAACACTTCAAACTGCATCACTTTTTGGATCCATTCTTCGGTTGGCCGAGTAAGTCCTCCCTTCGAAATGATTGCGATCCAGTTTTGAGTCACTTCTTGTAGAAAGTACACTTTTCCCCTCTAACCCCCAGATTTGCCAGGTAGCCTGCAATATATTTAATTGCATCGTGATTGACTTCTTCACTTCCTGCGTCATGACTCAAGTATTCCATTAATAATAATGCTGACGTTTCTTCAGGTTCATCAATTATTTCACTTGTCATAGATCCCTCAACAACATCTGCGCACAGCTCAAATGTCACAAATGTCATAAGATCTACCTCATTCTCAACACTGTCTCAAATTAAATTATGGCTACACTTTGATATAAAGATAAGTAAGCCTCTGTGGAATTTGTTACACCAGACCACATTTAATTGAAAGGTGGAGGAATGAAATCTTCTGATGGCATCTGGTTAGTTCCAGAATCAAACATAGGAAGAAGCTACTCATTACTGAGCCGTAATTTGCTTCCGACTCAATATTTATTTGAATTTCCCGGACTTTCTTTGACGTATTACCTCCCGCTCAACCTAGCGGCGCAAGCGTAAACTGTCGGTAACGCTCTGCATCTTTCTACTGTTTTGACCAGATGTTCACGAAAACATGGCGTACGCTGGTTAATTTTCTGTTTATATTGGATTGATTGTTACGTCTTTGGAAGGAATTGTTATTATGTGTTGGGAAGACAAGCCGTGAAGATGTCGAAAAATCTCCGGATAAGTTATAAGGGGTAGAATAGCCCTCTTGGATATTCTACCCCCTAATTATAATTTCATCACGATGCAATTTGTATAACCTTTGAATTCTACCGTCGCGAGAGATAAGATTTTAAAGATATTACTGTATATTAAATTTACCAATTTGCCAACAGGAAATAGTTACTTGTTTTTCGGCATGTGAACCGAAGGTTTTGTGAGTTTAAGATGTGACTTCTTGGGTTTCGTAAGTTGGATTTCTAGGGTTACTTCGGAATTGTAGCACGTTTTTCTGTAGTTATTTGGGTTCTTTTCAAGTTTAGTTTTATGGTTGTCGTGAGATTTTCATCTTATGGTAACATCATTTTGTTCGTGTGGTACAAGTTTCTTAACCTATAAATATTTTCTTTCGTAATCTCCTTCTCTTGACCACACTGTAGTTTGCTTCATACAAGCCTTTATTATGTCCTTTGACTTTATTTTATCCTTTTCGTTGCCATGTAAACGTAGTGGATTGTTTTCCATGAATCTTTTATTCTAACAATCCGAGATATGTTTCTTCAGTTTTTTCTGCGACGAGATTGTTTTGCTATTTTGATCTGGATGGACGTATGCTACTATGCGCTCCGATAAATGATATGATTTTAAGTATTAATTGGGAATAATCCATGAGATTATGAATACCTTCTATATATGAAAGATATTTAACTAAGAAGATTATTATTTCGAATTCAGCTAACCTTATATTAGGTTGATCTGGAACTTCTGTTTTTGGAATCGTATCTAACTAACCCCATAAGTATGTTACCGTGTCTTTTAATTTCATTCGGCGTTAGTCAACGTCAGGTTCGATATCTAATTTATTATTTATTTATTAATTTCATCTCTTCTTGTTTTGCTTTCTCCGATACCTTGTTATTTTTTTTTTGGGGGGGGGGGGGATAATTTATTATAGTCGAAGTTAATTTTCTGTTCTGTGAATACAACCTTCACCTCCTGTTGATGTAATGTGAAAGATATAATAATATATTGTAATGTGATTGAAACTGATTTGATTTCTTCTTCTATTGATTTTTAAAAATAGGTTATGTTATTATTTTCCCCTTAGATTGGGTACGCTTCACACATTTCGTTATTCTAATTAAACACCTTTTCTTGTGACTAAGGTAGTGGGTGTTACAATTACCAAGCAATAAACTTACAACATGCCCTAATAATGATAATTAAAAAAATAAAACAAATTATTTAGCATGATTATTTCCTGGACTTTTACTTATTATTTATTTACAAGTGCACTTTATACCCTAAGGCAACATGAATGCCTAACCATGGTGAGAATTCACTAGTTTTAAAGTTCACTCTACACATCACTTGTTATTTTCTAACATGTGTTATTGTTGCAGTTAGCTTTGGAGGAGCCTCTGACAACGGCACAGAGGACAATGGGCAAAATGAAAAAAGAAAGAATAATTAGAATATTAAATGTTGAGCAGCAGAAACTGAAGAAAATAAAATGTGCTAATGTATTACTCAATAAATATACAATTAAAATATCTAATTAAAAGTCAGCACTCTTTCTAGGTTTGTGCCGTGTTTTGTATGGGGCTTTGTGTAGGACACCGAGCTGGTTCATCAGCGGGTTCTTGGTGTCCCCGCGAGGTTATGGCTGCTTGAGATTTTAGTTCTCGTAGTGAAAAGGCGCACGTGCGCTTCATTAAAACGGAGATAGCGCGCAGTTCGCTACTCCTGAGGGGGTCCGGGTGGGACACAAAGAGCTCGCTGATGAGCCAGCTTGGTGTCCTAGGCGAAACCCCACACATGACACGGCACAAACCTAGAAAAATTGCTGAGTTATAATTCACTGGCTGTGAGAGCCAATATACAATCCTTTTGGAAGCCTTCATAGGGAGGTTATGGCTGCAAGCGCTTTAATTTCTCGCAGTGAAGAGGCGCAGGTGCGCTTCATAAAAGGGAGGTAGCGTGCAGTTCGCTACTCCTGTGGGGGTCCGGGCGGGGACATAGAGAGCCCCCTGATGAGCCAGCTTGGTGTCCTAGGGCCTAGGCGAAACCCCACCTAAGACATGGCACAGACCTAGAAAAATTGCTGACCCAATATACCATCTTTTTAAAGTACCTAATGTTTATCCTGAAGTAGTTGTTAATTCTGCAGGCACTGATAGTACCTAAAAGAAACACGCTTTCCACAAATAAAAGAAAGGAATGTGTGAATGTACACCCTATAGCTACAGCTGGCGATCTATTACAGTATTGTTATAGCAAGTGATGCAGTTGGCTGCAGCACGGGTCTCTTTGTTTATGGGCTCTTCTCTGAACTGAAACCCAATCCACATGTTTGACCTAAGGTATCTGTTCACAGAATAATCAACAGCAGATAAGTTTTCTATTCATGATCCATAGAATGTTTGTTATGATCAATGTAAGGCTTATGTATTTACAAAAATAGTATGTGGCCTTGTAGGTAAAGGAGGTTCTCAATTGACCACTGAAGATTCAGACAGGTTTCATCTCATACCCATTAACATGTTGAGAATACTGTGGTAGTTCCCAGTTCTCATGTTTTTGAAGCTGCCGGTAAGGGAATAGCTACAAAATAATAGGAAATAAGCTTCTTTTATTAATTATTATTTTTTAGTTCTTATGCCTTACAAACTGACCTTTCCAAATGCCATACAAGCACAGGAGTCAATTAAAAATGGCTGTAAAGGTGAAAACTTACTACACACCGGTCACACCACTGTAGATGGGTTTGAACATTGTCCGACACGAAACTTTTCCCAGCATTGTCTGAATCACAGAGAACCCTGAGACCGAAACTTGGAAATAGAGTTGGGGTGGTTAGATGAACTATATCCATTGAACTACAGGTATTTGGAAATAAAATACACGAGCACAGTAACGGGGGGGAGTGGGGGTGGATGGAAGCAAGATAGGATGGATGTAAATGTTAAAAGAACATTTTCTCAATAAAAATAAACTGTATTTAGTTTAGATTTCTTGACCAATGTTTTGCATAAATGTAAGCCATTGAAAAGTGCATGTATTCAAAAGTACAATAGGGACTATTTATTAGTAGCTATGGGCTTAAAATTGTGGTGCATGTTTACGGCCATATGCCTTGGAGGCATATAACTATACAGTCCCCTTAACCCGGTCCATGAAACCTGTATTTACACGGATACATCTCATCAGGCTCGTCCAAGTCACGGGGGTGGGCAACTGTACTATAGTCGGATCTATAGTAGAGGCTGAGTTCTGGTTGGGACCCAGTCCTGTGGGGTATAACATAGGCTCTTGCACAGGGTGATGTGTGAAGACCTCAACGGCGGTGAAGGCGGAGAATGTGGAATTCAGTACGGTGGAGCTGGCAACCTATCTTTCTGATAGAAACAGAAACAGGAAGCCAAGCCAAAGGGGAAATCGCCAGGAATGGACGAAGTAAATGCTGACATGATCAAAGCAGCAGGCACACAAGGTTTCAAATAGTTGCACAGTATGGATGGATAACAAAATACCTCCTGACTGGAGCAAAGGTGTTATAATTTCTCTAAATAAGAAAGGGAGTAGGCGGAAACCCTCCTATTACAGAGGGATTACCCTATTACACGGAATAAACATTCTTGAAAAGATAATAGAGAAGAGGCTACGAACAATCATAGATCCTCTGCTAGAAGAGGAACAGTATGGCTTCAGAGCCAACATAGACCGTATCTTCAGTGCCCGAATGCTAATAGAGAAGAACTGTGAGAGAGACGAGGACCTGTTCATGGTATTCCTTGACATCGAAAAGGTACTTGATAGCATCACAAGAGAGAAGATTTGGCTATGCTTGAGGAAGAGGAAGGTGCCGCAAGGTCTGGAGAGGAAAATCAAGATGCTGTATGAGAACTGTACCAGCTGGAGGGGCACTCATCATGGTTCCAGACAGAGTGGAGTCCAGCAGGGCAGTGCACTGTCCCCACTACCATTCATCACAAGTATGGATGATATAATAAAGAGCATTAAGGAAACGTCGGGTGAACTCAGTGCAGTTGCCTTTGCTGATGACGTCATCATCTGGGGAGAAACTGAAGTAATAGTCCAGACAAGGCTCAACGCATGGATAGCAAAGTTCCAGGAGTTTAACCTCAAGATCAGCGAGACTAAGACTGTCGTAATGACAGTGAACAGAAATGCCCGTCCAACAAGCAACAAACTGGGTGACTACCAGTTGAAGAGTGTGGACAGTTTCACGTAACTGGGTAATCGAGTTTCCAAGGACAATAATGCCACGAAGGAAATCATCAACAGGCTGCAGAACAGTTCCATCTTCTACCAACAAGTGCGGCCCTTTCTCTGGGATGACAAGATCCAAAAATAGCAAAATTTACTATGTTCAACAGTTATTTTGTACCAATCTTGATGTATGGTATCGAACCACGCACCCTCACAAAGCGTGACTCAACAAGACTTCATGCATCAGAGATGAAATTCCTGAGGTCCACCATCCAAGATTGATAAGATGGATAAGTTAAGGAATGAAGTGGTAAAGAGGGAAGCTGGGATCAAGATGCGGCTACTTGCCAGAGAAAGCTCATCACGACTTCGTTTGGGCACGTGATGAGAATGGAACTTACGAGGTAAACAGATTGCAGCTAGAAAGAGAGGTGGACGGTAAACGAAAGGTCGGAAGACCAAGACCTCGTTGGATGGACATGGTCAAGTCAGACATTGCAACCAAGGGAAGGACACTAGATGATGTCATGAAGAAAAGGAGAGTGGAAGAGGCTGATCAACAGTAGACGGGAAACTGGAACTGTAAATTGATGATGATGATGGCCTAAATAATGTGAAGTGTGTGTCAAATGGCCTATGATAGTTCTTCTACAGAATAACTAATAGGCTACCCTATTACCAAAAGCAACATTAGGTACCAAAGGCCTAGCACCTTCGAAAACAAAAAATAATGTAGATACAACAGAGCCATTTAATACTACCATTACCGTACCGTATGAATTTGGTACCGGTATATTCACTGGTGGTATGATGATAGAAGCAACTCTGGCAGTGCTTTTAACCTCTAAATGGGCTGAAAAATAGATTGTTATAAAATGTGAACACGCATTATGTCCGTATAGCCTGTGGGCCTAATAACACTCTACTTGTACTGGCACAGAACGACAGGGTGTACAGGTGACCTAATTATTATAAAATGTTACAAACCGGTCATGTATTTGATATTTGTCTAAAACGGAACAAAAATATTGTTCAAGTGTCTGAATAACACACGATTTTCTGGACAACGGCATTCTTCCTTCTCGCACGCACAAATTAATTGTAATCCAGAAAAATATAACCTTCGTACCAGTATAACCTACTATGGCCAAGTTTTATATCATATTTCTCTAATAAATACAGCCTAGAACTGGAAACTATGGGCAAAAATGGTTCAAGGACAGCAGCTGTGAAAAGATTAACAGCGCGAAACCGAGAAATGTCACCAGGTGAATATCCCATCAGATCAAGACAGGATGATCTTAGATTAACGTTATTACAACGACAATTCTGAAGTCAGTACACGCGAAGATCAGCTGAACCCAGTGCAATGAGATCAAATGCTTTCAAGTTCAAACAACCTGCCCTTAAACCTCCTTTTAAAATCTTGGAGTTTTGATGCAAAAGGATATCACCAAAGCAGTGTTTCATCCTCCAGGAAATATCGCAGCAGAATGAACCAGCATTACCAACAAATTTGTTACTGTTAGCACAGCATGAGGTGTAGACTTCACTTAAAATAGAGCCCAAGTTGCCAGTAGAGTGAACCTGCATTACCAATAAATTAGCTACTGTTAGAACAGCATGTGGTGTAGACTTCACCTACAATAGGCCCCATGGTGCCAACACAGTGAAACTGCATTATCAATTAACTAGCTACTTTTTGCACAGCATGTGGTGTAGTCTTCACCTACAATAGGGTCCAGGGTGCCAACCAAGTGAACGTGCATACCCCATAAATTAGCTACTGTTAGCACAGCATGTGGTGTAGTCTTCACCTACAATAGGGCACAGGGTGCCAACCGAGTAAACGTGCATAACCCATAAATTACCTACTGTCAGCACAGCATGGGTGTAGTCTTCACCTACAATATGGCCCAGGGTGCCAACAGAGTGAAACTGCTTTAACAATAAATTAGCTACTGTTAGCATAGCATGTGGTGTAGACCTCCCCTACAATAGGACCCAGGGGTGCCCACACAGTGAAATTGCTTTAACAATAAATTAGCTACTGTTAGCATAGCATGTGGTGTAGACTTCCCCTACAATAGGACCCAGGGGTGCCCACACAGTGAAATTGCTTTACCAATAAATTAGCTACTGTTAGCACATCATGTGGGGTAGTCTTCACCTACAATAGGGCCCAGAGTGCCAACCGAGTAAACGTGCATAACCCATAAATTAGCTACTGTTAGCACAGCATGTGGTGTAGTCTTCACCTACAATAGGGCCCAGGGTGCCAACCGAGTAAACGTGCATATCCCATAAATTAGCTACTGTTAGCACAGCATGTGGTGTAGACTTCACCTACAATAGGGCCCAGGATGCCAACAGAGTGAAACTGCTTTACCAATAAATTAGCTACTGTTAGCACAGCATGTGGTGAAGACTTCACCTACAATAGGGCCCAGGGTGCCAACAGAGTGAAACTGCTTTACCCATAAATTAGCTATTGTTAGCACAGCATGTGGTGAAGACTTCACCTACAATAGGACCCAGGGGTGCCAACACAGTGAAATTGCATTACCAATAAATTAGCTACTGTTAGCACAGCATGTGGTGTAGTCTGCACCTACAATAAGACCCAGGGGTGACAACAGAGTGAAACTGCTTTACCAATAAATTAGCTAATGTTAGCACAGCATGTGGTGTAGACTTCACCTACAATAGGACCCAGGGGTGCCAACACAGTGAAATTGCTTTAACAATAAATTAGCTACTGTTAGCATAGCATGTGGTGTAGACTTCCCCTACAATAGGACCCAGGGGTGCCCACACAGTGAAATTGCTTTACCAATAAATTAGCTACTGTTAGCACAGCATGTGGTGTAGTCTTCACCTACAATAGGGCACAGGGTGCCAACCGAGTAAACGTGCATAACCCATAAATTAGCTACTGTTAGCACAGCATGTGGTGTAGTGTTCACCTACAATAGGGCCCAGGGTGCCAACCGAGTGAACGTGCATACCCCGTAAATGAGCTACTGTTAGCACATCATGTGGTGTAGTCTTCACCTACAATAGGGCCCAGGGTGCCAACCGAGTAAACGTGCATAACCCATAAGTTAGCTACTGTTAGCACAGCATGTAGTGTAGACTTCACCTACAATAGGGCCCAGGGTGCCAACTGAGTAAACGTGCATAACCCATAAGTTAGCTACTGTTAGCACAGCATGTAGTGTAGACTTCACCTACAATAGGGCCCAGGGTGCCAACCGAGTAAATGTGCATAACCCATAAGTTAGCTACTGTTAGCACAGCATGTAGTGTAGACTTCACCTACAATAGGGCCCAGGGTGCCAACCGAGTAAACGTGCATAACCCATAAATTAGCTACTGTTAGCACAGCATATGGAGTAGTCTTCACCTACAATAGGACCCAGGGTGCCAACAGAGTGAAACTGCATTGCCAATAAATTAGCTACTGTTAGCACAGCATGTGGTGTCGACTTCACCAACAATAGGGTCCATGGTAACAGTTGAGTGAACCCGCATCATGAATACAAAAAAAAATATTTAAATGAAAGGAAATATAGAACCTATGATCACCTGTATTTCAAGTTCTGATTTGATTGCCCAGCTTTTATCGTCGTACTTATCACCAGCTTCATCCAGCAGATTATAAGAGGGTAACAGGTCAATTGATTCCTAGAAAGTATCATACAAGTATGAGCCAACGTAAAACATGTAGACAGAATATTGTACTAAGTTATGTGTAATGTCGGGATGTTTTCTTATTTTATATTTATTCACATTAACTATTTAATTTAAGCACTTTCACTATTACGTACCTTTTATTGGAATACTAGATGAATGATTTTATCCCACTGACAATGACAATAACAACTGACTCTCAACTGCCAACTTACTAACTAATATTATAAATGTCCCTACATGTAACAAAAAAATATTAAACAACCGGGTTATTCTACTATTTGGTAGCAAGTATTAAGTCACTAAACCTTGCTTGTCATGAACATCACTAAGATTGCTATGTTACACGATATACATAATAAATACAACTTACAAAATTAGGGAGTTCATCAGTTTGAGACAGCAATTCTGGCTCACTCTTAATGAGTGGTTGTTGCTCCATAATGTCCAGCAAACTAGAACACACAAAGTGCGCTTAAGAAGACATACTTGTACCAGTACGCCAAATCATTATCATTATCGAATAAAGTAATTTCAGAATTCAGTAATGAGAATATAACCCTCCGGGTGCACTGTGAGAAGAAGAGGTTAACGTTAAAACTTATTCGACCAAGGCGCTCGACCTAATACGATATCGGTTAGGATATAATATCGAGTAAAATATACAATGAGCAATTACAGATTGTGCCAGCCTCTGAAATGAAGCGTCCTTATTAGTTTCACACAAAACTCAGCTCAATGTGATGGCGCAGGCGGAATAAATTCCGCTTAATAACGTTACAAACCTATCAACGTTAAAGTAAACTCAAGTTACACCACGAGAAGGGCAACTAAGAATTTGGCAGTAACTGGATACAATGAGTTTCAGCAAATAAAATACAATACTTCCGCCTTGTGTTACAAGAAACCCACTTCAAACCAAATACGACATAGCTCGCTCATTGAACCAATATTCAACGGGAGGGAATGGAGAATGAATTTATTCTTACTGACTTATAAATACTATCCCGGGTAAATTGTATAATTGTCTTCATAAAGAAGTTTCTAGTTACACATTTAAAGCTGTGTATCCTCGACAATCACATGTCGTAAATTAATCTACACAAGGCTCAAACATTTCTAAGCAGAACTCAGGTTGAAAGAAACATATTCATTATGAAAGTTAGTCACGTCTGAAAATGAACATCAAATATCCGTACATGGAACTCAAGAATTCTCAGGTCTTAATATTTTGCCGCGAAGAACTTGTGGAAGACACAACTTGACGATATTGCTAACAACCTCGCCCCGCTGATGATTAATAGCCTGGGCACAGTGTAAGAGAAACTGTAAGACAAGGGAAGTATTTTAACTCAAATCAGATTATTTATATTACAGTATAATTATATTCTAATGCCCTGGTGACAAACTACAAAACTTAATGAAAAAAATACATATTTCATCAATAGCCTAAAGTAAGCCTACATTTATCACAATCATAAAACTATCCAACAAACACTTTCCTCTTTGCCACTGTCTGACGATATTGGTTAGGTTATCGTGTTGGCAGCTTGGACAAGCTGTTTCGCTCAGTTCAACCGTGACCCTCCTCGTCACTAAGTTTACATCTAATTTGGGTGAAATGGCAGAATTCTAATTTCCTTCTGCATCGTCCACCATCGCATGTATTTTATCTCACGTTGCAAGTTACTACATTCTGTCCTCTCTTACAATGCATGCCACGTATGGATTTACGTCGAATTGGTGACATTTTGGCAAAATAGCAGATCTATGGTGTTCATGTCTTCCAGATTTTTGATAATAGCCTGGAAAAGAAAAGCGCTACTCACGCAGCCGTTTAACGTACATTTTAACACCCTTCATCTATAAGTTTTTTTTTACACTATTTCCCAGAATTGGCAGGCTAATTAGGGCACATATTAGGCCTAAATATGAAAATTATGATCTTTATGTTACTGATGATCAGATATCCTTTTGAATTTGTTGAAGTACCGTACCCATTTCAAATTGCAGGTTGTTACGATTAAGCATCAAGTCGAGCTTAATCTTTATTCAGTGAATAATATACTGTCTAAACAATCTAAATCATTTTTTTTTTTTAATTTAAATTTATGTAGGCCTATTTTTGTCTCATATGTTATCCGAAATTGCCTGCTTTGCAACATGGTTCCATTGAAATCATACACAACATTACGAAGTCTATCACTATCGAATTCACCATTTTGTCTATATTCGATTAAGAGTGCGAATCTTAGTCACTTTGATTATGGCACAAACATTGTGGGATAATTTAACTACTGTATTATAAATTGCTTCGATTGTAGAAAATGTAACACTGCAGGTTAAGAATCTACAACCGCAATGTTAGATTGCTGTTCATTCGTAGCAATAATCGCCTTTTTGTCAAGAAATGAGCCACCGTACTATTACACACCTTTAAAATAAAAATGTACAGCATTTCGCGACACGAATATAACAAACGCGGAAAGGCGAGGTGGCGTAATATGGCGAGAGTATAATACAGTCAGGCCCATATTTAGGGTTCTTGACGCCTCTGGGAGTAATCAACATGCAAAATTTCATTTTCATAGCCCTTGTGGTTACAAAGATACGATGATTAACGAGTGAGTACCTCCTTTTTGGATTATATATAATAAGAAGAGATTGCAATACTTACCTTGAAATGAAATACTAATCCATTCGTAGAAGATGCACATAAAATTAATAAATAATTCTGTAAGCACACTGACAACAGTCTAGGCGGCCGTTCATAGTGAACACAATACACACGAATGGAATGTTGGCTACGCGCATACAAATTACAACATTCCTTTGTAATATTACTCAAGTGTCTAATTTAAAGCGGAAGCACACCTACACTATTGCATAACTGACATAATATGTAGGATGATTTTAACCTTCCGGTGGGTGCTACTGATCTGACGGGCGCATGAGTTAATTCTTATCTCATATTCGTCAACATATTCGTCAACTACCTTTCAGTAGTTACGTCTTTCCACATGACATTCAAGTCCATATCGGCCAGTTTGTCAATGACCCTTCTGCACATTTTCTGTTGTTGCATAAGTGATATGCGAGGCAGATTGCGCCTGATCGAGCACCGTTACGTAATAGACTATGTAGAGAACGAATGAGTGTATTCACTAATAGAAGCAAAACTATTCTTCAGCAAATATTGTAATTTAAAAAAATTTAGATTTCTGAGGTGTGCCAGACTGGCTTAATGCGCCCACTGCCACTATACAGTATTTAATGTTTGGCCTGTCGGAATGTTAAATATCTGAAATATTTATGTTTAGTACAAATTAATTAGAATACTGGAAGCACTTTTGAAAACAAAACAAAAAAGCGTTTGTTCTCAGTCAGATTTTCATATCGTTTTATTTTCCAAGGATCCAGGGGGGGGGGAGCATGCCCCCCCTGCCCCCCCCCCCGTATGGGCGCCCATGGTATAGACCACTGATCTCTATACATGGATCGCTGATGGAAGCTCTCCACTGCACGAGAAAGCACGCCAGGTTGAGCGCGCGGTCTACCATGTTGGCGTACCCATTCTCGAGCTCTCCTTATGGGGAAGCAATGATAATCTGGTCAATTTTAAGTCGTAATTAATTGTGCCTTGGAGCAAATAAAAATATAGAGATATGTTTACTTATAGCATAAGGGCATTGAGTTAACTGACACGTCATTCCGAGGACAGTAAATCTCCGGATTATCAATAAAAATAAATGTATAATAACGGCTGACAAATATCAACTTAGGTGCTGAGTACACGCAATTAGCGATCAGTAACAGAGCAACGAGTGAAAAACAATTTCTGGAAACAATCTTGTAAATTGTATATACGGTATACATGTATATCTGCCGCGAAATTATGCATTCTTCAAATGATTTACCTATAAGGGCTATTACAAATGATTGAAGCGATTTCATAAATTCACTGTAGCTCCATTCATTGACATATGGTCACGACTCACTACAGATACGTAGAAAAACTCATAAAGTTTTGTTTGGCTGAAGCCGCACTTCAGGTTTCTGCCGCCAGAGCGCTCAAGAGCGCAGTGAGACAAAATGGCGACAGGAGCCGAGAAAGCGTTTGTCGTGCTTGAAATGCACTCACATCAGTCAGTCATAACAGTGCAACGACACTTCAGGACGAAGTTCAACAAAGATCCACCAACTGCTAACTCCATTCGGCGATGGTATGCGCAGTTTAAAGCTTCTGGATGCCTCTGTAAGGGGAAATCAACGGGTCGGCCTGCAGTGAGCGAAGAAACGGTTGACCGCGTGCGGGCAAGTTTCACGCGTAGCCCGCGGAAGTCGACGAATAAAGCAAGCAGGGAGCTAAACGTACCACAGCCGACGGTTTGGAAAATCTTACGGAAAAGGCTAAAGCAGAAGCCTTACCGTTTACAATTGCTACAAGCCCTGACACCCGATGACAAAGTCAAACGCTTTGAATTTTCGGCGCGGTTGCAACAGCTCATGGAAGAGGATGCGTTCTGTGCGAAACTTGTTTTCAGTGATGAAGCAACATATTTTCTTAATGGTGAAGTGAACAGACACAATGTGCGAATCTGGGCGGTAGAGAATCCTCACGCATTCGTGCAACACATTTGCAATTCACCAAAAGTTAACGTGTTTTGTGCAATCTCACGGTTTAAAGTTTACGGCCCCTTTTTCTTCTGCGAAAAAAACGTTACAGGACACGTGTATCTGGACATGCTGGAAAATTGGCTCATGCCACAACTGGAGACCGACAGCGCCGACTTCATCTTTCAACAGGATGGTACTCCACCGCACTTCCATCATGATGTTCGGCATTTTTTAAACAGGAGATTGGAAAACCGATGGATCGGTCGTGGTGGAGATCATGATCAGCAATTCATGTCATGGCCTCCACGCTCTCCCGACTTAACCCCATGCGATTTCTTTCTGTGGGGTTATGTGAAAGATTCAGTGTTTAAACCTCCTCTACCAAGAAACGTGTCAGAACTGCGAGCTCGCATCAACGATGCTTTCGAACTCATTGATGGGGGCATGCTGCGCCGAGTGTGGGAGGAACTTGATTATCGGCTTGATGTCTGCCGAATCACTAAAGGAGCACATATCGAACATTTGTGAATGCCTAAAAAAATGTTTTTGAGTTTTTGTATGTGTGTGCAAAGCATTGTTAAAATATCTCAAATAATAAAGTTATTGTACAGCTGTGAAATCGCTTCAATCATTTGGCCTAGATTCGACATACCGGTACTTCAACTTAGAATTTTTCAAATAGTTCCTACTTTTGCCGCCAAGCGCCACCGTCAACGACTACTAGGCCAAGTTCATAACTTAGCTACTAGACGCCACCGCAGTCGGCTCTTGGCAACGAACGTAGAAACCTAAGAGCGTTGTTTACATTCTTAACCTATCCAATTTAGCTTCACACAGGTGCAATTAGTGGAAGGTTCTTTAACATGCCATAAATCTATGACATGGGACCGCCGGCTTTACTTCCCCTCCGAAGGAAGGCATACTGAGGGATTTTTAACGCTCTTAAAAAAACGGCCGGCTTAATAGTTGTAAAATGGTGGGGAGAGTATATTTTGAGTAGGTTTTTAATTATGTTAAGTTTTATGTGGAGCTGAGGAGTGAAATTGGTTTGACTTAAAGTGCATTTTTGGCTTTGGTGTACTTCCCGTTATTATTAAGTTTATTGTGCTGCTAGCGTGATTAATAGCTGTAGTATTCGATGTGGAGTGCTGGGATTACTTGGAGGAAGTGTTGGTTATTTCATGGAAACAGGAATTCATTACCAAGCACCGATTACGGTACCGTACTTAAATAAAAATAAAAAAACAGATAACACACACTATTACAGTCATCACAATTAACACCGGTTATCAGACAGATTCTAAACACACCCAAAGTACACGGGGCTACATGACCGCGTTGTTGTAGCCCCTAAACTTATGAACTAACCAACCAAATATTAAGCGAACTATTCGCACCCAGAACCGAAAAACCCTGAAATGGGATCAAATTTAAACACGCAATAGCCCAGCCCGATCACGTCTGCTTCAGCACCACCGCATATTTATACTTAACTTCACAATAACTTCAAAATTACGGCTAAGTGACCTATCTGCCTGAGAAGTAAAGGTATTACCGGCTTGCCTGGGATTATGGGTCACCAAACCGGTACTTAAAAATAAGATTTTACGTGTTAAATAACCAAATTCAGCCCATTTTACAACTTCAAGAAACACAAAATATTTACTGCCAGTATAAATACATGTATAATGTCAAACTACCAGTAACCAATCACAGAGCCGGATTCGCAATATTGCACCATGCGCTCGCTGCCATCTTGCTATACCTGTCATCGTCAATTCGGCTTACTGCTGCCTTAGCTTCCAGCCATCCATGTATAGAGATCAGTGGTATAGACACATAACGTTCTAGAAATATTAACGGGTTGAAAACAATATCTGCCTCTTTCGCCGACTACCCGCCCTTGTCTTGGCAATCGTTGTCAAGCTTTTGAATGTGGGTTCTGATTTATGTCTGTGTGGCATTGAACCTTCATGGTTGGAACGTTGCTATTGTTGAATCAGGTTATCTCTGAGTATACTAAATGTTGTTATATAGTGTAAAATTATGTTAGAAACAACATCATGTGTGGTATATTTCATTTGCGTGGATAATAATCATACCTAAGCGTGACTTACATCCTATAAGTGCGTAATATTACATTTATTTATGCTAGGAACGTTTTAGTATATTCAATAATTTTAGTTCACTGGAATGTTCCTAGGATATTATATTATTATTTATTTAATCGAACAGCCATTAATAGAGCACGTTAAATCAATACATCAAGTTTTGCTATAAGATTTCTTCTTGGTAACCCAAAATTGCTTCATTCTTTCAGATTGTTGTCGCCGGAGCTCCTCAATGTTGTGTAGATAGATAGATAGATAGATTTTTATTAATTCCATTTGATCAAATACATGCATTCAATACATTTTTGATATAGGACACGTCAGAATTTACATGCATAAAATAAAAGAACTAACAGGTATATATTACTAAGATTAAAACTATTTATAACTTATTATAATAGCAAATCTTAATAGATACAATCTTATTGCACAACTATTTACACCTCACTCTATTATCATAATATGAAAACTTAATTCTATAAATACAACAACATACAGCTAGGTATTAAAATTAAATTAAAAAAGTAAAATATAGTTATAGATTCCATCACTCCTATACGCTAAAATATTCAACTACTGAGTAAAAACAATGGCACTGCAGATAAGCTTTCAACATTCTATCAAAGGTTTTTATTTTTGGGGCCAGTTTTATATACTGGGGTAGTTTATTGTATAATTTAACTCCAGTGTGAAAAGTTCCTTTTTGATATATGCTTGTGTGTGTGTGTGAAATATGAATGTTTTGATTTTGTCTTGTGTTATGCCTATGAACATCATTGTTTGTTTTAAGAAAAACATCTTTATTCATTAAATTCTTTTTAAAAAACATAATACTTTCAAAGATATATATGCAGGGCAGTGGGAGAATGTTTAAATCTTTAAACAGAGGTCTACATGATTCTCTAGAGTGTACATTTGCCATAATTCTAATCGCTCTCTTTTGTATCCTAAACGTGCTTAGTACATCTGGCGACATACCCCAAAATATGATCCCATATCTTAAGTATGAATGGAAATAAGCAAAATAAGTATTTCTTAATGTGTGCATGCTAGTGCAGGTTTTCAAAATACGTAACGCAAAGCACATCGAGTTCAGTTTAGTATTCAGATATTGTATATGTTTATTCCATTTCAAGTCTTGTTGTATCCATAGTCCTAAAAACTTTGTTTCTGATTTATTTTCTATTTGATGACCATTTAATGTTATATTGGGCATCGCAGGATTCCTATTCTGTATAGTGTGGAAATTTAGACATACTGTATTTTTATAGTTTATTATGAGGCGATTATCTTGTGACCATTTGGTTAACTCTCCTGTAACGGAGTCAGCAGACTGCTGTATGAACTGTTTAGTTTCACCTTTTATTACGAGTGTTGTATCGTCCGCAAACAAAATTTCCTTATGTGAATGAACGTTCTGTGTTATATCATTGATATATAGAAGAAAGAGTAGTGGGCCCAAAACCGATCCCTGGGGTACTCCAAATTCAATAATTCCCTCATTGGACAATGTTTCATTAAGTAATTTGGTTCCATCATCCTTGTGTCTCAAGCTTACTATTTGTTTACGCCTTGTTAAGTAAGACTCTATCCATTTATTAGCTAGACCTCTAACACCATATTGATTTAGTTTGGTAAGGAGGATTTTATGGTCAACTACATCAAATGCTTTCGATAAATCCAAGAATAGGCCAGTTACATGTTCCTTATTGTCAATTAATTTCAGTATACTATTACTACATTCGTAAATTGCTGTCTGTGTAGATTTTTCCGTTCTAAATCCATGTTGTGAGTTTGATAATATTTTATTTTTTTCTATGAAACTTATCAGTCTCTTATACATAATTTTTTCCACAATTTTTGCAATACCAGTTGGTAAGGTAATAGGACGATAGTTATCTAATTCATCTTTTGAACCATTTTTGTGCACTGGAATTACTTTTGATAACTTCAAAATATCCGGGTAAGTTCCTGAGAGAATTGAACTGTTTATTAAGTGCGTAAGTGGATTTATTATATTTTCTGCACATTTCTTTAAAATTGCATCAGGGATGCCATCAATGCCAGCACAGAATTTATTTTTTAGCTCTTTTATAACTATTCTTACCTCTTCACTTGTGACATGATTTATAAATAAAGAATCACTGCATATATTTATTTTATTATTAGAATTTAGTGTATTTACCTGTGATTTATTTAATAATTTTTGCGGAATTTCCAGAAAATAGTCATTAAAAGTGTTTGCTATTTCCTCTGGATTATTAATCACTTTATTATTTCTGGTCAGTGTAATGTTCCTTTGTATTTTAGCAGATTTTCCAGTTTCTTTCTTTATTACAGACCACATAGCCCTGTTTTTATTAGATGATTGGGAAATAAAATTATCATTATGCATTTTCTTTGCTAGTCTTATTACCTTATTTAATATGCTAGTGTATTTTTTGTAGTATAAATTGAATTCAGGTGTTGTGTGGTATTGTTTATATAATTTGTGAAGAAATTTCTTTCTTTGACATGAATTTATAATCCCTGTTGTTATCCAATTGCTAGTTTTGTTATTTTGAACAGTTCTTCGTTTAAAGGGGAATGCTATTTCAAAATAGTGTTTTAGGGTACTGTTAAATGCATTAAATTTATCATTTACATTTTCTAGTTCATAAATTTCTGACCATGTTTCCTTATTTAATAAGTCATTGAAATATGTAACATTTGATTCAGTGAATGACCTGCACTTTGATTTTACTCCATTATCATTATTATTGATTACTTCGGATACTTCAAAACTCAGTATTTGTCCATGGTGGTCACTAAAACCCGGACAATAGACTTCTATTGAATGGTGATATTTATCTGTATTTATAAAAATTTGATCAGGAGTGGTTTTACTAAATTTTGTTATTCTTGTTGGTGTATTTACTGTAGGTTTCAGTCCATAGGAAATTAGTAACTGGTTTAATAATTCACAATTTCTATCAAGTTTTAAGAAATCCACATTTACATCCCCACAAATTATTATATCGAAATTTACTTTGCTCATGTTATTGAGTAACAATTCTAGTTTATCTATAAATAGAGGAAACTTTCCTGACGGAGAACGGTATACGCATACAATTATTAACTTAAACTGCTGAATTTTTACGGCAGAGAATTCAAAATCCTGTTCCATAATTAGATAATCATAAGCTGTTATCTGTTCATGATCTAAATTATTTCTTAAGAAGATGCAAGTATCACCATGGCTAATATTAGATCTAGAGTATTTACTAGCTTGTATAAACCCTGGGAATTGAATTAATTCGAGTTGTTCCTCTTTCAGCCAATGTTCTGAAATACATAGTGCTGAGATGTCTTTAAGTTCATTTTTAAGCATTAGATTTATGTAATCAATTTTATTATAAAGAGACTGGACATTCTGGTGGTAAATTTTAAATTTGTTACTTTTGCAAGCTTGTGTTGGTGATTTATTTACATTATTATTATCATAATTGTTATTATTATTGTTGCTAGACAAATCCGAAATACCATTGTTGCACTCCGTTAAATTTGACTTCAAAAGATGTGAATGCCAAACCTCACGTTTGGCTTCTTCTACCAGTTTCCCTGCTTCCACTCTAATGATATTACTGTTGAATTATTCTTACCATTTGAATTTACAATTTTGCAGATTTCATCACTAAGATACTCTTTTCCTAATCTATTTAAGTGTAGGCCATGCCGAGTGTGGAACTTCCTGTCTAATTTACTTACATCTACAATTTGGACATTTGGAAAACTCTTACAAATTTTATGAATTTTTCCATTTGTAGCCTCTATTTCTACATTTACACATGACTTGGGAATTAAATCGTGTCTCTGCGGAATATTTACAATAATGACATTTGTTTTTTGCATGGATGGCAATGTACCCTTTAAATCTTTGATTACCTTTTTACTCTCATTTCTATAGACGTCGTTTGCTCCAGCGATGATCACTGCGTAGTCCTTTGCAGTAAGGGACGCACACTCTCCTAAAGATTTAAACATTCTCCCACTGCCCTGCATATATATCTTTGAAAGTATTATGTTTTTTAAAAAGAATTTAATGAATAAAGATGTTTTTCTTAAAACAAACAATGATGTTCATAGGCATAACACAAGACAAAATCAAAACATTCATATTTCACACACACACACAAGCATATATCAAAAAGGAACTTTTCACACTGGAGTTAAATTATACAATAAACTACCCCAGTATATAAAACTGGCCCCAAAAATAAAAACCTTTGATAGAATGTTGAAAGCTTATCTGCAGTGCCATTGTTTTTACTCAGTAGTTGAATATTTTAGCGTATAGGAGTGATGGAATCTATAACTATATTTTACTTTTTTAATTTAATTTTAATACCTAGCTGTATGTTGTTGTATTTATAGAATTAAGTTTTCATATTATGATAATAGAGTGAGGTGTAAATAGTTGTGGAATAAGATTGTATCTATTAAGATTTGCTATTATAATAAGTTATAAATAGTTTTAATCTTAGTAATATATACCTGTTAGTTCTTTTATTTTATGCATGTAAATTCTGACGTGTCCTATATCAAAAATGTATTGAATGCATGTATTTGATCAAATGGAATTAATAATAAATAAATAAAAAATCTATCATCCCGTTCGTGACTTCTGCAATCTGAGCTCCTGGCTTCACTGTCGAAGTGACCTCCATTTCTCGGCTTCTCTCCAAAACGCTTGCTGCTACATCTCGCCCGTGGCTATCCGCAAATATCCGCATCTTCCTGGATTTTCTCTTTATCACTTTCTTCTTTTCTTCTTGAGGAAAGTCATCATTTTCTTCGACAAGCACTCCAAATGAATTTGAGACGGGAATTTCAGTTACATGTACTCCATTTATAGGCCTAGGCTTATTCAATCTTACCTTACCAGCAATCACTGTCGACCAAGTTTCCTTGCTTTCCTCTCTGTTTCCTTTTAATTTATTCAACTCTTCCATTTACTTAGCAATATCTTCCTTTAGCAGCTTTATAATTTCGTCTTTTGAGGACAGTTCGTTTCTCAGGTTATGACATTCGCATGACGGTAGCGGTAGGCCTACATTACGACAATCGGTTTCACTTTTCTCCTCATTCAATTTTACCTGAGATCTTGTGATGATTTTATTTGCATTTTTTACTTTTATTTTGCACGACGAGCATAAATCCGTTACGGTTACACAACCTGACGAGATACTAACACTGTTTACTGTCGTCATACTAGAGATCTAAGTGAGCCTAGATGTTTACACCAAATTACACTAAATTTAATTTAATTATTACTACCTAATAGAATTAATCTAAAAACCTACCAATAAAGAAGAATGTGAAATACGTATATCTTCCAATCGGGTGAAGTCTCGTAAAAGCACCACTGCTCTACTTGGTTCAAACAGTGATTGAAGAAGTCACCGAATCTTTGGATACACGTTCCCACAACTTAGTTTAAGTTTATTAAATTATCAACAAGAATTTCTAAATACTATCAATATTCCGTATTACACTTGATCTGAGGAAAGTAACTTTATAGATTTTAAGCCTCTGTTATAATATTTTACCACTTTTATCAAATATTTACACTAGCTGCTATTTCACTGCACTTTCACTGTGACGCCATCACTTCAGAGGCTGTTTTCTGCTTCTCTCTAGTTCCTCCTTGAAGGTGACTGTTTTAATTTTGTTCCGAAAGAGTTGTCTATTAGGTATGTCTTCAATTTGTATATTGGCCTCTTTTAAGGTCATTCAAGGTCTGTTGAAACCAAGGTGGTTGTATCCTAAGTTTTATAATTTTATTGAAAATTTTCTTTGACAATCTATCATTGTTCGTTCTTTGTAAATGTCCAAAATAGGATAATCTTCTTCGCACGGTATGTAGTATGTTTTCTACATGCTCATAAATTTCTACATTTGGTCTAGGTCTGTTGTAATCTGCTCCTACTTTCCTAGGGCCAAGTATACTTCTAATTATTTTCCTTTCCATGACCACGAGTTGGTTAATTTCACCTTTATTCATTAATTTGAGTGTTTCAGATCCATATAAGGCCTCTGGTTTCTCAACAGTATTATAATGTTTAATTTTAATAGAATTAGGTAATGCTTTTTTCTTATAAATGTTCCTGGTGAGCTGGAAAGCTATATTCATTTTCTTTGTTCTAACTGTTAGGCTGTTTTTCTCATTATAATTTATTGTAATCCATTCACCGAGACATTTGAAATAATTCACTGTTTTGATTTCGTTTTGTTGAATACATAATTTATCAGGACTATTTTTGACATTTGATATAAATTCTGTCTTTGTGAAGGAAATTTGTAGACCTATTTTATTTGCTTGTTGTATTAAATTATCAATTTGTATTTTAGCATTTTCCGGTGTATCAGTAATTAGAGCAATGTCGTCAGCAAAAGCCAAACAATCTATATAGATGTTATCTCGTTGATATCCTAATTTAACCCCTTTGGTGTCTGTTTTGCTCCACTCTCGGATCACCTTTTCCAAAGCACAGTTAAAAAGTAATGGTGACAATCCATCACCTTGTCTGACTCCTATGTTTATTTCAAAAGCCTTGGAGAACTCCCCACGAAATCGGACTTTGGACGTGGTATTTGTTAGCGTATCCTGAATAATGTTAGTGGTTTTAGGATCCAAACTAAATTCTTTTAGAATGTTGATGAGAGATTCTCTGTCAATGGAATCATAGGCTTTTGCAAAATCTATAAAAGTAACTGTCGTGTCTTTATTTCTGAATTGTCTAATTTGCAAAATAGTTTTAAGATTCCATATCTGTTCAACACAAGCCTACCAAAGCCATTTTAATACTCTCCTATTTGTACGTCTAATTGGGGTTCTGCACGATTGAGTAAAGTTTTGGAAAGAATTTTATATGCTACTGACACAAGCGATATGCCTCTATAATTATTCGGGTCAGATTTAGACCCCTTCTTGTGGATAGGGTGTATTATGGTGACTTTCCATTCCTCAGGAACTTTTTCATTTTCCCAGATCTTATCAATTATATCTTTCAATTGTATGATTATATCATCATTAAGGGCTTTCAGAAACTCTGCCCTAATCCCATCTTCACCAGCGGCTATGTTGTATTTCAAGTTGCGTATAATTTCTTTAATTTCGTCCAAGTCTGGTGCTATAGAATTTTCATTTTGAATGTCAGTAGTGTTGGTGATAAACTTGTCTTCCGGATTATGACAATTGTGTAGGTCTTCAAAATACTCTGCCATTATATTACAATTCTCTTGATTAGAATGGGATATTTGTTTTGTCTTTGGATTTACAAGTAATAATGTGAGGGCTTCAAATTTATTCAATTGTTTTCGAAATAGCTTGTAGAAATTCCTCACATTGTTGTTTTTAAATCCATCTTCTATTTGTTGCAGTTCCTTCAGAAAGAACAATTTTCTTTCCCTTTTAAAAGTTTCAGTAGCTATTCTTCATTTTTCTATTAGATTATTTCTGTTGTCTTGATTTTTGTTTGAATTCCATTTCTCCCACGCTTTTTGCCGTTCTTCTAGAACCTTATTACAGTGTTCATTCCACCAGATTTGTTTTTTCTTGTTCGTTGGAGGTGCTGTTTTAATTGCTGCTGTAATTATGCCATTTTTCAAATTATTCCACGTATGAAAGTTCTGTTGTTGAATCTCGGTGTTATTTTATCTTTCTCCAATTTATTAGTATCATATTTAGGAATTTTTGAGTGTTTTTTAAATTTTCGGATGTCAGGTTTAATTTTAAATTTAGCTACCGAAATGTAGTGATCAGATTCAATATTTGCAGACGTTATTACTCGTACATTCATTATTTCTTTAGATGACTTCTTGCTTATTGCTATGTGATCAAGTCGTTTCTAACCACATAGTGGGTTTGGCGATACCCATGTCATAAACGTCTTTGGATTTCTTTCAAAAGATGTTGATTTGACTATTATATTGTGGTTAGCACAAAGTTCTTCACCATTCGTATTTGTACGCAAATGAGCTGGATGGTAACCCACAATTTTTTGGTATTTCCTCTCTTTTCCGATCTGTGCGTTGAAATCACCCAATAAAATAATGGTGTGATTCGCTGGTACTTTACTCAAATAATTATCAATTCTTTCCCAGTATCCGTCGACAATATGTCTAGTTTCCTTCTTGTTTTTGTCATTCGTTGGCGCGTGTAAATTTAAAAGAGTGTACACTTTATTTGTAGTTTTAAATGTTAAAGAAGATGTCCTTTCCTCGATTGGATCAAACTTCATTTTGAGTCTATTATTTCGTTTGAAAGTATGAATCCACTGCCATAGTGGAGCCCCCACATTATTACTTGTAAATCCAAAGACAAAACAAATATCACATTCTAATCAAGAGAATTGTGCCTTTTAATATCCTGCTAGTAGATTTACTCTTGTATATTCTGTAGCCATTTGATTCGAACGGCTCATTATCCTCATATCGAGTTTCCTGTATGGCTGTTATCATAATGTGTTTTTTTATCAAGAAAATCTGTAATCGTTTTCAATTTCCCCAGTTTCATCAAAGACTGAACATTTAAAGTTGCTATGAAATTTAGTTGTTTGAAGCGAATCTTGTTTACGTGACTTACAGGGTGCTCCTACTCACCCAAATCATTACACACCTTACGTTGTGATCCCCCAGAATCCCAATGATCACTAAGCATCGTACCGTTGGGTATGATGGGAGATTGTCTCCCTGGGGTAATTTTGTTACATAAGGTTTTCCTGTCCATATTGATTATATGTAAGGAGATTAGCCGAGGCTAATTGGATTCACCTCTTACTTTTGAAGGTAAGATGTCTAAAATGTGGTCGCACCTTACATGGTGAACAGACACCAACCAGGAAGTCGCTCAATATGAGACAGACACTTCTGGATTTTCTTCTGATATATGTAAGCCATATACCTTTTACTCGTAATCTCCTGAGCACGAGGAGGCTTCTTCCGCCATTGACACTGTTCCGCAATACATCCGCTCCACTATCAAAACCGTTGAGGACTTCACCGTAACCCTGGCAAGGGACCCTCACAAGGTACTACCAGCTAGGTCAACTGGGCCTAAGTTTTTTATGGAGGTGTTACTCCTCTATCACTCACCACTTTGTCCTGGCTTGTGACAGGCAGAGCCTGGCTTCCCAGATATTGGGCCCAGGTTGGCTTTTAGTGCCGAGAGTGTCCTAGGACATGTTCGACTCGCCGGAGGCTGTAGCTGCTTCAATGCGGACACCCATGTGGTGAGCTACAAGTTCCGTTAAATTTCAAGTAGTTCCAACTTTCACTACCAGATGTCACGGACACCTAGCGGTGAACGTTGGAACTTTGATGGAGCGTATCAACGAAATCTAACCTAGAAATTTAGCTTCACACAAGTTTAGTTAGTGGATGGAACTTTTACATGCCATAAATCTATGACAAGGGCCCGCTGGCTTTACTTCACCTCTGAAGGAAGGCAAACTGAAGTATTTTAACGCTCTTAAAGAATCCGAAGACTTCGGCAGGGTTTGAACCCGCGATCTTGGGCATAGAAGCTCAGCATGCTACCAACTACGCTAGGATATTATATGTCGGATGCGAATAATATTATAGGAACATTTTACAGCGAGGGCCCTCTCTATAAAACGGAGTTTCGCAGAGGCCGTGCCACAGACCGGTCGCCATGCCTCACCGCCAAATTAATAACATGTACCGATTTCAACAGCGGGTTGGGGAGCTCTGGCTGCTGTCATAGCATTTCTTGCATACGCATCTGCCAAGATACCTTCGTTGTGATAATTAAGACATGCTGAGAACTGTAACCTACCTCGAATCACGTGAACAGAGTTAGTTATAGAACAAAATATAGAATTTTCCGTGCGGGTTTTACTTGTGGGGAACCTCAAACAAAAGGTAGCCGATACAGAAACAATCCGCGTACTCTGGAGGCTCTCAATATCAGTGAGGATGAATTACAGCGAGTGAACCAAAACTTCCTACGGCGGTGCAACGAGTGTTTATAAAATGAAGTACAGCATTTCCAGCAACTACTCTGAAACTTATACAAGTAACTATGGTTATTAAATACGTTAATAAGTGTAAATGTGTTAACTAGTTGGGCGCTACGCTGCTGCTAGCACCAATGCATTGCTCGACACGCTGCAATATACAGTGCCCCAGCAGCCACACGGCCACGGCGAGTCTCCGTTCAATAGGGAGGACCCTCACAGTACAATATCAAAACAATTCCTGAAAAGTCCAAACGTGAAACCGCCTGTGCAGATTTAGAAAGAAGTTTAACCGGTGGGAAAAGTGTGACAGTCTGATTGGGAAATGGTTGAGGACCTTTACACTTGAATCCATCGTTGATTGAGCATGAATCAGCACAACCGAAAAAGCCAATCAACTTATTGAACAAAATGTATACCCAAACATGAGGACAGCGATTCGAATTTTGCTGACCATACTTGATATTGGCGCCAAAGGAGAACGACGCTTCAGTAAATTAAAACTTATTTACATAGACTGCCAAATCATGCAATTTTATCTATTGAAAATAGTATTGCCCAAGACTTGAATTATTCAGAGTTAACAAAAACATTTGCAAGCGCCAAAGCGAGCAAGGCAGTAATCTAGACGTTTTCACAGGGGTGAGGGCGCCCCAATGAGCTCTCGTACTCCCTGGAAACCTTGCTAGGGCCCCATCTGAATATAAGATGCCCAGCCATACAGGGGAGGGGACGCCACAATGAGCTCTCGTAACCCCTGGAAACCTTGCTAGGGCCCCCTCTGAATAAAAGATGCCCAGCCATACAGGGGAGGGGTCGCCACAATGAGCTCTCCCCTCCCCTGGAAACCTTGCTAGGGCCCCCTCTGAATAAAAGATGCCCAGCCATACAGGGGAGGGGGCGCCACAATGAGCTCTCGCCTCCCCTGGAAACCTTGCTAGGGCCGCCTCTGAATATAAGATGCCCAGCCATACAGGGGAGGGGACGCCACAATGAGCTCTCGCACCCCCTGGAAACCTTGCTAGGGCACCTCTGAATATAAGATGCCCAGCCATACAGGGGAGGAGGCACCAGAATGAGCTCTCGCACCCCCTGGAAACCTTGCTAGGGCCCCTCTGAATATAAGATGCCCAGCCATAGAGGGGAGGGGGCACCAGAATGAGCTTTCACTCCCCCTGGAAACCTTGTTAGGGCCCCTCTGAATATAAGATGCCCAGCCATACAGGGGAGGGGGCGTCACAATGAGCTCTCGCTCCCCCTGGAGACCTTGCTAGGGCCCCTCTGAATATAAGATACCCAGCCATACAGGAGAGGGGACGCCACAATGAGATCTCGCTCCCCCTGGAAACCCTGCTAGGGCCCCTCTGAGTATAAGATGCCCAGCCATACAGGGGAGGGGACGCCACAATGAGCTCTCGCTCCCCCTGGAAACCTTGCTAGGGCCCCTCTGAATATAGGATGCCCAGCCATACAGGGGAGGGGCCCCACAATGAGCTCTCATACCCCCTGGAAACCTTGCTAGGCCCCCTCTGAACATCAGGTGCCCAGCCATACAGGGGAGGGGGCGCCCAAATGAACTCCCACACCCCCTGGAAACCTTGCTAGGGCCGCCCCTGAATATAAGCTGCCCAGCCAAACAGGGGAGGGGGCGCCACAATGAGCTCTCGCACCCCCAGGAAACCTTGCTAGGGCCCCTCTGAATATAAGAACGCCCAGCCATACAGGGGAGGAGGCACCAGAATGAGCTTTCGCACCCCCTGGAAATCTTGCTAGGGCCCCTCTGAATATAAGATGCCCAGCCATACAGGGGAAGAGGCACCAGAATGAGCTCTCGCTCCCCCTGGAAACCTTGCTAGGGCCCCTCTGAATATAAGATGCCCAGCCTTACAGGGGAGGGGGCGTCACAATGAACTCTCGCTCCCCCTGGAAACCTTGCTAGGGCCCCTCTGAATATAAGATGCCCAGCCTTACAGGGGAGGGGGAGTCACAATGAACTCTCGCTCCCCCTGGAAACCTTGCTAGGGCCCCTCTGAATATAAGATACCCAGCCATACAGGGGAGCGGACACCACAATGAGCTCTCGCTCCCCCTGGAAACCCTGCTAGGGCCCCTCTGAATATAAGATGCCCAGCCATACAGGGGAGGGGACGCCACGATGAGCTCTCGCTCCCCCTGGAAACCTTGCTAGGGCCCCTCTGAATATAGGATGCCCAGCCATACAGGGGAGGGGGCCCCACAATGAGCTCTCGTACCCCCTGGAAACCTTGCTAGGCCCCCCTCTGAATATAAGATGCCCAGCCATACAGGGGTGGGGGGCGCCACAATGAGCTCTCGCACCCCCTGGAAACCTTGCTAGGGCCCCTCTGAATATAAGATGCCCAGCCATACAGGGGAGGGGCACCACAATGAGCTCTCGCACCCCCTGGAAACCTTGCTAGGGCCCCTCTGAATATATGATGCCCAGCCATACAGGGGAGGGGGCCCCACAATGAGCTCTCGCACCCCCTGGAAACCTTGCTAGGGCCCCTCTGAATATAAGATGCCCAGCCATACAGGGGAGGGGGCACCACAATGAGCTCTCGCACCCCCTGGAAACCTTGCTAGGGCCCCTCTGAATATAAGATGCCCAGCCATACAGGGGAGGGGGGCGCCACAATGAGCTCTCGCACCCCCTGGAAACCTTGCTAGGGCCCCCTCTGAATATAAGATGCCCAGTCATACAGGGGAGGGGGCGCCACAATGAGCTCTCGCACCCCCTGGAAACCTTGCTAGGGCCCCTCTGAATATAAGATGCCCAGCCATACAGTGGAGGGGGCCCCACAATGAGCTCTCGCACCCCCTGGAAACCTTGCTAAGGCCCCCTCTGAATATAAGATGTCCAGCCATACAGGGGAGGGGGCGTCACAATGAGCCCTCGTACCCCCTGGAAACCTTTCTAGGGCCCCCTCTGAATAAAAGATGCCCAGCCATACTGGGGAGGGGGCACCACAATGATCTCTCACACCACCTGGAAACCTTGCTAGGGCTCCTCTCAATGTAAGATGCCCAGCCATACAGGGGAGGGGGCACCACAATGAGCTCTCGCTCCCCCTGGAAACCTTGCTAGGGCCCTTTCGGAATATAAGATGCCCAGCCATACAGGGAAGGGGGCGTCACAATGAGCCCTCGTACCCTCTTGAAACCTTGCTAGGGCCCCCTCTGAATATAAGATGCCCAGCCATACAGGGGTGGGGGCGCCACAATGAGCTCTCGCTCCCCCTGGAAACCTCGCTAGGGCCCCTCTGAATATATGATGCCCAGCCATACAGGGGAGGGGGCGCCACAATGTGCTCTCGCACTCCCTGGAGACCTTGCTAGGGCCCCCTCTGATTATAAGATGCCCAGCTATACAGGGGAGGAGGCACCTGAATGAGCACTCGCACCCCCTGGAAACCTTGCTAGGGCCCCTCTGAATATAAGATGCCGAGCCATACAGGGGTGGGGGCGCCACAATGAGCTCTCGCTCCCCCTGGAAACCTTGCTAGGGCTCCACTGAATATATGATGCCAGGCCATACAGGGGAGGGGCGCCCCAATGAGCTCTCGCTCCCCCTGGAAACCTTGCTAGGGCCCTTTCGGAATATAAGATGCCCAGCCATACAGGGAAGGGGGCGTCACAATGAGCCCTCGTACCCTCTTGAAACCTTGCTAGGGCCCCCTCTGAATATAAGATGCCCAGCCATACAGGGGTGGGGGCGCCACAATGAGCTCTCGCTCCCCCTGGAAACCTCGCTAGGCCCCCTCTGAATATAAGATGCCCAGCCATACAGGGGAGGGGGCGCCACAATGAGCTCTCGATCCCCCTGGAAACCTTGCTAGGGTCCCTCTGAATATAAGATGCCCAGCCATACAGGGGAGGGGGCGTCACAATGAGCTCTCGCTCCCCCTGGAAACCTTGCTAGGGCCCCTCTGAATATATGATGCCCAGCCATACAGGGGAGGGGGCGCCACAATGTGCTCTCGCACTCCCTGGAGACCTTGCTAGGGCCCCCTCTGATTATAAGATGCCCAGCTATACAGGGGAGGAGGCACCTGAATGAGCACTCGCACCCCCTGGAAACCTTGCTAGGGCCCCTCTGAATATAAGATGCCGAGCCATACAGGGGAGGGGGCAACACAATGAGCTCTCGCACCCCCTGGAAACCTTGCTAGGGCCCCTCTGAATATAAGATGCCCAGCCATACAGGGGAAGGGCCACCAGAATTAGCTCTCGCTCCCCCTGGAAACCTTTCTAGGGCCCCTCTGAATATAAGATACCCAGCCAGACAGGGGAGGGGGCAACACAATGAGCTCTCGCACCCCCTGGAAACCATGCTGGGACCCCTCTGAATGTATGATGCCCAGCCATACAGGGGAATGAGCTCTCGCAACTGGGTGTAACCCTTGACAGAACGCTGTCACCTGAGAATGACTGCTGCCGAACTCAAGACACGGAATCATTGTGGTACCAACACTCTCTTCTATCGCTGAATACTGTTCCCCAGTTTGATATATAGTTTGTAGTTGTTGATTGATTTTAGGACTTTGCGACAAGTTTAATAAAATAAATCAATCAATCAAACCTCGACAGGTTTCTGGAAATCCAGACCTGGAAACGTTGGGCCAAATGTCATTATTACAAATATTATCGCTGTGGCTGAGTATATTGCGGACTTTGAGAGACGTGAGCTCGATCCATTCTCCGTGGTTTCACCATTATCATCTCCAAGCAAATGCTAGGATGATACCTTTTAATAGGTCCAGGCCGCTTTCTTCCAATGCCTTGCCTAGTTTCATTTTCCTTCACTCATTTCAACTCTTATTTACTCCTCTTATGAGGCTGGTGGCCTGTTCGCTATCTCTTGATGAATACAGTACTTTTGCATTTGTCAGTTGGCACAGGCTAGAGTAAAATGTGGCTTTGTCTCAGTCTCACTCATGGCTGTGATTATATGGAAGCTACTGAGGTATGGGTGGTGCTTAGTAATGACATTCGGGGCAAAGTCAGTGCCTGTAAATGCTGTGAAAAGTTCAACTCACAGGGTTAGGACTACTGTTCTGACTCAGTGAGGAAAGCAATGGCAAACTACCTCACTCCTCTTCTTGCCTAGAACGCCTCAAAATAGCTCTGCCTTGGGTTTTTGTGGGTATCTACTCACATAACGTAACGGCGGTACTTTTTGAGGATCCAACCAGCCTTCGGGATGACTACCTAACACACAGACATGAGGCTGGGGTCAGTATGGGCATCTGGTCGTGGAATCATTGCATCCCATCCCCAACCCCGTTGAAACGGGAATAATAAGAGGAAGACAGTCATTTATATGAATATTATAATTATTATCATTGTTTCTTAACGTAGACAATTATGCAAGGCATTTTAAAAGATTCAAGGTTCGAAGTCTGGCACTGACAGCGGCCATCATCAGTGTGGTATTTGCTGGATTCTTCCCACTCTCCGTCTAGGCAAATGTCGGAATGGTAACGCACTTCAAGTCCCGGGGCATCAGATCATTTCTAGACCACAATGAATACAGTCAGGAAAACTACTAAAGACAACACACAAACACAGGTTATCAAACAAATTTCATGATCGAGATTTACCAATAATAACTGCTCGTGGCGCAGTGGCTAGCATCCCTGAGGTCCATGTTCGATTATCAGCTCTGCTAAGAAATGTATTTCTGGCCTGAGGACTGGAGTGGGGACCACTCAGCCACGTGAGGCAATCCAGAGAAGAGGCGGGTACGATTACCACCTCAGCCATCCTGGAAGTGGTTTTCCGTGGTTTCCCACTTCTACTCCAGGTGAATGCCGGGAACGTTCGTAACTTAAGGCCTCGGCCACCTCCCTCCTAATCCTCAACTTAATTGAACTCATTAATACAACCATCACACTACCACAAGTGATCATCAAAATTAGATACACACCCAAGTACACTGGGCTAAACAACTGCGATTTCCATTCCCCTCAAATGCAGCAATAAGAACAACAAGGAAGTACAGTAATGCTAGGAAATAAGGAAAATAGTATAACGTATAATACTGTTCCGCCCCTTACACAACATTCAATTTACTACAACCAACATTCTCCTTCATAAGAATATGATTTATAGGAGAAAGTGGGCTGTTTATATGCCTGGGGGTGGAAATGGGAAACTGTACCTCGAAAACAATTTTCAGGATGGCCAAAGTGTCATCGTGGTCGAGCACTCGTACAAGGCACCTCAATGTCATGTTTATTTCGCCTCATTTTACCTGAAACAAAAAGGCAGAGACCCCAATATCAAAACTCATATGAAATAAGGATTTAAAAATTGAACTAAAAATTGGAAAAACATACTTCCATGTGCGAAGCGTTTCCAAGATGACGGTTGTACGAATCAGCCAAGCTTTATAATACATGACTTATGATCCAAAGAATCATTAAAAGTGCATCTCATTCCGATGCATGTAAATATAGACCCTCTGTTTCCAACGTGGAGACTTTATGATCTCGAATATCTTGATATTATAAAACAATAAAATATATAATTATCATATTAGAGACAAGGTATGACCGTATGTGTAGCCTTGTATGGCGAAAGCTAAAGAATTGACTCTCCATACTTTCATGATGGTGGCTGCGAGAACAATTAGAACATTATAATCGACAACTCTGAAATTATTTGGGTATTGAACACAAATCTTACCAGCAGCGGAGTACCATATAAGACCTCCCACTTGCATTAGTGAAAATATGTTATTGCACAATTAAGACGAAACTTTGTAGAATACGAATAATATATTAGATGCGTCAGTTGCGTTAGTGATGATATTATTACTGTGAATATAGCGCGTAGTGGCCATCCTGAAACTGCATTGTTTAAAAATAGATAACTTTCTATACTTTTGAACTACAATAATGAACATTAGAGATATGGTTAAATCTCGTAGTGTATAGAAAGCCTAAAAAAACAACAGCGATATTACATTTTTACGGTTGCGGTTAGGCGTAAAATTTAAAAGTAAGACGGTAGTGAATCATTCAGAAAGTATAAGGTGCGTTCAAAAAGTAACGAGCCGGACGCTGGAATGCGCAAACCGGGACGACATCGGCTAATCGTGGCGTGTGTAACGAGGGGTGGTTCCGAACAGAGCGTGTAAGGTCACAGCCCGTCGATAGAGGGTACGCGTGCACGTCACGTGATGATACAAAGCGAGCAGCAGCAAGCATCAATCGTCCAACGCTGCCAGTCGCATTGCAAACAGTGCCATGGAGGCGTCAAACGAAGAGCAAAGAGGTGTTGTTCGGATTCTGACAGCGGAAGTAGTAGGGGGACGGACATCCATCGCCGAATGTCAGAAGTGTACGGCGAACACTGTATGTCCCTTGCAAGGGTCAAGGCGTGGCACAAGCGCTTCAGGGAAGGACGGGTGTCGTTAGCCGATGATGCCCGGTCTGGGGCACCCCCCTGCTTTACCGATGACAACGTCCAGCTGGTTGATGCACTCATTACCCAGGACCGCCGAGTGACAGTGAACGCCATAGCCTCCGTGGTCGGATTGAGCGTCGGAAGTGTGCACACCATCATGCCGCACGCGACAACAGTGAATGCCCAGCGTTACTCGCAATCCTTGACGACCCTTCGTCGCCAAGCGATCAAAACAAAACGACCAGGCATCTCACCCGTAGGGTCATTCTGCTCCACGACAATGAACGACCTCATACAGCCAACACAGTCGCGGCACTCCTGCAGAAATTCAAATGGGAGGTCCTCGGCCACCCTGCATAGAGTCCATACCTCTCTCTCTGTGATTACGCCATGTTTGGTTCCCCGAAAAGGGCTCTGCGGGGCCAACGATTCACCTCGAACGCCGACGTCCAGCTGTAAGTGCGGAACTGATTCACATCGGAGCCCAGGGAGTTTTATGAGACAGCCATTCACCGCCTCGTGTCACAGTGGGACAAGTGCCTCAACAGCCAGGGCCAATACTTCTTACATACAGGTACTGGTTTCTGTGATTATGCCTCCAGCTCGTGACTTTTTGAACGCACCTTATAATTGCCAAATTAGAACGAAACTTAGCAGCAACGAAGTACCGTTTATGGGACGTTGCTGAAATTAGCCTTAGGTATGACATACAACGCGTGGTGGCCAACATGAAAATATAGAATATGATAATGAATGACTAGATAACTTATATTTTAAGAGACAAAAAATAGATTTGCACGTGGCTACTTTGACAAAGTCAACAGAACAACGAATCCCTACGTTCCCAATGGCTGCTGGGCGTATTCCTATGACTTTAATATATTCATCGTACGATATAATATAAATCAGAATTTTGGAAGGGAGGAGTACCGTTCAAATATTACGAGATAACGCGCAGCTGCCATCTTGAATTTATAAAATATTCAACTAATATCTATATATTTTAGAGATGTAAAATCTCAAATTATCATTAATGTAGAGCCAAATGTGGATTTTCATGCCTATATTTTAGACGGTGGTTGAGACTTCAAAATCAATAACATGTGATTCAATAACGCAATCACTACGAAACTTTGTAACAGATACGATATCACGCTTCTATTAGTCGTACGACTATCACACTGCATAGAGCACGCAGTTGAATACTTCAGACATTCATATCGATAATCCACTATTCATCACACTTACAATGACGAAACGCAGAACATATGTAGGCTCACATAAAAGGCTTTCTCCGCAGAAGTCGAAAGATGAAAGATTTCATACATTCAAGATGGTGGAGTGACATATGTTGTATGTTATTATCAATTATTGGGGAGGCAAATGCTGAATTATAACGAAACTTACTCAACGAAGGCTTTTATATAGCGTGCTACTCTTAACGAGCATTCCATTATAATGAGGAAGAGTTATAACTGTACCAATACATTCAGGAGAAAGTAAACTACATGTTCATGAATGAACTTTTTGTTTCTATTTGGTACTAGCTGTACCCGGCATGCGTTGCAATGCCAATCAAAGAAAGTGTTGGCGTTGTAACTTCGCTTGTTGAAGTGTTTTTGGATTCCCAATATTTTTAGCCTATTTTCAATTTTGAAAAAATAGGCTTATGAGATCACCTTTTGCCCGTGTGTGTATGCGTGTGTGTGTGTGTGTGAGGTGTGTGTGTGTGTCCCCTAATAAATTCTAAACGGCTGGAGCGATTTCAATGAAACTCGGTAAGTTCATAGCACTATTCCGGACGACCCCGACCGTGCCCTTCAAATTTTGTTACGTCTCACCAATCCAACATGGCGGCTGTGCGAAATATTTCACCAGCATTCAATATCTCCGGAACTATTCCCGATATCACCCTGGAATTTTTTACGGTGATAAAAGGAACTACTACAAGTTCACCTATGTGACTTTTGAAAAAACTGTTAACTACAAAACCAACATGGCGGCCACGCGAATTTGCGACTTTTAAATAGACGTTTCTCGCGATTTAACCAACCAAACGCAATAAAACTTGGTACATTGTATGTTTATACACATTGTAATTCACCTACATCTAACTTAGTTCAATTGTTTACATAAGGACAATATGGCGGATGTGCGAAATATTTAACCGGCATTCTATATCTCTGAAACTATTAGCGGTATCACCCTGAAATTTTGTACGGAGATAAAGGGCACTTCTGGAAGTTCACCTAGAAGACTTTCAAAAACCGGTTAACTACCAAACGAACATGGCGGCCAAGCGAATTTGAAAATTTTAAATAGACCTTTCTCGCGATTTAATGTTCCAAACGCAATGAAATCTGGTACACAATATGTTTATACACATTGTAATGCACTGGTATCTAATTTATTTCTATTGTTTACATAACCTCATGATTTTAAAATTAAGTTTTTATGTCTTGTGTCGTAATCAGGCGATCGAAGTGAAAGTTTGAATAATGAACCTACGCAATAATTTTCCTTTAATGGTACATGACTGTATGGCCTATACATTTAACAATCCAACATGGCAACCGTCCGAAATATTTAGACGGCTCTGAATATCTACGAATCTATTATAGCAATCGAACTGATTTTTTTATGTTCATAGGGGCTATGAACTTAAGTTCACCTACAGGACTTTAAATAACCTGGTGATCACAAATCCAACATGGCGGCGACGCGAAGTATAAATATTCACATGGACGTTTCTCGCAATTTAACCATCCGAGTGCAGTGAAACTTGGTACAGTAAATCCTTATACGAATGTTAATCCACTGGCATCTAATTTATTTCAATTGTTTCCATAACCCCAAGATGGCAGCTGTGCGAAATTTTAAAATCTCCTTGTTACTTCATGTGTCCTAATCATGCGATTGAAATTTGAATGCTACACGTACACAATAATCTTCATGTAACAGCACATAACTCTAAGTCCTACATATATCAAATCCAAAATGGCGACCGTCCGAAGAATTTAGTCGGTTCTCAATATCTACGAATCTATTACAGCAATCAAACTGAAATTTTGTATGTTGATAGAGGCAATTAACATAAATAGGATGTATAGTTCTTCACGGAACTACTTGTTTCTTTTTCAGTTAACGACTTCTAAACTATTGCAAAATTGATTTACTATCTCAAAAAGGCATGGAAGCATGCTCAACAACTCAACAAAGTTTCATCGCAATGAAATGAATGGTATATAAACCCATACGGGACTTTAATGAAACGATTCCAGCGCCGTCACCCATGTTGTATATTTTCGTACGCTACCTATTGTAAAATGGATTTACTAAGTCGAAAACCTTCCCTGGCGTGTACAAACAACTCATGAACGTTTCATCGCAATCGGATGAATGGCATATGAACGAATACGGGATTTTGTTTAAAGGATTCACGCGCCGTCACTCATTTGTTGAATCTTCTTGTGCGCCACCCATTGAAAAACGGATTTACTAATTCATACACCTTCGCAGGAATGTACTCAACTCACCAACGTTTTATCACAATCGGATGAATGGTATATGAACGCATACGGGACTTGGTTGAAACGATTCACGCGCTGTCGTTCATTAGTTGAATCTACTCGCGCGCTACCAATTGTAAAATGGATTTACTAAATCAGAAATCTCTGCAGGAGTGGAAGCAACATTTCTCTAAATTTCATTGCAATCGCATGAATGGTATAAGAACGCATACGAATATTGTTTTAAAACGATACGCGTGCCATTACTCATTTGTTGAATCTACTCGTGCGCTACCTATTGTATAAGGATTTACTAAGGCAGAAACCTTTCCTCTAATGTGCACAACAATTCAACCAAAGATTCATAGCGATCGGATGAATGGTATTTGAACGCTACGGGACTGTGTTTAAGCGATTCGCGTGCCGTCGATCATTCGTTGGATCTACTTGTGCGATAGGTTACCTATTGTAAAGTGGATGTACTTAGCCATAAACCTTCCCTGAAGTGTACACAACATCTCATCCAAGTTTCATCGCCATCGGAGGAATTGTATATGAACGCATACGGGACTTCGTTGAAAAGCTTCGCGCGTCTTCGCTCATTTGTTGAATCTACTTGTGCGCTACCTATTGTAAAATGGAATTACTAAGCCTAAAACTTTCCCTGGAGGGTACATAACAACTCAGCCAAGTTTAGTTGCTATCGGACGAATGGTATATGAACGCATAAGGGACTATATTGAAACACTTTGCGCGTCGTCGCTCATTGGTTTAATCTACTTGAGCGATAGCTATTGTAAAGTGGATTTACTGAGCCAGAAACCTTCCCTGAAGTGTACACAATATCTCACCCAACTTTCATCGCTATCAGACGAAGAGTATATGAACACATACGGGAGTTTGTTGAAACGCTTCGCGCGTCGTTGCTCATTTGTTGAATCTACTCGTGCGCTAACCATTATAGCATGGATTTACTAAGCCAGTAACCTTACCTGTTGTGTAAACAACCTCTCACCCAAGTTTCATCGCTATCGGACGAATAGTATGTGAACGCATACAGGACTTTGTTGGAACGCATCGCCCGTCGTCGCTCATTTGTTGAATCTACTTGTGCGATACCTATTGTAAAGCGGATTTACTAATACAGAAACCTTCCCTTTAGTGTACACAATATCTCACACAAGTTTCATCACTATCAGACGAGTAGTATATGAACGCATAAGAGACTTTGTTGAAACGCTTCGCGCGTCGTCGCTCATTTGTTGAATCTACTCGTGCCCTACCTATCGTAAAGCGGATTTGCTAAGCCAGAAGCCTTGCCTGTAGTGTACACAACCTCTCACCAAGTTTCATCGCTATCGGACGAATGGTATGTGAACGCATACAGGACTTTGTTGAAACGCTTCGCCCATCGTCGCTCATTTGTTGAATCTACCCCTGCGCTACCTATTGTTAAGTGGATTCACTATGCCAGAAACCTTACCTGAAGTGTACAGAACGTCTCACCCAAGTTTCATCGCAATGGGATGAATGGTATATGAACTCATGTAGGACTTTCTTGAAACAAACGCACGCCAAATTGTTGAAGCTATTCGCGCGCCTATAAATTTTTCGCGACTGTGCACAACAACTCACCAAAATTTGATCGCAATCGGACGAATTGTATATGAACGCATCGCCATTACGCATTTGTTTAAACTACTCGCGCGCTATCTATTGCGAAATGGATTAACTATGCCTATGACCATCCCGGAAGTTTTTACAACAACTCACCAAAATTTGATCGCAATGGATGAATGGTTTATGAACGCATAAGAGACGAACAAACGAACATTCATTTATATAGGCTATACTCTATTGAAATGAAAATCCACAACCTGCTTCCAGTCTCCGGCCGGGTCAGGAATGGAATGAATGAAGCCCCCATCTAGCGGCGAGGATATGAACTGTGCCGGCTGCCGAGGCCTGACGCACTCCTCTGGGGCAATGATTAAATGAATGACAGATGAAATGAAATGATAGTGGAGAGTGTTGCTGGAATGAAATGTTGACAGGGAAAACCGGAGTACCCGGAGAAAAACCTGTCTGCCTCCGTTTTGTCCAGCACAGATGTCACATGGAGTGACCGGGATTTGAACCACGGACTCAGCGGTGAGAGGCCGGTGTGCTGCCGCCTAAGCCACGGAGGCTTCGCTATATATACCCTATTATATAAGATAATAATATTTTTGATATTCATTCACTTCTGGTAGTTCAGGCAGCAACGCCTACATGGAGCTCACTTAAGTGTACGAATTTCCCTTTGGGATATCACTGTAATATCAGTTCATTTCTGTTAGTACAGACAGAATTGGCTGGATGTTATGTAATTGTTGTTATAAGGCGGAACATCGAGGTAATCTGCACCATCGTACTTACTGTTTTGTGGGCATTTTCTTTGGGATAGTACTCTCCTTAATATTCATTTCTTTATGGTATTTTTGGCAGCAGAGCCTAGATGGTCATCTGCCGCAGCATACCTGATGTGTCCTGCGTATTGAGATGATAATTTTTGTAATATTTATTCATTTTCATATGAGACTGCTCGGTCTATTATCGTCAAGTATGGTCCCTATTATCAGTTAGCATTGCGACCTCCTCTGCCCATACAACTTTCATATTTAAATCGTTGAACACTGACTGCAATTAGGTAAGATGACCAAAAACACAGCAATGAACACAAAAGTGATATCGCATCACCGCTATGTCCTCAAGAGAGATGTGTGCTATCGTGGACTTTTAAACTTGGATATGTATTGTGTTGGGGGTCTATCTGGAAATAGCGAGCAAGAAAATCCGATACCTAGTTGCATCAAGTAGCAAGCTACCATGGCAACAAGTAGCAAGTTACCATGGCAACATGTGCGATACTTGAAGAGGTGATATTCAAAAGGTGTTTGGTCACAACAGCGTAAATTATCACGAAAGCGACAAACTGTTATGCCTGTACTAACTATGTAGACCGTAATCTAAGGAATCAAATTTAATAGAATCTATGAATTTGTCCAAAGAGCGATGAAATAGATATAATTCAATTTGTAACTCTTTTTGTGTTTCATTTAAGTTTTTCGATCGATCACAGTGGAGGACGTCCTTTTTTAATGAAGTCAATGAGAACATGTTCTTCTTTGATTGGCTCATTGAAAAGTTCATCTCGTTACAATCACAATTCATTATTTTACAATTTAATACCAAAATGAAGATTAATATTTTGTGTTCAGAAAGCTTTTGTGTGACAGAAATGAGCCTACTTTCTGTATGGGTAGAGTTATAACTCCTTACCCTTATCAAGGGGTTTATTTGAATATATCTGTGATGAACGATAAGAGTTGTATCGTATAAAACACTCCCCGTTTACTGAGGTTCGTTGTTTTCCTCTTTTGCAGCGAGAGGCATTGATTGGATCATTGGAAGAGTACACCCATTTACCATCTTGAATGTGTGGAATCGTTTATTTTGCGCATTCTGCAGAGGAAGCCTTCTTTGTAATACTACATATTTGCTGCGTTTCGTCATTGTGACTGTAATCAATAATGCATTGTTGTTGTTAATGTCTGATATAATCAAAATGGCGACTGCGTGCTACCTGCAGAGAGATAGTCTTGTGACAAATGCAAGAAAGAAATATTATATGTCTCGCCCTTCTTAAGATATATCGTTTTATTCGCACAATTGGATCCTGAGTTATTGATTTTGAAGTTTCAATAGTACGCTCAGCCACCATCTGGATTATGGTGGGGATGATCTGTTGCCTTCGCCATACAAAACCTTCATACGGTGATTCAATTATAATATATGGTGTATTTAAAATATATGTTCGGCTCTGTGGCTAAATGGTTAGCGCACTAGGCTTTGGCCCAACGTGTCCCGGGTTCGATTCCCGGCCGAGCCATCAGGGATTTTAATCTCCTGAGGTTAATTCCCGTGGCTCGGGGACGGGGTGTATGTGCCGTCTTCATCATCTCTTCATCCTCATTACGGCGTGCAGGTCGCCTACGGGCGTCAACTAGAAAGACCTGCACTAGGCCTCTCCGGAGGCCACACGATCATTATTATTATTTAAAATATATAGTGTTATTTGTTTGTGTATATTGTAATTTCAAGATGTCAACTGCGCGCTACATTTAGCTATATATGAATAATTGTTGTGACGTACGTTGTATGGTGCTCCTCTTCACCACTAAATTGCACGTTGATTGTGCATTATATCGCGAGTTAAATATATTCAAGTCTTAAGAATACACCCTGCTGCCATCGTAAACAAATTCATTCGCTATTCTTTCGACTTGGTCGAAGGAAGCCATTTATCAATTTCTACATTACTACTAAATGTTGTTGAATCGTAAAAATACATTGCGTTATTCATTATCATATTCTTTATTTCCAAGATGGCCAACACGCATAGTATTCAGTATGTTATTGCTTATTTCAGTAACGTCCTCTCTATGGTATTTATTTCTTACTAAATTCGGTTTAAATTCCGCAATTACAGTCGGAATGCACAATTCGTGTTTACATGATACATACCCACATACATGCACTCCATTGTAAAATAAAAAAAATAAAAAAACGAAAGTATGCTGTTTTAGGGTAAGACTATCTCGCCACTTGTCTAGAAATTTGAGTCCAGTATCATCCTTGAAGCAGTTGTACTCTTCCCTTGCATTGTTTATTTGTTCTGGCATGGTTTGTGACGAGGTTGACGTCGTTCTTCCAATCCTCTCCTTAGACATGTCGCAGAAGCTTGTCAATATCTTTCTTGTTTGCCAGATATTGGTTTTGAACAAATGGTACCTGTTCTAGTTCAACTAAGGAAGATTTTCTATCTGCAGACCAACCCTAGATCTGAGGGTTTTGCCATGGTTTCGTCTCAGACTTAACTATAAATTTCAGCATGGCTTTAACCATCTTCACCTAGACTATGAGGCCTCCGCACTTGGAAGCACGCGCCAAGAGTAGTCATTCCTCCCTGCTCGAGCAATCGACGTTTCTACTCACAGAAAACGCTTACAATGTTGGAATCAATCTACTGTAAATGAACACAGCATTGCCTGCAAAATCTAATGTTAGAATATAAGCATTTTCCATGACAAACATATCTTAGTTACCGGAACATAGTAGAGTTTATCTTCTTCCTTGCCTTTCATTAGTGCTTGAAGTATAAAACTCCTTCCGTTTGAGGAAGGAAAGAAACAAGCTATATCATTAATAACAAGCACGTAATTATTACTTTTATGATAATAATTATTTTATTATGATTTCACAGATCGAGATTTCACATATCTTTCCCTTTCCTTCAAACTCTCCTCAACTGCGTCTTGGATATTTTGTTGGCTAATGTTTTGTCTCTTAGCTTTCCTTGTAGCTAGCAGGTGTACTTAACCCTCCACTAGGCGCGTGGTTCTGGTGGCCCCATCTCTCAATGTTCGTTCATTATTTCAACTTTATATTCATTGCCTATATCGTAGTTTTCATTTTCAACAATTGATACCAGTGTTTCATCACTAACAAAATGATTCCAACATTCAAATTCAGTATTAGTAGACCTAACAACACCAGAATATGGGCCGTGTCTGAGTAACCAATCATGCTTCCTTGTTCCACTTCGCGCCATCCTTGCCTAAAACAGTAATCTGTTCTTGTTGTTGATCCTTTAGGGGCTTTGCGCCATCGTAGTCATGTAGCCCCGTGTACATGGGTGTGTGTCTGATAACCTGTATCATTGTGACGTCTGTAGTAGTGTGTGCATTTGTAATTCAGGTAGGATTTGGGTAGTAAGTGGCCGTGGCCTTCAGTTAGGTACTGCACCCGAAATTTGAATGCTTCATGATGAAAATGATGATATTTTCGAGCCCCATGATACAGTTTAATATTGCAATATAAATCCTGGAAATTGGCTCAAGCGAGCTTTGTTAGCGAACGCAGGCAGTGGGAGAAACCAGTCACGTGATCAGAGACGCTCCACAATATTTTAGACCATTGAAAAAGTGCCTAGCAACAAGGCATTACAGCGAAATATTATCAGTTAATTATAAAATATATCATTGGATATATGCCCACAGGTGGGTTTATGGAAGCAGATAGGGATTTTACCTAGGCCTAGTTAAAGTGATTAACTGTTCCATTTAAGCCCTATGTAACAATTTTATTCCATTGAAATTATCAAGAAAATGAAGAGAAGATATTAGTAGTACTTTAAATGTCGCAAAAGGGAAGAAATTCAATGTAATAAGTTTTATTTCTGAACTGAAGTCAATTTGTTTGAGAAATTATTTTCCACTGGGAAAACTTTAAGAAGTTATTATTCAACGATTTTCGATTTTTTAATTCAAGATTTCAGACATTTTGTCTTTGATACTTTAGTAAATTCATTTCTGAATACAATGAATTGGGCACTCTTTTTGTATTAGGAATTCATAGTTAGGAGAAGAGATCTACGAGTGATATACTGTGATATATCACCAAATACTATAAACTTAACGTCGATCTAGCAAGTTATTTTCGTTATGATTACGACGTGAAGTTAAACACTTATGAACATTCTTTGTGTAGAATGACGTTACATTCAGTCGATGACAAACCTATGTTGAGTTGAAGGAAGGATTTGCCCTTCATTAAATGTAAATTGTTTGAGACATATCTTTTGCAAGATAATTAATCCGACTATAGGAAAGTTAGATAAAATATCATCCAGTCGTGATTGATCCTTATTGAACGCCGAAATAACTCGAGTTGTTATTAATACCCAATTGTAACACTACATTATTTGTTAATGTAATATTGCAGCCGTGTATATTTGTAGAAATGACCAGTATGGAGAAACATGTGTATTTATTTTAATTAAATGTATAGAGACATGTATTTTATATCGAAGTAACATCGATAAGTAAACCTCAAAGATCTTTCAATATAATCGTTTGAGAACGATAAGCGTGTCAGTAGAACAGATATTGCTGATCACTTGTTAGCAGTGGATTGGAACAACGATTAAATCAATGCTAGAAGGAAGTAATGCCAGTACTATGGAACAATTGTTCGGAACAATTGAGATGATGTCATGTAAGTTATGTATTGGAGATATACGAGAGTTTCATGCCGTATATAGATGTTTGTGAAATACGAGGGTGATTCCGTATTAATTGTAATGAAGTACTGCTGTTTGAGTATTGAAAGCATTGTTGTATATTAGTAGAGTTATGGAAAACTCCTGAACGTGATTAGATCTGCGACATAAATGTCGTGAGTAGGCGTAACTTCGTTGGAAAAACTTACATTATCATTGTCCACTAAACTATTATTAATTTATATTAAACCTGGAAGTGTAATAATAATATGAACTAATCCTTGCTGATTGGTCATATTTAAACCGATGATGACAATTAACATGATTTTGACATTAAATGGTATAGCATTTGTATATTGAAAAGTATAGAAGTAGAGAACTTTACTGGAGAAAGAGTTAATAATTATATTAACGAAGTCAGATCGTTAAAAAATGATACTTTGGAACGATAGACACGTGTAAATAATGTATAAAAATATTTCCATTGTTTAAATTAAGGGTTTTCATTATTTATGATCTAATATATAAAAGTCAAAGTCTGTATGTATGTATGTATGTATGTATGTATGTATGTATGTATGTGGGTTTGTTCCGTATACAAATCTACACCGTTCCACCAATCTCAACCAAATTTTGCGTACACATAGTTTAGGACCCAGAAGAAACGGCTGCCTGCATGAAATTTCGATAGTCTTTCTCATTCTTCTGATATCGGCCTATTTGCACTCGAGCAAAGCCAAATAAATTCAGAAAATTAACTTATGAAGGAACGGCAAGGCCGGCCATCTCTATGGCAACAGTAGCACAAGACGGGTCCACCAAGTTTCATTCTATCTCGGTAAGAGGCCATGACACTCAATTTCTTCAACGGCAACACTACCTCAGGAAGGGATCACCAGGTTTCCACCTGTCTCTGTAAGGGGCCATGCTACTCCATTTTCTCCATGACTACAGTCAAGACGTAAACAACAGGTCATCGGCCTCCATTTTCTATCCAAACCACAATAAGAACATTACGAATCTGAACGCCTTAAAAATCTGAATACGTAGTTTTTTTTATAATTTTATTCACAGGGGTCGATGTAGGGAATAAAAATAATAATAAAAACAAATACATCGGCTAACCCCGCACGCGACCTAACGTAACAACGGCTTTAGATATCATCAGGAAACTTAGTATTAAGATCAAATGAGCTTAAATGATTCTGTTATTGTTGATTGATTTAGAGGCTTGGCGACATCATGGCCATGTAGCCCCATGAACTTAAGTGTGTATAATTTTTTCTGATAACCAGTGTTACTGAGATGGCTGTAGTAGTGTGTGTATTTGTAATTCCGGTGAGGATTAAAAATGAGGTTGCTGTTGCCTTCAGTTAGAAACTATCCCTGTATTTGCTTCGGGTAGAAATGGGAAACCACGGAAAACATCTTCCATGTTTTGCCACGGTGGTGAATTCCTTGGAATACACGGTAAGACAAAGTAAGCTTTTGCTGCTCTTTGCTTTATTTGATTCCTTCCTTTTACGGAACACCAATAGTGATTTCCTGGTTTTTCTTTGTTTATACACTTTGCTTATATTACCTGTGAGTCCGTTCTAGATTTATATCTTCCATGACCCACCTAGCGTCATCTCGCAGCGAATCTCTGAAGTTCTTCAATTTTTCCAAGTACAAGAGGACTTCCTTACCAATCTGGCCACCAGATCTCGTCGCTATCGCCAGCTATCATCTCTGTGATCAAGAGGACTTCGTCTCCAATCCCATCCACCAGGCTTCGCTAGTGACGCCTGCTATCAACTCTTTGAAGACCATTTCATCAAGATACTTAATTTTTGTAATGTTTGTCATTTTTATGTATATTCCTTTGTCTCCTACCCCCACTTTTTTCCTTCCTTGGTCCCTCCGCGCTTCGTTGAGCTGGCCTCACCTGTGCTTCAGTCGTCAAGACCTCCAGTTGGAGCCTAACTAGGGCTCGTCTCCTCTCCTCGAGAGACAACATTTTGAATTGGACGCCATGTCCAGATCTTAACTAACGGTCGCCTGGATCGACTACACCAGAAATGAGCTAAGTACTATGTTATTCATATTTTAATCGCTTTTAATTAGCTATACGCTTTTAATACCATTCTATAGACAGTGAGAAGTTGCTAAATGCTCTGCAATTGCAATCTTCGCTGGATTTTCGATGTCAGACCTTGTCTATCTAAGACAGCTAATCTTGTAAACCGAAGCAGCATTTTTTTTGCATGTTAACTGAGAATGAGCTCTCACACCGTGGGCTTCTTATTAAACTAAATACTGTCTATAGAAAACTGAGCTCGTTCCACCGCTGGATTTTATTAACCCAATTCAACAGTTATGATTGTTGTGGTGTTTGAAGCCATATTTCAGTGTTGCCTTAGTATACAAGAGTTAGTGCTTTTCAGTCGGTCAACACGAATGTACCCAAAAGAAATGGGTTATGCCCTAATCCTGAAATAAATTACATGACATTAATAAATACACTAGGATGACCAGTTTCGATCGTCAAGCGATCATCATCAGATCCATTACACTGTTTGAAATACAGGTGAAAATATTTACAATATGTACAATTATTTAGTTGCAGTATTGGTACTGCAACTGTCGGTGTATGCTAAATGCAGTATATATGATGTTAGGTGAAATGCTAAATGGTGATAGATATCCGGAGTTTGTACTTTGGAGAGATTATATGGTTGTAAAAATCAACTATGGTTAAACTATAATATTATCTTATTGTCTTCCCTACTAGAGCTACTCGCAGTTTTCGTGCTCACTGTAACTCACGGTGCGGTCGACTGCAGTGGTTGTTATCTTAATGGCTGGTTTTTCCCTGCCTTCTCCCCCCTGTCCATGTGTGCTGTGCGGAGTCATAGCGATGTGTTTATGTGAGGTGTTGCCAACCTAGATAATATGTATGTTATTGAATGAGGTGGGTCTACAACTATTAAAGACCGTGGATTAGCCCTCGCCACGTGTGGACCATAAGCCATTCAACTAAGCGCTGCCCGGTCTTATGAGGACGTCCCGGCACCTTTAATACTGTCGCGAATATGGGCCTTGGTTTATTGCAGAAGAAAAGTACATCGTACACATGATCCAGATAACATTTACCTATTAAAAAAAACCTAATTACCCCCCCCCCCCCCCCCCTTTTGTATCTAGCCTGGCTGTGTCGCTAAATTGTATCTTGTTTCCGACAGGGTGTATTTTTTAGTAGCGTGAAGAGGGGTGAGCTCTCCATGAACGTGTGTTCATTTAGATTGTTGGGATTGTTTCGTCTGGCTAGGTGTATCTCGATTGCTTCCTTTATGTCAAGAGCTCTGCCTTTCGATTCGTGATGGATTATTTTAAGGTCCGACTCTATGTTGGTAAAGCTGTGCCCCGCGTCACACATATGTTCGCATACGGCTGAATGTGTTCCGTATCTTACCGCATTCAGCAAACTGGTAAACAGTTCAGTTAGCCACAAGAGAGTCAGCGAAACGGCCGCGACACATTCCACCCTCATCTCCTTTATAAAATAGGCTTACACCACTAGTGAGTTGTCATTTTGCTAATATTTGCGAGTGTGCGAAAGTAATATAGTGCCATTTTGTAAAGTGAAATTAAGTTGTACTATGTTAAGTTATTTTTAGGAAACAGTGGTTGATTATTGTTTGAACTAGGGCAAGCCGTTTCGCGAGATAGGACGGTATGTTAAGTTTGGTTTGTATATTATTATTTTAAATCGGGTATTTCACCTTTAGTTACAAAATGAAACTCTTTCAAAACTTTGTGGCGTTATTATGTCTTTCTATACAAATATTTTTTGAGTTTGCCCTGAATAATAATTAATTAATAACACATAGTTAATTAATAGTGTGGAAATGCCTGAGCACCCACATTAAAAAAGGAAATACCTAAACATTCCTACAAAGCGGATACATATAGCGTAAACGAAAGAACATGTTGTTTGTAGGTTGAACACTTACTCATTTAAGTGATTTCCACTTTCATCTGCTTCTTCATTCCGATATTCTTCTTTTACATTCTGGGGATAAGATGTAATAATTTATGTCAGTGTTATCACCTTATACTTTTACACAAAAGACAACCCATGTAATTGTACAGCACTGCTCAGCTGAAGTGAAGATATATTCACTGAATTACTTTCTACAGTCCATCACATCCTAGTGCTAGAGATAAACATTATACATCCCAGTTCTGAAACTTATAATACACTTTTAGAGACTACGTTAAATTTAGAGCGATTGAAAATGCTAAAAACAGTGCCTCAATGGAAATAATAGCTTTAAGGATTGAGGACGAATGAACCTTTATTTTTAAATATTTTAGCCGTAAGATCATCAGAGAGGGGCAGATGACCTCACTGTTCCGCCTCTTGAAACAATAACAACAGAACAGACCAAAACAAATCCTACGGTCCAACACGTGCACATATAATTGAGTAGCAAGCTACTAGACTGCCCAGACTAACACGACTTTTGAGAATGAAGGCATAAATCTATCAGCCTTCAGAATATTATACACAGCATTTCTTCACAATACACTGACATTTTATATTTTAATGGTCAAAAAGAAGTGAAATTGAGTCAATAAAATGTCTCTATGGGGAGTCTATTGTAGAGCATGCTAGTAACTCTAAGAATTATGTGTCTGCTAGTGTACGGGAGCACACAGTTTGCAAAGGAGATCAGAGCAGGTACTAACAGCCAAACGTTTCCGTTTGTCATCAACATTAGATGTGAACTCTATATCCCTAATTGCTATTTGGAGATAAGGAGATGTCTTGAAAATAAGCATGAAGTTACATACCACATACAGATCTGAAGATGATGCTTATGTTATGATGCATGTAACGATATCCGGAATAGAAGATTCCTCTATCTTAATGTCCGTGTTATGGTATTTATCGTTCTACAAATAAATTATTATATTCACATATATGTTCCTTTGTGTAAGTTGAATTATACCTTACAGATGGCTTGCACTGAATGAATCAAGGAATAAAATAACATACTGAAGGTAATTCAATCCCGCATTCATAGTTTTCTTTCGTCCATAGCCACAAGGCAAAAAAAAAAACTAACAGTTATTGTGCAGTTTTTTGACAAAAAGCATTTCAGTTAGAATACACTTGCAGAACTTAGGCCTAGCATATTGTCCCTAGCATTGAGTTTGTGTGTTGGGAATTTGCGGCGTAGCTGCAGTTACTCAGAGTTAATAATTATATAACGTTAATAAGGACAAGCAACCTAGATACATTTTGTGTTAAGATATCTCGTACCAAGCGTTGACACTTAAACAATTTTGATCTCATGGATACCAAACGGAGGGAGTAATTTAACGTGAACGATAAACAAATAGGGGTTTATTTGTAAGTACATTGGCAGCTACCTGAAGTCTCATTTCATATAAATTCACTCGTAATACATAATGCATGAGTCATTGTGGTTATCAAGATGATTACGCAATGTGTTAATAAATAGAGTACTGAATAAGAATATTTATATAGACAACAGCTTAAGAGCTATTCTGAACGAAAATGCTGCCCGTGCTCTAATAAAATGCCGAGAAACACTGCCATAGAGCATATCTGGGGAGTTTTCCGCGGAGACTTCGTGCCAGTCCAAAACAAGACACATCTCTCTTTCTCCTTCGTTCCACCCTCCTAGAAAAACGAAGAACCTCTAACTATCAAATGTGTGCAACATTGAAGACTATGATGAAGATACTGACAGTCACAGCTAGCTGTGGAGGCTGTCTTCAAGAGTGCACCATCAATATATGCACAGCCATGGCTACCTGCGGAGGGAGGCATCAAGGTGGGAGGAGGAGCACCATCATATTGACGGGCAAGCAGTGAAGGTCGCCCCAAGCCCCATGTGAGTGTTCAAACACTTCTGATCTCTTAATTCAGATTTACAATAAAAATCCTACGCGCTCTAGAACAGACATGTCTCACGGGCCATTCTAGGATTTGACAGGGGGTATCATTTTCAGGGAGTAGTATAGATCTCGATACATTTCCGTATAAAATTCCATTATAAACAAGATGGCGGCGTTGATGACGTCATCGACGACGTCACGAAATACACTTGGTATTCTACTAGTAAGCTTACGGGAAACTCCTGGGGAATGGGGGGTTTTGGGTGGGAGAAAAATAAACAGAAATCGGCATTTACAATAACCATTAGAAACACGATACGCATCGAATGTTTTGCCATCACCTAATATTTACAAAATATGTATCCCCATCTTTACTAGACCTTCGTCGAAATTTTGTCATTTTAGCTTATATTTACAAAATATGTATCACCATCTTTACTTCATCTATGTAGGACATCTGGTAAACATCCTGATGCACATGTCATATCCAAGTGTAAATGTTAATTGCAAAAATGGGCATGTGTAATGGGATCTTTACCGACATCCTTAATGGAAGTCAAGTAAAGATGGGCATACATATTTTATAAATATAAGCTAAAATACCAAAAATTCGACGTGTATCGCCATGTTTACCAGACACCATATTATTCAAGTGAAGATGGCAATACATCATATATATATATATATATATATATATATATATATATATATATATATATATAAGTGAAAGTCTGTATGTATGTGGATTTGACTCAATGCAAATCTGCACCGTTCCACCAATCTCAACCATATTTTGTATGCACATAGTTCAGGACCCAGAAGAAACAACAGGCTACATGAAATTCTCATTCTTCTGATTTCGGCTTTTTGGCAATCGAGCGAAGGCTAATTAAGGCAGAAGATAAACTGATGAAGGAATGGCAAGGTCGTTCGTTTCCATGGCAACAGTAGCTCAAGATGTGATCACCAAGTTTCCTTCTATCTCTGTAACGAGGCATGCCATACCATTGTCTCAACGGAAACAGTAGCTCAAGACGTGACCACCAGGTTTCCATCTATCTCTGCAAGAGGCCATGGCTCTCCATTTTCCAAACGGCAACAGTAGCTCAAAACGTGACCATCAAGTTTCCATTCATCTCAGTAAGTAGCCATGGCACTCCATTTTCTATCCAAACCACGATAAGAACATTATGAATCTGAACGCCATAAAAAACTGAATACGTATTTTTTAATGTAATTAACAGGGGTCGTTGTAGGGAATTGAAATTGTGGCGTAACGTTACAACAGCTGGAGAAGAAACATAGTATTTAGATCAAATGAGCTCAAATTATTCTTTTGTTGTTCAATAATTTAGAAGCTTTGCAATACCATGGTCATATAGCCCATGAACTCGAGTGTGGATGGAATTTTTCTGATAACATGTGTTACTGTGATGGCTGTAGTAGTGTGTGCATTTGTAATCCAAACGAGGATTGGAAAGAAGGTTGCTACGGCCTTCAGTTAGAAACTATCCCGGTGTTTGCTTCAAGTATAATAAATAATCCCTGGCACTACAGCCCATGAAGGGCCAAGGCCTACCAAGCGAGCGCTGTTCAGCAATTTGGCCTGCAGAAATTGGGATAACGCGTGGTCAGAGTATCGGATCCCTCGGCCGTTAATCTCGGCTTTCGTGACCGAGATTAGCTTCGAGTTAAGTGGGAAACAACGGGAAAAAATTACCAAGTTTCGCCCGCTAATTCAAGTGATCCTCTAAATGATTTTTGCATTTTATGTATAATTATATTTAATATTTAATCTTTAGGGCACCGAAACCTATGTGACATTTTGGTTCTAATTTTTCACTCTTGAGGCCACTGCTGTTACGGAGGATTTTGAATCATTACCTTATGATGATAATAATATGATGATAATTGTTGTTTTAAGGGGCCTAACATCTAGGCTATCGGCCCTTATGACGAAAGGTATCACGCGCAATATATTGTATGCAATATCTTCTAGAACTGAAGTTTTATACACTCCGTTACGATGTGTTCTACTACTGATATGTTGACGTTTATATGTTATTAATCATATTGTCCTCATGCTGCATTTTTTAACATATTTTCAATTTTGAAAAAAAAAATAGGCTTATGAGTTCACCTTTTGTCCGTGTGTGTGTGCGTGTGTGTGAGAGAGAGAGAGGTGTGTGTGTGTCCCTAATAACGTCTAAACGGCTGGAGCGATTTAAATGAAACTCGGTTAGTTCATAACCCTATTCCGGGCGACCCCGACCGTGCCCTTCAAATTTTGTTACTTCTCACCGATCCAACATGGCGGCTGTGCGAAATATTTCACCAGCATTCAATATCTCCGAAACTATTCCCGATAACACCCTGGAATTTATTACGGTGATTAAAGGGAACTACTAGAAGTTCACCTAAGTGACTTTTGAAAAACTGGTAATTACAAAACCAACATTGCGGCCACGCGAATTAGCGAATTTTAAATAGACATTTCTCGCGATAGACGTTCATACACATTGTAATGCACCGACATCTAACTTTGTTCAATTGTTTACATAACCACAAGATGGCGGATGTGCGAAATATTTCACCGGCATTCTATATCTCTGAAACTATTACCGGTATCACCCTGAAATTTTGTACGGGGATAAAGGGCACTACTGAAAGTTCATCTATAAGACTTTCAAAAACCGGTTAACTACAAAACGAATATGGCGGCCAAGTGAATTTGAAAATTTTAAATAGACCTTTTTCGCGATTTAATGTTCCAAACGCAATGAAATCTGGTACAGGAAATGTTTATACACATTGTAATGCACGGGTATCAAATTTATTTCTATTGTTTACATAACCTCAAGATGGCGGCTGTGCGAATTTTAAAATTAAGTTTTTATTTCTTGTGTCGTAATCATGCGATCGAAGTGACAGTTTGAATAATGAACCTACGCAATAATTTTCCTTTAATGGTACATGACTGTATGGCCTATAATTTAACAATCCAACAAGGCGACCATCCGAAATATTTACACGGCTATCAATATCTACGAATCTATTATAGCAATCAAACTGAAATTTTTTATGTGCATAGGGGCTATGAACTAAAGTTAACCTATAAGACTTTAAATAACCTGGTGATCACAAATCCAACATGGTGGCAACGCGAAGTATAAATATACACATGGACGTTTCTCGCAATTTAACCATCCGAGTGCAATGGAATTTGGTACAGTAAATCCTGATACGAATGTTAATCCACTGGCATCTAATTTATTTCAATTGTTGCCATAACCACAAGATGGCAGCTGTGCGAAATTTTATAAGCTCCTTGTTACTTCATGTGTCCTAATCATGCGATTGAAATTTGAATGCTACACCTACACAATAATCTTCATGTAACAGTACATTACTCCAGGACCTACATGTATAAAATCCAACATGGCGACCATCCGATATATTTAGTCGGTTCTCAATATCTACGAATCTATTACAGTAATCAAACTGACATTTTGTATGTTGATAGTGGCAGTTAACATAAGTAGGATATATGAAAATAGGCTGTATAGTTCTTCACGGAACTACTTGTTTTAAATGTTGACAGTGTTCCCCTCTACTAGCTGTCTTTACAAAACAGAATTACAGTAACTTTAGCGTGATATTGCACATTGTTCTATGCATAGTATTCGCCTTTGTTATTTCGGCTGATAAGGACCAAACAGTATGTAATGATACTTTGCCATAAGAATTGCGGACAATTTATAGTACAATTCTATTCGTTCACAATTTTTATCCTATGTTTATGTATTTATATTAGCCATTTTAGTGCTTCCTGACGAATGTTATTGAATAGCCTAATGTGATATTGTCATGAATTCTAAACACTCTGCATGTCGGTATAGCATTTTTGAGATTAATAAGGACGGAGTTTAGAGAATTTATTTCTTATCTTACGAAATACTTCAGAGGCTAAGGAAGTCCATTGTGTTCAGAATATAAGCATCATATTTGACATTATAGTGGGATTATACGGTGCTTAATTTACTTTAACTTGATGTGGATGAGATAATATATATGTAAATTATTTTTTCATCAATACCGTTCCTTAGACTCTTTTCGCATAGAGGTAACACATGATGCCAGATAATTATTCGTTCGTTGCTTGGTTACGAAAATCATTCTATGTACCTAACGTGCATGGTGGCATCAGAGGAGGCCATCTGTAAGTTATTGTACTCGCAGACAGGTAGCAGCAGCATTCGAAGTTGAGTTGCAACTGTTTGTTCCCGCCAGTGCACATGTGTTCTCAAGTCCGCTTGCGCTACGAATATAATCCCTTCGTGTACGCATCAGTATTGGTTTCCAAAAGTAACTAAAAATACAGGGTTATGCAGTATGGAATGCTTTATACAACAGTATGCAAATATAAATATCAGAATAATTCGGAGTAGTACTAGAGACCGTAACACATGTGGCATCATATGATGCCAGTATGCAGAAAGTTACACATAACCTCCAAGTCTTGGTTGGATATGGTAGCACAAAAACCATTTGATTTAGGTCAAAATTGGAGTTTATATTATTGTTAATTTACGAAGTATGATGTAAGTGGTCTAGTCATATTTCTTATTACGCCGATGTTGCTTTCAATGTAATTTTCGGTTCCGTTCTTCCTAGGTTATATAGAGCAGCCAATATAATAAGAGTATGCCACCTATAATGTGATGTTGATTGTTAGAAATTACCAATGAGCCCATTATTTCATAACAGATCCCTAATGGCTGAGTTTCTGGATCCAGATGAAATCGAGGAATACTTGTTGGAAGATTATCTGCCCCTAGATTCTGATGCTAGCTCTTCGAGTAGTGATGACGATGATGAATATGAAGTCATTCAAAGAAGCATTCGTAATCGCATATTTCTAGATTGTGATAATGATGATAATGTTCCACAGCTAGAAAATGAACAAAATTCTACACAACTGCCTCTATATCTAGATATTGGAACACGTAACCTTGATTCTGGAACCAGTCATTTATCACTAGCTCCCGAACCTAGTAGTTCTAAAACTAACACCCAAGGAAACACGGTCACTCCATTATCCGCCGCTGATAAGGGAATGCAAAGACCCAAACTATGGTTCTCAGGGAAGGACAATGACTACACCAACCGAATTCCTCAGTTCCTTGATACCTACAGTATAAAAATAGATGGAAATGATCCATACGATTTTTTCATTCATCTTTTTCCAGAGACATTATTTTCTGATATAGTGTACGGGACTAACCGTTATGCCTTTCAGAATGGGAAAATGTCATTCATGGTTACAGAAAATGAACTAAAAATCTTCCTGGGAATGAATATTATAATGACTTATATCAAATATCCACAATCAAGAATGTATTGATCATCAGTGAAAGGTCTTCGAATGGATCTAATTGCAGACAGCATGTCAGTCAATAGATTTGAGGAAATAAAACGTTACATCCACTTTGTGAATAATGACGATAAAGATGGTCAGATGCCTGATAAATTCTGGAAAGTACGTCCAATTGTTTCCACCTTGCACCAAACTTTCCACGAAGCTGTTAATCCTAAAGAACATCAGAGTGTGGATGAAATGTTGGTACCTTTCAAAGGCAGGAGTCATTTGAAACAATATTTGAAGGGCAAGCCAAAAAAGTGGGAATTCAAAATTTGGGTAAGAGCTAGTGTGGATGGTTATGTTCACTGTTTTGAAATTTATGAAGGAGCCAAGCAACAAGATAGGAGTGGACTTGGACCTTTTGGTGACACTGTTGTTAGGCTTTGCCATGGAATTGAAAGGAAGAATCACAAATTATTCATAAACAATTTATTTACATCAGTCCCTTTGCTGGAACACTTGAAATAGCAAGAGATTTTTGTTGTAGGAACTGTGCGTTTGAATAGAATTCCCAACATTCAGACAAAACTTGTGGATGGGAAGCAGCTTCCACGAGGATCATGCTCAATTGCAACTTCCTGTGACAACATGACTGTTGTACGCTGGAAGGACACGAGGGAGGTGCACTTACTCTCTACATATGCTGGTGCACAGCCAGAGGATGAAGTGGAAAGATGGGACAGGAAGGAGAAAAGAACTGTTTCCATTGCAAAACCATTTTCTGTTGGAGAGTACAATAAATTCATGGGTGGTGGAGACTTGATGGACAGAATGATTGCCCACTATCCCCATGGGTTTAAAAACAAAAAATGGTATCTAAGACTGTTTTTTCACCTCCTAAATATGGCTATTGTGAATGCATGCCTGTGTTACAGGGAAAGAGTTGAAAAGATCCCTCTGCTTACATTCAAGGCTGCTGTTGCTTCATCTCTTATTCTGGTAGGGACCACTCCTCAAAGCCGAAAAAGACGTCACCCTTCAACTGAGGGGGAAGATGAACCAGTTGCCAAGAAGAAACAACCAGTGAAAAGAGCTGATGGACAAGGACGGTATGATGGCAGAGGACACTATCCAAAGAAAGTGACAGCAAAACAAGCGCCAAGATGCCATGATAAATTCTGCAAGAAACGTACCAGATACATCTGCAAGAAATGTGAGGAACCTGTGTGCCCAGAATGTATGGAAAGTTTTCATTCTCAATGAAAAACACTCTTTGTTGAACTTGCCTTTTAAATATTGAGAAATCTTAGTGTAGCAATGTGATAAGTTGAGTGTATTAAGGGTATACCTTACATATAAATATCATACATATTTAATGTCTTTAAAATGTCAATTATTTTCCATACGTGATCCTTCATTGTTAACTGAGATATTGGTTATCAGATGCATGATGGCATCAAATGATGCCAGGATGCACAGGTCCTTATGTGGGCTCTTATGATGAAAACGTTACTATCTTGCAATTTTATAGGGCTCTCCGAGCAAGATTTCACAAAAAAAGATTTTTTTGTGAACGGAAGTTAATTCATGCAAGAAGAGGTTAATATGCTGCTATAGTATACACTGAGATATGTACAGGAATAAGTAATTTCTCATTATGCACGTTATTTGTGCGGGATTGCAATCATAAGTTTATTTGACTCCACAATGATGACTAGGGCTTGGATTTTTAGGTACTAGATATCGGGTAAGTATTTATTTGCCTACTTTCAATTTTTGAAAAAAAAAATGAAAGTGGACATATGATATCAACACAGGGCGAAAAATTGTGTGTCTGTCTGTGTGTCTATAAGATGTGTGTCTGTGAGTGCGTGTACTCTGAAAGTCTGTCTCCCCCCTATCAATTCGAACACGGTGAAACAGTATTGAACGAAATTTGGTACAGAGTTTGCACTAACAAAGGGCACCTCAGTGTCATGTTTTATATCGCCGCCATCTTGACGGAAACGTAATGGTGGCCACCCAAATTTTCAAAGCTTAAATCAAATGACGACTAACCTAATCATCCGTACTCTACTAAACTTTGCAACAATATATATTTATATAGCGAGCGTCTCTTGACTTAACTACAAGGTCATCAGCCCAATAGTTTGCAGATGGCGGCCATGTATGTGTGTAAATCGATTCCGCCTATCAATTCAAACACGGTGAAACCAAATTGAACAAAATTTGGTACAGAGGTAGCACCAGGAAAGGGCACCTCAGTGCCATGTTTCGTATCGCCGCCCTATTGACGAAAACGTAATTGCGGCCACCCAAATGTTCAAAGCTTAAATCAAATTACGACTAAGCTAATCATCCATACTCTACCAAACTTTGCAATATTATACTTTTATGTATGTAGAATCCTTTGACCAAACTACAAGGTCATCAGCCCAATTATTTGCGGATGGTGGCCATATATGTGTGCAAATCGATTCCCCCTATCTCTTCAAACACGGTGAAACCAAATTGAACGAAATTTTGTACAGAGGTAGCACTAGCAACGGGCACCACAGTGTTATGTCGCCGACATATTGACGAAAACGTAATTGCGGCCACCCAAATGTTATAAGCTTAAATCAAATTACGTCCAACCTAATCATCTGATCTCTACCTATTTTTGCAATATTATACCTTTAAGTATGTAGAATCTTTTGACCAAACTACAAGGTCATCAGCCCAATTATTTGCGGATGGTGGCCATGTATGTGTGCAAATCGATTCCCCCTATCTATTCAAACACGGTGAAATCGAATTGAACGAAATTTGGTATAGAGGTAGCACTAGCAACGGGCACCTCAGTGTCATGTATTATGTCGCCGCCATATTGATGAGAACGTAATGGCGGCCACCCAAATGTGAAAAGCTTAAATCATATTACGACCAACCTAATCATGTGATCCCTTCCAAATTTTGCAACGTTATACCTTTATGTATGAAGAATATTTTGACAGAACTACAAGGGCATCAGCCCAATAATTTGCGGATGGCGGCCATGTATGTGTGCAAATTGATTCCCCCTATGTATTCAAACACGGTGAAACCGAACTGAACGAAATTTGGTACTGAGGTAGCACTTGCAATGGGCACATCTGTTTCATGTTTTATATCGCCGCCATCTTGACGGAAACGTAATGGCGGCTACCCAAATATTTAAATCTTAAATCAAATTACGACCAATCTAATAATCTGATCTCTACTAAATTTTGCAACAACATACCTTTATATGGTAAGCATTGTTAAAACAAACTACAACGTCATCAGCCCAATAGGGTACAGATAGCGGCCATGCATGTGTGCAAATCGATTCCCCCTATCAATGCAAACATGGTGAAACTAAATTGAACGAAATTTGGTACAGATGTAGGACTCGTAAATGCAACTCAGTGTCATGTTTTATATCACCGCCATCTTGACGGAAACGTAATGGCGGCCACCCAAGTGTCAAAAGCTTAAATCAAATAACGACCAACCTAATCATCGGAGCTCTACTAAATTTTGCAACAACGTACTCTACCTTTATGTGAGATGCGTTCTTTAACCAAGCTATAAGGTCATCAGTCTAATAGTTTGCATATGGCGTCCATGCATGAGTGCAAATCAATTCCCCATATCAATTCACACACGGTAGAACCGAACTGAACGAAATTCGGTACAGAGGTAACACTAGCAAAGGGCATCTCAGTGTCATGTTTTATGTCACCGCCATCTTGTCGGAAACGAAATGGCGGCCACGCAAATGTTAAGGGCTTAAATCAAATTACGACCAACCTAATCATTTGATCTCTACCAACATTTTGCAACGACATAGCCTTTTGTGCGGAACATCCTTTGACTGACCTACAAGGTCATCTGCCCAATAGTTTGCAGATAGTGCCCATGTATGTGTGCAAATCGATTCACCATATCAATTCAAACACGGTGAAACCGAATTGTATGAAATTTTGTACATAGTTAGCACTAGCAAAGGGCAAATCATATTAATTTTTAATATCCTTATAGCACGTAGTATTTCAACAAGCTACTACCACCAACATTCAATTATACTCCTTGGAAAGGACAAATAGTGATAAAAATCCCCATGCATTTAGGAGAAAGTAGACTATATGCTCTTTACTGAATATCATGCTTTTTATGTATTAAATATACCTTAACTCTTATATATTTATAAGAAGGAATGTCTGTCTTTCGTCTTTTATGCGTTCATAAACCATTCATCCGATAGCGATAAAATTGTGGTGAGTTGTTGTACACACTTTCGGGATGTTCATAGACATAGTTAATTCATTTCACAATAGATAGCGCGCGAGTAACTTAAACAAATGCGTAATGGTGATGCGTTCATATACAATTCATCCGATTGCGATCAAATTTTGGCGATTTGTAGTGCACACTCCCAAGAAATTTATAGGCGTAGTAAATCCAATTTACAATAGAAGGCGCGCGAGTGGATTCAACAAAATGGCGTGCGATTCGATTCATATATCATTCATTCCATTGCTATGTAACTTGGGTGAGATGTTGTGTACACTTCAGGAAAGGTTTTTGGCTTAGTAAATCCAATTTACAATAGGTAGCGCACGAGTAGATTCAACAAATGAGCGACAAAGCCCGAAGCGTTTCAAAAACATCCCGTATGCGTTCATATACCATTCGCCCGATAGCGATGATACTTGGGTGAGATGTTGTGTACTCTCCAGGGAGGGTTTCTGGCTCAGTGAATCCATTTTACAATAGTTAGCGCACGAGTAGATTCAACAAATGAGCGACGACGTGCGAAGCGTTTCAAAAACGTCCCGTATGCGTTCATATACCATTCGTCCGATAGCAAAGAAACTTGGGCGAGATGCTGTGTACACTTCATGGAAGTTTTCTGGCTTAGTGAATCCACTTTACGATTGGCATTGCACGAGTAGATACAACAAATGAGTGACGACGCGCGAAGCGTTTCAACAACGTCTCGTATGCGTTCATATACCATTCGTCCGATAGCGATGAAACTTGGGTGAGATGTTGTGTACGCTCCAGGGAAGGTTTCTAGCTCAGTGAATCCATTTCACAATAGGTAGCGCACGAATAGATTCTACAAATGAGAGACGACGTGCGAAGCGTTTCAACAAAATTCCGTATGCGTTCATATACCATTCGACCGATAGCATTGACACTTGGGTGAAATTTTGTGTACACTTCATGGAAGGTTTCTGGCTTAGTCAATCCATTTTACGATAGGTAGGGCACGAGTAGATACAAAAATCGAGCGACGACGCACGATGCGTTCCAAAAAAGTCCCATATGCGTTCATATACCAATCGTCCGATACCGATGAAACCTGAATGAGATATTATGTACACTCCAGGGAAGGTTTCAGGCTTAGTCAATCCATTTTACAATAGGTAGCGCACGGGTAGATTCAACAAATGAGAGTCGACGCGCGAAGCGTTTCAACAACGTCCCGTATGCGTTCATATACCATTCGTCGGATAGCGATGAAACTTGAGAGAGATGTTGTGTACGCTCCAGGGAAGGTTTGTGGCGTAGTACGTGCATTTTAATGTAGGTAGCGCATGAGTAGATTCATCTTATGAGCGATGGCACGCGAATCGTTTCAACAAAGTCTCGTATGAGTTCTTATACCATTCATCAGATTGCGATGAAACTTTGATGAGTTAATGTGCACACGCCAGGGTAGGTTTTTGACTTAGCAATTCCATTGTTTAATATTTTGCGCAAAGTAGATGCATGAAATGAGTGGCGACGCGTGAAGTGTTTCAACAAAATCATGTGTGCGTTCATATACCATTCGTCGATTGAGATGAAACTTTGATGAGTTGTTTGCACATTTCCGGGATAATTATAGGCGTAGTTAATCCAATTTACAATTGATAGCGCATGAGTAGTTTAAACAAATGTGTAATGGCGTTGCGTTCATTCACAATTCGTCGGATTGCTATCAAATTTTGTTGAGTTGTTGTGCACACTCATAGGAACGTAATAGGCATAGCAAACCCAATTTATAGGTAGATAGCGCGGTAGTAGTTTCAACAAAATTGCGTGCGGTTCGTTTAAAAAAATTCTCACTTGCGTTCATATACTATTCATCCGATTGCGATGAAACTTTGGTGAATCGTTGAGTACACTCCAAGGAAGGTTTCAAGCTTAGTGTATCTGTTTTACAAAAGGTAGCGCATGAATAGATCAACAAATGAGTGACGGCACGCGAATCGTTTAAATAAAATCCCGTATGCGTTTATATGCCATTCATCCGATTGCGATGAAACGTAGATTTGTTATTGTGTACACGCCAGGGAAGGTCTTCAACTTAGTAAATCCATTTTACAATATTGGTGGAGCACGATTAGATTCGACAAATGAGCGACGACGTGCGAAGCGTTTCATATGCGTTCATATACCATTCGCCCGATAGCGATGAAACTTGGGTGAGATGTTGTGTACACTCCAGGGAAGGTTTCTGGCTTAGTACATGCATTTTACAATAGGTAGCGCACGAGTAGATTCATCTAATGGGCGACGGCACGCGAATCGTTTCAACAAAGTCCCGTATACGTTCATAACATGCATCCGATTGCGATGAAACTTTGAAGAAATGTTGTGTAGACTCCAGGAAGGGTTTATGGCTTAGTACATGCAATTTACAATAGGTAGTGCATGAGTAGATTCATCTTATGAGCGACGGCACGCGAATTGTTTCAAAAAAGTCCTGTATGCTTTCATATACCATTCATCCGACTGCGAAGAAACTTTGGTGGATCGGTGAGTGCACTCCAGGGAGGGTTTCAGGCTTAGTAAGTCCATTTTACAATATGTAGCGCACGAGTAGATGCCACAAATGAGTGACGACGCTTGAAGCGTTTCAACAAAATACTGTAAGCGTTTATATACCATTCATCGATTGTGATGAAACTTGGATGAGTTGTTGTGTGCACTTACGTGTAGGTTTGTAACTTACAAGGGAAGTCTTCGCACTACTACACTCCGATCGGGATGAAACTCAGGAGACGAATAGCTGAGGAAATGTACCATACAGGACAGGAAACCGCATCGGCTCAAATTAATATTCAATACCATTTTTATTGTATGAAACGTCCGCACATCGGGTGCGAGCTAGTAAGAGCGCGGCACAAGGAACGAAGCAGACACCGTAAACGAGTTGTTGAATAGACTGTCTGCTTTGTCATGTGAATGGGGCTCCAGATAGAACGTGTGACACATCGGCTACTTAAGCAAAATGACAGGTAACTTGAACATGCATACCCACTGTAATATTAACAAAGTTTGATACTACAATCATAAGGTGTTGTTACAGAAACCATGTCTGCCAGTGAGGACATAAAACACATCAACCCATGGAACGTTGTTCTGTGCCTGCACAATTGTTTTGCAGAGTGCGAAAAGACACCCACTACGGTTACAGCTGCAGAGGTGGATTGTACCGTAAGTAGGGTACATCCAAGAATACGTTTAGAACATGTACTTTATTGGTTATTAATTCGGTCCGTGTTTTGGGGGCTAATTTGACGTCTTCGTTACAGGTCCCATGGCAAACCGTATAGATGACCCAAGTTTTTCCCGTTAAAACGGAAGATAGCTTGGTTATGCTTGACCCCGACAACGATGCAGAATACGACAGGGAGCATGATGAACCTGGGGGAGACAATAGTGATATAAGTGTGCAACATAAGAAAGCCGCTATTGATTTTTGGCGTAATCGAGGAGGTAAACAACGGAAGTTCCAAACTGTGCATCGCCACTATAAGAAGTTGAAGTGTCGTAATGACCTTTACACATGGGAGAAACAGCTTGAGCGCGGAGGTACGAAAAAAGAAAAACTGAAATTAATTTGCGATGCAACCGCTAAACAGTTTCAATGAGCAAGAGAGGGAAGAAAGTTTGTTCATGACAGTGATATCCGGAAATGGGCTCTTGCGGCACCACAGCGAGTAGGTGATGAAACCTTTCGTGCATCGAAAGTTTGGCCCTCCTATTTTAAAAGATCTTGCCGTATTGTGTCAAGAAAAGTGACAAAATTCGTGTCACATAATTATACAACAAATCATGCTGACCTACTTGCAAGTGCGACAACCTTTGTTGGAGATGTTGCGGAAGCCATTGAAACCTATAGTCCAATGTGTGTCTTTAATACAGACCAAAGTGGGTTCAACATGGAATTTCACTCTGGACGAACACTTCACAGCAAAGGAGAAAAGCATATATTTGCTGAAGCACAATCCCTAAATTCGTTAACGCATAGTCCAACCAATAATCTCCGCGGATGGTCGTCTGCTTCCCGTTCTACTTGTGGTATTACAGAAAAAGAACGGAGTTTTTGGACCAAGAGTTAAGGACATCTTGTTTACTGCACCTAATTTATATGTACTCGCTTCCAAGTCGGGTAAATTAACTCAACATTTATTTCAAGAGTGGCTCCGAAACGTGTATTTTCCGTTAGTCCCCGATTCTAGTGTACTGGTTTTATATTCATGGACTGGACAAACAGAAGGTGCTATTCTAGCAGCCAAACCAAATGACATGGTCACTGATGTCAAGATTGTACCAAAAGGAACCACAGGTAGAATTCAACCCCTGGATGTATTTGGATTTCGGATATGGAAGAATTTCATTCGAACTTTCTACGATAGTGTGCTGTTACATGGTCTAGAGTTCAATATTCACCTACGTAACAACATCTTGAAAGTTCAGTCTTTTACACACAACCAATTGTCATCCCCACGCTTTCAAAGCATGTTGACATATAGCTGGTTTAAGGCTGGCTTTGTAGATGAACGACCGTCCAACTTTCCGAAGCCTCTTGTTTTTTGTTTTAAAAGTCCTTCCCTGGATATTTGTGGCCAGTGTACAAATACTGCCATACTCACGTGTGGCTGGTGTAAAACAAATCTATGTATTGACCACCTTATTCATGACATTCACCATTGTGATACGTACATTGATTGAAACAAACAAGACATGATAAACAAGTGATACTCATTAATTGTGTAAAGTACTGTACTTATTATTAGGTATCGGTTGCATTTCATTTCTGTAATTGTATATAATAATACCTAGATAATATATCTTGGATAATGAACAAATTGCGGCAGCAACCCTGCTACTATGTCATCCATTGTGTTCATCATAGGTAACACGTCCTGCATATTATTTTTTAAAAAAGTACATCCACATTGAAGGCCACGCGCTTGTTCATTCCGTCTCGCCTGGAAACAGCAAGCGTGTGACAGACCTGTTACAGCCTCACTGGCTTACTGCTCACCATTCTCGGTTCGGCACTCGTATCATTGTCATAAATTTAACGTTATAAATATGACATAGCATATTAATTTGAGCCGATGCGGTTTCCTGTCTCATGTTGTACATTTCCTCAGCTATTTGTCTCCTGAATTTCATCCCGATCGGAGTGTAGTAGCACGAAGACTTTCCTTGTTAGTATATCCACTTCTCAGTAGGTAGCGAACGAGTTGATTCAACAAATGAGTGACAGCACACGAATAGTATAAATGAAATTACGTTGGTATTCATATGCCATTCATCCGATTGCAATGAAACTTTGGTGAGTTGTTGTGGACGTTCCCACGAATGTTTTTAAATTAGTTAATCCATTTTACGATAGTTTGGAGGCAGTTAGGAGAAATTGAACAAAAAGAATTCTGTATCCAAAAGCACTTAAAGAAACAAAATTACAACGCCAACACTTTCTTTGATTGGCGTTGCAAAGCATGCCGGGTTCAGCTAGTATGTGATAAAAAGTAAAAATATTTAATTATAATTTAGTTTATTAATGAGAATATAAACCATATGCAGTACTCAAGAATTCAATGCTGAAGAATTTCAATACACAACGAGATACGTATCTTCAGGTTGTCCATCACAAATCACCGACGATTATCGAGAAACACTTCTTTTGAAGGCGCGAAACTGCTGCAATATGTTTCTTACCCTCAACGTGTGGTGTAACTTGAGAATGCTGTTCAGCCTTGATTGCTTCCCACATGGTTGGCAGAACAGAACGCCCCCAACAGAAGTAAAATTATCCATTAATTCCGCGACATACTGCAGACGATAACTTGTAGTTACTTTAACTAGAATTGCATTACACTTCACAGTAACAGAAATGAACTGCATGTGAGTGACACTGGTTCTAGGTATATGAGGGGGGAAGGAGGAGGGGGGGGGGGGCGGGGGAGGTCTTGCACGAGGTGCAATATGGCTACGGGCAAGGAAATCCCCGGCTTCCACAGTGAGTGGGACAGGGCGACAATATAAGAGAAACACAGCTGCAAACTGACATACGCTCTGCATGAAGATCAGATAGCTGACAGGTTCTTCCCCGTTAAAGTAACACAGAACAAATATGCAATAAACTAAAAGATCCAGCATACTGATTTTAAAAATGTAAATATTATGTCTTTTCATGTGCTAATAAGTGAAAATCAGGAATTTATGTATTTATAGACGAAATGTTTGAAACAAGTATTAACATAAAGAATATGTATTTACCTAAAAATCCGAGCCCTAATGATGACCTAATTTTCCAATCATTGAATAATTTAAATATTATTTCCTATCAAGAAGGTAGTTGCTACATTTGAAAAATAATAGTGATAACTATGTGACGTCATAATTACCCCATTATATCAAAAATAAACACTATCAGGAAAGTAATTGTGAGACTGAGTTCTCGAGGAATTGTGTATATACATCCCTTTTTACTATTGTTGCATGCTCTGCTACGGTATTGTACTCCATAATACTTTTCGACTAGGTTTACACTGAGTTAATATTTCACTTGAGTAACATCAGAGTTGGGAAGAACTATGGTCAAATATCACTTAGGGGAAAAAATAATATGTCCTGAGAAATATATTAGCAAGTATCTGTCTATAACATACAAAGACACCTCCCGGGCACGCCGGGTACAGTTGTTAATATTTTATAAACATAAGCTAAAATAACGTCGATTATTCAGGTCCGTATTGACGTAACTATAACTTTGAAAGAATAATAAAATTTTCGCCTTTCAATACTATTTATTAATAATTACTTACAGGGACATGTTTCGAGGGCTAACACCCCCCCCCCCCCCCTTCATCAGCCTGTCCAACAAAACTTCAAAGGAAAACTTTCCTCGTACAAGCACATACAAATCATATGAAGAATAATGAAAATGTTCTCCAATCCATTATTTACATTTCCCGCTAGACGCTCCAGAGAAGATCTTAATGGATTACTAAGGCCTATGCGCGCCAAAACTTCTGAATTGGGCCGGTGCTGCGGGCCGCTGCCCCAACTGCGTCATCGTGGGCCCACTCTAGTCCCCATGCTGCTCCTGGCAAACATCAAGGCGGAGAAAACAAGAGAATCCTTGTGGCCGCGTCACGCGCCGCCGAGCTGCAGTGCACTCTGGCGTGAACAAAAGCAGACAAAATGCGCCTTGCGAAGACTCTTACAGCAGAGTGTCAGTGACGTGCTTGGGGAAAAAGGGGTGGCATGAGGGGTAGGGGAGGTGGGAGGCGAAGGAAATGAGGACAGGTGAGGTTTATTGACGCGCCGTGTATTGCTATTATGGGGATTGATTACTGCGTAGAATGAGAGGTGTCAATCTTTAGTATGTTATGAAAAATAATGGGTATGAATTAATATAGCGGGAAAAATAATCTATTACTATATAATTCGTCTATTATTGTTCTGTATAAAATGCTGGTTTCAAATATTATTTCATTAAGATTGTGTGTTGGGTTAAATCTCTGTGCTTTATCAATTTCTATTTGCTCCAGAATATTCATGAGCTTGCCTTTATTTTCTTGATGTAAAATTTCTAAATCATTGTCTATGGTTGTGAATTTATGTCCAGTTTCTGCAATATGGTTGCCCATCGCTGAAAATTTATTATGTTTGATGGCATTGACATGTTCCAAAAATCTGGTGTTGAACCCTCTCCCCGTTTGCCCCACATAATCGGCATTACACTCATTACATTTAATCCCGTAGACACCAGAATTGCTGTATTTGTTGGTTTTGTTGAGAATATGTGAGTTGAAAAATGTATTATGATTAGTGTTATTGGTTCTGAACGCTGTTTTTATTTTATATATTTTTAGTACACTAGTAACATTGTATGTGAATTGGTTCACAAAAGTAAACGTTGCGTATGTGGAAGTTTTTTTGTCTTCTTTTGCTAATCTGGATACGGGTTTGTTCTTAATTTTATTAATTATATTGTTGACATATTTTCTATTGAAGCCATTAGCTTCGGCAATTTGGTGAATTATTGAAACTTCTTTACGATAATCTACGTCAGATAGTGGGACGTTCAACGCTCTATTGACGAAACATGCGAGTGCTGCTCTTTTATGGGAAGCTGGATGATAAGAATCTTGTCTAATGACAGTACTAGTTTCAGTTGGTTTCCTAAATATTTGATAGCAGAGGTGATCATTATCATGCATGACTAGTAGATCAAGGTAATTTATGGAACTGTTTATTTCATTTTCTGACGTGAATTTAATGTTGCTATTTATTTGGATCAAATGTTGCACATACGCAACGTTTACTTATGTGAACCAATCCACAAACAATGTTACTAATGTACTTAAAACATATAAAATAAAAACAGCGTTCAGAACCAATAATACTAATCATAATAAATTTTTCAACTCACATATTCTCAAGAAAACCAACACATACAGCAATTCTGGTGTCTACAGGATTAAATGTAATGAGTGTAATGCCGATTATGTGGGGCAAACGGGGAGAGGAATCAACACCAGATTTTTGGAACATGTTAATGCCATCAAACATAATACATTTTCAGCGATGGGCAACCATATGGCAGAAACAGGACATAAATTCACAACCATAGACAATGATTTAGAAATTTTACATCAATTAAATAAAGTCACGCTCATGAATATTCTGGAACAGGTAGAAATTGATAAAGCTCAGAGATTTAACCCTTCACACAATCTTAATTAAATAATATTTGAAACCAGCATTTTATACAGAACACGAATAGACGAATTATATAGTAATAGATAATTTTTCCCGCTATATTAATTCATACCCGTTATTTTTCATAACATACTAAAGATTGACACCTCTCATTCTAAGCAGTAATCAATCCCCATAATAGCAATACACGGCTCGTCAATAAACCTCACCTATTCTTATTTCCTTAGCCTCCCATCTCCCCCACCCCTCATGCCACCCCTTTTTTTCCCAAGCATGTCACTGACACTCTGCTGTAAGAGTCTTCGCAAAGCACATTTTGTCTGCTTTTGTTCACGCCCGAGCGCACTGCAGCTCGGCGGCGCGTGACGCGGCCACAAGGATTCTCTTGTTTTCTCCGCCTTGGTGTTTGCCAGGAGCAGCATGGGGACTAGAGAGGGCCCACGATGACGCAGTTGGGGCAGCGGCCCACAGCACCGGCCCAATTCAGACGTTGTGGCGCGCATAGGCCTTAGTAATCCATTAAGATCTCCTTTGGAGCGTCGAGCGGGAATTGTAAATAATGGATTGGAGAACATTTTCATTATTCTTCATGTGATTTGTATATGCTTGTAAGAGGAAAGTTTTCCTTTGAAGTATTGTTGGACAGGCTGATGAAGGGGGAGTGTTAGCCCTCGAAACATGTCCCTGTAAGTAATTATTAATAAATAGTATTGACAGGCGGAAATTTTAATATTCTTTCAAAGTTATAAGCTAAAATGTCAAAATTCCGCTGTGTGTTGCGATCATTACTTCACGTCGTATATAGGTGAAGTAAATATGGGGATATATATTTTACAAATACCAGCTACAATCCCAAAATATGGATGTGTATCGGGATCTTTACCAGACCTATATAGGTCAAGTAAAGATGGGGCTAAGTTACATATTAAAAAGCGACAATACGAAAATGTGCAAAACGATACACATCTCATTTCCAAGTGTTATTCCAAATGCCATTCACCAACCCAAAACCCTTTATTCCCAGACATTTTCCCATAAGCTCACCAAGTAAACATTTAGTGTCCTTCGTGATGTCGTCGATACTTCCTCATTGCAGCCATTTTGTTAATAAGGCTATCCGTACATACACGAAGCTAACTTGTTGCTTACACCCAGAACCCATTGCTTGTAGCACAAGCAGTAATTTACTTGTTAATAAGGATTTCCAGACATACACTAAGTGTTTTGATGTGAAAGGTTATCACTAAAGCTGTGTTTCATCCTCATACAAATATGCCAGAAGAGTGAACCTGCATTATCAATAAATTAGCTACTGTTAGCACAGCGTGTGGTGGAGACTTCACGTACAATAGATCCCATGAACTCGCATTATGCTTACAATAACATCAGCTACTGCTAAAATATGAAATATTTAAATGAGAGGATATATAGAACGTATGATCACCTGTATTTCAAGTTCCGATTTGACAGCCCATCTTATATCTTTATAACTTTCACCAGAGTCATCCAGCAGATTATAAGAGGGTAACAGGTCAATTGATTCCTAGAAAGTATTATACAAGTATGAGCCAACCTAAAACATGCACACAGAATAATTGTACTAAGTTATGTACAAAATTAAAATATTAAACATCGTGGTTTGCCCACTATTTGGTAGCAAGTATTAAGTCACTATACCTTGCTTGTCATGAGCATCACTAATATTGCAATGTTACATGATATACATAATAAATACAACTTACAATTATAGGGAATTCATCAGTTTGAGACTGCCAGTCAGGCTCACTCTTAATGCAAGGTACTTAGAATACTCAATAGGTAAGCCATTCCGGGGTATGCGCTGTCATTGGTCAGCGCTACGTGACGCAGTCAGACAGGCAGAACGCTCTCTATCGTTAGGTTACCCACAGAAATATGAATACTGTTTCGCTCTTCCCTTCCTTCTGTGCGCATTAAAGGACAATACCGATGGACAGTATTGTATTTTAAATCATTTTACTTTCGATAGAAAGACATTGAATAACAATCAGGCAGATAAACTGGCAATAAACTACGTTATATTTGCTGCCAGCCTTGCAGTAAACTTTAATTAGGCATGTTCAATATGTAACGCACTGGCTGCATACGGCTGTCAGCTTGGGAGTCCTACACCAGGGCTCTACGGAAGCCACACATAATTATCATTATTATTATTTTAACTAAACAATATTATAATAATACTACAATTGCGCTTCTTTTACCCTTTCAATACGTACACCTCAACAAAAGTTAATCAGAGATATTCCGTACCCTAGTGTTTCGTAATTATTTTAATTCGTAGAGACCTCCTGGTGAAGCGGCTAGCATTCTTAGCTGTCGCCCTGGAGATCCGGGTTCGATTCCCAGCTCTGAAAAGAAATTTAATTCTGGTCTGTGGGCTGCAACGGGGTACACTGAGCCTCGTGAGGCAAAACTGTGAAGAGGAGGGATTGGCAGCCACCTAAACTATCCCGGAAATGGTTTTCCGTGGTTTCTCACGTCTACATCAGGCCGCGGCCTCCTCCTTCCCAATCTTCACCTGAATTACAAATCCACGGACTATATCAGACACCACATTAAAACAGATTATCAGACAAATTCTGCAAACACCTTAGTACACGGGGCTAAATGACCACGATGTCAAAGTCTTTCAAATTAATCAATTGTAGGCCTAATTGTCCATGTATCTGTACCAATTTTAGAGTATTGACAAGTCTGACCTAAATCATTTCTTTTATCATGTATTGTTTTACAGTATGTCATGTTTAACTTTTGGACTGTGAATAATGTTTACATTTTTCCATGCTTCTCGTACAAACAAGCAATTTGTTTCATTCCAAACTTCTACTAAACAGACGTTAATCAAAAAAGTCTAACAACTTACGAAATGATAGTGATCCAGTCGTGTTCAGCAGTTAGTTTTTCAACAATAGAACATTTTCAGCTACATTTCCGAAAAACTGTCAATATTTTTGCATTTGAAAGCAATGAAACCTGCGATGTATCTTAAGGCATCGTGAGTCACATCCTCATTGCGGCATGTTGAATTGCCATGGTCGAGGTTGATATCTTGAAGCAACTGTTCTTCACTTCCATCGCCTGAATATTCACAAAGTACCGGTACATGGGTTGAGGTGCCTATCACTGAGATGCACAGTTCACTTGAGAGGAACTTCTTGAATTCCTCTGTTGTTTCTTCTACTATGCAGTCAGAAGAGCAACCAGGTTGACTTGCATCCTCAGCAACAGAGACATCACCGGACAAAGGTATCTCGTTTGCATTCCCTGTTAATATTAGGAGGCACATTCGGTTCTTTACTTCGAAAGGCGTAGGGTTGTTATAGAATACACCAAGGCCATGAAGACGAGACAAGAAATTTTCGAGGCAATCTTGGTTTAGTCTTGAGGTCAAAATATAGGGCACACCAATGCTTTTGAGATCTAGAAAAAGTCCAAAAAGAGAATTTATTGACATTAGGAACCCTTCCTGAAATGGGAGAAGGCCACTTTTCTTCCCTACACGCATGCCTGAACAAATGTCTGGGAACCTTCTTAAGGCGTTCTCCTGGCTTATGTGATTCAGTCCATAACCACTTCTAAGGGGAGCCTTCTCATCCTTGGGGAATCTAGAATTTAGTACATCAAATACATCGTTAATTAATTAAATAATTCCTTCATGATCTTGGTTTAGAATGTACTTCACAGCTTGGCCAGTGTGGCGGGAAAAGAGCTGTGCAGCCATTCTTACATTTTGGCGAGCACGTCCATTAACAGTCAGGTGGCCTTGAGAAATATAGTGTGTGAATTTTAGATCACCTCTCTGATGTTCCAGGAGATCTACTATCAATATTTTCGTGACAGTTGTTCCATCGGTTAGAGTAATTCCTTTATCTAGGAAGTGATTTCGGAGAAGTTTTAACAAGTAAGAGATGTTACCAAAAAAAACACTTTCTTATTACTGTCTACAGGGTTGTAGAAATACGTCTTGCTAGAGGATACCCCCAGCTCTTTCCTCACCTTCGCATTTTTACCCCCCATATCACAAGTGGCAGTCAAAACACGCACTCCAGCTCCTTCAACCTCCCGGATTATGGATTGTAACCGTATGCTTGTCATCGTGACATGAAAGTCATAGTACACAGGTTGTTTCCATGGCGAAAATAAGCTGCAAATCATCACCACCTGAACGTTCTTATGAGGCCCAAGTATCACATCTTCAGATGAATCGTAACTCACGCGACCGTCGATGTTCATTTCATCGAAACTTAGAACACTCAGTGCTTCGAATGGTTTGAAAGTTTCTGACCTAGCTTTAATTAAACTAAGAATTTCGGTTAAAATGCCCGGTCTACACTTGAACTGTCTTGCCCATTTTAGGAGAGATGAGCGGCAAGGCAAGGGGTACTTCCTTTTCCTCAAGTACGCATACGCTTCGGGAGAAAGAGCTCTTAAAGTGAGGGTATTCGCGATGTCTCTAGGACCCCATCTAACGCGTTTTTCCATTCTTAGTAAACAGCGAATTTGGCCAGATGTAAAGCATTGTAACAAAATATCTTTTACTTCTTTGTGTATCACTTGCTTTATGCTCCAATGTGATTTTCTGTTGGATACCACATGACCTTTAAGTTTAACTTTCTTGAAAGCAGCATTCTTCTGCACCAGGATAGCATTCTTTTTCACCAGAGCAGCATTTTTTAGCCTATTTTCAATTTTGAAAAAAATAGGCTTATGAGAGCACCTTTTGTCCGTGTGTGTGTGTATGTGTGTGTGAGGTGTGTGTGTGTGTCCCCCTAATAAAATCTAAACGGCTGGAGCGATTTCAGTGAAACTGGGTAAGTTCATAGCACTATTCCCGGCGACCTCGACCGTGCCCTTCAAATATTGTTACGTTTCACCAATCCAACATGGCGACTGTGCGAAATATTTCACTAGCATTCAATATCTCCGAAACTATTACCGATATCGCCCTGAAATTGTGTACGGTGATCAAGGGCACTACTAGAAGTTCACCTATGAGACTTTCAAAAACCTGGTGACTACGAAACCAACATGGCGGCAAAGCGAAGTTGAGACTTTTAAATAGACTCTTCTCGCGATTTAACTATCCACACGTAATGAAACTTGGTACAGCAAATATTTATACACATTGCAATGCACTGGAGTCTAATTTAGTTCAATTGTTTACATAACCTCGAAATGGCGGCTGTGCGAAATATTTCACTGACATTCTAAATCTCCGAAACTATTACAGATATCACCCAGCATTTTTTTACGGTGATAAAGGGTACTGATACAAGTTTACCTATGTATATTTCATAAACCTGTCAAGTACAAAACGAACATGGCGACCAAGCGAATTTGAAATATTTTAATAGACTTTTCTCGTGAATTAACTCTCTGATCGCAGTGAAATGTGGTACAGTAAATGAATTTGCAGATTGTAATGCACTGCCATCTAATTTAATTCAATTGTTTACATAACCTCAAGATGGCGGCTGTGCGAAATGTTAAAATTAAGTTTTTATTTCTTGTGTCGTAATCATGCGATCGAAGTGAAAGTTTGAATAATGAACCTAGGCAATAATTGTCCTTGAATGGTACATAACTCTATGGCCTATACATATAACAATCCTAATTGGCGAGGTTCCGAAATATTTAGACGGTTCTCAATATCTATGAATCTTTTACAGCAACCAAACTGAATTTCTTTATGTTCATAGAGACTAATAACATATGTTCACCTATAGGACTTTCAGTAACCTGGTGAGCACAAATCCAACATGGCGGCGACGCGAAGTATAAATATTTAAATGGACGTTTCTCGCGAATTAACTATCCGAGTGCCATGAAACGTTGCACGTTAAATGCTTATACAAATGTTGATCCACTGGCATCTAATTTATTTCGATTGTTTGCATAATCACAAGATGGCTGCTGTGCGTAATTTTAAAATCTCGTTTTGACTTCTTGTGTTCTAATCATGCGATTGAAGTTTGAATACCACACGTAAACAATAATCTTTATGTAATAGTACAAAAAAAATCCAACCTGGCGACCATCTGAAATATTTAGATGGTTCTCAATATCTACGAATCTGTTACAGCAATTAAACTGAAATTTTGTATGTTGATAGAAGCAATTAACATGAGCAGGATATAAGAAAATAGGCTGTATAGTTCTTCACGGAACTACTTGTCCTCTTTAAGAACTCTATTTCTTTCCGTAATTCTTTAATTTCTTGCTCTTTCATTAATATAACAGAGTCGGTGATTACGTATGTGTTGGTTTCCTTATCGAGTTTTCTTTTCTTTGGGGTTGGTGAATACAATGTTTTTAGAACCCTCTTCCGTACCGTACTGACCTTGTGTAACAGCGGAGTTCCCGGTCTGTTACAACCAATAGAGAGAAAGAACTTTAGAACAACAGTTCATGCAAGATATATACGCATGAATTCACAGCTTAATCAATAACGCTCTTATTTAAAGGTGGTTTAATGCGCTAACGCTAACGCTACTCATATCTGAAAGTTCATTACAACAGACCCGCACCTAATACACTGTATTTCCCCGTCCCTAGAGAACAATAGGGTAAAGGAATGTAAAGACCGTACTCCTACTGCACAAACGTGAAGTTGCACTACCACTGTAACTTCAATTCGTAGATTAATCATTAAAAAAAATGCCATTTTAAAACTCTCAAACATGCCCAACGATGTATGCCTAATAAAAATGCATAATATAGAAGTAACGAACAATGCAACTGTAATAAAGACGGTGTTTAACATCAATAATAAATTATATCGAACCTTACCTCCTATATTGCTGGCACCTGCTACAGGACATTCAATTTTATCTCCATGCCAGTAGGGTATTTTTAGCCTATTTTCAATTTTGAAAAAATAGGCTTATGAGATCACCTTTTGTCCGTGTGTGTGTGCGTGTGTTTGTGTGTGTGTGTGTGTGTGAGGTGTGTGTGTGTGTCCCCCCTAATAAATTCTAAACGGCTGGAGCGATTTCAATGAAATTCAGTAAGTTCATAGCACTATTCCGGGTGACCCCGACCATGCCCTTCAAATTTTGTTACGTCTCACCAATCCAACATGGCGGCTGTGCGAATTATTTCACCAGCATTCAATATCTCAGAAAATATTCCCGATATCACCCTGTAATTTATTACGATGATAAAGGGAAATACTAGAAGTTCACCTATGTGACCTTTGAAAACCTGCTAACTACAAAACGAACATGGCGGCCACGCGAATTCGCAGCTTTTAAATAGACGTTTCTCGCGATTTAACCAACCAAACGCAATAAAACTTGGTACAGTGTATGTTTATACATATTGTAATGCACCGACATCTAACTTCGTTGAATTGTTTACATAACCACAAAATAGCGGATGTGCGAACTATTTCACCGGCATTCGATATCTCTGAAACTATTATCGGTATCACCCTGAAATTTTGTACGGAGATAAAGGGCACTACTCGAAGTTCATCTATTAGACATTCGAAATCCGGTTAACTACAAAACGAACATGGCGGCCAAGCGAATTTGAAAATTTTAAATATACCTTTCTCGCGATTTAATGTTCCAAACGCAATGAAATCTGGTACAGGAAATGTATAAACACATTGTAATGCACTGGTATCTAATTTATTTCAATTGTTTACATAACCTCAAGATGGCGGCTGTGCGAATTTTAAAATTAAGTATTTATTTCTTGTGCCGTAATCATGCGATCGAAGTGAAAGTTTGAATAATGAACCTACGCAATAATTTTCCTTTAATGGTACATGACTCCATGGCCTATACATATAACAATCCAACATGGGGACCATCCGAAATATTTAGGCGGCTCAGAATATCTACGAATCTATTATAGCAATCAAACTGAATTTTTATGTTCATAGGGGCTATGAACTTAAGTTCACCTAAAGGACTCTAAATAACCTGGTGATCACAAATCCAACATGGCGGCGACGCGAAGTATAAATATTCACATGGACGTTTTTCGCAATTTAACCATCCGAGTGCAGTGAAGCTTGGTACAGTAAATCCTTATAAGAATGTTAATCCACTGGCATCTAATTTATTTCAACTGTTTCCATAACCACAAGATGGCAGCTGTGCGAAATTTTAAAATATCCATGCTACTTCTTGTGTCCTAATCATGCGATTGAAGTTTGAGTGCTACACGTACAAAATAATCTTCATGTAACAGTACATAACTCTAGGATCTACATATATAAAATCCAACATGGCGACCATCCGAAATATTTAGTCGGTTCTCAATATCTACGAATCTATTACAGCAATCAAACTGAAATGTTGTTTGTTGATAGTGGCAGTTAATATAAGTACTGTAGGATATATGAAAATAGGCTGTATAGTTCTTCACGGAACTACTTGTTTGAGATTGAACAGCGTCTGATTTCAGTATCTCCCTTAAAGGGAGACCCAATAATTCATTTTTCAAATCCCGCTCGTATTCCTCGGGAAGGAAATGTACTCAACATATTCGTGCATTGAGCACTTCATAAAGAAGTCCGCTCGCTTGCACCGCGATACTCACTTACGTTGAAATTCCAGGTCTTTGGGGAAACGATGGTAAACTACGTTTTGAGTTTTGTAAGCAATATTATTGCATTGTGCAACGGCAAAATTAGATTTATTTTTACTCATTTCACCATAGAAGCAAGTAAAATAATGCGGAAATTAAATAAAGTATGACCAGGTACTGTAACTTTTCCACTAAATACGTTTTGTACACTATAAACAATACCAATACCGCTCATAAACAGACAATGATTACACAGGGACTGCCGCGCGTGGACACTAGATGCCTGCCCAGTGACGTAGATGCTCCCTGGCTGGCTGTATGGCGGGAAGCCGGAATACACCTACCTGCTCTTAATGAGTGGTTGTTGCTCCATAACGTCCAGCAAACTAGAACACACAAAATACGCTTAAGGATTATAAGAAGCCATACTTATACAAGTACACCAAATCATTATCATTATCAAATGAGGTAATTTGAGAACTCAGAATTCAAATAAGACTACTGGTAATGAGAATATAACCCTCCAGGTGCACAGTGAGCAGAAGAGGTAGGAGCTCGACTTTATATGATATCAACTTAGTTAGGGTATAATATCGATTAAAATACTAAGATCTTTCTTTGCGATAGTATGAGGAATTACAGGGGCCAGCCGCAGAAATAAAGGGTCCTACATATTGGTTTTACACAAATATGAGCAAAATATGACGGGGCAGAGAATTAAACTACAAACCTATCAACGTAACATTAAACTCAAATCACATTTAGGCCAACTACGAAATTGGCAGTAACTGGATACAATGAGTTTCAGAAAATAAAAGGCAATACTTTCGAATCGTGTTAGGCCTACAAGAATCCCACTTTAAAACAAGCACAAATATCTCCCTCAGGACCAAGAGTAAACGGAAGGTATTAAAAGATTTATTAATCTGTACAAACTTATAAATACCATCACGGCGTAACTTGTATAATTGTCGTCATAAAGAAGTTCCTGGTTACACATTTAAACCTGTGTATCCTCGGCAATAAAATATCGTAAATTAATCTGCACAGGTCACAAACGTGTCCAAGCAGAACTCGGGTTTTAAGAATCGTCGTCATTATGAGATTTAGTCACGTCTGTAAAGAGTTCTTCAAATATCCCTACATGGGACTCAAAAACTCTCAGATCTTCATATTTTGCCGCGAGGTACCGTAGGCTACATGGAAGACCCCTCTACCTCGGTGACGATATTGCTAGAAGCAATAAAATCTTCGGGGCGAAGTTGTTGCTGATTATAAATACGGTAGCCTATGCACGGTGTAAGAAAGACTGTGAGACTAGGGATGTATTTCTAACACAAATCAGATTATTAGTATAATTATACAGGCTATACTTATGCACCGGGGACACGTTACAAATACTAATGAAATGGGGATACCTACAAGAATCAACACTTAGTGAATGTGCCCTTGTAGAAGGAGTGCGATATAACTTAATGTAATAGGGTTTCAGTATACAATATAAATTATATAGACTAGGCCAATGGTTGATGTGCTTGGTGTTTGATTTATTTTTACAACACAGAAAAACAAATACAAAAAACAAAGAATATAACATGATACACACTATGTAGGCTACCTAGGTGGCGCTAACATCCGCAACACACTCCATTCCCTATGGCAACGTCTAGGAATCTACGAGGGAAGGTAACTTGTTGACCATATTTGGTACGATAGTCCTTGTCTAATGGTTGTTGTCTTGATCGGCGGTACGATATTGGGAATTGTGGGGGCGGTGGATTGTTGGTTCCATATGCAGGGGTTTGGAGGTCGTGCAGAATGAATGCTGGTTTCAGTCTCTTCACAGAAATCGTCTGTTTACCTCTTGGAGTGACGATGTCGAAGTGTTTTGCCGTTCGCGTGAGCACTTGGTAGGGACCATCATAAACCGGTTACAGCGGTCGCCTGGTCACATCATATCGACTGAAAACACGATTACACTTCATTAGTTCCGCGTGAATTAAAACTTTTTGGTGTAGTGACGTTCTGCTTGTACAGGTTGAAGAGCGCGCATTTGTTCCTTTAATGAGTAAAAGAAAGACGGTATGTCTTGCAAATTTTCTTGATGATGCAAGAAATCCGCAGGAAGCTTGACAGCCACACCGTAGGTGATTTCTGCAGGAATGGTGTGGTAATTGGGAATTATGTAAGATCTCAGTCCAAGTAAATTCAAGGGAAGTATAGGAACCCAGTCATCTGTAAGTTGTGCTTTTAGCGACGATTTGAAATGCCGATGCCACCGTTCAATCATTCCATTTGCTGCAGGAAGATATGCTGTGGTTTTGTTGTGTTGAATGTCGAGATATTGTGTGAGACAGGTGAAAAGTGTGCAATCGAACTGTCGTCCTCGGTCGGTTGTGATAATGTTAGGGACTCCAAAACGAGCAATCCATGTGGTCAAAATGGTGGCTGCGATTGTTTCGGTGGTGATGTCGTGTACTGGTACAGCTTCTAGCCATCTGGAGAAATGATCATTCATCGTGACGAGGTATGCGAATCCTTGCGATGGTGGAAATGGTCCAACAATTTTAACGTTGACATGGCTGAATCGTTCCATAACCGGCTGGTATTGGCTAACCACACTATTTGTATGTCGCCAGATTTTTGCTCGTTGACATGGAACGCATGACGTTGTCCATAGTTTGATGTTTTTCATGGATGGTCAAACGTATATTGCCTGGATAATGGCAGTTGATCCTTTTACTCCTGGATGGGACAGGTTGTGGAGAGATTGAAAAATTTGTCGAGGACATCTTGCTGGGATGTATGGTCGGCGTTTACCATTTACATCGTCGCAGGTAAGTTGGAGGTTATTGGGTAGAGTGATGGTTTGGAATTTCAATGAGCAGATGTTTGATTGACGTAACTGATTCAATTCTTCGTCCATTGTCCGAGCATTGGCTATCTCTTCGGTAGTAAAACTTGAGGGAATACTAATGAAGCAGATCCGGGAGCAAGCGTCAGCTGCTGCGTTGATCTTTCCTTCTACATATCGTATATCAGTGGTGAACTGCGCAATAAAGGTCATGTGACGTAATTGTCTTGGTGTAGCTTTTTCAGGTCGTTGTTTGAACATAAACGTTAAAGGCTTATGGTCAGTGTATATTGGGAATTCCCTTCCTTCTATCATATGTTGAAAATGCTTGACGGCAGACTGCATAGCAAGACGTTCTCTGTCGTATGTGGATGAGTTCTGTTGAGCGTCATTCAGCATTTTGGAGAAAAATCCTATAGGTTCTATCTTATCTTCTTTAAGTTGCTTAAATGAAGCACCCACAGCGAAATCAGAGGAATCGACCATCGACACCAGTGGCAAATCTTGAGAAGGGTGAGCTAGGAATGTCACATTTACTAGACTGGTCTTCAGTTTACTGAAAGTGGTGAGAAGTTTATCTATCCATGTGATCTTCCTTTTCTCATTCTTTGATGCACCACGATTGAGGTCAAAAAGACTAGCCTGCATGGTTGCTGCATGAGGAAGTGGTCGTCTGTAAAAATGATTAGGCCAAGGAAACGTCGTAAATCCTGAACTGTTTCTGGAACTGGGTAGTAGGTGATTGATTGTACCCGATCTGGCAATGGACGTATACCCTTTTCATTTATGAGATAACCTAAAAATGGTACTTCGGTTAATCCAAAAAGTCATTTGCTTATTTTGATATTAATATTAAATTGGCTGAGTCGTTTGAAGTGAAGATTAAGGTGGTGTGCGTGTTCTTCTTCACTCTTAGGGGCAATTATAATATCGTCAATGTAGCAGTAGACAAAATCAAAATCACGTAACATGGAATCTATGTATCGTTGGAAGGACTGTGCTGCAATTATCAAGCCGAATGAAAGGTACAAAAATTCTAACAATCCTAAAGGGGTAATCTCCGCCGTCTTCGGAACATCATCTGGGTGAACTCGTATGTGGTTATACGCACGTATTAGATCAATATTTGAAAATATTTTCTTGCCATCCAGTTGGCCATTGAAGTCCTGTATGGTAGGTATTGAGTACCGGTCAAGCATATATTGAATCACCGGGTGAGTTATCCGTGGTCGTTACGGCATGACTGCTGGCAGTCGCTCACATCTGGGAGGCGAGGTGGTTCGAATCCCCCCGACGGCAACCATCAAGATGGTCTTCTGTGGTTTCCCATCTTCCTTCCAGGCAAATGCCGGGGTTGGTCCCTAACTATAGGCCACAGCCGCTAGCTTCCAACTCCTCGTCCTGACATTCCAACTTTCCTCCCCAACTGTACTTGTAGCTCACCCACTGGGTGTCCGTCTCGAAGCAGCTACAAAACTGGTGAGCCGAACATGTCCTTGGAGACTTCCGGCACTAAAATACATACGCTGAAAATTTTTAAAAAAATGTTGAAACTCTAATTTGGCATCTGCGAGCATCTTCGGTGGTAATCGTCTAGCCTTGGCTGCAACTGGGTGTTCAACCGTTACAATGGTGTGCACCACATCGGTGGGTGGAGCAGAAAAACAGATATTTTCTCTCAACAGATGTGGATATTCTTTAATGATATCGGCATATTTCTGATTTGGAGGTATGATGAGAAGTGATTCGATTCCAGTCCTTTTGACAGGAGTACCTTTTGATGAAAGACTAGTTGTACAATCTAAGAGATGTCTGTTCTTAAGATCAATCAAAGATTGAAGTCATGGATAAAATCCGCTCCAATTATGGATGTTTGAACATCAGCTATTAGAAAATTCCAGCAGAAATTCCTGCGTAACCCTAAGTCAAGCCGCTGCAGTCGCTCGGCATACGTTTTGATAGCGGTACCATTGGCTGCATACAGTTGCCTTTTTGCCACTTGATTGTGTTCCGTAGCTGAGGGTGGGACCACTGATATATCGGCCCCGGAATCTATCAGGACGCGATAGCCTCTTTGGTTATCGGTGATGATTAGGCGGAGAGACGTTGAGCTCTGATCCCCTGCCGAGTCCAGTGAAGAGCGAACTAGTTTCCCGATGCATTTGTGTTGTTGTTAGCTGTATGACGATATGAACATGTATCTATGCACTTTTTGCCTTTTCACCAGCAAAATACTTCTTTAGGTTTGTAACGGTCTGGTGTGCTAGAACGTGCTCTTGAGCTCCTTGACCTTGAGTGAGATCTTGTTCTCATTTCATTAATGGAGGAGGTTAGCTGGGCTATATGAGTTTCTAGGCGTGATAATCTCTCTGTTGGTATTGCTTCCTGAGATGGAACTTGAGGGGCAGGCTGAGTGGTTTGAGAATTGTAAACACACTGTCCAGGGGTCGAAAATTCTATTATCTTGTCGGCCATAGCAGCCAGAATATCCAAACTGTCATTACTAGACGATGAAATAGAACGTACTGTGACCGACAGGCGCTGGATGAATATGGTGGGTAAAATCATCATGGACTTGTGTACCGGCCAAGTTACGCATCTCTCTCAAAAGCCTAGAAGGTTCTTTATTCCCTGATCAAATCCGTGAATGGGGAAGGTGAGATCGGTCTACTCAAAAAATCAGAAATCAATTCTGCTACGTCTTCTTCTAAAGGAGTTATGCTGCAATACCTACCGTAAAAAACTGTGCTTCAATTTGCATCAACCACGCTTTGATGCTTTTTCGACTAATCGGCGAAATATTAACTACAACACGAGCTAACTTCGTGTTGTCACTGGCACTATTATTTTGAGGTTGCGACCCACCCGAATTTTCTGTGTTGTCATTTGGCATCGTATATCACGTCGGGAGTCACCAATTATAGGAGTACGATATAATGTAATAAGGGTTTCAGTATACAATATAAATTATATAGAATAGGCCAACGGTTGTTGTGCTTGATGTTTGATTTATGTTTTACAACAGAGAAGAACAAGGAGAAAACATGTAGTTCCGTGAAGAACTATACAGCCTATTTTCATAGGCTATTTCCTACTTATGTTAATTGCCACTATCAACGTACAAAATTTCAGTTTGATTGCTGTAATAGATTGGTAGATATTGAGAACCGACCACATATTTAGGATGGTGGCCATGTTGGATTTTATATAAGCAGGTCCTAGAATTATGTACTGTTACATGAAGATTATTGTGTACGTGTAGCATTCAAACTTCAATCGGGGGCGTGGTGGCTCAGCGGTCTAGCTGTATACATCTCACCAAGGCGGTCCGGGTTCGATTCCCGGTCAATGCATGTGAGATTTTCGATGTGAAATGCCATGTCCTGTGGTTCGGATTCCACGTAAAAAGGAGGTCCCGTGGCTCATAATCATAAGATTCACGGTCACGTAAAACTACAATCTTCCTTTTTTCAAACTTCAATCGCATGATTAGGACTGTCCCGTATAAAGACTAACGCCGGATTACCCGTTGTGTGGAGGGCTGGATTTGGAACTCATCGGCCGAAGTGGTCTACAACCGGTTAGACCCTGTTTGCTCTGCTGCGTATATTTTGAGGTTAACATAACCTGTATTCTATAGGGGAGTATTTCTGCTCTGTTGAGTGCTGACCAACCAATCCTACCTCCCTGTAGTGGTATTCGAGAAGAAATGTAAATGTATATTCTTGCTTGTTACCAAGCATTGGTACTACGATGCTGCTTCTCTATATGGTTCACGTTGCTCAATCAATTCAGTCTTACTATTCAATCCATGTGTCGTTTATAATTTAATTAAATGAAAGACAATTTCATTAAAAAACAACAACCGCCAAAATATATTCTTTAAAACAGAACAAATACAAATGTCAGACAGGCTAGAGGAAGGAACCAATCATTAAAATTATGCTCTAGGCAAATAATATTCTCCAAAGGCGGCTAACAATTATTGCCGTTTGGCAATCCTGCATCCAAGCACTGAAATGGGAAGCTGAACCTTCAGGAAACGCGAGATAATTACATTTCACCAAATTAATTATTTCATAGTTGTTTCAAATCGCGTTACAGATGATGCCAGATAAACTGCAGTATTCAGACGGGCAGTTAATATTTCAATTCTGACCAATCCAAACAAATGGCAATCAGCCATAGATAACTTTAATTTTAGGCGGCGAGAAAATAATATTGGCAAGATATAACCAAAGTTAGGTCGAATAATAGAGTAATGGACCCAGATTAAAATAAAACAAATCGCCACAAGAATGAAAGGAAATTCTGGCTATACTAGCCTCGTAGATTAAACAAAATGCCGCAACTTCGTTAAAGCATATTGGCCAGACGACACCAGACTATGAATTCAATAACTCAAAGAATAAAATTATAATATGATCCGGAAACACACCGAAACCGCTGCAAATAGAAATACCTCAATAATCTTCATTACCTCGTACATCCAACGACGCGTTTATGGCCTCCGAGGCCCGGCCTACGGAACACTTCCGACCAATTCAGGTCCCCATAGTTGAATGCTTGTCTCTCCTTTTGTTTTCTACAGCACCTCTGTTCCTGCTTGCACATGCGCAGTGAACAGAAGCTTTAGCAGAAACAAATGAAAAGCCATGCGCGAATTACGCGTTGCCAACCGTTGCAAAAACACACAAGCACCTTACCTAAAGAGCTTCCACTCCAGATACAGAAATTTAAGTTGGCATTTTCATGACATTATGAGATGTTACATGCCCATTGGTTCTTCGACTACAATGCACAATTAGAAGTACAAGACACATAAAACATGCAACACAACTGGTACAGCACCATCATAGTAAATATACAATAATTTTCAATTACATGCAACATTCCAGGTATTGACCTGCACAATTACAATTCCAAATATTTTCAGTCTCATGCAGTAGCACTAGTCTACTGGCATGCATTTTAAATTCATTTAAGGGGAAGCTAATTGTTCTTTATTTCTTCTTTTCCTAATACGGGGTTAGAAATTTTAAATCTTGAGGTAAGCAACGAAGTTTTTATACGAAATACGACGCCGGCCGACAGGACACGAGGGCTCCCGACGGGCCACGGAGAGGGCCGACAGCAGGGTTTGAATATTGTGTCAATTTCAATTGGCACAAGGACACAAGAAGTAACAAGGAGATTTTAAAATTTCGCACAGCTGCCATCTTGTGGTTATGGAAACAATTGAAATAAATTAGATGCCAGTGGATTAACATTCGTATAAGGATTTACTGTACCAAGTTTTACTGCACTCGGAAGGTTAAATTGCAAGAAACGTCCATGTGAATATTTATAATTCGCGTCGCCACCATGTTGGAATTGTGATCACCAGGTTATTTAAAGTCATATAGGTGAATTTTAGTTCATAGCCCCTATGAACATCAAATAATTCAGTTTGATCGCTATAATAGATTCGTAGATATTCAGAGCCGTCTAAATATTTCGGATGGTCGCCATGTTGGATTGCTAAATGTATAGGCCATAGAGTCATGTACCATTAAAAGAAAATTACAGCGTAGGTTCATTATTCAAACTTTCACTTCGATCGCATGGTTACGACACAAGAAATAAATAAAAAATATTTTAAAATTCGCACAGCCGCCATCTGGAGGTTATGTAAACAATTGAACTAAATTAGATACCAGTGCATTACAATGTATATAAACATTTCCTGTACCAGATTTCATTGCATTTGAAACATTAAATCATGAGAAAGGTTTATTTAAAATTTTCAAATTCGCTTGGCCGCCATGTTCGTTTTGTAGTTAACCGGTTTTTGAAAGTCTTATAGATGAACTTCCAGTAGTGCCCTTTATCTCCGTACAACATTTTAGGGTGATACCGCTAATAGTTTCAGAGACATAGAATGCCGGTGAAATATTTCACACATCCGCCATCTTGTGGTTGTGTAAACAATTGAACCAAGTTAGATGTCGATGCATTACAATGTGTATAAACATATACTGTACCAAGTTTTATTGCGTTTGGTTGGTTAAATCGCGAGAAACGCCTATTTAAAAGTCGCAAATTCGCGTGGCCGCCATGTTGGTTTTGTAGTTACCAGATTTTCAAAATTCACATAGGTGAAATTCTAGTAGTTCCCTTTATCACCGTAAAAATTCCAGGGTGATATCGGGAATAGTTTCGGAGATATTGAAGGCTGGTGAAATATTTCGCTCAGCCGCCATGTTGGATTAGTGAGACGTCACAAAATTTGGAGGGCACAGTCGAGGTCGCCCGGAATAGTGCTATGAACTTACCGAGTTTCATTGAATCTCTCCAGCCGTTTAGAAGTTATTAGGGGGTACACACCTCACTCACACACACACACGCACACACACGCACACACACACGGACAAAAGGTGATCTCATCAGCCTATTTTTTCAAAATTGAAAATAGGCTAAAAACATAGAATATATCATGTTACACACTATGTACTGTACCTGATTTGGAATCTGACCACTAAGCTAAGGCGTAACGTGATCCGGTCGGAGCCGCAGATATTACCTCACGGAGGCTTTATTTTATGGAGGTGTCCGACAGAGTTCAGTGCATCTGATTGATGACGTCACAGCGGGAGAAGGAATTATGTCGCTGGTTCGACTTCATTAACTGTGTGGAGTATCATATTAAATATCCGCCGAGTTTATATGCTTAAGAAACAACTAGAACTATGTTAAAAGAGATCTGATTTTAATTGTAGTAAATTGAGAGCCAGGCAAATACCTTCGCACGCTGGAGTAACTTATAAGGCGATGTTTCACTGCCAGACGTAAGCGGAAGTATCATCTGTGGGCAGCAACCCCACCCCTTGCGGCGGGGAGTGTAAATAAATGCATTATCTTTTTTTCTATTCTTTTCCATTATCCAAGGATTTTAGGATTTTGTGCATCAGATGCACAGGTGTTTATTTTTGGGTCCACGATTCCTTTTGGACTTGATATTGGAGTTATAGGATGACTTTGCAGTCAGCGCGATGATTATTTAAATCCCAGGCCTTTTGCTAGGACAATCTTTTGATCGATCTTCGGGATTTCATGTGAGGATTTGGGGAGTTTTTGCCGTTGACCCATTCATATTTCGATTGGATTATGCGTGTTATAGTGGCTGCATATTTGTTCAGATTTGACTGTTCGATTTATGCATTCAGGTTGCCACATTTTTGAATGTGAAGATAGCCAATATTAAATGTTAAATTTGCCATTTAGATATTGATTTTGTGATGAGTAATTATTGAAGTTACTTACGGAAATGCTCAGATGATGATCTGCTTTCCGGTATTGAATGATGGTTTGATGGGTTTTGAAACATGCTGCTCAAATTATTAAGAGGTCTATTGCCTTGGTGCAATGATTTATTGGCAAATGATATGGTTTATTTTTATGAATTAACTAGCTGTACACGGCATGCGTTGCAATGCCAATCAAAGAAAGTGTTGGCATTGTCACTTTGTACGTTGAAGTGCTTTTGGATTCCCAATATTGTTTTTCTTTTTCCGTTAACCACCTCTAAACTATTGTAAAATTGATATACTATCTCAAAAAATTCATGAGAGCATGCTCAACAACTCACCAAATTTTCATCGCAATGAAATGAATGGTGTATGAACGCATACGGGACATTGTTGAAACGATTCGAGCGCCGTCACCCATTTGTTGAATATACTCGTACGCTAACTATTGCAAAATGGATTTACTAAGTGAAAACCTTCCCTGGCGTGTACACAACAACTCATGAAAGTTTCATCGCAATCGGATGAATGGCATATGAACGCATACGGGGTTTTGCTTAAACGATTCGTGCGACGACACCCATTTTTTGAATCTACTTGTGCGCCACCCATTGAAAAATGGATTTACTAATTCATACACCTTCGCAGGACTGTGCTCAACTCCCCAAAGTTTTATGATAATCGGATGAATGTTATATGAACGCATACGGGACTTGGCTGAAACGATTCACGCGCTGTCGCCCATTAATTGAATCTAATCGTGCGCTACCAATTGTAAAATGGATTTACTAAATCAGAAATCTTTGCGCGAGTGGAAACAACATTTCTCCAAATTTCATTGCAATCGCATAAATGGTATATGAACGCATACGGATTTTTTTTAAACGATACGCACGCCGTTACTCATTTGTTGAATCTACTTGTGCGATACCTAATGTAAAGTGGATGTACTAAGCCAGAAAACTTCCCTGAAGTGTACACAACATCTCACCCAAGTTTCATCACTATCGGACGAATGGTATGTGAACGCATACAGGACTTTGTTGAAACGCTTCGTCCGTCGTCACTCATTTGTTGAATCCACTCGTGCGCTACCTATTGTTAAGTGGATTTACTAAGCCAGACACCTTCCCTGAAGTGTACACAACATCTCACCCAAGTTCCATCACTATCAGACGAATAGTATATGAACGCATACGGGACTTTGTTAAAACGCTTCGCTCGTCGTCGCTCATTTGTTGAATCTACTCGTGCGCTACCTATTATAATAGGGATATGCTAAGAGAGAAACCTTGCCCGTAGTGTACACAACTTCTAACCCAAGTTTCATCGCTATCGGACGAATGGTATGTGAACGCATAGAGGACTTTATTGAAACGCTTCGCTCGTCGTCGCTGATTTGTTGATTCTAATCGTGTGCTACCTATTGTTAAGTCGATTTACTAACCAGAAACCTTCCCTGAGGTGTACACAACATCTCAGTCCAGTTTCATCACTATCAGACGAATAGTATATGAAGGCATACGGGACTTTGTTGAAACGCTTCGCTCGTCGTCGCTCATTTGTTGAATCTACTCGTGCGCTACCTATTATAACATGGATTTACTATGCCAGACACCTTGCCTGTAGTGTTCAGAACCTCTCACCCAAGTTTCATCGCTATCGGACGAATGGTATGTGAACGCATACAGGACATTTTTGAAACGCTTCGGCCGTCGTCGCACATTTGTTGAATCTACTCGTGCGCTACCTATTGTAAAGTGGATTTATTAAGCAAGAAACCGTCCATGAAGTGTCCGCAACATGTCACCCAAGTTCCATCACTATCAGACGAATAGTATATGAACGCATACGGGACTTAGTTGAAACGCTTCGCTCGTCGTCGCTCATTTGTTGAATTTACTCGTGCGCTACCTATTATAACATGGATTTACTCAGCCAGAAACCTTACCTGTGGTGTACACAACCTCTCACCCAAGTTTCAACGCTATCGGACGAATGGTATGTGAACGTATACAGGACTTGGTTGAAACGCTTCGGCCGTCGTCACTCATTTGTTGAACCTAGTCGTGCGCTACCTATTGTAAAAAGGATTTACTAAGTCAGAAACTTTTCCTGGAGTGTGCTCAACATTACAACCAAAGTTTCATAGCAATCGGATGAATGGTATATGAACGCATACGGGACTTTGTTTAAGCGATTCACGTGCCGTCACTCATTTGTTGAATCTACTCATGCGCTACAACGTTCATATTTATTCACCTTTTAAACCTTCTCTGGACTTCCACAAATAATTCAAGACCAAAATTAGCCAAATCGGTCCAGCCGTTCTCGAGTTTTAGCGAGACTATCGAACAGCAATTCATTATATATATATATATATATATAGATAGATTATAATCCAATCATGATATTTAAATATTTTTGATCGAATTATTTATTTTCTCATTGAGAATTTTATGGCTCATTTTGAGTTAAGATCATTGCTTTTTGTGTGGCAAAAAATATTTTCTTTCTCTGTCATCATTGTTTAATCGATTCTGAATCGGCACTTACCTGTGGAGTTAGATAAGAACATCGAGTATGATTGACACTGCAACTTCAATGTTCAGTTAATGGAGACTGATTCTGGATACAATTTTTGAATTTAACTATGGATTTGGGACCACGTTACCACGAATCTTGATAATAATTATTGGCATAAGAATGATTGAATAGCGTATAAGTTATTGAATTGATTTAAAAAATTGAACTGATCTTAGTAATCAGTGGAATGATTAAAAACAATTTTGGATTTAATGGAGCTAAGATAGATAAGTTCACATAATTGTAATGCTAGTTTCAATTGTAAACATATTTGAATTTTTGAATTGATTATTTTGTGTGCATTTAAGTTAGTAAGATGCCAGTATCAATTTACTTGCAAGCAATATCGCATCACAGGACATATTAGATCGCTTAGTATATGGTGAAAATTTTATTTCCATATTTAATTGAAGTTAGGTCGCTCAGGAATGAATGATAATCTTCGTGTCGTGTGCGCCGGTAAATCCCTGTAGCGAAAGAAGAAACATTAAGTTGACTTTTGTTGTTATTCCTGTGATTTAATTTAATTTATTTCCCTGATTGGATTTGGCAAGATTAAGAAGGACATTACACCATAACTTATTAGGGTTTCTTGCGCCGTCGAGATCATAGGCAGGGTGTGGAATATTTATGCAATTTAAATCTTATATATATACTAGCAGAAGTACCCGCTCTTCGAACGGTCTTCGGTATTAATAACCAGACGTTATCAATTGAGATTCTGTTCCAATGGTTAGGGGCTTGTCATTCGTTCATAAGTTTATCAGAACGAAGTTAGTTTTCTGGGTATATCGCAGAAACTGTTAATTTAAGGGCCGTAAAATGTGGATTTCGGAGACCCTTTATAGACTCCCTAGTTTTGTATCACACATTGAGAAGCGCAACATATGCTTTTGTCGTCCTTCTAAGAGAATTTTAATTTTTCGCCTATTTTAGCATGTATTTTGAAAAGTTGTTCCTTATACCCACCCTTCGATGAGAAGTACGTTGAAGAGTTTTCTAATTGATTGGTGTATTGACTCATGGTTACAATACCTAATTTTACAATGCTCAAAGCACCCGAACATGAATTATAGGCGTACAAAAACATAAATATATATCATCCACACAGTATCAAACAAAATCATCTTTACGATGAACCCGTTTGTCGACAAAAATATGATTACTTAAAATGTGCTCTCAAACTAAATTCACCTAACGTGTACTTCCTGACTTGAAAATATTATTGAAAACCTCGTAGACGAAACGCAATATATGTCAAATTAAAACTGACCCTCACCGTTGTGGAAAGTCCCCATCCCCAGGAAGACCCCTTTAATAAATGATAAAGGCTCGTGGTGCATTAAAATCGGGATTTTTAGCCTCCAATGGCCCAAATTCCCAAAAGCTGCAAAAAACACTATTCCAATTCAGGAATTTTTGAAAATAATGTTGCTGTTTGGAGATATAATAGACCTTCTGTATAACATATCGCATATCGCACGTGTAAGTCACGTGTAAAAATTCTAGGGTTCCCCTTGACCCCATTAATCGCACTGTTGAATTTTACAGTCTATGTTTGATTCGACGATAACCTTATAGCCATTTGCAAACTTTAACAGAAATTTAATAAATTGAGTGGCATTGCTTCTGACAGAAATAGATGGAAAGTTGGATGTCACCTCTTGTGACACTGTTGTCATGGTTACCGGCTTGCATTACTTCATTAGTTTCTTCTAGTTCTTCTTCTTCTTTCGGATGGGCCAGCTAAGGACCACGACGTTCAAATCTTCAGCTTGGCAAGGGACTTGATGTTTGTCCAATATTCGCGCTTTCTCCTCTCTTTTGTCCAAATGATGCCGGTTTTCTTACAGGGTGGTCTGTCCTGAAAACTCTTCTGTTTTAGTATCTTTCTGAGATCTGATCGGCTTCTAATATCACTTTTCATTATCTTCAGTTCTTGGATATCCTTGTTAACTACTGTTAGCGACGGTGCCACACTCTTTCTCTTCCCCTAGTAGTTGAGAAACCGGTTTGTTAGTCTTGTTGGGTTCATCCATGAGACATGTCCATAGAAAGCCAGACGTCTCTTCCTGGCTACATCTGTGATTTTCTCAGTATATCTATATAGCTCCTGATTTGGTCTTCTTCTGTACTCGTCATCTATTTATTAGTTTATAAAATAAAAGAGTGCCATATCCCCTCCAGGGACGTAGGCGACCTGAATAAGAGCCCTTGACTAAGTCAAGGGATTACTAACCAGGCATCCCGAGCCGGTGTTTACGTGTGGTAGGCTGGCCAGTTCCTTTCCACTCCTCCTCCTACCATAGCAACCGGCAAGTTCACATTTTGCATCACGAGGCTGGGAGACCCCGTACCAGACCATACCAAGACTTTTAAATTCTTGGCAGAGCTGGGGATCGAGCCCGGTACCTCGGGGGTGACAGCCAACAATGCTAGCCACTGCACCACGAGGTGGTCTTTATTAGTATTAAATGAAATTAGTCTTCTGGGAATATTTCAGAAACGTGGTTTATGAGTCTTAAAACGTAGTAGCCTCCAAGCCACTGAGGGGCTGAAAATGAGTTTTGCTCGTCCTTGTACACCATAATACTATAATAATAATTGTTACGTGCAAAGCCCGTCCCAACGTTATTAATTTGCATCCCCTCTACATATATGTACTCCCTACCATTTTAAGCGCCCGCCTAGATGGCTTGGTTTGGCTAATGAACTCGAGATGGCAGCATCTGTCGGCACCTCAAGCCGGGGGTTGTGTCTTCTTCCGCTAGAGTGAGTCATTGGTGTCTTCTGGCATCGCCTCACCAAGACACATTTTAAAAAATATAGTTTTCTACGTCATTAAACAAAAGACTATATATGCATCATGCCGCCAAAATAACTATAACATACGCACATTGTTATATTGTGTGTCACTCTGTGATTGGACAATTTCGATTAACATTAATGCACTGCGGCCTAGAACTGTGGTCTCCGCCATGTTGGCATCTTCTCCAGCTGTCGTCTGGACTGTTTGAACTAAGTGGTCGTGAAAAAGTGTCTCCCCGTGAGGCTGGGGGCTTGCCCCTAGCCTCCACGAAATATGGATGTATTCTAAAAAAGGAAATGCCTGTGCTCCTAAAGCTATAATTTCGTCATTTTGCCTTGAAGATGAAGTGTGGTCTATTTATTTTTACTGGCTACAAGGAGAAACTTCGTGGGTGATCGATGCGGTGTGTGTGCTCACGTAGCCATTTTGAGGCAGTTTATGTCTTTAAAAATTATTTAAAATGTGTTAATTTGTTGTTACTTTGTGTCTCCACAGAGGAAGGGTTTTAAGGTACGTTTTACTATATAATATATATATATTGTTATGGGAGCTCCGTTATTGGCCTTATATGGATGTTTTAATACTGTATTTTATTCTGCATTATAGGCCTAATAATTCTGTTTTGTTAATATTTCCTGATATGTAAATCTTGTTGTTTTCTTTTGCACCTTCCGGAGACTCGTTTCAAGTTTATCGTACCTTGTAATTTATTATTTATTTAGTTTATTTTCTTTATGGGAATTCTCATTGTGATTAGTTGGTTCTTTTCTTTTTGGTAATCTAAGGGATTGGCCTATTGTTAATTTGCTTTACGATCCGTAGCATCCTAAATTACCTCGTTTTAATCGTGTTAAGGTGTAATTATTTCCTCCTTTTCTTTTCTCTCTGGTGACGTTTAATTTTTAAAGGTAATTGTTTGCCGTAATTCGACTAGAAAATGCAGTCATCTGTTTGGTGGCCATGTTTGTTTTTGGTTTTGCCAGAGTGCATTGTGGTCTAGTGAGTGTAATTCTCTTGGCGTCGAGCGGGACACTCAAACGTGTTGTGATGGGAGATTAGAATTTTTTGTTAATCTTATTGAGTTTCCATTGTGTTTTTTGTGAGTGGTCCGGAGTATACCGCCGTCATGATAGTTTTGGATTTGTAAATTGGTCCTATTTTATTAGTTTTTTTGTTTAACTTTTCGTTTCCTCGTGGCTTTGATGCCTGCATGTCGAGTCAGTTTAGCGTACCTTAGTGGTTTATCAAGCCCTTTCTTATTTGGTGATAGCTGTCTGTTGGCTTTCTTTCTTTCTTTCTTTTGGGCTTTTTTTAAATTAAATGTTTTCGTTTTTGCTCTGCAAGATAGCATGTAATTCCTCCTCTTGTTTCCATAGGTAATTGACTTGTTTTGGCCTTAAGCCAATGTGCATCACCAGAGAGATTTTTTGGTGGCAATAAGAGTTTTTATTCTTATGTTATTAAATTATATTTTCTTGTCCCTTTTTGGTGATTAAATTAAAAAAAAAAAAAAACAACTGTTGTGGCATCATTTCGTCGGTGGCAGTTCTGTGAGGTATCGGAGTGTGTCTGTAGACGAGACTGTGCGTTTTCCTCTTCTCCATCTTCCTTCGCCCTTTAGGTGTTCTTCTGTTGGGACATGTCATCTGGCGGTTATTTTTCAGTTAGCGATGCGGACCTCTGAAATAAGGTAAGTAGGCCCAACCACCCTAGCCATCCCGTGTCAATAAGAATTATAATTTTATAATATAGGGATAGGGATATAATAGTTCTTTAGTACCCCTTGACCCCCTTAAGGGCATTATATACGTATTGTTGAATTTTACAACTTAAGTTGGTTCCGTGATAACCTTATAGCCGTTTGCGAACGTTCACAGTAATGTAATAAATGGAATGGCATTGCGTCTTACAGAAATAGATGGACTTCTGAAATCGTGTTGCCATGGTTACCGGCCTGCATTCTTTTAATAGCTTAATAAATGAAATTAGTTTTCTGGATATATCTCAAAAACTGTTGGTTTTAGGACCTTAAAATGTGGTTTTCGGAGCCCCGATTTTTGTTTCTCACATTGAGACGCTGAAAATGAGCCTTGTCACGTTCTTCTACAACCATTTCAGCATGCATTTTAAGGGGTTAGGACTTCTTTTATAAGAGGTACGGAGAAGAGTTACATCAATGAATACTTTCGTGCCTCTGATGGACTTCTGTACCAAATTTTACGTTGATCCACTCAGCCGTTCTCGAGTGATGCGCGTGCAAAGTTGTACACAGACAAACAGACAGGCAAAAATTTTGTTTTTGCGCGCAACCATCATAAACCAGTCTGAAACGCGTTAATAACTCAAAATTCCGTGGAAATTCCGAAAAAACAGACAAACTTTCATTTATATAGATAAAAAGAATGTCTGTGTGTTCGTCCTTTATGCGTTCATCAACCATTCATCCAATTGCGATCAAATTTTTGTGAGTTGTTGTAAACACTTCCGGGAGGTTAATAGGCATAGTTAATCCATTTCAAAATAGATAGCGCGCGAGTAGTTTAAAGAAATGCGTAATGGCGATGCGTTCATACACAACTCATCTGATTACGATCAAATTTTGGTGATTTGTTGTGCACAGTCCCGGAAAAGTTATAGGCATAGTAAATCCAATTTACAACAGATGGCGCGCGAGTAGCTTGAACAAAATGGCGAGCGTTTGTTTCAAGAAAGTCCCACATGCGTTCATATGCCATTCATCCCATTGCGATGAAACTTGGGTGAGATGTCCTGTTCACTTCAGGTAAGGTTTGAGGCTAAGTAAATCCACTTAACAATAGGGAGCGCACGATTAAATTCAAAAAATGAGCGTCGACGGGCGAAGCGTTTCAACAAAGTCCAGTATGCGTTCACATACCAGTCGTCCGATATCGATGAAACTTGGGAGAGAGGTTATGTACACTACAGGCAAGGTTTCTGGCTTAGTAAATCCATGTTATAATAGGTAGCGCGCGAGTAGATTCAACAAATGAGCGACGACGCACGAAGCGTTTCAACAAAGTCCCGTATGCGTTAGTAGTGTATTTGCAGGGGTTCTGGCCCCACCTCCACCTCCCCACCTCACAAGATGGCGGCAGCCCGATATCTCTCGAACGCATGGTCGGATTTTGACGACTGAGGTGTCATTGAACTCGGGCTGACACCAATTTTCCAATGGACATCATATTTCAACCTCAAAAATAAAATCTACCCTACTAGGGGTTGAAATTGTAATTTTTTAGAGAATCTCTCTTTCCAATTGCAACATGTGAGAGTTTGAATGCCGATATGGATTTAAACGTTGTTCGACATAAAGTGCATGTGTTCGGTGGATAGCCACTATGAATTAACATGCTTGTTTTTGTTTTTTACGCATGCCCACTCATAGCTTTTGTAAGAGGGTGGGGGAGTGGATCCCTGTGGATGGGTTATTGTTGACAGGTCATTGATGACAGGTCATTGTGGACTAGTCATTGTGGACGAGTCCTTGTTGACGAGTCCTTGTGGACAGGTCCTTGTGGACGAGTCCTTGTGGATGAGTCCCTTTAGAGTGATCCCTTTGGACCAGTCCCTTTGGCCTGGTCCCTATGGACTGGCTCATGAATGTATTTAAATTATGTCAAAGGGCCTAACTACATTTGCGTGTGTTGAACTGACGTTGTTCACCAACCCCCACTACTATAATGTGATAACGATATGAAAGGAAAGTGACGAAATACATGTGAACACGTGTGAGATGACCTTATTACCGTCCTCCTTGTGAAACAAGTTACATCCTGTTTTGGTTCATACGTGAGAAAATGCAAGTTCATGTGTAATATGACCTAACACACAAGTGTACACATGTGCACGTGCACGATAAGAGCTAACAAGTCACAACCTGTTTTGACAGTGGTGGGAATAAGGCTAGAGACATGTACATGTAGTCAAATTACTCCGGCAGACAACCCCTTTCCTATGGATAACTTATTTACACTCAAAAATAAAATCTACCCCTACTAGGGGGTGAAATAATAATTTTTAGGTAAAAGTCGCATTCCATGTGCCACATGTGGGAGTTTGTATGTCAATATGAAATTAAACTCGTTCCACATAAAGTGCATGCATACAACTGAATGCCGCTATGATTTATCATTTTTGGTTTTTTGTTTTACGACTGCGCAATTGTTTTTTTTTGTAAGAGGGCGGGCTTTTTGAATAATGATTTATAGATACGTTTTTTTACAAATGAACCAAAGATCCAAAAACTAATAGGTCATCGGCTTTTTAATATCTTATGAACTAAGAAAGCTAGGGTCTTGTATGAGGGGTCGTTGGACTTGGGGTGACGCCCTGTTTTGAATGTATTATTCATTTTTGTCAAAAGGGCCTAACTGCACTTTCGTTAATATCTCGCTAACTAATAATCACAGAGGGTCAAGTGAGGTGTCATAGGACTTAAAATGGCCAACCCCTCCCCATGACCAATGAATTTACCAAAAAAAAACAGCAAGGTCATTAACCTAAGATTTTATCAACTAATAATCAGAGAGGGACAAGTGAGGTGTCACAAGACTCAGGATGGCCAACCCTTTTCCATGACCAACGAATTTACCCAAAATACCAAAAACAGCAAGGTCATTGACCTAAGATTTTATAAACTTATCAGTAGAGAGGGTCAAGTGAGGTGTCATAGGACTACGAATGGTTAACCCTTTCCCATGACCAATGAATTTACCTCAAAAATTCAAAACTGCGAGGTCATTGACCTGAGATTTATAAACTAATAATAGGATATCAACATGTGAGGTGTCATAGGACTTAGAATGGTCAACCCTTTCCCATGGCTAATGAATTTACCCAAAAATACCCAATACATCAAGGTCATCGACCTGAGATTTTATAAACTTATAATCGGATATGGACATGTGAAATGTTTACAGTGAGTGATGAAACATAGCTAGGTAGTGAAAGAATTAGTGTAGGCTACATGTATGGTGACTGACAAATCTTTCACCTTTGGAACTTATTTTCAGATCAAACTGCAGTACAGAGAGAGCATAGGTTGTAGGTATGGGATAATAAATGACAAATGGTGTATACAGAATCTGATTTATCGATTCAAGAAATAAGAGTAGATAATCTTTAATTGATTGGTTAAAGAGGATAGCTAAAATCTAAAATGGTGACTACATTGAACTAAACTGAACCAAGCTGAATCAAACCCAACCAAACCGAACCAAACTTAATCAAAAACAAACCAATGGTTTAAGTGTAAAACTTGTGGGTGAATCTGGTCATTGGTAATGTCAGAAAGGAAAGGGATAACGCTCTACCTATAGAGGGTAAGGTAAAGCTAGTGCAATGACCTAGTACAAGTATATGAACCACACACAACTATCCTATGCAGTTATTATGGGTTGACTGTTAAAACTTGCTCAGTGGTTACTGGGACAAGATGGTCGCTACACACAACAAGCTTTAAATACCTGAGGCTAATAATCTATACACACACTCACACACACTTGTCCTAAACTAAACTGTCTTGCTGGCAGAGCTCACACAGTAGGTAAATGACAGAAATGCTTGGCTAACAGAAATACTATCATTTTCGGTTGTCTAATGTTACCAGCTAAACATTACGTGCTATAGTGATGAGCACATGTGCCTCTTTCACTGGAGATCTTAACTCGATTTCTAGCTCTAAGGCCTAGAACGAATCAAACTAAGAAAAAAGAGTATGGTGACGCAGTGGATAAACTGTTAGCCTTTCACTAAGGTAGACTAGGGTTTGATTTTAGGTTAATATGCATGTCATAAACAAACAAATAAAAGCAGAGATAATGTTTAAAACTGATTACACTTGTCTCTTTTCAAATTACTACTTAGATTACAAATACAAACGTGGACTGGGTTTGACATACAGTTAATGCTTCCTATCACATACTAGACTGTAAGAAAGCCAAACAAGCAAAAGGCGTAGGTAGAGCAGTGGTAAAATCGCTATGTGTAGAGAAATACCTAACGGTTTTATGAACTGGAAAAGGTATGTCGCATAAACAGTGCAGGATACAATCCAGCAACCATAATTTTTATCTCGTGGACAAGAGAAAACATATATATAGAGAGAGATATATAGAAAGCTTGTGTGTGTGTGTGGGTAGCATTGGTTGTTTGACCAGAGAAAATACGGTGAGGTAGGGTGGGGAGAGGGAGAATTAGCACTTATATATGAATGGAAAATAGATTTTTTCAATCGTTTTGTTTTTCAAATGCAGTGATAGATAGTCGTTTTTTGTAAAACATTCTTACTTGCAGTAGTAATAAGCCTCTATGGTTCCGCTAACACATAGATAGACTGTATTATTGCCATGGTCAAGCACTCACATTAAGATCATTTACAAAATCATAAAATGAAAAATAAAAAATCTTGTTTTGGAAATATCGTTTTTCAACCTACACACAAAGTAAATATATAAAAAATTTGTAAACAGCAAAATGGAAAATCCATGTTTCCAAATAGACAAAATTTAAAAACCTTAAACGGACATTTAGGAAAATATATGCAAATGGGAAATTGACAAATGTGTAAATATGAAAATGGAAAAATCCATGTTTCCATATCATGAAATTGAAAAACATCAAACTGTCATTTTAAAAATGCAAATGGAAATTGACAAATTGCAATGTGTGAAATGTGAAATTGAACAAATGGCTATCATTATTTAAAAAAAAAGAACATGGTGCTCTATGGTTGAGGTGTGAATCAAACCCTCTCTACTTATTTGGACCACTCGAGACTGAGTAGACTAGTGTTAGTTGTCATACCACTTTTAAAAGTTTGTGTTAAATCTAGGAATTGAACCCAAGAGTTTGTAGGGGGGGATCCAAGGCTATAATATGTTAAACAGATAGCCTTGAATGTAGGGTGTGGTAGTTATATAGAGATGAGACGTTTCGCTCAGGGCAGAGAGACATGGAGATCTGCATCAAACCAGTCAAAAGACTGACGACTCAAACAACAACATGTAGAGCTCACCAAAATAATGTTGTGTAACGGTAAATGTTAGTCAACGAACAGTAATGCATTACCAAAACCCATGACACAATACCTAAGAGCTTTTCTAAAATTATTTTAAAATGCCTTTAACCCTATATTAAACACCCAGTTCACAAGACTCATAACTGCAATGTTATGGTCAAACAGAACAAAATCTATATATCAAAACAAAAAAGTGGTTAAGTCAATGTATACTGGAAAAAGTTTTATAAACACTCAAGTCCACAAAAATAATTAAATTAGTAACTGTCAGGTTGACCGAGTGGTTGTGGTGTTTGACTTAAGTTCAAATTTTCTGTACAAGAAAGCAAGGGTTCGAATCCCTTTCCTAATATAACTATTACCTCAACATGGCTTGACCACACTGTATTATTGTGTACTCGGTACACAAACCATAGATAGAGAGTTTAAGGTCACTCTCTTTGCGAACATAGTCAGAGATTATTGATGGTTAACAATTGCATTAATAGTGGGACATAGGGATAGCAATTAAGAAAAACAGACAATACCCATACACTATTTTTATTTATTTAATGTAAGTACTTGTACAATAGTTATATACAAACTACAACTTTCTTTTGTCTATTACTATCTAGTCCTTTTCGATCCACTTGCATAACGAGGCAAATGACTTCTTAGTTCAGCCCCTTAAAACAACAACAACACTACCTCTTGCATAGTCTGTGATGTTGATGACTCTTGAGGCGTGGAAGATGGATACAACATAACTTTTACTACAGGGGTTAAACGTTGCTCAACAAACAATGCACTATTTTGAGTAGAAACATCTTTCTCTTGTACTAACTTATTAGCATTCTGATGATTTTTTGCCAACACCATCAGTGTTTTGTCTGGAGCACTACATTGATGATCACTCACACTTAAAACCACACCATTTCTACTTTTCATATTGTCTCGAGATCTTGTTGACCTCTGTTTTAAGCATCGCCAGAATATTATTCCTTTTACATCTTGTCGTCTATAGTTATAAGAGTAGCCTTTATAGAGTACACGTTGTTTATCTCGGTTAGTTGTAGTAAGTTCCATAGTAGTAACTAACCTGTTAGTATGATTTGCACACTACAAAGGTTATCTCTGTTCTGGTAATAGAATTATTTAGCGTTGGCTTTTATATTTAATATGTACAGTTAAAAGTGATAGAAAAGTGGTAGAAACGTGGTAGCAAAGTGGTAGACAAGTGGTAGACAATTGGTAACAAAGTGGTAGAAAAGTGGAAGCAAAGTGGTAGTTAAGTGTTAGAAAAGTGGTAGAAATGTGGCAGAAAAGTAGTAGAAAAGTGGTAGCAAAGTGGTAGAAAAGTGGTAGCAAACTAGAAAAGTGGTATAAAAGTGGCAGAAAAGTAGTAGAAAAGTGGTAGCAAAGTGGTAGAAAAGTGGTAGCAAACTAGAAAAGTGGTAGAAAAGTGGCAGAAAAGTAGTAGAAAAGTGGTAGCAAAGTGGTAGAAAAGTGGTAGCAAACTAGAAAAGTGGTAGAAAAGTGGCAGAAAAGTAGTAGAAAAGTGGTAGCAAAGTGGTAGAAAAGTGGTAGCAAACTAGAAAAGTGGTAGCAAAGTGGCAGAAAAGTAGTAGAAAAGTGGTAGCAAAGTGGTAGAAAAGTGGTAGCAAACTAGAAAAGTGCTAGCAAAGTGGTAGCAAAGTGGTAGAAAATATTACATGTATTGTTAAGAAATAGTTTAAGCGGTTACATGGATTCATTACACTATAATTTTAGCACCACGAAGCTCATTTTCTATATCCAAAAGTTCTTCCTCATATTTAGTATGACCAGCCTGTTTACAGGTATGCAAGTACTGAAGCCGCTGGATTAGCTTATTGGGATTGTTCCAGTAAACAAATTTAACAAATGATTTTTTTGGGTGTAAACCATTATCATCATCATCATCATCATCATCATCATCATCAACATAATCATCATCATCATCATGTTTATCATCATCAATATAATTATCATCAATATAATCATCATCACTATTACTATCTAATCCTTTGTTCATCTTGCAATGCAACAATCTTTGGCATAGTTTGTGTTGTCTTTGATAGTGTTAGAGGTTTCTTAGACGTTAACGACTGTCCTAACATGTCTTTTTCAGGAGATAATAAATGCTCTTTAACAAACAAAGCACTATCTTGAGCCACACTATTTTTTTCTTGGTCTTGCTTTTTTACCTTGGTCAGAGTATATTGTCCATTTAAATGAGTATTATTTTGAGATTTACAATGATGATCGATTGAAATAAGTATGTTGGAGCCTTTTGTTTTAATCATTCCTCGACACTTTTTAGATCGTTGTTTCGAACAGCACCAAATAACAGTTCCATTTTTATTAGTTCTTTTTAAAATATATGCATATCCTTTATAGTAAGCACATGGCTTACCATAGCTAGTCGTTGATACTTCCATGTCAACTGTTAAGCATAAACTAATCTCTAGTAAAGTTAACTCGATAATAAAAATGATAGTTTGTATTATGTGCAGTTTAAAGTAAGAGCAAAAGTGAGAGTCAAATGGTAGAAAAGTGTTAGCAAAGTGGTGGAAGAGTGGTAGCAGTTTATAGTAGTCATGATCTTTTTTACCAGAATGTGATTTGAGTAAATGTAATTTCTAAACCTTAGCAGTGAGTAGTCAGTTAGTCTTGGTTCAGACAAGCGTAAACAGTTCTCCAATGAATCAGAGATCAAGATTTTCATTATGAAACAGTTGTGTAACCAATTAGGTATCGGTACTTGATAGCTTCACACATGAACAAAAATTCCAACATATCTGACATGAATTACATGATTTGAAAGTTGACAAAGAATATCCAATCAACCATTGTAGTTGCAATGTCAAACACAAAGACAAAATCAGCATGAACTTTTAAGTTACAGGAAAATTCTATGAATTAGACTATGCAGGAAATTTGGAAATACACATCAGAAGTTTGCAACACCATCCTTCTAGCCTATATAAATTATCGACATGGAAAGTGTGCACTGCCCCTAACATTAAACCAATTTATCAATAACGCAAGTCAACAATCAAAACATTTTGTGTTGAGTCTATCATATAATGCATATATTCTCTCTACTCAACAGATCGCAGCGTGGCAACTGCTCTACCGAGTACAACACCCCGCCCGGTACCTAAGTCGTCTACGATATTAGAAAGAAGAATGAGAAGAAAGGTGGAAGGAGAGTTGCAAGAGGAACAGTATGGCTTCAGGAGTGGAAGATCCACAGTGGACCCAATCTTTAGCTTGAGGCAGGTGATGGAAAAGAACTGGGAATATGGAGAGGATTTAATCATGACTTTCATAGATCTAGAAAAGGCATATGATAGTGTCCCCAGAGAGAAGGTGTGGGAAACCATGGTTAAGAAGAGACTGGGAAGAGAAATGTTGGAAATGGTGCAAGCAATGTACAACAACAGTGTTAGCAGGGTACTGACCCCAGTTGGAAAGACAGATTGGTTTAGGAACAAATGACTCCATTCAAAAAGGGCCCTTCCAAAGGGGCTAGTCAACAGGGACCAGTCCAAAGGGACAAATCAACAGGGATCAATGAAAAGGGGGAAGCGCGTCATGTAAGTCGTTGCGCGCTGCCGCCGTGGGAACATAGGTGTTTATCAGCAGTCTCCGGCAATGTTCGGGAGAGTAACCTTGAAAAGTAGCTGAAACTCGGTAGTCGAAAGCATAGCTTGACCCGTTTCTTACCTATATGACAAGGTTAGGTTAGGTAAATTTAGGTTATGTTAGGTGAGCTGAGGTTAAGTCTTAAAATATTCCCTCTCTTATGTGTTCAAAGCCGATTCACCCTGAACAGTCAGCCAAAACTTTAAATATGTATTTATCATTACATAAAGAATTAAAGCAAACTTAATTAATTATGAATGGCGTTTTTTGTTACTGTTCAATGTAGACAGAATATATGCATTAAATGATAGACTCAAACAAAATGTTTTGATTGTTGACTTGCGTTATTGATAAATTGGTTTAATGTTAGGGGCAGTGCACACTTTCCATGTCGATAATTTATATAGGCTAGAAGGATGGTGTTGCAAACTTCTGATGTGTATTTCCAAATTTCCTGCATAGTCTATTTCATAGAATTTTCCTGTAATTTAAAAGTTCATGCTGATTTTGTCTCTGTGTTTGACATTGCAACTACAATGATTGATTGGATATTCTTTGTCAACTTTCAAATCATGTAATTCATGTCAGATATGTTGGAATTTTTGTTCATGTGTGAAGCTATCAAGTACCGATACCTAATTGGTTACACAACTGTTTCATAATGAAAATCTTGATCTCTGATTCATTGGAGAACTGTTTACGCTTGTCTGAACCAAGACTAACTGACTACTCACTGCTAAGGTTTAGAAATTACATTTACTCAAATCACATTCTGGTAAAAAAGATCATGACTACTATAAACTGCTACCACTCCTCCACCACTTTGCTAACACTTTTCTACCATTTGACTCTCACTTTTGCTCTTACTTTAAAATGCACATACTACAAACTAACATTTTTATTATCGAGTTAACTTTATTAGAGACTAGTTTATGCTTAACAGTTGACATGGAAGTATCAACGACTAGCTATGGTAAGCCATGTGCTTACTATAAAGGATATGCATATATTGTAAAAAGAACTAATAAAAATGGAACTGTTATTTTGTGCTGTTCGAAACAACGATCTAAAAAGTGTCGAGGAATGATTAAAACAAAAGGCTCCAACATACTTATTTCAATCGATCATCATTGTAAATCTCAAAATAATACTCATTTAAATGGACAAAATACTCTAACCTAGGTAAAAAAGCAAGACCAAGAAAAAAATAGTGTGGCTCAAGATAGTGCTTTGTTTGTTAAAGAGCATTCATTATCTCCTGAAAAAGACATGTTAGGATAGTCGTTAACGTCTAAGAAACCTCTAATACTATCAAAGACAACACAAACTATGCCAAAGGTTGTTGCATTGCAAGATGAACAAAAAGTATTCGATAGTAATAGTGATGATGATTGTATTGATGATAATTATATTGATGATGATAACCATGATGATGATGATGATGATGATGATGATGATGATGATGATGATGATGGTTTACACCCAAAAAATCATTTGTTAAATTTGTTTACTGGAACAATCCCAATAAGCTAATCCAGCGCCTTCAGTACTTGCATACCTGTAAACAGGCTGGTCATACTAAATATGAGGAAGAACTTTTGGATATAGAAAATGAGCTTCGTGATGCTAAAATTATAGTGTAATGAATCCATGTAACCGCTTAAACTATTTCTTAACAATACATGTAATATTTTCTACCACTTTGCTACCACTTTGCTAGCACTTTTCTAGTTTGCTACCACTTTTCTACCACTTTGCTACCACTTTTCTACTACTTTTTTGCCACTTTTCTACCACTTTTCTAGTTTGCTACCACTTTTCTACCACTTTGCTACCACTTTTCTACTACTTTTCTGCCACTTTTCTACCACTTTTCTAGTTTGCTACCACTTTTCTACTACTTTTCTGCCACTTTTCTACCACTTTTCTAGTTTGCTACCACTTTTCTACCACTTTGCTACCACTTTTCTACTACTTTTCTGCCACTTTTCTACCACTTTTCTAGTTTGCTACCACTTTTATACCACTTTGCTACCACTTTTCTACTACTTTTCTGCCACTTTTCTACCACTTTTCTACCACTTTACTACCACATTGCTTCCACTTTTCTACCACTATGTTACCAATTGTCTACCACTTGTCTACCACTTTGCTACCACGTTTCTACCACTTTTCTATCACTTTTAACTGTACATATTAAATATAAAAGCCAACGCTAAATAATTCTATTACCAGAACAGAGATAACCTTTGTAGTGTGCAAATCATACTAACAGGTTAGTTACTACTATGTAACATACTACAACTAACCGAGGTAAACAACGTGTACTCTATAAAGGCTACTCTTATAACTATAGGACGACAAAATGTAAAAGGAATAATATTCTGGCGATGCTTAAAACAGAGGTCAACAAGATGTCGAGGCAATATGAAAAGTAGAAATGGTGTGGTATTAAGTGTGAGTGATCATCAATGTAGTGCTCCAGACAAAACACTGATGGTGTTGGCAAAAAATCATCAGAATGCTAATAAGTTAGTACAAGAGAAAGATGTTTCTACTCAAAATAGTGCATTGTTTGTTGAGCAACGTTTAACCCCTGTAGTAAAAGTTATGTTGTATCCATCTTCCACGCCTCAAGAGTCATCAACGTCACAGACTATGCAAGAGGTAGTGTTGTTGTTGTTTTAAGGGGCTGAACTACAAAGTCATCTGCCTCGTTATGCAAGTGGATCGAAAAGGACTAGATAGTAATAGACAAAAGAGAGTTGTAGTTTGAATATAACTATTGTACAAGTACTTACATTAAATAAATAAAAATAGTGTATGGGTATTGTCTGTTTTTCTTAATTGCTATCCCTATGTCCCACTATTAATGCAATTGTTGACCATCAATAATCTCTGACTATGTTCGCAAAGAGAGTGACCTTAAACAATACACTCTATCTATGGTTTGTGTACCGAGTGCACAATAATACAGTGTGGTCAAGCCATGTTGAGGTAATAGTTATATTAGGAAAGGGATTCGAACCCTTGCTTTCTTGTACAGAAAATTTGAACTTAAGTCAAACACCATAACCACTCGGTCAACCTGACAGTTACTAATTTAATTATTTTTGTGGACTTGAGTGTTTATAAAACTTTTTCCAGTATACATTGACTTAACCACTTTTTTGTTTTGAAATATAGATTTTGTTTTGTTTGACCGTAACATTGCAGTTATGAGTCTTGTGAACTGGGTGTTTAATATAGGGTTAAAGGCATTTTAAAATAATTTTAGAAAAGCTCTTAGGTATCGTGTCATGGGTTTTAGTAATGCATTACTGTTCGTTGACTAACATTTACCGTTACACAACATTATTTTGGTGAGCTCTACATGTTGTTGTTTGAGTCGTCAGTCTTTTGACTGGTTTGATGCAGATCTCCATGCCTCTCTGCCCTGAGCGAAACGTCTCATCTCTATATAACTACCACACCCTACATTCAAGGCTATCTGTTTAACATATTATAACCTTGTATCCCCCCCTACAAGCTCTTGGGTTCAATTCCTAGATTTAACACAAACTTTTAAAAGTGGTATGACAACTAAAACTAGTCTACTCAGTCTCGAGTGGTCCAAATAAGTAGAGAGGGTTTGATTCACACCTCAACCATAGAGCACCATGTTCTTTTTTTTAAATAATGATAGCCATTTTTCAATTTCACATTTCACACATTGCAATTTGTCAATTTTCCATTTGCATTTTTTATAATGACAGTTTGATGTTTTTCAATTTCATGATATGGAAACATGGATTTTTCCATTTTCATATTTACACATTTGTCAATTTCCCATTTGCATATATTTTCCTAAATGTCCGTTTAAGGTTTTTAAATGTTGTCTATATGGAAAAAAGGATTTTCCATTTTGCTGTTTACAAATTTTTTATATATTTAGTTTGTGTGTATGTTGAAAAACGATATTTCCAAAACAAGATTTTTTATTTTTCATTTTATGATTTTGTAAATGATCTTAATGTGAGTGCTTGACCATGGCAATAATACAGTCTATGTGTTAGCGGAACCATAGAGGCTTATTACTACTGCAAATAAGAATGTTTTACAAAAAACGACTATCTACCACTGCATTTGAAAAACAAAACGATTGAAAAAATCTATTTTCCATTCATATATAAGTGCTAATTCTCCCTCTCCCCACCCTACCTCACCGTATTTTCTCTGGTCAAACAACCAATGCTACCCACACACACACACAAGCTTTCTATATATCTCTCTCTATATATATGTTTTCTCTTGTCCACGAGATAAAAATTATGGTTGCTGGATTGTATCCTGCACTGTTTATGCGACATACCTTTTCCAGTTCATAAAACCGTTAGGTATTTCTCTACACATAGCGATTTTACCACTGCTCTACCTACGCCTTTTGCTTGTTTGGCTTTCTTACAGTCTAGTATGTGATAGGAAGCATTAACTGTATGTCAAATCCAGTCCACGTTTGTATTTGTAATCTAAGTAATAATTTGAAAAGAGACAAGTGTAATCAGTTTTAAACATTATCTCTGCTTTTATTTGTTTGTTTATGACACGCATATTAACCTAAAATCAAACCCTAGTCTACCTTAGTGAAAGGCTAACAGTTTAACCACTGCGTCACCATACCCATTTTTCTTAGTTTGATTCGTTCTAGGCCTTAGAGCTAGAAATCGAGTTAAGATCTCCAGTGAAAGAGGCACATGTGCTCACCGCTATAGCACGTAATGTTTAGCTGGTAACATTAGACAACCGAAAATGATAGTATTTCTGTTAGCCAAGCATTTCTGTCATTTACCTACTGTGTGAGCTCTGCCAGCAAGACAGTTTAGTTTAGGACAAGTGTGTGTGAGTGTGTGTATAGATTATTAGCCTCAGGTATTTAAAGCTTGTTGTGTGTAGCGACCATCTTGTCCCAGTAACCACTGAGCAAGTTTTAACAGTCAACCCATAATAACTGCATAGGATAGTTGTGTGTGGTTCATATACTTGTACTAGGTCATTGCACTAGCTTTACCTTACCCTCTATAGGTAGAGCGTTATCCCTTTCCTTTCTGACATTACCAATGACCAGATTCACCCACAAGTTTTACACTTAAACCATTGGTTTGTTTTTGATTAAGTTTGGTTCGGTTTGGTTGGGTTTGATTCAGCTTGGTTCAGTTTAGTTCAATGTAGTCACTATTTTAGATTTTAGCTATCCTCTTTAACCAATCAATTAAAGATTGTCTACTCTTATTTCTTGAATCGATAAATCAGATTCTGTATACACCATTTGTCATTTATTATCCCATACCTACAACCTATACTCTCTCTGTACTGCAGTTTGATCTGAAAACATGTTCCAATGGTGAAAGATTTGTCAGTCACCATACATGTAGCGTACACTAATTCTTTCACTACCTAGCTATGTTTCATCACTCACTGTAAACACTTCACATGTCCATATCCGATTATAAGTTTATAAAATCTCAGGTCGATGACCTTGATGTATTGGGTATTTTTGGGTAAATTCATTAGCCATGGGAAATGGTTGACCATTCTAAGTCCTATGACACCTCACATGTTGATATCCTATTATTAGTTTATAAATCTCAGGTCAATGACCTTGCTGTTTTGAATTTTTGAGGTAAATTCATTGGTCATGGGAAAGGGTTAACCATTCGTAGTCCTATGACACCTCACTTGACCCTCTCTACTGATAAGTTTATAAAATCTTAGGTCAATGACCTTGCTGTTTTGGGTATTTTGGGTAAATTCGTTGGTCATGGAAAAGGGTTGGCCATCCTGAGTCTTGTGACACCTCTCTTGTCCCTCTCTGATTATTAGTTGATAAAATCTTAGGTTAATGACCTTGCTGTTTTTTTTGGGTAAATTCATTGGTCATGGGGAGGGGTTGGCCATTTTAAGTCCTATGACACCTCACTTGACCCTCTGTGATTATTAGTTAGCGAGATATTAAGGAAAGTGCAGTTAGGCCCTTTTGACAAAAATGAATAATACATTCTAAACAGGGCGTCACCCCAAGTCCAACGACCCCTCATACATGGCCCTAGCTTTCTTAGTTCATAAGATATTAAAAAGCCGATGACCTATTAGTTTTTGGATCTTTGGTTAATTTGTAAGAAAAAACGTATCTATAAATCATTATTCAAAAAGCCCGCCCTCTTACAAAAAAAAAACAATTGCGCATTCGTAAAACAAAAAACAAAAATGATAAATCATAGCGGCATTCAGTTGTATGCATGCACTTTATGTGGAACGAGTCTAATTTCATATTGGCATACAAACTCCCACATGTTGCACATGGAAAGCGACTTTTACCTAAAAATTATTATTTCACCCCCTAGTAGGGGTAGATTTTATTTTTGAGTGGAAATAAGTTATCCATAGGAAAGGGGTTGTCTACCGGAGTAATTTGACTACTTGTACATGTCTCTAACCTTATTCCCACCACTGTCAAAACAGGTTGTGACTTGTTAGCTCTTATCGTGCACGTGCACATGTGTACACTTGTGTGTTAGGTCATATTACACATGAACTTGCATTTTCTCACGTATGAACCAAAACAGGATGTAACTTGTTTCACAAGGAGGACGGTAATAAGGTCATCTCACACGTGTTCACATGTATTTCGTCACTTTCCTTTCATATCGTTATCACATTATAGTAGTGGGGGTTGGTGAACAACGTCAGTTCAACACACGCAAATGTAGTTAGGCCCTTTGACATAATTTAAATAAATTCATGAGCCAGTCCATAGGGACCAGGCCAAAGGGACCGGTCCAAAGGGATCAGTCTAAAGGGACTCATCCACAAGGACCTGTCCACAAGGACTCGTCAACAAGGACCCGTCCACAATGACTTGTCCACAATGACCTGTCATCAATGACCTGTCAACAATAACCCATCCACAGGGATCAACTCCCCCACCCTCTTACAAATGCTATGAGTGGGCATGCGTAAAAAACAAAAACACGCATGTTAATTCACAGTGGCTATCCACCGAACACATGCACGTTATGTAGAACAACGTTTAAATCCATATCAGCATTCAAACTCTCACATGTTGAAATTGGAAAGAGAGATTCTCTAAAAAATTAAAATTTCACCCCATAGTAGGGTAGATTTTATTTTTGAGGTTGAAATATGATGTCCATTGGAAAAGTGGTGTCAGCCCGAGTTCAATGACACCTCATTCGTCAAAATCCGACCATGCGTTCGAGAGATATCGGGCTGCCGCCATCTTGTGAGGTGGGGAGGTGGAGGTGGGGCAAGAACCCCTGCAAATACACTACTTGCGTTCATATACTATTCGTCTGATAGCGATGAAACATGGGTAAGATGTTGTGTACACTTCAGGGAAGCTTTCTGGGTTAGTAAATCCACTTAAAAATAGGTATCGCACAAGTAGATTAAACAAATGAGCGACGACGCGTGAAGTGTTTCAACATAGTCCCGTATGCCTTCATATACCAGACGTCCGATAGCGACTTAACTTAGGTGAGTTGTTGTGTACACATCAGGGAAGGTTTCTGGCTTAGTAAATCCACTTAAAATAGGTAGCGCACGAGTAGATTCAACAAATGAGCGACGACGGGTGAAGCGTTTCAAAAAAGTCCTGTATGCGTTCACATTCCATTCGTCCAATAGCGATGAAACTTGGGTGAGAGATTGTGTACACTTCCGGCAAGGTTTCTGGCTTAGCAAATCCACTTTACGATAGGTAGGGCACGAGTATATTCAACAAATGAGCGACGACGCGCGAAACGTAACAAAAAAGTCCCGTATGCGTTCATATACTATTCGTCTGATAGCGATGAAACTTGGATGAGATGTTGTGAACACTTCAGGGAAAGTTTCTGGGTTAGTACATCCACTTTACAATAGGTATCACACAAGTAGATTAAACAAATGAGTGATGATGGGCGATGTGTTTCAACATTGTCCCGTATGCGTTCATATACCATTCGTCCGTAGCGACTAAACTTGGGTGAGTTGTTGTGTACACTCCAGGGACAGTTTCAGGCTTAGTAAGTCCATTTTACAATACTTAGCGCACAAGTAGATTCAACAAATGAGCGAAGACGAGCGAAGCGTTTCAACAAAGTCCGGTATGCGTTCATATACCATATGTCCGATAGCGATGAAACTTGGGTGAGATGTTGTGTACACTCCAGGGAAGATTTATGGCTTAGTACATCCACTTTACAATAAGTATCGCACAAGAAGATTCTACAAATGATCGACGGCACGTGAATCACATAAACTAAGTCCCGTAGCATTCAAATACCATTCATCCGATTGCTATGAATCTTTGGTTGAATTGACGTGCACACTCCAGGAAAGGTTTCTGACTTAGTAAATCCTATTTACAATAGGTAGCGCACGAGTTGATTCAACAAATGAGTAATGGCACGCGTTTCGTTTAAAAAGAAATCGTATGCGTTCATATACCATTAATGCGATTGCAATGAAATTTAGAGAAATGTTGTTTCCACACCCGAAAGTATTTCTGATTTAGTAAATCCATTTTACAATTGGTAGCGCACGAGTTGATTCAACTAATGAGTGACAGCGCGTGAATCGTTTCAACCAAGTCCCGTATGCGTTCATATACCATTCATCTGATTGTGATAAAACGTTGGTGAGTTGAGCAGAATCCTGCGAAGTTGTATGAATTAATAAATCTATTTTTCAATGGGTAACGCACAAGTAGATTCAACAAATGAGTGAAGGCGCGTGTATCGTTTAAACAAAATCCCGTATGCGTTCATATGCCATTCATCCGATTGCGATGAAACGTTCATGATTTGTTGTGTACACGCCAGGGAAGGTTTTCGACTTAGTAAATCCATTTTACAATAGGTAGCGTACTAGTATATTCAACAAATGTGTGACGGTGCTCGAATCGTTTCAACCAAGTCCCGTATGCGTTCATATACCATTCATTTGATTGCGATGAAACTTTGGTGAGTTGTTGAGCTCGCTCCCTTGATTATTTTTTTTTGGAGATAGTAAATCAATTTTACAATAGTTTAGAGGTGGTTAACCAAAAATAAATAAATATTGGGATTCCAAAACACTTCAACAAACAAAGTTACAATGCCAACACTTTCTTTGATTGGCATTGCAACGCATGCCAGGTACAGCTAGTCCATGAATAAATAAGGATTCTTTTTCCTTTTTATCTTAATTTTTATCCGTGTCATTTCTTATTCCTTTTGTTAACGCGGGCTTCACAAGGAATGTGTCTTTTCGAACTCTAGTTTGATGGTGCCCTCTTTCCCATCCCATAACGACCCGGATATACTCTGTCTCGTGCCACACGAGCCGTTTTCTTCGTAATTTTGAAACTAGAATTCAGGCACATTCATTTTACCTGCTATATTCTTTTCCACTCCCCTGTTCCTACTCGGAAATAGTGTGGTGTTATTATTGGCCAGGTCATCACACATATTTCCCTGAGACGGGCACAGGTGGGGAGGTGGCACCGATTCACTTAGTACTCGATATGACTTGTTGGCACTCAATTTAACTTATTAGCAGTGGATGTAATTCGTATTCTTAGGAAGGACACAGGTGTTGAAGTTTTAATTTTGATTGAATTCAGGCACATTCGTATTTCCTGCTATATTTTTTTCACTCCCCTGTTCTATCTCGGGAATAGTGTGGTGTGATTATAGGCCAGGTCATCACACGTATTTCCCAGAGACGGGCACAGGACCTAGGTGGCACTATTACCTGCTATCTACCTAGGTAGCGCTAGTGTCCGTGGTACTAGTACCTACCACATACTTAGGTGGCACTAACATCCGCCACACACTGATTCATGCAGTGAGGAGGAGTTGTTTAAGGCACAAGCAAATGCTATTCGCGAACTCAATCGAATGTAGGTGGCAGGTCGGTCGCGACAAAATGCTGGACGCAAGGGTGATAGACTTCATAAATGTGTTGAATATTGTTGGCAATTCTAAGCGGGCTCTTGTTGAAGGGCTGGTATATTTAGATGCCAAGCACACAATTATGTGCGGGAAAGTGCTAGAAACAGAATATTTAATGAGACTTGAAGCTTTATGCTTACAAACTAATCATTTGAAAGGAGTAGCCTACCTCATCAGATTCAAAATGAAATTCAGTCACCAGTTGCCGAAAGAAAAGTAATTTGTTCAGGAATATGTAATAAGCGTGTAGTCGGTACATTGCTTTACATACTTGAGTAAGTACATAATTTAAATTTGGAAGATATACCCTAATACTGTTGACGTCGATAAATCAACGACTGTAGTCTACAAGTTGACTATAAAGAATTTTTTAGTTTTTTAATATGCATCTAATTATAAACTTAAAAGACCTGAGGTTCACAGATTTGAAGCAGTAAAGGGGCAAGTTACAGAAAGACAGCCACATGTAGGTACGATAAAGCGAACCCTAAAATTAATTTTTGCCACATGGGAAGAACAGCTGTCAAATCGACACTGTCTATTCCATTCCGTCTGAAAAGCTTTCTTTTTGCAGAAGTAATGCACTGATAAGCCAATTGTTGAATTTGAAGAACACAACGGAACTGAGCAATTATATTACTCATCGTTTAGGCTCAAATATTATCAAAATAACTGAAAAAATGAGAGAGGAGCACACCCATCTACTCAAATCACATTTTATAGCGTCTGTTTGTTTATGTTTCCATCACCCTTATGCTAGTACCAGATAGCGGCAGCACCGTCGCTTGAGTTCGCGAATAGCAATTGATCGTTTCAAAGACAGTTTGATTATATTGTGTGTGTATAATTCCATGTTATTCCTTTGCTTTTGTATGTACAATATTATTTATCTGCCTCTGATTCGAATAAATAAATCATTCAATAACCTAAACTTAATAGTCATCTTCTTTCACGGAAAACTGGCACTTAAACCCTTTGCCCCAATTACCTAGCCCTTTTCTTTATTCCCCTTAGGGAACAGCGTTTTGGAACATGGAATATAAGATGCCCTGCCTAACTGGTAACCGGAAAAATAGATACCGTACCTGACCGGTAAATTGATCATCAAACTAGAAAGTTACCTAGATTAATGGCTAGCTCTTTGCTGACCACTAAGGCCCGGGTTCGATACCTGGCTCAGCCACAAGCCATTTATTTCTGGACTGAGGAACTCTTTCATCCTGGAAGTGGTTTCCCATCCTACTCAATGCGAATGCTGGGATAGTACCAACCGAAGGACACGGCCACTTCCTTCCCAAATCCTACCTGAATTACATATGCACACTAGTTAAGGCGTCACAGAGTTGGGGAAAATAATGGTCCTCCCAATATGTATCTTTGTATGTCTATACAAAATAAACAATACTCACAAAAAGTATTTTAGGTACAATATAGCGGTACACTTACAAAATTACGGAAAATACGAAATACAATTTTCAAAATTCATTTCAAAATATAAAGTACCGTACTTTCTTCCATTTAGACTGTTCAAGATAATAGTATATTACTATTAGAAATATTACTGTCATTATTGACCTGAACGGATACGCGCGTTAACGTGCAAGGCCACCGTCAGCCCCTTGAAATGTTTCTCCTTACCTTGTCTCCGAGCCCGTAAAATGGGGAATAATAGGTAAAGATAAATATTATTACTAGCAGTGAGCAGTGAATATTCTGTAATATTGTTTTAAATTCTACTGGGCCGTTCCAGTTTCTTGAAACCATGTGAGAAGAGGGGCAGTAAGAGTACTAACGCAGGGGCAACTTAATAGGCCACCCGCAATACATACAGTGTGGTCCACCCGCCCCTTATTATTTAGTTTTATGAAACCCAACTAACATCGCATCTCTCCCGATGGTCGATATTGCTCTGCGCTGTGACTGTGTGACAGCAATGTAATTGGGTCATGGGTCTAGCAAAGAAAAACCGACCTCAAAATTTTCCCCGCCAAATACTATGGCCCATTCTACTAACATATGACTTACTGCTCTTTGAAATAACACACATACACGTAATACGATCGAATTAATAGCTTACGCCACGTGATCTGTATTAGCAGAAAGTTAAATCAATACCATAAACCGTGATTGAAGACTTTGAGATGGACTTAAACGTTTGAGGTGGGACGGCTACAGTAACTAGAGCACGTTTAGCGTACGTTATCTACCATGTGTTCGTGGCTGCGAGGGTTAAAGCCTCACCGTAAGTGCTGGGCGCGAGCAGGTAGAATGCCGCATCGAATCCAGTAGCAGGCATACTTTTTTGAACGAAAGCCCACATTCCATTTTAGTCGCGATGTAACTACATTGCCAAATGTATTGCCTTACGACGTATTTTTGTGAAGAGTACGTTGAATTTTGATGATTTATAAAGAGAATACGATCTAATTGGTACGTTATGCCACGTGACCTGCAATGGCATAAAATTAAGAAACTGGCATGAATATTAACATAACATATCGAAGTGTTGCTCCGGAGGTCTGGGTTCGATTCCCAGCTCTGCCAAGAAATGTAATACTTGTCTGAGGGCTGAAATTGGGTACACGTAGCCTCGTGAAGCAAATATGAGAAGAAGTGGGTTCAATTCCCAACTCAGCCACCCCGGAAATGGTTTTCCGTGGTTTCCCACTTCTAATCCGGCCAAATTCCGGGACGGATTCTATCTTAAGGCCACGGCCGCCTCCTTCCCAATCCTTAATTTCAAATAAACACATCATTACAATCCCGCAATAACTCGGTTTATCAGACAAATTCTACACACACATCCAAGTAATAATAATAATAATAATAATAATAATAATATCGTATGGCCTCGGGTGTCTGGTGCAAGCTTTGCTATTTGACACCCAGAGGGTAGCTTGCATGTCGAATTTCGTAGTTCATTGACTATGAAAGTCAAGGAGGTTAGATGTTAGATATCTAATCTCCTTGAACACAATAGCGCTTTCTAGTAGAGAAATGAGGAACTTTGTGCTGGCTAAATAACCGCGATATTCTAGCCCCTCAAATGAAACGAAACAACAACATATCGAAGGATATTCTGATCGCCAGTGCTTGCATCGAACCATGGTATTATTAGCATACTTTCGATTTTTGCAAAAAATGAAAGTAGACTTATGAGATCTACACAGGGTCAAAAATTGTGTGTCTGTGTGTGTGTGTGTGACTGCGTGTCTGTGTGTGGAGTGTGTGTACACTGAATGTCGCCCCCTCCCCCCCTCCACCCCGTATCAATTCGAACATGGTGAAACCGAATTGAACGAAATTTGGTACAGAGGTAGCACTAGCAAAGGGCACTCCAGTGTAATGTTTTATATCGCCGCCATCTTGATCAAAACGTAATGGCGGCCATCTTTATGTTAAAAGCTTGAATCAAATTACGACCAACCTAATAATCTGATCCCTACCCAATTTTGCAACAAAATACCTTTATGTATAGAGATTCTTTTGACCACACTACAAGGTCATCAGGCCAATAATGTACGGATAGTGGCCATGTATGTGTGCAAATCGATTCCCCCTAACTTTTAAAACACGGTGAAACCGAATGGAACGAAGTTTGGTACAGAGATAGCACTAGCAAAGGCCACCTCAGTGTCATGATTTATATTGCCGCCATCTTGACGGAAACGTAATGGCGGCCTCCCAAATGTTAAAAGCTAAAATAAATTACGACCAATCTATAATCTGATCTCTACCAAATTTTGCAACAACATACCTTTACTTGGGAAGCTTATTTTGACCATACTACAAGATCATCAGCCCAACAGTTTGCATATCGCGGCCATGTATGTGTGCAAATCGATTCCCCTATCTATTCTAACACGGTGAAACCGAATTCAACAAAATTTGGTACAGAGGTAGCACTAGCGTAGAACACGTCAGTGTCATGTTTTATATCGCCACCATTTTGACGGAAACGTAATGGTGGCCACCCAAATGTTCCAAGCTAAAATCAAATTACGACTAACTTAATAATTTGATCTCTACCAAATTTTGTAACAACTTATACTTGTATGGCGAGCGTCGTTTATCTGAACTACAAGGTCATCAACCCATTAGTTTGCAGATGGCGGCCATGTATGTTTGCAAATAGATTCCCCCTATCAATTCAAACACGGTGAAACCGAATTGAACGAAATTTGGTACAGAGGTAGCACTAGTAAAGGGCACTCCAGTGTCATGTTTTATATCGCCGCCATCTTGATCAAAACGTAATGGCGGCCATCCTTATGTTAAAAGCTTGAATCAAATTACGACTAACTTAATAATCTGATCACTACCCAATTTTGCAACAAAATACCTTTATGTATAGAGATTCTATTGACCACATTACAAGGTCATCAGGCCAATAATGTACGGATAGCGGCCATGTATGTGTGCAAATCGATTCCCCCTAACTTTTAAAACACGGTGAAACCGAATGGAACGAAGTTTGGTACAGAGGTAGCACTATCAAAGGCCACCTCAGTGTCATGTTTTATATCGCCGCCATCTTGACGGAAACGGAATGGCGGCCACCCAAATGTTAAAAGCTTAAATCAAATTACGACCAACCTAATAATTTGATCTCTACCAAATTTTTCAACAACATACCTTCTTGTGGGAAGCATCTTTTGACTGAACCACAAGGTCATTAGCCCAATAGTTTACAGATAACGGCCATGTATGTGTGCAAATCGATTCCCCATATCAATTCAAACACGGTGAAAATGAATTGAATGAATTTTTTACAGAGATAGCACTAGCAAAGGGCGCATCATATTCATGTATAATATCCGTATAGCACGTTGTATGTAAGAAGCTACTACAACCAACAATCAATTATAATCCTTGAAAAGGACAAAGAGTTATAACAATACCCATGCATTTAGGAGAAAGTAGGCTATACGTTCTTTACCGAACATCTTGTTTTGTTATAAAATTTTTACAAAAAAGTCTTAGCATATATTTAGGCCCGTATCACACGACACCCGCTGGCAAGGAAGCTGCTGTGATCGCTGGTACTAAATCCTGTATGATTCTGTTCTCTTTGTCGGTACACCTGCTTGTATGACCGAAGTGTATCACACGCTGGCATTTTGTACGCTAAGTTGTATGAAATAAATCCGAAGGGCTGTCATTTGAGGGCATTATTTGCTGTTCTTTCGCCTTATTAACGCAAAGCGGTCGCGAAACTTGTTTTAAGTAAATTAGAAAACATGCCAGGTACTGAATGAATGCATTCCATTCAATATTTAGGATCTAACTGTAATAACTGAATATTTTACCATACGTTTTAATAAGAAGCGCAACAAAAACCTCGAGAGTGTGTTGGAAATGTGTGCAAGTGTTATTGCGCCCGCTCGCTCTTTCGAAGATCCCGGGTTCAAGAATATCCAACGGCAGAATTTTTTAATTCTTTTTAACTATTTTATTATACCCTCCCTACCTCGTACAGCAAGATTTCAACTTGGTTTTGTTCACATTATCTACGAAGACGATAGGGAAATCTATTTTCTTCTCTCATTTAAATGGTAATTTTCCCTAAATACTGTTCAAAACCATGGATGGATACTATTCGTTATAATTATTATTTTTTAGTCGATTTTACCCACCAGATTAGGTTTTCCCACGGACTCAGCGAGGGATCCCATCATTGCCGCCTCTATGGGCAGTGTCCTGGAGCTTGAAACATCTTGTCTACGGGATACAACTGGGGAGGGGGAATCAGCACTTCGCCCAGGTGGCCAGACCTGCAAAGCGAACAGGGTCATCTTGAGGGATGGGAAGGGAGGGGACGATCGGGAGGGATAGGCAAGGAAGAGGGAAGGAGGCGGCCGTGGCCGTACGGTAGATAACATCCCGGTATTTGCCCGAAGGTGAAGTGGGAAACCACGGAAAACCCCTTTAAGGATGGCTGAGATGGGAATCGAACCACCTCTACTCATTTGGATCTCCCGAGGCTGAGTAGATCCCGTCCCAGTCCTCATACCTCGTTTCAAATTTCGTGGCAGAGCCGGGAATCGAACCCAGGTCGTCCTGGGTGGCAGCAAATCACGCTGACAACTACGCAACGGAGGCGACTCTATTCGTGATAATTAGAATTTTAATAGTTCAATATTTATCCCAGAATCATAATATGACACGTTCTGTTATTACTGCCTTGATACGAGGCTCAGCGGTAACGTTCTCGCTTGCTGTGCCGAAAGTTGCAGGTTCCTATCCTGGCACAGTCAGCTGGCATTTGAGGGTGCGCAAAAGCGAGGGAGCCGTGTCAGTAGATTTACCTTCACGTTGAAGATCCCCTTCGGAGCAAAATCCGGCACCCCGGCGTATCTAAATGCCAGAGCAGTTAAAAGGGACGTAAAACCAATAATGTTATAATTATCTGTATTTACTGTATGTTTGGGGGCAGATGACCTCGTAGTTCCGCCCCTTAAAACCTCACTAAATAACTATTACTGTAAGTGTATAGCAAGCGCTTTTCGCACAGACGCCGTTGAAAGAAATTATAGTTTCGGTCTGATGTATTTATTCGTGAGCCTTCCCACATAACAAATCTATTTGTTATGTGGGTCGTCTGAGTGAGTCGGAGTTTTCCTTTAAACAAAGGTGGTCAAAATTTCGAACACTTACCTTGAATATACAGGATAGGCTACCTTGCTTTCGTTCTACAGATCATTATGTCGTCGTCCAATCTGGCTGCGTACCATCGGATCAGTACGGTCATTTTCAGGATCTAATAAAAAAAATCACTCGTTGGAACAGATAGATATGTGTCCATAATACATCCACAATAAACGACATGAAGAAAAAAATGCACTAGTCCAAGGTTCGAACCTACTCCAGCACTTCTTGATTTAGCCACCTTAGCTACCGAGAACCATGGTTAATTGTTGGCACGTATTGAGTCTATTCGTAGACGCTTCATGTCCAAATGTAAGAAGGTGTCATTCGGAGCTCTGATCGTTTCAATCATGCATTATATTTGAGGTCATTGAAAGAACACTGCCACTATTGATTTCTACTATATTCGCGAGGATGTACTCAACGGTAAAGTTGTACAATGGACGTAAAGGAGCAGGTACGAATGTTTTTAGGATGACTGTCATATATTCATATACGCGTTAGTTGGGTGTCCTTCCTCCAAAAAAATAAGGGGCTGGTGGACCACACTGTATAGTTTAAAATCATTAATATCTCGCGAACCAATGGTCGGATTTTGACAAATGAGGTGTCTTAGGACTCGGGCTAACGCCCCCTTTCCTATGGACAACTTATTTCCGCCTCAAAATAAAACCTACCCCTACTAGGTGGTGAAAGAGTATTTTTTTGGTTAACATTGCTTTCTATGTGCTACATGTACCAGGTTCAATGCTAATATGAAATTACACGTTGTTCCACACAAGAGACATGTGTACGGTGGAATGCTTATAAGAATGAACATTTTTGTTTTGTTTTTACGCATGCGCACTTGGGATTTTTGTAAGAGGGCGGGCTTTTGAACAATTATTTATAAGAAGGTGAGGGGGGGAGGGGGAGGAGAGAGTTAGATATTCGCCTACTTTCTCGCGAACTTTGCCGATATCTCACGAAAGCATGGTCGGATACGGACGTGTGATGTGTCAAATGGCTTGTCTTAAAGCCCTCTTTATGTTGTTAATAGATTAAAGTTTTTGAGAATGAGGGAAACAGACTCTTTGGGGTAAAACAAAGATTTTAGACTTTAAGGATATTTCGCAAACCAATAAGGCTAGAGACGTGTACGAGGTGTTAAATGACTTGGGGTGACGTCCTCTTTCGATTGTAGTATTTATTCTTAAAAAAATTGACAATGGAACTAACTGCACTTTTGTCGGTATTTTTTAAAATTCATGATGGGGTAACTATTTAACCAGTAGCCGATAACCAGCGGCAGACCTGATCCGTGTGTAATGCAGTGTGTTGAACTGACGTTGCTCGCCAGTCCTCACTACTACAATCTGATAACGATATGAAAAGAAAGTGGTGAAATACATGTGAACACGTATGAGAAGACATTATTGCTCACCCTTGAGAAACAACATGTAAGCTAACAAGTCACATCCTGTTTGGTTCGTATGTGAGAAAATGCAAATTGATGTGTAATATGACCTGACACAGGTCCTTGGACTTAAGCTGTACACGTGCATGATAACAGGATGTGCAAGTATGTAAATTGCTGAGTCAGTAAAAATATAATGCACGTGTAGGAATGACATAACAGCCAATAGCTAGGGGAGAGCTGGGGACAGCAGTGGTGGGAGGTGAAGGGGAGGAGCGGGGAGGGCGAGGGGCGGTGTAAGGCCGAACACAGGTGGAGAGAGAAGGAAATATGTGTTGCTCATAATTCATGTAGTGCTGAGGACTGTACACACAGGGCTATAGGTTAAGTACAATATGAGTAAATAAATAAGAACAAGGCGCACAGTTTCATAAAACATGTAATTTATTAATCCAAGAATTAAAGGCTGAGCTCAATCCCAACCATTTTACATATAGTCTATATACTTTTTGTTTCAACACTTTTCCAAAAGGTAATGTTTTGGAAACGCTATCTTGCAAAGTTCTTGGAGACAAAACCTACCTTTTTGGGTTGATGGTTGAGGTCCTCAAGTAAAAAGGTGACTGGGCTGTTCAGGTTGACCTGACGAATTGGAAATAGTTCAGTCCCCCAATTTTGTGTGTATCCCTTATAAAAGGCAGACTTAAATTTACTCTCATGAACATGGCCACCGATGTTAAGGAGGTCAGTTTAGATTCTGCTGTTTTTATGGGGTTAAACAGTTTAACCAGTCGTGGAATACTTTTGGTCACAAGTCGTGGCTTGGTCCCAATGGTTCTGTGTTTGGTGTCATTGTAACACGACACTAGCTCAGGTAATAAGTCCATCCAGCGATATGAGCCTTGAGCGGTTAACACTTTCCACATATGAGTTTTTAATGATCGATTAAACCGCTCGACCACACTGGCTTTGAAATTGCTGTACGTGGTGTAATGGCGAATATCCAAAGATTTCAGATAACTAGAGATATCCTTGTTGAAAAATTATTTTTCCTGATCGGTTCGCAACAACTGGGGTTGACGTTTGGATTGTTGAATAAAACGTTTAAAGGCCTTGGTGACTAGCGGCCCCGACTTGCGACTCACGGGGTGAATAAAGGCCCTTTTGGAATACGCATCAATGACCGTCAACATGTAGTGTACACCATTGCTAACGATAGCAGAGGGAATCATTTCCACCAAATCGCCTTGCCAAAGTTCATCCACACCCCGTGAAATCACCTAGAGTCGCTAAAGTTACGTCTAGCAGGTCGATGCAACTCATGAGCGATGCCAACCTAAATGGGTGAAGGCTTAAACAACAATTTTGGCATTTCGAAGTTCTTCTTCAATTTCTTGAATTTCCCACTCGTGACCTGTATGGCCGGCTTGATGTGAAGCATGCAACAGTTGTAGCCGCTGGACGAGCTTACTGGGAATTTTCCAGTAGGTAATATACACAAGGGGTTTTAATGGTTTAAATGTGACTCCCCAAGCTGACACTTTACGACGAGCACATTGACTGATTGGAAACATTTTTGCAATGATGGTTTTATATTTTTGAGATAGATTGGCATTCACTTGTTGAGAGGGATTATACTGTCTTTTTAGGGCATGGGTGTCCTATAAAATGAATTTATATTTGCCAACGTCCTGTTACGTATAATCATGGGAAGATGGGGTACGAGAGAATAGCAGCTTTAACAGTCCTGGTGTTAATTTATAGATTATCTTCGTAATGATAGCACTAGTACGAGCAAATTTAATCGATGAATCACCAATTTTAAAACTATTATTCTCATAGCGAACACCATACGTTGTATCTGTGTTTCCAATAAATAGGTCGATGAAATAGGGTTCCAGTGTTGGTCCATAATATCTTATTATAATATGTTTTAATTGATCTTCATGTTGAGGTGTGGATAAGAGTTATGACAATGGTGTTTGCTTGGAAGTGGAAGGTGTTTGAACCAAGGCCAATGATTTCTTTTCTTTTAAAAACTCTGTAAGGGATGAGGATTTTTTTTCGGAGTATAATCTTGATCATGATCATCCTCAACATCGCTATCACTAGTCAATTCTACCTGTTCCTCTTCCTCTTCCACAGGGTTCTCTTGTAGGGTTTGCTGGCTTGTGAAACAGTGGGTGGCGTTTCAGATGGCTTGAAAGAGGGTTTAAACATGGCTTTTAGCGGAGGTGCTCAATGTTGTTGATAAACAAAGCATTATCTGCACGTGATCGTTTTAATTGACAAAACTTTTGGCAAATAGTATTTTTTGCTCTAATAATATGCTTTTTGAATTGACTCTCGGCTAACGCCATGGTGTCTTGACAAATGACTTGAGAGGGAATGAGACAGTCCCTTGAATAGTAATAAAATGATCAAACCCTAAGCGATAACGTCCTTGGTTGAATTCCCTTTGTTTATCAATCACCAAACAGGCATGGCGTTGGTTCTTCCTGCACTTGGCACACAATTCAGTAAATGTTTGAAAAGTCATATCAGGATTGACATGTTCATTATAAATGAGGCGACTATTACGCTCACCCTGGCGTAATAAAACAATGACATTGGCATTGTCTACAATGTGTTGTTTGCACATTTTAGATAACGTTTGTCCAACATGGTAGCAATCGATATTTTTATGACAACCCATGCTGAAATAGCTTTGAATGATGGCTTGTTGTTCAGTGGATACATCATCGAAAATCATGAGTGAATCAGGCTTCACCTCATGCGGGGCAATAACATTTTCTTGAATGGAAAATGTGAAATAACTCATATTCCCTCTTTGTAATTGAGACATGACTTGATCCAGGAACATGTAGAGGGGTTGGTAGAGAGATTTTGCATAAGTATACATAATTTGAAAACGCAGACCATTGCATGCTGTAATGAGCGTGAGCAATTTTTTTTTCACATATTGAAGGCCCAACGATGATGCAACGAATGGAAGACGGAAACAGTGAACTGTGGCGTTGTTCATGTGATGTGGGATAGAGATGGGAAACCATGTCCCCCACAGGGAATGACTCTTGCTGCTTAATAAAGTTCATATCAACTAAGGGTTAGAGAGGTTAGCAGGCTGTCTATGTACATGGAACCATGTCTTGTAATGGAAAGAGTAGATCTCTACTACAGGTTGGACGTGTGTTCACGGCCAAAGCTAGATCTGTCCCCATATATGATCCTAAACAAGAAACAGATCCTGCTAATAAACACTGTGAGGATAGGTCTGTAGTGCCACGCACTAAACAGGGAGATTATGACTTTATGGGAAAGCGGTTAATCCATGTTAAACATCCTCAAGTGTCTACAGATGTCACTACAAAAAAGTGTGTGGATAACTAGGTGCATGAGTTAGATGACAAAGTGACTCAGTTTACTGTGGATTGCTATACGGCTAATCATAACCGCATTATTCACGTGGAAGACCCACAAGAAGATGATGATGTCTGTACCAAACGCTACCTCACCTACCAAATGAAAATACTTTAAAAATTTGTCCCATCCATATCTTTAGTGTATCTAATGAACGAAAGACCTGTGAATGATGGGAACCATTTACTGCCAGTGAATGACAACCTAACGTATATGCTTTCTTCAGATTGAAGACACTGTCGTTTGCACTATGATGGAACTATTCACATTAAACAATCCATACCTGATGAGAATCATTTACATGTAGAGATAAACCGTCATAGGATGTTGGTCCATAACCATCAATCGGTTAATATAGGTGATGAATTAAAATTCTATTTAATGCTTACGAGGGATGAAAAGCGAGCAAGGAAAGCTATAAACGATTTTCCACTTTATGTGGAACTTGAATATATAGCCATGAAATAAGGATGACATGTTAGTTGTTACTTAATCATTCTTGTGAAATGTTGTTGGTCATCATCATGGTAAAACAAAGATAAGTGGTGAGAAATACAAAAAAAATCACTATCTTTGCCAAAGCATGGGGTTAAGGCATTGGTGGACAAGCCCTTGCGAATGAAAGAAATAAAAATAATGTGAGGACGATAATGAAAGCCCGTCGAGCGGCACAGAGACGTGTTATTCCAAAACGTCAGCGACAAGTTTCAAAACAAGTTTGAGTGATTCCTGTCCCTAAACGAGCTGGATTTTACCTGCTTTATTCGCTGGTCTGGCTGCCTTGGGTTCACTTTTGGGTGGTGCTAGTGCGGTGACTAAAACCATTAAAGCTGTACAACAGAGCAAGCAACAATTGAAAGATAGTCAGCGACACCATGCAACGATGGAAGCGATTGCTATGGGGGCTAGAAACGCCAATTTAAAGCCTACCTTTTATCAACAAGGACTTGGGATTCTTCCATCTCCAAATAAAAAAAATAACCACAGCCATAGCAAGACATGCCCTAACCCATGAAGATGTCAAAAGCTATGCCAAGCAACTAAAACTTTCTCAATTTCGAGGTGTGTTTATGCGGAACCAATTACCCCCACGACCATGGAAACAGGAATCTGCCATTCTAAATCTAGATGATGATCGAGGACCAGGAACGCATTATGTAGCCTATGCGAAAGAGGGATCCATGATATGGTACTTTGACAGTATTGGGAATCTGCCCCCGCCCATGGAACTAGTAACCTATTTTGGAAACAGGACCAAGATATAGTATAATGTAAAACGTGAACAAGCGTTTCACAGCGAAGAGTGTGGACGTTTGTGTTTAATGTTTTATATAAGACACAGCATAATCAAAAACGTCAACAGTGTGTCGGTAGAAAGTAAGACGTTTACAATGCATGGACGTGCACCTGAAGTCAGCCTAGATTTTTACCCGCCTATCGAATTGAGTGAAATACCTTACGGTTTGGGACTTTTTTCTCTTGAAATTTTACTATGATGATTCTGTGCTAAACCTGAACCCTGGTGGATATACAATAGACGATATTAATGAACACATTTATGTACTGTTTATCAATGAATATGGTTTAAGTCATTTCTCGATGGAACGCACAAGTTTCAACTTACAGGAAATACCAACACTCATCGCTGCAATATTTTCTCTACGTTTAAGATCGACTATAAAACACATCCTTTATTAGGATTTAAACCACGCGTGTTGGAGCCCAACAAAAAACACGATTCAGACAATAAAGTGAAATTGATCGAGGACCATCACGTGACGGTGACGTGTAATATTATTAGCCAAGTGTACACCAATCAAGAACCATCGCATTCGCTTTATAATTTTATTGTGATATCGCCCAATGGCTATATAATTCATGAAACCCTCCAGTAGTGCTCTTTCATTCTGTGGCTGTAGGTCCTATTAGTAATAAAACATTAAGACTGATCAATAGAGAACAACTCATTCAACTAGATTCTACCACACCAGTGACTAACAAGTTCTTTCTAAAACCACTATGAAGCTGGTGTATAAAGCAACAACACAGTCTAGGAATGGTGTTAGTTGTTTGCCACGTGAATACACGTTCACACCTAAGGACAAGCCGATTTTACAGCATCTGGGTTACCACGTCAACCAACATAATGAATTCTATCCTAGAGGTGGTGAGCCGCATCGAGGAGCAAGAAGGGGTGGTAAGAATTGATCCCTATTCCTATCAAGCTCAAACACCCGGACTCAATAACGATTATGAAATTCAATTTGTTATCAACAACCAATATATTTTCACCCTACCACATGAAGTGTAATTCAAATTGAAGGTCGGCTCACCTAAGCTGATGGCTCTACACCCACTACATCCAAGTTAGCCAACCTTGCTTTTGCCTTTTTTATTTTCTGAGGTGCGCTATGTGATTAACGATATTGTGGTGGATTGCACTAGAAATGTGGGTATTTCAAGTGTTATGAAACTATACCCCTCTTATAGTGAGGAAGAAGGAAAAACATTTTGCATGGCAGGTTGGTAACCTGACTCAATCAATGACTGGATGGTGCACATGGATGGCACCTTTACTGGATTTTTACCTCTTTAACTCATTTTAGGCTTTGCCGAAGATCGCCAAAGTATTGTGGTCAACGCAAGGCAAGTGCTTTATCTGGATAGAGACAGAAGTGATAATAATGCACTCAAGGGAGCTGAAGATCGACCCATAGATTCAAAAATTCAACTACAACGAATTCTATGCAAAGTAACCCATGTAACCCTTGACGATAGCAAAAAACTGGAAATGATCAAGATTGTGGGAAGAGATATGCTTTTACCCAAAGAATTTAGAAGCTGGGCGCTCCATGAGTACCCCCTATTACCCACAACCAACACACACAATTGGTTTGTAAAAACAGCACGCTATACAAAGAGACCACTTTACATTATCGTGGGTTTTCAAACCAATCGCAAGTATCAACAAACCAAAGATGCTACGCAATTTGATCATCTGCAATTGAGAAATGCACGTCTTTTCCTCAACGGAGCTGTTTTTCCCTATGAAGGGCTGGATTTGTATTTTTCAAAAAATAAGATTGACTTGTTTTCTCAATTTCGAAGGTCGTATTATCAAAAAGAGAATTGCCCCATGTTGTCACCCCATGCGTTTAAGACAAGGGCGTCACTGATTGTCTTTGACTGTTCCTACTTGGAAGAGTCTGTCAAGCAATCCAATATTGACATTCATCTTCGGTCTATAAGCTTGGATTATTCCATAGATTTCAGAAATACACAACCAAAAGAAACCTCACTTGCCAGGAATAGTATGCCTCTTGTTTGGACGATTCTGGAAGAAGCCGAATTTGCTGTACATCGAAGCACATTGTTGCAGAATCATGTCCTGTGTTTACATTAAATTATAAAACCTTGATGCACGAAAGCTGTGCAGTCGCTTACTGGCCATGTATTCAGTCTTTTTTACTGAATTAGTTGTTTCATTTTACGGCAGTAACTACAAACATCTAATGATGGGGAGCAAAGTCCAATATTGAAGTACTGTACTAAAAGAAATTCAAAATATACACACTTTGCTCACAATTTCAATACAATTGGTTTTTTTAAACTAGCATCGAGGTAAATAAACTCTGATTTTCGTCTTGAATAATGTGCTTTCTTGCCCCAGATCATCATCATAATCATCATCATCATCTTAATTTCCCCTTTTCCAGTTGACACTGGGTGGGGACAAATATGGTTCCTCTCCACTTTGCTCTGTCGTTCCACCATTCCTCCGCCGACACAGTGTTCCTATCCAGGTTCCGTTTTCTAATACTATTCTCCACCGAGTCCATCCAACGCATTCTTGGTCTTCCTCGTCCTCTCTTCCCAGTCATCCGTCGTTCCAGTGCTCGTCTTGATAGCCTTACTTCATTCATCCATTTGACATGTCCAATCCATCTCAATCTGTTTTGCTCCAGTTTGTCATTTAGTTTCTGTACTCCCAGTTCTTTCCGTATATCTTCATTTCTCACTCTGTCCCTCCTCGTTTTCGGGACCATACTTCTCAGGAATCTCATCTCAGCTGCTTGTACTCTGCTCTCATCCCTCTTAGTCATTGTCCAAGTTTCCGCTGCATATGTAATTATAGGAACATAATATGCTTTGTACATAACTTGTTTAGCCTTAATTGGTATATCCTTGTTCCATACTAGTCACCGTACCTGTTCGTAGAAAGCACTCCCGAGTTGTATTCTTCTGCTAATTTCCAAATCTAGTCTTCCATCTTCAGCCGGTTCACTTCCCAAGTATTTGATGTGTTTCACCACTTCCAATTTCTTATCTCCTACTTTGATTACTCCTTTGCCTTCTTTCTTATCTCTACTCATCACCACTGTTTCACTCTTCTCCACATTTATCTTCAATCCCCATTGCTCAATCTTTTCATTTATTACGTCTAACTGTTCTTGTACCTCCATCTCATCCTCGCCCCAGATCACATCGTCGTCTGCAAACAACATTACCTTCATCTTTGCCCTACTATATTCTTTCATTGCTGCCTTCATGATGTCAGCCATCACCATTACGAACAATAATGGTGACAGAACACTTCCTTGCTTTAGTCCAGTGTCAATTTTAAACCATTCCGATGTCCCGACTTTAGTCTTCACACTACTGTAGCACTCCATGCACATTCCTTTTATCATGTCTCTCAGTTCCTTGCCTATCCCCTATTTGTTAAGCTTTCCCAAACTTTTGTTCTAGGGATGCTATCATAGGCTTTTTCTAGATCAATAAAAGTCATTACCATATCCTTCCCATATTCCGAAATCTTTTCAATGTTCTGTCTCAGAATGAAAATGGGTTCCACTGTTGACCTGCCCCCTCCAAATCCAAACTGTTCCTCCTCTATTTGGCTTTCCACCTTTACTCTAATTCTTCTTTCTAGGATTATTTCCATTACTTTGGCATCATGCGAGATGATGGTGATTCCTTGGTAGTTACCACACACCTTCCTGTCTCATTTCTTGAATATTGGCAATATTATTCCCTTTTTCCAGGCTTCAAGTACTTTCTTCTCTCTCCACACACTCCTGAGAAGTCTGTACGTCCACTGCAGTCCCACTGGTCCTGCCGCCTTGATCATTTCTATTGCCACTTCGTCGATTCCTACAGCTTTCCCCATCTTCATCTTCCTAACTGTCCATTCACCTTCTGCCATAGTAATGTCTGGTTCTTCTTCTATTTCTTCCTCCACCGTTATGGCTGTTTGCGTAACTTCTCCGCATGCCAGGCGTCTCACCTTCAACAGCTCGCTGAAATGTTCTTTCCATCTGTCCGTTATCTCTTCTGGTTTTGGCAATATTTCACCTTCCTTGTTTTTCACGAACCCAGAGTTCACCTTTTCATTCCTTCTGCTTTTAATAATTCCAAACAGCAATTTCTTTCCATTATGTAAATCCTCCCTTATTTCCTGAGTGAATTCTTCCCAGCTTTTTTCTTTTCCTCTGCAATTACTTTCATGCAATCTCTGTTTGCTTCTATATATTTTGCTCTACATTTTTCAGTCCTTTTTGTTTTCCATTCCATCCAAGATTTCTTCTTCTCTCTTACCTTTTCTTTCACTCTATCATTTCACCATTTTGTCGCCTTTTCCCGTACCTTTCCTGATGTTCTACCACATGTTTTCTCTGCACTGTTTACAAATGCACCCTTTAACTTTTCCCATTCTTGTTCCACATGAGTAATATCCGTCCTTGCTATTCTCTCCTAAAGTCAATGCAACCTCCTTTTCCTGTGGTTTCCAGACCTTAAACTTTCTTTCCCTTTTTTCTGATAACCTCATGTCCCAGATATTGTTGATAAAAACCGTGTCAACCTGTTTCTTTTATGATGAATTTCGATATTTTTCGATTTTCTCGCCTATTACTTCCGGTCATACAATGAACTTCGCTGTTACAACAATGTTGCGCAATCCTCTAGATTTAGCTACCTATAAAGATTCTTCTGCAGACACTAAGGATTTTTCTGGTTCTTTTAATCAACGTGTACTCAAGTGAACAATAGTTTGGCCGTTGCTTGTTACATGAAGGCCTAGACCACCTCTAGACAAGCTTTTAAGAAACAAGGTTGATGATTCTTTATTAGGAACAGATATTAATTGTATTTTTACATAAAACAGCAATTGGATATGAATTACTTCCAAGAAAACCTCCTTGAATCATGAGAGCAGGGGTTGAGAGAGTTGAGGCCTTTTGGCTAATGATAACCGATTTCTCGTCTTGTTTTCAGAGATTAACTCTCCTTTCTCTCGAGCTATCGTTCTCTGCACCCGCAGTCACTCAGGTATCATCTAACTCACTCATCTTATAAATAAAAGCAAAGAGAATTACCAATACACACATTGAACTCACAAGCACTCAATGGAACATGCTTATTAAACAGCAACAAACACAAAGCATCATGGGTAACGGTTACCTTGGATATAATGATCAGATACCCTGATTGAACACACGAGGTAGACAAAATTCATTATCTTTGGTTCCCTATATTTTAACCAATAAATGAGGGACAATTCTTTTTGCCGGTTTGAAATGCACAAGCGTAAGGTATTTCAGGCTCCACTACTGGGAGGAGCTGGTTATACGCTTTAACTTCTGCTATGTTTTAACATATATTAAGACGCCTCTTAGTACACTAACATGTAATGAATTGTATGATGTATCTGAGCAATTATTGGGGTTACCGTCAGATTAAATGCACTATAATGCAAAGCTTATAATTTAAATGATTAGAACAAAAATTCAAAAAATAAGACCTGCATTTTATTTAACTAAGAATTCATACAATATCATGAGTCTTTCCTGGAAATGCAAAATCTAGCTCTTTTAAAAAGTAATTAAATCCGAAGCTCTCTACACTTCAGAAACTCGCACTCACTCTTCAACACAAAACAGTTAACGGACAATTGGACGCGAAACACGCAAAATAACATGAAAAACATTACGGCCGAGAATCAAAGATTGAGTCCATCTTCCTTAACCAAATGGATACATATATAAAAGTATCACCAAACTCATGAACCACGTTATGTCAGCACAGAATCTATTTCAAGGGGCACTTAGACTAAATTATAAAATTCACACTTACCTGAGGAACAATACAACTAGCTCAAATTGGTAGAAACATAATGTAAAAACTAAAATAATTAGTATCGCCAAATTTACTAGACCGAACAAAAACAGCTCCAAGGTTCCCAAAAGACAGTCAGTAGCTTTTCTCCTGAATAAAGCAGTCACGCCTGCTGCATCATTAAGCTTATATCCCTCAGATTAGAGCACCTAGATACCTACCAAACTGTGAGATGATGGTTCCTCTTAGAGGTATTGGCACAACTGAAGTGTTTTTAACCTATCATCCTTCAGTTTAGAGCTCCTGTGAGATGATGGTTCCTCTTAGAGGTATTGACATACCAGAAATATCTTTAAGCTAACGTCCTTCAGTTTAGAGCTCCTAGATACCTACCAAACTGTGAGACAGTGGTTCTTCTTAGTGGTATTGACACACCTGAAATGTCTCTAAGCTTATCATCCTTCAGTTTTGAGCTTCTAGATACCTACTAAACCGTGAGGTTATGGGTCCACTTACAGGTATTTTCATATTGGAGGGTTGTTAGGGTGCAACACTACTGAGTTTTTAGCCCAAAAACGGCAAAAAAAAGAAAATGAGTTTTTGAAAGAAGTTGGTAGTCCAGACATGAGAGCAAACGCGGACACTAGTTTGTTGAATCTGCGGACATTTCTAAATGTCTTGCGGAGCCATTTAAATTGTGCGTGCATGGCGCTTTAATAGATCCCTCCCACATCTCCTGTGCTCATGTTAGACATACTCTGTTTTTATTCGTATTTATACTGTATGTTTTAAATATCTGGTAAAAGCTCAGTTAATGTACAGAATACATATGTGCTGCCATCTCTCGGTGTACACAGTAACCAGACGCAAATTTCACATCAGAAACTATTAGAGAATATTGTTTTTATTTTTCTTTATTGTTGAAAACTTGATTGATTTGAGATATTGTGTAAATTCATATGTATTATTTAAAAGCCTATAGTAACTGAAATATATCGCTTTCATTGAATTGAGTTCAAATTAAGGGATGATGTGATTACGGGGTACATGAAGCACATGGTTTGTAAGGAACTGTTATCGTTTTGGAGTTGCCTCATGATTTTAAATCTTGCAGTAGCCTAACTTATTTGATTATTGGTTTTGTGGTGAGAAGTGTGTAGATGCACTCGTTCATAGTCGTTGGAAGAAGCCTAGGAGCAGGAAATCAAAAAAGATTGAACGGGCTAGTGTAAATATTAGGAAGCAATGGGGTGACAAATCTATTGCTGAAGTTGTTGATAGTGAATCAAAACTTAATGTTAGTGCTAGACCAATTGTGGCAAATGAGACAGAAACACCAGTTCCCTCTAGTGCTACTGAGAAGAAGCTAGAATATTTTTCTACTGATGCCAGTGCTACAGAAGGCCTAATTAGTGATGAATACATTATAGTGCACCAGGGGATGTTGCAGCAGCTCATTGGAAACCTCAAGTGCAGTGAGTGTTATAAGAAATGTTTAGTTCTACTCCTTAGGGATGAGTATGGCTTTTGTAGTAAGTTGGTGATGTATTGTCAGGCATATGATTTCTTCCATTCAGTAGGGTACAAAAGTCCCCATTCAAATGAGAAATCACAGAAACCAAGCATTGACATTAATAGAAGGATAATAGAACCTTTTGTAAATGAAGGAACAGGATATTCTGCTGTGAATAAATTCTGTACTGCAGTAGGCATGAATGGGATGGCAAACCAAACCTATGGAACTCATTTCAGTGGACTGGGATATGGAGAAGAGCACCTGTCAATTTAAAAATGAGATTCTTTCAAAAAGTAGGAAGGTTGTTCGAAGGGAACAAGTAGCTGTCCACCCCTCACTCGAGCAGAAAAACATTCTGTATATAGCTGTATCCTATGGCAGTTGGCATAAACATGGCCACACCTGTTTGCTTGGGGTTGGTGTGGTCACTGATATCTTGACTGGTCTAGTTATTGACTACGAAACCATGGCCAAGTACTGTCATATGTGCAGTGTGGCAGCTACGGAACTGGGAATAAACATCCCTGAGTTTTTCATTTGGCAGGAGGGGAATAAGAAATTTGGGGAATGTTCAATACATTTTGAAGGCACATCAGGAGCAATGGAAGTGGTAGTAGCACAACGTTCTGTTTCTGACTGTAAGCTGCGCTACACTACCATGCTATCTGATGGTGACGCTAAGACATTTCGGCACCTCAACAGCCTTCAGGTTTGTGAACAACCAATTGAAAAAGAAGAATGTATAAATCACATTTCGAAGAGAATGGGTACGGATCTCAGGAATCTTGTCAAAGAATGGCAAGCCAAATGTGTTAGACTTGGTGGGGGGACCAGCAACACTGAAGGAAAGTACAATAACATCGCTGACTTTCTATTACAAGACTGCTATAGCTGCCACAAATGAAGCGATGTATATTTGCCACTATGAGACACTGCAAGTCTACGGATGAAACGCCCCAGCACAACACCTGCCCTGATGGAGTTGATTCCTGTTTTATTTAAAGAAAGCTGTTGCAGCAGGAGAAACACCACAGTCTCATGACAAGGTGCATTTCAGACTGACCCCCATGCTAGTATGTAAATTAATGCTCTATCAGTGTCTGGCAAATGATGAACTATTAATACGATGTGCCAGGGGGAAAATACAAAACCCGAACGAAAGTGTGCATTCTCTGATTTGGCAGACGTGCCTTAAACATTCTTTTACTACAAAATCAAGAGTAGATATGGCAGTGGCAAATGTTGTAAGTTTATTTGAATTGGGTGCAGTTGCTACTCAGAAACTGAAAATGTCCCTTTTAGGCAGATAAATAAGTGACAGTGTACATAATATAAGCAAAGACATAGACGAGGTGCGAGAAAAGAAGAGGAACAAACATGACAAGAAAAACTGCTAGGAAATGATGAGGCTGGCGGAAACCAAGGCAGAAGAAAGAAAAAAGTACAACGAAGGGAATATGTATGATGCTGGCAAGTTCTGAGGCAGGTATGCTCATTTGAAACGTGTCTGCTTACTAAAATGGCTTTTTCTCAAAAGTGTATTTTTTCAGTATTCAAAATGCTCCACGCGCATCAGTTTTGACAAAAATTACTTGGAATTTTAAATACGCATACAGTTTCATAGTAATCATAATTTGTACTATTCACATTGAAAATGGTTCATAAATTTTGGAATTATGATGTGCTAGGCCATGGAATATTGGAGTTTCTTGTATGTTCTATACAATGTACCAAAATATAACTTTATAACATAGAAGAAGTAACCAGACTATAAAAAAAATACTGCAAATTATTAATCAGTCCTTCATAACTATAATGAAAAAGTTTTGAGATGGAAAATGTAAAAGTGTTGCATCTGGATAATTTTGAAAATCAACATTTTTTAATAATGATCATATTATCAAAAATAAACAAGTAGTTCCATGAAGAACTATACAGCCTATTTTCATATTTTCATATATCCTACTCATGCTAATTGCCTCTATAAACATACAAAATTTCAGTTTGATTGTTGTGATAGATTCGTAGATATTGAGAACCGTCTAAATATTTCAGAAGGTCGCCAGGTTGAATTTTTATTTATGTACTAGTACATGAAGATTATTGTGTACGTGAGGTATTCAAACTTCAATCGCATGATAAGGGCACAAGAAGCAAAAACGAGATTTAAAAATTTCGTAAAGCCGCCATCTTGTGGTTATGAAAACAATTGAAATAAACTAGATGCCAGTGGATTAAAATGTGTGTAATCATTTAACAAGCAAAATTTCACTGCACTCGGAAGATCAAATCGCGAGAAACGTCCATTTAAAAATTTATACTTCTCGTCGCCGCCATGTTGGAATAGTGCTCACCAGGATACTTAAAGTCCTATACGTGAACTTATGTTCATAGCCTCTATGAACATAAAAAAATATCAGTTATATTACTGTAAAAGATTCGCAGATATTGAGAACAGTCAAATATTTCGGATGCTCGCCATTTTTGATTTTTATAAGTATAGGCCATAAAGTTATGGACCAATGAAAGAAAATTATTGCGTAGCTTCATTATTCAAACTTTCACTTCGATCGCATGATTAGGCCTACGACACAAGAAATAAAAACTTAATTTTAAAATTTCGCAAAGCCTCCATCGTGAGGTTACGTAAACAATTGAAATAAATTATTTGCCAGTGCATTACAATATGCATATTTCACTGTGTCCAGATGGTTAAATCAGGAGATAAGTCTATTAAACTGTTTCAAGTTCGCTTGGCCGGCATGTTCATACAAAGTTTCACAGTGATATCTGTAATTCTTTCGGAGATATAAAATACCAGTGAAATATTTCGCACAGCCGCCATTTTGAGGTTATGTAAACAATTGAACTAAATTAGACGCCAGTGCATTACAATGTGTATAAACATTTGCTCTACCAAGTTTCATTACGTTTGGACAGCTAAATCGCGAGGAAGTCTATTTAAAAGTCTCAATTTCGCTTGGCAGACATGTTGGTTTTGTAGTTAACATGTTTTTGAAGGACTCATAGGTGAACTTCGAGTAGTGCTCCTTATTACCGTACAATATTTCAGGGTGATATCTGTAATACTTTCGGAGATACTGAATGCTGGTGAAATATTTCGCACAGCCGCCATGTTGGAATGGTCAGACACAATAAAATTTGAAGGGCACGGTCGGGGTCGGCTAGAATGATGCTATGATCTTACGGAGTATCATTGAAATCGCTTCAGCTGTTTAGAAGTTATTAGAGGGACATACACACGAATCACACACGCACACACAGACACACGGACAAAAGATTATCTCATAAGCCTATTTTTTTTCATAAAATGAAAATAGGCTAAAAATCAATCCGGTTCAAATTTTGGAATATTCTTTCAGTTACTTGTAACACCTCAATCCTAGATTTGAATGTAAATTGGATGGTATTTACAAATCATACCAAACTCAGTAGGGTCCCCCTCTTAAGCTACTATCAACCAGTTTATAGCACCTAAGTAATCACCCAGACTGAGAGCAGATGGTTCCTCTTGGAGAATCATTAATCTAATATCAGTCAGCTTAGAGCTCATAGATACCCACGCAGACGGTGACTAACTGGAGTGTCTTTAAGGTAATATCATTCAGAAAAGATCTCCAATAATCCATCACGAATCGAAAGGCAGAGCTCTTGAAATTAAGGAAACAATCGACATACACTTAGCTTAAAGAAACAACCCCAATTATTTAAGCGAACACACTTTCATGGTGAGTTCACCCCTCTTCACTCTACTAGAAAAGACAACCCATCGGAAACAAGACACAACATAACGACGTAGCCAAGCTAGATAAGGGATTGATAAGGGAAACATGTTATTGGATCTAGATAAACGATGTACCTTTTTTTTTTCTTTCAATAAACCTAGGCCGGTACTATCAGCGGGTAATAATGGTGCCGGGACATTCTCATTGTGCTTAAAGAGGGCTTTTTAGCTAATGAGTGGAGTTTGAAACCAAGTCTTTAATAGTTGAAGATTATCCTGAATAAAGTTGAATACACCACATTAGAGAGACTAGACTTGGCAACCTACTACAGGAACATTTGCACGAGGAGCACATAGTACTTGGGGATGCGAGAGGAGGAACAATCCAACAGGATAAGGGAACCTCACACACAGGTGATTGCAAACAGTGACCATGTGAACTACTTTCAACAGGACCGCGCATGACTCAACCAGATAAGTAGCCTCTACAATACAATCTGAATTGACCATTTACAACCATAAATTCCGATATTCAAACACCACTTCCAATATCTCAACTAAGCTACAACTAACCAATATTGACGAGTTGCGTTATCTCAACAGATGCTAAATAAGTGTATATATTGTAAATTTTATCACCCGTACTTTCAAACATAGATTATATAGCCTAATGTAATGGATCTGATGATCGCTCTACGATCAAAACTGGCCATCCAAGTGTATTTATTATTATCGTATTTTAATTTCGGGAATAAGGAATAACCTATCTCATTTGGGCACACTCGTTTACTGTGGAACATGAATGCTTTCAAATTACATTTTCTAATAAAGTAACTCCACAAGCACGGCACGAGTGGCTTTAGACCACTAAGAATCATCATAAGTGTTTCCTTTATAACTTAAATTCACTCGCCATGTACTACTGCCTTTCTAAGTAAACCTTGCACCGCATTAAGTTACATTAATAAGACTTTATAGCAATGAAGTGTATGTTCTGGATACCTCGCCGAGTAAAGTTTGCTCTACTTGTACCACGGGAATTTAGCTTCAGACTATGATGGACCTACATCTGTGACTTCAGTGAACGTTTACGAGTCAAGTTTGTTCGACTTGTCCCACGGAATTGGGGCAATAGACCACTCTGGATCATCATGTGTTTGGTCAGGTTACCTTTCCGAGGTAAGTTTGCTCCGCATGTAATACAAGAAGGAGGCCAAACACCACTATGCATCATCATGTGTTTATTCAGGTAACCTTCCTGAGTAAAGTTGGCTCCCCATGTATCACATTATAGAGGCATGAGATCACTATGGATCGCCATGAGAATCTTCAACTGTGCTTTCTGAATATATTTTGCGTCGCAAACATCATAGGAATGTGGCTTAAGACCACTATGAATCATGAGATGTATCTTTAAACTGCCTTTCTCAGTAATCCTTGCTCCGCTTGTGTTGCAGGAATAAGGCTTGATACCAGTAAGGGTGATCATGTGTGCCTTCAGGTAACCTTGATACCACTATGGATCATCATTTGTGTCTTCATATCATTCTTCAAAGTAAAGTTCGTTCCACATGTATCACAGGAGATCATGTGTGAGTTCATGTGACTTTTCCGAGTAGGTTCATTCCACTTGTATCACATGAATGTGGCATGATACCACTACCGATCAAGTGTGTCTTCTGGTAACCTTCCAGAGGAAACTTCGCTCCACATATACCACAGGAATGTGGCATCATATCACTATGGATCAACATGTCTGTGTGTGTGTGTGTGTGCATATCCTCGACACCCTTTTGAGCAAAGTTTGCTCCACATGTCCCACAGGATTATGGCTTTAAACTACTATGGATCATCATGTGTTTCTTGAGAGACAACTTCCAAATAAACTTTGCTCCACATATATCACAGGAATATGGCATGGTACCACTATGGACGATCATGTGTGTCTTCAGATGACTCTTCTGAGTAAAGTTCATTCCACATGTATCACATGAATATGGCCTTATACCACTATGGATCATCAGGTGTGTCTTCAGGTAACTTTTCCGAGTAAAGTTCATATTACATGTATCACATGAATGTGGCTTTATACCACTATGGATCATCATGTGTCTATTCAAATCGCCATGCAAACTAAAGTTCACTCCACACGTAGGACAGGAATGTGGCTTGTTACCTCTATGGATCATAATGTGTCTCTTCAGATGACTTTTCTGAGTAAAGTTCATTCCACATGTAGCACATGAATGTGGAATTGTACCACTATGGATCATCATGTGAGTCTTCAGGTGACAATTCCGAGTAAAGTTCATTCCACATGTATCACATAAATATGGCCTGATACCACTATGGATCATCATGTGTCGATTCAAATCGCCATTCAAAGTAAAGTTCGCTCCGCACGTAGGGCAGGAATGTGACTTGTTACCATTTTGATTGGGTGAGGCTGCGAATCTACCTCTTGTTAAAGTGCTCTCAGGATAGTGGTCGTTTCTGTCATGAATTTCTAATGGTTAAACGAGTAAAAGACCCACTAAAATTATAATGTCAAAATTTATATAGCACTAATCCGGATAAATATATAGTAATCTTCTGTATTCGTAGACCAACATATAAGAGCCGAGATGTCATGCATACAAATTGGGTGCTGCTCTATCCTTTTTTAGTACGAGAGTTGAGGGCCAGGAGGGATCCATTCCACGGCGTAATTGAATAGGCAACGCGCAATCCAGGATCAAGGATGTGCTCACCGGAACGAGTAAGAGCGGAGCAGGTCATGTGAGGGCTAAAACGATAGGTCTCCTTCCCCTTATCTATAGGACGAATCTATTCCATCCTAAAATAGAAAATATCCATACCTCCTGGGAAATAAGATAATTTTACAGAACATGCTCACTTAAGGCTCTTAGAGGATGGCGGGCTTTTCAAACTTTATGGAAGATGCCTCCATATCCCCCCCACTTCCCTCTACATCCAACCGACCACCAACCTCTGAATTCCAAACAGAGTTTTCCAAATTTAATTAGATTTTACCCAAAAGTCCAGCATTGCTTCCACCTACAAGCGCTAGGCTCATCTCTGTAGACCTACTTTGGTCAGTTCCTGTTCTCTTCCAACTTATTTATCGATTTATTTATAATTTGATATTTATATATTTATAATTATTTATTGATTATCGATATAACGATTAATCATGAACTACCCAAAATTAGTCGATATCAACCGACCGATAATCAGATAAAGTCATGTGAGTGCTCAAACGAATGGTCTTGGTTCCCTCTATCCATAAGACTCATATGTTTCAATTTTCATATTTTTTAATGATGGACCTTACAAGGGTAGGTGAGGTTCGGAGCGGCTTCCACAAAGTCATGTAACATGAAACTTAGCTGCCCAGGAGAGGATAGCACGAGCTGTCGATCCTAGATGGCCGCGGATGGATTATGGTTATTAACTTTGAATTATTTAATCTTTATTAATTTATTATTATTATTATAACTATTTTTCGACTTGGCCAACTACGGACCACATCACTTCAACTGCCTCCGTCCCTGAGCTTTAGTTATATCCCAGTATTCCCGCATGAATTTTCTGTGAGCCTCCTTTCTTTCATCAGTCAACTGTTTCCCTGTTGTCAGTTTTGGCTTTTCTGAGAATCGCTGGTGTGTTCCAAGTATTCTCTGAAACGGAGCACGTTCCTGGATGTCTTCAAACGTGATTCCTACTTCAAAAGATCTCTTTCAATCTCGGTGAATCAAATTCTCTTCGTTTTCTCGTTTACAAAGTCGGAAAAGAAGCGATTGGTCAGGCTCTCAGAGTTCATGCCTGTTATGTGGCCATAGAAATTAATCTTCCTTTTCTTTATGATATCTGCTGTCCTTTCCACACTGAGGTAGATTTCGTTGTTGTGCCGCCTCCTGCACTCTCCATTTTCCAAGATTGGTCCAAGTATCTTACTTAGGATTTTTTCAATATTTACCCTCTACCTTTTTCAATCAAACCTTTCCTGTACAATGCAAGGCATTCACCTGCGAACAGAATTTCTGGACGAATAACTGATCAATAAAGTCTAAGCTTGGCATTGAGGGACACTTATCGTTTATTATAAACACAGCTAGATAGTTGGTATGCCAATTCCACCTTGTTTATCCTTGATGTGAATGCTTCTCTCTCAAAATTGTTTGGTGTTATCCACTCACCTAAGTACTTAAACTTCTCTGTCCGCGTGATTATTCCCTGCTCTATAATTAACTCTAAAGCGGCAGGCTTGATGTTAGTTAAAAACACCGTTTTCTCGAGACCTGGAGGCCTGCTTTTGCTGTTGGGTTTTGAGTTGGTTGATTTGGAAAGGTCCATCAATAAAAAATATTGAAAATAGATAGAGGGTATGGAGCCCAATCGTTTAAGCCCTCACGCAACTTTGTCCGATTACGCGTTTGGGTGATATCCACTATTTTCGGAAATTTGTGATCGACGACTTTGTGGTTGTTCAATAATCGATAAATCGATATTAATAAAAAATAATTAATAATAATTAAATAATAAATAAATCAATGCATAAGTTGGAAAAGAACAGAAACTGACCAATGGAGGTCAACGTGGATGAGCACGGCGAAAGTTAGTGGTAGAAAATGGAAGCAATGGAGGACTTTTGTGTTAAATCTAATTAAATTTGGAATTTTAGGGAATCCTGGGGGTGGGGTGGTGGAGGATGGGTGAAGGGAGCAGAGAAGGAGGAATGCAGGCATATACCGTAAAGTTTGATAACCCCGCCATCATTGAGGAGCCTACGTACGCATGCGCACTAAAAATCCTTAATTTCCCTGGGAGTGGGGGTAGATTTTACCATATGGGGAAATAGACTTGCCCCATAGGTAGAGAGGATGGAGCCCTTTCGTTCAATCCCTCACACGACTTCCTCCGATTACTCATTCGGGAATTCACATGACCTTGCTCCTGGATGTATTGCGGGTTACCCTTGTGATAGGAACCCTCTACTCACGAGCACGGGCAACTGAACAACAAGTAACTAGCGATGTGTTCATGCGACATAAGTTAATTTGCTATATATTAGCCTAGTTGGAATATATACGCATTATCATACTTCACTATAGAAAACTTTATGGAAGAATGGAGAGCAATATTTAGGGCTACGCCCATTGTGTAGAGATGATTGATTTACCTGGCACATAGTACATATAGTGTGGTCTGTTATAATATACAGAAGGTGGCAACGCTTTAAGATCCACACTACACACCGCACACTTACCCAACTCTCGGCATACCTCTGCATGCCTCCCCTCTAGCAACCCACATTTTAACTGAAACGATTTATTCTGAACGTTTACATTAATCACTACAATGGTTTAATCTCCCGAAGTAGTATATAAAAATTCTCTACCTGTACTTGCAATCCAATTAGATAACATTATGTACACAGTATTCCCAAAATAATTTTTGGGCCTCTATTGATAATTGTTTTGTATAAATGCGAGTTAATTGGTCATCATGTTACGTCATTAATTATTTTCTTAAAGAAATGACCTAGCCTTTGTCAGTCTTGCATTATATCCTTGTGCCGTGGAGTGAAGTCATTGCTTAATTGTTGAGATTTTGTTCCCAATTGGATGCCAATGGTTGATGGGTTGACATGGTAACATATTTTTTGTGGATGGGATCAACTGAAGTTGTTCACATCCCAATGATTGGGTTTTAACGTAATCTAATTTTTCATTTATAGGGTTATATTTTAAAATTCATCCTAAACGGTGCTAATGTAATATTATGTTAACCAACCACTTACTGAATATTAGAAACATGTTAAGCAGTTCAGTTAGCCACAGGAGATTCAGCGAAACAGCCGCGACACATTCCTCCCTCATCTCCTTACAAAATGACACCACTAGTCCGTTGCCATATTGCTAGTATTTGCGTGCGAGCAAAAGTAATATAATGTAATTTCGTTAAGTGAAATTAAGTGTTTTACCTTAAGTCACAAAATGAAACTCACTCAAAGCTTTGTGGCATTATAAGTATCTCTATAAAAATATTTTAAGAGCTTGCCCTGAATAATTATAAATTGATAACGCTTCATTAATTAATAGTATGGAAACGCATGAAATTCATTTTGAAGCTGAAAGTTTAGCACCCGCATTAAAAGAGGGAAAAGGTAAACAATCCTACAAAGCGGGTAAATATAAAGTAACATGTTGTTTGTTTGTTTAACACTTACTCAATATAGTGATTTCCACTTGCATCTGCTTCTTCATTCTGATTATCTTCTTTTACATCCTGGGGATAAGGAGGAATAATTTATTTCAGTGTTATCACCTCATCCTTTTACACAAATGACAACCCTTGTAATTGTACAGCACTGCTCTGCTGAAGTGAAGATGTACTCGCTGAATGACTTTCTACCGTCCATCACATCCTAGTGCTAGAGATAAACTTTACACAGATAAGTGGTTATAATTCCCAGTTCTGAAACTTATAATACACTTTCAGATACCAAGTTAAACATAGAGCGAATGAAAATGCTAAGTTCAGTGCCTTAACGGAGGTATTAGCTTTAAGGTATGAGGACAAATGTACTTTTACTTTTAATTCTTTTCGCCGTAATACCAAAAGAGAAGGGCAGATGACAATATATACCATAACAGGTCCTACGGTCCAAAACGTACACATAACAACGAGTAAAAAGCTACTAGACTGCCTATACGAGCACAACTCTTGAGAATAAAGGCATAACTCAATCATCCTTCCGAATATTAAACAAGGTCTTTCTTCATAATTCACTGCAATTCAATATTTAATTGTTTCAATAATAAATGTTCAATAAGAAGTAGATCGAGATAACCAAATGCCTCTATGGGGAGTCTATTGAAGAGCATGCTAGTAACTCTAAGAATAAAGTGTCTGCTAGAGTGCGGAAACACACAGTTTACAAAGGAGATTAGAGCAGCTAGTTACTCTAAGAATTATGTGCCTGCTAGAGTACGGGAGCACACAGTTTGCAAAGAAGATTAGAGCAGCTAGTAACTCTAAGAACTATGTGTCTGCAAGAGTATGGGAGCACACAGTTTCCAAAGGAGATTAGAGCATGCTAGTAACTCTCAGAGTTATGTGTCTGCTAGAGGACGGGAGCACACAGTTTGCAAAGAAGATTAAAGCAGCTAATATCTATAAGAATTCTGTGTCTGCTAGAGTACGGGAACACACAGTTTACAAAGGATTAGAGCATGCTAGTTACTCCAAGAATTATGTGACTGCTAGAATACGGGAGAACAGAGTTTGTAAAGGAGATTAGAGCAGCTAGTAACTCTAAGAATTATGTGTTTGCTAGAGTACAGGAACACACAGTTTATAAAGGAGATTACAACAGCTAGTAACTCTAAGAATTATGTGTCTGCTAGTGTACGGGAACACACGATTAACATAGGAGATTAGAGCAGCTAGTAACAATAATAATTATGTATCTGCTAGCGTACGGGAGCACACAGCTTGCAAATGAGATTAGAGCATGCTAGTAACTCTAAGAATTATGTGTCTGCTAGAGTACGGGAGCACACAGTTTGCAAAGAAGATTAGAGGCAAGTAACTCTAAGAATTATGTGTCTGCGAGAGCACGGGAGCACACAGTTTCCAAAGGAGATTAGAGCATGCTAGTAACTCTCAGAGTTATGTGTCTGCTAGAGTACGGGAGCACACAGTTTGCAAAGAAGATTAATGCAGCTAGTATCTCTAAGAATTATGTGTCTGCTAGAGTACGGGAACACACATTTTACAAAGGATTAGAGGATGCTAGTTACTCCAAAAATTATGTGTCTGCTAGAGTACGGGAGAACAGAGTTAGCAAAGGAGATTAGAGCAGCTAGTAACTCTAGGAAGTATGTGTCTGCTAGAGTACGGGAACACACAGTTTGCAAAGGAGATTAGAGCAGCTAGTAACTCGAAGAATTATGTGTCTGCTAGTGTACGGGAACACACAATTAAAAAAGGAGATTAGAGCAGCTAGTAACACTAATAAATATGTATCTGCTAGAGTACGGGAGCACACAGTTTGCAAATGAGAGTAGAGCATGCTAGTAACTCTAAGAATTATGTGTCTGCTAGAGTACGGGAGCACACAGTTTGCATAGAAGATTAGAGGCTAGTAACTCCAAGAATTATGTGTCTGCGAGAGCACGGGAGCACACAGTTTCCAAAGGAGATTAGAGCATGCTAGTAACTCTCAGAGTTATGTGTCTGCTAGAGTACGGGAGCACACAGTTTGCAAAGAAGATTAATGCAGCTAGTATCTCTAAGAATTATGTGTCTGCTAGAGTACGGGAACACACATTTTACAAAGGATTAGAGCATGCTAGTTACTCCAAAAATTATGTGTCTGCTAGATTACGGGAGAACAGGGTTAGCAAAGGAGATTAGAGCAGCTAGTAACTCTAGGAATTATGTGTCTGCTAGAGTACGGGAACACACAGTTTGCAAAGGAGAATAGAGCAGCTAGTAACTCTAAGAATTATGTGTCTGCTAGTGTACGGGAACACACAATTAACAAAGGAGATTAGAGCAGCTAGTAACACTAATAAATATGTATCTGCTAGAGTACGGGAGCACACAGTTTGCGAAGGAGATTAGAGCATGCTAGTAACTCTAAGAATTATGTGTCTGCTAGAGTACGGGAGCACATAGTTTACAAAGGAGATTAGAGCATGCTAGTTACTCTAAGAATTACGTGTCCGCTAGAGTACGGGAGCACACAGTTTGCAAAGGAGATTAGAGCAGCTAGTAACTCTAAAAATTATGTGTCAGCTAGTGTACGGGAGCACATAGTTTGCAAAGGAGATTAGAGCAGTTAGTAACTATAAGAATTATGTGTCTGCTAGAGTATGGGAGCACACAGTTTGCAAAGGAGATTAGATCATGCTAGTAACTCTACGAATTATGTGTCTGCTAGAGTACGGGAACACACAGTTTGCAAAGGAGATAGAGTAGCTAGTAACTCGAAGAATTACGAGCAAGTGTCTTCTAGAGTACAGGAGAACACAGTTTGCAAAGGAGATAAGAGCAGCTAGTAACACTAAATATTATGTGTCTGCTAGAGAAAAAAAATAAGGAGATCTCTTGAAAATAAGCATGAAGTTACTTACCTCATTCGGATCTGAAGATGAGATTTCTAGTTTGATGCATGTAACGATATCCGGAATAGAAGATTTCTCAATCTTAATATCAGTGTGATGGTCTGTATCGTCCTGCAAAGAAATGACTTGTTTCATAAATATATTCCTTGCGGAGATGGAATTATAACTTGCAGATGGCTTGTAAGCTTGCACTGAAGGAATCAAGGAATGAAATAACATACTGAAGGTAATTCAACCCCGCATTCATAGTTTTATTCGTCCATAGTGTACCCGATACCTACTTGAGGCTATTGGCTACGCCAGTTGTGATCGAGCCATAGTTGAGATTTGTGGGCAAGGAGATAAGATAGCGCTCAGATCGAGTCAGAAGAATGGTAGGAAATGACGTAGGAGGCCGAGGGAGATGGAGCCACTACCTCTCAAACATATGGAGTTATGGGAGAAATACTGGATGATTATAAAGATTAATTTGGAATAAAACCTTATCTAACCTCAGAAGGGAAGGAAATATCAAGAAATCGTATTGATAATAACTTGAAGAAAGGTAGATAACTCCTTAAGTTATGTTATAACTTTATAGCCGAAATAGTGTGGTCGAGGTTAGAGCTGTGACGTCAGACAGCGGAAGGAAGGAGGAAGTCACGTGGTAGGTCAGGGCGAGACGGCCGAACGCAGTGACACCAGCGAAGAGGAGTATTCCAGCAGTCCAGCTGAGTAGATCAAATCGTGCTATAATAGAACAGTTTATAAGGCAGTGCAATACGGAAAGTTACGTCCGGGAGAGAGTCGCTAGGCGAGGCCTGCAGTGCAGTATTCGGAGTTCGTTTTTGGAGAACATGCTGTCCTTAGGGCAGATCATACAAGCCGTTAACTTGAGCAGGGAAGGAAGGAAGCATGTAGTTTAACGTGACCGTTAATCTCGCGATCATAAGCCACGGGACCTCCGTTTTACGTATAATCCGAACCACAGGACATGGCATTTCACATCGAAAATCTCACATGCATTGACCGGGAATCGAACCCGGTCCGCCTTGGTGAGAGGCATACAGCTTGACCGCTGCGCCACCACGCCCCCCAACTTGAGCAGGGAAGCTGGTGTTCAGAAACATGTTACTTTAAAATCTCAGTCGTATTCACGTGAAACAGCAATGCTTTTTCAAGCTTACAATTTACCGAAGCAATACGCAGTATTACACAAGGATTGAGAAACATTAATTAAGCTACATTCCTAATGGATAACAGCACAGCGAAGCAGTATAATGAGGCCAGTATTCAACCTCATATTACACAAGGACAGTGAAGCGGAACGAGTCGTGCTGTGGGCGAAATTTTGTTACCATGCGATAGTCAACGAGTTGAACATCACTCTGACATTTTGTTAAGTTTGAGATGTTAGGACTTGTGTTTCAACAGTCCAATTGTGCAGTCCAGTTGCAATTATACAATTTTATTATGGACATTCAGATGGACTTGAACTTATTTCAGCAGCATTACAGCATATTTCATAATGCATTTGAACCGAAATATTTAAGGCGACCATGGGGCCGTTCCAACATTACTGCTTTTGGCAAGTGAAAATATGTAGGCGTATGCACTTTGTGAATGGTGGCACGTGCAGCATAATAGTTACATATCATGAACAGTTATGCAATATCTTAGTTACGAACACAGATACAGGGTGTCTGACAAATCCGTACACTTTTGAAGCTACATTATTTTTCTACCAGTGCAACTCAGCCGCTGTGGAGACTAACATTATTATCGAATGCCAACCGAATAGCTTATGGAACAGTGGCGTGACATATTCGAGGAGTATGGGGTACTTTGTGTTTTTGAATTTTGCTTGAAGATTTTGGACAATATCCATGATGGATAATCTTCAGTTCATCATGTCGTGCTAGGCGGATACGGAGACGTGATGGCATCACAGAGCGATGGATTCGGTTCCTAACGAAGAGGATAAATATGACATCAAATTCACTTGGATGGAGTCAGGCGTTAGTTCAGTGGGTGATACAGCGTTTTCGTCGATCTTATGAGAAATCTGTGACAAACACTTGGATTACCGACGATCTTTGAATTCTATTAACATCTGGAATATGAAGGTATTGTAAGAATTATGGCATTACTGAAATGATTTTTCATGAACACTGGGCATACTCGTATATATTTTAGTGGGAGTGCTACTATTATTTTTTGACATGGCTTAAATATTTTATTACTCCATTTGCTAAAATATGGTGTTACCATATGATATGGCAGGCACATTTATGCAACTTTCTCATCATTGGTTGACTTTATTAGACAGGATTTTGATCTTTATATTTTTCTGTGAGGATAGTATTTCTTGATTATGGATATTTTAGCGAGTGTTTCGAACTCGTGATCTGCAATTGGATAATTTGAATTTTTCGTCAGTTCATTGCATACTAGCGAGTATGTATAACTCATCAGAAGGGATTTTATTTCTATTTTTATTGGATTGTTTGGTGATATTAAAATTTTATTCACTCAAGTGAATGCATATCACTTTTATGTGACAAATAGAGTCTTGTTGATTCCAATCATGTACACTCACTCATTAGTCTACGAGATGGGTGTTACTCTGAGTAACTGTGTGCTGGCACTCACATTACCTGTCGTTTTTAGGGAATTATCATCATGGTCTACGAGGCGGGGCCTGTTGCTCTAAGTAAATGTGTGGTGGTACTCACCTTACCTGCCAATCGAGGGTCTCATTTTATCATCCGATTGTAATTATGATCGTAAGAGGATTAAACAATAAACTACCAGCCACATATTAGTTGAATTTTGTTAAATAAATTTAAAAATAAATGTCAACAGGGTTACACTTTGTAATTCTGGTTTTTCCAAGCCAATAATTTGTTTCAATACTCTTTTGAGAGTATATTCATTTAACAGTTAATACTTTTGATACTCTTTGTGAGTGATTTGATACCTTTGAGAAAGATTTCAAGTAATTGAATCTTGTAAGATGAGTTACTTATTGTCAGAATTTATTTTGAGGCAGATCATTATTAGATATTTTTGATGTGAGGTAATATAACACATTGGTGTTTTTCTTTGAAGTAAATCTTGAGGATCTTAAGAGAATTTATGCTCTGAATTAAACCAGATCTTGAATTGGATTACGATTACTAAGGTGATTTTCATATTGTTTAAGAAGTTGTCTAGATATGACCAGATTAATTACAGTTCTTGTAGATTGTGTGCGTTAATCATCTGAAGCCAGTTATATTTTTTGTGGATCATGCAACGTGATCATGTGAAGTATTTTTGATAGGTATTTTTGGAAGTTGCCAAGTGAAAGTTTGCAATATTGCCAATGGTAATTTTGAGGCAGACATGAGGTTGTTGAACCCAGTCTAGCATATTTCTGAGATTCATGCTGTGCGCTGAATAATTATGGTGTTATATGGAATAATTATGGTATTCAAATGTGGTATTTGACAAAGTGAGATTATATGGTGAAGTTTTGGACAGTGAGATCCAACGTGATTTTTTGAAGGCAACGTATTATTTTGGCATGATAATTAAATATGGAACTGATAAAATTTTAAGACAACGTTCTATAACCTATATTAAACAATTTTTAGGAAATTAAATAAATAAATAATTTTGATAATCCAAGATTTTCTGATAATAATAATAATAATTTATGAAATAATAATCTGAAGTTTAAACATATTAATGATCTGACCCGATGAATTAAAATTTGAATAAACTCGATGAATTTAATAAATTGATGAATTAAAATTTGAATAAACTCGATGAATTAAAAGTTGAATACATTAACTGAATGAAATAAATCAATAGGTGATTAAACAGCTGATGAATAAATGAATTAAAGGGTGATAATTAATTAAAGGAGCTGATGACTAATAAAATTTAAATGAATTTAAATAAGAGATATGATTTAAATAAATTGATGAATTGCAACTTAAATTAACGAATTGAACAATTTAAATGGATGGATTGAGATAATTTAATTTGAATGAGATAATGAATTGAGAGTGTGTGTGGATGATTGAATAATCTAATGAATTGATGACTATAATATTCATTTAAATGATCTGATGGTAATAAATTAATTATTCTGACTTGAATATAACGAATATTGGGATGAGAACTGATGTGAGAAACATTTAATTTGCTTGACATGATAATGATGGTGATGACCAATGAATAGTGAAGTTTTCTTTGATTCACAACCAAGCAATGATCAGCAATAGTGTAAATATGGTGTATAAATTAATTGGTAGATTTCTAGGAGCAATTGTTGGGATTTCCAACATTGATTAGTGCCATTTAAGCCATAGAAGAGAGTGAATAATTAAATATATGTGTTTTTAGGGTATTTTGTGTTAGACAGATTCATATTTCTTGACATCCACATTACTGATGTTAAATTAACGAAAGGTTAGGTCTCAGGGATCAGGAAATGTCAGTGACGCAAAGACATAGTGCTACGGTGGCCCTGAGAACTAAAGCGAACTTAAGTAATTTATATTTTTTTATGTGGATGAAAAATACTTTGAAATAGCACAGAGATGGTTCAATTTTTGAGGACTATAACAACCTAACGTTTACATTCGACCATACTCTTAGGCAGGGTTTGTGTTTCTTTTTCTGTCTGACTGATTAAGTTTAAATAAATTTTGTTTTATCTTATTTGTGATCTGATGATGTTGTTGTTTACCCAATCCTTTCCTTTGTCTTAATTAAGGCTTAACCAGAAAGGATGTGGTTTGCTAGTGGTTCAGTTGATGGCGCCCATTTCTATTTGCTATTATGATTAAATTTAAGCCCGTAACGACCCTAGAGATACTTTATCTCGTGTAACCCTCTGCTTTTGTGATATTTCAACTGAATTTCCGACACATTCCTTATTTTATTTCATGTTCATTTAACTCCACTCTGGCCTGGGAAGCCAGATATGCGATGTAATGGCAGATGGGTCATCGCATACCACGGATGAACGGGTGCAGAGGAGGGAGAATTGGCTTTTCCCATACGTGGGGCTTCGATTTTGTTTATTCTATGGGACCACATCAGATTGAGGTTACGAGCAGATTTTTCTCTATTTCATTTAATGGTGTTATAAAATATATTGTACTTGGTCAGACAATATACTTGTATGCCCATTCCAGTGATCATGTTAATCATATTAGTGTTATATCATGTTTAATTATATGTCATTTTTCTTATACCCAAGTGTAGTTAGGAATTGATACTTTGTGATGTTTTGCTATCCAACATCTCTGAATTAAAACGTTTAGTTGGAAATTATAGTTATGTCAGCGGAAGATTTGGCTATGGTGTTAGGGGGATTGCAGAGTAGTATGTCCGGCATTGTGGCAAATATTACTAGAATGGAATCGGAAGTCAATAAACAGATAAATGATTCAGAAGCTAGGTTACAAGCTAGATGTAAAGAAAATGTAAAAGCTTTGCAGACTAGTAATGAGGAAAACTTGAAGTCATTACAGACTGGTAACGAAACTAATTTAAAAGCATTAGAGACTAGATTACAGGCTAATAATGAAGGTAATTTGAAAGATAGTTTAAAGTCATTGGAAGAAGGATTGCAGTCAAATAGTAAAGATAGTTTAAAGTCATTGGAAGAAAGATTGCAGAGTAGTACTGAAACTAATTTGAAAGCTAGTGAGGCAAATTTAAAAGATAATTTTAAATTGTTAGAAACTAGATTACAAGCTCGTAGTGAAGAAAGTAACACAGAGTTGAAAATAATTTAACGAGTTTGGAAAATAGATTAACGTTAAAAAATGATGATATATCAAAGGCTTTACTATCAGATATAAAGGTAGTAGAATTGAAAGGAGAGGAAAATTTGCACATGTTAAGGAAAAACATTCTAGAGTTAGAAAACAAAGGTGAAGAAAATATCCCTAATTTGAGAACAGATGTTATGTCTATTCAGAAAGATATTAAATCAGATGTATCGAAATTATGATTCGACATGGATTAGTAGCAGATGTAGGCAAAATACAAGAATGGTCTACCGAAGTATCTTTCGAATCCAAGATTAAAGGTTTAGAAACGAATTTAGGTAATGAAATTAAAGGTTTGAAATCAGTAATTGGGACAGTTAAAGAGGAAGTCTTAGGAGAGGTTAATTCTAACTTGAAATCCTTAGAAAACCAATTGCAGGCAGACATTAAGAAAATTGATGATGACATAGATCATAATAATAATAATGTTATTGGTTTTACGTCCCTTTTAACTACACTGGCTTTTAGAGACGCCGGGGTGCCGGAATTTTGCCCCGAAGGGGATCTTTAACGTGCCAGTAAATGTACAGACACGGCTCCCTCGCATTTGCGCACCCTCAAATGCCAGCTGACTGCGCCAGGTTTCGAACCTGCAACCTTGGGCTCAGTAAGCGAGAACGTTACCCCTGAGCCATGCAGCCAGACGACATAGATCAGAAAGTTAATGAAAACTTAGCATTGTTTAAAAATAGAGTCGGTGCAATAGTGGAAGAACGGTATAGTTAGGTCGATGCCGAAGCAAAAGAAAAGCGTTCAGGGATGGAAGAGAAATTAATCGCATGTATGGCGAATTTAGAAGCGAGATTCACTGAGAATAAAGAATCGATGAAAATAGATTCAGGTCAGTTCAGGACGGATGTAGATCAATTAAAGGAACAGGTCGCATCAGTCAAGACAACATGCGAAGATAAGATAGACAAATTGAAGAACGATTTGGAAGAGAGTAACAGAACGCAGACTGTTATTTCATTAGACAATTTGGAAACCAAAGTCAAGATAGTGGAAAAACGAACGGAAGATAGAATGACTAAACTGGAGTCAATGATATATAATTTCACAAGTCTAGACGTAACAACGGGGGATGTATCGATGAATCAAACACCGATAAGTCGCAATATGAATAGTCAAGAGGTGAGCGCAGGAGAGGATAGTCAATTGCAACAAAACGTTACTTTTGAAAGGACTAGTTCAACCCCTGAAGGTAATTTGAATCAGAATATGAACACTTCTAATACGAATGAACGATACTCAGGTCCGGTGACCATCATCAGAAATCTTGATGATAAACCAAGAAAATTTTCTGGGAATACAGGAGTCACGCCAGTCGAATTTTTGAGGGATATGCGAGATTACATGGCGGAACATCGAGTAGCTAAGGAAAGAGAGCTAAGGGCAGTCGAACGCGCCTAAGATGGGCCAGCTTTGACGTGGTTTCGCGCGTTTAGAAGCAACTTTGCGAACCTGGAACAATTTGCCACAGCATTTTTGCGACGATTCTGGAGTGCAGAAGATCAGTTAAACGTGAGAGCAGAAATGTACTCAAAACGTTACTCTACGTCACATCCAACACATTATGCAAATTATTTTACATCTCAGTTAGCTAAATTGCAATTTTTGATTCCTCCATTGCCAGAAGACGAACTGTTACAAGCAATAGCAAGGCAGTTGCCAGTAGAAGTCCAAAGATCACTCATAGCATCGGTAGCGAATACACTTGAACATTACGATGATATCCTACGCAGATTGGATTACACAAGCGCTCAGATGACGCCTAGGAATTCGAGGAATGAAAATCGGAACACGCAAGAAGGGATTGCGGTAGTTGTCGATAATGCAGCACAGACATATAGGAGAGATTCATGGGGGAATAGAAGGAACGAAGAGAATAGAGGAAATATTCATAACGTCCGTGGGAATGACAGATATCAAGGACCGTATAAAAGGCCGTATGGACGAGATCCAAGAGATGGTAGATACAGGAACTACAATCAAAATTCCAGATATCAGAACCGGAACGGATACAATAACCGATATCGAGGCAGATACAATTGGAATCAGAATCAGCAATCCAATCAAACCAATAGATAAGGCAATAATAATCGGAATGATAAGAATGAAAGACGACAAGAATGTCAAGAGTACGGGAGAACAAGGCGAGAGGATAGACAACCTAGTGCACCATCCGAAGAGTTAATTTGAGATGTCAATAGGGCAAGCACGAGTGGTTCAGAAAAAAAAGACAAATTAACGCCGAATCAACATGCTAGTCATCGGGAACCCATCATCATAGTCGAAACACACCAGGTTAAAGATGAAGATTTAATTGAAAAAGAAGATATAGTCCACCGGAGGAATCGACACGAATGAAGTTGTTGGAACTTTCAACGCAGCCAGCATTCGGAAGTATCATTACGCTTAGGAAGAGGATGGTTGCATAGCTATCGTGTACATAATATGTTGTAAATAGAGAATGCCCGAGAGTTTTCTTTTCTCAAGACTGATAAAAAAGGAGATGTACGGGAGAGATGTACCCGATACCTAGTTGATGCTATCAGCTACGCCAGTTGTGATCGAGCCATAGTTGTGATTTGTGGGCAAGGAGAAAAGATAGCGCTCAGATCGAGTCAGAAGAATGGTAGGAAATGACGTAGGAGGCCGAGGTAGATGGAGCCACTCCCCCTCAAACATACGGAATTATGGGAGAAATACTGGATGATTATTGTTACGAGCAAAGCCCGTCCCAACGTTATTAAATATGTATCTCCCCTGCATATCTGTATTCCGGACCTTTAAAAGCGCCCGCCTTGATGGCTTGGTTTCGCTAATGAACTCGAGATGGCAGCATATGTCGGCACCTCTAGCCGGGGGTTGTATCTTCGACCGCTAGAGTGTGTAAGTGGTGTCTTCTGGTCTCGTCTAATCAAAACATATTTAAAAAATATAGTGTTCTACGTCATTAAACAAAAGACTATATATGCATCATGCCGCCAGAAATAATTGTATAATATGCACATTGTTACTTGATGTGGCAATCTGTGATTGGACAATTACAATTAACATTAATGCACTGCGGCCTTTAACTTTGGATCTCCGCCATGTTGGCATCTAGACAGTCTGTCGTCGAGAAAGCAAGAAGCTAGTTGGTCGTGAAAGGTGTTGCCGTTGCCCGGGGGGGGCTTGCCCCCTGGCCTCCACGAAATATGTATGTATTCTAAAAAGGGAAATGCCTGTGCTCTTAAGGCTATTATTTCGTCATTTCGCCTTGAAGATGAAGTGTGACATAATTATCGCAACTTGCTGCAAACAAAAGTGCTTGTAACCAAAACGGCGCATGTGCGTGGGTAGGCCATATTGAGGCAAATCTAGTGCCTTATAAAATATTTAATTGTGTGTGTTAATGATTTTGTTATAATTGTGTCTCCACAGAGAAGGATTTAAGGTACGTTGTATAAAATATTTATATTTATATATATATTGTTATGGGAGCTCCGATATTGGCCTTATATTAATGTTTTAATACTGTATTTTATTTCACATTGTAGGCCTAATTTTTTCTGTTTTGTTAATGTTACCCGATATGTAAATTTTGTTGTTTTCTTTTGCACCTTCCGGAGACACGTTTCAAGTTTATCTTACATTGTAATTTATAATTTATTTAGTTTATTTTCTTTATGGGAATTCTCATTGTGGTTAGTTGGTTCTTTTCTTTGGTAATCTTAGGGATTCGCCTTTGTTAATTTGCTTTACGATCCGTAGCATTCTAAATTTCCTCGTTTTAATTGTGTTAAGATGTAATTATTTCCCCCTTTTCTTTTCTTCTCTCTGGTGACGTTTTATTTTAAAAGGTAATTGTTTGCCGTGATTCGGCTGGACATGCAAGCATCTGTTTGGTGGCCATGTTTGTTTTTTGTTTTGCCCGAGTGCATTGTGGTCTGGTTAGAGTAATTCTCTGCGCGTCGAGCGGGACACTCAAACGTGTTTTGGTGGTAGATTAATATGTTTTTTGTTAATCTTGTTGATTTAACTTTGTGTTTTTGTGAGTGTTCCTGAGTATTTCTCCGTCATGAAAGTTGTGGATTTATAAATTGGTCCTATTTTATTTTATTAATTTAATTTTAAACTTTTCGTTTCCTCGTGGCCTTGATGCCTGCATGTTGAGTTAGTTTTGCGTACCTTAAGTGGTTTATCAAGCCCTTTCTCATTTGGTGATTCCTGTCTGCTGACTTTCCTTCTTTTGGGCTTCATTATATATATATTTTTTAAATTAAATGTTTTCGTTTTTGCTCAGCAATCTAGCATGTAAAGCCATATCTAGTTTTCTTAGGTAATTGACTTGGTTTGGCCTTAAGCCAATGTCCATCACCAGAGAGGTTGTTTTTTTGTGTGGCAATAATAGTTTAATGTTGTGTTGGCTGGAGGATTTTATTAATTTTTTTTCTTGGCCCTTTTTGGTAATTAAATGTTCTTTTTAAATATTAAGCAACTTTTGTGGCATCATTTCGTCGGTGGCAGTTCTGTGGGTTATCGGACTGTGTCTGTAGAAGAGTCTGTGCGTTTTCCTCTTCTCCACCTTCCTTCGCCCTTTAGGTGTTCTTCTGTTGGGACATGTCTTCTGGCGGTGATTGTGCAGTTAGCGATGCGGACCTCTGAAATAAGGTAAGTTGGCCCATCCACCCTGGCCACGTGGCGGTGTCGCATTGGTAGCAGACCGAGCTCGTGTGTCGCTTCTGCAACTATCCCCTCCCCCATACCCGCAGGCTCATTTATGGACCCTTCTGATGCTGATAGAGCGGTTGCTGATGAGATGTGTCATGTCAGTGCACTTAATGTTATTTAATGTTAATCCTTGTCGTTTGTTTGGTTTCATGTTTGCCTCTAAAAATCCATGTGGAGATATGTGAAGTGACCTGTTCCAAGCGAGGTTTCTGTGCTGAATATTATCCTGTTTATGATGCAACATTCCCAGTGAAGAAGAAGCTTGGTAAGTGACTGGCATGTGTTCTTGGCATGGGAAATGTGGGTTTCTTGATTTTCTGATAGCCTACATGCTGCGAGTGAAGGCATCGAGGAGCCCTGTCTGAAGCTGTTCGCCCTGTGATTTGTAGCAATTTGTTGTAATTTAGCTTCCTGCTCTCGAGCCAAGCAAGCGATGACGTCTGCAGTTCTGGGCAGCATTGTGCATGATTTTGTATAGTAATGTGGCAGTGTTCGAGTGTCAACCTAACCTATGGTGTTGGTAATTGGTAGTTTATGGTATTGTTGTGAAATTGTAAACTGTCCTCGTAATTCCGAAAATTTGTTTCTTTCTGTATTGTCTGCCTGCATTCTGTGTTTTTCAAAATGGCCGACAATAATAGTGCTTTTGATTTGATTGACTTAAGAGATAACCTTGTGAATTTGGAGCGTTCTTCTGGGGTTGAACGTGAGTCAGCTCTGTTTACAAGGTCTGAGGATTTGGGATCGATTACTGGTAGTGGTTTGCCTGCCACTCTATTGCCTGGTTCTGGCTCGGCCAGACCAGTTTACCCTGGATACGGTCATTCTTCTCATGTTAGGTCACCTAATGACTTCCTGGGTTCGGCCGACCCATTGCATCCCAGTTTTTTCTCTGGCAATGTAAATGTTTTGTCTCCTGTAGAGGGTGTGCGAGCGAGCTATCCTGGTAATAATGTCTCTTTTCCAAATGCTACGTACTCGCCTACCGTTAATTACGGGTCGATTCCTCACTCTATTTCTAGTTTCTTAACTATGTTGAAGAATTTCAACCTTGATGACGTTACCCAGGTGGTCCTATTTTTAAAGCAAGTGGTCGAATTTGGTAACCATGCCTCGATTTTTGGAATGTCGGAAAATCAGATTTTCGAACTGTTGTACCCTGTTGCATCCGGTATGCTGCACGACAAGCTGATTGAAGCTATCCACCTCCGCATGTCCTTAGCCATGTTCATTAGGGAAGTGTTGTGGTTTTTTGTCCCTGCGAGTGCCCTTAGTACTCTCGAGCAAAAGTTCTTATATCGTGTCCAATGGTTGGACGAGTCACTTAGCGACTATGTCAGTGACATTAAGGTATATGCCCAGGTATTTGCATCCCCTTTAACTGAACGACAATTGGTGTCGTCTATTGTAAATGGGTTTTCGCCTCAATATAGGTCATACATGACTATGTGTACCAGGCCTTCGTCATTTGTCGAGCTAAAACTGGTCGTTATAGAGGCTATGGCTGTGAAACATGCAGATTCCCTTCATGTAGCTAATGTTCCCCCTCCTTCCTTGATGTCTCGTCCCCCTCCTAAGGTTATGATTAATCCTAGACCCAATGTTAAGTGCCACACGTGCGGTGGCGTGGGACATGTTAAGAAGGTGTGTCCGAATAACCAAGTTGTGTATCGCCAATGACGGGATATTTTGGAGACCAATTCGGATGTTACTTCTAAGGATATTTCTGTGCATGAGAATTTGGGAAAACCGTGTGAAGTTTCTGGACGCCCTTCTAATGAAAATCTTGATAACTCTTTAAAAGCTAAATCATCACGTGGTAATCCTGCTTATGCCTCTGACCTACCTAACCTGTCGGTGAGCAATGTCGAGGCAAGTCAGCCTAATTCTAAACATAATGTAAAACCTGTGGTGCAGGTGACCTCGTCATCTAATTGTAATCGTTTTAGAGTGAATAATGATTTTGGAATTTCTCCTGTGGCTAAGGGAATATCCCCGTTTATTGAAATTTGTGTTAATGACGAGCCCGTTTCTGCATTGCTTGATTCTGGTAGTGTTGCCTCCTTTATAAGCGTGGTCGACTATAGGGCTCTTAATCAAAAAGTTGTTTTACAATCCATCCCTTTGCCGGATCTTCACGCATGCTTTAGTTGGTTTCGCAACGCGAAGGTGTTCACGATCCTCGATTTGAATTCTTCTTACTTCCAAATTCCCCTCTCTCCGGAATCCAGGCATGTTACTGCTTTTTCCACTGACTGGAACTTGTTTGAGTATGCCCGTGTCCCGTTTGGCCTATCAACCGGAGCCGCTGTGTTGAGCAGACTTCTGGACAAGGTGTTTTCGGAAATTAAATTCAAAACTGTGTACCACTATCTTGATGATGTGGTGATCTATTATGAGTCCTTCGAGGAAAACGTTGATCATCTGAAGGTTGTACTTGATCGGTTGCGTGACGCTGGCCTTACCGTCAAATTGTCCAAGGTTTCCTTTGCCAAGCCCAAAATTTCCTTCTTGGGACATATTGTTTCCGAATCTGGTATCTCCGTGGACCAGTCTCGTACTCAGGCCATCAGAGATTTTAAACCGCCCAAGAACGCCAAGGCTGTTGCTCGTTATATTGGGATGGTGAACTTCTTTCGTAAGTTCATCAGTAACTTCGCCGACCGTGCTGCTCCTTTAAATCAATTACGCAAAAAGGCTGTGAAGTTTGAGTGGGGTCCCTCTCAGCAGGCAGCCTTCGAAGATCTAAAGCTTGCGCTCTCTAACGCCCCTGTATTAGCCATTCCGGATTTTGGGAAGCAGTTCATTGTGCAGACTGATGCGTCTGGTCGTGGTGTTGGTTGTGTCCGACTGCAAGAGTCTGATCTGGGTAGGCAACCCATTGCATACGCTTCTCGTACCCTAACGGACGCAGAGAGGAATTATTCCATATACGAACTTGAGGGTTTAGCAGTGTGTTCGCCCTGGAAAAATTCCGAATGTATCTTGAGCACACTAAGTTTCTCCTCGAGATCGATAACCAGGCCTTGAGCTGGGTGTTAGGGAAACCCCGTAAAACTGGTAGGATTGCCAGATGGGCAACTAGGATCCTGTCATTCCAGTTCACCGTCCACCACATTCGTGGGTTTGAAAATGCGGTAGCTGATTCATTAAGCCGCATGTATGGGGAATCAGCCGAAGAGGAAATTCAAAAATTGTGAACCCGTAAACCTTGTATCACCTGTAAATTATGTCAATGTCGTTCTCAGCAATTCCCCTATGCTTTTTGAAGATGTGACGAGATTCCAGAAAGAAGATCCCTCCTTATCTAGCCTGATTGACCGAATCAATTCTGGGGAAGTGATCAAGCCCTACTCTCTAAAGGATGGTGTATTGTGCTGTTCGTCTCTTCATGACCGTCTACCTAAAATTGTGCTCCCGTCGGTCCTCATTCCGGAAATCTTTCGTTACTATCACGAATCTCCTATTGGTGGCCTCCTAGGAGTATCCAACACATTATGCAAATTATTTTACATCTCAGTTATCTAAATTGCAATTTTTGATTCCTCCATTGCCAGAAGACGAACTGTTACAAGCAATAGCAAGGCAGTTGCCAGTAGAAGTCCAAAGATCACTCATAGCATCGGTAGCGAATACACTTGAACATTACGATGATATCCTACGCAGATTGGATTACACAAGCGCTCAGATGACGCCTAGGAATTCGAGGAATGAAAATCGGAACACGCAAGAAGGGATTGCGGTAGTTGTCGATAATGCAGCACAGACATATAGGAGAGATTCATGGGGGAATAGAAGGAACGAAGAGAATAGAGGAAATATTCATAACGTCCGTGGGAATGACAGATATCAAGGACCGTATGAAAGGCCGTATGGACGAGATCCAAGAGATGGTAGATACAGGAACTACAATCAAAATTCCAGATATCAGAACCGGAACGGATACAATAACCGATATCGAGGCAGATACAATTGGAATCAGAATCAGCAATCCAATCAAACCAATAGATAAGGCAATAATAATCGGAATGATAAGAATGAAAGACGACAAGAATGTCAAGAGTACGGGAGAACAAGGCGAGAGGATAGACAACCTAGTGCACCATCCGAAGAGTTAATTTGAGATGTCAATAGGGCAAGCACGAGTGGTTCAGAAAAAAAAGACAAATTAACGCCGAATCAACATGCTAGTCATCGGGAACCCATCATCATAGTCGAAACACACCAGGTTAAAGATGAAGATTTAATTGAAAAAGAAGATATAGTCCACCGGAGGAATCGACACGAATGAAGTTGTTGGAACTTTCAACGCAGCCAGCAATCGGAAGTATCATTACGCTTAGGAAGAGGATGGTCGCATAGCTATCGTGTACATAACATGTTGTAAATAGAGAATGCCCGAGAGTTTTCTTTTCTCAAGACTGATAAAAAAGGAGATGTACGGGAGAGATGTACCCGATACCTAGTTGAGGCTATCGGCTACGCCAGTTGTGATCGAGCCATAGTTGTGATTTGTGGGCAAGGAGAAAAGATAGCGCTCAGATCGAGTCAGAAGAATGGTAGGAAATGACGTAGGAGGCCGAGGTAGATGGAGCCACTAACCCTCAAACATACGGAATTATGGGAGAAATACTGGATGATTATTGTTACGAGCAAAGCCCGTCCCAACGTTATTAAATATGTATCTCCCCTGCATATCTGTATTCCGGACCTTTAAAAGCGCCCGCCTTGATGGCTTGGTTTCGCTAATGAACTCGAGATGGCAGCATATGTCGGCACCTCTAGCCGGGGGTTGTATCTTCGACCGCTAGAGTGTGTAAGTGGTGTCTTCTGGTCTCGTCTAATCAAAACATATTTAAAAAATATAGTGTTCTACGTCATTAAACAAAAGACTATATATGCATCATGCCGCCAGAAATAATTGTATAATATGCACATTGTTACTTGATGTGGCAATCTGTGATTGGACAATTACAATTAACATTAATGCACTGCGGCCTTTAACTTTGGATCTCCGCCATGTTGGCATCTAGACAGTCTGTCGTAGAGAAAGCAAGAAGCTAGTTGGTCGTGAAAGGTGTCGCCGTTGCCCGGGGGGGCTTGCCCCCTGGCCTCCACGAAATATGGATGTATTCTAAAAAGGGAAATGCCTGTGCTCTTAAGGCTATTATTTCGTCATTTCGCCTTGAAGATGAAGTGTGACATAATTATCGCAACTTGCTGCAAACAAAAGTGCTTGTAACCAAAACGGCGCATGTGCGTGGGTAGGCCATATTGAGGCAAATCTAGTGCCTTATAAAATATTTAATTGTGTGTGTTAATGATTTTGTTATTATTGTGTCTCCACAGAGAAGGATTTAAGGTACGTTGTATAAAATATATATATTTATATATATATTGTTATGGGAGCTCCGATATTGGCCTTATATTAATGTTTTAATACTGTATTTTATTTCACACTGTAGGCCTAATTTTTTCTGTTTTGTTAATGTTATCCGATATGTAAATTTTGTTGTTTTCTTTTGCACCTTCCGGAGACACGTTTCAAGTTTATCTTACATTGTAATTTATAATTTATTTAGTTTATTTTCTTTATGGGAATTCTCATTGTGGTTAGTTGGTTCTTTTCTTTGGTAATCTTAGGGATTCGCCTTTGTTAATTTGCTTTACGATCCGTAGCATTCTAAATTTCCTCGTTTTAATTGTGTTAAGATGTAATTATTTCCCCCTTTTCTTTTCTTCTCTCTGGTGACGTTTTATTTTAAAAGGTAATTGTTTGCCGTGATTCAGCTGGACATGCAAGCATCTGTTTGGTGGCCATGTTTGTTTTTTGTTTTGCCCGAGTGCATTGTGGTCTGGTTAGAGTAATTCTCTGCGCGTCGAGCGGGACACTCAAACGTGTTTTGGTGGTAGATTAATATGTTTTTTGTTAATCTTGTTGATTTAACTTTGTGTTTTTATGAGTGTTCCTGAGTATTTCTCCGTCATGAAAGTTGTGGATTTATAAATTGGTCCTATTTTATTTTATTAATTTAATTTTAAACTTTTCGTTTCCTCGTGGCCTTGATGCCTGCATGTTGAGTCAGTTTTGCGTACCTTAAGTGGTTTATCAAGCCCTTTCTCATTTGGTGATTCCTGTCTGCTGACTTTCTTTCTTTTGGGCTTCATTATATATATTTTTTTTAAATTAAATGTTTTCGTTTTTGATCAGCAATCTAGCATGTAAAGCCATATCTAGTTTTCTTAGGTAATTGACTTGGTTTGGCCCTAAGCCAATGTCCATCACCAGAGAGGTTGTTTTTTTTGTGTGGCAATAATAGTTTAATGTTGTGTTGGCTGGAGGATTTTATTAATTTTTTTTCTTGGCCCTTTTTGGTAATTAAATGTTCTTTTAAAATATTAAGCAACTTTTGTGGCATCATTTCGTCGGTGGCAGTTCTGTGGGTTATCGGACTGTGTCTGTAGAAGAGTCTGTGCGTTTTCCTCTTCTCCACCTTCCTTCGCCGTTTAGGTGCTCTTCTGTTGGGACATGTCTTCTGGCGGTGATTTTGCAGTTAGCGATGCGGACCTCTGAAATAAGGTAAGTTGGCCCATCCACCCTGGCCACGTGGCGGTGTCGCATTGGTAGCAGACCGAGCTCGTGTGTCGCTTCTGCAACTATCCCCTCCCTCATACCCGCAGGCTCATTTATGGACCCTTCTGATGCTGATAGAGCGGTTGCTGATGAGATGTGTCATGTCAGTGCACTTAATGTTATTTAATGTTAATCCTTGTCGTTTGTTTGGTTTCATGTTTGCCTCTAAATATCCATGTGGAGATATGTGAAGTGACCTGTTCCAAGCGAGGTTTCTGTGCTGAATATTATCCTGTTTATGATGCAACATTCCCAGTGAAGAAGAAGCTTGGTAAGTGACTGGCATGTGTTCTTGGCATGGGAAATGTGGGTTTCTTGATTTTCTGATAGCCTACATGCTGCGAGTGAAGGCATCGAGGAGCCCTGTCTGAAGCTGTTCGCCCTGTGATTTGTAGCAATTTGTTGTAATTTAGCTTCCTGCTCTCGAGCCAAGCAAGCGATGACGTCTGCAGTTCTGGGCAGCATTGTGCATGATTTTGTATAGTATTGTGGCAGTGTTCGAGTGTCAACCTAATCTATGGTGTTGGTAATTGGTAGTTTATGGTATTGTTGTGAAATTGTAAACTGTCCTCGTAATTCCGAAAATTTGTTTCTTTCTGTATTGTCTGCCTGCATTCTGTGTTTTTCAAAATGGCCGACAATAATAGTGCTTTTGATTTGATTGACTTAAGAGATAACCTTGTGAATTTGGAGCGTTCTTCTGGGGTTGAACGTGAGTCAGCTCTGTTTACAAGGTCTGAGGATTTGGGATCTATTACTGGTAGTGGTTTGCCTGCCACTCTATTGCCTGGTTCTGGCTCGTCCAGACCAGTTTACCCTGGATACGGTCATTCTTCTCATGTTAGGTCACCTAATGACTTCCTGGGTCCGGCCGACCCATTGCATCCCAGTTTTTTCTCTGGCAATGTAAATGTTTTGTCTCCTGTAGAGGGTGTGCGAGCGAGCTATCCTGGTAATAATGTCTCTTTTCCAAATGCTACGTACTCGCCTACCGTTAATTACTGGTCGATTCCTCACTCTATTTCTAGTTTCTTAACTATGTTGAAGAATTTCAACCTAGATGACGTTACCCAGGTGGTCCTATTTTTAAAGCAAGTGGTCGAATTTGGTAACCATGCCTCGATTTTTGGAATGTCGGAAAATCAGATTTTCGAACTGTTGTACCCTGTTGCATCCGGTATGCTGCACGACAAGCTGATTGAAGCTATCCACCTCCGCATGTCCTTAGCCATGTTCATTAGGGAAGTGTTGTGTTTTTTTGTCCCTGCGAGTGCCCTTAGTACTCTCGAGCAAAAGTTCTTATATCGTGTCCAATGGTTGGACGAGTCACTTAGCGACTATGTCAGTGACATTAAGGTATATGCCCAGGTATTTGCATCCCCTTTAACTGAACGACAATTGGTGTCGTCTATTGTAAATGGGTTTTCGCCTCAATATAGGTCATACATGACTATGTGTACCAGGCCTTCGTCATTTGTCGAGCTAAAACAGGTCGTTATAGAGGCTATGGCTGTGAAACATGCAGATTCCCTGCGTGTAGCTAATGTTCCCCCTCCTTCCTTGATGTCTCGTCCCCCTCCTAAGGTTATGTTTAATCCTAGACCCAATGTTAAGTGCCACACGTGCGGTGGCGTGGGACATGTTAAGAAGGTGTGTCCGAATAACCAAGTTGTGTATCGCCAATGACGGAATATTTTGGAGACCAATTCGGATGTTACTTCTAAGGATATTTCTGTGCATGAGAATTTGGGAAAACCGTGTGAAGTTTCTGGACGCCCTTCTAATGAAAATCTTGATAACTCTTTGAAAGCTAAATCATCACGTGGTAATCCTGCTTATGCCTCTGACCTACCTAACCTGTCGGTGAGCAATGTCGAAGCAAGTCAGCCTAATTCTAAACATAATGTACAAACCTGTGGTGCAGGTGACCTCGTCATCTAATTGTAATCGTTTTAGAGTGAATAATGATTTTGGAATTTCTCCTGTGGCTAAGGGAATATCCTCGTTTATTGAAATTTGTGTTAATGACGAGCCTGTTTCTGCATTGCTTGATTCTGGTAGTGTTGCCTCCTTTATAAGCGTGGTCGACTATAGGGCTCTTAATCAAAAAGTTGTTTTACAATCCATCCCTTTGCCGGATCTTCACACATGCTTTAGTTGGTTTCGCAACGCGAAGGTGTTCACGATCCTCGATTTGAATTCTTCTTACTTCCAAATTCCCCTCTCTCCGGAATCCAGGCAAGTTACTGCTTTTTCCACTGACTGGAACTTGTTTGAGTATGCCCGTGTCCCGTTTGGCCTATCAACCGGAGGCGCTGTGTTGAGCAGACTTCTGGACAAGGTGTTTTCGGAAATTAAATTCAAAACTGTGGACCACTATCTTGATGATGTGGTGATCTATTATGAGTCCTTCGAGGAAAACGTTGATCATCTGAAGGTTGTACTTGATCTGTTGCGTGACGCTGGCCTTACCGTCAAATTGTCCAAGGTTTCCTTTGCCAAGCCCAAAATTTCCTTCTTGGGACATATTGTTTCCGAATCTGGTATCTCCGTGGACCAGTCTCGTACTTAGGTCATCAGAGATTTTAAACCGCCCAAGAACGCCAAGGCTGTTGCTCGTTATATTGGGATGGTGAACTTCTTTCGTAAGTTCATCAGTAACTTCGCCGACCGTGCTGCTCCTCTAAATCAATTACGCAAAAAGGCTGTGAAGTTTGAGTGGGGTCCCTCTCAGCAGGCAGCCTTCGAAGATCTAAAGCTTGCGCTCTCTAACGCCCCTGTATTAGCCATTCCGGATTTTGGGAAGCAGTTCATTGTGCAGACTGATGCGTCTGGTCGTGGTGTTGGTTGTGTCCGACTGCAAGAGTCTGATCTGGGTAGGCAACCCATTGCATACGCTTCTCGTACCCTACCGGACGCAGAGAGGAAGTATTCCATATACGAACTTGAGGGTTTAGCAGTGTGTTCGCCCTGGAAAAATTCCGAATATATCTTGAGCACACTAAGTTTCTCCTCGAGATCGATAACCAGGCCTTGAGCTGGGTGTTAGGGAAACCCCGTAAAACTGGTAGGATTGCCAGATGGGCAACTAGGATCCTGTCATTCGAGTTCACCGTCCACCACATTCGTGGGTTTGAAAATGCGGTAGCTGATTCATTAAGCCGCATGTATGAGGAAACAGCCGAAGAGGAAATTCAAAAATTGTGAACCCGTAAACCTTGTATCACCTGTAAATTATGTCAATGTCGTTCTCAGCAATTCCCCTATGCTTTTTGAAGATGTGACGAGATTCCAGAAAGAAGATCCCTCCTTATCTAGCCTAATTGACCGAATCAATTCTGGGGAAGTGATCAAGCCCTACTCTCTAAAGGATGGTGTATTGTGCTGTTCGTCTCGTCATGACCGTCTACCTAAAATTGTGCTCCCGTCGGTCCTCATTCCGGAAATCTTTCGTTACTATCACGAATCTCCTATTGGTGGCCTCCTAGGAGTATCCAACACATTATGCAAATTATTTTACATCTCAGTTAGCTAAATTGCAATTTTTGATTCCTCCATTGCCAGAAGACGAACTGTTACAAGCAATAGCAAGGCAGTTGCCAGTAGAAGTCCAAAGATCACTCATAGCATCGGTAGCGAATACACTTGAACATTACGATGATATCCTACGCAGATTGGATTACACAAGCGCTCAGATGACGCCTAGGAATTCGAGGAATGAAAATCGGAACACGCAAGAAGGGATTGCGGTAGTTGTCGATAATGCAGCACAGACATATAGGAGAGATTCATGGGGGAATAGAAGGAACGAAGAGAATAGAGGAAATATTCATAACGTCCGTGGGAATGACAGATATCAAGGACCGTATGAAAGGCCGTATGGACGAGATCCAAGAGATGGTAGATACAGGAACTACAATCAAAATTCCAGATATCAGAACCGGAACGGATACAATAACCGATATCGAGGCAGATACAATTGGAATCAGAATCAGCAATCCAATCAAACCAATAGATAAGGCAATAATAATCGGAATGATAAGAATGAAAGACGACAAGAATGTCAAGAGTACGGGAGAACAAGGCGAGAGGATAGACAACCTAGTGCACCATCCGAAGAGTTAATTTGAGATGTCAATAGGGCAAGCACGGGTGGTTCAGAAAAAAAAGACAAATTAACGCCGAATCAACATGCTAGTCAACGGGAACCCATCATCATAGTCGAAACACACCAGGTTAAAGATGAAGATTTAATTGAAAAAGAAGATATAGTCCACCGGAGGAATCGACACGAATGAAGTTGTTGGAACTTTCAACGCAGCCAGCATTCGGAAGTATCATTACGCTTAGGAAGAGGATGGTTGCATAGCTATCGTGTACATAATATGTTGTAAATAGAGAATGCCCGAGAGTTTTTTTTCTCAAGACTGATAAAAAAGGAGATGTACGGGAGAGATGTACCCGATACCTAGTTGAGGCTATCGGCTACGCCAGTTGTGATCGAGCCATAGTTGTGATTTGTGGGCAAGGAGAAAAGATAGCGCTCAGATCGAGTCAGAAGAATGGTAGGAAATGACGTAGGAGGCCGAGGTAGATGGAGCCACTATCCCTCAAACATACGGAATTATGGGAGAAATACTGGATGATTATTGTTACGAGCAAAGCCCGTCCCAACGTTATTAAATATGTATCTCCCCTGCATATCTGTATTCCGGACCTTTAAAAGCGCCCGCCTTGATGGCTTGGTTTCGCTAATGAACTCGAGATGGCAGCATATGTCGGCACCTCTAGCCGGGGGTTGTATCTTCGACCGCTAGAGTGTGTAAGTGGTGTCTTCTGGTCTCGTCTAATCAAAACATATTTAAAAAATATAGTGTTCTACGTCATTAAACAAAAGACTATATATGCATCATGCCGCCAGAAATAATTGTATAATATGCACATTGTTACTTGATGTGGCAATCTGTGATTGGACAATTACAATTAACATTAATGCACTGCGGCCTTTAACTTTGGATCTCCGCCATGTTGGCATCTAGACAGTCTGTCGTAGAGAAAGCAAGAAGCTAGTTGGTCGTGAAAGGTGTTGCCGTTGCCCGGGGGGGCTTGCCCCCTGGCCCCCACGAAATATGTATGTATTCTAAAAAGGGAAATGCCTGTGCTCTTAAGGCTATTATTTCGTCATTTCGCATTGAAGATGAAGTATGACATAATTATCGCAACTTGCTGCAAACAAAAGTGCTTGTTACCAAAACGGCGCATGTGCGTGGGTGGGCCATGTTGAGGCAAATCTAGTGCCTTATAAAATATTTAATTGTGTGTGTTAATGATTTTGTTATTATTGTGTCTCCACACAGAGAAGGATTTAAGGTACGTTGTATAAAATATTTATATTTATATATATATTGTTATGGGAGCTCCGATATTGGCCTTATATTAATGTTTTAATACTGTATTTTATTTCACATTGTAGGCCTGATTTTTTCTGTTTTGTTAATGTTACCCGATATGTAAATTTTGTTGTTTTCTTTTGCACCTTCCGGAGACACGTTTCAAGTTTATCTTACATTGTAATTTATAATTTATTTAGTTTATTTTCTTTATGGGAATTCTCATTGTGGTTAGTTGGTTCTTTTCTTTGGTAATCTTAGGGATTCGCCTTTGTTAATTTGCTTTACGATCCGTAGCATTCTAAATTTCCTCGTTTTAATTGTGTTAAGATGTAATTATTTCCCCCTTTTCTTTTCTTCTCTCTGGTGACGTTTTATTTTAAAAGGTAATTGTTTGCCGTGATTCGGCTGGACATGCAAGCATCTGTTTGGTGGCCATGTTTGTTTTTTGTTTTGCCCGAGTGCATTGTGGTCTGGTTAGAGTAATTCTCTGCGCGTCGAGCGGGACACTCAAACGTCTTTTGGTGGTAGATTAATATGTTTTTTGTTAATCTTGTTGATTTAACTTTGTGTTTTTGTGAGTGTTCCTGAGTATTTCTCCGTCATGAAAGTTGTGGATTTATAAATTGGTCCTATTTTATTTTATTAATTTAATTTTAAACTTTTCGTTTCCTCGTGGCCTTGATGCCTGCATGTCGAGTCAGTTTTGCGTACCTTAAGTGGTTTATCAAGCCCTTTCTCATTTGGTGATTCCTGTCTGCTGACTTTCTTTCTTTTGGGCTTCATTATATATATTTTTTTAAATTAAATGTTTTCGTTTTTGCTCAGCAATCTAGCATGTAAAGCCATATCTAGTTTTCTTAGGTAATTGACTTGGTTTGGCCTTAAGCCAATGTCCATCACCAGAGAGGTTGTTTTTTTTGTGTGGCAATAATAGTTTAATGTTGTGTTGGCTGGAGGATTTTATTAATTTTTTTCTTGGCCCTTTTTGGTAATTAAATGTTCTTTTAAAATATTAAGCAACTTTTGTGGCATCATTTCGTTGGTGGCAGTTCTGTGGGTTATCGGACTGTGTCTGTAGAAGAGCCTGTGCGTTTTCCTCTTCTCCACCTTCCTTCGCCCTTTAGGTGTTCTTCTGTTGGGACATGTCTTCTGGCGTTGATTTTGCAGTTAGCGATGCGGACCTCTGAAATAAGGTAAGTTGGCCCATCCACCCTGGCCACGTGGCGGTGTCGCATTGGTAGCAGACCGAGCTCGTGTGTCGCTTCTGCAACTATCCCCTCCTCCATACCCGCAGGCTCATTTATGGACCCTTCTGATGCTGATAGAGCGGTTGCTGATGAGATGTGTCATGTCAGTGCACTTAATGTTAATTAATGTTAATCCTTGTCGTTTGTTTGGTTTCATGTTTGCCTCTAAAAATCCATGTGGTGATATGTGAAGTGACCTGTTCCAAGCGAGGTTTCTGTGCTGAATATTATCCTGTTTATGATGCAACATTCCCAGTGAAGAAGAAGCTTGGTAAGTGACTGGCATGTGTTCTTGGCATGGGAAATGTGGGTTTCTTGATTTTCTGATAGCCTACATGCTGCGAGTGAAGGCATCGAGGAGCCCTGTCTGAAGCTGTTCGCCCTGTGATTTGTAGCAATTTGTTGTAATTTAGCTTCCTGCTCTCGAGCCAAGCAAGCGATGACGTCTGCAGTTCTGGGCAGCATTGTGCATGATTTTGTATAGTATTGTGGCAGTGTTCGAGTGTCAACCTAATCTCTGGTGTTGGTAATTGGTAGTTTATGGTATTGTTGTGAAATTGTAAACTGTCCTCGTAATTCCGAAAATTTGTTTCTTTCTGTATTGTCTGCCTGCATTCTGTGTTTTTCAAAATGGCCGACAATAATAGTGCTTTGAATATGATTGACTTAAGAGATAACCTTGTGAATTTGGAGCGTTCTTCTGGGGTTGAACGTGAGTCAGCTCTGTTTACAAGGTCTGAGGATTTGGGATCGATTACTGGTAGTGGTTTGCCTGCCACTCTATTGCCTGGTTCTGGCTCGTCCAGACCAGTTTACCCTGGATACGGTCATTCTTCTCATGTTAGGTCACCTAATGACTTCCTGGGTCCGGCCGACCCATTGCATCCCAGTTTTTTCTCTGGCAATGTAAATGTTTTGTCTCCTGTAGAGGGTGTGCGAGCGAGCTATCCTGGTAATAATGTCTCTTTTCCAAATGCTACGTACTCGCCTACCGTTAATTACGGGTTGATTCCTCACTCAATTTCTAGTTTCTTAACTATGTTGAAAATTTCAACCTAGATGACGTTACCCAGGTGGTCCTATTTTTAAAGCAAGTGGTCGAATTTGGTAACCATGCCTCGATTTTTGGAATGTCGGAAAATCAGATTTTCGAACTGTTGTACCCTGTTGCATCCGGTATGCTGCACGACAAGCTGATTGAAGCTATCCACCTCCGCATGTCCTTAGCCATGTTCATTAGGGAAGTGTTGTGGTTTTTTGTCCCTGCGAGTGCCCTTAGTACTCTCGAGCAAAAGTTCTTATATCGTGTCCAATGGTTGGACGAGTCACTTAGCGACTATGTCAGTGACATTAAGGTATATGCCCAGGTATTTGCATCCCCTTTAACTGAACGACAATTGGTGTCGTCTATTGTAAATGGGTTTTCGCCTCAATATAGGTCATACATGACTATGTGTACCAGGCCTTCGTCATTTGTCGAGCTAAAACAGGTCGTTATAGAGGCTATGGCTGTGAAACATGCAGATTCCCTTCGTGTAGCTAATGTTCCCCCTCCTTCCTTGATGTTTCGTCCCCCTCCTAAGGTTATGTTTAATCCTAGACCCAATGTTAAGTGCCACACGTGCGGTGGCGTGGGACATGTTAAGAAGGTGTGTCCGAATAACCAAGTTGTGTATCGCCAATGACGGGATATTTTGGAGACCAATTCGGATGTTACTTCTAAGGATATTTCTGTGCATGAGAATTTGGGAAAACCGTGTGAAGTTTTTGGACGCCCTTCTAATGAAAATCTTGATAACTCTTTGAAAGCTAAATCATCACGTGGTAATCCTGCTTATGCCTCTGACCTACCTAACCTGTCGGTGAGCAATGTCGAGGCAAGTCAGCCTAATTCTAAACATAATGTACAAACCAGTGGTTCAGGTGACCTCGTCATCTAATTGTAATCGTTTTAGAGTGAATAATGATTTTGGAATTTCTCCTGTGGCTAAGGGAATATCCCCGTTTATTGAAATTTGTGTTAATGACGAGCCCGTTTCTGCATTGCTTGATTCTGGTAGTGTTGCCTCCTTTATAAGCGTGGTCGACTATAGGGCTCTTAATCAAAAAGTTGTTTTACAATCCATCCCTTTGCCGGTCCTTCACACATTCTTTAGTTGGTTTCGCAACGCGAAGGTTTTCACGATCCTCGATTTGAATTCTTCTTACTTCCAAATTCCCCTCTCTCCGGAATCCAGGCATGTTACTGCTTTTTCCACTGACTGGAACTTGTTTGAGTATGCCCGTGTCCCGTTTGGCCTATCAACCGGAGGCGCTGTGTTGAGCAGACTTCTGGACAAGGTGTTTTCGGAAATTAAATTCAAAATTGTGTACCACTATCTTGATGATGTGGTGATCTATTCTGAGTCCTTCGAGGAAAACGTTGATCATCTGAAGGTTGTACTTGATCGGTTGCGTGACGCTGGCCTTACCGTCAAATTGTCCAAGGTTTCCTTTGCCAAGCCCAAAATTTCCTTCTTGGGTCATATTGTTTCCGAATGTGGTATCTCCGTGGACCAGTCTCGTACTCAGGCCATCAGAGATTTTAAACCGCCCAAGAACGCCAAGGCTGTTGCTCGTTATATTGGGATGGTGAACTTCTTTCGTAAGTTCATCAGTAACTTTGCCGACCGTGCTGCTCCTCTAAATCAATTACGCAAAAAGGCTGTGAAGTTTGAGTGGGGTCCCTCTCAGCTGGCAGCCTTCGAAGATCTAAAGCTTGCGCTGTCTAACGCCCCTGTATTAGCCATTCCGGATTTTGGGAAGCAGTTCATTGTGCAGACTGATGCGTCTGGTCGTGGTGTTGGTTGTGTCCTACTGCAAGAGTCTGATCTGGGTAGGCAACCCATTGCATACGCTTCTCGTACCCTACCGGACGCAGAGAGGAAGTATTCCATATACGAACTTGAGGGTTTAGCAGTGTGTTCGCCCTGGAAAAATTCCGAATATATCTTGAGCACACTAAGTTTCTCCTCGAGATCGATAACCAGGCCTTGAGCTGGGTGTTAGGGAAACCCCGTAAAACTGGTAGGATTGCCAGATGGGCAACTAGGATCCTGTCATTCCAGTTCACCGTCCACCACATTCGTGGGTTTGAAAATGCGGTAGCTGATTCATTAAGCCGCATGTATGAGGAAACAGCCGAAGAGGAAATTCAAAAATTGTGAACCCGTAAACCTTGTATCACCTGTAAATTATGTCAATGTCGTTCTCAGCAATTCCCCTATGCTTTTTGAAGATGTGACGAGATTCCAGAAAGAAGATCCCTCCTTATCTAGCCTAATTGACCGAATCAATTCTGGGGAAGTGATCAAGCCCTACTCTCTAAAGGATGGTGTATTGTGCTGTTCGTCTCGTCATGACCGTCTACCTAAAATTGTGCTCCCGTCGGTCCTCATTCCGGAAATCTTTCGTTACTATCACGAATCTCCTATTGGTGGCCTCCTAGGAGTATCCAACACATTATGCAAATTATTTTACATCTCAGTTAGCTAAATTGCAATTTTTGATTCCTCCATTGCCAGAAGACGAACTGTTACAAGCAATAGCAAGGCAGTTGCCAGTAGAAGTCCAAAGATCACTCATAGCATCGGTAGCGAATACACTTGAACATTACGATGATATCCTACGCAGATTGGATTACACAAGCGCTCAGATGACGCCTAGGAATTCGAGGAATGAAAATCGGAACACGCAAGAAGGGATTGCGGTAGTTGTCGATAATGCAGCACAGACATATAGGAGAGATTCATGGGGGAATAGAAGGAACGAAGAGAATAGAGGAAATATTCATAACGTCCGTGGGAATGACATATATCAAGGACCGTATGAAAGGCCGTATGGACGAGATCCAAGAGATGGTAGATACAGGAACTACAATCAAAATTCCAGATATCAGAACCGGAACGGATACAATAACCGATATCGAGGCAGATACAATTGGAATCAGAATCAGCAATCCAATCAAACCAATAGATAAGGCAATAATAATCGGAATGATAAGAATGAAAGACGACAAGAATGTCAAGAGTACGGGAGAACAAGGCGAGAGGATAGACAACCTAGTGCACCATCCGAAGAGTTAATTTGAGATGTCAATAGGGCAAGCACGAGTGGTTCAGAAAAAAAAGACAAATTAACGCCGAATCAACATGCTAGTCAACGGGAACCCATCATCATAGTCGAAACACACCAGGTTAAAGATGAAGATTTAATTGAAAAAGAAGATATAGTCCACCGGAGGAATCGACACGAATGAAGTTGTTGGAACTTTCAACGCAGCCAGCATTCGGAAGTATCATTACGCTTAGGAAGAGGATGGTTGCATAGCTATCGTGTACATAATATGTTGTAAATAGAGAATGCCCGAGAGTTTTCTCTTCTCAAGACTGATAAAAAAGGAGATGTACGGGAGAGATGTACCCGATACCTAGTTGAGGCTATCGGCTACGCCAGTTGTGATCGAGCCATAGTTGTGATTTGTGGGCAAGGAGAAAAGATAGCGCTCAGATCGAGTCAGAAGAATGGTAGGAAATGACGTAGGAGGCCGAGGTAGATGGAGCCACTATCCCTCAAACATACGGAATTATGGGAGAAATACTGGATGATTATTGTTACGAGCAAAGCCCGTCCCAACGTTATTAAATATGTATCTCCCCTGCATATCTGTATTCCGGACCTTTAAAAGCGCCCGCCTTGATGGCTTGGTTTCGCTAATGAACTCGAGATGGCAGCATATGTCGGCACCTCTAGCCGGGGGTTGTATCTTCGACCGCTAGAGTGTGTAAGTGGTGTCTTCTGGTCTCGTCTAATCAAAACATATTTAAAAAATATAGTGTTCTACGTCATTAAACAAAAGACTATATATGCATCATGCCGCCAGAAATAATTGTATAATATGCACATTGTTACTTGATGTGGCAATCTGTGATTGGACAATTACAATTAACATTAATGCACTGCGGCCTTTAACTTTGGATCTCCGCCATGTTGGCATCTAGACAGTCTGTCGTAGAGAAAGCAAGAAGCTAGTTGGTCGTGAAAGGTGTCGCCGTTGCCCGGGGGGGCTTGCCCCCTGGCCCCCACGAAATATGTATGTATTCTAAAAAGGGAAATGCCTGTGCTCTTAAGGCTATTATTTCGTCATTTCGCCTTGAAGATGAAGTGTGACATAATTATCGCAACTTGCTGCAAACAAAAGTGCTTGTAACCAAAACGGCGCATGTGCGTGGGTAGGCCATGTTGAGGCAAATCTAGTGCCTTATAAAATATTTAATTGTGTGTGTTAATGATTTTGTTATTATTGTGTCTCCACACAGAGAAGGATTTAAGGTACGTTGTATAAAATATTTATATTTATATATATATTGTTATGGGAGCTCCGATATTGGCCTTATATTAATGTTTTAATACTGTATTTTATTTCACATTGTAGGCCTGATTTTTTCTGTTTTGTTAATGTTACCCGATATGTAAATTTTGTTGTTTTCTTTTGCACCTTCCGGAGACACGTTTCAAGTTTATCTTACATTGTAATTTATAATTTATTTAGTTTATTTTCTTTATGGGAATTCTCATTGTGGTTAGTTGGTTCTTTTCTTTGGTAATCTTAGGGATTCGCCTTTGTTAATTTGCTTTACGATCCGTAGCATTCTAAATTTCCTCGTTTTAATTGTGTTAAGATGTAATTATTTCCCCCTTTTCTTTTCTTCTCTCTGGTGACGTTTTATTTTAAAAGGTAATTGTTTGCCGAGATTCGGCTGGACATGCAAGCATCTGTTTGGTGGCCATGTTTGTTTTTTGTTTTGCCCGAGTGCATTGTGGTCTGGTTAGAGTAATTCTCTGCGCGTCGAGCGGGACACTCAAACGTGTTTTGGTGGTAGATTAATATGTTATTTGTTAATCTTGTTGATTTAACTTTGTGTTTTTGTGAGTGTTCCTGAGTATTTCTCCGTCATGAAAGTTGTGGATTTATAAATTGGTCCTATTTTATTTTATTAATTTAATTTTAAACTTTTCGTTTCCTCGTGGCCTTGATGCCTGCATGTCGAGTCAGTTTTGCGTACCGTAAGTGGTTTATCAAGCCCTTTCTCATTTGGTGATTCCTGTCTGCTGACTTTCTTTCTTTTGGGCTTCATTATATATATTTTTTTAAATTAAATGTTTTCGTTTTTGCTCAGCAATCTAGCATGTAAAGCCATATCTAGTTTTCTTAGGTAATTGACTTGGTTTGGCCTTAAGCCAATGTCCATCACCAGAGAGGTTGTTTTTTTTGTGTGGCAATAATAGTTTAATGTTGTGTTGGCTGGAGGATTTTATTAATTTTTTTTCTTGGCCCTTTTTGGTAATTAAATATTCTTTTAAAATATTAAGCAACTTTTGTGGCATCATTTCGTCGGTGGCAGTTCTGTGGGTTATCGGACTGTGTCTGTAGAAGAGCCTGTGCGTTTTCCTCTTCTCCACCTTCCTTCGCCCTTTAGGTGTTCTTCTGTTGGGACATGTCTTCTGGCGGTGATTTTGCAGTTAGCGATGCGGACCTCTGAAATAAGGTAAGTTGGCCCATCCACCCTGGCCACGTGGCGGTGTCGCATTGGTAGCAGACCGAGCTCGTGTGTCGCTTCTGCAACTATCCCCTCCCCCATACCCGCAGGCTCATTTATGGACCCTTCTGATGCTGATAGAGCGGTTGCTGATGAGATGTGTCATGTCAGTGCACTTAATGTTAATTAATGTTAATCCTTGTCGTTTATTTGGTTTCATGTTTGCCTCTAAAAATCCATGTGGTGATATGTGAAGTGACCTGTTCCAAGCGAGGTTTCTGTGCTGAATATTATCCTGTTTATGATGCAACATTCCCAGTGAAGAAGAAGCTTGGTAAGTGACTGGCATGTGTTCTTGGCATGGGAAATGTGGGTTTCTTGATTTTCTGATAGCCTACATGCTGCGAGTGAAGGCATCGAGGAGCCCTGTCTGAAGCTGTTCGCCCTGTGATTTGTAGCAATTTGTTGTAATTTAGCTTCCTGCTCTCGAGCCAAGCAAGCGATGACGTCTGCAGTTCTGGGCAGCATTGTGCATGATTTTGTATAGTATTGTGGCAGTGTTCGAGTGTCAACCTAATCTATGGTGTTGGTAATTGGTAGTTTATGGTATTGTTGTGAAATTGTAAACCGTCCTCGTAATTCCGAAAATTTGTTTCTTTCTGTATTGTCTGCCTGCATTCTGTGTTTTTCAAAATGGCCGACAATAATAGTGCTTTTGATTTGATTGACTTAAGAGATAACCTTGTGAATTTGGAGCGTTCTTCTGGGGTTGAACGTGAGTCAGCTCTGTTTACAAGGTCTGAGGATTTGGGATCGATTACTGGTAGTGGTTTGCCTGCCACTCTATTGCCTGGTTCTGGCTCGTCCAGACCAGTTTACCCTGGATACGGTCATTCTTCTCATGTTAGGTCACCTAATGACTTCCTGGGTCCGGCCGACCCATTGCATCCCAGTTTTTTCTCTGGCAATGTAAATGTTTTGTCTCCTGTAGAGGGTGTGCGAGCGAGCTATCCTGGTAATAATGTCTCTTTTCCAAATGCTACGTACTCGCCTACCGTTAATTACGGGTCGATTCCTCACTCTATTTCTAGTTTCTTAACTATGTTGAAGAATTTTAACCTAGATGACGTTACCCAGGTGGTCCTATTTTTAAAGCAAGTGGTCGAATTTGGTAACCATGCCTCGATTTTTGGAATGTCGGAAAATCAGATTTTCGAACTGTTGTACCCTGTTGCATCCGGTATGCTGCACGACAAGCTGATTGAAGCTATCCAGCTCCGCATGTCCTTAGCCATGTTCATTAGGGAAGTGTTGTGGTTTTTTGTCCCTGCGAGTGCCCTTAGTACTCTCGAGCAAAAGTTCTTATATCGTGTCCAATGGTTGGACGAGTCACTTAGCGACTATGTCAGTGACATTAAGGTATATGCCCAGGTATTTGCATCCCCTTTAACTGAACGACAATTGGTGTCGTCTATTGTAAATGGGTTTTCGCCTCAATATAGGTCATACATGACTATGTGTACCAGGCCTTCGTCATTTGTCGAGCTAAAACAGGTCGTTATAGAGGCTATGGCTGTGAAACATGCAGATTCCCTTCGTGTAGCTAATGTTCCCCCTCCTTCCTTGATGTCTCGTCCCCCTCCTAAGGTTATGTTTAATCCTAGACCCAATGTTAAGTGCCACACGTGCGGTGGCGTGGGACATGTTAAGAAGGTGTGTCCGAATAACCAAGTTGTGTATCGCCAATGACGGGATATTTTGGAGAACAATTCGGATGTTACTTCTAAGGATATTTCTGTGCATGAGAATTTGGGAAAACCGTGTGAAGTTTCTGGACGCCCTTCTAATGAAAATCTTGATAACTCTTTGAAAGCTAAATCATCACGTGGTAATCCTGCTTATGCCTCTGACCTACCTAACTTGTCGGTGAGCAATGTCGAGGCAAGTCAGCCTAATTCTAAACATAATGTAAAACCTGTGGTGCAGGTGACCTCGTCATCTAATTGTAATCGTTTTAGAGTGAATAATGATTTTGGAATTTCTCCTGTGGCTAAGGGAATATCCCCGTTTATTGAAATTTGTGTTAATGACGAGCCCGTTTCTGCATTGCTTGATTCTGGTAGTGTTGCCTCCTTTATAAGCGTGGTCGACTATAGGGCTCTTAATCAAAAAGTTGTTTTACAATCCATCCCTTTGCCGGATCTTCACACATGCTTTAGTTGGTTTCGCAACGCGAAGGTGTTCACGATCCTCGATTTGAATTCTTCTTACTTCCAAATTCCCCTCTCTCCGGAATCCAGGCATGTTACTGCTTTTTCCACTGACTGGAACTTGTTTGAGTATGCCCGTGTCCCGTTTGGCCTATCAACCGGAGCCGCTGTGTTGAGCAGACTTCTGCACAAGGTGTTTTCGGAAATTAAATTCAAAATTGTGTACCACTATCTTGATGATGTGGTGATCTATTCTGAGTCCTTCGAGGAAAACGTTGATCATCTGAAGGTTGTACTTGATCGGTTGCGTGACGCTGGCCTTACCGTCAAATTGTCCAAGGTTTCCTTTGCCAAGCCCAAACTTTCCTTCTTGGGACATATTGTTTCCGAATCTGGTATCTCCGTGGACCAGTCTCGTACTCAGGCCATCAGAGATTTTAAACCGCCCAAGAACGTCAAGGCTGTTGCTCGTTACATTGGGATGGTGAACTTCTTTCGTAAGTTCATCAGTAACTTTGCCGACCGTGCTGCTCCTCTAAATCAATTACGCAAAAGGCTGTGAAGTTTGAGTGGGGTCCCTCTCAGCTGGCAGCCTTCGAAGATCTAAAGCTTGCGCTGTCTAACGCCCCTGTATTAGCCATTCCGGATTTTGGGAAGCAGTTCATTGTGCAGACTGATGCGTCTGGTCGTGGTGTTGGTTGTGTCCTACTGCAAGAGTCTGATCTGGGTAGGCAACCCATTGCATACGCTTCTCGTACCCTACCGGACGCAGAGAGGAAGTATTCCATATACGAACTTGAGGGTTTAGCAGTGTGTTCGCCCTGGAAAAATTCCGAATGTATCTTGAGCACACTAAGTTTCTCCTCGAGATCGATAACCAGGCCTTGAGCTGGGTGTTAGGGAAACCCCGTAAAACTGGTAGGATTGCCAGATGGGCAACTAGGATCCTGTCATTCCAGTTCACCGTCCACCACATTCGTGGGTTTGAAAATGCGGTAGCTGATTCATTAAGCCGCATGTATGAGGAAACAGCCGAAGAGGAAATTCAAAAATTGTGAACCCGTAAACCTTGTATCACCTGTAAATTATGTCAATGTCGTTCTCAGCAATTCCCCTATGCTTTTTGAAGATGTGACGAGATTCCAGAAAGAAGATCCCTCCTTATCTAGCCTAATTGACCGAATCAATTCTGGGGAAGTGATCAAGCCCTACTCTCTAAAGGATGGTGTATTGTGCTGTTCGTCTCGTCATGACCGTCTACCTAAAATTGTGCTCCCGTCGGTCCTCATTCCGGAAATCTTTCGTTACTATCACGAATCTCCTATTGGTGGCCTCCTAGGAGTATCCAACACATTATGCAAATTATTTTACATCTCAGTTAGCTAAATTGCAATTTTTGATTCCTCCATTGCCAGAAGACGAACTGTTACAAGCAATAGCAAGGCAGTTGCCAGTAGAAGTCCAAAGATCACTCATAGCATCGGTAGCGAATACACTTGAACATTACGATGATATCCTACGCAGATTGGATTACACAAGCGCTCAGATGACGCCTAGGAATTCGAGGAATGAAAATCGGAACACGCAAGAAGGGATTGCGGTAGTTGTCGATAATGCAGCACAGACATATAGGAGAGATTCATGGGGGAATAGAAGGAACGAAGAGAATAGAGGAAATATTCATAACGTCCGTGGGAATGACAGATATCAAGGACCGTATGAAAGGCCGTATGGACGAGATCCAAGAGATGGTAGATACAGGAACTACAATCAAAATTCCAGATATCAGAACCGGAACGGATACAATAACCGATATCGAGGCAGATACAATTGGAATCAGAATCAGCAATCCAATCAAACCAATAGATAAGGCAATAATAATCGGAATGATAAGAATGAAAGACGACAAGAATGTCAAGAGTACGGGAGAACAAGGCGAGAGAATAGACAACCTAGTGCACCATCCGAAGAGTTAATTTGAGATGTCAATAGGGCAAGCACGAGTGGTTCAGAAAAAAAAGACAAATTAACGCCGAATCAACATGCTAGTCAACGGGAACCCATCATCATAGTCGAAACACACCAGGTTAAAGATGAAGATTTAATTGAAAAAGAAGATATAGTCCACCGGAGGAATCGACACGAATGAAGTTGTTGGAACTTTCAACGCAGCCAGCATTCGGAAGTATCATTACGCTTAGGAAGAGGATGGTTGCATAGCTATCGTGTACATAATATGTTGTAAATAGAGAATGCCCGAGAGTTTTCTTTTCTCAAGACTGATAAAAAAGGAGATGTACGGGAGAGATGTACCCGATACCTAGTTGAGGCTATCGGCTACGCCAGTTGTGATCGAGCCATAGTTGTGATTTGTGGGCAAGGAGAAAAGATAGCGCTCAGATCGAGTCAGAAGAATGGTAGGAAATGACGTAGGAGGCCGAGGTAGATGGAGCCACTATCCCTCAAACATACGGAATTATGGGAGAAATACTGGATGATTATTGTTACGAGCAAAGCCCGTCCCAACGTTATTAAATATGTATCTCCCCTGCATATCTGTATTCCGGACCTTTAAAAGCGCCCGCCTTGATGGCTTGGTTTCGCTAATGAACTCGAGATGGCAGCATATGTCGGCACCTCTAGCCGGGGGTTGTATCTTCGACCGCTAGAGTGTGTAAGTGGTGTCTTCTGGTCTCGTCTAATCAAAACATATTTAAAAAATATAGTGTTCTACGTCATTAAACAAAAGACTATATATGCATCATGCCGCCAGAAATAATTGTATAATATGCACATTGTTACTTGATGTGGCAATCTGTGATTGGACAATTACAATTAACATTAATGCACTGCGGCCTTTAACTTTGGATCTCCGCCATGTTGGCATCTAGACAGTCTGTCGTAGAGAAAGCAAGAAGCTAGTTGGTCGTGAAAGGTGTCGCCGTTGCCCGGGGGGGCTTGCCCCCTGGCCCCCACGAAATATGTATGTATTCTAAAAAGGGAAATGCCTGTGCTCTTAAGGCTATTATTTCGTCATTTCGCCTTGAAGATGAAGTGTGACATAATTATCGCAACTTGCTGCAAACAAAAGTGCTTGTAACCAAAACGGCGCATGTGCGTGGGTAGGCCATGTTGAGGCAAATCTAGTGCCTTATAAAATATTTAATTGTGTGTGTTAATGATTTTGTTATTATTGTGTCTCCACACAGAGAAGGATTTAAGGTACGTTGTATAAAATATTTATATTTATATATATATTGTTATGGGAGCTCCGATATTGGCCTTATATTAATGTTTTAATACTGTATTTTATTTCACATTGTAGGCCTGATTTTTTCTGTTTTGTTAATGTTACCCGATATGTAAATTTTGTTGTTTTCTTTTGCACCTTCCGGAGACACGTTTCAAGTTTATCTTACATTGTAATTTATAATTTATTTAGTTTATTTTCTTTATGGGAATTCTCATTGTGGTTAGTTGGTTCTTTTCTTTGGTAATCTTAGGGATTCGCCTTTGTTAATTTGCTTTACGATCCGTAGCATTCTAAATTTCCTCGTTTTAATTGTGTTAAGATGTAATTATTTCCCCCTTTTCTTTTCTTCTCTCTGGTGACGTTTTATTTTAAAAGGTAATTGTTTGCCGTGATTCGGCTGGACATGCAAGCATCTGTTTGGTGGCCATGTTTGTTTTTTGTTTTGCCCGAGTGCATTGTGGTCTGGTTAGAGTAATTCTCTGCGCGTCGAGCGGGACACTCAAACGTGTTTTGGTGGTAGATTAATATGTTTTTTTTTTAATCTTGTTGATTTAACTTTGTGTTTTTGTGAGTGTTCCTGAGTATTTCTCCGTCATGAAAGTTGTGGATTTATAAATTGGTCCTATTTTATTTTATTAATTTAATTTTAAACTTTTCGTTTCCTCGTGGCCTTGATGCCTGCATGTCGAGTCAGTTTTGCGTACCGTAAGTGGTTTATCAAGCCCTTTCTCATTTGGTGATTCCTGTCTGCTGACTTTCTTTCTTTTGGGCTTCATTATATATATGTTTTTAAATTAAATGTTTTCGTTTTTGCTCAGCAATCTAGCATGTAAAGCCATATCTAGTTTTCTTAGGTAATTGACTTGGTTTGGCCTTAAGCCAATGTCCATCACCAGAGAGGTTGTTTTTTTTGTGTGGCAATAATAGTTTAATGTTGTGTTGGCTGGAGGATTTTATTAATTTTTTTTCTTGGCCCTTTTTGGTAATTAAATGTTCTTTTAAAATATTAAGCAACTTTTGTGGCATCATTTCGTCGGTGGCAGTTCTGTGGGTTATCGGACTGTGTCTGTAGAAGAGCCTGTGCGTTTTCCTCTTCTCCACCTTCCTTCGCCCTTTAGGTGTTCTTCTGTTGGGACATGTCTTCTGGCGGTGATTTTGCAGTTAGCGATGCGGACCTCTGAAATAAGGTAAGTTGGCCCATCCACCCTGGCCACGTGGCGGTGTCGCATTGGTAGCAGACCGAGCTCGTGTGTCGCTTCTGCAACTATCCCCTCCCCCATACCCGCAGGCTCATTTATGGACCCTTCTGATGCTGATAGAGCGGTTGCTGATGAGATGTGTCATGTCAGTGCACTTAATGTTAATTAATGTTAATCCTTGTCGTTTATTTGGTTTCATGTTTGCCTCTAAAAATCCATGTGGTGATATGTGAAGTGACCTGTTCCAAGCGAGGTTTCTGTGCTGAATATTATCCTGTTTATGATGCAACATTCCCAGTGAAGAAGAAGCTTGGTAAGTGACTGGCATGTGTTCTTGGCATGGGAAATGTGGGTTTCTTGATTTTCTGATAGCCTACATGCTGCGAGTGAAGGCATCGAGGAGCCCTGTCTGAAGCTGTTCGCCCTGTGATTTGTAGCAATTTGTTGTAATTTAGCTTCCTGCTCTCGAGCCAAGCAAGCGATGACGTCTGCAGTTCTGGGCAGCATTGTGCATGATTTTGTATAGTATTGTGGCAGTGTTCGAGTGTCAACCTAATCTATGGTGTTGGTAATTGGTAGTTTATGGTATTGTTGTGAAATTGTAAACTGTCCTCGTAATTCCGAAAGTTTGTTTCTTTCTGTATTGTCTGCCTGCATTCTGTGTTTTTCAAAATGGCCGACAATAATAGTGCTTTTGATTTGATTTACTTAAGAGATAACCTTGTGAATTTGGAGCGTTCTTCTGGGGTTGAACGTGAGTCAGCTCTGTTTACGAGGTCTGAGGATTTGGGATCGATTACTGGTAGTGGTTTGCCTGCCACTCTATTGCCTGGTTCTGGTTCGTCCAGACCAGTTTACCCTGGATACGGTCATTCTTCTCATGTTAGGTCACCTAATGACTTCCTGGGTCCGGCCGACCCATTGCATCCCATTTTTTTCTCTGGCAATGTAAATGTTTTGTCTCCTGTAGAGGGTGTGCGAGCGAGCTATCCTGGTAATAATGTCTCTTTTCCAAATGCTACGTACTCGCCTACCGTTAATTACGGGTTGATTCCTCACTCAATTTCTAGTTTCTTAACTATGTTGAAAATTTCAACCTAGATGACGTTACCCAGGTGGTCCTATTTTTAAAGCAAGTGGTCGAATTTGGTAACCATGCCTCGATTTTTGGAATGTCGGAAAATCAGATTTTCAAACTGTTGTACCCTGTTGCATCCGGTATGCTGCACGACAAGCTGATTGAAGCTATCCACCTCCGCATGTCCTTAGCCATGTTCATTAGGGAAGTGTTGTGGTTTTTTGTCCCTGCGAGTGCCCTTAGTACTCTCGAGCAAAAGTTCTTATATCGTGTCCAATGGTTGGACGAGTCACTTAGCGACTATGTCAGTGACATTAAGGTACATGCCCAGGTATTTGCATCACCTTTAACTGAACGACAATTGGTGTCGTCTATTGTAAATGGGTTTTCGCCTCAATATAGGTCATACATGACTATGTGTACCAGGCCTTCGTCATTTGTCGAGCTAAAACAGGTCGTTATAGAGGCTATGGCTGTGAAACATGCAGATTCCCTTCGTGTAGCTAATGTTCCCCCTCCTTCCTTGATGTTTCGTCCCCCTCCTAAGGTTATGTTTAATCCTAGACCCAATGTTAAGTGCCACACGTGCGGTGGCGTGGGACATGTTAAGAAGGTGTGTCCGAATAGCCAAGTTGTGTATCGCCAATGACGGGATATTTTGGAGACCAATTCGGATGTTACTTCTAAGGATATTTCTGTGCATGAGAATTTGGGAAAACCGTGTGAAGTTTCTGGACGCCCTTCTAATGAAAATCTTGATAACTCTTTGAAAGCTAAATCATCACGTGGTAATCCTGCTTATGCCTCTGACCTACCTAACCTGTCGGTGAGCAATGTCGAGGCAAGTCAGCCTAATTCTAAACATAATGTACAAACCAGTGGTGCAGGTGACCTCGTCATCTAATTGTAATCGTTTTAGAGTGAATAATGATTTTGGAATTTCTCCTGTGGCTAAGGGAATATCCCCGTTTATTGAAATTTGTGTTAATGACGAGCCCGTTTCTGCATTGCTTGATTCTGGTAGTGTTGCCTCCTTTATAAGCGTGGTCGACTATAGGGCTCTTAATCAAAAAGTTGTTTTACAATCCATCCCTTTGCCGGTCCTTCACACATGCTTTAGTTGGTTTCGCAACGCGAAGGTTTTCACGATCCTCGATTTGAATTCTTCTTACTTCCAAATTCCCCTCTCTCCGGAATCCAGGCATGTTACTGCTTTTTCCACTGACTGGAACTTGTTTGAGTATGCCCGTGTCCCGTTTGGCCTATCAACCGGAGGCGCTGTGTTGAGCAGACTTCTGGACAAGGTGTTTTCGGAAATTAAATTCAAAATTGTGTACCACTATCTTGATGATGTGGTGATCTATTCTGAGTCCTTCGAGGAAAACGTTGATCATCTGAAGGTTGTACTTGATCGGTTGCGTGACGCTGGCCTTACCGTCAAATTGTCCAAGGTTTCCTTTGCCAAGCCCAAAATTTCCTTCTTGGGTCATATTGTTTCCGAATGTGGTATCTCCGTGGACCAGTCTCGTACTCAGGCCATCAGAGATTTTAAACCGCCCAAGAACGCCAAGGCTGTTGCTCGTTATATTGGGATGGTGAACTTCTTTCGTAAGTTCATCAGTAACTTTGCCGACCGTGCTGCTCCTCTAAATCAATTACGCAAAAAGGCTGTGAAGTTTGAGTGGGGTCCCTCTCAGCAGGCAGCCTTCGAAGATCTAAAGCTTGCTCTCTCTAACGCCCCTGTATTAGCCATTCCGGATTTTGGGAAGCAGTTCATTGTGCAGACTGATGCGTCTGGTCGTGGTGTTGGTTGTGTCCTACTGCAAGAGTCTGATCTGGGTAGGCAACCCATTGCATACGCTTCTCGTACCCTACCGGACGCAGAGAGGAAGTATTCCATATACGAACTTGAGGGTTTAGCAGTGTGTTCGCCCTGGAAAAATTCCGAATGTATCTTGAGCACACTAAGTTTCTCCTCGAGATCGATAACCAGGCCTTGAGCAGGGTGTTAGGGAAACCCCGTAAAACTGGTAGGATTGCCAGATGGGCAACTAGGATCCTGTCATTCCAGTTCACCGTCCACCACATTCGTGGGTTTGAAAATGCGGTAGCTGATTCATTAAGCCGCATGTATGAGGAAACAGCCGAAGAGGAAATTCAAAAATTGTGAACCCGTAAACCTAGTATCACCTGTAAATTATGCCAATGTCGTTCTCAGCAATTCCCCTATGCTTTTTGAAGATGTGACGAGATTCCAGAAAGATCCCTCCTTATCTAGCCTAATTGACCGAATCAATTCTGGGGAAGTGATCAAGCCCTACTCTCTAAAGGATGGTGTATTGTGCTGTTCGTCTCGTCATGACCGTCTACCTAAAATTGTGTTCCCGTCGGTCCTCATTTCGGAAGTCTTTCGTTACTATCACGAATCTCCTATTGGTGGCCACCTAGGAGTATTCAAGACCCGAGCTAAGATCAGACAGTTTTTCATTTGGCGAAGTATGGATGGCGACATCAGGAGGCTCATTAGAAATTGTGCTTCATGTAATATTAGCAAACCTCCGGTTTCTACTAAGGCTGGCCTGTTGTCATCTGAACCGGCATCTAGACCCATGGAGAGGCTTTTTATCGACCGTGTTGGCCCGTTCCCTCGTTCTGGTCGGGGAAACCAATTTGCGCTTGTCTGCACTAACGGTTTCACTCGGTTTAGTTGGATATTCCCCACCAGACAGGCTACGTCCAGTTCCGTCATAAAGTGTCTTAATTCCATCTTTTCATCTTTTGGGCCAAGTCAGTTCCTGGTGTCAGATAATGCCAAGTGCTTTGTATCACATCAGTTCCGTCAATTCTTATTTGATTATGCTATTTCGCATGTAACAACCACTCCCTATATTCCTAACCCGTCTCTCGCTGAGCGAGTCAATCGTAATCTCCGTTCTGCTCTGATTGATTTCCACCACGACGACCATTACAAGTGGGATTCTAATTTGCATTGGCTCAATTTTGCTTTCAACACCGCCGTGCATGAGAGCACGCAAGCCACCCCTTTTTCGTTAATGTTTTCGTTTATGGCTAATTCTCCGTTGTCTAATCTGTGGAACCTGCACGATCTCCTTCCAGACATTTTCACGCCCGAGGATATGAGGGCGAAATTCGACAAGGCTAGAGAGTGTATTAAGATATCACATGACCAACTTGCCAAGCGATACAGTGCCTGTCGCAAGCCAACTGATTTGGAAATTGGGGATGTTGTGTACGTCCGCAATTTCGAGCCCAAGGGCGTCAGTAATCTAGTTTCTAGCAAGTTGACCCCTCGCTTCAAGGGCCCCTGTTTTGTAGAGGCATTCTTGACTCCCGTTACTCTTCTTATTTGAAACCCTAAGGCCAACAAAATATCCAAAGTGCATCTGTCGCACATAAAACGAGGTGGAGAGATTTGTAATGAAGAAATGCTACCATAAATTTGTAAACTGATATTTTGTATAATGTAGAGTATCCCTAACCTTCATTGAAGCCTTCAGGCATCTGTTCCTTCTGGAATTTTGAATTGGATTTGCAAACTCTACTGGGATACAGCTTGTAACTGTTGGGTAATTCCCATTTAATGGTAAAATGTTAACATCGTGTAATAGCCTAACCTTGTACAATTGTAACTAATTTTGATGTTCTCGTAGAAGATGCTAACGTGTAAGTAGGACTCGGTGGGAGACCTAACTCATGGTGATATTATATACCTGTTTCCTTGGGAATTTGAGAGGTCATTCCTCTACCGTAGCTCCTTCTAAATGTATAGTCGTTAAACTCGTGTATTCTAGAAAAGTACTACTGGTTTGTAAAAAGGTAACCTTGTTAATGAACTATTGTAAGCACGGATCTAGATCATGGTCAGGATATTCTTCATATAAATTTAACCTTGTTTCTCATTTGTAAAATGTATTAAGAATTAGTAATTTCTGTAAACTTTTATTTTTGAAATATGATTAACTTCTGTTTTGTAAATGGCTGCCCACTCGTCGCATGATATCTTGCACATTGCTTCCACCTACTTCGTCTAAAGCTAACAACATTGGACTTATTGAAAATTTACCTAACGCATCTCGAGACTCTGAAAGCACTGCAGGTGCTGGTGTAATGCGTTTCTGAGGACTTATGGACACAGTGAAGCTGTTAACTAAGTGGTTTGCGAGGTGATCAATTATCTCTTCACTGATAATCTGACCCTGCACTCTTCCTAACCAAAACGATGCGGTTTGACCCATCAATTGGAGTTAACTGGTGAACATTATCTTCTGGAAACTTGCTTGGTGAATCGACTAGTGATGGAGTACTGCCTATGCCTAGGCATATTCCTGAACGGTGTTCACGCTTAAGGGAGGGAGACTGTTACGTGCAAAGTACGTCCCAACGTTATTAAATATATATCTCCCCTACAAATCTGTATTCCGGACCTTTAAAAGCGCCCGCCTTGATGGCTTGGTTTCGCTAATGAACTCGAGATGGCAGCATATGTCGGCACCTCTAGCCGGGGGTTGTATCTTCGACCGCTAGAGTGTGTAAGTGGTGTCTTCTGGTCTCGTCTAATCAAAACATATTTAAAAAATATAGTGTTCTACGTCATTAAACAAAAGACTATATATGCATCATGCCGCCAAAAATAATTGTATAATATGCACATTGTTACTTGATGTGGCAATCTGTGATTGGACAATTACAATTAACATTAACGCACTGCGGCCTTTAACTTTGTATCTCCGCCATGTTGGCATCTAGACAGTCTGTCGTAGAGAAAGCAAGAAGCTAGTTGGTCGTGAAAGGTGTCGCCGTTGCCCGGGGGGGCTTGCCCCCTGGCCTCCACGAAATATGGATGTATTCTAAAAAGGGAAATGCCTGTGCTCTTAAGGCTATTATTTCGTCATTTCGCCTTGAAGATGAAGTGTGACATAATTATCGCAACTTGCTGCAAACAAAAGTGCTTGTAACCAAAACGGCGCATGTGCGTGGGTAGGCCATATTGAGGCAAATCTAGTGCCTTATAAAATATTTAATTGTGTGTGTTAATGATTTTGTTATTATTGTGTCTCCACAGAGAAGGATTTAAGATACGTTGTATAAAATATTTATATTTATATATATATTGTTATGGGAGCTCCGATATTGGCCTTATATTAATGTGTTAATACTGTATTTTATTTCACATTGTAGGCCTAATTTTTTCTGTTTTGTTAATGTTACCCGATATGTAAATTTTGTTGTTTTCTTTTGCACCTTCCGGAGACACGTTTCAAGTTTATCTTACATTGTAATTTATAATTTATTTAGTTTATTTTCTTTATGGGAATTCTCATTGTGGTTAGTTGGTTCTTTTCTTTGGTAATCTTAGGGATTCGCCTTTGTTAATTTGCTTTACGATCCGTAGCATTCTAAATTTCCTCGTTTTAATTGTGTTAAGATGTAATTATTTCCCCCTTTTCTTTTCTTCTCTCTGGTGACGTTTTATTTTAAAAGGTAATTGTTTGCCGTGATTCGGCTGGACATGCAAGCATCTGTTTGGTGGCCATGTTTGTTTTTTGTTTTGCCCGAGTGCATTGTGGTCTGGTTAGAGTAATTCACTGCGCGTCGAGCGGGACACTCAAACGTGTTTTGGTGGTAGATTGATATGTTTTTTGTTAATCTTGTTGATTTAACTTTGTGTTTTTGTGAGTGTTCCTGAGTATTTCTCCGTCATGAAAGTTGTGGATTTATAAATTGGTCCTATTTTATTTTATTTTATTAATTTAATTTTAAACTTTTCGTTTCCTCGTGGCCTTGATGCCTGCATGTCGAGTCAGTTTTGCGTACCGTAAGTGGTTTATCAAGCCCTTTCTCATTTGGTGATTCCTGTCTGCTGACTTTCTTTCTTTTGGGCTTCATTATATATATGTTTTTAAATTAAATGTTTTCGTTTTTGCTCAGCAATCTAGCATGTAAAGCCATATCTAGTTTTCTTAGGTAATTGACTTGGTTTGGCCTTAAGCCAATGTCCGTCACCAGAGAGGTTGTTTTTTTTGTGTGGCAATAATAGTTTAATGTTGTGTTGGCTGGAGGATTTTATTAATTTTTTTTTCTTGGCCCTTTTTGGTAATTAAATGTTCTTTTAAAATATTAAGCAACTTTTGTGGCATCATTTCGTCGGTGGCAGTTCTGTGGGTTATCGGACTGTGTCTGTAGAAGAGCCTGTGCGTTTTCCTCTTCTCCACCTTCCTTCGCCCTTTAGGTGTTCTTCTGTTGGGACATGTCTTCTGGCGGTGATTTTGCAGTTAGCGATGCGGACCTCTGAAATAAGGTAAGTTGGCCCATCCACCCTGGCCACGTGGCGGTGTCGCATTGGTAGCAGACCGAGCTCGTGTGTCGCTTCTGCAACTATCCCCTCCCCCATACCCGCAGGCTCATTTATGGACCCTTCTGATGCTGATAGAGCGGTTGCTGATGAGATGTGTCATGTCAGTGCACTTAATGTAAATTAATGTTAATCCTTGTCGTTTATTTGGTTTCATGTTTGCCTCTAAAAATCCATGTGGTGATATGTGAAGTGACCTGTTCCAAGCGAGGTTTCTGTGCTGAATATTATCCTGTTTATGATGCAACATTCCCAGTGAAGAAGAAGCTTGGTAAGTGACTGGCATGTGTTCTTGGCATGGGAAATGTGGGTTTCTTGATTTTCTGATAGCCTACATGCTGCGAGTGAAGGCATCGAGGAGCCCTGTCTGAAGCTGTTCGCCCTGTGATTTGTAGCAATTTGTTGTAATTTAGCTTCCTGCTCTCGAGCCAAGCAAGCGATGACATCTGCAGTTCTGGGCAGCATTGTGCATGATTTTGTATAGTAATGTGGCAGTGTTCGAGTGTCAACCTAACCTATGGTGTTGGTAATTGGTAATTTATGGTATTGTTGTGAAATTGTAAACTGTCCTCGTAATTCCGAAAATTTGTTTCTTTCTGTATTGTCTGCCTGCATTCTGTGTTTTTCAAAATGGCCGACAATAATAGTGCTTTTGATTTGATTGACTTAAGAGATAACCTTGTGAATTTGGAGCGTTCTTCTGGGGTTGAACGTGAGTCAGCTCTGTTTACAAGGTCTGAGGATTTGGGATCGATTACTGGTAGTGGTTTGCCTGCCACTCTATTGCCTGGTTCTGGCTCGTCCAGACCAGTTTACCCTGGATACGGTCATTCTTCTCATGTTAGGTCACCTAATGACTTCCTGGGTCCGGCCGACCCATTGCATCCCAGTTTTTTCTCTGGCAATGTAAATGTTTTGTCTCCTGTAGAGGGTGTGCGAGCGAGCTATCCTGGTAATAATGTCTCTTTTCCAAATGCTACGTACTCGCCTACCGTTAATTACGGGTCGATTCCTCACTCTATTTCTAGTTTCTTAACTATGTTGAAGAATTTTAACCTAGATGACGTTACCCAGGTGGTCCTATTTTTAAAGCAAGTGGTCGAATTTGGTAACCATGCCTCGATTTTTGGAATGTCGGAAAATCAGATTTTCGAACAGTTGTACCCTGTTGCATCCGGTATGCTGCACGACAAGCTGATTGAAGCTATCCAGCTCCGCATGTCCTTAGCCATGTTCATTAGGGAAGTGTTGTGGTTTTTTGTCCCTGCGAGTGCCCTTAGTAGTCTCGAGCAAAAGTTCTTATATCGTGTCCAATGGTTGGACGAGTCACTTAGCGACTATGTCAGTGACATTAAGGTATATGCCCAGGTATTTGCATCCCCTTTAACTGAACGACAATTGGTGTCGTCTATTGTAAATGGGTTTTCGCCTCAATATAGGTCATACATGACTATGTGTACCAGGCCTTCGTCATTTGTCGAGCTAAAACAGGTCGTTATAGAGGCTATGGCTGTGAAACATGCAGATTCCCTTCGTGTAGCTAATGTTCCCCCTTCTTCCTTGATGTCTCGTCCCCCTCCTAAGGTTATGTTTAATCCTAGACCCAATGTTAAGTGCCACACGTGCGGTGGCGTGGGACATGTTAAGAAGGTGTGTCCGAATAACCAAGTTGTGTATCGCCAATGACGGGATATTTTGGAGAACAATTCGGATGTTACTTCTAAGGATATTTCTGTGCATGAGAATTTGGGAAAACCGTGTGAAGTTTCTGGACGCCCTTCTAATGAAAATCTTGATAACTCTTTGAAAGCTAAATCATCACGTGGTAATCCTGCTTATGCCTCTGACCTACCTAACTTGTCGGTGAGCAATGTCGAGGCAAGTCAGCCTAATTCTAAACATAATGTAAAACCTGTGGTGCAGGTGACCTCGTCATCTAATTGTAATCGTTTTAGAGTGAATAATGATTTTGGAATTTCTCCTGTGGCTAAGGGAATATCCCCGTTTATTGAAATTTGTGTTAATGACGAGCCCGTTTCTGCATTGCTTGATTCTGGTAGTGTTGCCTCCTTTATAAGCGTGGTCGACTATAGGGCTCTTAATCAAAAAGTTGTTTTACAATCCATCCCTTTGCCGGATCTTCACACATGCTTTAGTTGGTTTCGCAACGCGAAGGTGTTCACGATCCTCGATTTGAATTCTTCTTACTTCCAAATTCCCCTCTCTCCGGAATCCAGGCATGTTACTGCTTTTTCCACTGACTGGAACTTGTTTGAGTATGCCCGTGTCCCGTTTGGCCTATCAACCGGAGGCGCTGTGTTGAGCAGACTTCTGGACAAGGTGTTTTCGGAAATTAAATTCAAAATTGTGTACCACTATCTTGATGATGTGGTGATCTATTCTGAGTCCTTCGAGGAAAACGTTGATCATCTGAAGGTTGTACTTGATCGGTTGCGTGACGCTGGCCTTACCGTCAAATTGTCCAAGGTTTCCTTTGCCAAGCCCAAAATTTCCTTCTTGGGTCATATTGTTTCCGAATGTGGTATCTCCGTGGACCAGTCTCGTACTCAGGCCATCAGAGATTTTAAACCGCCCAAGAACGCCAAGGCTGTTGCTCGTTATATTGGGATGGTGAACTTCTTTCGTAAGTTCATCAGTAACTTTGCCGACCGTGCTGCTCCTCTAAATCAATTACGCAAAAAGGCTGTGAAGTTTGAGTGGGGTCCCTCTCAGCTGGCAGCCTTCGAAGATCTAAAGCTTGCGCTGTCTAACGCCCCTGTATTAGCCATTCCGGATTTTGGGAAGCAGTTCATTGTGCAGACTGATGCGTCTGGTCGTGGTGTTGGTTGTGTCCTACTGCAAGAGTCTGATCTGGGTAGGCAACCCATTGCATACGCTTCTCGTACCCTACCGGACGCAGAGAGGAAGTATTCCATATACGAACTTGAGGGTTTAGCAGTGTGTTCGCCCTGGAAAAATTCCGAATGTATCTTGAGCACACTAAGTTTCTCCTCGAGATCGATAACCAGGCCTTGAGCTGGGTGTTAGGGAAACCCCGTAAAACTGGTAGGATTGCCAGATGGGCAACTAGGATCCTGTCATTCCAGTTCACCGTCCACCACATTCGTGGGTTTGAAAATGCGGTAGCTGATTCATTAAGCCGCATGTATGAGGAAACAGCCGAAGAGGAAATTCAAAAATTGTGAACCCGTAAACCTTGTATCACCTGTAAATTATGTCAATGTCGTTCTCAGCAATTCCCCTATGCTTTTTGAAGATGTGACGAGATTCCAGAAAGAAGATCCCTCCTTATCTAGCCTAATTGACCGAATCAATTCTGGGGAAGTGATCAAGCCCTACTCTCTAAAGGATGGTGTATTGTGCTGTTCGTCTCGTCATGACCGTCTACCTAAAATTGTGCTCCCGTCGGTCCTCATTCCGGAAATCTTTCGTTACTATCACGAATCTCCTATTGGTGGCCTCCTAGGAGTATCCAACACATTATGCAAATTATTTTACATCTCAGTTAGCTAAATTGCAATTTTTGATTCCTCCATTGCCAGAAGACGAACTGTTACAAGCAATAGCAAGGCAGTTGCCAGTAGAAGTCCAAAGATCACTCATAGCATCGGTAGCGAATACACTTGAACATTACGATGATATCCTACGCAGATTGGATTACACAAGCGCTCAGATGACGCCTAGGAATTCGAGGAATGAAAATCGGAACACGCAAGAAGGGATTGCGGTAGTTGTCGATAATGCAGCACAGACATATAGGAGAGATTCATGGGGGAATAGAAGGAACGAAGAGAATAGAGGAAATATTCATAACGTCCGTGGGAATGACAGATATCAAGGACCGTATGAAAGGCCGTATGGACGAGATCCAAGAGATGGTAGATACAGGAACTACAATCAAAATTCCAGATATCAGAACCGGAACGGATACAATAACCGATATCGAGGCAGATACAATTGGAATCAGAATCAGCAATCCAATCAAACCAATAGATAAGGCAATAATAATCGGAATGATAAGAATGAAAGACGACAAGAATGTCAAGAGTACGGGAGAACAAGGCGAGAGAATAGACAACCTAGTGCACCATCCGAAGAGTTAATTTGAGATGTCAATAGGGCAAGCACGAGTGGTTCAGAAAAAAAAGACAAATTAACGCCGAATCAACATGCTAGTCAACGGGAACCCATCATCATAGTCGAAACACACCAGGTTAAAGATGAAGATTTAATTGAAAAAGAAGATATAGTCCACCGGAGGAATCGACACGAATGAAGTTGTTGGAACTTTCAACGCAGCCAGCATTCGGAAGTATCATTACGCTTAGGAAGAGGATGGTTGCATAGCTATCGTGTACATAATATGTTGTAAATAGAGAATGCCCGAGAGTTTTCTTTTCTCAAGACTGATAAAAAAGGAGATGTACGGGAGAGATGTACCCGATACCTAGTTGAGGCTATCGGCTACGCCAGTTGTGATCGAGCCATAGTTGTGATTTGTGGGCAAGGAGAAAAGATAGCGCTCAGATCGAGTCAGAAGAATGGTAGGAAATGACGTAGGAGGCCGAGGTAGATGGAGCCACTATCCCTCAAACATACGGAATTATGGGAGAAATACTGGATGATTATTGTTACGAGCAAAGCCCGTCCCAACGTTATTAAATATGTATCTCCCCTGCATATCTGTATTCCGGACCTTTAAAAGCGCCCGCCTTGATGGCTTGGTTTCGCTAATGAACTCGAGATGGCAGCATATGTCGGCACCTCTAGCCGGGGGTTGTATCTTCGACCGCTAGAGTGTGTAAGTGGTGTCTTCTGGTCTCGTCTAATCAAAACATATTTAAAAAATATAGTGTTCTACGTCATTAAACAAAAGACTATATATGCATCATGCCGCCAGAAATAATTGTATAATATGCACATTGTTACTTGATGTGGCTCTCCTTCCTTCCAAGTCCCTCAATCCGCCTTCTTCGAGGGTTGAGGGCATTTCTTTTCCTCCTGTCCTTTATTTGCCTTATTCTCCTTTAGTTTTCCATTTCTTCTTCTAGTATGTAGGTTAGTAGTTAGTTTTAGTTTTAAGTTCGCATTTCATTTTCATCTTCACGATCACCCAAACCATCAGGGGCCGATAACCTAGATGTTAGGCCCCTTAAAACAACAATTATCATCATTATTATTACTTGATGTGGCAATCTGTGATTGGACAATTACAATTAACATTAATGCACTGCGGCCTTTAACTTTGGATCTCCGCCATGTTGGCATCTAGACAGTCTGTCGTAGAGAAAGCAAGAAGCTAGTTGGTCGTGAAAGGTGTCGCCGTTGCCCGGGGGGGCTTGCCCCCTGGCCCCCACGAAATATGTATGTATTCTAAAAAGGGAAATGCCTGTGCTCTTAAGGCTATTATTTCGTCATTTCGCCTTGAAGATGAAGTGTGACATAATTATCGCAACTTGCTGCAAACAAAAGTGCTTGTAACCAAAACGGCGCATGTGCGTGGGTAGGCCATGTTGAGGCAAATCTAGTGCCTTATAAAATATTTAATTGTGTGTGTTAATGATTTTGTTATTATTGTGTCTCCACACAGAGAAGGATTTAAGGTACGTTGTATAAAATATTTATATTTATATATATATTGTTATGGGAGCTCCGATATTGGCCTTATATTAATGTTTTAATACTGTATTTTATTTCACATTGTAGGCCTGATTTTTTCTGTTTTGTTAATGTTACCCGATATGTAAATTTTGTTGTTTTCTTTTGCACCTTCCGGAGACACGTTTCAAGTTTATCTTACATTGTAATTTATAATTTATTTAGTTTATTTTCTTTATGGGAATTCTCATTGTGGTTAGTTGGTTCTTTTCTTTGGTAATCTTAGGGATTCGCCTTTGTTAATTTGCTTTACGATCCGTAGCATTCTAAATTTCCTCGTTTTAATTGTGTTAAGATGTAATTATTTCCCCCTTTTCTTTTCTTCTCTCTGGTGACGTTTTATTTTAAAAGGTAATTGTTTGCCGTGATTCGGCTGGACATGCAAGCATCTGTTTGGTGGCCATGTTTGTTTTTTGTTTTGCCCGAGTGCATTGAGGTCTGGTTAGAGTAATTCTCTGCGCGTCGAGCGGGACACTCAAACGTGTTTTGGTGGTAGATTAATATGTTTTTTTGTTAATCTTGTTGATTTAACTTTGTGTTTTTGTGAGTGTTCCTGAGTATTTCTCCGTCATGAAAGTTGTGGATTTATAAATTGGTCCTATTTTATTTTATTAATTTAATTTTAAACTTTTCGTTTCCTCGTGGCCTTGATGCCTGCATGTCGAGTCAGTTTTGCGTACCGTAAGTGGTTTATCAAGCCCTTTCTCATTTGGTGATTCCTGTCTGCTGACTTTCTTTCTTTTGGGCTTCATTATATATATGTTTTTAAATTAAATGTTTTCGTTTTTGCTCAGCAATCTAGCATGTAAAGCCATATCTAGTTTTCTTAGGTAATTGACTTGGTTTGGCCTTAAGCCAATGTCCGTCACCAGAGAGGTTGTTTTTTTTGTGTGGCAATAATAGTTTAATGTTGTGTTGGCTGGAGGATTTTATTAATTTTTTTTTCTTGGCCCTTTTTGGTAATTAAATGTTCTTTTAAAATATTAAGCAACTTTTGTGGCATCATTTCGTCGGTGGCAGTTCTGTGGGTTATCGGACTGTGTCTGTAGAAGAGCCTGTGCGTTTTCCTCTTCTCCACCTTCCTTCGCCCTTTAGGTGTTCTTCTGTTGGGACATGTCTTCTGGCGGTGATTTTGCAGTTAGCGATGCGGACCTCTGAAATAAGGTAAGTTGGCCCATCCACCCTGGCCACGTGGCGGTGTTAGGGAAACCCCGTAAAACTGGTAGGATTGCCAGATGGGCAACTAGGATCCTGTCATTCCAGTTCACCGTCCACCACATTCGTGGGTTTGAAAATGCGGTAGCTGATTCATTAAGCCGCATGTATGAGGAAACAGCCGAAGAGGAAATTCAAAAATTGTGAACCCGTAAACCTAGTATCACCTGTAAATTATGCCAATGTCGTTCTCAGCAATTCCCCTATGCTTTTTGAAGATGTGACGAGATTCCAGAAAGATCCCTCCTTATCTAGCCTAATTGACCGAATCAATTCTGGGGAAGTGATCAAGCCCTACTCTCTAAAGGATGGTGTATTGTGCTGTTCGTCTCGTCATGACCGTCTACCTAAAATTGTGTTCCCGTCGGTCCTCATTCCGGAAGTCTTTCGTTACTATCACGAATCTCCTATTGGTGGCCACCTAGGAGTATTCAAGACCCGAGCTAAGATCAGACAGTTTTTCATTTGGCGAAGTATGGATGGCGACATCAGGAGGCTCATTAGAAATTGTGCTTCATGTAATATTAGCAAACCTCCGGTTTCTACTAAGGCTGGCCTGTTGTCATCTGAACCGGCATCTAGACCCATGGAGAGGCTTTTTATCGACCGTGTTGGCCCGTTCCCTCGTTCTGGTCGGGGAAACCAATTTGCGCTTGTCTGCACTAACGGTTTCACTCGGTTTAGTTGGATATTCCCCACCAGACAGGCTACGTCCAGTTCCGTCATAAAGTGTCTTAATTCCATCTTTTCATCTTTTGGGCCAAGTCAGTTCCTGGTGTCAGATAATGCCAAGTGCTTTGTATCACATCAGTTCCGTCAATTCTTATTTGATTATGCTATTTCGCATGTAACAACCACTCCCTATATTCCTAACCCGTCTCTCGCTGAGCGAGTCAATCGTAATCTCCGTTCTGCTCTGATTGATTTCCACCACGACGACCATTACAAGTGGGATTCTAATTTGCATTGGCTCAATTTTGCTTTCAACACCGCCGTGCATGAGAGCACGCAAGCCACCCCTTTTTCGTTAATGTTTTCGTTTATGGCTAATTCTCCGTTGTCTAATCTGTGGAACCTGCACGATCTCCTTCCAGACATTTTCACGCCCGAGGATATGAGGGCGAAATTCGACAAGGCTAGAGAGTGTATTAAGATATCACATGACCAACTTGCCAAGCGATACAGTGCCTGTCGCAAGCCAACTGATTTGGAAATTGGGGATGTTGTGTACGTCCGCAATTTCGAGCCCAAGGGCGTCAGTAATCTAGTTTCTAGCAAGTTGACCCCTCGCTTCAAGGGCCCCTGTTTTGTAGAGGCATTCTTGACTCCCGTTACTCTTCTTATTTGAAACCCTAAGGCCAACAAAATATCCAAAGTGCATCTGTCGCACATAAAACGAGGTGGAGAGATTTGTAATGAAGAAATGCTACCATAAATTTGTAAACTGATATTTTGTATAATGTAGAGTATCCCTAACCTTCATTGAAGCCTTCAGGCATCTGTTCCTTCTGGAATTTTGAATTGGATTTGCAAACTCTACTGGGATACAGCTTGTAACTGTTGGGTAATTCCCATTTAATGGTAAAATGTTAACATCGTGTAATAGCCTAACCTTGTACAATTGTAACTAATTTTGATGTTCTCGTAGAAGATGCTAACGTGTAAGTAGGACTCGGTGGGAGACCTAACTCATGGTGATATTATATACCTGTTTCCTTGGGAATTTGAGAGGTCATTCCTCTACCGTAGCTCCTTCTAAATGTATAGTCGTTAAACTCGTGTATTCTAGAAAAGTACTACTGGTTTGTAAAAAGGTAACCTTGTTAATGAACTATTGTAAGCACGGATCTAGATCATGGTCAGGATATTCTTCATATAAATTTAACCTTGTTTCTCATTTGTAAAATGTATTAAGAATTAGTAATTTCTGTAAACTTTTATTTTTGAAATATGATTAACTTCTGTTTTGTAAATGGCTGCCCACTCGTCGCATGATATCTTGCACATTGCTTCCACCTACTTCGTCTAAAGCTAACAACATTGGACTTATTGAAAATTTACCTAACGCATCTCGAGACTCTGAAAGCACTGCAGGTGCTGGTGTAATGCGTTTCTGAGGACTTATGGACACAGTGAAGCTGTTAACTAAGTGGTTTGCGAGGTGATCAATTATCTCTTCACTGATAATCTGACCCTGCACTCTTCCTAACCAAAACGATGCGGTTTGACCCATCAATTGGAGTTAACTGGTGAACATTATCTTCTGGAAACTTGCTTGGTGAATCGACTAGTGATGGAGTACTGCCTATGCCTAGGCATATTCCTGAACGGTGTTCACGCTTAAGGGAGGGAGACTGTTACGTGCAAAGTACGTCCCAACGTTATTAAATATATATCTCCCCTACAAATCTGTATTCCGGACCTTTAAAAGCGCCCGCCTTGATGGCTTGGTTTCGCTAATGAACTCAGGATGGCAGCATATGTCGGCACCTCTAGCCGGGGGTTGTATCTTCGACCGCTAGAGTGTGTAAGTGGTGTCTTCTGGTCTCGTCTAATCAAAACATATTTAAAAAATATAGTGTTCTACGTCATTAAACAAAAGACTATATATGCATCATGCCGCCAAAAATAATTGTATAATATGCACATTGTTACTTGATGTGGCAATCTGTGATTGGACAATTACAATTAACATTAACGCACTGCGGCCTTTAACTTTGTATCTCCGCCATGTTGGCATCTAGACAGTCTGTCGTAGAGAAAGCAAGAAGCTAGTTGGTCGTGAAAGGTGTCGCCGTTGCCCGGGGGGGCTTGCCCCCTGGCCTCCACGAAATATGGATGTATTCTAAAAAGGGAAATGCCTGTGCTCTTAAGGCTATTATTTCGTCATTTCGCCTTGAAGATGAAGTGTGACATAATTATCGCAACTTGCTGCAAACAAAAGTGCTTGTAACCAAAACGGCGCATGTGCGTGGGTAGGCCATATTGAGGCAAATCTAGTGCCTTATAAAATATTTAATTGTGTGTGTTAATGATTTTGTTATTATTGTGTCTCCACAGAGAAGGATTTAAGATACGTTGTATAAAATATTTATATTTATATATATATTGTTATGGGAGCTCCGATATTGGCCTTATATTAATGTGTTAATACTGTATTTTATTTCACATTGTAGGCCTAATTTTTTCTGTTTTGTTAATGTTACCCGATATGTAAATTTTGTTGTTTTCTTTTGCACCTTCCGGAGACACGTTTCAAGTTTATCTTACATTGTAATTTATAATTTATTTAGTTTATTTTCTTTATGGGAATTCTCATTGTGGTTAGTTGGTTCTTTTCTTTGGTAATCTTAGGGATTCGCCTTTGTTAATTTGCTTTACGATCCGTAGCATTCTAAATTTCCTCGTTTTAATTGTGTTAAGATGTAATTATTTCCCCCTTTTCTTTTCTTCTCTCTGGTGACGTTTTATTTTAAAAGGTAATTGTTTGCCGTGATTCGGCTGGACATGCAAGCATCTGTTTGGTGGCCATGTTTGTTTTTTGTTTTGCCCGAGTGCATTGTGGTCTGGTTAGAGTAATTCACTGCGCGTCGAGCGGGACACTCAAACGTGTTTTGGTGGTAGATTGATATGTTTTTTGTTAATCTTGTTGATTTAACTTTGTGTTTTTGTGAGTGTTCCTGAGTATTTCTCCGTCATGAAAGTTGTGGATTTATAAATTGGTCCTATTTTATTTTATTTTATTAATTTAATTTTAAACTTTTCGTTTCCTCGTGGCCTTGATGCCTGCATGTTGAGTCAGTTTTGCGTACCTTAAGTGGTTTATCAAGCCCTTTCTCATTTGGTGATTCCTGTCTGCTGACTTTCTTTCTTTTGGGCTTCATTATATAAATTTTTTTAATTTAATGTTTTCGTTTTTGCTCAGCAATCTAGCATGTAAAGCCATATCTAGTTTTCTTAGGTAATTGACTGGGTTTGGCCTTAAGCCAATGTCCATCACCAGAGAGGTTTTTTTTTTTGTGTGGCAATAATAGTTTAATGTTGTGTTGGCTGGAGGATTTTATTAATTTTTTTTCTTGGCCCTTTTTGGTAATTAAATGTTCTTTTTAAATATTAAGCAACTTTTGTGGCATCATTTCGTCGGTGGCAGTTCTGTGGGTTATCGGACTGTGTCTGTAGAAGAGCCTGTGCGTTTTCCTCTTCTCCACCTTCCTTCGCCCTTTAGGTGTTCTTCTGTTGGGACATGTCTTCTGGCGGTGATTTTGCAGTTAGCGATGCGGACCTCTGAAATAAGGTAAGTTGGCCCATCCACCCTGGCCACGTGGCGGTGTCGCATTGGTAGCAGACCGAGCTCGTGTGTCGCTTCTGCAACTATCCCCTCCCCCATACCCGCAGGCTCATTTATGGACCCTTCTGATGCTGATTGAGCGGTTGCTGATGAGATGTGTCATGTCAGTGCACTTAATGTTATTTAATGTTAATCCTTGTCGTTTGTTTCGTTTCATGTCTGCCTCTAAAAATCCATGTGGAGATATGTGAAGTGACCTGTTCCAAGCGAGGTTTCTGTGCTGAATATTATCCTGTTTATGATGCAACATTACCAGTGAAGAAGAAGCTTGGTAAGTGACTGGCATGTGTTCTTGGCATGGGAAATGTGGGTTTCTTGATTTTCTGATAGCCTACATGCTGCGAGTGAAGGCATCGAGGGGCCCTGTCTGAAGCTGTTCGCCCTGTGATTTGTAGCAATTTGTTGTAATTTAGCTTCCTGCTCTCGAGCCAAGCAAGCGATGACATCTGCAGTTCTGGGCAGCATTGTGCATGATTTTGTATAGTAATGTGGCAGTGTTCGAGTGTCAACCTAACCTATGGTGTTGGTAATTGGTAATTTATGGTATTGTTGTGAAATTGTAAACTGTCCTCGTAATTCCGAAAATTTGTTTCTTTCTGTATTGTCTGCCTGCATTCTGTGTTTTTCAAAATGGCCGACAATAATAGTGCTTTTGATTTGATTGACTTAAGAGATAACCTTGTGAATTTGGAGCGTTCTTCTGGGGTTGAACGTGAGTCAGCTCTGTTTACAAGGTCTGAGGATTTGGGATCGATTACTGGTAGTGGTTTGCCTGCCACTCTATTGCCTGGTTCTGGCTCGTCCAGACCAGTTTACCCTGGATACGGTCATTCTTCTCATGTTAGGTCACCTAATGACTTCCTGGGTCCGGCCGACCCATTGCATCCCAGTTTTTTCTCTGGCAATGTAAATGTTTTGTCTCCTGTAGAGGGTGTGCGAGCGAGCTATCCTGGTAATAATGTCTCTTTTCCAAATGCTACGTACTCGCCTACCGTTAATTACGGGTCGATTCCTCACTCTATTTCTAGTTTCTTAACTATGTTGAAGAATTTTAACCTAGATGACGTTACCCAGGTGGTCCTATTTTTAAAGCAAGTGGTCGAATTTGGTAACCATGCCTCGATTTTTGGAATGTCGGAAAATCAGATTTTCGAACAGTTGTACCCTGTTGCATCCGGTATGCTGCACGACAAGCTGATTGAAGCTATCCAGCTCCGCATGTCCTTAGCCATGTTCATTAGGGAAGTGTTGTGGTTTTTTGTCCCTGCGAGTGCCCTTAGTAGTCTCGAGCAAAAGTTCTTATATCGTGTCCAATGGTTGGACGAGTCACTTAGCGACTATGTCAGTGACATTAAGGTATATGCCCAGGTATTTGCATCCCCTTTAACTGAACGACAATTGGTGTCGTCTATTGTAAATGGGTTTTCGCCTCAATATAGGTCATACATGACTATGTGTACCAGGCCTTCGTCATTTGTCGAGCTAAAACAGGTCGTTATAGAGGCTATGGCTGTGAAACATGCAGATTCCCTTCGTGTAGCTAATGTTCCCCCTTCTTCCTTGATGTCTCGTCCCCCTCCTAAGGTTATGTTTAATCCTAGACCCAATGTTAAGTGCCACACGTGCGGTGGCGTGGGACATGTTAAGAAGGTGTGTCCGAATAACCAAGTTGTGTATCGCCAATGACGGGATATTTTGGAGACCAATTCGGATGTTACTTCTAAGGATATTTCTGTGCATGAGAATTTGGGAAAACCGTGTGAAGTTTCTGGACGCCCTTCTAATGAAAATCTTGATAACTCTTTGAAAGCTAAATCATCACGTGGTAATCCTGCTTATGCCTCTGACCTACCTAACTTGTCGGTGAGCAATGTCGAGGCAAGTCAGCCTAATTCTAAACATAATGTAAAACCTGTGGTGCAGGTGACCTCGTCATCTAATTGTAATCGTTTTAGAGTGAATAATGATTTTGGAATTTCTCCTGTGGCTAAGGGAATATCCCCGTTTATTGAAATTTGTGTTAATGACGAGCCCGTTTCTGCATTGCTTGATTCTGGTAGTGTTGCCTCCTTTATAAGCGTGGTCGACTATAGGGCTCTTAATCAAAAAGTTGTTTTACAATCCATCCCTTTGCCGGATCTTCACACATGCTTTAGTTGGTTTCGCAACGCGAAGGTGTTCACGATCCTCGATTTGAATTCTTCTTACTTCCAAATTCCCCTCTCTCCGGAATCCAGGCATGTTACTGCTTTTTCCACTGACTGGAACTTGTTTGAGTATGCCAGTGTCCCGTTTGGCCTATCAACCGGAGCCGCTGTGTTGAGCAGACTTCTGCACAAGGTGTTTTCGGAAATTAAATTCAAAATTGTGTACCACTATCTTGATGATGTGGTGATCTATTCTGAGTCCTTCGAGGAAAACGTTGATCATCTGAAGGTTGTACTTGATCGGTTGCGTGACGCTGGCCTTACCGTCAAATTGTCCAAGGTTTCCTTTGCCAAGCCCAAAATTTCCTTCTTGGGACATATTGTTTCCGAATCTGTTATCTCCGTGGACCAGTCTCGTACTCAGGCCATCAGAGATTTTAAACCGCCCAAGAACGTCAAGGCTGTTGCTCGTTATATTGGGATGGTGAACTTCTTTCGTAAGTTCATCAGTAACTTTGCCGACCGTGCTGCTCCTCTAAATCAATTACGCAAAAGGCTGTGAAGTTTGAGTGGGGTCCCTCTCAGCTGGCAGCCTTCGAAGATCTAAAGCTTGCGCTGTCTAACGCCCCTGTATTAGCCATTCCGGATTTTGGGAAGCAGTTCATTGTGCAGACTGATGCGTCTGGTCGTGGTGTTGGTTGTGTCCTACTGCAAGAGTCTGATCTGGGTAGGCAACCCATTGCATACGCTTCTCGTACCCTACCGGACGCAGAGAGGAAGTATTCCATATACGAACTTGAGGGTTTAGCAGTGTGTTCGCCCTGGAAAAATTCCGAATGTATCTTGAGCACACTAAGTTTCTCCTCGAGATCGATAACCAGGCCTTGAGCTGGGTGTTAGGGAAACCCCGTAAAACTGGTAGGATTGCCAGATGGGCAACTAGGATCCTGTCATTCCAGTTCACCGTCCACCACATTCGTGGGTTTGAAAATGCGGTAGCTGATTCATTAAGCCGCATGTATGAGGAAACAGCCGAAGAGGAAATTCAAAAATTGTGAACCCGTAAACCTTGTATCACCTGTAAATTATGTCAATGTCGTTCTCAGCAATTCCCCTATGCTTTTTGAAGATGTGACGAGATTCCAGAAAGAAGATCCCTCCTTATCTAGCCTAATTGACCGAATCAATTCTGGGGAAGTGATCAAGCCCTACTCTCTAAAGGATGGTGTATTGTGCTGTTCGTCTCGTCATGACCGTCTACCTAAAATTGTGCTCCCGTCGGTCCTCATTCCGGAAATCTTTCGTTACTATCACGAATCTCCTATTGGTGGCCTCCTAGGAGTATCCAACACATTATGCAAATTATTTTACATCTCAGTTAGCTAAATTGCAATTTTTGATTCCTCCATTGCCAGAAGACGAACTGTTACAAGCAATAGCAAGGCAGTTGCCAGTAGAAGTCCAAAGATCACTCATAGCATCGGTAGCGAATACACTTGAACATTACGATGATATCCTACGCAGATTGGATTACACAAGCGCTCAGATGACGCCTAGGAATTCGAGGAATGAAAATCGGAACACGCAAGAAGGGATTGCGGTAGTTGTCGATAATGCAGCACAGACATATAGGAGAGATTCATGGGGGAATAGAAGGAACGAAGAGAATAGAGGAAATATTCATAACGTCCGTGGGAATGACAGATATCAAGGACCGTATGAAAGGCCGTATGGACGAGATCCAAGAGATGGTAGATACAGGAACTACAATCAAAATTCCAGATATCAGAACCGGAACGGATACAATAACCGATATCGAGGCAGATACAATTGGAATCAGAATCAGCAATCCAATCAAACCAATAGATAAGGCAATAATAATCGGAATGATAAGAATGAAAGACGACAAGAATGTCAAGAGTACGGGAGAACAAGGCGAGAGGATAGACAACCTAGTGCACCATCCGAAGAGTTAATTTGAGATGTCAATAGGGCAAGCACGAGTGGTTCAGAAAAAAAAGACAAATTAACGCCGAATCAACATGCTAGTCAACGGGAACCCATCATCATAGTCGAAACACACCAGGTTAAAGATGAAGATTTAATTGAAAAAGAAGATATAGTCCACCGGAGGAATCGACACGAATGAAGTTGTTGGAACTTTCAACGCAGCCAGCATTCGGAAGTATCATTACGCTTAGGAAGAGGATGGTTGCATAGCTATCGTGTACATAATATGTTGTAAATAGAGAATGCCCGAGAGTTTTCTTTTCTCAAGACTGATAAAAAAGGAGATGTACGGGAGAGATGTACCCGATACCTAGTTGAGGCTATCGGCTACGCCAGTTGTGATCGAGCCATAGTTGTGATTTGTGGGCAAGGAGAAAAGATAGCGCTCAGATCGAGTCAGAAGAATGGTAGGAAATGACGTAGGAGGCCGAGGTAGATGGAGCCACTATCCCTCAAACATACGGAATTATGGGAGAAATACTAGATGATTATTGTTACGAGCAAAGCCCGTCCCAACGTTATTAAATTTGTATCTCCCCTGCATATCTGTATTCCGGACCTTTAAAAGCGCCCGCCTTGATGGCTTGGTTTCGCTAATGAACTCGAGATGGCAGCATATGTCGGCACCTCTAGCCGGGGGTTGTATCTTCGACCGCTAGAGTGTGTAAGTGGTGTCTTCTGGTCTCGTCTAATCAAAACATATTTAAAAAATATAGTGTTCTACGTCATTAAACAAAAGACTATATATGCATCATGCCGCCAGAAATAATTGTATAATATGCACATTGTTACTTGATGTGGCAATCTGTGATTGGACAATTACAATTAACATTAATGCACTGCGGCCTTTAACTTTGGATCTCCGCCATGTTGGCATCTAGACAGTCTGTCGTAGAGAAAGCAAGAAGCTAGTTGGTCGTGAAAGGTGTCGCCGTTGCCCGGGGGGGCTTGCCCCCTGGCCCCCACGAAATATGTATGTATTCTAAAACGGGAAATGCCTGTGCTCTTAAGGCTATTATTTCGTCATTTCGCCTTGAAGATGAAGTGTGACATAATTATCGCAACTTGCTGCAAACAAAAGTGCTTGTAACCAAAACGGCGCATGTGCGTGGGTAGGCCATGTTGAGGCAAATCTAGTGCCTTATAAAATATTTAATTGTGTGTGTTAATGATTTTGTTATTATTGTGTCTCCACACAGAGAAGGATTTAAGGTACGTTGTATAAAATATTTATATTTATATATATATTGTTATGGGAGCTCCGATATTGGCCTTATATTAATGTTTTAATACTGTATTTTATTTCACATTGTAGGCCTGATTTTTTCTGTTTTGTTAATGTTACCCGATATGTAAATTTTGTTGTTTTCTTTTGCACCTTCCGGAGACACGTTTCAAGTTTATCTTACATTGTAATTTATAATTTATTTAGTTTATTTTCTTTATGGGAATTCTCATTGTGGTTAGTTGGTTCTTTTCTTTGGTAATCTTAGGGATTCGCCTTTGTTAATTTGCTTTACGATCCGTAGCATTCTAAATTTCCTCGTTTTAATTGTGTTAAGATGTAATTATTTCCCCCTTTTCTTTTCTTCTCTCTGGTGACGTTTTATTTTAAAAGGTAATTGTTTGCCGTGATTCGGCTGGACATGCAAGCATCTGTTTGGTGGCCATGTTTGTTTTTTGTTTTGCCCGAGTGCATTGTGGTCTGGTTAGAGTAATTCTCTGCGCGTCGAGCGGGACACTCAAACGTGTTTTGGTGGTAGATTAATATGTTTTTTTGTTAATCTTGTTGATTTAACTTTGTGTTTTTGTGAGTGTTCCTGAGTATTTCTCCGTCATGAAAGTTGTGGATTTATAAATTGGTCCTATTTTATTTTGTTTTATTAATTTAATTTTAACCTTTTCGTTTCCTCGTGGCCTTGATGCCTGCATGTCGAGTCAGTTTTGCGTACCGTAAGTGGTTTATCAAGCCCTTTCTCATTTGGTGATTCCTGTCTGCTGACATTCTTTCTTTTGGGCTTCATTATATATATTTTTTTAAATTAAATGTTTTCGTTTTTGCTCAGCAATCTAGCATGTAAAGCCATATCTAGTTTTCTTAGGTAATTGACTTGGTTTGGCCTTAAGCCAATGTCCATCACCAGAGAGGTTGTTTTTTTTTGTGTGGCAATAATAGTTTAATGTTGTGTTGGCTGGAGGATTTTATTAATTTTTTTTCTTGGCCCTTTTTGGTAATTAAATGTTCTTTTAAAATATTAAGCAACTTTTGTGGCATCATTTCGTCGGTGGCAGTTCTGTGGGTTATCGGACTGTGTCTGTAGAAGAGCCTGTGCGTTTTCCTCTTCTCCACCTTCCTTCGCCCTTTAGGTGTTCTTCTGTTGGGACATGTCTTCTGGCGGTGATTTTGCAGTTAGCGATGCGGACCTCTGAAATAAGGTAAGTTGGCCCATCCACCCTGGCCACGTGGCGGTGTCGCATTGGTAGCAGACCGAGCTCGTGTGTCGCTTCTGCAACTATCCCCTCCCCCATACCCGCAGGCTCATTTATGGACCCTTCTGATGCTGATAGAGCGGTTGCTGATGAGATGAGTCATGTCAGTGCACTTAATGTTAATTAATGTTAATCCTTGTCGTTTATTTGGTTTCATGTTTGCCTCTAAAAATCCATGTGGAGATATGTGAAGTGACCTGTTCCAAGCGAGGTTTCTGTGCTGAATATTATCCTGTTTATGATGCAACATTCCCAGTGAAGAAGAAGCTTGGTAAGTGACTGGCATGTGTTCTTGGCATGGGAAATGTGGGTTTCTTGATTTTCTGATAGCCTACATGCTGCGAGTGAAGGCATCGAGGAGCCCTGTCTGAAGCTGTTCGCCCTGTGATTTGTAGCAATTTGTTGTAATTTAGCTTCCTGCTCTCGAGCCAAGCAAGCGATGACGTCTGCAGTTCTGGGCAGCATTGTGCATGATTTTGTATAGTATTGTTGCAGTGTTCGAGTGTCAACCTAATCTATGGTGTTGGTAATTGGAAGTTTATGGTATTGTTGTGAAATTGTAAACTGTCCTCGTAATTCCGAAAATTTGTTTCTTTCTGTATTGTCTGCCTGCATTCTGTGTTTTTCAAAATGGCCGACAATAATAGTGCTTTTGATTTGATTGACTTAAGAGATAACCTTGTGAATTTGGAGCGTTCTTCTGGGGTTGAACGTGAGTCAGCTCTGTTTACAAGGTCTGAGGATTTGGGATCGATTACTGGTAGTGGTTTGCCTGCCACTCTATTGCCTGGTTCTGGCTCGTCCAGACCAGTTTACCCTGGATACGGTCATTCTTCTCATGTTAGGTCACCTAATGACTTCCTGGGTCCGGCCGACCCATTGCATCCCAGTTTTTTCTCTGGCAATGTAAATGTTTTGCCTCCTGTAGAGGGTGTGCGAGCGAGCTATCCTGGTAATAATGTCTCTTTTCCAAATGCTACGTACTCGCCTACCGTTAATTACGGGTTGATTCCTCACTCAATTTCTAGTTTCTTAACTATGTTGAAAATTTCAACCTAGATGACGTTACCCAGGTGGTCCTATTTTTAAAGCAAGTGGTCGAATTTGGTAACCATGCCTCGATTTTTGGAATGTCGGAAAATCAGATTTTCGAACTGTTGTACCCTGTTGCATCCGGTATGCTGCACGACAAGCTGATTGAAGCTATCCACCTCCGCATGTCCTTAGCCATGTTCATTAGGGAAGTGTTGTGGTTTTTTGTCCCTGCGAGTGCCCTTAGTACTCTCGAGCAAAAGTTCTTATATCGTGTCCAATGGTTGGACGAGTCACTTAGCGACTATGTCAGTGACATTAAGGTATATGCCCAGGTATTTGCATCCCCTTTAACTGAACGACAATTGGTGTCGTCTATTGTAAATGGGTTTTCGCCTCAATATAGGTCATACATGACTATGTGTACCAGGCCTTCGTCATTTGTCGAGCTAAAACAGGTCGTTATAGAGGCTATGGCTGTGAAACATGCAGATTCCCTTCGTGTAGCTAATGTTCCCCCTCCTTCCTTGATGTTTCGTCCCCCTCCTAAGGTTATGTTTAATCCTAGACCCAATGTTAAGTGCCACACGTGCGGTGGCGTGGGACATGTTAAGAAGGTGTGTCCGAATAACCAAGTTGTGTATCGCCAATGACGGGATATTTTGGAGACCAATTCGGATGTTACTTCTAAGGATATTTCTGTGCATGAGAATTTGGGAAAACCGTGTGAAGTTTCTGGACGCCCTTCTAATGAAAATCTTGATAACTCTTTGAAAGCTAAATCATCACGTGGTAATCCTGCTTATGCCTCTGACCTACCTAACCTGTCGGTGAGCAATGTCGAGGCAAGTCAGCCTAATTCTAAACATAATGTACAAACCAGTGGTGCAGGTGACCTCGTCATCTAATTGTAATCGTTTTAGAGTGAATAATGATTTTGGAATTTCTCCTGTGGCTAAGGGAATATCCCCGTTTATTGAAATTTGTGTTAATGATTAGCCCGTTTCTGCATTGCTTGATTCTGGTAGTGTTGCCTCCTTTATAAGCGTGGTCGACTATAGGGCTCTTAATCAAAAAGTTGTTTTACAATCCATCCCTTTGCCGGTCCTTCACACATGCTTTAGTTGGTTTCGCAACGCGAAGGTTTTCACGATCTTCGATTTGAATTCTTCTTACTTCCAAATTCCCCTCTCTCCGGAATCCAGGCATGTTACTGCTTTTTCACTGACTGGAACTTGTTTGAGTATGCCCGTGTCCCGTTTGGCCTATCAACCGGAGGCGCTGTGTTGAGCAGACTTCTGGACAAGGTGTTTTCGGAAATTAAATTCAAAATTGTGTACCACTATCTTGATGATGTGGTGATCTATTCTGAGTCCTTCGAGGAAAACGTTGATCATCTGAAGGTTGTACTTGATCGGTTGCGTGACGCTGGCCTTACCGTCAAATTGTCCAAGGTTTCCTTTGCCAAGCCCAAAATTTCCTTCTTGGGTCATATTGTTTCCGAATGTGGTATCTCCGTGGACCAGTCTCGTACTCAGGCCATCAGAGATTTTAAACCGCCCAAGAACGCCAAGGCTGTTGCTCGTTATATTGGGATGGTGAACTTCTTTCGTAAGTTCATCAGTAACTTTGCCGACCGTGCTGCTCCTCTAAATCAATTACGCAAAAAGGCTGTGAAGTTTGAGTGGGGTCCCTCTCAGCAGGCAGCCTTCGAAGATCTAAAGCTTGCTCTCTCTAACGCCCCTGTATTAGCCATTCCGGATTTTGGGAAGCAGTTCATTGTGCAGACTGATGCGTCTGGTCGTGGTGTTGGTTGTGTCCTACTGCAAGAGTCTGATCTGGGTAGGCAACCCATTGCATACGCTTCTCGCACCCTACCGGACGCAGAGAGGAAGTATTCCATATACGAACTTGAGGGTTTAGCAGTGTGTTCGCCCTGGAAAAATTCCGAATGTATCTTGAGCACACTAAGTTTCTCCTCGAGATCGATAACCAGGCCTTGAGCAGGGTGTTAGGGAAACCCCGTAAAACTGGTAGGATTGCCAGATGGGCAACTAGGATCCTGTCCTTCCAGTTCACCGTCCACCACATTCGTGGGTTTGAAAATACGGTAGCTGATTCATTAAGCCGCATGTATGAGGAAACAGCCGGAGAGGAAATTCAAAAATTGTGAACCCGTAAACCTAGTATCACCTGTAAATTATGCCAATGTCGTTCTCAGCAATTCCCCTATGCTTTTTGAAGATGTGACGAGATTCCAGAAAGATCCCTCCTTATCTAGCCTAATTGACCGAATCAATTCTGGGGAAGTGATCAAGCCCTACTCTCTAAAGGATGGTGTATTGTGCTGTTCGTCTCGTCATGACCGTCTACCTAAAATTGTGTTCCCGTCGGTCCTCATTCCGGAAGTCTTTCGTTACTATCACGAATCTCCTATTGGTGGCCACCTAGGAGTATTCAAGACCCGAGCTAAGATCAGACAGTTTTTCATTTGGCGAAGTATGGATGGCGACATCAGGAGGCTCATTAGAAATTGTGCTTCATGTAATATTAGCAAACCTCCGGTTTCTACTAAGGCTGGCCTGTTGTCATCTGAACCGGCATCTAGACCCATGGAGAGGCTTTTTATCGACCGTGTTGGCCCGTTCCCTCGTTCTGGTCGGGGAAACCAATTTGCGCTTGTTTGCACTAACGGTTTCACTCGGTTTAGTTGGATATTCCCCACCAGACAGGCTACGTCCAGTTCCGTCATAAAGTGTCTTAATTCCATCTTTTCATCTTTTGGGCCAAGTCAGTTCCTGGTGTCAGATAATGCCAAGTGCTTTGTATCACATCAGTTCCTTCAATTCTTATTTGATTATGCTATTTCGCATGTAACATCCACTCCCTATATTCCTAACCCGTCTCTCGCTGAGCGAGTCAATCGTAATCTCCGTTCTGCTCTGATTGATTTCCACCACGACGACCATTACAAGTGGGATTCTAACTTGCATTGGCTCAATTTTGCTTTCAACACCGCCGTGCATGAGAGCACGCAAGCCACCCCTTTTTCGTTAATGTTTTCGTTTATGGCTAATTCTCCGTTGTCTAATCTGTGGAACCTGCACGATCTCCTTCCAGACATTTTCACGCCCGAGGATATGAGGGCGAAATTCGACAAGGCTAGAGAGTGTATTAAGATATCACATGACCAACTTGCCAAGCGATACAGTGCCTGTCGCAAGCCAACTGATTTGGAAATTGGGGATGTTGTGTACGTCCGCAATTTCGAGCCCAAGGGCGTCAGTAATCTAGTTTCTAGCAAGTTGACCCCTCGCTTCAAGGGCCCCTGTTTTGTAGAGGCATTCTTGACTCCCGTTACTCTTCTTATTTGAAACCCTAAGGCCAACAAAATATCCAAAGTGCATCTGTCGCACATAAAACGAGGTGGAGAGATTTGTAATGAAGAAATGCTACCATAAATTTGTAAACTGATAATTTGTATAATGTAGAGTATCCCTAACCTTCATTGAAGCCTTCAGGCATCTGTTCCTTCTGGAATTTTGAATTGGATTTGCAAACTCTACTGGGATACAGCTTGTAACTGTTGGGTAATTCCCATTTAATGGTAAAATGTTAACATCGTGTAATAGCCTAACCTTGTACAATTGTAACTAATTTTGATGTTCTCGTAGAAGATGCTAACGTGTAAGTAGGACTCGGTGGGAGACCTAACTCATGGTGATATTATATACCTGTTTCCTTGGGAATTTGAGAGGTCATTCCTCTACCGTAGCTCCTTCTAAATGTATAGTCGTTAAACTCGTGTATTCTAGAAAAGTACTACTGGTTTGTAAAAAGGTAACCTTGTTAATGAACTATTGTAAGCACGGATCTAGATCATGGTCAGGATATTCTTCATATAAATTTAACCTTGTTTCTCATTTGTAAAATGTATTAAGAATTAGTAATTTCTGTAAACTTTTATTTTTGAAATATGATTAACTTCTGTTTTGTAAATGGCTGCCCACTCGTCGCATGATATCTTGCACATTGCTTCCACCTACTTCGTCTAAAGCTAACAACATTGGACTTATTGAAAATTTACCTAACGCATCTCGAGACTCTGAAAGCACTGCAGGTGCTGGTGTAATGCGTTTCTGAGGACTTATGGACACAGTGAAGCTGTTAACTAAGTGGTTTGCGAGGTGATCAATTATCCCTTCACTCATAATCTGACCCTGCACTCTTCCTAACCAAAACGATGCGGTTTGACCCATCAATTGGAGTTAACTGGTGAACATTATCTTCTGGAAACTTGCTTGGTTAATCGACTAGTGATGGAGTACTGCCTATGCCTAGGCATATTCCTGAACGGTGTTCACGCTTAAGGAAGGGAGACTGTTACGTGCAGAGCCCGTCCCAACGTTATTAAATATATATCTCCCCTACAAATCTGTATTCCGGACCTTTAAAAGCGCCCGCCTTGATGGCTTGGTTTCGCTAATGAACTCGAGATGGCAGCATATGTCGGCACCTCTAGCCGGGGGTTGTATCTTCGACCGCTAGAGTGTGTAAGTGGTGTCTTCTGGTCTCGTCTAATCAAAACATATTTAAAAAATATAATGTTCTACGTCATTAAACAAAAGACTATATATGCATCATGCCGCCAGAAATAATTGTATAATATGCACATTGTTACTTGATGTGGCAATCTGTGATTGGACAATTACAATTAACATTAATGCACTGCGGCCTTTAACTTTGGATCTCCGCCATGTTGGCATCTAGACAGTCTGTCGTAGAGAAAGCAAGAAGCTAGTTGGTCGTGAAAGGTGTCGCCGTTGCCCGGGGGGGCTTGCCCCCTGGCCCCCACGAAATATGTATGTATTCTAAAACGGGAAATGCCTGTGCTCTTAAGGCTATTATTTCGTCATTTCGCCTTGAAGATGAAGTGTGACATAATTATCGCAGCTTGCTGCAAACAAAAGTGCTTGTAACTAAAACGGCGCATGTGCGTGGGTAGGCCATGTTGAGGCAAATCTAGTGCCTTATAAAATATTTAATTGTGTGTGTTAATGATTTTGTTATTATTGTGTCTCCACACAGAGAAGGATTTAAGGTACGTTGTATAAAATATTTATATTTATATATATATTGTTATGGGAGCTCCGATATTGGCCTTATATTAATGTTTTAATACTGTATTTTATTTCACATTGTAGGCCTGATTTTTTCTGTTTTGTTAATGTTACCCGATATGTAAATTTTGTTGTTTTCTTTTGCACCTTCCGGAGACACGTTTCAAGTTTATCTTACATTGTAATTTATAATTTATTTAGTTTATTTTCTTTATGGGAATTCTCATTGTGGTTAGTTGGTTCTTTTCTTTGGTAATCTTAGGGATTCGCCTTTGTTAATTTGCTTTACGATCCGTAGCATTCTAAATTTCCTCGTTTTAATTGTGTTAAGATGTAATTATTTCCCCCTTTTCTTTTCTTCTCTCTGGTGACGTTTTATTTTAAAAGGTAATTGTTTGCCGTGATTCGGCTGGACATGCAAGCATCTGTTTGGTGGCCATGTTTGTTTTTTGTTTTGCCCGAGTGCATTGTGGTCTGGTTAGAGTAATCCTCTGCGCGTCGAGCGGGACACTCAAACGTGTTTTGGTGGTAGATTAATATGTTTTTTGTTAATCTTGTTGATTTAACTTTGTGTTTTTGTGAGTGTTCCTGAGTATTTCTCCGTCATGAAAGTTGTGGATTTATAAATTGGTCCTATTTTATTTTATTTTATTAATTTAATTTTAAACTTTTCGTTTCCTCGTGGCCTTGATGCCTGCATGTTGAGTCAGTTTTGCGTACCTTAAGTGGTTTATCAAGCCCTTTCTCATTTGGTGATTCCTGTCTGCTGACTTTCTTTCTTTTGGGCTTCATTATATAATTTTTTTTAAATTAAATGTTTTCGTTTTTGCTCAGCAATCTAGCATGTAAAGCCATATCCAGTTTTCTTAGGTAATTGACTGGGTTTGGCCTTAAGCCAATGTCCATCACCAGAGAGGTTGTTTTTTTTGTGTGGCAATAATAGTTTAATGTTGTGTTGGCTGGAGGATTTTATTAATTTTTTTTCTTGGCCCTTTTTGGTAATTAAATGTTCTTTTAAAATATTAAGCAACTTTTGTGGCATCATTTCGTCGGTGGCAGTTCTGTGGGTTATCGGACTGTGTCTGTAGAAGAGCCTGTGCGTTTTCCTCTTCTCCACCTTCCTTCGCCCTTTAGGTGTTCTTCTGTTGGGACATGTCTTCTGGCGGTGATTTTGCAGTTAGCGATGCGGACCTCTGAAATAAGGTAAGTTGGCCCATCCACCCTGGCCACGTGGCGGTGTCGCATTGGTAGCAGACCGAGCTCGTGTGTCGCTTCTGCAACTATCCCCTCCCCCATACCCGCAGGCTCATTTATGGACCCTTCTGATGCTGATAGAGCGGTTGCTGATGAGATGTGTCATGTCAGTGCACTTAATGTTATTTAATGTTAATCCTTGTCGTTTGTTTCGTTTCATGTTTGCCTCTAAAAATCCATGTGGAGATATGTGAAGTGACCTGTTCCAAGCGAGGTTTCTGTGCTGAATATTATCCTGTTTATGATGCAACATTACCAGTGAAGAAGAAGCTTGGTAAGTGACTGGCATGTGTTCTTGGCATGGGAAATGTGGGTTTCTTGATTTTCTGATAGCCTACATGCTGCGAGTGAAGGCATCGAGGAGCCCTGTCTGAAGCTGTTCGCCCTGTGATTTGTAGCAATTTGTTGTAATTTAGCTTCCTGCTCTCGAGCCAAGCAAGCGATGACATCTGCAGTTCTGGGCAGCATTGTGCATGATTTTGTATAGTAATGTGGCAGTGTTCGAGTGTCAACCTAACCTATGGTGTTGGTAATTGGTAATTTATGGTATTGTTGTGAAATTGTAAACTGTCCTCGTAATTCCGTAAATTTGTTTCTTTCTGTATTGTCTGCCTGCATTCTGTGTTTTTCAAAATGGCCGACAATAATAGTGCTTTTGATTTGATTGACTTAAGAGATAACCTTGTGAATTTGGAGCGTTCTTCTGGGGTTGAACGTGAGTCAGCTCTGTTTACAAGGTCTGAGGATTTGGGATCGATTACTGGTAGTGGTTTGCCTGCCACTCTATTGCCTGGTTCTGGCTCGTCCAGACCAGTTTACCCTGGATACGGTCATTCTTCTCATGTTAGGTCACCTAATGACTTCCTGGGTCCGGCCGACCCATTGCATCCCAGTTTTTTCTCTGGCAATGTAAATGTTTTGTCTCCTGTAGAGGGTGTGCGAGCGAGCTATCCTGGTAATAATGTCTCTTTTCCAAATGCTACGTACTCGCCTACCGTTAATTACGGGTCGATTCCTCACTCTATTTCTAGTTTCTTAACTATGTTGAAGAATTTTAACCTAGATGACGTTACCCAGGTGGTCCTATTGTTAAAGCAAGTGGTCGAATTTGGTAACCATGCCTCGATTTTTGGAATGTCGGAAAATCAGATTTTCGAACTGTTGTACCCTGTTGCATCCGGTATGCTGCACGACAAGCTGATTGAAGCTATCCAGCTCCGCATGTCCTTAGCCATGTTCATTAGGCAAGTGTTGTGGTTTTTTGTCCCTGCGAGTGCCCTTAGTACTCTCGAGCAAAAGTTCTTATATCGTGTCCAATGGTTGGACGAGTCACTTAGCGACTATGTCAGTGACATTAAGGTATATGCCCAGGTATTTGCATCCCCTTTAACTGAACGACAATTGGTGTCGTCTATTGTAAATGGGTTTTCGCCTCAATATAGGTCATACATGACTATGTGTACCAGGCCTTCGTCATTTGTCGAGCTAAAACAGGTCGTTATAGAGGCTATGGCTGTGAAACATGCAGATTCCCTTCGTGTAGCTAATGTTCCCCCTCCTTCCTTGATGTCTCGTCCCCCTCCTAAGGTTATGTTTAATCCTAGACCCAATGTTAAGTGCCACACGTGCGGTGGCGTGGGACATGTTAAGAAGGTGTGTCCGAATAACCAAGTTGTGTATCGCCAATGACGGGATATTTTGGAGAACAATTCGGATGTTACTTCTAAGGATATTTCTGTGCATGAGAATTTGGGAAAACCGTGTGAAGTTTCTGGACGCCCTTCTAATGAAAATCTTGATAACTCTTTGAAAGCTAAATCATCACGTGGTAATCCTGCTTATGCCTCTGACCTACCTAACTTGTCGGTGAGCAATGTCGAGGCAAGTCAGCCTAATTCTAAACATAATGTAAAACCTGTGGTGCAGGTGACCTCGTCATCTAATTGTAATCGTTTTAGAGTGAATAATGATTTTGGAATTTCTCCTGTGGCTAAGGGAATATCCCCGTTTATTGAAATTTGTGTTAATGACGAGCCCGTTTCTGCATTGCTTGATTCTGGTAGTGTTGCCTCCTTTATAAGCGTGGTCGACTATAGGGCTCTTAATCAAAAAGTTGTTTTACAATCCATCCCTTTGCCGGATCTTCACACATGCTTTAGTTGGTTTCGCAACGCGAAGGTGTTCACGATCCTCGATTTGAATTCTTCTTACTTCCAAATTCCCCTCTCTCCGGAATCCATGCATGTTACTGCTTTTTCCACTGACTGGAACTTGTTTGAGTATGCCCGTTTCCCGTTTGGCCTATCAACCGGAGCCGCTGTGTTGAGCAGACTTCTGCACAAGGTGTTTTCGGAAATTAAATTCAAAATTGTGTACCACTATCTTGATGATGTGGTGATCTATTCTGAGTCCTTCGAGGAAAACGTTGATCATCTGAAGGTTATACTTGATCGGTTGCGTGACGCTGGCCTTACCGTCAAATTGTCCAAGGTTTCCTTTGCCAAGCCCAAAATTTCCTTCTTGGGACATATTGTTTCCGAATCTGTTATCTCCGTGGACCAGTCTCGTACTCAGGCCATCAGAGATTTTAAACCGCCCAAGAACGTCAAGGCTGTTGCTCGTTATATTGGGATGGTGAACTTCTTTCGTAAGTTCATCAGTAACTTTGCCGACCGTGCTGCTCCTCTAAATCAATTACGCAAAAGGCTGTGAAGTTTGAGTGGGGTCCCTCTCAGCTGGCAGCCTTCGAAGATCTAAAGCTTGCGCTGTCTAACGCCCCTATATTAGCCATTCCGGATTTTGGGAAGCAGTTCATTGTGCAGACTGATGCGTCTGGTCGTGGTGTTGGTTGTGTCCTACTGCAAGAGTCTGATCTGAGTAGGCAACCCATTGCAATCGCTTCTCGTACCCTACCGGACGCAGAGAGGAAGTATTCCATATACGAACTTGAGGGTTTAGCAGTGTGTTCGCCCTGGAAAAATTCCGAATGTATCTTGAGCACACTAACTTTCTCCTCGAGATCGATAACCAGGCCTTGAGCTGGGTGTTAGGGAAACCCCGTAAAACTGGTAGGATTGCCAGATGGGCAACTAGGATCCTGTCATTCCAGGTCACCGTCCACCACATTCGTGGGTTTGAAAATGCGGTAGCTGATTCATTAAGCCGCATGTATGAGGAAACAGCCGAAGAGGAAATACAAAAATTGTGAACCCGTAAACCTTGTATCACCTGTAAATTATGTCAATGACGTTCTCAGCAATTCCCCTATGCTTTTTGAAGATGTGACGAGATTCCAGAAAGAAGATCCCTCCTTATCTAGCCTAATTGACCGAATCAATTCTGGGGAAGTGGTCAAGCCCTACTCTCTAAAGGATGGTGTATTGTGCTGTTCGTCTCGTCATGACCGTCTACCTAAAATTGTGCTCCCGTCGGTCCTCATTCCGGAAATCTTTCGTTACTATCACGAATCTCCTATTGGTGGCCTCCTAGGAGTATCCAACACATTATGCAAATTATTTTACATCTCAGTTAGCTAAATTGCAATTTTTGATTCCTCCATTGCCAGAAGACGAACTGTTACAAGCAATATCAAGGCAGTTGCCAGTAGAAGTCCAAAGATCACTCATAGCATCGGTAGCGAATACACTTGAACATTACGATGATATCCTACGCAGATTGGATTACACAAGCGCTCAGATGACGCCTAGGAATTCGAGGAATGAAAATCGGAACACGCAAGAAGGGATTGCGGTAGTTGTCGATAATGCAGCACAGACATATAGGAGAGATTCATGGGGGAATAGAAGGAACGAAGAGAATAGAGGATATATTCATAACGTCCGTGGGAATGACAGATATCAAGGACCGTATGAAAGGCCGTATGGACGAGATCCAAGAGATGGTAGATACAGGAACTACAATCAAAATTCCAGATATCAGAACCGGAACGGATACAATAACCGATATCGAGGCAGATACAATTGGAATCAGAATCAGCAATCCAATCAAACCAATAGATAAGGCAATAATAATCGGAATGATAAGAATGAAAGACGACAAGAATGTCAAGAGTACGGGAGAACAAGGCGAGAGGATAGACAACCTAGTGCACCATCCGAAGAGTTAATTTGAGATGTCAATAGGGCAAGCACGAGTGGTTCAGAAAAAAAAGACAAATTAACGCCGAATCAACATGCTAGTCAACGGGAACCCATCATCATAGTCGAAACACACCAGGTTAAAGATGAAGATTTAATTGAAAAAGAAGATATAGTCCACCGGAGGAATCGACACGAATGAAGTTGTTGGAACTTTCAACGCAGCCAGCATTCGGAAGTATCATTACGCTTAGGAAGAGGATGGTTGCATAGCTATCGTGTACATAATATGTTGTAAATAGAGAATGCCCGAGAGTTTTCTTTCCTCAAGACTGATAAAAAAGGAGATGTACGGGAGAGATGTACCCGATACCTAGTTGAGGCTATCGGCTACGCCAGTTGTGATCGAGCCATAGTTGTGATTTGTGGGCAAGGAGAAAAGATAGCGCTCAGATCGAGTCAGAAGAATGGTAGGAAATGACGTAGGAGGCCGAGGTAGATGGAGCCACTATCCCTCAAACATACGGAATTATGGGAGAAATACTGGATGATTATTGTTACGAGCAAAGCCCGTCCCAACGTTATTAAATATGTATCTCCCCTGCATATCTGTATTCCGGACCTTTAAAAGCGCCCGCCTTGATGGCTTGGTTTCGCTAATGAACTCGAGATGGCAGCATATGTCGGCACCTCTAGCCGGGGGTTGTATCTTCGACCGCTAGAGTGTGTAAGTGGTGTCTTCTGGTCTCGTCTAATCAAAACATATTTAAAAAATATAGTGTTCTGCGTCATTAAACAAAAGACTATATATGCATCATGCCGCCAGAAATAATTGTATAATATGCACATTGTTACTTGATGTGGCAATCTGTGATTGGACAATTACAATTAACATTAATGCACTGCGGCCTTTAACTTTGGATCTCCGCCATGTTGGCATCTAGACAGTCTGTCGTAGAGAAAGCAAGAAGCTAGTTGGTCGTGAAAGGTGTCGCCGTTGCCCGGGGGGGCTTGCCCCCTGGCCCCCACGAAATATGTATGTATTCTAAAAAGGGAAATGCCTGTGCTCTTAAGGCTATTATTTCGTCATTTCGCCTTGAAGATGAAGTGTGACATAATTATCGCAACTTGCTGCAAACAAAAGTGCTTGTAACCAAAAACGGCGCATGTGCGTGGGTAGGCCATGTTGAGGCAAATCTAGTGCCTTATAAAATATTTAATTGTGTGTGTTAATGATTTTGTTATTATTGTGTCTCCACACAGAGAAGGATTTAAGGTACGTTGTATAAAATATTTATATTTATATATATATTGTTATGGGAGCTCCGATATTGGCCTTATATTAATGTTTTAATACTGTATTTTATTTCACATTGTAGGCCTGATTTTTTCTGTTTTGTTAATGTTACCCGATATGTAAATTTTGTTGTTTTCTTGCACCTTCCGGAGACACGTTTCAAGTTTATCTTACATTGTAATTTATAATTTATTTAGTTTATTTTCTTTATGGGAATTCTCATTGTGGTTAGTTGGTTCTTTTCTTTGGTAATCTTAGGGATTCGCCTTTGTTAATTTGCTTTACGATCCGTAGCATTCTAAATTTCCTCGTTTTAATTGTGTTAAGATGTAATTATTTCCCCCTTTTCTTTTCTTCTCTCTGGTGACGTTTTATTTTAAAAGGTAATTGTTTGCCGTGATTCGGCTGGACATGCAAGCATCTGTTTGGTGGCCATGTTTGTTTTTTGTTTTGCCCGAGTGCATTGTGGTCTGGTTAAAGTAATTCTCTGCGCGTCGAGCGGGACACTCAAACGTGTTTTGGTGGTAGATTAATATGTTTTTTGTTAATCTTGTTGATTTAACTTTGTGTTTTTGTGAGTGTTCCTGAGTATTTCTCCGTCATGAAAGTTGTGGATTTATAAATTGGTCCTATTTTATTTTATTAATTTAATTTTAAACTTTTCGTTTCCTCGTGGCCTTGATGCCTGCATGTCGAGTCAGTTTTGCGTAACTTAAGTGGTTTATCAAGCCCTTTCTCATTTGGTGATTCCTGTCTGCTGACTTTCTTTCTTTTGGGCTTCATTATATATATTTTTTAAATTAAATGTTTTCGTTTTTGCTCAGCAATCTAGCATGTAAAGCCATATCTAGTTTTCTTAGGTAATTGACTTGGTTTGGCCTTAAGCCAATGTCCATCACCAGAGAGGTTGTTTTTTTTGTGTGGCAATAATAGTTTAATGTTGTGTTGGCTGGAGGATTTTATTAATTTTTTTTCTTGGCCCTTTTTGGTAATTAAATGTTCTTTTAAAATATTAAGCAACTTTTGTGGCATCATTTCGTCGGTGGCAGTTCTGTGGGTTATCGGACTGTGTCTGTAGAAGAGCCTGTGCGTTTTCCTCTTCTCCACCTTCCTTCGCCCTTTAGGTGTTCTTCTGTTGGGACATGTCTTCTGGCGGTGATTTTGCAGTTAGCGATGCGGACCTCTGAAATAAGGTAAGTTGGCCCATCCACCCTGGCCACGTGGCGGTGTCGCATTGGTAGCAGACCGAGCTCGTGTGTCGCTTCTGCAACTATCCCCTCCCCCATACCCGCAGGCTCATTTATGGACCCTTCTGATGCTGATAGAGCGGTTGCTGATGAGATGTGTCATGTCAGTGCACTTAATGTTAATTAATGTTAATCCTTGTCGTTTATTTGGTTTCATGTTTGCCTCTAAAAATCCATGTGGTGATATGTGAAGTGACCTGTTCCAAGCGAGGTTTCTGTGCTGAATATTATCCTGTTTATGATGCAACATTCCCAGTGAAGAAGAAGCTTGGTAAGTGACTGGCATGTGTTCTTGGCATGGGAAATGTGGGTTTCTTGATTTTCTGATAGCCTACATGCTGCGAGTGAAGGCATCGAGGAGCCCTGTCTGAAGCTGTTCGCCCTGTGATTTGTAGCAATTTGTTGTAATTTAGCTTCCTGCTCTCGAGCCAAGCAAGCGATGACGTCTGCAGTTCTGGGCAGCATTGTGCATGATTTTGTATAGTATTGTGGCAGTGTTCGAGTGTCAACCTAATCTATGGTGTTGGTAATTGGTAGTTTATGGTATTGTTGTGAAATTGTAAACTGTCCTCGTAATTCCGAAAATTTGTTTCTTTCTGTATTGTCTGCCTGCATTCTGTGTTTTTCAAAATGGCCGACAATAATAGTGCTTTTGATTTGATTGACTTAAGAGATAACCTTGTGAATTTGGAGCGTTCTTCTGGGGTTGAACGTGAGTCAGCTCTGTTTACAAGGTCTGAGGATTTGGGATCGATTACTGGTAGTGGTTTGCCTGCCACTCTATTGCCTGGTTCTGGCTCGTCCAGACCAGTTTACCCTGGATACTGTCATTCTTCTCATGTTAGGTCACCTAATGACTTCCTGGGTCCGGCCCAGTTTTTTCTCTGGCAATGTAAATGTTTTGTCTCCTGTAGAGGGTGTGCGAGCGAGCTATCCTGGTAATAATGTCTCTTTTCCAAATGCTACGTACTCGCCTACCGTTAATTACGGGTTGATTCCTCACTCAATTTCTAGTTTCTTAACTATGTTGAAAATTTCAACCTAGATGACGTTACCCAGGTGGTCCTATTTTTAAAGCAAGTGGTCGAATTTGGTAACCATGCCTCGATTTTTGGAATGTCGGAAAATCAGATTTTCGAACTGTTGTACCCTGTTGCATCCGGTATGCTGCACGACAAGCTGATTGAAGCTATCCAGCTCCGCATGTCCTTAGCCATGTTCATTAGGGAAGTGTTGTGGTTTTTTGTCCCTGCGAGTGCCCTTAGTACTCTCGAGCAAAAGTTCTTATATCGTGTCCAATGGTTGGACGAGTCACTTAGCGACTATGTCAGTGACATTAAGGTATATGCCCAGGTATTTGCATCCCCTTTAACTGAACGACAATTGGTGTCGTCTATTGTAAATGGGTTTTCGCCTCAATATAGGTCATACATGACTATGTGTACCAGGCCTTCGTCATTTGTCGAGCTAAAACAGGTCGTTATAGAGGCTATGGCTGTGAAACATGCAGATTCCCTTCGTGTAGCTAATGTTCCCCCTCCTTCCTTGATGTTTCGTCCCCCTCCTAAGGTTATGTTTAATCCTAGACCCAATGTTAAGTGCCACACGTGCGGTGGCGTGGGACATGTTAAGAAGGTGTGTCCGAATAACCAAGTTGTGTATCGCCAATGACGGGATATTTTGGAGACCAATTCGGATGTTACTTCTAAGGATATTTCTGTGCATGAGAATTTGGGAAAACCGTGTGAAGTTTCTGGACGCCCTTCTAATGAAAATCTTGATAACTCTTTGAAAGCTAAATCATCACGTGGTAATCCTGCTTATGCCTCTGACCTACCTAACCTGTCGGTGAGCAATGTCGAGGCAAGTCAGCCTAATTCTAAACATAATGTACAAACCAGTGGTGCAGGTGACCTCGTCATCTAATTGTAATCGTTTTAGAGTGAATAATGATTTTGGAATTTCTCCTGTGGCTAAAGGAATATCCCCGTTTATTGAAATTTGTGTTAATGACGAGCCCGTTTCTGCATTGCTTGATTCTGGTAGTGTTGCCTCCTTTATAAGCGTGGTCGACTATAGGGCTCTTAATCAAAAAGTTGTTTTACAATCCATCCCTTTGCCGGTCCTTCACACATGCTTTAGTTGGTTTCGCAACGCGAAGGTTTTCACGATCCTCGATTTGAATTCTTCTTACTTCCAAATTCCCCTCTCTCCGGAATCCAGGCATGTTACTGCTTTTTCCACTGACTGGAACTTGTTTGAGTATGCCCGTGTCCCGTTTGGCCTATCAACCGGAGGCGCTGTGTTGAGCAGACTTCTGGACAAGGTGTTTTCGGAAATTAAATTCAAAATTGTGTACCACTATCTTGATGATGTGGTGATCTATTCTGAGTCCTTCGAGGAAAACGTTGATCATCTGAAGGTTGTACTTGATCGGTTGCGTGACGCTGGCCTTACCGTCAAATTGTCCAAGGTTTCCTTTGCCAAGCCCAAAATTTCCTTCTTGGGTCATATTGTTTCCGAATGTGGTATCTCCGTGGACCAGTCTCGTACTCAGGCCATCAGAGATTTTAAACCGCCCAAGAACGCCAAGGCTGTTGCTCGTTATATTGGGATGGTGAACTTCTTTCGTAAGTTCATCAGTAACTTTGCCGACCGTGCTGCTCCTCTAAATCAATTACGCAAAAAGGCTGTGAAGTTTGAGTGGGGTCCCTCTCAGCAGGCAGCCTTCGAAGATCTAAAGCTTGCTCTCTCTAACGCCCCTGTATTAGCCATTCCGGATTTTGGGAAGCAGTTCATTGTGCAGACTGATGCGTCTGGTCGTGGTGTTGGTTGTGTCCTACTGCAAGAGTCTGATCTGGGTAGGCAACCCATTGCATACGCTTCTCGTACCCTACCGGACGCAGAGAGGAAGTATTCCATATACGAACTTGAGGGTTTAGCAGTGTGTTCGCCCTGGAAAAATTCCGAATGTATCTTGAGCACACTAACTTTCTCCTCGAGATCGATAACCAGGCCTTGAGCAGGGTGTTAGGGAAACCCCGTAAAACTGGTAGGATTGCCAGATGGGCAACTAGGATCCTGTCATTCCAGTTCACCGTCCACCACATTCGTGGGTTTGAAAATGCGGTAGCTGATTCATTAAGCCGCATGTATGAGGAAACAGCCGAAGAGGAAATTCAAAAATTGTGAACCCGTAAACCTAGTATCACCTGTAAATTATGCCAATGTCGTTCTCAGCAATTCCCCTATGCTTTTTGAAGATGTGACGAGATTCCAGAAAGATCCCTCCTTATCTAGCCTAATTGACCGAATCAATTCTGGGGAAGTGATCAAGCCCTACTCTCTAAAGGATGGTGTATTGTGCTGTTCGTCTCGTCATGACCGTCTACCTAAAATTGTGTTCCCGTCGGTCCTCATTCCGGAAGTCTTTCGTTACTATCACGAATCTCCTATTGGTGGCCACCTAGGAGTATTCAAGACCCGAGCTAAGATCAGACAGTTTTTCATTTGGCGAAGTATGGATGGCGACATCAGGAGGCTCATTAGAAATTGTGCTTCATGTAATATTAGCAAACCTCCGGTTTCTACTAAGGCTGGCCTGTTGTCATCTGAACCGGCATCTAGACCCATGGAGAGGCTTTTTATCGACCGTGTTGGCCCGTTCCCTCGTTCTGGTCGGGGAAACCAATTTGCGCTTGTCTGCACTAACGGTTTCACTCGGTTTAGTTGGATATTCCCCACCAGACAGGCTACGTCCAGTTCCGTCATAATGTGTCTTAATTCCATCTTTTCATCTTTTGGGCCAAGTCAGTTCCTGGTGTCAGATAATGCCAAGTGCTTTGTATCACATCAGTTCCGTCAATTCTTATTTGATTATGCTATTTCGCATGTAACAACCACTCCCTATATTCCTAACCCGTCTCTCGCTGAGCGAGTCAATCGTAATCTCCGTTCTGCTCTGATTGATTTCCACCACGACGACCATTACAAGTGGGATTCTAATTTGCATTGGCTCAATTTTGCTTTCAACACCGCCGTGCATGAGAGCACGCAAGCCACCCCTTTTTCGTTAATGTTTTCGTTTATGGCTAATTCTCCGTTGTCTAATCTGTGGAACCTGCACGATCTCCTTCCAGACATTTTCACGCCCGAGGATATGAGGGCGAAATTCGACAAGGCTAGAGAGTGTATTAAGATATCACATGACCAACTTGCCAAGCGATACAGTGCCTGTCGTAAGCCAACTGATTTGGAAATTGGGGATGTTGTGTACGTCCGCAATTTCGAGCCCAAGGGCGTCAGTAATCTAGTTTCTAGCAAGTTGACCCCTCGCTTCAAGGGCCCCTGTTTTGTAGAGGCATTCTTGACTCCCGTTACTCTTCTTATTTGAAACCCTAAGGCCAACAAAATATCCAAAGTGCATCTGTCGCACATAAAACGAGGTGGAGAGATTTGTAATGAAGAAATGCTACCATAAATTTGTAAACTGATATTTTGTATAATGTAGAGTATCCCTAACCTTCATTGAAGCCTTCAGGCATCTGTTCCTTCTGGAATTTTGAATTGTATTTGCAAACTCTACTGGGATACAGCTTGTAACTGTTGGGTAATTCCCATTTAATGGTAGAATGTTAACATCGTGTAATAGCCTAACCTTGTACAATTGTAACTAATTTTGATGTTCTCGTAGAAGATGCTAACGTGTAAGTAGGACTCGGTGGGAGACCTAACTCATGGTGATATTATATACCTGTTTCCTTGGGAATTTGAGAGGTCATTCCTCTACCGTAGCTCCTTCTAAATGTATAGTCGTTAAACTCGTGTATTCTAGAAAAGTACTACTGGTTTGTAAAAAGGTAACCTTGTTAATGAACTATTGTAAGCACGGATCTAGATCATGGTCAGGATATTCTTCATATAAATTTAACCTTGTTTCTCATTTGTAAAATGTTTTAAGAATTAGTAATTTCTGTAAACTTTTATTTTTGAAATATGATTAACTTCTGTTTTGTAAATGGCTGCCCACTCGTCGCATGATATCTTACACATTGCTTCCACCTACTTCGTCTAAAGCTAATAACATTGGACTTATTGAAAATTAACCTAACGCATCTCGAGACTCTGAAAGCACTGCAGGTGCTGGTGTAATGCGTTTCTGAGGACTTATGGACACAGTGAAGCTGTTAACTAAGTGGTTTGCGAGGTGATCAATTATCCCTTCACTGATAATCTGACCCTGCACTCTTCCTAACCAAAACGATGCGGTTTGACCCATCAATTGGAGTTAACTGGTGAACATTATCTTCTGGAAACTTGCTTGGTGAATCGACTAGTGATGGAGTACTGCCTATGCCTAGGCATATTCCTGAACGGTGTTCACGCTTAAGGGAGGGAGACTGTTACGTGCAAAGCCCGTCCCAACGTTATTAAATATATATCTCCCCTACAAATCTGTATTCCGGACCTTTAAAAGCGCCCGCCTTGATGGCTTGGTTTCGCTAATGAACTCGAGATGGCAGCATATGTCGGCACCTCTAGCCGGGGGTTGTATCTTCGACCGCTAGAGTGTGTAAGTGGTGTCTTCTGGTCTCGTCTAATCAAAACATATTTAAAAAATATAGTGTTCTACGTCATTAAACAAAAGACTATATATGCATCATGCCGCCAAAAATAATTGTATAATATGCACATTGTTACTTGATGTGGCAATCTGTGATTGGACAATTACAATTAACATTAACGCACTGCGGCCTTTAACTTTGGATCTCCGCCATGTTGGCATCTAGACAGTCTGTCGTAGAGAAAGCAAGAAGCTAGTTGGTCGTGAAAGGTGTCGCCGTTGCCCGGGGGGGTTTGCCCCCTGGCCTCCACGAAATATGGATGTATTCTAAAACGGGAAATGCCTGTGCTCTTAAGGCTATTATTTCGTCATTTCGCCTTGAAGATGAAGTGTGACATAATTATCGCAACTTGCTGCAAACAAAAGTGCTTGTAACCAAAACGGCGCATGTGCGTGGGTAGGCCATATTGAGGCAAATCTAGTGCCTTATAAAATATTTAATTGTGTGTGTTAATGATTTTGTTATTATTGTGTCTCCACAGAGAAGGATTTAAGGTACGTTGTATAAAATATTTATATTTATATATATATTGTTATGGGAGCTCCGATATTGGCCTTATATTAATGTTTTAATACTGTATTTTATTTCACATTGTAGGCCTAATTTTTTCTGTTTTGTTAATGTTACCCGATATGTAAATTTTGTTGTTTTCTTTTGCACCTTCCGGAGACACGTTTCAAGTTTATCTTACATTGTAATTTATAATTTATTTAGTTTATTTTCTTTATGGGAATTCTCATTGTGGTTAGTTGGTTCTTTTCTTTGGTAATCTTAGGGATTCGCCTTTGTTAATTTGCTTTACGATCCGTAGCATTCTAAATTTCCTCGTTTTAATTGTGTTAAGATGTAATTATTTCCCCCTTTTCTTTTCTTCTCTCTGGTGACGTTTTATTTTAAAAGGTAATTGTTTGCCGTGATTCGGCTGGACATGCAAGCATCTGTTTGGTGGCCATGTTTGTTTTTTGTTTTGCCCGAGTGCATTGTGGTCTGGTTAGAGTAATTCACTGCGCGTCGAGCGGGACACTCAAACGTGTTTTGGTGGTAGATTAATATGTTTTTTGTTAATCTTGTTGATTTAACTTTGTGTTTTTGTGAGTGTTCCTGAGTATTTCTCCGTCATGAAAGTTGTGGATTTATAAATTGGTCCTATTTTATTTTATTTTATTAATTTAATTTTAAACTTTTCGTTTCCTCGTGGCCTTGATGCCTGCATGTTGAGTCAGTTTTGCGTACCTTAAGTGGTTTATCAAGCCCTTTCTCATTTGGTGATTCCTGTCTGCTGACTTTCTTTCTTTTGGGCTTCATTATATACATTTTTTTAATTTAATGTTTTCGTTTTTGCTCAGCAATCTAGCATGTAAAGCCATATCTAGTTTTCTTAGGTAATTGACTGGGTTTGGCCTTAAGCCAATGTCCATCACCAGAGAGGTTGTTTTTTTTTGTGTGGCAATAATAGTTTAATGTTGTGTTGGCTGGAGGATTTTATTAATTTTTTTTTCTTGGCCCTTTTTGGTAATTAAATGTTCTTTTTAAATATTAAGCAACTTTTGTGGCATCATTTCGTCGGTGGCAGTTCTGTGGGTTATCGGACTGTGTCTGTAGAAGAGCCTGTGCGTTTTCCTCTTCTCCACCTTCCTTCGCCCTTTAGGTGTTCTTCTGTTGGGACATGTCTTCTGGCGGTGATTTTGCAGTTAGCGATGCGGACCTCTGAAATAAGGTAAGTTGGCCCATCCACCCTGGCCACGTGGCGGTGTCGCATTGGTAGCAGACCGAGCTCGTGTGTCGCTTCTGCAACTATCCCCTCCCCCATACCCGCAGGCTCATTTATGGACCCTTCTGATGCTGATAGAGCGGTTGCTGATGAGATGTGTCATGTCAGTGCACTTAATGTTATTTAATGTTAATCCTTGTCGTTTGTTTCGTTTCATGTTTGCCTCTAAAAATCCATGTGGAGATATGTGAAGTGACCTGTTCCAAGCGAGGTTTCTGTGCTGAATATTATCCTGTTTATGATGCAACATTACCAGTGAAGAAGAAGCTTGGTAAGTGACTGGCATGTGTTCTTGGCATGGGAAATGTGGGTTTCTTGATTTTCTGATAGCCTACATGCTGCGAGTGAAGGCATCGAGGAGCCCTGTCTGAAGCTGTTCGCCCTGTGATTTGTAGCAATTTGTTGTAATTTAGCTTCCTGCTCTCGAGCCAAGCAAGCGATGACATCTGCAGTTCTGGGCAGCATTGTGCATGATTTTGTATAGTAATGTGGCAGTGTTCGAGTGTCAACCTAACCTATGGTGTTGGTAATTGGTAATTTATGGTATTGTTGTGAAATTGTAAACTGTCCTCGTAATTCCGAAAATTTGTTTCTTTCTGTATTGTCTGCCTGCATTCTGTGTTTTTCAAAATGGCCGACAATAATAGTGCTTTTGATTTGATTGACTTAAGAGATAACCTTGTGAATTTGGAGCGTTCTTCTGGGGTTGAACGTGAGTCAGCTCTGTTTACAAGGTCTGAGGATTTGGGATCAATTACTGGTAGTGGTTTGCCTGCCACTCTTGCCTGGTTCTGGCTCGTCCAGACCAGTTTACCCTGGATACTGTCATTCTTCTCATGTTAGGTCACCTAATGACTTCCTGGGTCCGGCCGACCCATTGCATCCCAGTTTTTTCTCTGGCAATGTAAATGTTTTGTCTCCTGTAGAGGGTGTGCGAGCGAGCTATCCTGGTAATAATGTCTCTTTTCCAAATGCTACGTACTCGCCTACCGTTAATTACGGGTCGATTCCTCACTCTATTTCTAGTTTCTTAACTATGTTGAAGAATTTTAACCTAGATGACGTTACCCAGGTGGTCCTATTTTTAAAGCAAGTGGTCGAATTTGGTAACCATGCCTCGATTTTTGGAATGTCGGAAAATCAGATTTTCGAACTGTTGTACCCTGTTGCATCCGGTATGCTGCACGACAAGCTGATTGAAGCTATCCAGCTCCGCATGTCCTTAGCCATGTTCATTAGGGAAGTGTTGTGGTTTTTTGTCCCTGCGAGTGCCCTTAGTACTCTCGAGCAAAAGTTCTTATATCGTGTCCAATGGTTGGACGAGTCACTTAGCGACTATGTCAGTGACATTAAGGTATATGCCCAGGTATTTGCATCCCCTTTAACTGAACGACAATTGGTGTCGTCTATTGTAAATGGGTTTTCGCCTCAATATAGGTCATACATGACTATGTGTACCAGGCCTTCGTCATTTGTCGAGCTAAAACAGGTCGCTATAGAGGCTATGGCTGTGAAACATGCAGATTCCCTTCGTGTAGCTAATGTTCCCCCTCCTTCCTTGATGTCTCGTCCCCCTCCTAAGGTTATGTTTAATCCTAGACCCAATGTTAAGTGCCACACGTGCGGTGGCGTGGACATGTTAAGAAGGTGTGTCCGAATAACCAAGTTGTGTATCGCCAATGACGGGATATTTTGGAGAACAATTCGGATGTTACTTCTAAGGATATTTCTGTGCATGAGAATTTGGAAAAACCGTGTGAAGTTTCTGGACGCCCTTCTAATGAAAATCTTGATAACTCTTTGAAAGCTAAATCATCACGTGGTAATCCTGCTTATGCCTCTGACCTACCTAACTTGTCGGTGAGCAATGTCGAGGCAAGTCAGCCTAATTCTAAACATAATGTAAAACCTGTGGTGCAGGTGACCTCGTCATCTAATTGTAATCGTTTTAGAGTGAATAATGATTTTGGAATTTCTCCTGTGGCTAAGGGAATATCCCCGTTTATTGAAATTTGTGTTAATGACGAGCCCGTTTCTGCATTGCTTGATTCTGGTAGTGTTGCCTCCTTTATAAGCGTGGTCGACTATAGGGCTCTTAATCAAAAAGTTGTTTTACAATCCATCCCTTTGCCGGATCTTCACACATGCTTTAGTTGGTTTCGCAACGCGAAGGTGTTCACGATCCTCTATTTGAATTCTTCTTACTTCCAAATTCCCCTCTCTCCGGAATCCAGGCATGTTACTGCTTTTTCCACTGACTGGAACTTGTTTGAGTATGCCCGTGTCCCGTTTGGCCTATCAACCGGAGCCGCTGTGTTGAGCAGACTTCTGCACAAGGTGTTTTCGGAAATTAAATTCAAAATTGTGTACCACTATCTTGATGATGTGGTGATCTATTCTGAGTCCTTCGAGGAAAACGTTGATCATCTGAAGGTTGTACTTGATCGGTTGCGTGACGCTGGCCTTACCGTCAAATTATCCAAGGTTTCCTTTGCCAAGCCCAAAATTTCCTTCTTGGGACATATTGTTTCCGAATCTGGTATCTCCGTGGACCAGTCTCGTACTCAGGCCATCAGAGATTTTAAACCGCCCAAGAACGTCAAGGCTGTTGCTCGTTATATTGGGATGGTGAACTTCTTTCGTAAGTTCATCAGTAACTTTGCCGACCGTGCTGCTTCTCTAAATCAATTACGCAAAGGGCTGTGAAGTTTGAGTGGGGTCCCTCTCAGCTGGCAGCCTTCGAAGATCTAAAGCTTGCGCTGTCTAACGCCCCTGTATTAGCCATTCCGGATTTTGGGAAGCAGTTCATTGTGCAGACTGATGCGTCTGGTCGTGGTGTTGGTTGTGTCCTACTGCAAGAGTCTGATCTGGGTAGGCAACCCATTGCATACGCTTCTCGTACCCTACCGGACGCAGAGAGGAAGTATTCCATATACGAACTTGAGGGTTTAGCAGTGTGTTCGCCCTGGAAAAATTCCGAATGTATCTTGAGCACACTAAGTTTCTCCTCGAGATCGATAACCAGGCCTTGAGCTGGGTGTTAGGGAAACTCCGTAAAACTGGTAGGATTGCCAGATGGGCAACTAGGATCCTGTCATTCCAGTTCACCGTCCACCACATTCGTGGGTTTGAAAATGCGGTAGCTGATTCATTAAGCCGCATGTATGAGGAAACAGCCGAAGAGGAAATTCAAAAATTGTGAACCCGTAAACCTTGTATCACCTGTAAATTATGTCAATGTCGTTCTCAGCAATTCCCCTATGCTTTTTGGAGATGTGACGAGATTCCAGAAAGAAGATCCCTCCTTATCTAGCCTAATTGACCGAATCAATTCTGGGGAAGTGATCAAGCCCTACTCTCTAAAGGATGGTGTATTGTGCTGTTCGTCTCGTCATGACCGTCTACCTAAAATTGTGCTCCCGTCGGTCCTCATTCCGGAAATCTTTCGTTACTATCACGAATCTCCTATTGGTGGCCTCCTAGGAGTATCCAACACATTATGCAAATTATTTTACATCTCAGTTAGCTAAATTGCAATTTTTGATTCCTCCATTGCCAGAAGGCGAACTGTTACAAGCAATAGCAAGGCAGTTGCCAGTAGAAGTCCAAAGATCACTCATAGCATCGGTAGCGAATACACTTGAACATTACGATGATATCCTACGCAGATTGGATTACACAAGCGCTCAGATGACGCCTAGGAATTCGAGGAATGAAAATCGGAACACGCAAGAAGGGATTGCGGTAGTTGTCGATAATGCAGCACAGACATATAGGAGAGATTCATGGGGGAATAGAAGGAACGAAGAGAATAGAGGAAATATTCATAACGTCCGTGGGAATGACAGATATCAAGGACCGTATGAAAGGCCGTATGGACGAGATCCAAGAGATGGTAGATACAGGAACTACAATCAAAATTCCAGATATCAGAACCGGAACGGATACAATAACCGATATCGAGGCAGATACAATTGGAATCAGAATCAGCAATCCAATCAAACCAATAGATAAGGCAATAATAATCGGAATGATAAGAATGAAAGACGACAAGAATGTCAAGAGTACGGGAGAACAAGGCGAGAGGATAGACAACCTAGTGCACCATCCGAAGAGTTAATTTGAGATGTCAATAGGGCAAGCACGAGTGGTTCAGAAAAAAAAGACAAATTAACGCCGAATCAACATGCTAGTCAACGGGAACCCATCATCATAGTCGAAACACACCAGGTTAAAGATGAAGATTTAATTGAAAAAGAAGATATAGTCCACCGGAGGAATCGACACGAATGAAGTTGTTGGAACTTTCAACGCAGCCAGCATTCGGAAGTATCATTACGCTTAGGAAGAGGATGGTTGCATAGCTATCGTGTACATAATATGTTGTAAATAGAGAATGCCCGAGAGTTTTCTTTTCTCAAGACTGATAAAAAAGGAGATGTACGGGAGAGATGTACCCGATACCTAGTTGAGGCTATCGGCTACGCCAGTTGTGATCGAGCCATAGTTGTGATTTGTGGGCAAGGAGAAAAGATAGCGCTCAGATCGAGTCAGAGGAATGGTAGGAAATGACGTAGGAGGCCGAGGTAGATGGAGCCACTATCCCTCAAACATACGGAATTATGGGAGAAATACTGGATGATTATTGTTACGAGCAAAGCCCGTCCCAACGTTATTAAATATGTATCTCCCCTGCATATCTGTATTCCGGACCTTTAAAAGCGCCCGCCTTGATGGCTTGGTTTCGCTAATGAACTCGAGATGGCAGCATATGTCGGCACCTCTAGCCGGGGGTTGTATCTTCGACCACTAGAGTGTGTAAGTGGTGTCTTCTGGTCTCGTCTAATCAAAACATATTTAAAAAATATAGTGTTCTACGTCATTAAACAAAAGACTATATATGCATCATGCCGCCAGAAATTATTGTATAATATGCACATTGTTACTTGATGTGGCAATCTGTGATTGGACAATTACAATTAACATTAATGCACTGCGGCCTTTAACTTTGGATCTCCGCCATGTTGGCATCTAGACAGTCTGTCGTAGAGAAAGCAAGAGGCTAGTTGGTCGTGAAAGGTGTCGCCGTTGCCCGGGGGGCTTGCCCCCTGGCCCCCACGAAATATGTATGTATTCTAAAACGGGAAATGCCTGTGCTCTTAAGGCTATTATTTCGTCATTTCGCCTTGAAGATGAAGTGTGACATAATTATCGCAACTTGCTGCAAACAAAAGTGCTTGTAACCAAAACGGCGCATGTGCGTGGGTAGGCCATGTTGAGGCAAATCTAGTGCCTTATAAAATATTTAATTGTGTGTGTTAATGATTTTGTTATTATTGTGTCTCCACACAGAGAAGGATTTAAGGTACGTTGTATAAAATATTTATATTTATATATATATTGTTATGGGAGCTCCGATATTGGCCTTATATTAATGTTTTAATACTGTATTTCATTTCACATTGTAGGCCTGATTTTTTCTGTTTTGTTAATGTTACCCGATATGTAAATTTTGTTGTTTTCTTTTGCACCTTCCGGAGACACGTTTCAAGTTTATCTTACATTGTAATTTATAATTTATTTAGTTTATTTTCTTTATGGGAATTCTCATTGTGGTTAGTTGGTTCTTTTCTTTGGTAATCTTAGGGATTCGCCTTTGTTAATTTGCTTTACGATCCGTAGCATTCTAAATTTCCTCGTTTTAATTGTGTTAAGATGTAATTATTTCCCCCTTTTCTTTTCTTCTCTCTAGTGACGTTTTATTTTAAAAGGTAATTGTTTGCCGTGATTCGGCTGGACATGCAAGCATCTGTTTGGTGGCCATGTTTGTTTTTTGTTTTGCCCGAGTGCATTGTGGTCTGGTTTGAGTAATTCTCTGCACGTCGAGCGGGACACTCAAACGTGTTTTGGTGGTAGATTAATATGTTTTTTTGTTAATCTTGTTGATTTAACTTTGTGTTTTTGTGAGTGTTCCTGAGTATTTCTCCGTCATGAAAGTTGTGGATTTATAAATTGGTCCTATTTTATTTTATTAATTTAATTTTAAACTTTTCGTTTCCTCGTGGCCTTGATGCCTGCATGTCGAGTCAGTTTTGCGTACCGTAAGTGGTTTATCAAGCCCTTTCTCATTTGGTGATTCCTGTCTGCTGACTTTCTTTCTTTTGGGCTTCATTATATATATTTTTTTAAATTAAATGTTTTCGTTTTTGCTCAGCAATCTAGCATGTAAAGCCATATCTAGTTTTCTTAGGTAATTGACTTGGTTTGGCCTTAAGCCAATGTCCATCACCAGAGAGGTTGTTTTTTTTTGTGTGGCAATAATAGTTTAATGTTGTGTTGGCTGGAGGATTTTATTAATTTTTTTTCTTGGCCCTTTTTGGTAATTAAATGTTCTTTTAAAATATTAAGCAACTTTTGTGGCATCATTTCGTCGGTGGCAGTTTTGTGGGTTATCGGACTGTGTCTGTAGAAGAGCCTGTGCGTTTTCCTCTTCTCCACCTTCCTTCGCCCTTTAGGTGTTCTTCTGTTGGGACATGTCTTCTGGCGGTGATTTTGCAGTTAGCGATGCGGACCTCTGAAATAAGGTAAGTTGGCCCATCCACCCTGGCCACGTGGCGGTGTCGCATTGGTAGCAGACCGAGCTCGTGTGTCGCTTCTGCAACTATCCCCTCCCCCATACCCGCAGGCTCATTTATGGACCCTTCTGATGCTGATAGAGCGGTTGCTGATGAGATGTGTCATGTCAGTGCACTTAATGTTAATTAATGTTAATCCTTGTCGTTTATTTGGTTTCATGTTTGCCTCTAAAAATCCATGTGGTGATATGTGAAGTGACCTGTTCCAAGCGAGGTTTCTGTGCTGAATATTATCCTGTTTATGATGCAACATTCCCAGTGAAGAAGAAGCTTGGTAAGTGACTGGCATGTGTTCTTGGCATGGGAAATGTGGGTTTCTTGATTTTCTGATAGCCTACATGCTGCGAGTGAAGGCATCGAGGAGCCCTGTCTGAAGCTGTTCGCCCTGTGATTTGTAGCAATTTGTTGTAATTTAGCTTCCTGCTCTCGAGCCAAGCAAGCGATGACGTCTGCAGTTCTGGGCAGCATTGTGCATGATTTTGTATAGTATTGTGGCAGTGTTCGAGTGTCAACCTAATCTATGGTGTTGGTAATTGGTAGTTTATGGTATTGTTGTGAAATTGTAAACTGTCCTCGTAATTCCGAAAATTTGTTTCTTTCTGTATTGTCTGCCTGCATTCTGTGTTTTTCAAAATGGCCGACAATAATAGTGCTTTTGATTTGATTGACTTAAGAGATAACCTTGTGAATTTGGAGCGTTCTTCTGGGGTTGAACGTGAGTCAGCTCTGTTTACAAGGTCTGAGGATTTGGGATCGATTACTGGTAGTGGTTTGCCTGCCACTCTATTTCCTGGTTCTTGCTCGTCCAGACCAGTTTACCCTGGATACGGTCATTCTTCTCATGTTAGGTCACCTAATGACTTCCTGGGTCCGGCCGACCCATTGCATCCCAGTTTTTTCTCTGGCAATGTAAATGTTTTGTCTCCTGTAGAGGGTGTGCGAGCGAGCTATCCTGGTAATAATGTCTCTTTTCCAAATGCTACGTACTCGCCTACCGTTAATTACGGGTTGATTCCTCACTCAATTTCTAGTTTCTTAACTATGTTGAAAATTTCAACCTAGATGACGTTACCCAGGTGGTCCTATTTTTAAAGCAAGTGGTCGAATTTGGTAACCATGCCTCGATTTTTGGAATGTCGGAAAATCAGATTTTCGAACTGTTGTACCCTGTTGCATCCGGTATGCTGCACGACAAGCTGATTGAAGCTATCCACCTCCGCATGTCCTTAGCCATGTTCATTAGGGAAGTGTTGTGGTTTTTTGTCCCTGCGAGTGCCCTTAGTACTCTCGAGCAAAAGTTCTTATATCGTGTCCAATGGTTGGACGAGTCACTTAGCGACTATGTCAGTGACATTAAGGTATATGCCCAGGTATTTGCATCCCCTTTAACTGAACGACAATTGGTGTCGTCTATTGTAAATGGGTTTTCGCCTCAATATAGGTCATACATGACTATGTGTACCAGGCCTTCGTCATTTGTCGAGCTAAAACAGGTCGTTATAGAGGCTATGGCTGTGAAACATGCAGATTCCCTTCGTGTAGCTAATGTTCCCCCTCCTTCCTTGATGTTTCGTCCCCCTCCTAAGGTTATGTTTAATCCTAGACCCAATGTTAAGTGCCACACGTGCGGTGGCGTGGGACATGTTAAGAAGGTGTGTCCGAATAACCAAGTTGTGTATCGCCAATGACGGGATATTTTGGAGACCAATTCGGATGTTACTTCTAAGGATATTTCTGTGCATGAGAATTTGGGAAAACCGTGTGAAGTTTCTGGACGCCCTTCTAATGAAAATCTTGATAACTCTTTGAAAGCTAAATCATCACGTGGTAATCCTGCTTATGCCTCTGACCTACCTAACCTGTCGGTGAGCAATGTCGAGGCAAGTCAGCCTAATTCTAAACATAATGTACAAACCAGTGGTGCAGGTGACCTCGTCATCTAATTGTAATCGTTTTAGAGTGAATAATGATTTTGGAATTTCTCCTGTGGCTAAGGGAATATCCCCGTTTATTGAAATTTGTGTTAATGACGAGCCCGTTTCTGCATTGCTTGATTCTGGTAGTGTTGCCTCCTTTATAAGCGTGGTCGACTATAGGGCTCTTAATCAAAAAGTTGTTTTACAATCCATCCCTTTGCCGGATCTTCACACATGCTTTAGTTGGTTTCGCAACGCGAAGGTGTTCACGATCCTCTATTTGAATTCTTCTTACTTCCAAATTCCCCTCTCTCCGGAATCCAGGCATGTTACTGCTTTTTCCACTGACTGGAACTTGTTTGAGTATGCCCGTGTCCCGTTTGGCCTATCAACCGGAGCCGCTGTGTTGAGCAGACTTCTGCACAAGGTGTTTTCGGAAATTAAATTCAAAATTGTGTACCACTATCTTGATGATGTGGTGATCTATTCTGAGTCCTTCGAGGAAAACGTTGATCATCTGAAGGTTGTACTTGATCGGTTGCGTGACGCTGGCCTTACCGTCAAATTATCCAAGGTTTCCTTTGCCAAGCCCAAAATTTCCTTCTTGGGACATATTGTTTCCGAATCTGGTATCTCCGTGGACCAGTCTCGTACTCAGGCCATCAGAGATTTTAAACCGCCCAAGAACGTCAAGGCTGTTGCTCGTTATATTGGGATGGTGAACTTCTTTCGTAAGTTCATCAGTAACTTTGCCGACCGTGCTGCTTCTCTAAATCAATTACGCAAAGGGCTGTGAAGTTTGAGTGAGGTCCCTCTCAGCTGGCAGCCTTCGAAGATCTAAAGCTTGCGCTGTCTAACGCCCCTGTATTAGCCATTCCGGATTTTGGGAAGCAGTTCATTGTGCAGACTGATGCGTCTGGTCGTGGTGTTGGTTGTGTCCTACTGCAAGAGTCTGATCTGGGTAGGCAACCCATTGCATACGCTTCTCGTACCCTACCGGACGCAGAGAGGAAGTATTCCATATACGAACTTGAGGGTTTAGCAGTGTGTTCGCCCTGGAAAAATTCCGAATGTATCTTGAGCACACTAAGTTTCTCCTCGAGATCGATAACCAGGCCTTGAGCTGGGTGTTAGGGAAACTCCGTAAAACTGGTAGGATTGCCAGATGGGCAACTAGGATCCTGTCATTCCAGTTCACCGTCCACCACATTCGTGGGTTTGAAAATGCGGTAGCTGATTCATTAAGCCGCATGTATGAGGAAACAGCCGAAGAGGAAATTCAAAAATTGTGAACCCGTAAACCTTGTATCACCTGTAAATTATGTCAATGTCGTTCTCAGCAATTCCCCTATGCTTTTTGGAGATGTGACGAGATTCCAGAAAGAAGATCCCTCCTTATCTAGCCTAATTGACCGAATCAATTCTGGGGAAGTGATCAAGCCCTACTCTCTAAAGGATGGTGTATTGTGCTGTTCGTCTCGTCATGACCGTCTACCTAAAATTGTGCTCCCGTCGGTCCTCATTCCGGAAATCTTTCGTTACTATCACGAATCTCCTATTGGTGGCCTCCTAGGAGTATCCAACACATTATGCAAATTATTTTACATCTCAGTTAGCTAAATTGCAATTTTTGATTCCTCCATTGCCAGAAGGCGAACTGTTACAAGCAATAGCAAGGCAGTTGCCAGTAGAAGTCCAAAGATCACTCATAGCATCGGTAGCGAATACACTTGAACATTACGATGATATCCTACGCAGATTGGATTACACAAGCGCTCAGATGACGCCTAGGAATTCGAGGAATGAAAATCGGAACACGCAAGAAGGGATTGCGGTAGTTGTCGATAATGCAGCACAGACATATAGGAGAGATTCATGGGGGAATAGAAGGAACGAAGAGAATAGAGGAAATATTCATAACGTCCGTGGGAATGACAGATATCAAGGACCGTATGAAAGGCCGTATGGACGAGATCCAAGAGATGGTAGATACAGGAACTACAATCAAAATTCCAGATATCAGAACCGGAACGGATACAATAACCGATATCGAGGCAGATACAATTGGAATCAGAATCAGCAATCCAATCAAACCAATAGATAAGGCAATAATAATCGGAATGATAAGAATGAAAGACGACAAGAATGTCAAGAGTACGGGAGAACAAGGCGAGAGGATAGACAACCTAGTGCACCATCCGAAGAGTTAATTTGAGATGTCAATAGGGCAAGCACGAGTGGTTCAGAAAAAAAAGACAAATTAACGCCGAATCAACATGCTAGTCAACGGGAACCCATCATCATAGTCGAAACACACCAGGTTAAAGATGAAGATTTAATTGAAAAAGAAGATATAGTCCACCGGAGGAATCGACACGAATGAAGTTGTTGGAACTTTCAACGCAGCCAGCATTCGGAAGTATCATTACGCTTAGGAAGAGGATGGTTGCATAGCTATCGTGTACATAATATGTTGTAAATAGAGAATGCCCGAGAGTTTTCTTTTCTCAAGACTGATAAAAAAGGAGATGTACGGGAGAGATGTACCCGATACCTAGTTGAGGCTATCGGCTACGCCAGTTGTGATCGAGCCATAGTTGTGATTTGTGGGCAAGGAGAAAAGATAGCGCTCAGATCGAGTCAGAGGAATGGTAGGAAATGACGTAGGAGGCCGAGGTAGATGGAGCCACTATCCCTCAAACATACGGAATTATGGGAGAAATACTGGATGATTATTGTTACGAGCAAAGCCCGTCCCAACGTTATTAAATATGTATCTCCCCTGCATATCTGTATTCCGGACCTTTAAAAGCGCCCGCCTTGATGGCTTGGTTTCGCTAATGAACTCGAGATGGCAGCATATGTCGGCACCTCTAGCCGGGGGTTGTATCTTCGACCACTAGAGTGTGTAAGTGGTGTCTTCTGGTCTCGTCTAATCAAAACATATTTAAAAAATATAGTGTTCTACGTCATTAAACAAAAGACTATATATGCATCATGCCGCCAGAAATAATTGTATAATATGCACATTGTTACTTGATGTGGCAATCTGTGATTGGACAATTACAATTAACATTAATGCACTGCGGCCTTTAACTTTGGATCTCCGCCATGTTGGCATCTAGACAGTCTGTCGTAGAGAAAGCAAGAGGCTAGTTGGTCGTGAAAGGTGTCGCCGTTGCCCGGGGGGCTTGCCCCCTGGCCCCCACGAAATATGTATGTATTCTAAAACGGGAAATGCCTGTGCTCTTAAGGCTATTATTTCGTCATTTCGCCTTGAAGATGAAGTGTGACATAATTATCGCAACTTGCTGCAAACAAAAGTGCTTGTAACCAAAACGGCGCATGTGCGTGGGTAGGCCATGTTGAGGCAAATCTAGTGCCTTATAAAATATTTAATTGTGTGTGTTAATGATTTTGTTATTATTGTGTCTCCACACAGAGAAGGATTTAAGGTACGTTGTATAAAATATTTATATTTATATATATATTGTTATGGGAGCTCCGATATTGGCCTTATATTAATGTTTTAATACTGTATTTCATTTCACATTGTAGGCCTGATTTTTTCTGTTTTGTTAATGTTACCCGATATGTAAATTTTGTTGTTTTCTTTTGCACCTTCCGGAGACACGTTTCAAGTTTATCTTACATTGTAATTTATAATTTATTTAGTTTATTTTCTTTATGGGAATTCTCATTGTGGTTAGTTGGTTCTTTTCTTTGGTAATCTTAGGGATTCGCCTTTGTTAATTTGCTTTACGATCCGTAGCATTCTAAATTTCCTCGTTTTAATTGTGTTAAGATGTAATTATTTCCCCCTTTTCTTTTCTTCTCTCTAGTGACGTTTTATTTTAAAAGGTAATTGTTTGCCGTGATTCGGCTGGACATGCAAGCATCTGTTTGGTGGCCATGTTTGTTTTTTGTTTTGCCCGAGTGCATTGTGGTCTGGTTTGAGTAATTCTCTGCACGTCGAGCGGGACACTCAAACGTGTTTTGGTGGTAGATTAATATGTTTTTTTGTTAATCTTGTTGATTTAACTTTGTGTTTTTGTGAGTGTTCCTGAGTATTTCTCCGTCATGAAAGTTGTGGATTTATAAATTGGTCCTATTTTATTTTATTAATTTAATTTTAAACTTTTCGTTTCCTCGTGGCCTTGATGCCTGCATGTCGAGTCAGTTTTGCGTACCGTAAGTGGTTTATCAAGCCCTTTCTCATTTGGTGATTCCTGTCTGCTGACTTTCTTTCTTTTGGGCTTCATTATATATATTTTTTTAAATTAAATGTTTTCGTTTTTGCTCAGCAATCTAGCATGTAAAGCCATATCTAGTTTTCTTAGGTAATTGACTTGGTTTGGCCTTAAGCCAATGTCCATCACCAGAGAGGTTGTTTTTTTTTGTGTGGCAATAATAGTTTAATGTTGTGTTGGCTGGAGGATTTTATTAATTTTTTTTCTTGGCCCTTTTTGGTAATTAAATGTTCTTTTAAAATATTAAGCAACTTTTGTGGCATCATTTCGTCGGTGGCAGTTTTGTGGGTTATCGGACTGTGTCTGTAGAAGAGCCTGTGCGTTTTCCTCTTCTCCACCTTCCTTCGCCCTTTAGGTGTTCTTCTGTTGGGACATGTCTTCTGGCGGTGATTTTGCAGTTAGCGATGCGGACCTCTGAAATAAGGTAAGTTGGCCCATCCACCCTGGCCACGTGGCGGTGTCGCATTGGTAGCAGACCGAGCTCGTGTGTCGCTTCTGCAACTATCCCCTCCCCCATACCCGCAGGCTCATTTATGGACCCTTCTGATGCTGATAGAGCGGTTGCTGATGAGATGTGTCATGTCAGTGCACTTAATGTTAATTAATGTTAATCCTTGTCGTTTATTTGGTTTCATGTTTGCCTCTAAAAATCCATGTGGTGATATGTGAAGTGACCTGTTCCAAGCGAGGTTTCTGTGCTGAATATTATCCTGTTTATGATGCAACATTCCCAGTGAAGAAGAAGCTTGGTAAGTGACTGGCATGTGTTCTTGGCATGGGAAATGTGGGTTTCTTGATTTTCTGATAGCCTACATGCTGCGAGTGAAGGCATCGAGGAGCCCTGTCTGAAGCTGTTCGCCCTGTGATTTGTAGCAATTTGTTGTAATTTAGCTTCCTGCTCTCGAGCCAAGCAAGCGATGACGTCTGCAGTTCTGGGCAGCATTGTGCATGATTTTGTATAGTATTGTGGCAGTGTTCGAGTGTCAACCTAATCTATGGTGTTGGTAATTGGTAGTTTATGGTATTGTTGTGAAATTGTAAACTGTCCTCGTAATTCCGAAAATTTGTTTCTTTCTGTATTGTCTGCCTGCATTCTGTGTTTTTCAAAATGGCCGACAATAATAGTGCTTTTGATTTGATTGACTTAAGAGATAACCTTGTGAATTTGGAGCGTTCTTCTGGGGTTGAACGTGAGTCAGCTCTGTTTACAAGGTCTGAGGATTTGGGATCGATTACTGGTAGTGGTTTGCCTGCCACTCTATTTCCTGGTTCTTGCTCGTCCAGACCAGTTTACCCTGGATACGGTCATTCTTCTCATGTTAGGTCACCTAATGACTTCCTGGGTCCGGCCGACCCATTGCATCCCAGTTTTTTCTCTGGCAATGTAAATGTTTTGTCTCCTGTAGAGGGTGTGCGAGCGAGCTATCCTGGTAATAATGTCTCTTTTCCAAATGCTACGTACTCGCCTACCGTTAATTACGGGTTGATTCCTCACTCAATTTCTAGTTTCTTAACTATGTTGAAAATTTCAACCTAGATGACGTTACCCAGGTGGTCCTATTTTTAAAGCAAGTGGTCGAATTTGGTAACCATGCCTCGATTTTTGGAATGTCGGAAAATCAGATTTTCGAACTGTTGTACCCTGTTGCATCCGGTATGCTGCACGACAAGCTGATTGAAGCTATCCACCTCCGCATGTCCTTAGCCATGTTCATTAGGGAAGTGTTGTGGTTTTTTGTCCCTGCGAGTGCCCTTAGTACTCTCGAGCAAAAGTTCTTATATCGTGTCCAATGGTTGGACGAGTCACTTAGCGACTATGTCAGTGACATTAAGGTATATGCCCAGGTATTTGCATCCCCTTTAACTGAACGACAATTGGTGTCGTCTATTGTAAATGGGTTTTCGCCTCAATATAGGTCATACATGACTATGTGTACCAGGCCTTCGTCATTTGTCGAGCTAAAACAGGTCGTTATAGAGGCTATGGCTGTGAAACATGCAGATTCCCTTCGTGTAGCTAATGTTCCCCCTCCTTCCTTGATGTTTCGTCCCCCTCCTAAGGTTATGTTTAATCCTAGACCCAATGTTAAGTGCCACACGTGCGGTGGCGTGGGACATGTTAAGAAGGTGTGTCCGAATAACCAAGTTGTGTATCGCCAATGACGGGATATTTTGGAGACCAATTCGGATGTTACTTCTAAGGATATTTCTGTGCATGAGAATTTGGGAAAACCGTGTGAAGTTTCTGGACGCCCTTCTAATGAAAATCTTGATAACTCTTTGAAAGCTAAATCATCACGTGGTAATCCTGCTTATGCCTCTGACCTACCTAACCTGTCGGTGAGCAATGTCGAGGCAAGTCAGCCTAATTCTAAACATAATGTACAAACCAGTGGTGCAGGTGACCTCGTCATCTAATTGTAATCGTTTTAGAGTGAATAATGATTTTGGAATTTCTCCTGTGGCTAAGGGAATATCCCCGTTTATTGAAATTTGTGTTAATGACGAGCCCGTTTCTGCATTGCTTGATTCTGGTAGTGTTGCCTCCTTTATAAGCGTGGTCGACTATAGGGCTCTTAATCAAAAAGTTGTTTTACAATCCATCCCTTTGCCGGTCCTTCACACATGCTTTAGTTGGTTTCGTAACGCGAAGGTTTGGTTGTGGTTAGTTGGTTCTTTTCTTTGGTAATCTTAGGGATTCGCCTTTGTTAATTTGCTTTACGATCCGTAGCATTCTAAATTTCCTCGTTTTAATTGTGTTAAGATGTAATTATTTCCCCCTTTTCTTTTCTTCTCTCTGGTGACGTTTTATTTTAAAAGGTAATTGTTTGCCGTGATTCGGCTGGACGTGCAAGCATCTGTTTGGTGGCCATGTTTGTTTTTTGTTTTGCCCGAGTGCATTGTGGTCTGGTTAGAGTAATTCTCTGCGCGTCGAGCGGGACACTCAAACGTGTTTTGGTGGTAGATTAATATGTTTTTTGTTAATCTTGTTGATTTAACTTTGTGTTTTTGTGAGTGTTCCTGAGTATTTCTCCGTCATGAAAGTTGTGGATTTATAAATTGGTCCTATTTTATTTTATTAATTTAATTTTAAACTTTTCGTTTCCTCGTGGCCTTGATGCCTGCATGTTGAGTCAGTTTTGCGTACCTTAAGTGGTTTATCAAGCCCTTTCTCATTTGGTGATTCCAGACTGCTGACTTTCTTTCTTTTGGGCATCATTAAATTTTTTTTAAACTAAATTTTTTCGTTTTTGCTCAGCAATCTAGCATGTAAAGCCTTATCTAGTTTTCTTAGGTAATTGACTTGTTTTGGCCTTAAGCCAATGTCCATCACCAGAGAGGTTGTTTTCTTTGTGGCAATAATAGTTTAATGTTGTGTTGGCTGGAGGATTTCATTAATTTTTTTTCTTGGCCCTTTTTGGTAATTAAATGTCCTTTTAAAATATTAAGCGACTTTTGTGGCATCATTTCGTCGGTGGCAGTTCTGTGGGTTATCGGACTGTGTCTGTAGAATAGCCTGTGCGTTTTCCTCTTCTCCACCTTCCTTCGCCCTTGAGGTGTTCTTCTGTTGGGACATGTCTTCTGGCGGTGATTTTGCAGTTAGCGATGCGGACCTCTGAAATAAGGTAAGTTGGCCCATCCACCCTGGCCACGTGGCGGTGTCGCAATTATAAAGATTAATTTGGAATAAAACCTTATCTAACCTCAGAAGGGAAGGAAATATCAAGAAATCTTATTGATAATAACATGAAGAAAGGTAGATAACTCCTTAAGTTATGTTATAACTTTACAGCCGAAATAGTGTGGTCGAGGTTAGAGCTGTGACGTCAGACAGCGGAAGGAAGGAGGAAGTCACGTGGTAGGTCAGGGCGAGACGGCCGAACGCAGTGACACCAGCGAAGAGGAGTATTCCAGCAGTCCAGCTGAGTACATCAAATCGTGCTATAATAGAACAGTTTATAAGGCAGTGCAATACAGGAAGTTACGTGCGGGAGAGAGTCACTAGGCGAGGCCTGCAGTGCAGTATTCGGAGTTCGTTTTTGGAGCACATGCTGTCCATAGGGCAGGTCATACAATTCATTAACTTGAGCACGGAAGCCGGTGTTCAGACACATGGTATTTCAACATCGCAGTCGTATTCACGTGAAACAGCAATGCTTTTTCAAGCTTACAATTTACCGAAGCAATACGCAGTATTACACCAGGATGGAGAAACATTATTTAAGCTACATTCTCAATGGATAACAGCACAGCGAAGCAGTATAATGAGGCCAGTATTCAACCTCATATTACACAAGGACAGTGAAGCGGAGCGTGTCGTGCTGTGGGCGACATTTTGTTACCATGCGATAGTCAACGAGTTGAACATTACTCTGACATTTTGTTAAGTTTGAGATGTTAGGACTTGTGTTTCAACAGTCCAATTGTGCAGTCCAGTTGCAATTATACACTTTTATTATGGACATTCAGATGGACTTGAACTTATTTCAGCAGCATTACAGCATATTTCATAATGCATTTGAACCGAAATATTTAAGGCGACCATGGGGCCGTTCCAACATTACTGCTTTTGGCAAGTGAAAATATGTAAGCGTATGCACTTTGTGAATGGTGGCACGTGCAGCATAATAGTTACGTATCATGAACAGTTATGAAATATCTTAGTTACGAACACAGATACAGGGTGTCTGACAAATCCGTACACTTTTGAAGCTACATTATTTTTCTACCAGTGCAATTCAGTCGCTGTGGAGACTAACATTATTATCGAATGCCAACCGAATAGTTTATGGAACAGTGGCGTGATATATTCGAGGAGTATGGGGTACTCTGTGTTTTTGAACTATTGTGGAAGATTTTCGACAATATCCATGATGGATAATCTTCAGTTCATCATGTCGTGCTAGACGGATACGGAGACGTGATGGCATCTCAGAGCGATGCATTCGGTTCCTAACGAAGAGGATAAATATGACATCAAATTCACTTGGATGGAGTCAGGCATTTCCGTCGATCTTACGAGAGATCTGTCACAAACACTTGGATTACTGACGATCTTTGAATTCTATTAACATCTGGAATATGAAGGTATTGTAAGAGTTATGGCATTACTGATATGATTTTTCATGAACACAGGGCATACTCGTATATATTTTAGTAGGAGTGCTACTATTATTTTTCGACATGGCTTAAATATTTTATTACTCCATTAACTAAAATATGTTGTTACCATATGATATGAGTCGTGTATTTTCAAAACACCCCTATCTCCAAGTAAATCAATTTTTCAGGAAGGGCAAAAAACTGCCATGACTGCATTTTACATCCTATTTTAAAATTTTATTTACGTTTATTTAAATTTGCTCATACTGAATAATACATACAATATTAATGTAGTTTCATCTAAACATTTTTGTGCTAGAGCAATATTTGTCTTGAACATAGGGGGTTTTGAAAGTCACAGGTGGATATGGCGGGGTTTGGAAGTAAACATGGATATTGCAAACACACTCGTACTGTCTAATGCTCAAAGAAACTACTTTTACTTCACTTACTAGCTTCTATGTAGCACACTGAGATGGAAAACAAATTGCAAACATGAAATAATATAAAATGTTTAAATGTTCGTTGAGAATATGCAATGCATTTGTCTGATGGAAAATACAAATATTATGATTGTTCCAATCTAATATAACAAGGATACGGAGTCATCCCTTGGTTCACAGTATTCTTCTTCCTCTTGCTCTTCTGTCATACTCTGACAATGTTCAGCCTGACGCGTTTCCAGTGAAACATAAAACTGGAGATCAGCAAGCTCCTCCATATAGCCCCGTAATGTTTCTCAACCAATCTGCAGACATCCTTCACTTTTGCATTGTTTGAAGGAACCTTACCTTTTTCAGTTAACCGTGGAACCAGTCCGGAAAAGGTTTTGCCTCTCTTTAACACACTCTTTGGCTGGCCAAAAGTGCAACGGTAAGCAACTTCTCCTTGTACCAATATGTTGTTTTTGCTCCTTTTTAGAAAAATTCTTTTCGCAGGACTGAATTGAAAATGCCACGAGCCGACAGGTTTGAAAACATCTCGAACAGCAGTCTTCAAGTCAAATATTGACACTTCACAACCAGGCTGGAAAAGCTTACCGTGTCCGCTGAAAATCTCATTGTATACCTCCGGCTTAAGGATAGCCTCTCTTTTTCGCACCACTTTCTCTATACGTGCAAACACCCTGTCGGGTGGTAAAAAGTAATGACCAACTACAGGAAAGTAAATTTCAATTTTTTTCACATTCACTGGTGCAGATAGACGCCATTTACTAACCATACCCACAAGATTACTGTTCTTATTCTGTCCACCGCATCCATCTGCAAATAGACGCACGGTTTTCTTTTTTGACAGATCGATACTGTTAAGAGCATGAAACAAACAACTTGCAATTTCATTTGCTCCTCTACGAAATTCAGCTTCATTCCACTAATAGATCATCACATTTTCGGGCGTCAGCGACGTCTTAGAGCTTCCAAAATCTACGGTGAAGTTATACACATTTATTTGCCTGCTGAAGTAAGCACTTTGGTCATTTAGCTTGGGCAATAGCATGTTCTTCTGACAATCAAAGGAAACAGTCTGAATAGACTCATCTTCCTCTCTTAAATATTCATAGAATGCACAGTATTTTAACTTGTGGACTCGTTTCTTGGTCTGCAAATCAACTTTTGCACTTTGATGTGCAATTTTTCAGTTCCTCGTCTAGTTGTGAGCATGTTGAACAAACATCAGTCTTTGGACTTCCAAAGCCAATATTGTAGTTTCGATTGAAGATCTTTCTGAAGAAGGAGTGGTTTGCTTGCAATTCAGTTTCAACAGTGGTATTGTATTGTCTCCAAAGTTTTTTATAGATAGGTCACATGGCAGGAACATTCGTGCCGCTGACTTGGTACGGAAGTTGTGCGGCTCTTTAGCACGAAACGATTCAATAAATTTACAGATGGCCGCACGTTTTGATCTATTGGCATAGCTTCTTCTGTCTCCCCCTCTTCTCTCCACAGGCATTCCCCCAGATTCGAAATGACGCTTTATTACCCCTTGAATTCTGTCCTTCTTCAATAGGAGAGCTCCCATAAATGTTTCTCGGCAAACTGGCACCATCGTTCCATCCCGTTTCCGAATAGTGTACTTGAATGTGTGTGCTTTTACGGATATGATATGATAAGCCGTCCAGCGTCTCGCCACTGGTACACAAGAAACATGCTTGATAATGAAACTATCCTGCTGCAGTTTTGATGATGTAGAGTAGAATACCGAGTGAAACTTCTTCACATCCAACAAAGAAATATCTCTGTACTGATAAGCCTTGGATTTGTGGCCGCACTTTGGTGTGACAGGAGGTCCAGCCGGCGAGTACCTGCGTAATAAACACCCTTGTCACTTACGAGATTGTGTATGATTACTAAATCACAACTATTTATGAAAGGCCTGCATGAATGGCCTGCATCGGGAAAGAAAGGGATGTTGCCTTCTCAACGTGATCACAGAAGTTAATAATTATCAGAAGCTGCATAATGCCACACACAATGGTACGAGCTTTAGGGAATCGAATGTGCACTGGCCGAGATTCGAACTGCGGTCACCTCTGTGAAAGGAGAACAACCGATCCGGCATAACACCACACGCTGACTTCATGCAACAGTGCATGTTTTCTAAAGCTTTTTTTTAAACTGGAGTTTCTGATACAGTACTACAATTACGCTGACAAGAGAATGTAATAACATAATGTTACTATAAGAAAACATACCTTGATATTTTTGCTTCATTGCATTTCCACTGCTGCTAATTACGTAACTTCTTCCTACCCTTACCAGGGCTACACTTCTCAATACATTTATGAGATGAATCCATTACCAATAGACATCTGCACGGCACTGGTAATTATCCTGCCCTATGACTACTGTATGCTACCGGGTGAGTTAGCCGTGGATGTTACGACGTGGCTGCAGGCAGTCGCTCACATCCGGGAGGCGAGTAGGTTCGAATCCTCCGCCGGCAGCCTTGAAGATGTTTTTCTGTGGTTTCCCTTCTTTCTTCCAGGCAAATGCCGGGGTTGGTCCCTAACTATAGGCCACAGCCGCTACCTTCCAATTCCTAGTCCTTGCATTTACACTTGCCTTCCCCAGACAACACACCACACGCGACGGTAACTTTTAGCTCACTCATGGGTGTCCTCGGACACTCCCGGCACTAAAAACCATACGCTAAAAATTAAAAATAAATTAAAAAATTACTGTATGCTTATTTGTAAAGGACCCGGTGTTAAATTATGAATTTAGTTGATAACATGATAATAATATAATTAAACTACGAATATATATTATCATGCGATAATTTTCGGCAGATAAGGACCAAACAGTAAGTAATGACACTTTGCCATATGAATAGCGGACTTTATTTAGTTTGATTCTATTAGTTCACATTTTCCCCCTATGTTTATGTACTAATATTAGCCGTTTGAGTGCTTACTGACAAAAGTTATTGAATAGCCTATGTTATATTGTTCTAATCACTCTGGATTTCGGTATAGCATTTTAGCGATTAGTAAGGACGGTGTTTAGAGAATTTATTTCTTAGCTTACGAAATACTTTAGAGTCTAAGGAAGTGCAATGTGTTCAGAATTTAAGCATCATATTTGACATTATAGTGGGATTACATGCTTTTTAATTTACTTTAACTTGATATGGATGAGATAATATGCATGTACATTATTTTTATATCAACACTGATCCTTATGCTGCTATTGTACACGCCGAGCTATGAACAGGAATAAGTCCTTTCTCATTATTTACGTAATTTGTGCGGGATTGAAAATCATAAGTAGTTTTTACTCCACAATGATGACTTAACCTTCCAATCATTGAATAATTAAAATATTATTTCCTATCAAGAATATAGTTGCTACATTTGAAAAACAAAATGTTTAGCAAAGAACGTATAGCCAACTTTTTCTTAAATGAATGGGTATACTTATAGCAGTTTGTCCTTCTCCCTAAAGCAATCACCTCCGCCACCATATATTTTTGTTTTCTTTTAAATTGATAATTAGCCAGTAAGTGTCTAAATCAATATTATATACTAAATGATGATTTAATATCAAAACTACTAACTTACCCTAATGCATTCACGTCCGTTAATCTCGATATTAAGACTCCAAACTTAACTATCCTACGCTTTAGAAAATTCCCTTTCAAATCCGCGGTGATCACAGTAGGTTGGTCCTGCAACCTGGCAGTGAATATATATATATGTATTGTACGCCTCTAAGTGTTGAATGGGCAGGCAGTTTGAAGCAACCAGGATGAAGGCGATCCAGCTGGCAGTGTTGAAAGCTCACGGCTAGAAGTTGAAAATGGAAATCCACAGCTTGTTCCGACCGGACCAGGGATGGAATGAATGAAGCCCCCCCCCCATCTTGCGGCGAGGATATTAAATATACGGCTAGAAGTTGAACCATTACAAAATTGTCATACTTCTGGAGGCCATGGATTTACAAAGCGGAATGTTTGGAACAACAAGAGGACAGCACCTTAAAGAGGCATTGAGAAGATTGTGGTTGATGACCACGTGTATCTTGCATTTACATTCTCCTTTCCCTAATGTCTTCTATTTATGTGGGATGCTGGGGCTGTGATTATTAATAAACGAGTGTATTCATTAGCCTCTCCTTTGAGCTACATGGCATTTTATTTAGTATCCGTGTAAAGAGGTCGTCACATAATGTGTAAAATAATTCAATTCAAAAAAAGTTAACTCTAGTAGGTTCGATCCCGAGTCAATCGCGTGAGTGACTAACGCTCTAACCCAGAGCCACACATGTCCTTAACACCTCAGTGTTATAAACTGACTTAGATACAACGTGTTAGCAAATAATGTCTTGAAATAAACGATTTTTCCACTGCAGTACATTCTCATTATAAATCAATTCATACAAAGTTTATATTATTTCTATCAGTAGGCTATATCGCATACAACAGACTTAAACTACGGAAATATAGGACAGGCACAAGAGTCCGGCTGTCATCTTTTCATGTGACAGCGACGGATCAGCTCTTTTAAGTCACTCATACAGTTTAATATTATAATATTAAATTAAAATAAAAACGGATCACGTCCTTCAGGACAGCTTAAACCACACCTGGCTCGATAATCGTAATTGGTGGGTCATAAAGCTATTGATTATAATGGTTGCATATTTCACACGGCCGCCATCTTTAAATAGTACGGCTGAGGACCTTGCAGTTTGAGCACAGGACGCGTCTCATAGGAAGGTATGAGTTTAGCAAATTTCGTACAGATACGATGATTAGTTAGGTCGTAATATAATGTAAAGTTTTGACCATTTGAGTGGCCGACATTAAGTTTTGGTCAAGTTGGCGGCAATATAAAACATGACACCGAGGTGCCATTTGCTAGTGCTACCTTTGTGCAAAATTTCGCTCAATTCAGTTTCACCGTGTTTGAATTGATAGGGGGTGGGGACAGACATACAGAGTACCCACACACAAACATTATTTTAGCCCTGTGAAAATCTCATAAGTCTAATTTCATTCTTAGCAAAAATCGAAAGTAGGCTAATATTAGTGATAACCTTGTGAACACTGCTATTTGACGTCTTAATTACACCATTAGATCAAAAATAAACACTATCAGGAAAGTAATTGCGAGACTGAGTTCACGAGAAATTGTGTATATACATCCCTTTTTACTATTGTTGCATCCTCAGCTACGTTATTGTATTCCACAGTACTTTTTGACTAGGTTTACAGTGAGCTTATATTGCACTTGGTAAGGCTTTCCAGACATACACTATGTGTTTTGATATGAAAGGTTATCACTTAAGCTGTGTTTCATCCTCAGACAAATATGCCAGAAGAGTGAACCTGCATTAACAATAAATTAGCCACTGTTAGCACAGCGTGTGGTGTAGGCTTCACGAACAATAGAACCCAGGAACTCGCATTATGATTACAATAACATCAGCAACTGCTCACTGCTAGAATAAGAAATCTATAAATGAGAGGAAATATAGAACCTATGATCACCTGATTTTCAAGCTCCGATTTGACTGCCCATTTTCTTTCTTCGTAATTATCACCAGACTCATCCTTCAGGTTATAAGAGGGTAGCAGGTCGACTGATTCCTAGAAAGTAATATACAAGTATGAGTCAACGTAAACAAGAAGTTCCATGAAGAACAAAAGAGACTACTTCAAAAAAAAAAAAAAGGTTCATGCCAATGATTAATCTATATGGTGTAGAAGAATGACGAAATTAAATTAGTAATATCAAAATTTCTATTTAGTTCGAAATACAGTATACCTGGCATAATGTAGCCTAATAGAGCACTATAATTCGCAGCTCTGGTGACTGAATATATTCTTAGTTCCATCTCTTAAGTTAGAGAATAAAACATTTGGTTGAAGTCCAATGGATAGCATGGACGTTATATGCAGTTAGACGTTGGATCTAACATCACGCAGAAAATCATGTTGGCAACAATGTCATGCATGTGTTGGGCAGAAATAATCTGAAATAATCTGATCTATTGTCGTGCCAATTTTGAATGAAATCCATTAGTTAGTATAGAAGTTACATTCATTTTAAAATTGGACCTATGAGCAGGTGTAGAATCATATTGGCAGCACTGACGTATATTAGTTACTCCAAATTAATCTAGAATGCCAGGTATTATACGTGTGCAAAATTTAGAGCTATTGGCTTGCATACTTTCTGATATATTGATATTAGGGTAACAGAAATAGAGACAGCTTTCATTATCAGTTGTCAGCCCTGGTTGCTCTTACGAATACGCATAATCATATATGTTATGGTACATATAGCACATACGAAATTTGGTTGAATTCCAATTTATAGTATAGAAGTTAGATGTATTTAAAGCTGGACCTATCAGCAGGCTTAGAATCTTGTTGGTAGCACTGAAGTATATTTGTTACTCTAAATTAATATAGAATGGCAGGTACTATACGTGTGCATAGTTTAAAGCTGTCGGCTTTCGTTCTTTCTGATATACTGGTATTTTGATTAAATAAATTGAGAGCATTCATTAACAGTTGGCAGCCTTGGTGGCTCCTCAGAATACGCTCAGTCATAGCTGTTTATGTACACATAGTACATACGAAATTTGGTTGAATTCCAATTGATAGTGTAGAAGTTATATGCATTAAAAATTAGACCTATCAGCAGGCTTACAATCATTTTGGCAACACTGACATGTATGGCCTCCTGCAAATTAAACTAAAATATTATTTTCTATACGAGTGCCAATTTTGAAATAGCTCCTAAGCACAGCTTCCAAGATATCCAACATGAAGCTCCAATTTCAATTGCGATTTTTCAGCAGTTGGTAGCATTGACAATATTTTCAAATACGGCGTTGAGATGTTCAGGTATAGGTCTTGACTCATACCAAATTTTGTTTCGATTGTTGTAGCCGCTTAGGATTTGATAGAGGGACACACACACACAGACAGACAGCCAGCCAGCCAGACAGACAGACAGACAGAAGGGCAGACAGACACACATTTTCCCGGATCGATCGCATTAATATAGAATGGCAGGTACTATACGTGTGCATAGTTTAAAGCTGTCGGCTTTCTTTCTTTCTGATTTTTCCTCATTTTTGCAAAATGTGAAAAGTAAGCTAAAAAAATACAGTCAGAATAATTGTACTTAGTTATGTGTAAAAATAAAATATTAAACATCCTGGTTAGCCTGCTATTTGGTAGCAAGTATTAAGTCACTAAACCTTGCTTGTCATGAACATCACTAAGATTGCTATGTTACACGATATACCGTACATAATTCATACAACTTACCATATTAGGCAATTCATCAGTTTGAGACGGCCATTCTGGCTCACTCTTAATAAGTGGTTGTTGCTCCATATTGTCCAGCAAACTACAACATATAAAGCGCGCTAAGGATTATAAGAAGCCATACTTATACCAGTACGCCGAATCATTATCATTATCAAATGAGGTAATTTCAGAACTCAGAATTCAAATAAGACTACAGTAATGAGAATATAACCCTCCAGGTGCAGAGTGAGAAGAAAAGGTTAGCACTCGACTTTATATGATTTTAACTTAGTTAGGGTATAATATCGAGTAAAATGTTAAGATTGCGATTGAATGAGGAATGACTGGTGCCAGCCACAGAAATGAAGTGTCATGCAAATTGGTTTTACTCAAATATGAGCACAATATGACGGGGTAGAGAATTTTACTACAAACCTATCAACGTAAAAGTAAACTCAAGTCACACCCCGAGTAGGCCAACTAAGAAATTGGCGGTAACTGGATACAGTGAGTTTCAGAAAATACAAGACAATACTTCCGACTCATGTTCCAAGAAACCCACTTCAAACCAAACACCAACTCCCTCAGAACCAACAGTAAACGGAATGTATTCGAAGATGTATTTATCCGTACTAACTTGTAAATACTATCATTGGGTTACTTGTATAATTGTCATCATAGAGAAGTTTCTAGTTACACTTTCAAACCTGTGTATCCTCGGCAATCAAAAATCGTAAATTACCTTCTAGCGCTCGTGCTGTTTGGAATAACACGCGCGATCGCTAGGCGGCAATTTGACCGCCCATTTATAGAGCTTCCACGAGTTAAAATGGCACCGGAGCTTAAGCATAGCGAACTTCCGGTCCAAGAATCTCCATTTGATTTTCATTGCCAATGAATTGTCCGTGATTATTTTCATTATTATTTTGAATTGCGTTTTTTTTAGGAGATCAACTTATGAAATAAACACTAGAGGGTTGGCCTTTCTTGAATATTCTAATGACAAGTGTCTCCTAAAAGAGTAATTAGTAAAAATTCGCAACAGAAACGACCATAACAAACAGCTTGGTTACCAATTGTTCGATCTGCACATATCAAACGGCAGCGGTGTATCATATCTTAGACTACAATTGTATTAAATTGGTGCCAATTAAGTAAGTTATGAAAAAATTCCACTGCCTGCTTCCAGTCTCCGACCGGGTCAGGAATGGAATGAATGAAGCCCCTATCTAGCGGCGAGGATATGAACTGCGCCGGCTGCCGAGGCCTGACGCACTCCTCTGGGGCAATGATTAAATGAATGACAGATGAAATGAAATGATAGTGGAGAGTGTTGCTGGAATGAAATTTTGACAGGGAAAACCGGAGTACCCGGAGAAAAACCTGTCTGCCTCCGTTGTGTCCAGCACAGATCTCACATGGAGTGACCGGGATTTGAACCACGGACTCAGCGGTGAGAGGCCGGCGTGCTGCCGCCTAAGCCACGGAGGCCTCTAAGTAAGTTATATGGAAGAATATTATAACCATTTGCTAACCGGTTGTTATATTGGTATATTATGCATTAACTTGACCCGTTTAAATGTTAAAACGTGACGAAACGAGTTATAGGCTATTCGCCATACCGGTAGGCCTAATATTTACTAAAAACTCGTTGTTTCTTCTTTAACATTTAATTAATCATTATAATTACAATAGCCTAGGTATCTATTAACACGTATTAAACCAATAATCATTTTATAACTACATAACGGTACATATCCTACGTAGGTTACTTAGGCCTATTGCAAGAAAGCGATATTTGATAGCACGTTCAGTTTCACCTTAAAATCCAACCGTGCCTAGTTTTCAGTATAGAAAATATTACCGTAAGTTAATAGTCCAAACAACAAGCGACAAACTTTTTAAAGAAATGTCTACGTAAAGTACGGTACGCTACCATACGGTAATCATTGAAAAGGTAAATTTCAAAAATGACCCAACTTCATTTTGCATGGATTATTGAACCCGAAACCTTCCAATGGAGGCATGGATTGTCTGTTTTTACAAATATTTTAGTCAATAATTTAAAACAAGTTGCCTGAAAACTAAATACAAAGAGCTGCGTGCCTACTACGATGTAAAGTTGCTCTGTGAGAAAAACAACCTTGCCAAGAGTATACGACGTGCATACAGTTAAATACAATCATTCAATTGGAGAAACACTTTCTTCGTCACGATCTTTTTAAAAATTTCAAACATTATCTGTTGTAAATTGACGGGAAAATGTGCAACATTTAGAGACTGCGAGTGTTGTAAGCGGCACAACGTTAGCCGACATTTCGCATCATTAATACATAAGAAATAAACACATGCAGAGCTTTCTCATTGTACACAGCAGAAGATCATTTCGCTCTTGGTGCATTTAACAACTTTTATTTCTCCTAACAACAATAATTTGCATAGTTACTTGCAAGGAAAATTGTAGTTGTAGCCTACACAGTTCCCATTGCTTCCAGTACCTGACTACTAAACCGCAAGCTGGTACCGGTAATGCTTAACCATACGCCGGTGGTGCGTCCTATGGCAAGTGAAAGAACGAAAGAAAGTGTAAGCTCTATAGTTGTATTTTTTTGTTTTACTCAGTCTTTTTTGAATGAATAAAGGACAATATGGATAAATAACCCGATATACACATATTTAGGTGCTTAAAATAACTTTATTTATATATATTTAAACGAGAGGTACCGGTAATGATGAACCCTTAAACATAACAATTTTGAAATAGCATATTAATTAAAGTTCACCAGTTGGTCACACAAATTATCTTGAACAGAAAAGATAAATATTTAAAAGGTAGGAACTGAAATCCGTCTCTAATTTGAGAAAGCATCACTGAACACAATCATTTTGAATTTAAATCAGGTACGATGCACTCTCCTGCAGTAAGCTCAACCATATCGATATCATTGTCCTCCAAACCTTCGTCGCAAATGTTACAGGTTACTTGAAGCGACGAATGTTTTTTGCACACATATCTTGTGCATTTGTGGAACATCAAACGAGTTCTGTTCTGTTGTTCTTTTTAGACCCACAGTAATAGGTCTGATGAATTTCCGGCGCTTGCTGGTTGTTGTTCCCTGTACTTTTCCAAGAAAATATACAGTTCTTTAGGAAGGCACCAACGTTTTGCACGATCCTTCAAATTGTCGGCCATTAGATCCGTCTCTAAGTTGAAGGTGTATTTTCTCCTTACAGTGGTGTCATCAGGGTGATTTGCTTGGAATAACTTCAACGAATTTATTCCAGTGACATCGAGTAAGCGAAAAAAAGCTGCCATAGGCCATCTTTGCGTTCTTCTAGAGGTAGAGCATCTCCAGCTCATAAAGTCTACTGTGTCCACACCTCCTTTAGTAGAATTATAATCCGTCATTTTCAGAGGATTCCCAGTTTCTTGGTCAGTCTCGTCAGTATCGAGCATTGTGGACAACAGTAGTAGATTTTGCATTCGTATAGGGACCACAGAAATCAAGGTTTTTATCATCCTGGCATGCAAATTGACACTTTCCAGGAACTAAATGCTTATTTTCTGTCACAAATTCAGGGGGAATGTCTCTTTTATTTCTCCTCAGGGTGCCTATAAATAACAGACCTACTCCCATTAAGTACTCGGCAAGTGGGTAACTGCTAAAATAGTTATCAGTACTTACGTTCTGATTTGTACGTTTTATTGGATCAGTCAATCTTTTCACTACATCGAAAGGTTTGTTGGAGGTTACTGTACCCGATAATCCGGAAAGTAGCCTGTCAGAAATCCGCCCCCTCTATCGGATTGCCTACCACCAAATGCACCGGCTAGATTGCATCATAAGAAATCGCTCTGACAAATACTTTAGGGATCATAGCACAGCAGTTTACAAGAATATTGTAGAACACACCAAAATACACGGGGGATTCACTTACCTTACTTACAAATCTCGGGGTTTATGGGGTTGAACTGGATCTCTTAAAAGTGTGTCCGCACAATATCTCGCATTCATGATATGTAAAATGAACACACAAGTCAACGACCAAGAAAAACTGAACGGTATAAAATTGATTTCACAATAGGGAACTAAATTTAACAAACAAATATAATTATACACTAAAAAATCACTCATCATACTGAACTTTGTAAATCCATTACAAACTCTCCTCAGCCTCTACTGGACTGTAAATTTAAAACATAAAAATTTTGGGCTTTATAGGTCATCTGGATGCTATCAAAAACATCAATACAAGTTATCAGAAACTAGTAGTTTTCAGTAGCGCTCGGCTCTAGTGCTTCGCGTCTGAGAATGCTTCCTCGTTACAATGACACACTGGCTTTCAGAGTTGATCGACCTCGCCACAAAGACCTTGGTCGAGCGTATAAGCGAGAAATGAAACACAAGTGCGTCTTGCGTCACCACACCTGTGCCGCTCATAAGTTAAATGCACCAGCTCACTGGCTGCTTGCGAGAATCTCTCTCGTAAATGCAAGTCATTTATACCACAAACAAAAGCTAGTAAATCCAAACTATGTTACAGAATTTAATGAAATTTAAATATGCACTTTCTTTCATACCCTACATTGTTCTAGACTAATGCAGTTCATCATTCGTTCTTAACAGATTTTAATCATTCTCACAGGTTTCATTCAGCAAAAATATTATTTTAAACTATTTTAAATCGACCCTATTGAACATTATTAAAGTATTATCTTAATTACAAATTGAATTACATAATTTCTGATTTTATACACAGCGCTGCCTAACATGGACAAAAACGCTAAGACTGAAATAAGTATATTCTTATCTTCTTTAAATAAATTTAAAGTGGTTGTTCATTCTGTCTATCGACAAACGAATTCAAATATTTACAGAAAGTCTATATATCTTTAAACAATTTCATACACTACTCACACGGTTATATCGGGTTATAATTACATGATTTGGTCAAATAC